>JANFCV010000009.1:1388279-2776558 GCA_024500475.1 Phthorimaea operculella
CGGACCACCTCCCGACCTACGAGGATCTGAAGTCGTTCCTCGAGGCCGAAAGCAGGCGAGTGGACGTCCAGGCTGGTGAAGCCCCTCGCAAGGAGACCTCTGCCCTCGCCACCCGGAACGGCCGGGTGCACCGGCGCGAGGAGGCAACAGTAGGCAACCCAGGCGGTACAACACTGCATTGGAATCAGGGTGTGCCTACTGCAGGGAGACAGGCCACGGGGTGACAGCGTGTCAGGAGTTTGCTGCGCAGCGGGTTCAGAGGAGACGGGGTGTGGCACAGCAGAGGCGTTGGTGTTTTCGGTGCCTGGGGCCGCATCAGGTGCGAGTGCCCTTCAAGCACCAACTGTAGGTACTGCCAGGGTGCACACCATCCGCTGCTCTGCATGAATCGCTCCGGAGGCGCCGGGGGCAGCGCTGGATCGGATCAGCGAAGGGAGCCTGCCCACCAAGGGAGGGAGCAACGCTCCCCACCCCCTCCAAGGAGGAGCCCACCTCCGCATCGGTCACAGGGACAGGCAGGGGGACGTCAACAGACGGAGCCCACTTACCCAAGGACGTGGGGACGATCCCCACCACGGCAGCAGGTGCCGGATTGGGGAGGAGCGGCACAGGAACGTGGCCAAGGACACCCATCCCAGGTACGGGATCCAACGGGCGGGTGTCAGGAGAGCACTAGGCGGCCGCCAGGGTACATGCAGTATTCTGCGGGCTTGAGCCACCTGGTTGGGTCTCAAGACCCACGCATGCCTCCGCCTATGCCTGAGTACCCGCGGCTACAGGCGCAACCTCGGTACGGACGTTTGCCGTTGGGGTACTATAGAGCTCCAGCCATGGCCTTTATGGGCAGACCTCCTACCAGCAGGAGTGGGACCCATACACAGGTTTGGGTAGCGAGGATACCCCGCGGGACGCGGCCTCACCGCGTTTAGATTCCCGCTAGGTAATCGCCGCCTACTCATCAGCTTCGGCTCCCCGTCCAATCACGGTACTTTTGCCAACGGCTAAGATTTGGGTATGGGGATACGGTGGCCGGACCATTCAAGTAAGAGCCCTACTGGATACAGGGGCTCAGGGATGTATTGTATCGAGTAAGCTGGTGAATAGGCTAGGCCTAACTGTACAGCCAAGTGCGGATGAAGCTGTAGGCATCGGGGGCCTAAATGTGCCTGACATTCGGGGTCAGACGAACTTTGAGTTCACATTAGGTAGCACATGTACAGGGGTCAGCTATCAAGTCTCAGCCGTGGTGCTGGATGAAGTGGTTGGGAAACTCCTCAGGTTAGGTTACCACCAACGGTACGAGGGTTAACCACAGGGTTGGAGTTAGCTGATCCTGATTTTGATACTCCTGGTACGGTGGACGTACTTCTCGGGTCAGACGTCCTCGGGAGATTATGGTGCGGTAGGAAGAAGGTACTCCAGGAAGCTGGTTTGGTGGCCGTAGATACCACAGGGGGGTATGTTGTTTTCGGCCCAGTTTGGAGACCTCAGGACCTACCAGAAGGGGATACGGTCCTCTATGGTAGTGTGCTGTCAGAGGTGCTGCAGAGGTTTTGGGAGTCTGAAGAGCCGCCCACGGCGGACAGACGGAAGCCAGAGGATGACGAGTGCGAGTTGTTCTATCAATACAACACTGCGAGATGCTCGTCAGGCAGATTCGTGACCAGGCTACCTTTTCTCCCAAACCGCCCCGCTTTAGGTAGTTCGCGACAGCTCGCGGAACGGAGACTACTCGGAATTCAATTCAATTCAATTCAATTCAAATTCAAAACATTTATTTCAGACAATGTCCATATGTGATTAGTAAGAAAACAAGGTCATGATTACTTAAACACTAATGTTAGTAAAAAATAATCAATAGGTACATATAACAAATTATAACAAATTATTATTAGTTCCTGACAGTGTGCAGCGTCATCCACCGCTGCAACAAGGGAGAGGTCCACCTATCTTCAAACACAGTCAGGATACTGTTGGTGCTGCCGCGTAAGCGAGATAGCATGGAGGCACAGCGCTTTCTCATGATAGCTGCAAAGCCATCAGTTTGCGCCTCCGCAAACATCCCCGACTGGAGCGGAAGATGAGGCGAGACCCAGCACTTCGGCAGAAGTATATAGAATTCATGCGGGAATATATTCAATTGGGCCACATGTCGGTGTCCAGCCTGGATTGGAGGTGTGTCGAGCATTATTACATTCCACACCTGGCTGTCTTGAAGTCACCTGAGGCGAAAATACGGGTGGTGTTTGACGGTTCTGCTCCTACCTCGAATGGTGTGTCTGTGAACCAATGTTTGCACGCGGGTCCTAAATTGAACCGGGACATTGTGGACATTCTCACAGACTTTCGGTTACACCAGGTAGCGTTCGTCGCAGACGTCAAAATGATGTTTCGCCAAACCATGATACATCCGGATGACCGTCGGTATCAGCTGATTTTGTGGCGTGAGAGCCCAGATGAGCCGATGGTCACATACGAACTTAACACGGTGACGTATGGACTTAAGCCAAGTCCGTATTTGGCAGTACGTACGCTGCGAGTTGGCCGCACAGGAAAGGGTAAGATATCCTCGAGCCGCAGCAGTACTGGATCGCGACGTCTACGTGGACGATATCTGCACGGGTGCTGATAGCGTGGAGCAGGCGCTAATTCTACGAGACGAGCTGATCGCGATCATGGGTTCAGGAGGTTACGAGTTGCGGAAATGGTTGTCTAGTTGCCCAGAGCTCCTGGCTGGTTTGCCAGGCGAGTTCCATCAGGACCCGCACCTCTTTGAGAACCCGGACAATCCAAATACGTTGGGCATCCTCGGGGTGCAATATAGGCCAACGCATGACGTATTCACGTACAAGATCGAGCCCGACCTTTTGGAGAAAATTTGGACTAAGCGGTCGGTACTGTCGACAATCGCTAGAACGTTCGATCCTAACGGATGGATCGCCCCGGTTACGTTCATGGCGAAGTGCTGTTTACAAAGGTTGTGGCTAGCCAACTTAGGATGGGACGACCAACTCTCCGGAGAGTTGTTGAAGGATTGGCTCAAGTTTGTGACCACCCTACCAGGGATCGTGCACATCGCGATACCCCGCAAGTTAGTCCCATCGGTGGGATGTAAGGCTACCCTACATGGGTTTTGTGACGCCTCGGAGCGAGGGTACGCGGCAGCTGTATACCTTCGGACAGCAAGTTCAACGGGAACTGTGCACGTGCGTCTGGTTATGGCCAAAAGTAAGGTGGCACCAGTCAGAACTAGATGGACCATCCCCAAATTGGAATTGGCAGGGAAGCTCTTCTAGCGCGCTTGCTAAATCATGTAACCTGCAATCTGCGTGGTACCATCAACTTGGATGAAACGGTGTACGCGTGGACTGACAGTCGGATAGTTCTGTGCTGGTTGCAGACGTCGGTACATACACTTGAGGTTTTCGTGGCAAATCGGGTGTCACAGATTACGGGGTCGGAAACTCCGTTAGTGTGGAGGCACGTACCGGGAGAATGGAACCCAGCGGACTGCGCTTCGCGCGGGTGCAGGGCACCTGATTTGGTGAGTCACCCACTGTGGTGGGGACCTCAATGGCTGACTGAGTCGCCGCAGGAATGGCCATTCAACGAGTGCAGGGCGCCGCTTGGGCCACCTGATCGAGGTTTGCGAGTGAACGTGGGGCAACTCGTACCGAAGCCTAACCCAGCTTTCTTGCTGGAACGGTATAGCTCCCTCGACAAACTTCTTGGGGTGACAGGTTGGATCAAACGGTTCGTGAACAACTGCAGGAAGCCTCAAGCAGAACGGAACTTTGCACCAGTCCTCTCGCCTGCGGAACGGAATGCGGCTCTATGCTCATTAGTTAGAGTCGTCCAGGCGGAACATTTTGAAGAGGAGGTCAGGCTGCTCAGGGATGGACGTGGAAAGCTGAAGGGAGGAATTGTGCGCCTCAACCCATTCCTGGATGAGCAAGGTATGCTCAGGGTTGGAGGCAGACTTCGGAACGCTAGCCTGCCCTTTTCGGCTCGGCATCCACTGTTACTTCCAAAAGGGGACCCTTAGTTGAGCTCTTAGTCAGGGATCGTCATGAGAAAAACTCGCACGCGGGCTGTAATGCGCTATTGGCCATCCTACAGCGCGAGTTCTGGATCTTATCGGGACGACGAACGGTACGTAGCGTTGTGTTTAGGTGCTTGCCTTGTTACCGCTTGAAGGCAGCCACAATGCAGCCACAGATGGGAGATCTTCCACCGGACCGGGTGACGGAGGCCTGGACGTTTGCAGGTGTGGGAACGGATTTCGCAGGCCCTTTCATGGTAAAGGCATCACGCCTACGGAACGCAAAGTCTATCAAGGCGTACTTGTGCGTGTTCGTGTGCCTAGCCACCAAGGCCGTCCACTTGGAGCTCGTGGCCGACCTTTCTACGGAGGCCTTTTTGGCAGCGCTAGAGAGATTTACGTCGCGACGAGGGCGACCAGCGCTGATCAGGTCGGATTGTGGTACCAACTTTAAGGGTGCTGATCGGTGTATGAAAGAAATTGTAACGTTCTTACGGGAGAACGAAGAAGCCATCAGCACGGGCCTCTCCCGTCAGGGCATTACCTGGGTGTTCGATCCACCAGCGTGCCCTCACTGGGGTGGTATTTTTGAAGCGGTTGTAAAGTCCGCTAAGACGCATTTGTTGCGCGTCGTAGGGTTAACAATTTTGACTTTCGAGGAGCTGGCAACCGTGTTTTGTAAAATTGAGGCTGTACTCAATTCGCGTCCTTTGTGTCCGCTCAGCTCAGACCCAAATGATTTAGAGGCCCTAACGCCAGGGCATTTCTTAATTGGCCGCCCACTTAACGCCTTGCCGGAATATCCCTATACGGAGGTGAATAGCAATCGTTTGTCGCGTTATCAGTTGTTGCAGCAAATGATTCAAAACTTTTGGAAGCGTTGGTCGCTTGAGTACTTGCACATTCTGCAGCAACGCCTTAAGTGGACGGACAGGACTGAACCCCCCTGCATTGGGGATCTCGTTCTGGTTAAGGATGCCAACCTACCGCCACTGCGTTGGCGCCGGGGGCGCATTCTCAACCTGTTTCCGGGTAGTGATGGCACTCCTCGAGTTGCACAAGTTCAGGTGGGGGATTCAGTTCTTAAGCGAGCAGTGGCTACATTATCACGCCTGCCATGCATAGAGCGGACCGATGGGTCGGTCCGGGGCGGGTGAATGTTTAGTTTCGTAACATATGCGCGTTTTGTTGTTTCGCGCCATTTTCGTCTGACAGACCGTGGCCTGTGACTGACGCCAGCTAGTCGGCCGACGCCATCTTTTTTCCTTTGTTCGTTCAGTCGGTTCGATACCACGCGGCCGCCGGGAAAATATAACCTTACTTGTCGTCGCTCGCGTCGCGGCTGCCGATAGCCACATATTTTTAATTGTTTTCTTGATTGGGGGCCAACGGGGCCGATTTCTCATTCGGAGAGAAATCTTTTAGTTATTTTGTGTTAAAAACATTATTTGATGTCGAACTGTGAACTATAGTGAATATTGGAGGAAAGGATTTCGAGAACAAGCGGATGTTCCAGTGCAGTGAGTTTAGGTTATTCTGTATTCCTGTGCTCCTCAAATATCCTGATACCTGATTCCTGTCATACCTAGACTCACAAAGAAACGGCGTCATAATTCGCACGGTAAGCAATTCGCTGTTAGGTTCTGTATTGCAGTGATTTAGCAACATTACGTGGAGGTCACCACCCTGATGACCTTTGGTACAACCGGAACTTGGTACATATACTTTAGACATGAGCTGCGATAGTGCGGTAGAATATTAGTCATATTGTAGGAAATTAAGGGCCGTTGCAGACGGATCCCAGAATTTCTCGGCCGGAAACTTTCCGGAACGAAAATTTTCTCATTAAATTTATTTTATTTAGCTATAGTAAAGAGCACTACGAATCGTAGTCAAATGTTGTTCCGAGGCTGATCGACCATTTAGTTTTAGATTTTAAGATAACTTTAATTTGCTTCCACTGCGCTAAGATCAGCTTCGGAATCAAACAGTTTTTCAGCAATGGTTGTTGAATCAAGACCTTTTTACTTTTTACAGGTCAATGCCATTCCTTCCTGCTTCCTTCCTGAATAGCTTCCTCGATTGATTTAGTGATGCGTAAAATCTACTGATATCATTTACAAGAAAGGTATGAGGCATCCCTGTTACAGTTCGTTTTATAGTAGTCACGGAGCATATCTGAGCCCGTGCCCCCAAAACGGTTCAATGACGCTCCGTTTCGATGTTTATTCCACTCATCTCACTTTGCCGTACGCGAACGAAGGTAAGCTATTTAGAGAGACATTTATTTGTAAAGTAAATCAAGTAGTAAATACAGATATTACGAGTAAGCAAGCTATTTGAAATTGAAACTTTCCATGCTACCGAATTCCGCATCGTAAGGATTGTGAGAAAGGTTAACAGGCTGCGCGTAAAAGTGGCGTATCAGCATTAAATTATCTGCTGAGTCTTGTTGCAGTAATAAAGTCTAGTAGGTTGGTCCAAAGGTCGCTTAGGTCATGGCTCAGGTGAATGATATCAGATACACATTGATTTTTGATTGGTGATTGTTCACTAGGTATAGGAAGTTTAAGGTCAAGGTTAAAGTATATTGAAAAATTGCACCGCAGGCAATCATAGTATAGGTATTTAATCTTGAAGAGACAGATTGTCGGGATTAAATGCTAAAATTTTGATGCTGGTTTAGTGGGTAAGCTGCTATTGGAGAATGTGGTAGAAAGGATAAAAAATACATCAAGTTGGGCCAAGTAGTATTAGGAATTCTAAAGATTTAAGTAAGTAGGTACAGGCTTTTATCCGAAACTTATAGGTCTGACCCGGCGCCCAGGTTCTACGCGATTTCTCTCAACACTTTCTACGCTTGTTTACGGAGTACATAGTAGCGGTGAGGTGACCATCGCCCGGTTGTTTGTCATTGTCGAGTGGTGCCGATGCGGCGGCTGCTCGCTATAAATAAGCAGCCTGCAGCTTGGGGCCGACTCGCTTGCCGGCTTGCCACGTTCACTCACAGATGCCATTGTCTATGAACAACCGGTCCTGACTGGCCCTGCCACCACAAAATAGAGAAATTACAGAAGGATAGCTCGCCCCCTCTTCCGATCATTTATGCCTACACTCCAGGGTTGCTACTTTCTTTTTCTGATTTTTTTATTTGCCGTACCTGGGTCAAACATACTTAGGTACATTACTAACATTATATCAAACGTACACTATAACATATTATACTAAAATATTGGCACTTGCGAGTCGTAATTTTGCCGTCCGCCCGCACCGAACGCTGTTGACACTCGCTAATAGCCGGTTCGAACCGGTTCGAGATTGCGCGCAAACGACGTCGTGTGGATGTCTATGTGAGTATAGCGACGTTTCCTTGAAGCCGATTCTCTGGATTGGCACCAGCCAATACTTACTTTGTGCTGCCACTATCCACAAGTCTCCTAGTACTTAAACACCGACAGAATTCCTTCCCCGAAGAATTATGGCTAGAATCCTCCACTCGAAATTATACGCCATTCTCATTCCCAATCAAGCTTTAATGAACGTTAGCAATGTAAAGTAAATTACCCGTGCCGTAAGCGCAGTAGTGACGTACAGAAGTGGCTGGTTAGTGATTAACAAAATGACTGTTTTAAACGGTTTCAATCCTCAATACTGATAATCCTTAGAACGTTCTTACACATTTGTGGCAGTAGTGATATAGACGACTGTTGAAAATGTTTATTGTTGGTACCTTGAAAAGGGGAGAACGTCTCATAGCAAGGTGCTGGCAAGAAATAGCCCTAGTTATTTTGATCGACTACAGCCGCCTGAGAAAGCATCACATATAAACATGACTTTACAACCCTTGCATGCTTGTGCTTGTACTCTTTATAGCTACGCTAGTGCAACAAGATACTCGCGCTTGCTCTACATTCTTCAAATTGTGAGAATCGAATCATTTGATAGTGTTTTCATTCCAGCTGGAGGATGTACGCGGAGAAATGCTAATAACAAGACGCGGCCGAGAATGGTGCGGTTATTTCGATCAACCAACAAAACATCCTTAGCGTCGACAACATTGTTGTGCAGACGTACCCCGTACGGGACCGCTTTGGTGATTAATTTGCACCCGATATAGATGAAACAAAGTATCGTTTGATGGATATAATTACTCGTATGGGTTGCATAAACACCGTCGTTATCACTTTTTGTTCTTATGTTAATTGCTGTAGAAACGTGTTGACGTGAGTTCGTAGTCGTCGGTAGAGTTTTTATGGCAATCGATGTATGTGGAACAGTCGGGCAATTATCGGGGCATGGCGGTGAGCGCGTCGCGGTATCGATTCGTTTGCGTCGTGCGGGTGTGCAACTGTGCAAGTGCAGCGGCGATCGCGCAGCGGGTGCCGGGTGCATGCGGGAGCCGCCGGTGCAGCGCCGCTCGACGCCGCGCGCCGGCCCGCGGCGGCCCGCGGCGGCACGGCGGGAATGCAGCGGCTGCCCCGCGGTCATTCTGGGACGATGGCCGCGTGAATCACTAGTCGAACTGGAACGCCAGCAGGGACCTGTATATAGGCACTTTCACCGTGCGTCAGACGCTCGCGTGCATATTTTCCCGTCATTTTTGCGCGTGCGTGAGGGCGCAAGCGCGGTCTCGATTGTTTTCGTCGTGTTTCGCGGGTTATTTCGGGCGCGTGCGGCGGTGCAAGCGCTCTCTGCTCACGCACGCCTCAAGCCCGCTGTCCACAACATTTGCCCCTATACCACTTGTTATTTGATCAGCTATCCTTTCACTACTAGATACGTAAAGACAAGCCTCTTCGCATTCCTTCTTAGTTCTCAACAAGGTAGCAGATGGCTACACTCCCTACCCGATGTGTAGCAACCTCATTGACAAGTAGAGAACGATGTGGAGTGGAAGATCTGACAAAAGACTGGAATTTCTAGTAGTTAAGTAAGTAAGTATACATACGCTGTTGACTAAAAATAGGCATCTGTATTTTTCCCATAAAACCAGGTAGGTAAATACTTCGAGAGTGTTTCATTTCACTTTGTGTCTGTTTGGATTGTTTGTGTCAGTCAGTGTTCATTCAATAAATCAGCTAATCCTCAACGGATGTACACAAAATATTTTTGTAGAGTCGGGAGTTTAGGGTAACAGAGCTTTGATGAAATGGTTTTGGAGCCTAAGCCCCGCGGAGATTGTTTCAGGATTTATTGGATGGAAAAAAGCTTTTAGGTTTAGCACAACGTAATTGTACTTTCGGGTGAGGGTATTATCGGGTCGGAACGCGGAATGGCGAGCGAGGGTAGTGGTCGTAGGTCGCCGGCTGAGGCCGGGCGCGGACGACGGCCCCGCGACCCAGATCCCCCCTTCCCCCACCACGTGCCTCTCCCCTGTCGCGCCCTTATCGGGCTGATAACAGGCTGTTCTCAGTCGCGCCGCCGTCGCGCCGATACCACAAAGTAATTATTAGTGGCCGCCCAATACAGAGAGACGGCTTCAAGAAAACGTCGCTATACTCACACAGACATCCACACGCCGTCGTTTACGCGCAATGTCGAACCGGGTCGAACGTGCTAGTAGCGAGTATCAACAGCGTTTGGTCCGGGCGGACGGCAAAATTAGGACTCGCATGTGCCAATATTTTTGTATAGTATGTTATAGTGTATGTTTGATATAATGTACGTAATGTACCTAAGTATGATTGACTCAGGTACGGCATATTAAAAATTCAGAAAAAAAGTAGCAACCCTAGAGTGTAGGTATAAATGATCGGACGAAGAAGGGGCAAGCTGTCCCTCTGTAAATTCTCTGTTTTGTGCCGATACCCCGGCCCGGTACACCAGCCAGCACTCACGGACCCCGGTCTTACTCAAACTATAAACAACATCATACCAAGTCAAAACAATGGAGATACGGGAATTTTCTCTCGTCTAGACTAGGTATTTCTAACAACATTGTGTAGGCACAGACATAGATTACACGTGGCTCTACCTAATTATAATTTTGCAACAGAATGAAGAGTTATTCGTGCGTATGTTATGTGTAATTGCTTTAATATGTGTCGGCTTGTCATGTAAGGTTTTTGCCGTGGAGCACGATAAATGTAATGTTATTTAGCTGGTTAGGTAATGGGAATTGGAATGAGAGTTCAATAGTACGGGTCCTTAGCTGGAAGTATGGTCCCATCTGGCAGAAATCATGAAACTTGGCATGTGTGTAGCTTACATGTGTAAGCTTCAGGAAAAGAAGGGAAGCAAGTTGAACCCCCCCTGCTTCCCCCCTTTACCCCCTCTTTTATGTCCCAAATTTCAGTTATCTTTATTTTTCTCGGAAACAATTAAAGATAGGAGAAATTTGTCAAGGTAAGAAATATTCCTTATAAAATTGTCTACATAATTGTTCTTGGGTAGATGTTGATAGGACTTATACTTTTCGAGTTATACTTCTGGGAAACCCATCATTTTTTTGAAGGTGACTTCCAGCTCTGAATTAGCCATAACTACCATGTGATAGAATATTTTTTCAAACTTGCTATTGGCTGTTGTTAGTTAGGTAGTCTTCAAAGGAAATCCGCAGAGACAACACTTCAATCACGCCTGTGGTGGTGGGGGGAGGGAGGCAAAGTTTATTTTTTCCGAGCTGAACTTGAGGACTTCTGACTCCTTAAGTAAATGTGACACGAGAAATTGAGTATCATTTTCGAATAAACCAAGGATGGAGTATTCATTTCTGGGACGCTTTTTGGTACATTTCATACAAAAATATAAATACGTTAAGTGAAATTGGAAAAAAATATGTTTCGTTCTCATTCAAACTCTGTTTTCTTCATGACTTTGAGACATATTTATTAGATAATAACACATACTCGAAGACATACTCACCCGAATCATAAAACCATATTTTATTTTCGAAAATATTAGAAAATAGCTAGCCTACAGAAGCCTAAATATTTTTACAAAGTTATGTTTGTAGCTGAAAATTTCAAATTCATAGATTTTGTATGCAAAAATAAGATTACCAACCGCAAACGTATATTCTCAATTGTCGCTAAACCATTCCAGGTAGGGAAATGCCCTCATAGGAAATGTTGTTTATATTGAAGAGTTGTTTATGCTGATATATAGAAATTGAAGATCTGGAGTACTTGATGTGGAACATCAACAGCCCAGCTAAACTATTCGAGATACTGTAATGTCTTCTTAAACATCAAGTACTCCAGATCCTCAATTTCTTTATTCCAACAAAAACTACCCTTCAGTATAAACAACATTCCCTATGAGGGCATTTCTCTATCTGGAACGGTTTAGCGACAATTGAGAAATATAAGCTTGCGGTTGGTAATCTTATTTTTGCATACAAAATCTATGAACTTGAAATTTTTCCAGCTACAAACGTAACTTTGTAAAAATATTTAGGCTTGTGTACGCTAGGTATTTTCTAATATTTTCGAAAATAAAATATGGTTTTATAATTAGGGTGAGTATGTCTTCGAGTATGTGTTATTATCTAATAAATATATCTCAAGGTCATGAAGAAAACAGAGTTTGAATGAGAACGAAACATATTTTTTTTCAATTTCACTTAACATATTTATATTTTTGTATGAAATGTACCAAAAAGCGTCCCAGAAATGAATACTCCGTCCTAGGTTTATTCGAAAATGATACTCAATTTCTCGTGTCACATTTACTTAAGGAGTCAGAAGTCCTCAAG
Organism: Phthorimaea operculella; assembly: GCA_024500475.1. Lineage (NCBI taxonomy): Eukaryota > Metazoa > Arthropoda > Insecta > Lepidoptera > Gelechiidae > Phthorimaea > Phthorimaea operculella. Next base: position 1,400,018 of record JANFCV010000009.1, read on the forward strand.
TTCAGCTCGGAAAAAATAAACTTTGCCTACCTCCCCCCACCCCCACAGGCGTGATTGAAGTGTTGTCTCTGCGGATTTCCTTTGAAGACTACCTAACTAACAACAGCCAATAGCAAGTTTGAAAAAATATTCTATCACATGGTAGTTATGGCTAATTCAGAGCTGGAAGTCACCTTCAAAAAAATGATGGGTTTCCCAGAAGCATAACTCGAAAAGTATAAGTCCTATCAACATCTACCCAAGAACAAATTATGTAGACAATTTTATAAGGAATATTTCTTACCTTGACAAATTTCTCCTATCTTTAATCGTTTCCGAGAAAAATAAAGATAACTGAAATTTGGGACATAAAAGGGGGGGTAAAGGGGGGAAGCAGGGGGGGTCCAACTTGCTTCCCTTCTTTTCCTGAAGCTTACACATGTAAGCTACACACATGCCAAGTTTCATGATTTCTGCCAGATGGGACCATACCTCCATACAAACTGCCAATTAAGAACTCGGACTACAAGTTCAGTTTCAAGGAGAGGTGGTTTGCCGACGGGGTCCTTGTAGCCTCAAGTGGATACCTACTTACTAGGCTCTTAGAGAAAATAAAATGTTTACAAGGAACCCAGTGCAGCAAAGTCTTGATAGGAAACATGTAGTTACATACAACATTCATAACACATACAAGTATACAGGCAAACGGGCACCAAATGAAAAGACAAAATTAACTGCAAACCTTCTTTTACATTTTGAAATTTTGTGCGAAATGTGTGCAGTGCAGTAGGAAATAGGTATGAGACCAGAAACATCTTCATGTAAAATGTTGCTATTATCAAATCTCATGTAGAGTCAAGCGTCTGAATAAGGTCTGAATCTACACCTCCTAAGTCTACCAAGCCTAACTTTACAAACTCTACATCTCAGTTGAAATGTACGAGTTATACGCTTCGAAAATTACGCCTTCTTCTGCTGCCAAGCAAAAGTTTTCACACTTTCTGTATTCTGATCTAATCTCCAGAAAGAGACGTGAGACGTAAGATGGCATTTGTCAAATAAGTGATCGTCGGAGACCTGAGACATGCGCATCGCGACGCTTGAAACCGTTTCTATATAAAATGAATGAAACAGAAGCAACAAAGCTACACACGTGAGACGCGCGTCGCATCGATAACGGCTGACGATCGCTTGTCTGGCAGATGTCATGTTGCGCGTCGCGTCGCGCGTCTATTCTGTGGAGCTTGCCTATCAGATCTCACAGAAAAACTCTGACACCGTGGTTCATCAGATCGTTCGTCGACTCCGTATCTCACTCGAAAAGAAAAAGACAGAGTCTAACACATTTTGCTGCTCTAGATGGTCCTAGTAGCACAAAATAGAGAGTCACTAGTATTTAAGATTTTCGCGATCGTCACTTGTTACATAGCCAGTGTTACGTCTGTCAAAAATTTTAAAGTATAAGAATAACAAAACAGCAAAATCTAGGTATTAGAAGAATGTCATATGATTCTGAGCCAATTTCAATCAAAGAAATATGACGTTCGTGGAACCATCTTCCTAGTTACTTTGAGTTCCCCTGAGATTCCAGTTAAAGCCAGTAAGCGTGAAAATCGTCGCTAGTACAAAGTGAGTCACCTGTAAAGGCGCCCGCGCTCAGTTTCCCTAATTTGTGCTAGTAGTGTAACGTGTGAGATGTGATTCTTGTAGGAAAATGAGCCAGAATAGAAAGCAACTCAAGTTGAAATTGGAGAACAATATACGAAGATGGATAGATAATTCTATACCTACCTACCTAGATACCTTCTTCACGCATAACAAAACAAGGAAACGTTGTTTACTTCATGTTTTGTTACCTATATCTAGATAGAGGTATATTTAGCAACCTACTCGAGGAGAAAAACAACAATAACCTAGATAAGAGTAGGCAGTAAAGTCACAACAATATTGTTTTGCTATCAGAGCATCGCATATCGGAATACCTGTACTGTAGGTACTTTTAGTACAATAGGGAGACAAGACATACCTATAAGTGGTACCTATTTACTTTATACAGTGTGTTACCGGAAAGCAGGCATTTCTTGAAACTGGTAATTCTAGGCATCTATACAGGGTAACGGTAAAAAAAGCTGATTGGGCGCATTTACACCATAAAACTGAACAACTTCCTATAAGAAAATGTATCAGGAGACTTAAAATATACTTATTTTGGCTTCCCGTAGTAAATGTGGTCTGTTGCTCTTTATCACCCCGAATTAGGTATATAAACAACGTTTCTTATAAGGCCATCTGCGAAATCACAAAAAAACGATAGGCGGATGAATAGATTAAAAAATACTATTGAAGATCTGGGTTTTCCTTCAACGTAAATTTTGGGTGGATAAAATTACCTGTGTAGAGTTACAAACGAAATTGTACAATACCACGGTACTGTGTGTGCTAGGTATTTAGTTTTGCTTAATGTGTTATTTACTAAGTTAGATGTGTTCTTATATAACAGTTTGAACTATTCTGATTACTTAACTGCAGTTTTCTATGACCTATAAGCCCACACAGCCCTTCCAAGCGTTCAAATTTTATAAGCACCAATTTTCCTCTATAGAAAATGCCTGTCTCTGTTTTGTACAATAAATAATTGTATTATGTTACTACATAAGTATTACATCCAGCCAGTAAGGTAAACGAATGTAACATTACATATAGGGTATTAATTTAAATGCGTGCCATAGAAGAATTCGGCCTTCAGGGTAAAAATTTTTTGTTTTTTCACTTCACCGAAATTTCATTCAAATGCATCTCAGCCAAGATTCGTTCAAACTCAAAGTTGATTGGCCGTAAATTCTTGTATTGGTATATTCTGAACGACAAAAGTGTAAAAAAAAACCAGTATATATATGAATTTTCCAACGGAGAAGTAAAAAAAAACACGTTTTTACAAAGAAGTTTTTTCGGCTTCCTTTATCGAGACTAAACCTACCCTGAAGCTATGGCAAATATTTATATTAAAACCCCGTATAAAATTATCACTTGCTACACTACATTGTAGTAGGTCTAGCCAACTGGTCTCATCTCGGTGACCCCGACTCTAGGTACCCACCTATTTACTCGACTCGTGTCGGCCGTTAGCTAGAGACGATGTATGCACATAATTCTACTAAAATACCTGGTGCCTGATTTACTCATTTGAATTCAGCAGTCGCAGTGAATAACTTTGTATAAGAATGAGTGCAAATTTGATTTTGAAAATATTGCATCAGGTGGTGACCTGAGTCGTAGGTAAAGTAGAGCTGTATTGTTGGGAAATATTGTAAAGTTTGAGAAATAAAATGTGACATGTAAAATAAAATTGTTGTTGTTGTTGTTGTTGTTGCATGATCTATTCTTATACTTACTTGCATCCCAGTACCTAGTAACAAAGTGTTAGTTATGGACGTCATCATCTCCCTGCCCTTATCCCAAATCATTTAGGAACGCGCAACATGAGGTTACTGAACAACCCTATTACGCACTACCTAGCTGAGATCCAAGAAACGATTTCATTCAAGATAACGAATGGAGTTCCAGACACTCCAGACATTCCAGACACGTGCGGGGGTAAAGCAAGGGGTACTTAGATACGGGGTAGAGACTCCAGGCTGAATGTTCAATAACCACCGCACAATAGGATAATCGTGACGAAACGGCGGAATCGATACGGCAGGGGTAGTTTTAGGATGCGGGCTTCGCTAGGCCTGTGCCTGTGTGAGCGGGCTGCCTGCGGGCTGCGGGCGGCGGCGGCAGCGCTGGCGGCGTCTCGGTCGCGGCCCGCGGGCGACGACCTCCCGTCTCAAGGCCGCCTTTACACGTGCCACTGGGCGCTTCCTGCCGCCGCCATAACAAACCACCCTCCTCCCGCCCCCCGCCCTCGCCTACCACAACCCCTCGCCCGGCCTACACGCAGGATCTTCCAAATCTAGAATTGCCACAAAAAGTAATGCGACTTGGAGGAAATTAGCATCAAACCGATGAGGTGTGAAAGAGATATAACAGCATTTCGTACCTTGTGGGAGCTTTTCGGGGTTTACGTGTAAACAGCTTAGAATTTTCAGTTACGTAAGTAACATAACCTGAAGTCAACGTACAAATGTTGTTATGTTAAGCTTTGTTCGTTATGGTAGAGCCTAGAATACTAAAGTTCCCGAAATAAGTCAGAAGCTGGTTTTCAAAAGGGAAGGAAAGGGCCATGTTATTTATATCCTGGTACTCTACCCATTTACGTAGCTAGGTGCTTATGTTGGTGGGGAAACAGGGTGCGCGCTCTACAAAAGGTTCAAGGTCAACAACGCTGTAAAGTATTTTCAGGACTGTGGTAATTTTTGCAGTTTAGGATAGTTTGAACACATTTTTATCGCATTTCATGGTTACATGGTGGCTACAACGTATATTAAAGAAAATGATGCTAGTCGTTTCCCTATGTGCACAATCTTTGAATTTAAATTTCTTTAGAGATCTCTGCTAGAAAACTGACATCCGGTATATTCCATTCTGGCGTAATTAGTGAACTGAATCATTCCCAGTATAGTCCAGATGTGAGTTCTTTGGTTATCACAGCTTCATTAGTGCTTTGACCCATTCTTACTAATTACAGATTTATCAGGCAATAGGTGACGTGCGGGGACTAAGTTTGTTGGCAGTTATAAAATACTTCTATGCGTGGCGAATTGCTATAGACTTGTATTCACACCGTACCGTAAAGGGTACTCAAGTTCAAAGTGTACCTGTATTGCTTGTAATGCTTTTATGTAGGACACCGAGTTAACAAACAATCTAATAGACTCTGAAAAGAAAATCTAATACAGCCTAATTATTACAGTCCTTCCTGATGAAAACAACGTTATCAATGATCTTTAATATTCTTTTGCTCTACATCCTGGATTTAATGTCTTGTGAAAGTAATAACTAAGTTTACTACCTAAGCACAATAGATACGACGTATATTAGCCAGGGCCAGGACGAGGGTTGGATATGGTACCTTCACACTCATAACCCACATTCGTGCGGGCGTCCCGCCGGCGCCTACGTCCGTCCGCCCCACTGTCTTCTCCGTATAATTAAACATATAAACCTTTGTCCAAAACAATACCATTCTCACTCCCTGCCTTTTGTCTCAACTTGTAACAAAAGCCGGGCAAAAATCTACTGCGAACGAAGGAGGTGGTAGCTTGGAGGTCTGTATTGATTTTCTACAACAGTACTAACTTACATACTTGCTGTTTCTTCGCTTGCTGAACCTCGCGCAACGAAACAAAAGTAATATTTGCAAACCTAATCAGAACACTTGTGCCTTCTCATTGAATATACAGCACTGCGCGTCGATTGATGGACGTTCATCAAAACACGAATTATTCAATTGCTGTGCACGTAAGGTTCAATTTGTTGCAAGCAGTTGGTCGCCGTTTGATTATTGTTTACATAACTTAGGCTAACGTGGAAGCGAAATGGTCAACATGCACCTTCTTGGCAGTTGGGAGTTTGATAACATTTGTGCTAGGTACATTGAATAGTTGGAAAATGACAACATGTTCCTTCGTATCTGAAATACATGACATGTCATGTCTAAAATCTGTATTTATTTTACACTAATTGTGTTTATCTTTATGATACCTGCATTTAATGCTTTTAGTTTAGTGTAAGTAGCCAGGCAGATGTAATGATGATAAATCTCTGTGATGTTTAATAGCAATTCGACTTCTGTAGACCTTATTATGATGAGTAGTTGTTAAAGTTTACAGGCTGTGGTAGGTACTCTACACATTTTTAAGTATGTAACTTAAGTATAATTTGATGTGAAATGAACTGTTGATAAACACCTGTTCATATCTTATTATTACCCAAGTTTCTAGGAAGTCTGTTATCTATTTTCTGAACTCGTATTGACTAACCCTCTAATCTAAGTATAAGCACGTGTGTTTTGGATAGTACCCTATGTGCAGAGTTGGTTTGGCGGTCTATGATCATTTCCAAACTTTCCACACGTGTGGTTTTAGCTGATGCGTGTAGGTAGGCACCTAGATTGAATGTAACGGCGACAGGTGTCTAGACAGATAGAGGCCGGTACCGGATGATATGTGGTGCGGAGTGTGGGGCACGCGGCGACGGCGGCTCGCGGCGCGGGGTCGGCGTACTGACCTGTGTGCGGGGAGTCGGGCGCTGGGAGCGCCTCGGGGGGCTCGGGCGCCGGCGACCCTGTGCTGTTTGTTGGCGCGCTCGCGCAGGCGGCCGCCGACGCGGACGGCGCATCTTCCGCAACGCGGGCGGGGGGCGGCGGCGGCGGCGCGCCGGGCCGGGGGGGCGGGCCGGGGGGAGGCGCGCAGAGCGCGACCAGCCGCAGCAGCGCCACGCACCACCACCAGAGCACGGCGGCCAGCGCGCGGGCAGCGCGCCCGACGCGGCCCGGGGCCCTCTCGCGACCGAAATACGCGCACCGTTGACTCGTGCACCGGCGAGCTCGCTCCTTCACCCGGGTATTCGAGCGGCGTCGAGACGGCTGGCGAGGCGACGCGGGTGCGCGCGCGCGGCCACACGGCGACTGGGGCGCCCGACGGCGCACGACCGCGCCCGAACACTATTTCGGGATCGACGCTCCGCGCCGCTGCCGCCGCCCGCCCGCCTCACGCTGCCAATTTTACGCGAAATTGCGGGCGGGCGGTGATGCGATATGTACCGCGGCCACCTGCATCTGCTGCCACACTCGAAGAGCGACCTCTGAGGACCCGCGTGCCATTCACAAGGTCCGGGCGAGGGTGGTTCACTGCGCACGTGCACTCACTCCACTGCTGCGCGGGCGGCGCGCGCTGATCACTCGCGGAGCTAGCTGCGAGCGCGCTCGTGTCAATAGCTACAATGTCGCTGCTATTGGCAGGGAAACAGAGACTCGCACTATCTCACTGTCTCGCGCTCACTGTGTTGTGAATTCTTATGCACGGTTTATATTTAGATGTAAAATTATTTCTGATATAGATAGGTGTTTGACATTACGTTGAACTCTCATACGTCGGGGAGCTCCACCTGTATAAATATTCTATGTCGGTCGGCTGAATGCATGCTAATATGAAAAGTAAATTGAAAAATTTAACGCTATTTAAAAGGTCAAAATCTCGACTGAATATTTTTAAGAAAGTACCTAGGTAGGTAGTTATCACCTACCGTATTTATTTACATACGTAAAAAAACAGCAAATAAAGAAAGATGACAGCTTAAAAGTGCGGCATGTCTCGTAGATGCTCTATTTGTATGGATGATGAATGATTCCTTTTCTCTGTTTTCAAAATTGTATTAAAAGTCATGTTATAACTATTTACCTACGATATGAGTCTTGGGTCAACTCTACATTTTGCAAACAATGGGTACTAGTTAGCATTTGGAATATCTATTTACTTTTAGAAGGAGGAAAATTACTCGTTACTAACCTAACATTACACATAATTAGCCAAAATTAGGTACTAAATCGAACCTCATTAGAATTTCATTGATTAAATAGACTATATAATTAGAGTGGTCAAAGGGTGCTTATAAGGGCTTCTAGTTGGAAAATCCTGGGCAACCAATTTTACGACATAAGACAGAGATAAACATACTTTAAATACCTAATCTTTCCGAGGCTGGGTGCCGTGGGAAAAGCAAAAAGGTCGGAATTTTGGTTATCTGCTTATATAGGTACTTATCTCGGAAACTATATGGGTTGAACAAATTGGTTGTTCAGGATTTTCCAACTAGAAACATTCATTCACTCTACAATACTCTACATGTGTGATGACATTAGGTAAAATGCATTTAACTACCTACGATTTATATCTATCTGCTCACTTATTGCTGGTTAGCATACCATAGACTCTAAACTACAGATAAGTGGATTTATGAATGTCAAAGATATTGGATAACATTTAGGGGTTTCTATTTGGTACTACCTACTGGAACTGCGACAGCAAAATACCCGACTTTAAAACGTCGCAAAATCGCGAGCGCGGGGCTGGTCCCCTATACCTTCGACTTTGACTGACAAGATGAAGTCTACTCTCGGCGTACATTGATGCCCAAGAAATGATGAATGATGATGACTGGTGAAGCGTGCCACCAATAACTACCACGACCACTCTGCTAAGAAGAGAGATACATATTTTTAGTTTGATAAGTACATCTTCTTAACGGCAGTGAAAAGCGTGGCGGCATTTTCTCCGGAATTTGCGTAAAATTTTACGATTTTCAGATTGTTTTACTGATCTGAAATGCTCAAGTCAGATATTTCATTCTATTAAAAAAAAACATTTCAAAGCCTTTCTTAAAAGTACCTAATTATAGGGACTGCACAGTCAGTCTAATAGTAACAAAAGATTTTCCTAAATCCAAACTTATTCTGCAAATGGTTTGAGATAGTCTTGATCCCACCCAAAACATAAATGTGAAAGGCTGCCAAGTTCGATAATATTGGAATGCTTCGCCTATAAAAGAAGTGAGATCTAAATAAGTACCAAGTTCCATACACAGACCTCAGTTAAAAATAGTTACAGGAATGCACACTTGATTTTCCGCAGTTTGGAAAGTAGATATTCTGAATAAATATCATATTAAATTCCTAAAATTCTAATACTTACAAAAACGCAAACCTGTTTTTTCAGCAGTTTCCTTATAACATTTTTTATTTATTGTTTTCTGTACTTTTTAATGATATAACTTGGCAAGTTTTCACACACTTTGTTATAAACCTACTAAACGCAATGAGTCAAGTATATAATTTTCAATCAAAACTTGCCAAGTTATATCATTAAAGAGTACAGAAAACAATAAATAAAAAATGTTTTAAGGAAACTGCTGAAAAAACAGGTTTGCGTTTTAATAAGTATTAGAATTTTAGGTATTTAATATGATATTTATCCAGAATATCTACTTTCCAAACTGCGGAAAATCAAGTGTGCATTCCTGTAACTATTTTTAACTGAGGTCTGTGTATGGAACTTGGTACTTATTTAGATCTCACTTCTTTATAGGCGAAGCATTCCAATATTATCGAACTTGGCAGCCTTTCACATTTATGTTTTGGGTGGGATTTCATTTATTTTTGTAAGGTTTATTTTCTTTTTCTTATGATTAAGTTAGTTAAGGAAATGTCTCATTTATACTAATTTTTAGATTTTTGAATATGGACTATGCTTCTTACAAAGAAATGGACTAGTTTTTTAAATTAAATTTTTCTACGTTTGCGTGGCAAAGGAAACTTTTGTTTTGTCATTTTGTATGCTGTCTTGTACGACTGACACGCTAGAGCGCATTGCCCATTCAATATGTTGGTTTTTTTTACACGTTTTTTATTTACTGATAAGCTTGCCAAGTCAGAGCGGTATAATGTACGTAGCCGGTTATATTCTATAATAGAACTTTCTTGAGCTTTAATTTGGCTAGGATCTAGGTTTATAAGATGTAGATGTATAGGCCTGTCCTTTGCTGAATATTGTATTTCGTCGCGGGTTTGATTCCCGCGACAGACAAACACAGAGTTTTGTCTTGTGTCGGGCGCATTTATCAATTATCTATATGGGGGTATACATACATATAGGTACCTACTTAAATAAAAACTTACTTATTATTTATCATTTTCGCTACATACTTTAGTCATATAGTGGATCAAAGTTACACATTCGTTATTTTCGAAAGTGACTCACACTTGGCCGATTTCAGATTTTTACTTTACTTTGACTAAATACAAACCTTCGTAACGAATTTTAGGTCGGTACGACCATTGGAAGATATAGATAAATTTTTTGTTTTAGTTCCTTCATCATCTTCCTGCCCTTATCCCAATTACTTGGTGTCGGTCGGCCTAACACGTTTCGTTGAACACAAAATCGTGTTGCAAAAGGATTTGGCTGAATTTTACGACCGGCCGCCCACCAGACGTCAACCCTCCTTGGGAATGCTTTTGTGGTGGATTAACCGCCACCATACGGTTGGCCCTGGCTGTTTGGGTCGGGTTTATCCCTCGGTCGCCTTTACGACCCCCACGGGAAGAGAGGGGGAGGTGCTATTCTACTCTGCCGGCACCACACGTCTAGTTAGTTTTTGTTTTAGTTCCTTAAGGGTATGAATTTACACCTTCATTATTTTTAAAACCGACTCACACTTGGCCATTTTCAGATTTTTTCCTTTACCTTGACCTAAAGACCTACCTCCATGCCAAATTTCAAGTCAATCCGACCATTGGAAGTGGTCTAGGTTTTTGATGAGTGAGTGAGTCAGTCAGTCAGTGAGTGTATAGTAAAAATAGCGATTTTCTGACGTCAATATCTCAAGACCTACAATAGGTACATTGATGAAATTTTGTATTTTAGATAAGTAAGTAGATCTCGACAGATACTAGAAATTTCATATGCGTAGATAAAATAGATTTTGAGTTATAGGTGGGTCTAACTTGGCCCGAAATGGTTCGTGTAATATAACCCACGGCCGGTGTGTCGCTTTTTTTGCTCGAACTTGGCGGACACACTGCCGTGTGTCTAGATACGTTCGTTTCCCCTTGTCACTTGTAATTCGCTCCGGGGCCGGTCTCAGTGCGCACTGTACTTAGGTAGGTAGGTAGGTAGTTACTTTAAATTTTCATTAGCACTGCACAAGTGCATACTGCTGCCGCTGGTGTGACCATCTCAAGCTCAACCTTAAAATTAATAATTTATTCAACATAGGATATACAATTTTCTTTTATTATCTCCGATAATATTTAGCCGTAAACATAAAAACAAGAAACTCGAGCATTCAGAAGGCGAAATCTTGGTGGCCACAACCGTGGTTTCGGCAGCCCATATGGCGAAGTAGGATTCGCGACTTCGCTCTAAGTCTCGGCCGTAGTCAAAAGTTTTTTAATGCTATTGACGAAACCACTTGAATTTTAAGTAAAAAGGTTTTAGTAAAAAGAACATGTATGAACAGCCATTTTATTTGCAAAATTGTAAAAAGAGACGGATTTTAAAGGCGGCAAAAACTGCTGCCAGATGTGTAAATCCGATAAGATGGCGGCTGCCAGTTAACGCCAGGAAATGTCATTCCCGATTCGGAAGTTTGCCATACTAAGGTATATAGACAAAAAATTCTTACCGAAATTCCCAAACAGCAGGAATCTGTCGTACAGTCCAGCAAAAAAAGAGTAGACAAAAAATGAGGGCGCCACTTTGTATGAAATTTCAAAATTAAATGGCAACATTGACCATGAATGGCAACAATTTATTTATTATTTATTTATGAAATTTTTTTAGTGCCATTTTATTTAATTTCTACTCTTTTTGCTGGACTGTATATGGCCACACTGCCGCCGCCCGCCGTTTGTCCGCCGCCGGCGCGCCGCCGCCGTCCGGGCCGGCGGCATCTGCAATTACATTTCGCAATTTACAAATTGTCTTTTTATTTACGATGTGTGCTCAGAGGTCTGCTTGCCTTGCATTGCAAGCATTAAGGCAGGTATACAATGTGTGCAGGTAGGGCGAATTTTATTTAAAGAAGTTTATGCATTTGGTACCTATTTCTTTTATAATTTCTTCCTTCCATTCCTTTATGCAATTACAAACATAAACATCTTCACGTACCTAACGTAATTTTCAGTATTAGTGTGGTGAATAAAAAAAGTGCTAACAATAATTATGCGAATCAAATAATAATAGCACTACCTGCTACGCCGTAGCACTCGTAGCCGCAGTGCTACGAAATACTTGGAAAACATTCTAATGTACGTGAATACCTATAGAATTATCATATCGGAATTAAACAAGAATAATAGGGTCGTTGGTCAACTCGGTGTTCCATAGATGAAATAAATTAATAGTTTAAAAAACACTAAAGAACACGCTTTTAAAGGTGCACGTAAAAGGCAAAAATAAATTACGGATCGTTGTCTCTATTTCTGGGCTGAAGTGTCAACTATGTGCTTTTAATTTTAATATTTGATTGTAAAAGCGTGGGGCGCTGGGGCAGGAAAGATTTTTTATATACCTTGTTGAGTAATCAAGTTAAGTTGTTCCAGCGCCCCACGCTTTTACAATCAAATATTAAAATTAAAAGCACATAGTTGACACTTCAGCCCAGAAATAGAGACAACGATCCGTAATTTATTTTTGCCTTTTACGTGCACCTTTAAAAGCGTGTTCTTTAGTGTTTTTTAAACTATTAATTTATTTTATACTTTTTAGTCTTTGCTAATGGCACATTTTAAATAGACGAAAGAGCCCGCATCTTCTCCATCTCCGCCAGTGCATCAGTATTGCATGGTGTCTTACCTGTCAGCTTAGAACAATCTAGATCTTCAATCTGGAGACCACTAAGTGGTTTTACTTGACTTAGCGCCACATATGCCTGTCCATCCGCAAAAGTACGGGACCCTAAGCACAGCCTTGCATCTTGTGCACGGCAGATGCCTAACTTAAAATCAATGGAAGCATGCGCCTTTCCACCGTACCGCAGCTGTACTTGGCCGGGAATTGGATGCCCATAGGCTGAATTAGGTGCTCACCGTCGTTACCGAAATTAACTTCGATGGACGGGATGACAGATTCATACATTTGGTCGCGTCGTCTAAAGTGTGGCCAGACGATGTTCATGATAAAACCGATTCACGAGCAACTTCTCTAGGTATATATTGGAACAAGATTTTAGCTCTTTTAAAAATTCTTAATATACTCAATAGTCCATCCATTTATATTGCTGGGAACGATAGACTCCAATGAACTATTTCCAAGGTTACGAGTTGCGTCGATAAGTTGGTACATTCGAGTACCTTTTCTTTCGTAAAATTCAAGAACTTCATTGTTGTGCTTTCATCATGGGATGCTAGTGCCTGTCTTCCGGCTCCATCATCAGACCTTAAAACCTAACTATGGTCAACGTTCATTGCAAGACCTTTCTAACAAGTCCAAACACGGCTATGATACGATCATCCTTCATGAAGTTCCACTTCATATCTTCCGGCTCCATCATCAGATCAGCTCGACAGTACCATATTATTGTATTGTCATCAAAATCACATACGATTGCCAATTTTCATAACGCTGCGATCTTTAGAAGATGGTTAAATTTGTGTTTTTAGATTTGTTTACATAGTTACATACTTACATACAAGTCGACCTAATAAAAGCGTGTTAAAAAAGATAGGAAGGTATTAAAAAAATTATAATAAAAGAAACTTTTTGCTAGCTAGTAGGTATTTTTTTTTATCCATGTTGTACCGGGCGGGAGTAACAAAAAGGGTATAGAAAACCGAAACAAGGTAAAGTAATCATGAAACTGAACAACTGTCTCCATGGGAAATGGGTAAAATATAAAAAAAGAAATCTCCCAATGTCTCCCATAATAAATCAAACAACTGATTGACGATTTTGTATAGGAGCATAGAAGGTCCAATTTTTTTTTTATTTCAACCCATGTCCCATTGCGAAAGTTGTTAAGTTTCATGATTACCTTGACCTCCCTTCGGCTTGTTACACCTTTTTTGCTACTCCCTGTATGTTCCTTATTTGTTCAGTGTGTATAATCTGTTTGGTCCTTAGCATTCACTTGTAACCGCGACTGTCCGCTTAATACCATCCACTTTTTACTTTATTAAAGCGACATTCAGAATCTCCCTGGTATTTAGCACAAAAACCGACTAGGCACTGTCCATAAGGTAAAGTATTTCTATATTTTTAAAAGTGTAAATAAATATGGTGCCGGCTTAGAATAGCATCACCTCATATCTTTCTTGTGGGTCTCGTACGAAGTGATTAAGGGATTTGAGTGTTGATGTGCATTGCAATTTTAGGCGTCAGGCGGACAGCCTGTCCAAGATACACAGTCTTCTGAATGACTCTTAAACTTCTGTACGACCTAGTGTAAATAACCGTTTTCTGCAGCCGTTCATGCTCTGCCTACTCCACAGGGGATATATGAGTGATATATGCATGTAAGTACCTATGTATGTTTAGTACAAAAACCGACTATGCACTGTCCACAAGGTAAATTATTTTTAGTTTCCGCTCATCTACCGGTGGTACAGCGTATGTACCAGTGATTTTGAACCTTAATACTCTCACTCAAAGTTCAAAACCTATGAAAAAACAGAACATTAGCTGGTATACGGGGTTAAAAGCATGAAAATAGTAAACTTCGCTGAAGCAGTTAGCGGTACGCGTTGATGTCTTTTGTACTATCGCCAGCAAATCCACCTACCCATTTCAATTTAAACTAGTTAAGCTTATTAGTTTTATGAACAACTAGTATAAGTAGTCCCTTAAATGAGTAGGTGGATTTGTTGGTTGGCGATAGTATGGAGTGAAATATTTGCATTTTTTACTATTTCCCATCACAAGTGTCTTATTCCCATCACAAGTGTCTTAGACTACTTAAAGGGAAGCCTCCAACAACTATGTTAAATAGGATTTTTGGAAATAAAGATTTTTTAATTTAATTTTTTTTTTTTACTTCTCCTGCTTGAAAACAACAGGTTTACCTACCGCGAAAAATCAATGTAGAAAAGATTTTAAACCATTCAATGAGACAAACTGAGTTGAATTTCGAATATCTCATTAATGAGGAACTGTCAAGAGCAACATTATTGAAAAGAAAAATATAGATGGACCGCTCCATCGTCATATATCTCCATGGTGAGTTTTTATTTTCAATAAAGTGGCCCTGGAATCAGTTTCACGTTATAAACGAATTTTTAAAATCATTCACCTTGCTTCTTTTTAAAATTGTGTTTCGTTCGATTATTTCTCATCAGAAAAATCGAGACACTTAGCGAGTTTAAGTTTTTTAGGGATCACGTTATCTGAGTTATATGTTTATTTTGAAATAAATAACTAATGTAGTTCAATAGTGATTATTACGAGGTTTCAAAATCCTAATGTCAATTTTCTATATTCAACTTTTTATTTCATAGATTTTATATTTTGTTTGTTTTACTATGGAAACGAAATTGTCTCGATTTTTTGATGAGGAGTATACTTTGAACGTTTTTTGTTTCTGTACATATATTTACTTGACATTGGCACAAAGTACACAAGTCCCATAAACATAAAAAAGGTAAACGCTCGCTTTTGCATTTCCTCACAGGTAAAAAGTTGTGTGTACCACAAAAAAGCAAATTTATTACAACTCCTGCTTCTGAATCCCTCACTAAGCTCTTGATACTAGTATTGTATCCTTCACTTCCTCGGGACTTAAATATGTAAGCACTTGTAGCAAAAATAAACTTTGCTCCCTTGTTGTTATTGTAAAATAATCTATCATAATAGACTCGGTATCCCACTCATAACGAAAACAAAGAATGCAACGCTTCCCCACTATAACTCACTCCTTTGTTCCCAAAAAGGATTGTAACATTAATGTGTGTTTCCAGGTTACATTGTAAGCGATACTCGCAAAAATTCAGGTGGATGACTTCATAAAAGTTTAAAAAAGACGCGGTTTCATATTTGGTGTCGAAATTCTTCAGAACGGGGTTTACGGCCTCTGGAACTGGTTACCGGCTGGTCAGGAGGTGCCGAGTGCGAGCCAGACACAAAGTGAAGAAAAAATACAGTTAAACTTTACCATACTCAGTCTGGTAATTTCGTTTCTTGATTTCATTTCACATATAGTAATACATATAATTAATTTTGTATGTACGAATATCACAGCCAAATCCTTATGTGTACTACAGGTATGATTTTGTGTTGTAATAAAATATGTTGCGCTGATCCCATTTGATGTGGGATAGGTAAGGGCAGGAAGATGACTATGTGATGAACAACTAAAGCTGAAAGTAAAAATTGTGGTTGGTTAAACTTTTTCATCCTTAGAAAAGGGTACCACCAGAGAAACACAGACTTACCTTCGTAAGTGTGTATGTAGAAATAATATCTGTTTGTAGTAGAGCATAAACCATAGCAGTTTGATAATGCAAGTGGGTAATGCGTTAGATCGTGGTAATCGGTACAATGTTGTTGTTAAATGGGTAGGTGCATTAGCTAGCAATAGTACCAGACCTAGTAAAACAATCAGTGCATTGGTGTTTACTTATTTGGATAACTGGTGGTTGGTGTGTACTTATCTGAAATAACTACAATTTTATCCCCAAGCTGTCTAAATAAAATATATCTGCATTTTGACAATGTCTCCTAATAGTCGGGGAATTCTGGAAATTCAATGTAGGTATGGCGCCAGTTGAAGCACGCCTTTACAGCAATTTTTTTTGCGATTAGATACCTATAAGCATGTTGTTTGAAACCTTAAAAGCGGAGACCCTTCGCCCGTCCGCATCACCCCAAATTTCTTTGAAATGTGTCAAAAATTATAAACTTTACGGATTTATGAGTTAACTATAATAGTTACAAAAAAAAGTGTCAAAGGACAAAATATTTCGTATTAAATTTGCTACTTAAATGTAATACATTTTTTTTTTGTAACTCTAATGGTTTTCAAGATAAAACGATTTATATTAAAAAAAAATCTTTTCCTGGAAAAAGGGTATTTTTAAAATATAATACGTATTATCTTGAAAACCTTAGGAGTTACAATAAAAAAAATTATCACATTTAAGTAGCAAATTTACTAGAGATTATTTTGTCCCATGACACTTTTTTTGTAACTACTATAGTTAACTCATAAATCCGGAAAGTTTATAATTTTTGACACATTTCAATGAAAATGGGGGTGATGCGGACGGGCGGAGGGTCTCCGCTTTTAAGGTTTCAAACAACATGCTTATAGGTATCTAATCGCAAAAAAAAAATGTTATAAAGGCGTGCTTCAACTGGCGCCATTCATAGATTTTCCAGGAAAAGGTTTTTTTTTATATAAATCGTTTTATCTTGAAAACCGTAAGAGTTACAATAAAAAAATGTATTACATTTAAGTAGCAAATTTTATACGGAATATTTTGTACTTTGACACTTTTTTTGTAACTATTATAGTTAACTCATAAATCCGTAAAGTTTATAATTTTTGACACATTTCAAAGAAAATGGGGGTGATGCGGACGGGCGGAGGGTCTCCGCTTTTAAGGTTTCAAACAACATGCTTATAGGTATTTAATCGCAAAAAAAATTGCTGTAAAGGCGTGCTTCAACTGGCGCCATACATTAAATTTCCAGAATTCCCCGACTATAAATCTCCTCGTATTGACTGGTTGTCTTGTCAGACTATCGTAATACTATACCTACCGTGCATCAAATCTTCGTCTCCCTTAAAAAACACAATCGGAAGTCCATACTGCGTACTGCGGGTGTGCAAGGGCAGTGTACCCGTGGTCTCCTGGTATTGTAATCAATCGGGCTATCTTACATACCTACGGTGCATCAAATCTTCGTCTCCCTTAAAAAACACAATCGGAAGTCCATACTGCGTACTGCGGGTGTGCAAGGGCAGTGTACCCGTGGTCTCCTGGTATTGTAATCAATCGGGCTATCTGTTTACCCGGCGAGCGACGACCCCGCCACACTTATCGCCGCAGCCGCCTGCCTCTTTGTTCCCTCTGGCTCCCTGGTAAGTATTATCGTTGTTTATTTATAAATGAGTCTACGTAGTCTGTCTGTACATACAGAGTGTGTCTGCAAAGGTGAGATACACTCTGTATGTCATTAGGGGTAGTAATATTACTCTCAGTTATGACGTCAACCATAGCTTAAGATATAAAGCGTGTTTAAAAGAAACATTGATGCCTTTGTGCCCGGGTATGGTAGGTACTATCGTTGTTTATTTATAAACGCGACTACATAGTCTGTCTGTAAATACAGAGTGTGTCTGCAAAGGTACCCTCAACTATGACGTCAACCATATGACATATTATCTATGCTTAAGACATAATGCGTATTTTACAAAAAAATTGATGCCTTTGTGCCCTGGTAAGCATTATCGTTGTTTATTTATAAACGTAACTACATAGTCTGTCTGTACATACAGAGTATATCTGGTCTAAAGGTGATAAGCCATTAGGGGTAGTTATTTTATCCTCAGTTATGACGTGAACCATATCTATGCTTAAGACGTGTTTAATGGAAAAAATTATGTCTTTGTTCCCTGGCTCCCTGGTAAGTATTATCGTTGTTTATTTATAAACGTAACTACATAGTCTGTCTGTACATACAGAGTATATCTGGTCTAAAGGTGATAAGCCATTAGGGGTAGTTATTTTATCCTCAGTTATGACGTGAACCATATCTATGCTTAAGACGTGTTTAATGGAAAAAAAATCTTTGTTCCCTGGCTCCCTGGTAAGTATTATCGTTGTTTAT
Source organism: Phthorimaea operculella (assembly GCA_024500475.1). Lineage (NCBI taxonomy): Eukaryota > Metazoa > Arthropoda > Insecta > Lepidoptera > Gelechiidae > Phthorimaea > Phthorimaea operculella. The sequence continues at coordinate 1,418,260 of JANFCV010000009.1, forward strand.
TTATAAACGCGGCTACATAGTCTGTCTGTACATACAGAGTGTATCTGCAAAGGTGAGAATCCATTAGGGGTAGTTATTTTGTCCTCAACTATGACGTCAACCATATCTTTTCTTAAGACAATTGATGACTTTGTTCCCTGGCTCCCTGGTAAGTATTATCGTTGTTTATTTATAAACGCGTCTACATGGTCTGTCTGTGCATACAGAGTGTATCTGCAAAGGTGTGAATCCATTAGGGGTAGTTATTTTGTCCTCAGCTATGACGTCAACCATATCTTTACTTAAGACAATTGATGACTTTGTTCCCTGGCTCCCTGGTAAGTATTATCGTTGTTTATTTATAAACGCGACTACATGGTCTGTCTGTACATACAGAGTGTGTCTGCAAAGGTGTGAATCCATTAGGGGTAGTTATTTTGTCCTCGGTTATGACGTCAACCATATCTTTTCTGATGACTTTGTTCCCTGGCTCCCTGGTAAGTATTATTGTTGTTTATTTATAAACGCGACTACATAGTCTGTCTGTGCATACAGAGTGTATTTACAAAGGTGTGAATCCATTAGGGGTAGTTATTTTGTCCTCAGCTATGACGTCAACCATATCTATTCTTAAGACATAATGCGTGATGCCTTTGTTCCCGGTAAGCATTATTGTTGTTTATTTTTAAATGCGACTACTCCACCTGTCTGTCCGTCCGTTACAGAGTAAATCTGCAAAGGTGACAATCCATTAGGGGCAGTTTTAAAGTTATCCTCTGTTATGACGTCAACCACATCTATGCTTAAGACGAGTTTAATGGAAAAAATTAATGTCTTTGTTCTCTGGCTCCCTGGCAAGCATTATTGTTGTTTATTTTTAAACGCGACTACACAGTACTTATGTCCGTAGGTTCATACAGGGTGGTACTGAATGACGACTTGCACTGAGCTCAGTTTAACAGAGCCACTTTTCCTGAGTATCACAGGTCATATTTTATACTATATAAGTTGCTTATTTTATAAGAAGTTTATGTAAATTTCTCGTAAATATACAAAAAACGGCAGATGGAGCAATTTTGAGCTACGTTCTTTAATTTTGACTTGTTGAGCTTAGCGTTTTCGGGAGAGTTGTTGGTCGGTCTTTACCACCCTGTATAGAGTGTATCTCTGCAGAGAATGCATAAGGGGTGCTTACCCTTAATCATGACGTCATCCATATCTTGCGTGGGTTGAATTAAATGGAAAATTTAAGTCTCTAACATCTCTTTGAACACTGAAAGAAAGAAATTACTCTTTAGTTATCAAATATTCACTTGGATTTCAACAAGACATACCTGGTGCTGCCCACTGCTAAATTTATGACTGTTTTCTTTTAAAATACTGACAGGAATAGGGATTGTTAATAATTAGTTAGGTATCGAAATGGTCCTTCAGAATCAAAAACATTACTTAATTTCTCCATATGCAGTTCCATAATCATAACCATTCATTGCAAGTAAGAAAACTCAAAAATTTGTTAGTTTCATTTATGTGGCCAGGGCCAATCAAGGGCCAAGGTGGCGGTTAATCCACCGCACCCAAACAGGGTTGACGTCTGGTAGGCGGCCGGTCGTAAAATTCAGCCAAATCCTTTTGCAACACGATTTTGTGTTCAACGAAACGTGTTGCACCGACCCCAAGTAATTGGGATAAGGGCAGGACGACGATCTTCTTCTTTTCGTGTGGGACACCGAGTCGTTCAACGACCCGATGAACCCTGGTGTCAGAGTTTTTCAACCGCCTACTGCAAGCAGGCCTCTGACATGGTTGTGTAACGACCGCTGTCGTAGACAGCAACCGGGACCGACGGTTTAACGTGCCCATCCGAAGCACGGAACCATCTAACTTGCAGACAATCAGGTGGTTCAGCCTGCAATGTATTAACCAGACTGGGAACAAATTCACAAAGTGATAAATATCAACTTTGTGAGTGACCCCCACCGGGAATTGAACCCGGAACCTTTGCGTGGCGGGCAGGCATACTAACCACTGCGCCACATCGGCTGTCAGGAAGATGATGATGATAATGATGTGAGTGCATTGAAATCCCAATACATACGAGTATCTAATTAAATTAACCGAGACCTCTAGAGCATAGTCCGGACGATATTGCGGTTCATGAAACTTAGCTTACAAATTACCTGTGAACGACGACAGTGACAATTTGATGTGGTGACATGTGCCATGTAATTAGTAGTCCGTGGGCCCACAAATTAGGGAGACAGCGCGTGGCACCTTTACAGATGGCTCATTTAGTACTAGAGACGATTTTGACAATTACTGCCTTTAACTGGAATCACAGAGGAACTCAAGGTAACTACGTCATGAAAATCTTGCATTCTTCATTGCAGTCTTGCATTGAAATATGCTCAGGATCATAATATTACGATCTAGGATCAAATTTAGCTATATTTTGTCCCCGTATTGAATTTAGCAACCCTGGCTATTTAGCAAATGACAATCGCGAATATACTAAATTATGTCAAATGAACTGTCTCTTTATTTTTCTGTGAGCCCGTCTAGGCCGTCCGATTTTTGTTTGGGATTTCGTTAACTTCATGCAGTGCGGTGACAAGAAAACCGTCTCTTTCTATCGATGGAAGCCCTCTAAAATGGACAAGGATTTTATTCAAAGTGTCTGTTACTTTTACAACATATCAGATTGCAGATTCGCATCGCCCGAAGACCCCAGACAGGAAGCCGCGGTTTTTTTACGTCCGTCTCGAGTTCTCGACTCGACAACCAAAAGAAACTTCACTGTATTAGGTAGGTGAATCACACCTCAAACCTAAACCGGACGATACTGTGGTTTGTGACAGCTATCACACAAATGACAATCTGTGATCGCCGTAATTTATGGCGGTGACGTAGACCATGCATGATTTCAGAGTTATGGAATTTCGTTAACTCGTTTCGTCAAAACTGGATCCGGCAGAACATCGCAAAATCATGCGGTACGGGTGAAACAAAATGCGTATGTGTTTCTCGAAAGTGGTTTACAAATTCTGAAACTAGGGTTTTTCAAATCGTTCTTCAGCTCATGTTGATACCTTTGGATAATGGAAGATATAAATTCTTAGGTAGGTATAAAGAATAAAAAAGTAGAAAAAAACTTGAGTTCGTACCCATAACTTGAAATTTGTGTTCAATTATTATTGTGCGGAGTAGACCAAGAAATTGTACAAAAACGTTATACCTCATTCTGTTTAAATAATTACCTATACTGCACGCACAGACTGTATTGAACTTTAACGAAGACTACTTGCCCGGACGGGCAGCTTCTGGAAAAACAAGTTATTCATATATACCTTAAAATGCATACCTACTACATGGCGATTATTTATGTCGATTCACCTGGACAAGTTGATAAAAAATATGAGTTGATGGAAACCACCTTATTTAATGTTCTTGCGATCTGGATATGGTCAATGTAGGTAAAGCTGGAAACAAAGAATCAAATCGTCATCTTCATTACAACGATAAAAAACCGAATAATTTGGAACCCAAAAACTCATCAGACAAAGTCAACAAAGAGTTTTAATGTACCCAGACAAAGTATCAACTTCATTTCATTTACATTTAAAGTTGCAAAGACTTTTCAAGTTATTTTTTTCTCGCCGAGCTAAGTTTAAGCTGGTCATATTTTGCCGAGTCTCACCTTCCAACGTCCCTTGGTAATATGTATTTTTACGAGGACATTTGAAGGACTCCAAATGCAACGTCCATTACATGTATCCTTTTAAGCTGGTGTGTGTGTGTGTGGGAGTGAAATCGTTGCATGTGCATGGGGTGTGTGTGTGTGCGTGGTGCGCGCAGCCTCCATGCGTCTGCGGCCTGTCTAGACGCCCCCCCTCCTCTCTTCCCCTCGTCTGCACTGCCCCCCCTCGCTGCCCTGTGGCTGCCTTTCACCTCGGCACTGCACCCATCGCGGGCACCTGCACATTTCGAGCCCAAAACTATTTTAATAGAAAATGATTGTCATGTTGCAAGGGGTGAGATCTACGAGGGTTGCAAGTTCGTTGATAGGTTATTCAAAACGCAATTCGTGACAAAAAGCATACAGGACAGAGAGTAGGTATCATCATGGATCATGACGGTTTTGTTATGAATTATAATTAACCATGCACCACATAAGACAAACATATTATAAACACTAGGTACAAGTAAACAAAAAATCGTTGGAAGAAGTATTTATTTTTTTGGTTTAGGAAGAGAGTGGAGTAGATATCCAAACTCTACATATAAGTAGAAAAGTACTATCTTATAATCTTATGTATAAAACGATGGCTTACCGCAAAATGCTCTTAAATTAAAGGATAAAATCTGCCTGCTTGAAAGCGGTAATGGCTTTCTTATGTAAATTACGTGAAAAGGTGGTATCTCGGAAATATTAGGCTCCCTTTGAGGCTTTGAGTTGATTCATTTAGGCACAGCATACAGGGTGCTAATTTAAGATGTGTGCCATACCTAAAGAGTAGGTTCAGTATCCATGAAGGAATAAGTAAAAATATTGTTTTTGTTTCGAAATTAACTGAAATTTGAATAATTCAGTATTTTTGAGGACGACATTTTTCTCACAAAACTCTCTCAAACTTTTGACAAGCGTGGTGTAAATTGCCGTTTGTTTACGCATAGGTAGGTTAGGTAGACGGCACCAACACAATTACATACCTACTTGGGCCCTAATATGTACTCGAAATCAATTTTGATTCAAAAAGGTAACCGAAACAAATCACCTCTACCTTTATACTTTACATTTAATAAAAAGAAAAAAGTTGCATAAAATACCAATTATCTATCTATTTACGACACAATACAAAGTAAAGACTGTTAAAAATAATAAGGAACTACTGGTTGCAGCGCAGCTACTTGCAAGGCACGAGATCAAAAGCGGGTTCGCCTCAACTTTTTTAATTTTTCAATAAATCTCATACACAGCGGCGGCGGCGGCAGGCTGCATCGTAGACGCACAAAAAAGCTGCAGTGAGGTTGGGAATGTAAGATAAACGACGGCTTCAAGTGGTGTAGCCATTCGAACGTAGTTTTTCCGTAGTAAAAAAAAATAAGGCGATTGTATCACATGAATTATTTGTTTTCAAAAGAGCATCAAAATAGCGAGATTTACCTATGAAATCGTCAAGGAAGTCCACAAAGACAGGTCTAGCCACTAACTGATCTCATCTTTTTAAAGTTTTCCATAAATATCATACACGGCGACTGCAGCAGACTGCATCGCAGACACACAAAAAAGCTACAGTAAGGTTGGGAATGTGAGATAAGCGATGGCCTCAAGTGGTGTAGCCATTGCTAAAGTACCTACATCACCCGTAGGTATCAAGCGTAAAGAAACATTATGACGGCAGGCAGCACTGCCGCACAGAAAGGCTGCAGTGAGGTTGGGAATGGGAGATCAGTCTTAATTCCAATTAATTCTTTAGTAGCATCATCGCTGTTGAACAATCAGGAACTTCTAAACAATATTGTGTTATAATATGCATCTGTCTACTCGATGTCAAAGGCTACAACTGCAGCCAGACGTCGCAGGCGGCAGGTTGCTGCATTTGCGACACCTCGTTTTGTTCCACGTTCATTTCGGATTCCGCTTCAAGAGTGACGCGAAGCAAAATGTGAAAGGACGAAGCTTCAACAAAAACAAAAGATCTCTCTGAACTCGGAGAGCCCGGGCTTAGAACAGTTTAAAAACTTTGCTAATGACAAACATCATTAGGCGGATCTATATTTCATGTAGAGAGCGTCCGCAATTTTCTAAGAAGCATAAGAATTAATAACCTTAGATATCTACCTAGGATTTACCTAGCACTTATTTACAAGCACTTAAAACTTTTTCGTTTGTTGGCTTAGAAAGGAATAATAAGTCGTCTGCGGAACATAAACAGACAGCCCACATAATTATAAGCTGTTTAAAGACAGGCTTGGCCGTTAAACATATTCGGTACCATAACTAGCTAAACTAGGATTGAAAACGTAAGTATACCTATTTAAAAGGTATCCAAACCTCAGTACTCCTTGCCACTCGTGACTAAAATGTCTAGTTAGGTAGAGCGGAGGCTGCAAAGTGCCACCTGCCGGGCTAGCTGGCTAGACAGGATTTCGCCTCACACTGCACTGAGACACCGGCCAGACTCTATTTTATTCTATTTTTGAACTTCACGCTTCGTTTTCCCTTTGAGCAACTAAAGTACAGGCTGGTAGGCGGGTAGGCGTATATCTATTTTATAACGATCTTTTTGTGAATCAGAATGCGGTTCGAAATAAAAACATGATAACTCGAAGAAGAGAGTAACCAGATTACCAAATTGCAAATTACTTATACCTGACTAAAGTACAGACAACAGTAGCATGACTCAATAAATTACAATAGAATAGGCTCAATAGCTCAATTCATTAAACCAAGCGGACTGCTGTGTAACAAAGGAGCTACCTACTGTCTGGCGCTACTCGGGCCTGTAATTCAATGAAAGCCATCGGCGAAGGAAAATAAAAATAACGATGTCTGGGAGGAGCGAGCGCTGCACACGATATCTCATAGAGTTTACGAAACTACAAGAATTTCAATTTAGTCAGACTCCTGACACTAAAGCACATCTGGGCAATAGTTTACTTGGAATTTCAGATAGCAGGAATATGGAAATCGCACGGAAAATCTTAGATGTCCAAGTTAAACAATCTGAAATTCCACGGCTTATAAATAAAACACGCAACAATGGTTAAACCCTGAAAAATAGCATGATGAATTACATGACATGATAGAGCTAATAGATTCACAATGCCGCATGCGCAGTGCATACAATAAAAAGCTTGGATGAACACTACGGGATTTTGATCGACATTCCTAATTTTAATAGGTAGCGTAGCGGTTATTCTTCAAACCGGTCATATTATTTTTCTGATGCGCTCTGCGCTCTACCCGTTTCGAAAACTCACTACTTACTTATCAGAGGGAAAAAAGTTATTCGCGAATAAACCGTCCGGCGAATAAGTTTTTCAAGAGTAAAATATAGATATACAGGGCCTTACCACAAAAACTTTTTTCAAACCTTTTTTGTATGAAGTTTTATTTTAGACACGCGTTCAACACTGGTCTAACTTTTTGTGGTAAGGCCCACAATGCCCCATAAAAAACTTTGGAGTTCATAATTATGTTATTATAACGAATTTAATCAATCTTGCATTTTATTCCTTGTTCAATAAAAAAAATTTCATTAAAATTTTATTCGCCGGACAATTTATGCGCGAAAAAATTTTTGCCCAACTCTGCTACTTATACTCTCTCCACTACGGCGAACTTTACTTCCCACCAAAAACGCAGACACGGTAAATCGTGATTAATTTGGATTTGCGTCACGTAGTCCGTAATACTAGTGCGGTATGTCGGTCGTCTGGTCAGCTTGTCAGACAGACACCATCGGTCATAAAGGTTGACAGCTAGACTTATGACCTGCTGTAATGCAAATGGATGAAAGAAATGCCTCGTCTTAGTCATATCATCTATCCATCTATCTATGGCAAAAGGTAACGTTTTAATAAAGGTAAGTAGTAAGAAAGTAGATAGATTTGAGAATATGAATTTGTATAATAAGGGAAGCCGATGGGAATCAGCATGTATGATATTTTAACAGGTCGGTCTTCATCAAGTAACGCTGATAGTTTTCAAGAAAACATTTTGATAGCGTATTTTAGAATACCTACCACGAAATCAATCAATTATTTTGTCTGTTTATCTGCGGGTTTGTCGCGGTATGTCGGTCATCTGGTCAGACACCATTATCGCTCGGCCGGTTGTAAAGGTTGACAGCTAGACTTATGGATTACCTGTTGTAATGCAAATGGATGAAAGAATTGCCTCGTGTTAGTCATACCATCTATCCATCTATATTTATTTATTTATTTTTATACTTTATTGCACATAGTATTAAAGGCGAGCCTAATGCCACGCGGCATTCTCTACCGGCCAACCAGAGGGTGAACAGAGAGAAAAAGATACGGGTGCACTCGGGTGTGAAAACATTAAAATAAAGAAAAAAAACAAATTATGCCTAAGACAAATACATACCTAGATACCATACATATCTATATCTATATGTAATAATAATAATAATAAATAATAAATTAATAATAAATTTTTAACGGGTCGGTCTTCATCAAGTAACACTAATAGTTTACAAGAAAACATTTCGATAGCGTGTTTTAGATTACCTACAGCGACATCTATCAACCAACAACTATCTTGTCTGTTTATATGCGGGTTTGTAGCGGTATGTCGGTCGTCTGGTCAGATTGTCAGCTACACTTATGACCTGTTGTAATGCAAATGGATCAAAGAATTGCCTCGTGTTAGTCATATCATCTATCCATCTATATGTCGCAGATTTTTGAAGAATTTATTACTGCTAGTGCTGGTTTTTATGATAAAATTAAGATTTTATCGCCCAGGGTCGTGGGTTCGATTCCCACTAGACACAAATATTTGTAAAGTCAATTTTCAAATATTTGTGTTTAGTCTGGGTGTTTTCTATGTATAATATGTTTTATTTACAAAAAAAATAAGTATATAAGTATTAAGAGTAGAATAGCACCACCCCCTCTCTTCCCGTGGGGGTCGTAAGAGGCGACCAAGGGATAAGCCCGACCCAAACAGCCAGGGCCAACCGTATGGTGGCGGTTAATCCACCACAAAAGCATTCCCAAGGAGGGGTGACGTCTGGTAGGCGGCCGGTCGTAAAATTAAGCCAAATTCTTTGCAACACGATTTTGTGTTTAACAAAGCGTGTTGCGCCGACCCCAAGTAATTGGGAAAAGGGCAGGAAGATGATGATGATGATATAAGTATTATATCAGTTGTCTAGTTCCCATAGTACAAGCTTTGCTTAGTTTGGGGCTAGATTTCGCTGTGTCTCGTCCAGGGATATTTATTTATTTATCTATTTTATTTTGTCAAATGCCGGCTTTTGATAAAAAATCTCTGTCAAAAACCTGCGGCAACATTTAAGCAACCCTATCAGTTTCAAGAAAACATTTCGATAGCGTGTTTTAGAATACCTACAGCGACATCTATCAACCAACAACTATCTTGTCTGTTTATCTGCGGGTTTGTGGGTTGTCACAAAGGTTGACAGCTAGACTGTTGTAATGAAAATGGATGAAAGCAATGCCTCGTGTAAGTCATACTTATCATCTATCCGTCTATAGATACGTAATAATAAAATTTTAACGGGTCCATGTTGTAGCCTTGATATTTTTCAAGAAAACATTTTGATAGCATATTTTAGAAAACCTACAATGACATCTATCAATTATTTTGTCTGTTTATCTGCGGGTTTGTCGCGGTATGTCGGTCATCTGTTCGGACACCATCATCGCTCGGCCGGTCGTAAAGGTTGACAGATAGACTTATGGATCACCTGTTGTAATGCAAATGGATGAACGAAATGCCTCGTGTTAGTCATATTATCTATCCATCCATCCATCTATACATATAAGTATCTATACATAAGTAAGTATATATACATAGTTCGGTGTCCATCAAGTAACACTGATAGAAAACATTTCAATACCGTGTTTTAGAAACCTACAGCAACATCTATCGACAACTATTTTGTCTGTTTATCTGCGGGTTTCTAGCGTTATGTTATGTCGGTCATCTGGTCAGACACCATCATCGCTCGGCCGGTCATAAATGTTGACAGCTAGACTTATGGATCACTTGTTGTAATGCAAATGGTTGAAAGAATTGCCTCGTGTTAGCCATTTCATTTCGAGTTCAATTCTTTAAACATATGAGTGTAGATGTTATGTTAGTAGTCGCAGGTCAAGGAAGGTCAGTAATGTAAGCTTTTTAATTAGAAACATGGTTGACCTGTATGAAATACAAATTACGTACTTAATGAAAAACATGTTTTTTCTTATGACGTCACAACAAAACATTATAAGCCAGTATAAACATAAATATAAATTAAAATAACCGGATGGTGTCATAAAAAAAAAACATGTTTGTATTTTTCCATGGGCTAAATGAAATACCTCTTTTTCAGCTTTTCCGATACATCGTGTAAAAGTTTGTTTGAAGTCAAGCGCTTATTCAATAATTATAATTATTTGCGGAACTAGATAAAAACAACAACAAAATAAATCACAATCACAACTGTTGTAACACGGTACCCTAAAACTGACAGACAGAGGATCAACCATAGGATAAATTTAGAATGACGTCACTGATTTGCGCCACAGGGTAATTCGCCAACGTCGTCTGCGAAAGCTAAGCACGTGACCTCCGGGTCCTCTTGCCGTCTAGACTTAGACATTGTCACTTCAGACACAGACAGACCGCAGTTCAACGCTATAACTGCAAGAATTATGCGCACCTTAAACTGACAGACAGAGGGTAGGTAAATCTAGATAGAATGATATCACTGATCCGCGTTACAGGACAAATCGTAGCTTCAGACTCAGACAGGCTACAGTACCTGCAACTGTACGAGTATTTGACTCGTATAATGCTGCTATCTGAGAAAGCTAAGCCCGTCGTGACTATCGGGTCCTCTTGCCGTTTGGGCATTAGACAATGTCAGGGGGCACTGCAATTCAACTGTGTAACTGCCGCGAATTACAGTCCTAATAAAGATTTAGAAAAACCACTGAACTGTATTTATTTTCAAAATATACAAGATTTAGAAATGGGAAATATTGGAATTTAGCTACATTTCTTTCAACCTGCATGGTAAATTGTAAGCATAACTGACCATTAAATAATTGTCAAACGACGATAACGACCGTTTTTCACGTCATAAAACGTAAAGGATGGTTGGTACCACTCTAAGGTATCTTGACGTGTTGTTGATTGGTAAATAGTTTATGTGCAGTCGACGTTCCCATATTAAAGCATGAGGAATATCTGCATTTTGCAGTTATGTTGTCGCCCGTCTGTGTCGTGAGTTAGGTGTTGGTATTAGACATGCAGTCATGGTCTAGAAACTAGCTAGACTAAGTCGCCGGTTAGACGGTGGGCTTTCCCCCGCTTCAATGACTGATACATGCGTTTATTGGAGTTAAAATAATACCTAATATATAACGTCATAAAAACATGTTGCATAATATGGCTGCAACGTACAACGTAGCAATTTAATCTGAATAGAATATGACAGGGGAGATCTCAACTTGACCATGACGTAACCATGACCAATCTATCGATCTATCAAAATGCGGGATTACAGGTTCATCCATCATCCATCCATCATCATCATCAAAGATTTTCAGTGCTAGTTGTCATATTTTTTATACAATTCTATTTCACGTTCGGGGTGAATTAACTTCACTACCTATGATGAAACCTCGCTGCAATTTTTTTTTTATAAACAATGGGTAAGCATTTGTCCGCAATCTCACCTGATGTTAAGTGACGATGCAGACGATGATGGAACATGCTCGCCCAGATAATGCCTATTCACTCTTGCCTTGAAAAGGCCCACTTGGTGGAAAAGTCAACTTGAAAAAGGGAGCGCCATACAATTGTCATAGATCAGCTATGCAATATGCATCATATTATGCATTGTGCCCAATCTATAAAAAGCGCGGTATCAGCCCTTGAATGGAAATGTTCTACTGTTTCTGATTCCTAATGTAATTTCACTGCGCTGCGTGGCGTGACTAAAGAAATAAGAAACAGATTTACAGTTACAGGATATTGAAATAATCGCAATATTGTTAGTCATTGTGACGTAGGCATATTATTTATTCTGTGACGTAGGTTTGTTTTGTGTAGATGTGTAATTAACTTTTTGCCTCGGTCAAAATATTGTGTCTTTTTAATTTTCATTCTTTTTTCGTCAAGGAAAATATTATTTCAAAATACATAATTATTTTTTGCTTTTACAAGAAAGGTATTTTGGGCAAACTTGATGCCAAGTTTTTCAGTAAAGCCGTTCCGATTAGGGAAAATACAATTAATTAGAATTCAATAATCTTCTTCGAGTGGGATACTTAGTCGACCAATGATCCGATGAACCCTGGTGTCAGAGTTTTTCAACCGCCTACTACAAGTAGCAGGCCTCTGACATGGTTGTGTAACTACCGTCATCTGTATCATCATGTCTAGCTATTGACTGTATTGTGTAGAAACAAACAAAGCACGAAGTACAGACGGTGGGTTTTTGAAAGATTCATCGTGTTTTTGTTTAGTCTCGCCGCAGACGGTGTGATTATTTTACCGCCAGTCGATACACATCTTACGTGTGCATAACTGACTCATACGGTGCGTTTCCATTGTTTAACACACTAGCAGCCCGCTAGTAACCCGTTTTCCCATGGGAATTGGATCTTTGCCCGGCTTATCGCAATGTTTAAAAACCTTTTCTATGAAGCCTTGCCAATATCTCTTTCAGCTGAGCTAGGCTTCTGATGTTTCATTCTAGGTAAGCCACATCCTCGATATCTAAGTGCCAGCAAAATAGCTTCATCATGCTAAACAACTTACTTTTATTTTGAAGACCCCTAATGTATGGTTTAACACTGATTTGACAACTGTCATAACACACGACCAAGGTCCATTCAAAACTACCTAGGTTTTTAAAACATGTTAGAGATGGCTGACTTTTGCAAAGGCTGAATTATTTTATACGTTCTTATAGCGAAAATTTACTTCATTTTTTGTATCGTACAAAAGCAATTATTTATTATTCAATACCTTTTGTAAATTCAAGTAGACATAGAGTCTGCAGGGATTTCCCTTTAAATATGCAGATATTTACCTTAGCCCAGTCGGGCTGGGAATAACTCTAGATCGTCTGTAGGGCACGAGTGTTATGTAAATGTAGTCGTGCCTAGCAGCGACTTTGTTAAAAATGTTAGCTAACTCGTTGCGTTCACGTAGCGACGAACAGGGAATAGGATAGGTAGAAAAGTGTTTTTTATTTTATATTTTATCTTAGAGTTACAGATGAGCTGTAAAATACGAGAAGGAGACGTGACACGTGCGACATCGCGACGCTCGAAGCCGTTTTTCATAGCCACACGAAATGTATTTCTTAAATAATATAGGCCCTAATTATGTTTTATAAGTTTTATAATTCCAAATAAAATGTATGACGCGAATAAGACGCTGCCTATACTCGTGATACACGCGTCGCGTCAATGACGGACGACGATCGCCTTGTATGACAGATGTCATCTTACGTCTCGCGTCGCACGTCTTATGTGTGAACCTAAGCTCACATATGCACCGGACAATTTAATGTTTAAGACAGCTACTTTATATGATAAACTATGACAGTTACAATTTGCCATTATCATATCCGGTTTTTGTATCGGGGTTTCTTAAAACTCATTTCCGGATTAATACCGGATCCGGTAAAAAACGGAAAATAATGCGGGGCGTATCAGTATCGCTTTCATAATTTTGTAAAGCGACTCTCACACAAAAATGCACAAGAATTCACTGATCACGATTGTAACTGATCATGAATAATCATGATCGATCATCGTAATAGGTATTTATATCAAGTATGGTGCCCGTCCAACACTTCAATCATACATTCACAATATTATCTATGATGCATTAATGTAACATCTTACCAAGATACCACTACCCAAATTACTTGCCAGCGTGGTGGGTGTAGCAGTGTAGCATGAAATTTGGCAGACTAGAATATCTCTACATTCCTTATGAGTGCTATCAACCAGGAACGTCTCTGGGAAATTTCACGTGCGTCTAATTTTACCGATCACGCGGGAATTTCGAAAATCTCGCATAAATTTAGATTTAGGTCAGTAGCGGTAAAGTCTATGGAGGATTAAAACTACAAAATATACTGGGTGAAATTTTACTAGTGATCGATAGCGAAAACTCAGAACTAGATAAGGAACAACTTTCACCAAGGAACATAGGTTGAAATATGAAAAAAAAAAATTTGGACCTTCCATACAAAATTGCCGATCAGCTGATTTGAGTTACTATGGGAGATCCATTTCTTTTTCATATTTTGACCTATGTTTCTTGGGGCAAGTTGTTCCTTATCACCAGCTGGTTCTGAGTTTTCGCTATCGGTCACTAGTAAAATTTCACCCTATATGTGTATTTAAACTCCTTGCCTGTATAATGTTAGTAGACGTCTGTAGGGCACTAGAGTTATGTAAACATTTTTGTATGTCGCCCTTCAGCGACCGACCTTAATAAATTCTGATATGAAACTTTCTACTATGAATATTTTATAATATGTTATCGCAAAATTCATTGTCTGACTTTCGGCTCTGTCATCTTTGAAATTAAATAGAATATTATAAGTAGGTATGTAAGAAGATATGCCTTTAAGAAATGGTAACTGGTATGTTGTTATTGTTTCAAGTTTTAGCATAGCGTTAGGTATATACTTATTAAATCAGCCATGAAGCAGACCAAACATAAATATCATATACCAAATTTTGTAACGAATTCTTTAAAATTTATCACGGTCAGCGGCTGAGACTGACACTGATGGATTGAGTGCTCTCCAAAGCAAGGAATCATCTTACATTGATATCGAGACGCGATGATTCAACAACGACCTACGCTATGTCCTGTTGAAAACTGGACAAAGTCAAGCAAATTGATGATAAATGAGGATAAATAGTGGTGATTGCGTCATGGTTTGCTCAATGATGTTATAGTTCTGTCTGGCGATAGCTAACGAGCGGCGAGACATGTGTAACCGCGGCCTTGGCTGCAGACGCGACGGTGGGCCTTAACCAACTTCATTCATATTATCTTGGCCAGCCTTTACCAGCTTCATTCACATATTGTCACACTATAATAGCCTTGTCTCATGGTTACGAGACACTATCATACAGACTTTAAATAGGGCCCGATTACCACTATTTGAAAAGCGGCTCAGTTAGTATCAATAGAGCATAGAAACTGCACTAGCTAGGCTTCCTTTGAATGGTTTTGGTCGTTTCGTATTACACTAAAAGTTCGAGAAACCTACCTATGGCGGCGATAGATAAAGACTGGAATAAAATAACCAAAAAGGAAGATAATCGGAGCCCAGGTCAAAAGACCCAAGAAATCATCAGACTTATTCACATTAACCACGAGAAAAATCGTCAGTTACGTGATTTACAAATCTTATTTTATTTCTTCAAAATATTAGCACCTACCTAGATCTGTAAGAAGTGTTATTCCGGGCTCGCTCGCTAAAATGAAACATTTCACACGTATGACCTCATCTAGTGAACCAGACAGGCAAAAAGTTTGATAAATAAATGACGAATAAAACACCCAGTCCAGTCATAACATAATATTCTGTTAAACAATGACGCACGTTTAAAGAAACATTCTCCTAAATGCGGCAAAAAACTCGTACAGGTTTATCTAGTCTGCAATCAAAAGCTAGACTAGAACGATGACTGGACTAGAACGACTAGAACACATTTTGTCGTGTAGGTATTGCATGAATAAGTTTTTAAACCAATTTCAAAAAGGATGACCCTCGCCGCATTCGAGTCTGTTTATTCTTATTTTGTGCGCGATAGCTACACCTGCTATTTTGAACCAATATGGATATTTCTCAGCAGTGGGGTCTAGTAGGCTAGCTATAGATAATGTTATTAAAGAATGCCTATTGTTCCGAGATGAATTTGCCTCAAGAGACAATCTAATCATGTAAACCTGGTAGAATTTAGAGAATTCTACAAATTTTAGTACGTTTGAAGGCGGTACCAAATAGGTAAATATCTTTCAATGTTATCAAAAATTGCCTGAGTAGGATGGTAATGAAGGAATGGGTTTCGATTTTGATTTTGAAGATTTTGATTTCCTTCTCGCAAAATAATGACTCATGAAATTTAAAACAAGATTTGGGTCGGTTACCTTAAGCCATAAGTTTCTTTTAGTTGAAATATAAAATTCTTTGCTAAACAAAGAAGGCAATAACAGCGTTAAAAATAGACTAATAATAAAATAGGCTAGTAACACAATAGCTGATGTTAATCAGTTGACTAGACAGACGATGACGACGGCGTAAAAATAAATTAACTATACACACTTACCTACCAACTACATTGTGTAACGTAGCACACAATATACGCGACCTAGGTTGCATGTTGTCAAACACCTTCTTACGTCACAAATTACAGATTATTCTTCTGAAACTGGTGAATTTTTCGACAAATCTCATAGCAGGTATTGACTTTAAATTTCTCTAAATTCTTCATAATAGTAGGTACGAATGCTACAAATCAATTTATCAGCACATGCTGAAATGTATAGATACAATTAAAAGTCAAACCGATATGTGTAAACCATACATTTTTAGAATTCATCAAACATGTCACATTACATGAGCAACATGTGTAAATTGCTTAAAGTTGACAACCTGCCACTAATGCAGTTATTATTTTCTGTCTAATGTGATATGATGTAGTACGTAAAGAGAGTGAGATATAGCAAACGTTCATATGACCGTTGATGTGCTATGCTACCGACCCCGTAGTAGGTTTATAGTGTAAAGAGCGGTATCGAAAGCCATGAAAATGAACTACTTTTACTGATTATGTAGTGAAATAAAAAAAAAAGGTTCCATACTCGTCCATACAAAGTTAGTCCGCTGATCGGAAACGTATTGAGGTCGTATTTTCTCGATTTCCAAAATATCCACCTATTAAAAAGTTTTCGGCACACCGTCCCTTACATCCTGTATAGTCGAGCAGCTGAACACTATTTCCAGAGACGATAACGAAATTGACAGCTGATTTCTTCGGCTGACGAGCAGATGTATGCCGGTCTGTCTGTCTGTATTAGTTTTGGGTCGTTGACTTATAGCCACATAGTCTGCACATGATCCTATAACGTTTTTTATTGTTTTTGAAAGTAAGCTCCATCCATTATGTAGAGTAGAGTCATAATGCAGATGACACGCAACTAAGTTGTTCTAAAACGACGTGTTTAAAGCATGCGAATGGTCTATAGCTAATGGTATAGTCCATCAGAGTGTCATGTCATGACCACTATGACCAGCCTAAGCGGGAGGCCATGATACGCTGGTAGCGTAGTATCTAAGTACATATTGTCACCAGTGTAGCATGCACTACGATAGCGGATGGGTCTTAAAATGGCGCGATTTCACTAGGTATATATGTATGTGATACCTAGATAAGGTGTAAAAGAATCAACTGCAAATATTTTAAGGGGTGTACCAGCCCATTAAACTGAACAACTTTCCCCAACGAACATAAGTCGAAAGATGAAACAAAATTTTGGACCTCCCACACAAATTGATTCGGTCAGCTGGTACATTTTGTAAGGGTGGTCCGATTTTTTTTTTCATATTTCGAACTATGTTCCTTCGGGAAAGTCGTTCAGTTTCGTAGGATGGTTTATCCCTTAAAATATTTTCATCGTGTATCTCTGATGTGTGTATTTCACTATTATATACCATCGGTGGTAGCATGGCGTATGGCCGGCCACCGTGGTGCGCGCGCGCAGGCACCGGACAGTCACGGCCGCGTATTAAAAATTCGTCTGCGGCATGTCTAGACGATCGCCCCCACCGGCGTGCGCAAGCGCAAGCGCGTGCAACATATGCCGGTGACGCGAGCGCTAGCTGGCAGGGGATATGCCTAATATGGGTAACGTGACTCTAAATAAGTAAAGCTAGTAGTAGCTTCTAGTAGCAAAAATTATATAGGGTAAAATTTTAGCGAAAACTCAGAACCGGCTGGAATAAGGAACAACTTTCTCAAAGGAACATAGGTCGAAATACTAAAAGAAATTTTGAACCTCCCATACAAAATTACCGATGAACTGATTTCAGCTAGTATGAGAGGTCCAATTTTTTTCTTTACCTTTCGACCTTTAATTTTTTCTTTACTTTGGGAAAGTTGTCCCTTATCACCAGCCGGTTCTGAATTTTGGCTATCGGTCACTAGTAAAATTTCACCCCATATAATAACAGCAAAAATGCAGATCATTGAATTGAAACCAGAAACAATGAACGTGCGTTTTCACTCGTTCTTCGTCAATATCTTTTTTGTATGACTTTTCATTTTCACATCTGATTTTTTCAGTAGCTCCGCACATGACGTAGTTTTTGAAGAAAACTCCACACGCCATCCTCCCGGATGCATATTTATTAAAAACAAATCATAGTGATATGAATCGTAACAATGTAGGTAAATGACTTAAATGACGTCAGTACTGCAAAACGTTCTGTTTGATTGTTATGTCTACAGTTTAAACTGTAATTTGGAGGAATCATGATGATAAGTAGAGTAGGTAGGTATGTAATTTCGTACGTAAATTACTGTCGCCGTTACTGATTATATTTTAACAATGTCATATTATATTGTAATTTTACACGTAATTTTCTTGGTAATGTCTAGACAGACTTTTCTGTTATATAAATAATGCCAGCTCGTATAACAACTCAATTATTAAATAATAATTTCGGAAAATAATTACTAGATACCATAATTACATTTTAACTTCAATCCGGTTACGGTATAATCTACATCTACACTAATATAATAAAGAGGAAAACTTTGTTTTTTTTTTTTTTTGTTTGTTTGTTTGTTTGTTTGTTTGTATGTAATCGATAAACTCCGAAACTACTGGACCGATTTCCAAAATTCTTTCACTATTAGAAAGCTACAACATCCCTGAGTAACATAGGCTACTTTTTACCACGGGAAAATTCCTCATTCCTACGGGAAAACGGTTAGCAGCAGGAAAACGGGGAAATAAAGCAGATATTACCCAAATTAGCCAAACCGCTTTACCGATCCTCGCGAATTTTGGCACTGATATTACTATCATATAAAAGACGGACATGGTCAGCCCTCGAGGATCTGGAGTACCTGATGAAGACCACCAGCATTCCATATAAACTATAAGAGATACGGTCATGGCTTCATAGAAAAAGTTGTTCACCATGACGGGCCGCTTCTGCTGGCACATGGTCATCGAGGATCTGGAGTACCTGATGCAGACCACAAGCATCCCATCTAAACTATAAGAGATAGGGTAATGGTTTCAAAGTAAAAGTTATTCAGCACGACAGGCTGCTTCTGCTGGCACATGGTCACGAGGGTCTGGAGTACCTGATGTAGACAACCAGCATCTCATCTAAACTATAAAAGAATCGGTAATGGCTTCAAAGTTAAAGTTATTCAGCATGACGGGCCGCTTCTACTGGCACATGGTCACGAGGGTCTGGAGTGCCTGATGTAGACCACCAGCATCCCATCAAAACTATAAGAGATGCGGTAGGTAATGGCTTCAAAGTTAAAGTTATTCGCCATGACAGGCCGCCTCTGCTGGCACATGGTCATGATGAGTAACTTCTGCTAGAATGGATTAATGGACTTTTTACTACGGGCAAAGATCCCATTTCTACGGGAAAATAGGTAAGTAGCAGCGAGTGAAACCGCTGGGCGGGCCGCTAGTAAAATATAAAGAAAAACAAAATAAGGGGAATATAAATTCGTAATAATTAGAGAGTTTTCGGTTCTATAGCGGTTATTTCCTCATAAGTATTTAACTACATGCAACTGTAAATTTTAGTAAAAGTTATTAAATTAAAATGTATTATACGCGAGTATTTGGAATCAAACGCGACAAGTAAAATATCATTATATATAATAAAACTAAGTTGATAAAATGTACGTGCCGATAAAACTTTAAAAGGATTCCTTGTGCGTTCAAGGGACTTATATTGTGCAATAGCCCTTTATCTCCCATCGAACAAGAAAGTTCCCGTTTTAACTAAAAAGGCGTATTTTTAAAAATATAAGGGCTTTTACAATTCCTCAAGTAGTGACGCCATCTGTTGTCGAGAAGTCGACTCCACTCCTTCAAAATTCTGGATTTTAAATGCAATGTATTTAAAACTTCTTTATTATACCAAACAGATAAATACCGCGAGTGAAATTTGAACTTAATTCAGAACAACGATTATTTAAGTTGCGTTTCTAAATGGAATGTATTTCATACTTTTTTATTAGACCAAACAGTTTAATACCGCGAGTGTAACCGCGGGCGGAAAGCTAGTCTTTTATATAAAATAGCTTTGATTAAAATTACCTACAGAAATATTATTCATAGAGAAAGGTGGTCGAGTTGCGGACATTGTAGGTATATGTTTGAAATTCAATTAAGTACCTCTATATTCAGACTAGACTAGACACATAAAGTATTTGCAACAATTTAAGCATAGTAATATCACGTGTATCTAACATATAAATTATAAGGAAATTATACTATCTATGTGTACGTGTGTGTAGGTAAGTATGCGTTATGCACGTTCTGGGCATATCTGTGTCTGTGACGAAAATTCGTACCAACTACCTACTTCCGTTGATAGCAGTACAATGAACCACTCACTAGACTGTCTGCGGTTTCAATTATTATACTAAATATTTAATTGAAACCTCAATATAAGTAATATTATCACGAAACGCAATGTGATTTTAGCTACGAAAACATGTGGTCGACGAAAATACCAAAATTCGTAGAAACTGCGTCATTTACACTGAAAGTGCACTTGGCAGGGTGATAATGATCGTGATTTCTTACATAAATACATTTTAAGATATTATGACCAAACACAGACCTTGTTGATTTATCCCTGTGTCTGAAAGCTCCGTAGTTTATACTGGCTACGAGTACAGAATGTAGCTGTAATGAAATTTTCCCGTCTGCACTGTAACTTGCGGATAATTTAAACTCTACCGGCGAGCGAGAGTCGACGATCTCTCCGCTTTTCTACGGAGCCACTGCAGTCGAAACCAACTGCTTTCGAGTACATAACTTTGTCATTGAGAAACTAGAAGTGAGGTTTTAATCGAGCCAGCAATGTGCATTGTATTCACTGTAGACTGAAACTGAATAGAGCAAAGTCGTCGGACCTCGCGCTGCATTCGCCAGGTAGGTGTATCAAATATTAAATTGTTTTATCTCCAGTAGCACTGAATGGTTCTTTGAACTCCGACAAAGCAATGAAACGAGCTGTTTATTGCTATTCAGTACGGCAACAGACGTCGGGCCTGTAATCATAGTCGCCTTTGTCTGTAGGATCATTTTTTATTTCAGTCCATGACCGGAATAGTTGGGCATTTTTCTCGTCATCATCATTAGTCTCGGTGTCTTTCTCACGATGTGATGCTCGAAGCACAAAATCGCATTACTTACCACCCATTGTTCCACTAGCAAAATATAAAATTATCAATAGAACGAGCTCAGAATGTGATGACTATTAACATAATCATTTGTAACAGATCTGCGTGACTTTCTATAACAAAACTTGAATTTCAACAAAGGTTTACAGTTAAGTTTGACGAATGAATTGGATTGTTGGTGGGCTCCTATGAATAGCGTCTCATTTGTAACCACTTGGTGATCCTTAAAACCTAAATCTAGATAAGCATCGGCGTGCGGTTACACAATGGGCTCGCGGCGAGACCTGGCCAGGTGGATACGTGGATACGGACATAATGATTGACAGCAACATTGAATCAGCCATTATTCTGTGCACAATTGGGAGTGGCGCGCATTTGCGCTGTACAGTGCAAACAACGGCGCGCGGGCCGGCTGTAGGCTGAACAAAACTAAATTGTTTAAACTTATATGAAACATTACTATAAACTAAAAGTAATACGGATAAACTCAATGTTTTTTTAATCTTCGCGATTACGACGACGGGGCTCCTCAGCATAGTCTTCACTCCCCCTGATGATAGGTACATAGATTTCTGATGACTCTTTTTCGTGGTGTATTGGCCTTTTTTACAGCCGTTTACGCTCTATAGGCGTGATGCATGTATGTTTCTATGTAAATATCGTGATATTCTATAAATGGTATACTGACCAAAATGTGTGAAAGTAAAGCGATATCCTTAAGAAAGTTGTTAGCTGTAGTAGGTCTGTAGAAAGTATAGCCTTTTTTTTCAACTGCAAAGTCAGACAGTGTCCAAATATTATATTATTTTTATTTAAATTACACTAGAGCCTATGGAAATTGACTTTCTGGAAAATGACGAGAAAGCGAAAAATTGAGTAAAGCTTCAATCTTGGCACATCTTTCACGTAAAGGTCCGTTATGTCAGAAACAGGGAAGGCTAATAAGTTGGTGGGTTTGTCCCTATCTAACTCTACAAGAGCGTCATCTAACATTTATTTAAATTTGAAAAGGAAGTGGCCAGTCTAGGCTCTCAAACACCATGCAAACCAACTCCGTCCCTGGTGCTAAGCCGAGACGGATGGCACGTCTAGACGCACCATTCATACATGTCTATCTCCAGACGATCTAGCAAGCAAAAAACTTAATAAGCTTCGGAGAGCTGCAGAAAAACACAGTCGCCAATTAAACCGGCAGGCTGGCTGCCTAGAGTCGTTGCACCGCAGCCGGCCGCACTTGATGACAATCGGTTTCTGGTATATGTACCAAGTGTGTAGGTACTTACATTACATTCTATGGTTTCATTTTGTAGCGCTTACGAGAATTTGCTGTACCTAGACAATGTTGATAAATCAGAATTCCACAATAGGTAATGTATTTTCTTGTAGTTTACAAATATGTACCTATTTGATAATAAATTGTGATGGGCAAAGTATCAACTGTTTTTCTTTCCAGGCATGAACCAACCTATGAAACTGAGCAACTTCCCAAAGGAATGGTTACGGGCCGTTCTGCGCAACTTGACGTCTACATGCGCTTATTTTGCGTGAGACAAAAATGACATACCTACTTATGTAAGTTATGGAGATTAGATGACTTGTCTTGATCCGCTAATAACACAAATTAAACGGAAAGCCCCTGAGAAAACCCTATTTCTATATTTGGTGCAGATGACAGAGTTGAATAGACATGAGCTCTTATTCTTTCTTAGAATAGTCTGGAGGCGATTGAGCAATTTGAGATTTTCTGTGCCACTCTCCTATAAATGGCTAAGACTGGTATCAATGGATTCCTTGTGCTCTACAGAACTCGGATATGCCTGTCTTAGTTAGAGAAAATGGTGCGTTTGACATCTGTGACGTCACAAAGATGGCCGCTAAGCGTTTTATGATTTTGTCAATATCTCAAGTTTTAGGACGTCGATTTTAGTGTTTGATATGTCATATAAAAGGTATTTATATTGTCTACAATTATTTCTTGGATACCTTCTACCTAAGTGTTGTGGTTCTAAAAATATTTACAAAAGTATGTGTTTTTTTGACACAGTTGCACTTTATTAGGAAATGTGGCCACTATACCTCAATTATGAGATACTTTGCGTGATACATTATTATTTAAAATAAAAGCCTGTATCATTACCTTTTCAAAAATATATGCAACACTGTTGTAGGAAACCAAACAAACGATTTATGACTATTACAATGAATCAAGTGCCTGCATCGCGAATGATTAAAGTGCGGCCCAGTGTTTTACGTTTTTGTTAATATCTCGCTTTTTAAGATATGGATTTCAATGTTAATTACTGTAGGAAACCAAATAAACGATTTATGCCTATTACAATGAATCAAGTGTCTGCGCCGCGAATGATTAAAATGCGGCCGAGTGTTTTACATTTTTGTTAATATCTCGCTTTTTAAGATGTGCATTTCAATGTTTGATATGTCATATAAAAGGTATTTATATTGTCTACAATTGCTTCTTGGATACCTTCTACCCAAGTGTTGTGATTGTAAAAATATTTACAAAAGCATGTGATTTTTTTGTCACAGTTGCACTATATTAGGAAATGTGGCTACTATAACTAAATTATTAGATACTTTGCGTGATACATTATTATTTAAAATAAAAGCCTGTATCATTACCTTTTCAAAAATATATGCAACACTGTTGTAGGAAACCAAACAAACGATTTATGACTATTACAATGAATCAAGTGCCTGCATCGCGAATGATTAAAGTGCGGCCCAGTGTTTTACGTTTTTGTTAATATCTCGCTTTTTAAGATATGGATTTCAATGTTTGATATGTCATATTAAAGGTATTTATATTGTCTACAATTACTTTGTACATACCTACTGCTTAAGTTTAGTGGTTTATGCAATATTGAAAGAAGTAAATGTTCGTTTTTTTATTAGTTTAATACTTAACTAAAGTTACAAAAGTAAATAAAGATACATGGGCGTAAATTCCTATAAAATAACCGGCCAAGAGTGTGTCAGACACGTTCACAAATAGGGTATCATAGTCAAAGTGTAACAGGTTTTTCAGCGTTACAAAATTAACTCTGTTGCTGGTTTGTTTACAGCTGTAGGTATGGTTACCAACCGCATATTGAAAAACTTAAATTTTTCTTTATACTTGAGTAGTACAGGCAGGATCTGTTATAGTTTTCATGGTAACTTCGGGTTGAGAACTATATTCCATATATTTTTCAAATTTTTAGCGTTAATATCTACTTAAGCTGGAACAAATATCTTATCTTTGAAAAGGTACGTCTAATGTACCTTTTCAAAGCAAATATCTCAAGACAGAAACATTTTATTGAGTTTTCTTTTAATTATAATTCCCTTAGTTTAAAAAGACCTGTTCAATGATACCCTACTCAATATTTAAGGCAAAAAAATATTGCACCCCCTTCACACGTATGGTAGGGGGCACAAAAAACATTTAATTTGATTTTTGATAAAGTTTCTAAATTCGGGACAATACGATCTATTTTCACAGCAATTTTGATGTTGATAGGTATAAAACTGACAAAGTTATGAATGCGGGCCATACAAACAGACAGATAGACAGACAGACTTAACGTAATACCTAACAAGACAAACGTAGTAGTCTACGAATCCCTAAAAATGTTGAACGACTTTTTATCTTACCAATAACAAACATTAAAATCGATTTCTTAAAACTTGAGATATTAACAAAATCATAAACAGCTCAACCGCGTTTTTCATCATACGTGGAGCAGGCACTTGATTAAATCTCATAGTCATAAATCGTTTATTTGATTTTGTACAACAGTGTTTTATATATTTTTGAAAAGATAATGTAACAGACTTTCATTTGAAATAATAATGTATCCGATAAAGTATCTCACAATTGAGTCATAGTGGCCATATTTTCTAATAAAGTGCAACTGTGACAAGAAATAGCACATAGTTTTATAAATATTTTTTCAACCCCTACACTTAGGTAGTAGGTATCAAAGAAGTGATTGTAAACAATACAAATACTTTTTATATGACATATCAAACATTGAAATCTATTTCTTAAAACTTGAGATATTAACAAAATCATAAACCGCTCGACCGCGTTTTTAATCATACGCGGCGCAGGCACTTGGTTTACTCTAATAGTCATAAATCGTTTATTTGATATTGTACAACAATGTTATTTATATTTTTGAAAAGGTAATGAAACAGACTTTCATTTGAATTAATATTGTACCAGATAAAGTATCTCACAATTGAGTCATAGTGGCCATATTTTCTAATAAAGCGCAACTGTGACGAGAAACAACACATTGTTTTATAAATATTTATTCAACCCCTACACTTAGGTAGTAGGTATCAAAAAGAGATTGTAGACAATATAAATACCTATAATATGACATATCAAACATTGAAACCGATGCCTTAAAACTTGAGATATTATCAAAATCATAAAACGCTCAATTGCTGTTTTTAATCATTCGCGGAGCAGGCACTTTATTCACTGTAATAGTCATAAATCGTTTATTTGATTTCGTACAACAGTGTGACATATATTTTTGGAAAGGTAATGAAACAAGCTTTTATTTGAAATAATAATGTATCAGATAAAGCAACTCATAATTAAGTTATAGTGGCCATATTTTCTAATAAAGTGCAACTGTGACAAGAAAAAGCACATACTTTTATAAATATTTTTACAACCCCTACACTTAGGTAGTAGGTATCAAAGAAGTGATTGTAGATAAAATAATACCTTTTATATGACATATCAAACATTTAAATCGATGCCTAAAAACTTGAGATATTTACAAAAACATAAAACGGTCGGCCGCCATCTTTGTGACGTCACAGATGTCAAACGCACCATTTTCTTCAACTAAGACAGGCATATCCGAGTTCTGTAGAGCACAAGGAATCTATCGATACCAGTCTTAGCCATTTATAAGAGGGTGGCACAGAATTCAAGAAGGAGACGACTTTTTAATATTTCGCCT
Source organism: Phthorimaea operculella (assembly GCA_024500475.1). Classification (NCBI taxonomy): domain Eukaryota; kingdom Metazoa; phylum Arthropoda; class Insecta; order Lepidoptera; family Gelechiidae; genus Phthorimaea; species Phthorimaea operculella. Next base: position 1,444,425 of record JANFCV010000009.1, read on the forward strand.
ACAGTCTAGAAGTGGAATCATTAATAAACATGTCAGAGAACGACCGATGGCCTAAAGCATTAGATAAATTGCTGATAATTACTGCTGCAACATCAGCGTCTGGCCAGTCTTAGACATTTATGTTGGTCTATGAAAGAATAACAGCTCGTGTTACCTACATGTTTACTATACCCAATATTGCGTCATAAATTAATGTTCTAGATAAAACTGCTGCCCAATAAATAACCGCTAGAATCGTCTGTCTAGTTCTCATTGCATACTAAAAACCTGCTGACACAAGCAATGGAGAGGCCAACGTTTTCCTGTTCCTCTTTGAAAGTCAATGTGGCGAGCGAGGTTCGGAGCGGCTACATACGTTATACTCACTTAGTGTCTGGCAGGTGGTAGGTATGTAGGGTTGGTCTGCGGCCGCTGCACCTTAAGGTGGAACCGTGGAACTGGTTGCAGGGGTGGCGAGGGGCGAGGGCGGCGCGGCGACGCAGGCGCATCGACCTCGCCGCTTCCACCGGCGCGGCGGCGCCGCTTAAAAAACGCCTAACCCAAATTTCGGTAGCCGTCTGGCGCGATCTCTCCCGCCGCGGCCGGCGGCGGGTCGCGGGCGCGAATCGGCTATGTAATCAATCGGCGCGCGTGCGCATTGTCTGATTCAATGGTCCGCATTCTCTCGTGTGACACACTGCTTAGCTCTACAATTATTTAGAGCTGGTTCACGCGGTGTAATGGATCGATCACTTAGCATTAGGTAGGTATCAGGATGTGCTCCTCGACATAAGCGTGTCAATAAAATTATAATTATAGCAGACTACAGGTATCACCCACTGCGTACTGTTTACCCGTTAAGCCATGTTTTTCAGGGATGTTGTAGCTTTCCAATAATGGTAAAAGATTTATTTACATCTCGGAATTATTACGTTTTGGAATTAATCGATTACATACATACAAACAAACAAATCTTCCCTCTTTATAATATTCGTGTAGATAAATAAAAATTCGACAAACTTTGTGGATTAACATGAATAAAATTGTGTAAGTAACCTACACGGTTGCTCTGCAATAAGGTCGCTAGACTTTGCATAGTAATTATATGTAGTAACATGTGTTATGTATACCGCTGAAGCAGCCGAAACCTTGAACTCATTATGAACCTTTGAAAACCCGATACAATGTCGGCTATAATTTGTTGGTTGATTGTCCATTGTGTCGGATGTATGGTCTGCTAGACACTAGACGGTCGGTAACCTAGACATTCTAATGGCACTAGACACAAGCCAACGCCACTCACTGCGCTCGCTTGCACCGCTCGCCGACCTTCGCTATTGTTTAACTAGGTGACATCCATCTGTTTGGGAACTACGATCCACATACCTTCTTTTTTCCTAACTGACCCTACGATTTCAACCCTGGGGTTATTAAATCCACACCTACCGGTCATAATAATGTACCTTCCCGTCATAGAGCAATAAATAGCTTCTTTTAATAATAAGAGTTAAGAGAATCAAACCCTAGTTTTATCAATTTTAATACACTATTTTCTGAAATTAATTAGGTAGGTATAATATTTTTAAAATTTGGTTTCAGCGACCGTATACTTTTTCATACTTTAAGGGTGTTTGTGATAGGGCGTTATATCTTTATGCATGCTGCACCTATTTACCTACATTACAGGCTTTTCTAAGTGAATAAGTTGACAACATTATTGAATTAAAAAGTTTAAAACAATTTATCGACATTATTTTAACTTTGCTTTATACTTTAGTAAGAACTGGTTTGGTGCTGGCACCTCCACCCTATGTTGATTGTGTTATCTTAGTTACGGAGCGCGGGTCGGGTTATTTTTGGAAGTGTGAATCATGAAAATAAAAGTCGCGTGCCACAAAAGCTGCGAGCTTCGTTTAATTTTCATTATACCTATTACAAATAACTCGGGTCTGGGTGAGATCATTTATAAAGATTTTTTCCGCTTCGAGAATTTTGCGAGGAGAGAATTAGTATTTTTTTCTATTTGTGTTGGTATTTTTAATAAGTAGGTGTTAATTAACACAAAAAAACTGCAAATAATTTCAAGTAAAATACTTATGTGCAAACTAACAACCAAGAATTATTTTGATTGGAAATCAAACTAGGTACCTACCTGCTACTTTTTATTTTAAGAAACCTACCTGTTGGTTTGACGTAAATGCAGTCAGCTGATTGTAATTTTTAAGTCTACTGAAATATTTGCATGGAAAGTTGTTCAGTTTCATGGTCTGGATGCACCCTATCAGTATTCGGAGAGCTGTCCCTTACACCCTTTATATGAACGAGATTATCAGCGTAATCAGAGAATACAGAGTGGTTAGGAAAATATCGCTAAGCCCAAAAATAATAACAATGTAGGTAATAGGTATACTATGTGATTTTCCAAAAAAACTCATTACTATTGAAATTTACTTCTCAGCCTATTAGGTAAGGCTGAGTACCATTAGGAGAGAATTAGCGCGATTTCTTTTATATCCTTGCACAGACGAAAAAACCATACTGATTGATCGGTCACGCTACAAAACCGTGCATACTAAAGCTAAGATCTAGACTACGCGGTCGTAAAAGATATACGATGTCTCGACTACACTCTACGATGGATGTGTCGTTAAATACTAGTTTTGGAGATGCAGAAAACATTGACCTATGATCAACTAGGTATAGCCGGGAAGACCACTCGCTGCATGCGCGGAGTTTACCACCGAGTGGTAAAGGGAGCGCCATACGGCTGTCATACGGCAGCGAATGCAGCAACTGGCCGTCTTAACTATAGTAGGTTTTAACAGTTGAAAACTGGTGGTAAAAAATCAAGACGTAAAATGGACCATAAATTTGCAACGAATTGTATCAAGAATCACACAGCATAGCGAGTAACATAACGAGTACCTATCAGCGATAACGATTTTTGTTAGAATTACAGTACGGCCGCCGCTTTAATAGGCTACATTTGACAGCTAATAAAATCATGTTTGTGCTAATACATAAGATTTATTTATCTTTGTTGACATTTCTTCTAGTACCTATGGGTTTCACGGCTGTCAAATATGGCCTATTCGAACGGTGGCCGTATAGGTAATTTGAACGCACATCAAATACAAAACGATCTATTTCCTGAAAGGCAGTTGACAGGCTGTAATATGATAACAATCACATTTTCCGGACGATTTTGCGGTTCATGATGGCTGCCATATACAAATGACAACTTTTCACAGCTACCTTCGGTGCGGAGATCCTCCACACGACCGGTTATGGGATTTCAGGTGGAATTTCGTAATTTCCTTTTATCCGGGAACCGGATCTGGAAAATAATGCGGTAGAAGGAAGAACCGTGCGACTTAGGCGCAAATTAGGGAAACAACGTCGTACCTTAGGGTCGTGCATATAGTGGCCATAATTAAATGGTCTTTCTCATGTTCAGGGATCAGATATGTTGTCTTCATCTAGTTTCTTGATAAAACAGTGTCTGATTTCCTATACAAATACTAGTATAGTGCAACCTCGGTTCAGGGACCGTTGACCAAGACACACTGCGTGGTACACTGCGACATTCTTGAACAACAGAATTAGAGTTCGAATCTACGGGGAAGAAGTAATTTCTGCTTGTTTTTTTTCACAAGGGATTTTCTTTTTTGCACACATATCATGGCGCCAAAATGCGTAAAATGCGATAAAAAGCTCCCAAGATCTCAGTTCCTGATATGTGTTTTATGTAATAATGGCTATGACCTACATTGTGCTAATGCTGAAAAACGATTCACGGCAATGACACCATATCATAAAAATAACTGGAAATGTGTGGAATGTTTGAAAAAGAAAACGAGCACACCAATTACTATGAAAAAAACAAATAGCACTGTAAACAATGAACCGTCATCTTCATCAGTTGGACTGCCCCCTTTAAAATGCGCAGCTCAAACAAGATCTGAAATCGCACAAAATACGAAACTAAATGATGAATCATTACATGCACTGCAAATATCTGCAATACAGTCACAGTCACAAGAGTCACCCCCTGTACATGAGCACATAAATCTGAGTATAAAGGAAAGTTACGTAATAAACATTCCCACAAAAAACTCCTTTGACTCACTTGAAGATTCAACATTAATAACGAGTGATAGTGAGGAAGATGACGTCTCGGTCAGCTCTACGCCAAAATCAGTTAACATAGGAAGAAGTTGCCCGGAGTTAACAGTATTTGCAGCCAGCAGTGAATTTGAGGGCCTTAAAGAAAAAGTCTCATCTTTAAGCTTAGAACTTGAGTCAGCTGAACTGGAGATACAACACTTATTAGCAGAAAATTATGAACTCAAACAAGAAATTGATAAACAAAAGAAAAAGAATTGTGTCTTGTCACAATTATGCTTAACCCCAAAGACGTCACATCGGAAGAATAAGAAAAAGAAGCAGAATAAAACAGTACCAGTTGGACAACAGTTAGATATATCTGACACGGGAAGCGACACTGACAAAATCCCTGGACCATCTATGGAAAACAACCAACACACAATAACTCATACACAAAAGACGCAACCTGAAATACTCAATGAAATACCACGTAAAATAGAATACCAGGAAAAATCCTTAAAGAATAAGGTATGCATATTGAACACAAATAGAAATATTAAGATATTATCAATAGCTGAAGACACTATGAGTGATCAGTTTCAATTACTGCACTATCTTATGCCAAACAGAGGAATACTTCAACTTTTAAAAGGAATAGATATAAAACTAAGAAACTATACAAGAATGGATTACTGTATCATCTTAATAGGCGACGAGGATTTCAAGACTACCGAAAACTACGATAAAATCATTAAATGTGTAAGAGAGAAACTTCAAAAATTGACTCATACTAATGTCATACTATGCTCACCAATTTTCAAGTGCGGTGAATACAATCTCATACACAACTGGCGAGTGGAATCTTTCAATGAAATGTTGTATGAGGATATCATAAATAATGAATACGCCTACTTAATTGACTCAAATGCTCATCTTAAATATGATCATACAATGTTCAATAACATATCAGGCACAGTCAATAAACATGGTATGAAGAATATACTAGTTAATATCAACAAAAAGATAGAGGAAATTAGAGACTGGCTTACCACTACAAATGAAGAGGACCGAATTAGCAAACAAGAGCAATTAAATAATGTGAGCAAACACACTGCTTTCAGACGCAATTTCTCAATGTGCAATGTTCACACCCAAACAGATAATGAGTTTTTTCGAGTCTAAAGACTCTAATGACAATAATATAAGCACCTCTGAGGTTACACTACAAAACTTACATATTTTCCATCAAAATGTTTGTGGCATTACTAAAAGGAGAGATGAGCTAGATTTATATCTTACCTCACATTTTAAATGTGCACCACGCTATGTGTGCATTACGGAACACTTTTTGAATGTTAATAATATTTCGTTACTTAATTTAACAAACTATAAACTGGTATCACATAATAGTAGAGTCAGCATGAAAAGAGGCGGCAGTTTAATCTTAGCTTTGGACGGTTGTAACTGTAGCACTTTGGAATTTTGTAATAAACTCTATAAGCAGGAATATTTTGAAATATGTGGAATTTGTGACAATGACGTGAATATTAGCGTAATCTGTTTATATAATAATCAAAAAGTAAAATATTTTGACAAGTTTATAATTCAATTGGAAAAATTATTGGACCACTTTTTTGATAAACGTTGTGTAATTTGCGGTGATTTTAACATAGATTTATTGACCTCTGATAGATATAGAGACGAATTTTTGACACTACTTAAGTGTTATAATTTTAGACCATTAATCGACTCTATCACTTTTACCCGAGGTACTGCTGAATCTTGTATTGATAATATCCTAACTAATCTACCTTTAGATTCTGTGATTTCATCTGATGTAGATAAAAATGGGCTATCGGACGGGCATGCAGCAGTTTCTTGTGAAATTGTGGCATCTAGTCTATCCACAAACAAACCTGATTTTGTTGTCCGTGAAACAAGGTTTTTTAATAAATTAAATAAAGATAAATTCAGACAATTAATAGAGGCACAAGACTGGTCAGAATATGGAATAAATAGCTTTTTGAATCAATTCTATAAATGTTTCAAAAACAGTTATGTCAAAAGAAAGAGACGATTTAAAGTAAAGGCTAATGGGGCTATCGGTTGGGTAACAAAGGGAGTGAGAGTAGCTAGTAATATGAAACGTTTTCTTCTTTCAGCACAGAACTCCCTTAATCATAATTCAATACTTCATTACAAAATAGAGTATATTAAACTTTACAGACGTGTAATACAATCAGCTAAAAGAAATGCAGTAAGAAGTGAAATAAGCGGCGCTAGAAATTCAGGAAAGACCATCTGGAAGGTAGTTAACAGGCACAGAAACAAATTAGGTATTCGTGAGACTCAAAAAGTGAGTCTCAAATATAACAACAAAGTTACGAATAATCCTATGGACGTAGTAAGCATATTTGCTAGTGTTTTTAATGAAAATAGTACAGTTCAAAACCCAACTGGGCAAATACTACCAATACACGCTCTAAACTCAATCAATCATCATATTTCTTGGAAAGAATTTACACCACTTGAGGTAGAGAAAACTGTTAAAAAAATGGTAGGGAAAAAGTCTTGTGGGTGGGATGATGTTCCTATAACAGTCATTAAGGATAATATTGACTTACTAAAAATACCTTTGTGTTTATTATTTAATAAATGCTATGAGGCTGGTGTCTTTCCTGACCAACTTAAAATATCAAAAGTAATTCCTGTTTTTAAGAAAGGAGTAAAAACAGACCCTAAAAATTATAGACAAATCTCTCTTTCATCAGTACTATCTAAGATTTTTGAAAAACTTATTCTTATAAGGCTATTAGACCATCTTGGCTCCAACAACATAATTAGTAATAGGCAATTTGGATTTAGAAAGGAGACTGGAATTGTAGACGCTATCGACACTTTAGTAGACGATGTTATACAGAATCTCAATGCTAAAAAGAAGGTTATGGCTTTGTTCCTGGATTTATCATCTGCGTTCGATATGATTGATCATAGCATGCTTTTAGATAAACTTGAGCATTATGGCATTCAAGGCAAAGCTCTTCAACTGTTAGCTTCATATTTAACAAATCGGTATCAGTATGTTGAACTTAAGAGTACTGAAAATGGATTTGAGAAGATCTACAAAAGTAAATTAATTTCTGTCAAGAGAGGGGTCCCTCAGGGTTCAGTCCTAGGGCCAATTCTGTTTAATATTTTCACTAATGATCTGATTGACTATATAAATAACAACTTACGGAATATAAACCTAACTCTGTATGCAGATGACACCAATGCCATAATATCAGCAAACAGTCCGCAAGAACTACAAACTAAAGCAAATAAAGCCTTGTCCTGCTTTCACCAGTGGTTTACAGAAAATAATTTGATTTTAAATACATCAAAGACCAAAGCTCTTCTGTTTAAATCTACAGCAAGAAACAAAGAAGTCATACAAATTATGTTAAACGGTTCCAAAGTTGATTGCATTTCCACAGTAGGGTTCCTGGGCGTGCATTTGGATTCATACCTAAATTGGAAAGAAGAACTGGCGGCAATCGAATCCAAAATTAGTTCAGCTTGCTACGCCTTAAGAACTTTGCGGGAAGTTATATCGGTAGAACAGCTAAGAGTTGTATATTTTGCTTTAGTAGAGTCACGTCTTAGATACAGTATTCAGTTCTGGGGAAATAGTTATTATTATAATATCAGAAAAGCTTTTGTTATACAAAAGCGGGCCATTCGGACAATCATGCGTATTCCACAATGGCAGTCTTGTAGACAGCACTTTGTTGAACTACGAATATTAACAGTGCCCTGCCTTTACATACTTGTGTTATTAACTAACCTTGTGAAGCGACTGGATAAATTTGAAACCATTGAACAAACGCAATCTCGCCTAACTACCCGCAGAAAAGACATAAAGAACATTATTAAACCAAAACTTAGGGTTGTAAGTCATAGCGTAAGATGCCAGGCCATAACTATGTTTAATCACCTGCCTATAGAATTTAAATCTATATGTAATTATAAAATTTTCAAGATCCGCCTTAAGAACTGGCTATTAGATAAGAGCTTTTACTGTATTGAAGAATTTGTAAACAATTGAATACTTACTGCGTTAAATCTTATATAATATTTTTTTTTATTTTGTCTCGTATTTTTGTAATAACTCAAAATAGGCAATGTGAGAGTAGATTTATAATAATAATAGGCAATTGGATTTAACTTTTTATAACGAATGTATTTAATTTAATTTTTTGTAATCTTGACATTTTGAATTTAATTATTTTCTAATTTCCGAATGTATTTAATTTATTTTAAATTTTAGTTGACATTTTTTAGTTTATTTATTATGTTTAAGGTACTAATTTCCAACACAAATGTATTTGTTAAGGAATTAAATAAATGAAATGAAATGAAATGACCCTGATGATCTGGCGGTCGACGGTCGTGCAGTCTGGCAACGGTGCTTCAGCGGGTGGCGTCTGGCGGGTTGCAGTCAGATCGACTGATCAAAAAACCTGTAGTTTTTATTGGCCACTGTTGCGCAAAAGCATTCCCTTCGTACTGTTGCATTCCCTTCCCATTTATTAATAACAAGCGCCCCTTCAGCTGTGTCATCCGCTGAAATTTATTTTCCTGCGGGAGAAAGATGTTTTCCCGGCATGTGTTATACATTTGAACCCTTCTCTTGTATCTTGTATTTTATCTATAATACAAAAACTCGCATCTAAATTCGTTGCAAAGGTAAAGAGAAGTTAGCGTATTCTATGACAGACAGAGAATCGTAAAAAGCAACTTCTTTCGTTTGGAGTACCCCTGTGCAGCTTATTCCCTTGCTATGTGTACAGTCACTCCAAAATATAAGGTGTCGATTTTTACAGACTGTAATATTTTACAGCAATAATTGTTCTTTTCAAGATGCAGCAACATTTATTGAATCGTACAACATAGTTTCTGTCCGGCTTGTCAGTATGAATCATAAGAAAATCGAAACCTTAAAAATGGAATTTTTCATTGAGAGACTGTAGGTACCTATACCTACCTACACAAAATTTCGAGCAAGACAGCATTTTCAGGAGCAAGTTTAAGCTGAATAGAATGTATGCTAAAATAGTAGAAATAGGAAAGAGTCATGTCTGATCCATCATTATTTATCACATTCGATCTTGACCTTTGCTCTATTTGAAGATAACATAATGTAGGTAACCTTCAGTTCAATCGGAATGCAAAAAATGTCTGTTACAGATAAGGACACAGTATATTTTTTAAAGTCATTCATTATAATTATTGAATGTTTACTATTTTTGAAGAAATTTTTTCCACAAGATAGTATTTTTTGGAACACTTGGTGTTTTAATCAAACACTAGATATTGATATTAACTTTTTGGTTACAAAGTTAATACAAACGAAGCAAGCGGAAAAAATTCACACCGCCGGCGGGATTCGAACCCACGTCTTCTGACAAGCCGGGTCAGACGTGTTAAGCCGCTACACCACGGCGGGTTCTGCCCGAGGCGGCGAAATTGTGATCCACTTGCTTCGTTCATATTGCTTTGTCACTTGACTACTCACGGGTAGCTTGAGCGCCATCTATGACTTTGTAGTAGAACTATACAGTCACTCAACTGACAACATTACGTATGTACAAGTTGACGAGAGATGGAGCTTTTTCCGATTTGTGAATGTTTACTATTTTTGAAGAAATTTTTTCCACAAGATAGTATTTTTTGGAACACTTGGTGTTTTAATCAAACACTAGATATTGATATTAACTTTTGGTTACAAAGTTAATACAAACGAAGCAAGCGGAAAAATTCACACCGCCGGCGGATTCGAACCCACGTCTTCTGACAAGCCGGGTCAGACGTGTTAAGCCGCTACACCACGGCGGGTTCTGCCCGAGGCGGCGAAATTGTGATCCACTTGCTTCGTTCATATTGCTTTGTCACTTGACTACTCACGGGTAGCTTGAGCGCCATCTATGACTTTGTAGTAGAACTATACAGTCACTCAACTGACAACATTACGTATGTACAAGTTGACGAGAGATGGAGCTTTTTCCGATTTGTGAATGTTTACTATTTTTGAAGAAATTTTTCCACAAGATAGTATTTTTTTGGAACACTTGGTGTTTTAATCAAACACTAGATATTGATATTAACTTTTGGTTACAAAGTTAGTACAAACGAAGCAAGCGGAAAAATTCACACCGCCGGCGGATTCGAACCCACGTCTTCTGACAAGCCGGGTCAGACGTGTTAAGCCGCTACACCACGGCGGGTTCTGCCCGAGGCGGCGAAATTGTGATCCACTTGCTTCGTTCATATTGCTTTGTCACTTGACTACTCACGGGTAGCTTGAGCGCCATCTATGACTTTGTAGTAGAACTATACAGTCACTCAACTGACAACATTACGTATGTACAAGTTGACGAGAGATGGAGCTTTTTCCGATTTGTGAATGTTTACTATTTTTGAAGAAATTTTTTCCACAAGATAGTATTTTTTGGAACACTTGGTGTTTTAATCAAACACTAGATATTGATATTAACTTTTTGGTTACAAAGTTAATACAAACGAAGCAAGCGGAAAAAATTCACACCGCCGGCGGGATTCGAACCCACGTCTTCTGACAAGCCGGGTCAGACGTGTTAAGCCGCTACACCACGGCGGGTTCTGCCCGAGGCGGCGAAATTGTGATCCACTTGCTTCGTTCATATTGCTTTGTCACTTGACTACTCACGGGTAGCTTGAGCGCCATCTATGACTTTGTAGTAGAACTATACAGTCACTCAACTGACAACATTACGTATGTACAAGTTGACGAGAGATGGAGCTTTTTCCGATTTGTGAATGTTTACTATTTTTGAAGAAATTTTTTCCACAAGATAGTATTTTTTGGAACACTTGGTGTTTTAATCAAACACTAGATATTGATATTAACTTTTTGGTTACAAAGTTAGTACAAACGAAGCAAGCGGAAAAAATTCACACCGCCGGCGGGATTCGAACCCGTCTTCTGACAAGCCGGGTCAGACGTGTTAAGCCGCTACACCACGGCGGGTTCTGCCCGAGGCGGCGAAATTGTGATCCACTTGCTTCGTTCATATTGCTTTGTCACTTGACTACTCACGGGTAGCAGCGCCATCTATGACTTTGTAGTAGAACTATACAGTCACTCAACTGACAACATTACGTATGTACAAGTAGACGAGAGATGGAGCTTATACCGATTTGTGAATGTTTACAATTTTGAATAAATATTTCAACAAGAGAGAATTTTTAGGAACACTAGGTGTTTTAATCAAAAACTAGATATAGATATTAACTTTTGGTTACAAAGTTAATACAAACGAACAAGCGGAAAAATTCACACCGCCGGCGGATTCGAACCCGTCTTCTGACAAGCCGGGTCAGACGTGTTAAGCCGCTACACCACGGCGGGTTCTGCCCGAGGCGGCGAAATTGTGATCCACTTGCTTCGTTCATATTGCTTTGTCACTTGACTACTCACGGGTAGCTTGAGCGCCATCTATGACTTTGTAGTAGAACTATACAGTCACTCAACTGACAACATTACGTATGTACAAGTTGACGAGAGATGGAGCTTTCCGATTTGTGAATGTTTACTATTTTTGAAGAAATTTTTCCACAAGATAGTATTTTTGAAACACTTGGTGTTTTAATCAAACACTAGATATTGATATTAACTTTTGGTTACAAAGTTAATACAAACGAAGCAAGCGGAAAAATTCACACCGCCGGCGGGATTCGAACCCACGTCTTCTGACAAGCCGGGTCAGACGTGTTAAGCCGCTACACCACGGCGGGTTCTGCCCGAGGCGGCGAAATGTGATCCACTTGCTTCGTTCATATTGCTTTGTCACTTGACTACTCACGGGTAGCTTGAGCGCCATCTATGACTTTGTAGTAGAACTATACAGTCACTCAACTGACAACATTACTACCTGCTAGTAGCTAGTAAGCTACCCGTGAGTAGTCAAGTGACAAAGCAATATGAACGAAGCAAGTGGATCACAATTTCGCCGCCTCGGGCAGAACCCGCCGTGGTGTAGCGGCTTAACACGTCTGACCCGGCTTGTCAGAAGACGGGTTCGAATCCGCCGGCGGTGTGAATTTTTTCCGCTTGTTTCGTTTGTATTAACTTTGTAACCAAAAGTTAATATCAATATCTAGTGTTTGATTAAAACACCAAGTGTCCCAAAAATACTATCTTGTGGAAAAAATTTCTTCAAAAATAGTAAACATTCACAAATCGGAAAAGCTCCATCTCTCGTCAACTTGTACATACGTAATGTTGTCAGTTGAGTGACTGTATAGTTCTACTACAAAGTCATAGATGGCGCTCAAGCTACCCGTGAGTAGTCAAGTGACAAAGCAATATGAACGAAGCAAGTGGATCACAATTTCACCGCCTCGGGCAGAACCCGCCGTGGTGTAGCGGCTTAACACGTCTGACCCGGCTTGTCAGAAGACGTGGGTTCGAATCCCGCCGGCGGTGTGAATTTTTTCCGCTTGCTTCGTTTGTATTAACTTTGTAACCAAAAAGTTAATATCAATATCTAGTGTTTGATTAAAACACCAAGTGTTCCAAAAAATACTATCTTGAGGAAAAAATTTCTTCAAAAATAGTAAACATTCACAAATCGGAAAAAGCTCCATCTCTCGTCAACTTGTACATACGTAATGTTGTCAGTTGAGTGACTGTATAGTTCTACTACAAAGTCATAGATGGCGCTCAAGCTACCCGTGAGTAGTCAAGTGACAAAGCAATATGAACGAAGCAAGTGGATCACAATTTCGCCGCCTCGGGCAGAACCCGCCGTGGTGTAGCGGCTTAACACGTCTGACCCGGCTTGTCAGAAGACGTGGGTTCGAATCCCGCCGGCGGTGTGAATTTTTTCCGCTTGCTTCGTTTGTATTAACTTTGTAACCAAAAAGTTAATATTATAATTATTGATATTAAAAACTCGAATCATGCTTATTTACATAATATATGGCTCGATTCTTTACAAGTGTAGGTACCCGTATGATTCATACCTAGTTAAAATACTTTCATGAAAATTTGTTAATACCCGATAGTGATAAAACAGTAGGTAAGTACCTACAGCTTATCATATCAGTTGTGGTTTGCACATGTGCTTGTCGTGTGTCTGCGATCTCAGAGCAATGAAGTCAATGTTTTAGACCTTACGAAGAATAAGGGTGAAGCCATTAATAAATTATTTCCACGAGTTTTGGAAGGTGTATAATCAAATACACAAAAAATGCTGCTTATACTGAAAGTATAAGAGTCATAAGAAAGGTATAAGTATTATAAATATAAGAACTCGGACAATCTTGAACACTTTGTAATATAATAAAGAGAAGGAAAACGCTCACGAGGGCGATTTACATCGAGCTGGGTAGACCAACTGAAACAACCGGGCTGAGCTACTGTAAAGAAATGGAGAATCTTCACATAAAAAGTGCTTAGAAACTTTATAGACATGACTTTCGACAAAGAAGAAGCGTGTCGAAGGCTGAATGCGAAGAGTTTTCCATGACTTCATTTTGGTTGTTCGTAGGTTTCTTGTACAAAATCTGCGCTCTATAACTGTGATTATCACGTCGGTTTAATCAATAATCGTTATCATGAGTGGCATGGCACTGTGGCATGTGAATCAGACCACGGAAATCAGCGTAACAGATGATAAAGATTAGATATTCGTCTGAGAGGGTCACTTGACATGACGCACGAATGCACGATACGATAATACTTTTGAGCTTGAGGTGCGCTAGGTTTTACTCATATTTCCTTACGGACAACGTCATTTCAACGAGAATCTAGTATTTATAAATTTCTCTCAACTCTGAGATTGATTTTCATATATTGTTGTCCAGGTGGTACCGAACGACCCATTTCCCTAAAATGCAAAGATGAACAGGTCTAACTGAATAACTTTCCCTAAGGACGAAAGGACAAAGACTTAAAAATGTGTCCTCCCGTAGAAAGTTGCTCGGACAGCAGTTTTTTTATGTACCTATGGAAGGTCCAATTATTTTTTTAGTCTGCCTTTAGTATGCCTTTGGCATACTACTGCTGATATTTGTCAATATTGCTCACAAGATCGATCTCAGAGTTCAGAGCAATTTAAATAAATACGAGCCCTAGACATCAAAAGCATAACAAAAGCGGCGTTGTCAAAAACCCTGAATTCAAAGTAATCGAAACGTTCTATTTCCGCACAGACGAGATATCTTGGTAGAACATTCGATGCCATACAAAGTACGCCAGTCGACTCCTTACAAAGTAAGAATTAATAAAGGCAAATTAATAAGCCTTTAATAATAGCTCGCTAATGATGCTTCGTACTACAAAATATACGTAAATTAGTGTAGCAGTTACCTACAGTTTTTGCCGACACGATCTGTTTAAAGGTAGATAAGCGAGCTTCATTAAATCATTAGCTAATTAAGCGATAAATCTCGAGTTTATTATGTCTAGCTTTTTGCCTCGGCCGTTGTGCATGTATGTAATGTAATGATATTACGTAACTAAGTAGGAACAAATTATGGTCGTGTTAGCACTGCGTTATTCCAAGAATATACCGGTCAAGTAATCCATAAAGGAGTAGGTAATTATTTTTATAATGAGCATTCGTTTCTATCTTTTGACCTATTCGGTATTGTAACAAAATGATAAATTAATCATGAGCACTCAAACAGGAAGCTTCGATTTGTTTTGAATTTAGATAGGTGCCTAGCCAAGGTAGACATTTTTTGGTATTCTGTTTTATAGTAAGTACCTGCCATATTAATATTCTGTCTACTACTTCTACTTAGTAGGTAGCAATATCCCCAAAAATATTTTAACAATAATTTTATTGTACTAAACAAGAAAATTCTTGACACAGCTACACCCGCTACGCCGTAGCCGCTACGGCGTAGCAAAGCAGTAGATGTATTAAAAATTGTTTAACTAAGTAGTTTTTTATTGAGAAAATTCAATGTTAGATAATTTTCAACACAACAAGTCACTATTAAAATGCTGATAATATTCAGATATTTCATTGCTATTCAATATCATCCCAATATCTTCTTTATCGTTGGGTACCACCATGTAAAACATTTTTCCTTATTTTACAAGTATGAAGGGCAGCCCATTAGTATCATATAAAGTGAGTCGGTCAAAGTTATTTAAAATAAAGTGAATGATTTGCAAATACTATTAAAATCAATCGCACGACATTCATGGTTAGGTTAGGTTAGGAATAGGAAGTCTGGTAGTTACTATACAGGTTGTTGATATAAATGCGTAGAAAGAAAGAATATGTAGAAAGTCAAGAGAGTATTAGGTACTGCTTAGTTATCTACTTCAGTCCTGCCCTTATCCCAATTACTTGGGGTCGGCGCAACATGTTTTGTTTGAACACAAAATCATGTTGCAAAAGGATTTGGCTTAATGTTGTTGGAAAGGCTTACAAAACCCCACTAAACATGACACTTTTCTACAAACCTTCTCCACGTTGAAGTCAATAAAGTAGAGTCGAATTTCATTGCAACCTTCACATTCTGTTCCTTATTACATTGTGTTCTAATGCAAAGGGCATGTACTAACCTACAATAGTTTAGTTTAATAATTCAACACGGAAATGCAAGAAGCGTCATAGTATAGAGACCTTTGCACCCGGATCGCCAATATCACTAGACACCGTCACTTACTCTTTCAATAACCCAATCAAAGATTGGCTAGGTACATTGAGTTAGGTTCAGATTTAGGTGAATGTCGCAAAATGGATGTGTGGTCCGAAAATAAACACTCAGTCTTTGTATCTATTGGGATTTTAATGCACTCACTGTGCAATATTATTTAAAAAAAAGAAAAGAAATTGAAAGAATGTTAGCGTCGGCCATCTAAAATATTTTCAATTTATTTATAAGTTTCATTCTTTGATACTAATATCGGAAATGTTGTTTTATCATATCACGCTGCTGAGGTCACGACGTGGGCAGGTCTAGTGATAGCAACCACAAAGTTCAAAGTCTACCTCTTGGGTATTATTCACTACAATTCGCTGTCCATTGCGTCAGTATACCTAATGCCAGTACGAGTATCAGAGTAACTTACGCAATGTACATCGTATAGAATCACACTAGTAAACTGCAGAATTATGTAGATTCTTGAAAGGCCCCCTGGGCATGTAAACAAACGTGACCTTTTATCACAAGTGCATCTAACGAAGTCGTGGTTATTGTGTCAAATTCCTTTTTATGTTAGGTTGATACCTTGGTACGTGCTAGCAGAAAATAGAGAGTTTACAGAAGGTTCACTCGACCCTATTTAAGATTTTCGCGACTGTCACTTGTTTCATAGCCAGGGTTGCTGCTGTCAAAAATCTCAAAGTTTATGAATATCAAAACAGCAAAATCTGATACAAGAACATGTCATATTATTCTGAGTCAATTTGAATCCAAGAAATATTAAGTTCGTGGCAACGGTCTTCTTGTGGGTCTTCTTAGTTCCTCCGAGACTCCAGTTATTTCCGGTGTTTCTAGTTGAAGTCTGTAAGCGTCAAAATCGTCGCTAGTACTGAGTAAGCAATCTGTAAGGGCACCCCGCGAAACTTTTCCATAATTTATGCCTATACGTGCTGGGGTTTTTCCGTCCCCGAAATAATCTAATCTCATTCAAAACACTTTTATGAAGCATTTCAAAGAATTCATTCAACTGATGACTGGTGATGATGATTAATTATGTTACGTTGCGTCATGGATTTACTTACATGCGTGTTGTAATTGATAAATCTGATTACATACTTATGCTTGGGAAAACCAAAAAACTGTCCAAGGAGTGAATCAGCTCAGGAAAGTACCTAAGTAAGATATGATAAGATAATATATTTTTTATTAGATAAACATAATTAAAACACGTAAAATTAGGTACTACATACATTTTTGAACTATTTCCTGAACTAGTTACTTACTAGGGGTACATTTTGTAGTATACTTAGTTCACCTTTCCCAAAGATCTAAAAAAATGGATTCTGGATGGCCAAATATTTTTTCAGGATCACTTCTATTTATGTTCCATGCGTTTCAAGAGAACCTTGACCTCTTTTCAGGTTATTCACTTTGTTATTCTTAATTTTTTAGAACATCATTGGTTTTACTACAGTCATGTACAGTCTAGCTAGAACCCAGGGTTCATAGGGTCGTTGAACAACTCGGTGTCCCACACGATGAGAGAGAGAGAACCCAGTTAGGCCTAGAGCATACTTAAAAAGTTAGAACGGTTGGCACTAGTCAGCAAACAAGCTCTCTGTCAATCAGTAGCAAAACACCAGTGACAGCGCTACTGAACCTCTATAACTTCTCATACATTTGCTGCTTACACTGCTTACGTTTATACAGTACCTTGCCTTACGCGCACTCTATAGCTTGCTTATACCGGAAGTAACAGAAAGGGTATTGTTTATGGTACAGTTTCATGAGTACCTTCACCTCCTTTCGGCTTGTAATAGCCTTTTTGTTGTTACTCCGGGTATACTCTAAGAGTTAGATACTCCAACCGCCAATGTATGTCTTAATTCTAACTCAGTCTGAGCTTCACTGTACATGCTAACGACAAATAAACTGAAAATAGATAATGTAAACATCATTAGGGCAAAACATCGTGTCTGTGATGTGATGTGTGTGTCACGTTGAGTAGGAGTTTTGCTAAACAAACATCATTCCATTGACGTTATTTCTCTACTTTTTACTTGAAATACAGAATATTTTCCATAACACTGACAATTTGCCTAGGTAAGTATAATTTAATAGACAAATATGAACTTTACGATTTTGGATCCGAAGAAGACTGCAGGAATTAACGTTTCAGCAATTGATTTAGTATCAAAATCATACTTACATACTACTACAGGGAAAGGAAAAATAGTCAAAACTAGGCATCATGAATGTGGTGCTCTACTCTCACTCAACAAGGCCGCTCCAAGTTCACTTAGTATCTCTTTTCATGAATATACTTTGCTCCCAACAGCTACCTTTTTTCATATACCTTGCTCCCAAAAGCTTCCTTTTTTCATATATCTTGCTCCCAACAGCTACCTTTTTTCGTAAACCTTGCTCCCACAGCTACCTATTTTCGTAGACCTTGCTCCCACCAGCTACCTTTTTTCATATACCTTGCTCCCAACAGCTACCTTTTTTCGTAAACCTTGCTCCCACAGCTACCTATTTTCGTAGACCTTGCTCCCACCAGCTACCTTTTTTCATATACCTTGCTCCCAACAGCTACTTATTTTCGTAGACCTTGCTCCCACAGGTAACTATTTTCGTAGTCCTTGCTCCCACATGTAGGTAGGTACCTACTTATTTTTTAGATCTTGCTCCGAAAGGTACCTATTGTCACAGACCTTGCTCCTACTGCTACCTATTTTCGTAGACCGTGCTCCCACATGACGTAGGCACCTATTTTCGTAGACCATACCCCCACAGGTACCGATTTTCGTAGACCTTGCTCCTTCAGGTACCTATTTTCGAAGACCTTGCTCCTTCAGGTACCTATTTTCGTAGACCTTGCTTCAACAGACAACAGATTATTCTTTAATCGTTTAATGACTCATTATGCGTATGAATAGGTATCTCGTAAGCAGCAGTAGGTATGTAGGGCACACGTAACGGCGTAGACGCAGAGTCAGCGCCCGATTGTGTGCGTCTACCTATTTTCACAGGTACCTTTTTCCGTAGATCTTGCTCCCACAGTTACCTATTTTCATAAACTTACTTCCCACAGTTACCTATTTTCGTAGATCTTGCTCCCACTGGTACCTATTTTCGTGGATCTTGCTCCCACAATTACCGATTTTCGTAGACCTTGCCTAATTTGTGTAGTTCTTGCAGCCACAGGTACCTATTTTCGTAGACCTTGCTCCTACAGACAAAAGATTATTCTTTAATCATTTAATGACTCATTATGCGTATGAATAGGTATCTCTGACCAGCAGTAGGTATGTAGGGCACACCGTAACGGCGTAGACGCGGAGTCAGCGCCCGATTGTGTCTGTCTGGCCAGTTAACCATGTAAGCACTTCACTGTAGGAAATTTCTCCCACAGCTGCCTATTTTCGTGGATCTTGCTCCCACAATTACCGATTTTCGTAGACCTTGCCTATTTTTGTAGAGCCACAGGTACCTATTTTCGTAGACCTTGCTCCTACAGTACAGACAACAGATTATTCTTTAATTATTCAATGACTCATTATCTGTATCAATAAATTTCTCGTAAGCAGCAGTAGGTATGTAGGGCACACGTAACGGCGTAGACGCGGAGTCAGCGGCCGATTGTGTCTGTCTGGGCTGTTAACCATGTAAGCACTTCACTGTAGGAAATTTCCTGTCTGCGGCTTATCACGTTACCTACTTTGAAAAATGAGTCGTTTGTGAAATATGTTTGTTGGTACTTTTAAACGTACAAGCATGGTGTAAATAACCTGCTAATAGCTATTAATATAGGTACTTCGCTGTCTCATACACATAATTGAGATGTACATACTCCGGTATTCTTTTAAAGATCTAAACTACATAATACTACATAATAGTACTATTTGATACATCAATACATAGTATAAAGTAAAGTCCCTTCCCGTGTCTGTATGTATGTTTCCTTATATCTTTAAAACCCCTCAACGGTTTTGATGCCGTTTTTTCAGTATATAGAGTAAGTTAAGGGGCAGGTTTTTAAATATTCTTTACTTCAAATTTTAACCCCCAAAGGGGTAAAAAAGGGGTTAAAAGTTTGTATGGAAAAACATTATTTTTAAATGCGAACTGTTTTAAAATTTGTGATCAGATCAAAGAGTTAAAATAATTTAACACGTGTTTCAGGGATTTTCGATTTTTAACCCTTAAAGGGGTAAAAAAGTGGTTAAAAGTTTGTATGGAAAATCTTTATTTTAACATGCGATCTGTTTCAAAATTTGCGATTAGATCAAAAAGCTAAAAAAAAGAAATACGTGTTTCAGGAATTTTCGATTTTTAACCCCTAAAGGGGTAAAAAAGGGTTGAAAAGTTTGTATGGGGAATCATTATTTTTAAATGTGATCTGTATCAAAATTTGCGATTAGATCAAAGAGCTGAACAAATTGAGTACATGTTTCAGGGATTTTCGATTTTTAACCCGTAAATGGGTAAAAAGGGGGTTAACAGTTTGTATGGAAAATCATTATTTTTAAATGCGATCTGTTCCAAATTTTGCGATTAGATCAAACAGCTAAAAAAGAAATACATGTTTCAAGGATTTTCGATTTTTAACCCCTAAAGGGGTAAAAAACGGGTTAAAAATTGTATAGAAAATCAATATTTTTAAAATGCAATCTAATTCAAAATTTTCGATTAGATGATAAAGGTAAAAAAATGTAATACGTGTTTCCGGGGTTTTCGGTTTTCGACCTCTAAAGGGGTAAAAAATGGGGTTAAAAGTTTGTAAGGAAAATCATGATTTTTAAATGTGATCTGTTTGAAAACGTGCAATCAAATTGAGTACGTGTTTCAGGGATTTTCGCTTTTTAACCCCTAAAGGGGCAAAAGATGGGTTGCAGCGGGTGAAACCGCTGACGGGCAGCTAGTGTTAAATAAAAAAATGCATTAGTTTCGGCCTTAAATGGCTAACTAAGGGTAATTTAAGCTTCTGATGTCAAACTAAAAATATTTTTAATTTTTATAACAATTGTTTCTAAGAACCTAATAATTTCTAAAATCTTACTCCCACAGGATAACATTTCAAGTTTCATGTCACGAGCGCAACCGTGGGACAGTAAATTAGAGTTTAATGTTCCGTGTTACATTACAACAGCGTACGTAGACGAAATAAGATCATGTAACGTGTTTTTAACAGAAATGCGTTAAAGCTATAATTAACTAGTGTAATTAGCACATAATAACGATTAGAACATAACAACTCTAGACTTTGTATAGGTAAACGTCAACATGTTGATCAACTATTTATAGCATAAAATAAGGCGGCACACGTAAACGACCATTTAGTGCTGTATAACGCATGCGTTAGGAAAATGCTAATTTCCACCTTATTTCGATACAAATACGGTTTAAGTCAAACGGTTTGATATACGTAGGTATACGTATCCGCTAGCGCTGCGTATTGTTGTGTATTGCACAACGCTGCGTCAACGGATGCGTCTGTCAAACCGCTTGTCATTAAACCGACTTTGTATTGGGATAGGTAAGCTATGGAATAAGGTAAAAAAAAACGCATTTTCCTGACGCTTGCATTACGCAGCGCTAAAATAGCGCACCAAAGGACGTTACGTGTGATTCTCACCTAAATGTTTAGTTTGGTCTAGGAGTCAGATGCAAGGTTCCGTTTATTTGCGTTTTTGATGTCATGTAGGACTTAAGAATCGAAGAACGACATGACGATCCACTGGTATCAGAGTTTTTTAACCGCGTACATCTAGGCGTAATCTTCCCGTGGGGTCGTAAGAGGCGACCGAGGGATAAACCCGACCCAAACAGTCAGGACAAAACGTATGGTGGCGGTTAATCCACCACAAAAGCATTCCCAAGGAGGGTTGACGTCAGGCAGATGGCCAGTCGTAAAATTAAGCCAAATCCTTTTGCAACACGATTTTGTGTTCAACAAAACGTGTTGCGCCGACCCCAAGTAATTGGGATAAGGGCAGGAAAATGATGATCTAGGCGTAATGCACGCACCGTTGTAATTAGTAGTAGTTGTATAATTGTCACTAATTGATAAACCTATTAAATTGGATTCGTGAATGTAGAGCACATTGTCTAGGAAAGCCGAAATCCAAAATTAAGGCCGGCCCCCATGTCACAAAGTAAGTATTGGCTAGCGCAATCGTAGTCCTTTTGAACACTGTTGTTAGTTGCGAAGGTTTTATCTCAGTGCGAGCAACCTTATCCACCAGTGGGTACCTATGAGCAGACAGAGTAGCCTTTTGAGTTTTAAGAAAGCCGGTGGTGCTGGCAGTAGCCGTCTCACAACCGCCTGTCTGACATGGGGAGTTTCACCGAGCTCTCAAATTGTATTCAGCTTTTGAAGCTTTATCAGATCATATCATAGATAATAGGTATCACTCAGTATACGACTGTGGTCGCACGCGTTTTAAAAAATTAGAAAATCATAGGTACCTATTTACCTAGGTACATATTAACGCTAGTATCATTCTTCAGTGTGCTCGTGTTCTATTATCATGTTTTGTCAGAGATGGCGATAGATTTGATAAGATAACTAAAAGTTAGTGGAGCAATATTTTATACTTTTACGAGATTATGTGGCTATACTGGTACCGAACTGACGTGAGAAAGAAGAGACGTACCAATCTGTGCCAAGCAGTACGCTTTATAATTAATTAATTAATTATTAACTGCATAGAAAGAAATCTCTCGGGCGGGATAAATTTTTATATCCCGCTCGAGCCGCGTTTAGAGTAGGAACACGTCATATTGTTATAAAAAAGAGAAAATTTTGCACTACAAATTTTTGTTTTTTAAGTTTGAATTAGAATGTGACTTTCTTAAAGAGAATCTTATTAATTCCTACTGAGAAATAAATCTTTTTGAATTTGATTCTCGATTTTGAAAAAATATTATTAATTGGGTAATATAATGATATCTTATTGGAGCATGGCGAAACCACCCCGTGGTCTGGCTAGTTATTACGCAGCCCTGCCAGCGCCAGCTGACACTTTGGCACCACCACCGTCCGGCTACCGACTCTACCAACACTCACTTTGCCTACACTTGAGAAATTATTGCTCAGAGATAGACTTCCATAGTATTTTTACATTTCAGTAGGGAGAGACATTAAGTATATTAGGTAGGTTGACTGACCGTCTAGCGCCTTTTACCTAATAGTTATCTAAATAAAAAAAAACGAATCAATAATAATACCTAACTAAGCGCACGCAGTTTTATGATACAGATTTAGGTTTCAAAGGTCTACTCCTACCCACACCGTCTACTCTCTCAAACTTCAGGAAATTTCAAACGAGTCATGTAACCACAGAAAAATCATTGATGGGACGTAATATGGTCGCTCCTATAGCAGTGTTTTCTGTCAGTCATCGCATCTATTTGGAGCGCGGCGGCGCGGCGGCGTGTTTGTTGTTTCAGCAGGTGATGATTTGTAAACCGATGTCGATGATCTTTCTGATACTTTAGTAGGTAACTTTCAGGGTATTTTCCATTAAGAAAAATATGTAACAAATAAGGATTGTTCTGGATACCATAATGCTGTTTTGCGAATAAAAAAGTGGAAGCAAATATGAAAGTTGAGAACTCTCCAGATGGTATGCCCTATGGTGTTATGGGCCGGTGTGACCGCGGCGGCGGCGGTGCGGTGCCATATTCGGTCAGTGCACATTGTTGTTTACCGACGCGGCATCGCGAGGCCGCGTGACGTAGCGTCTAGACGGCGCGCCCGCCCCGCGCCCCGCGCCCCGCCGCCGCCCCGTGCCCCGCCGCCGCCCCGCGTCCCGCCCGACACGGCCATGCACTGTTTCGATCACCGGTTATCTTTTCAACGGTAATGCTGCAATAGCGGTGCACGGAGACATATTCATGGGCACCATAGTCATTGTATTCCAAGCCGATTCCGAGCTACCTTATTCAATTGCCTTCCTTTTTTTTCAACAAAAACTTTATTCGAATGCATCATGCGATTGTAAACACGCCTGATTTCTTTTATTTACTGCCTAATTTACGAGTACTTTCACATTCCAAAGCAACAATGACGAACGTGGCTAAGTTTATTGATCAGATGTAGGCGCAATCTATGGTAGAGACAGGTAACTATCATGGCAAAGTATAATCACTGCCTATATTGATTGAATGGATGGATTGATATCAAATTCCAGAAATGGTTGTAAAAAAGCAGTAGCATGGCACTTACTTACGTAACATTTGTAAAAGTAAGTAGCACAAATAAGTGATATCGGCTCTATCATAAGGGCTCTGAAAAGAATCACTCAAAATCAAAATTCCTTCAGTAGAAAGGTACAATATGAGGTACCTATGTGCCCATGGGGTAGTACCTATTACTATCTGAACAAGTTACATAAAGATCGCGTTCTAATAGAGTTGGATAAATGTCTAGATCGAAACTAAAATATCGTTTGCATACAAACAAACAAATCTTTCTTCTTTATTCGTTTCGTTGAGTCAAGTCTAGCCTCTTTATCAGTGAGTTTATGCAACTCATTCATGTCAATGACGTGATCCAAGGATTTGTGAGCCATTAGCCATTAGCGCGCGTAATGCGTGAATCGTTGCAACAATGTTGCTACTGCGACCGAAGTCTGCTAAATGAAAATCGTTTCAGTGTGTCGACTACGACCAATACAGAGTGTTAATTTAAATGCGTGCCATAGCTTCAGGGTAGGTTTAGTATCGATAAAGGATGCCGTAAAAAATATTGACAATAATCCCCGGCACAATTTTGTTTTTCATTTGATCCAAATGCCTATATCTCAGTCGAAACTCGTTCAATTTCAAAGTTGTTTAGACGAAAGTACTTGTAGGGGCACTCTCTAATCAACAACAGCGTCAAAAATTGATTTTAATCCCAGTAAAATTAAATATTTACTGGGATTTTATTCAATATTTTTAACGGCATCCTTAATCGATACTTAACCTACCCTGAAGCTATGGCACGCATTTGAATTGTTAGGGACGGTGTACCGAAAACTTTGCAGGCATGATCAGACCTTCAAACTGAACAACTTTTACGATGGAGCCTATGGTGGGAAACGAAAACAATTTTTCGGCCTCCCATACAAAATTCACGACTAGCTGACTGACTTTGCATGGGAGTTCGGAATTTTTTTTTTCGTTTTCCACCTTTGGCTCCATAGTAAAAGTTGTTCAGTTTCATGGTCTGAGCGCGCCTGCAAAGTTTTCGTTACACCGTCCCTAATACCCGTATATTGGTCGAAGTGTGTTGATAGCATGGCAGTTAGGTACCTAGAATGTTGGTTGGTAGTTAATTTCGTAGTCTGTAAACTGTTGGGTGTCGCTGGCATTAAGTACAGTGGCAAAAAATAAGAGAATCCAGCCCTGCGGCAGCGTAGTGTGAGGTGCAAGCTCCACAGAGGAGACGTGAGACGTGAGACGTAAGATGGCAACTGTCAAATAAGTGATCGTCGGACACATGAGATGTGCGTGATCGCGACGCTTGTAACCGTTTTTCATATAAAAAGTATGAGACAGAATAGACAAAGCTACACACGTGAGACGCGAGTCACATCGAAAACGGCTGACGATTGCTTGTCTGACAGATATCATGTTGCGCGTCGCGTCTATTCTGTGGAGCTTGCCCCTTAGTCATCGTATGCGTGGATCGTTGCAACAATGTTGCGTTAGTGGTGTTGCATTGGAAGTCTTCAATACGCCATTCCGATTTCGTCGCCGCAATTAAGATTGACTAATGAGTGGGCCTGAATGTACATTAAATCTTAAGTAGGTATTAAAAATAACTGCCTCCGTGGTGTAGCGGGTCCATAAGTTCCTTGTTTGGTTCCCGGGTATTAACAAAGTTGATATTTATAATTTTGTGAATTTGTTCCTAGTTTAGGTTTGTTAATAGAATATGGAACAACTCGACCACTCTCCCGAGTAAAGTACCCAACTGACTAGTTTTGGTCGTATAATGGTCGGGACAACGTTATCGTTACGTCTTGAAGTCGGATAGTTTTGGGCGTATAGTGGTTATATAAACGTATATACGACGCGATTTGGGCACAAATTATAAGACTTTTGTCCGTATAAAGATCGTATTAAGGTCGTATTAATGGGCTTAAGTCTGGTAAAAGTCATATACATGTCTGTTTTGCGACGTATGGTCGAATAACAGTCGTATAAGTGACTGTTATTTGACCATTTAGCCGTGTAGTGGTCGTATTATTGTCTTTAAACCGATCAAAAGTCGTGTAGTGGTCGTATTACTGACAATTACACGACCTGAAATCGTGTAGTGGACATCGGCGTTACTTTATCGTGCACGGACTTCAGTGTGCTATCAAACGAGTGAAAGTGAGGTTAAAGACAAACAAATCATTCAAAATAATTAATGTCTGCCATGTTTGTTATCGAATAATCTGAAAAGTTGTGAATGGTGTTAGGAACTGTTTAGTGTTGAGTTTTCAAGTGGGAAATTGTTTTATCGACTATTTTGTGATATTATTCAAACAAAATTTTAATGCCCCCTACAAATAAAAACGATTTGAATTATTTTATTTATGTTATTAATTCATTATTTATTTATATAACGTTTATACAACTTTATGTCGTGATCGCGACTGTTAAAGGACACTTTACGACTAAAGGTCGGGTTATATGAATAGAAACCATGTTCTGCCCGCCATTTTCAGGGTACCGTTTAGAAAGTGAAAACCTTGAAAGACATTTATATTGTACAGCATAATACTGGCCGACAGTATAATGTTCACCACACCAAAGGACCACAATACAACATTATGGATGGAATCAAAACAATGTCGCCATCCTTCACCCCGTACCAAAAATGTACGGGGGTGTACTGCACGACATTGTGACCGGAGACATCACGTAAGTAGTAGCGTAGTGATGTGACTTGATCGATAATTTTACATACATTTCTAACTAAATCGATATCGTTTTTATTTAAAATAATATAATTATGTAATATTCTTTATTGAGCTTAGTCGGTCAATTTGTTCGCTCCAATTCTAACCTTACCTAACCTACTGTTTTGGAATTGTGTTAAAGGTGGTATTTTATTGTGGGGGGCTGCACCCCCCAAACCACCGTCCCGCCTCCCTGGGTTGCCTTGTATGTTAGGTTCGAATAATGAATCTACAAGGAGTTAAGAAAAGTAGTCTGTCCCATCGTATAATAAAGTATGTTAAGGGTGTTCAAATGATTTTTTAAAAACATTTGGAGATAAAATTATTTTTTAAATCTTTTAATCAAATAGTTCAACTCTACAACACAGAGCGCTTTACAAAGTATGTGTCGCAGTAAGATAGTTGTAGCCGTGATATAATTATATCCCTAGGGATATAGTTATGTGCCGGGACATAGTTATACGAAAACGATTCATTACTATCTCACTAGGGATATAATTATAAAACGGTCGAAGTTTAGTGATATAGTTATATCACTAGATTCAGTTTAGTGAAAAAGTTTTCGGAGTGTGCGGCGCGGCGCAGGCGGCGGCAGTGTTGGGCAAAATGTAATCAGAATAATGATTAATGATTACGATTACTTTTGTAACCTGATTGATTGACATGATTAATGATTAAAAATGTAATGTTTTTTAATCGTTAATCGTAATCTAGATGAAATGATTATTGAGTGAGACTTAAAAATACCTTTTTATTTTTAAAATAAATAATTTTTTTGTCGGCGCGGGATGCTTGCGGTAGTTTACGGTAGTTTATGATAGTGTACGGTAGTTTACGATTGTTTACGGTAGTAACGGTAGTTTACGATATTTTACAATAGTGTACGGTAGTTGACGGTTTTTTTGTAGAGAGTACGGTAGACTAAGATTGTTTACGGTAGAATACGGTATGTACGGTATGTACTGTCAATTACCACTCCAATAACTAAGTATGCACTGTTCCTTCACAGCGCGTAATAAGATCTACAACGGTGCAACCGTAGCTGAACGTGACAGTAACGATGTGCTCTATGACGCTCAGTCCTAGGGTTGAACATTGTTTGATTCCGAAGCTGATCTTAGCGCAGTGGAAGCAAATTAAAGTTATCTTAAAATCTAAAACTAAATGGTCGATCAGCCTCGGAACAACATTTGACTACGATTCGTAGTGCTCTTTACTATAGCTAAATAAAATAAATTTAATGAGAGAATTCTGCTCCGGAAAGTTTCCGGCCGAGAAATTCTTGTTTCCAAAATCTACTTAAACAGGGCCCAGCAACGAATTGCTTACCGAGCGAACGATGACGCCGTCGTTTCCTTGTAAGTCTAGTTTTTGACAGGAAAAATAGGTATCAGGTTTGAGGAAGACTTTTGGATTGGGACTTAGGTACTAGACTTACTGCACCCGGGCACCAGCTCGTGTGGCACTCCGTCCCTCCGACAGTTTTGGCTTCACCTCAGTTCATCACTCCACCATTCACCAGTTCACAGTTCGACATCAACAATGTTTTCAACACAAAAACAACTAAAGATTCCTCTCCGAATGAGGAATCGGCCCCGTTGGCCCCCAATCAAGAAAACAATCAAAAAATATATGGCTATCGGCAGCCGCGACGCGAGCGACGACTCAAAGTGAGGTTATGTTACCGGCGACCACGTTGGCCTCAATCAAAAAGCCGGAACCAAAAATCACTTGGTTCACTTCCCCACCGAACAGGGAAAACCACACGAGAAAACCGAAAGCACACTAAATTACTTATTTATAATTAAACTTCGCATCCACGATGCGGGCGACGGCAGAGGACGTGACAAGATGACAGAGCAGTGTTGCCAGCACCGCGCGCCCATTTTATACGAAAACTAAACATTCACCCGCCCCGGACCGACCCATCGGTCCGCTCTATGCATGGCAGGCGTGATAATGTAGCTACTGCTCGCTTAAGGACTGAATCCCCCACCTGAACTTCTGCAACTCGAGGAGTGCCATCACTACCCGGAAACAGGTTGAGAATGCGCCCCCGGCGCCAACGCAGTGGCGGTAGGTTGGCATCCTTAACCAGAACGAGATCCCCAATGCAGGGGGGTTCAGTCCTGTCCGTCCACTTAAGGCGTTGCTGCAGAATGTGCAAGTACTCAAGCGACCAAAGCTTCCAAAAGTTTTGAGTCATTTGCTGCAACAACTGATAACGCGACAAACGATTGCTATTCACCTCCGTATAGGGATATTCCGGCAAGGCGTTAAGTGGGCGGCCAATTAAGAAATGCCCTGGCGTCAGGGCCTCTAAATCATTTGGGTCTGAGCTGAGCGGACACAAAGGACGCGAATTGAGTACAGCCTCAATTTTACAAAACACGGTCGCCAGCTCCTCGAAAGTCAAAGTTGTTAACCCTACAACGCGCAACAAATGCGTCTTAGCGGACTTTACAACCGCTTCAAAAATACCACCCCAGTGAGGGCACGCTGGTGGATCGAACACCCAGGTAATGCCCTGACGGGAGAGGCCCGTGCTGATGGCTTCTTCGTTCTCCCTTAAGAACGTTACAATTTCCTTCATACACCGATCAGCACCCTTAAAGTTGGTACCACAATCCGACCTGATCAGCGCTGGTCGCCCTCGTCGCGACGTAAATCTCTCCAGCGCTGCCAAAAAGGCCTCCGTAGAAAGGACGGCCACGAGCTCCAAGTGGACGGCCTTGGTGGCTAGGCACACGAACACGCACAAGTACGCCTTGATAGACTTTGCGTTCCGTAGGCGTGATGCCTTTACCATGAAAGGGCCTGCAAAATCCGTCCCCACACCTGCAAACGTCCAGGCCTCCGTCACCCGGTCCGGTGGGAGATCTCCCATCTGTGGCTGCATTGTGGCTGCCTTCAAGCGGTAACAAGGCAAGCACCTAAACACAACGCTACGTACCGTTCGTCGTCCCGATAAGATCCAGAACTCGCGCTGTAGGATGGCCAATAGCGCATTACAGCCCGCGTGCGAGTTTTTCTCATGACGATCCCTGACTAAGAGCTCAACTAAGGGTCCCCTTTTGGAAGTAACAGTGGATGCCGAGCCGAAAAGGGCAGGCTAGCGTTCCGAAGTCTGCCTCCAACCCTGAGCATACCTTGCTCATCCAGGAATGGGTTGAGGCGCACAATTCCTCCCTTCAGGTTTCCACGTCCATCCCTGAGCAGCCTGACCTCCTCTTCAAAATGTTCCGCCTGGACGACTCTAACCAATGAGCATAGAGCCGCATCCGCTCCGCAGGCGAGAGGACAGGTGTAAAGTTCCGTTCTGCTTGAGGCTTCCTGCAGTTGTTCACGAACCGCTTGATCCAACCTGTCACCCCAAGAAGTTTGTCGAGGAGCTATACCGTTCCAGCAAGAAAGCTGGGTTAGGCTTCGGTACGAGTTGCCCCACGTTCACTCGCAAACCTCGATCAGGTGGCCCAAGCGGCGCCCTGCACTCGTTGAATGGCCATTCCTGCGGCGACTCAGTCAGCCATTGAGGTCCCCACCACAGTGGGTGACTCACCAAATCAGGTGCCCTGCACCCGCGCGAAGCGCAGTACGCTGGGTTCCATTCTCCCGGTACGTGCCTCCACACTAACGGAGTTTCCGACCCCGTAATCTGTGACACCCGATTTGCCACGAAAACCTCAAGTGTATGTACCGACGTCTGCAACCAGCACAGAACTATCCGACTGTCAGTCCACGCGTACACCGTTTCATCCAAGTTGATGGTACCTCGCAGATTGCAGGTTACATGATTTAGCAAGCGCGCTAGAAGAGCTGCCCTGCCAATTCCAATTTGGGGATGGTCCATCTAGTTCTGACTGGTGCCACCTTACTTTTGGCCATAACCAGACGCACGTGCACAGTTCCCGTTGAACTTGCTGTCCGAAGGTATACAGCTGCCGCGTACCCTCGCTCCGAGGCGTCACAAAACCCATGTAGGGTAGCCTTACATCCCACCGATGGGACTAACTTGCGGGGTATCGCGATGTGCACGATCCCTGGTAGGGTGGTCACAAACTTGAGCCAATCCTTCAACAACTCTCCGGAGAGTTGGTCGTCCCATCCTAAGTTGGCTAGCCACAACCTTTGTAAAAGCACTTCGCCATGAACGTAACCGGGGCGATCCATCCGCTAGGATCGAACGTTCTAGCGATTGTCGACAGTACCGACCGCTTAGTCCAAGTTTTCTCCAAAAGGTCGGGCTCGATCTTGTACGTGAATACGTCATGCGTTGGCCTATATTGCACCCCGAGGATGCCCAACGTGTTTGGATTGTCCGGGTTCTCAAAGAGGTGCGGGTCCTGATGGAACTCGCCTGGCAAACCGGCCAGGAGCTCTGGGCAACTGGACAACCATTTCCGCAACTCGTAACCTCCTGAACCCATGATCGCGATCAACTCGTCTCGTAGAATTAGCGCCTGCTCCACGCTATCAGCACCCGTGCAGATATCGTCCACGTAGACGTCGCGATCCAGTACTGCTGCGGCTCGAGGATATCTTACCCTTTCCTGTGCGGCCAACTCTCGCAGCGTACGTACTGCCAAATACGGACTTGGCTTAAGTCCATACGTCACCGTGTTAAGTTCGTATGTGACCATCGGCTCATCTGGGCTCTCACGCCACAAAATCAGCTGATACCGACGGTCATCCGGATGTATCATGGTTTGGCGAAACATCATTTTGACGTCTGCGACGAACGCTACCTGGTGTAAACGAAAGTCTGTAAGAATGTCCACAATGTCCCGGTTCAATTTAGGACCCGCGTGCAAACATTGGTTCACAGACACACCATTCGAGGTAGGAGCAGAACCGTCAAACACCACCCGTATTTTCGCCTCAGGTGACTTCAAGACAGCCAGGTGTGGAATGTAATAATGCTCGACACACCTCCAATCCAGGCTGGACACCGACATGTGGCCCAATTGAATATATTCCCGCATGAATTCTATATACTTCTGCCGAAGTGCTGGGTCTCGCCTCATCTTCCGCTCCATTGCGAGTAGTCTCCGTTCCGCGAGCTGTCGCGAACTACCTAAAGCGGGGCGGTTTGGGAGAAAAGGTAGCCTGGTCACGAATCTGCCTGACGGGCATCTCGCAGTGTTGTATTGATAGAACAACTCGCACTCGTCATCCTCTGGCTTCCGTCTGTCCGCCGTGGGCGGCTCTTCAGACTCCCAAAACCTCTGCAGCACCTCTGACAGCACACTACCATAGAGGACCGGATCCCTTCTGGTAGGTCCTGAGGTCTCCAAACTGGGCCGAAAACAACATACCCCTGTGGTATCTACGGCCACCAAACCAGTTTCCTGGAGTACCTTCTTCCTACCGCACCATAATCTCCCGAGGACGTCTGACCCGAGAAGTACGTCCACCGTACCAGGAGTATCAAAATCAGGATCAGCTAACTCCAACCCTGTGGTTAACCCTCGTACCGTTGGTGGTAACCTAACCTGAGGGAGTTTCCCAACCACTTCATCCAGCACCACGGCTGAGACTTGATAGCTGACCCCTGTACATGTGCTACCTAATGCGAACTCAAAGTTCGTCTGACCCCGAATGTCAGGCACATTTAGGCCCCGATGCCTACAGCTTCATCCTCACTTGGCCGTACATTTAGGCCTAGCCTACTCACCAGCTTACTCGATACAATACATCCCTGAGCCCCTGTATCCAGTAGGGCTCTTACTTGAATGGTCCGGCCACCGTATCCCCATACCCAAACCTTAGCCGTTGGCAAAAGTACCGTGATTGGACGGGGAGCCGAAGCTGATGAGTAGGCGGCGATTACCTAGCGGGAATCTAAACGCGGTGAGGCCGCGTCCCGCGGGGGTATCCCCTCACTACACAAACCTGTGTATGGGTCCCACTCCTGCTGGTAGGGAGGTCTGCCCATAAAGGCCATGGCTGGAGTTCTATAGTACCCCGACGGCAAACGTCCGTACCGAGGTTGCGCCTGTAGCCGCGGGTACTCAGGCATAGGCGGGGGCATGCGTGGGTCTTGAGACCCAACCAGGTGGCTCAAGCCCGCAGAATACTGCATGTACCCTGGTGGCTGCCTAGTGCTCCCTGACACCCGCCCGTTGAATCCCGTACCTGGGATGGGTGTCCTTGGCCACGTTCCTGTGCCGCTCTTCCCAATCCGGCACCTGCTGCCGTGGTGGGGATTGTCCCCACGTCCTTGGGTAAGTGGGCTCCGTCTGTTGACGTCCCCTGCCTGTCCCTGTGACCGATGCGGAGGTGGGCTCCTCCTTGAGGGGGTGGGAGCGTTGCTCCTCCCTGGTGGGCAGGCTCTTCGCTGATCCGATCCAGCGCTGCCCCGGCGCCTCCGGAGCGATTCATGCAGAGCAGCGGATGGTGTGCACCCTGGCAGTACCTACAGTTGGTGCTTGAAGGGCACTCGCACCTGATGCGGCCCCAGGCACCGAAAACACCAACGCCTCTGCTGTGCCACACCCCGTCTCCTCTGAACCCGCTGCGCAGCAAACTCCTGACACGCTGCCACCCCGTGGCCTGTCTCCTGCAGTAGGCACACCCCGATTCCAATGCGGTGTTGTACCGCCTGGGTTGCCCACTGTTGCCTCCTCGCGCCGGTGCACCCGGCCGTTCCGGGTGGCGAGGGGCAGAGGTCTCCTTGCGAGGGGCTTCACCAGCCTGGACGTCCACTCGCCTGCTTTCGGCCTCGAGGAACGACTTCAGATCCTCGTAGGTCGGGAGGTGGTCCGAGGACTTGCCCCATGTAGCTGCTCGAATCGAGCGACCATTTCGCTCGGCAGGCGGCGAAGCACTGTGTGGACCACGATATAACCGTAGCCCGCCACTGGCAAACCCTGTCGCTCTAGTGCGCTGACCGCGACACTGACTGGGTGGAAGATTTTCTCGCGGAGGTCCGTACCTCGCGTTATGGTTGGTATTGACAGCCACTGGTCTAACAGCCTGTCTACAATCAGGCGCTTGTTTCGATACCGGTCGGTAAGGATCTTCCACGCCACCTCATAATTGCTATCCGAGACAGCCAAATGCGTCAGCAATTCATGAGGCTCTCCATGTAGCCTGGACATCAGCTGAGCCATCTTGTACGCCGGCGTTATGTCCGTCCGTGTGTGGACCACACTGCTATACAGGTCCTCAAACGCCGGCCAGTCGGCGTAATCGCCTGCAAAGACTGGAACCGTAACAGGCGGAAGAGGCACCTGTAATCCTTGTCCCACTTTACCACGGAATGGCTTTTCCTTTCCGTCACGTCGCCTAGATATGTCCGCAGCTGCCTGCGCAATGTCCTGTGCCAGCTCCAAGCACTGGCTTACATCGCCCTCAACCAGCTCCTTATCTTCAGGGTTAGGAGCTTCCTCAAGGAGCATGAGGCACTCTGTGAGGTGTTCCGACACAACCCGAACCCGTTCATCTGCCTGTAGTGCACTTTTCAAGAGCGCGTCCTCCCGGTCCTCGCGGCCGATCATTGCCGCTGTGGTAGTAAACCACCTTAATTCTGTCTTTATAGCAGCCTTATACCTGGCGATCGAGGAGCCATGGTACCAACTTTTACACACTCGACTTAATAAAAACGAAAACCAATAAACAAATACCACAAAATAAATGTTAGTTGACTGGCCTAGACCTTACCGATAAGGTACCGTTCACTAGGCAAACAATACAGTCACAAAAAAACCGAAACAATATTTTCCAAAATTAATAAAATATGTGGGTAATATAAAAACACGCTTAATACTAAATTACGGCTAACTATGTTGCAATAAAGCAACCACGCTCTGCTACCAAAAATGTTTGATTCCGAAGCTGATCTTAGCGCAGTGGAAGCAAATTAAAGTTATCTTAAAATCTAAAACTAAATGGTCGATCAGCCTCGAACAACATTTGACTACGATTCGTAGTGCTCTTTACTATAGCTAAATAAAATAAATTTAATGAGAGAATTCTGCTCCGGAAAGTTTCCGGCCGAGAAATTCTTGTTTCCAAAATCTACTTAAACAGGGCCCAGCAACGAATTGCTTACCGAGCGAACGATGACGCCGTCGTTTCCTTGTAAGTCTAGTTTTTGACAGGAAAAATAGGTATCAGGTTTGAGGAAGACTTTTGGATTGGGACTTAGGTACTAGACTTACTGCACCCGGGCACCAGCTCGTGTGGCACTCCGTCCCTCCGACAGTTTTGGCTTCACCTCAGTTCATCACTCCACCATTCACCAGTTCACAGTTCGACATCAACAATGTTTTCAACACAAAAACAACTAAAGATTCCTCTCCGAATGAGGAATCGGCCCCGTTGGCCCCCAATCAAGAAAACAATCAAAAAATATATGGCTATCGGCAGCCGCGACGCGAGCGACGACTCAAAGTGAGGTTATGTTACCGGCGACCACGTTGGCCTCAATCAAAAGCCGGAACCAAAATCACTTGGTTCACTTCCCACCGAACAGGAAACCACACGAGAAAACCGAAAGCACACTAAATTACTTATTTATAATTAAACTTCGCATCCACGATGCGGGCGACGGCAGAGGACGTGACAAGATGACAGAGCAGTGTTGCCAGCACCGCGCGCCCATTTTATACGAAAACTAAACAAACATATCAATTTTTTTTTTATTATTTTTTATACAGGGTTTTAGGGACGGTGTAACGAAAACTTTGCAGGCGTGCTCAGACCATTAAATTGATGGTCTGATCATGCCTGCAAAGTTTTCGTTACACCGTCCCTAACACCCCGTATAAAATATTTTTAATTTTTTTTTTAAACATGGTCAAGACACTATGTTATACCTACGTAACAGAACTTGTGGTTTAAAGGAACGTACTACTTTTCTTAACACCCTGTGTAAGTCGATTACAGCCAACACTATCACATTACTTCATTCTACGTAAGTTGTTTCGATTCTATTTGCAGCACTGTACACTATTAGTCTGGGCCCGTTTTCAAGCCTATCCATAATGCCGTACATTATTCTGTTGTACAATACGTTGTCGGGCATTATCGTGTTGAGCATTGAGTATATAGTGCATTGTATGTACTCCACGGAGGAAACGTGGTGAGACTCTCTCTATCTCTTCGTGTGGGACACCGTGGTGAGACGTAAGAAAACATCTGTCAGACAAGTGATAGTCAGCCGTAATTGATGCGACGAGTCCCTATAGTGTACGACATTGCATTGTACAGCATAACTATTGCTGACAGAGTAATGTACGACATAATGAAGTACGATATGATGAATGGAATCAGGACCAACTATAGCCCCGTACAAAAAATGTACGGGGGTGTACTACACAACATGATGAACTATTCTCAAGGCTGGCAGTAGTGATCTGATTTAATCGTTAATTTCACATACCTACTTATCAATGCCATCTTCCTGCCCTCATCCCAATTACCTGGGGTCGGCGCAACACGTTTTGTTGAACACAAAGTCGTGTTGTAAAGGATTTGGTTTAATTTTACGACTGTTTGTCCATTCGTCTATCCGTACGTCCGTCCATCCATCCATTCATTCATTCATCCATACATACATCCAGTCTGTCCGTCCGTTCGAACATATATTTCCTATCTGATTACCTACAGAACCATGGCCACAATAATTCACACCACAGCGAGGTCAATTAGTTGTGAAGAAGTATTACGTACGACTTCTAAACAATTAAAAGGTTTTTAAGAGTCATATAAATAGCCTTTTTAGGACTTTTAGTCGTTTAATCGTTATGTTGCACCACGTTTATACGACATTGCGTTGTGTTTAAGGTAATAATACGACCATAATATTACTAATGATCAAATTACAGTTGGAGGCGTGACTGAAAGTCATATAAAGGTCGCAATGTCGATTTTTATACGACTGTGCGGTTTATTAAAGGTAAAAATATGACCTTTATATACCTAATGGTCAGGTAATAGCCGGTGGACTGACCAAAAGGCATAAAGCAGTCGCAACAGCGACGTATGTTTGATAATGCGGTAAGACCTTTGTACGACCGTTATATTATTAATGGTCTGCTAACAGTCGGTGGCCTGACTAAAAGTTATCTTACGGTCGCAATAGCGACTTTTATATGACTTCGCGGTTTATTACAGGTAAAATGACCTTTATATACCTAATGGTCTGGTAACAGCCGGTGGCATGACTAAAAGTCATATAACAGTCGCAGAGCCGACTGTTATACGACGTTTAGACAAGAGATTTATACGACTTTTATACGACCTTTATACAACGTATGGTCTGGTTACAGTCGCTGTCCTGACTTAAAGTCATATAATGGTCGAACTGGCGACTTGTATACGACTAAACGGTTTATAAAAGATAATAATACGACCTTTATATACCTTATGATCTAGTAACTGTCGGAGGCCTAACTGAAGGTTATATAATGGTCGCAACAGCGACAATTAGTCCTATAACTTAGTCGTATAACGATCATTTATACGACCTTTATACGATGGTCGTATAATTAAGTCGTATAAACGTTTACACGACCGAATTATACGACTTTAGGAGATTCCGACTAAAAGGTCCAATAAGACACCACTACACAACTCAGTGGAATTCTGGTTACCACTATACGACCTTTACATAACCAAAAGTCGTTTAGTCTGATTTTTATAGGACCAAAATGTTAGTTGGGTACCCAGTGTTTGTCATTGAATAATGAAAGGGAAAGAATTCTCAGTAGGTACTGATTTGATTAGGTTTTTAAGAGTCATATAAATAGCCTTTTTAGGACTTTTAGTCGTTTAATCGTTATGTTGCACCACGTTTATACGACATTGCGTTGTGTTTAAGGTAATAATACGACCATAATATTACTAATGATCAAATTACAGTTGGAGGCGTGACTGAAAGTCATATAAAGGTCGCAATGTCGATTTTTATACGACTGTGCGGTTTATTAAAGGTAAAAATATGACCTTTATATACCTAATGGTCAGGTAATAGCCGGTGGACTGACCAAAAGGCATAAAGCAGTCGCAACAGCGACGTATGTTTGATAATGCGGTAAGACCTTTGTACGACCGTTATATTATTAATGGTCTGCTAACAGTCGGTGGCCTGACTAAAAGTTATCTTACGGTCGCAATAGCGACTTTTATATGACTTCGCGGTTTATTACAGGTAAAATGACCTTTATATACCTAATGGTCTGGTAACAGCCGGTGGCATGACTAAAAGTCATATAACAGTCGCAGAGCCGACTGTTATACGACGTTTAGACAAGAGATTTATACGACTTTTATACGACCTTTATACAACGTATGGTCTGGTTACAGTCGCTGTCCTGACTTAAAGTCATATAATGGTCGAACTGGCGACTTGTATACGACTAAACGGTTTATAAAAGATAATAATACGACCTTTATATACCTTATGATCTAGTAACTGTCGGAGGCCTAACTGAAGGTTATATAATGGTCGCAACAGCGACAATTAGTCCTATAACTTAGTCGTATAACGATCATTTATACGACCTTTATACGATGGTCGTATAATTAAGTCGTATAAACGTTTACACGACCGAATTATACGACTTTAGGAGATTCCGACTAAAAGGTCCAATAAGACACCACTACACAACTCAGTGGAATTCTGGTTACCACTATACGACCTTTACATAACCAAAAGTCGTTTAGTCTGATTTTTATAGGACCAAAATGTTAGTTGGGTACCCAGTGTTTGTCATTGAATAATGAAAGGGAAAGAATTCTCAGTAGGTACTGATTTGATTAGTCATTCGTTTCGTCTAAAAGATTAGTTAGGCACAGTTTCCCACATTCCCGGTTCGCCACAAATAAAAAAAGCTTGACCCGATTTGTCATTACTTATTAACTTTTCATTGCTTACAAGAACATTACAAGAAACAGAAAGAATGCGATACACCAGCTGACCCAAAGAAAGTGAGACTCAGAGATGGGCAAAAATTATTCGCCGAATAATATGCCTGGCGAATAAATTTTTCACATGTAAAATATAGACAAATGGCAATGACCCATAAAAAAACTTGCATTTTATTCCTTGTTCAATTAACTTACCCACTCATCAAAAATTTATTCGCTGGGCAATTTATTCGGCGAATAATTTTTGCCCATCTCTGGTGGGTGAGACTTCATAATCCGAAGACAAGACACACGCGGATGCATCATGGATTAAATAAACACATAAATTAAGATTTTCATGCCCTCTACCTATTCAATAAACTACGCTTTGGGCACACAACAGTGGGATCAAAATAGGCCATTTTACCCTCGGGATAAAAAGTGATTTGAATTTGGCACATGAATATTTGCAGCCAATCAATCAAAAATTTACAGACTTAAGACTATAAATAGTAAAAAGAATACCTACTTATACAAGGTGTTCCAATGTAAATACATTAAATTGGAGACGTTGTGTAGGCCATCGTACCGAATATTTATCATTATGGGGCCAAGTTATGAAAACCCCTCGTTTAGAAGTAATTAGCAACTTAAATTTGTTAAATTTAATTGAGTTCCACATTATGAAAGGAGCTTTATTTATTATGACCTTTATTTATGTCATGTTGCCGTCTTGGAAAAACTTTTGATATTACCGCCACAACTGTTGCCAAGGCAACGGTTTTGGTGGTAATTTAGTTGCCAAGGCAACAGTTGTGGCGTGTTGTGGCGTAGACTAAGGTCAAATGTCATATTCGTCAAAAACTGACACAACTGACACAACATACTCTACTGGATTCTCTGATTGGCCCTTTGTCTTTGCGTCTCTATGGGTTCTCTAAGTCAAAAGAAATTTTTAGTTTGAGGCGGTAATAAAATAAAGTTGACACCAAGAAAGAGATCTTTTATTTTAAGTTTTCGTTAAATTTCAAACATAGACAACTATGTTCCAAACTTTTTCGGAGATTCAAATCCAACAAGTTAAAAATGCAAGGTTGCAATCTTGGATAAGGGGTAATACATAATGGTTGTAGTAAATGTAGGCATTTAGTTTGTATGGAAATTTCAACTTCTTAATTGTTAAGAATTCAGACTTGGTGCCATAATGGTAATTGTTCAGTACAATGGTCTACACAACGTCTCCAATTTAATGTATTTCCTTTGGAACACCTTGTGTTATAAGTGGGTACTAACATTTTTGATGTCGAATCGGAACAGTGGCAAATTTGGAATGAGTCGTCTGCGTAAATGACATTAGTATAACAAATAGCAGGTGTTTGAACTGGCTGTGTGATAATGGCTAATATTTGGCCCAGGATTTTGGCCAAAAACCTTATTCTGTCATCGTACTGCGACAGGCACACAAAAGTGGGATCAAAATAAGATATTTTAACTCTGGGGACTCTAACTTCAAAAGTGATTTGAATTTGTCACATGGATATTTGCGGCCAATCAATCGAAAATTTACAGACTCAAGACTGAGTCCTAAAATTTTTGATGACGAATCGAAACAGTGGCAAATTGGGAATGAGTCGTCTGCGACTGTGGAGAATGCCTTTTATGTGCCCAGACTTTAGGCAAATGACATTAGTATAACAAATAGCAGGTTTTTGAACTGGCTGTGTGATAATGACTGCGACACACCAGCTGACCCACAGAAAATGAGAATTTATAAGATACATATGACAATCGGATTTTATTGGGTGTACATCATGGAATAAAATAGGTACTTAAGCACACAAATTAATATTTTTATCCCTTCTATTAAAAACTATGGGCACACAAACGTAGTTACGCTATGGACACAAAAAAGTGGGATCGAAATAGGTCATTTTAACTCTAGGGATAAAAAGTGATTTGATTTCGGCACATAAATATTTGCAGCCAACCAATTGAATATTCAGACTCAAGACTGCGTCATCAAATTTTTTATGACTAATCGGGACGGTGGCAAATTGGAATGAGTCGTTTGGAGAATGCCTTTTATGTGCCCAGACTTTAGGCAAATGACATTAGTATAACAAATAGCAGGTGTTTGAACTGGCTGTGTGATAATGACTAATATTTGGGGGCCAAACTTTCGGACTGCAAACAACTATGTCTAGACAATCATTACGGGGTTTTTAATTAGTTTGATAATATTCAAAAGCACTTGCAAGCCTATTTGCCTTAAGATAGTTGGTACATAAAATGAATACTTATACATAGAAGTAATTAATTATATTCTACCAAAAGTACTTATATTTTTTAGCATTTTAGTTTTAACGTAGGTATGTGTTTATTAAATTAAACCAAATCCTTTTAAGTAATTGGGATAAGGGCAGGAAGATGATGATCATGTGTTTGTAACAAAAAGCCTAAGCAATTCAGATTATACCTACTAATATCCGTAGATCTGTCCCTTACACCATGTACCTACTATTTGCTGTACATATAACGGCCATCAAAATTGTCGCCGTAGAGCGAGAAAGCTTTACTAGCCATACCAGACATTTACTAAAATTAATATTTGACAAAAACAGCACTGACATTGATCGACTGCGGAGAAACTGAAAACTTTACAACAACACGTCTCGCGCTAATTAGATTTTATCGACCTTCATCAAGGTCAAAATAAAAGTCTGCTGTTGTTTTTAGGGATCCTTACCCTAAGGATCAAAACGCCAATTTGCTTTAACCTGATTGATAGAAGAAAGGTAACATTATTGTTTGCGTTTTTTTCGTATTACATGACATTTGAGCAAGATGTCAATAATAATGTTGCCATTTCAGATCTCCTTCTTCTATGAATCATGTAGTGTTAAGACTTTGCTATCTGTCTGTCCGTGTCCTTCCGTCTGTCACACGGCTATATTTCATAAACCGTGTTAACAACAAATGACATGATAATGACATATACTGTATTTCTGTTGCTGTTACAAATAAGTACTGAAAAATAGAATTCGTATAGGAAATAGGAAACATTAATGCGAGCTCCCATACAAAAAACGTTATTTTTGTTGGATTCTATAAAGGTGAATAAAATTTACTATATATAGCGCTCCCATACGAAGAATGTAAATTTTACCCATTTTAGGGGGGGTATTACACGAAAACTGCAACTTTGTCCCGCACGGGACGTGTGGGTAGCTTGTATTTTTGTGCTTAAGATTAGTTAAGATACACAGCTACAAAACTCGTAGATTCTTGCTTTTTAGCTACTTACAACACCGTATTTGCAATATCCTTGTATATTACTTACACGGAAATACTAGAAACCAGACGGTCCTATTGGGGGACGTTTTCATGGAATGCTCCTTTAATACACAACGGTACGGAACACTTCGTGCGCCAATTCGGCTCGTACATGGCCGATATTTTTATAAAACTTAAACATGCTTAAGGTCATTTCATCCATCATGTTCTAGGAATTAAATCAGTATCTGCAGACTTACTGCAGACGCTAGACAAGACACTGTACATAAAATATGATGATTCATGCTACTGAGTATAAATAGACTGAATAGAACAAAAACAGATGTTATTTATGTTAATGATGTCGATACATATTATATTTATCATACGTAGGTATGTATCCATTATTATTTATAAGTTAAATTATTTTCATTTCATCATCATCTTCCTGCCCTTATCCCAATTACTTGGGGTTGGCGCAACACGTTTCGTTGAAATCAAAATCGTGTTGCAAAAGGATTTGGCTGAATTTTACGACCGGTCGCTTACCATACGTCAACCCTCCTTGGGAATGCTTTTGTGGTGGATTAACCGACACCATACGGTTGGCCCTGGCTGTTTGGGTAGGGTTCATCCCTCGGTCGCCTCTTACGACCCCCACGGGAAGAGAGGGGGTGGTGCTATTCTACTCTGCCGGCACCACACGGCTTATTTTAATTTAACAGGTGTTATTTTAATATTTACCTATCATATTATTTAACATTCGTAATTATTTTAATCTTTAATCCAATAATGATAACTTATCAATCATACTATTACATAAATAAGGATAACCTTAATTTTTGTCATTAATTGAGTAAGCAAACAGTTAAAAACTATTTTCATTAAGTTTCATGTCTATAGACTTAAATTGGAACATAAAATGGGACACTGCGTTCTAAGTAAACGTTTTCTTCGCAAAAGGACTATGTCACAAAATAGAGAGTTTACCGAAGAATCACTCGACCCATTTTAGGATTTTTGCGATTGTCACTTAATACGAGTACCTACATAGCCAAGGTTGCTAGATTCAAAAAGAGGACGAAATACAGCTCTTAATCTGATACAAGAACATCATAATTATGATGATTCTGAGCCGGTTTGAATACAAGAAATGACTTTCGTGGCAACCATCTTCTTAGTTACGAGTACCTTGAGTTCCTCTGAGATTCCAGTTCATACCAGTAAACGTCAGTAAGATTCAAATTCGCCGCTAGTACTGAGTGAGCTATCAGTAAAGGCGCCCCGTGCGCCGTCTCCCTAATTTGTGACTATTTATTTACAGTATGAGATACAAGTTCGTAATTTTCTATTCAATATGAATATAACTATTTATGTACTTTTTATGCCTTGATGTGATTTGTTTTGCCTGTTTCTAGCCGACTGGTCAAGGAGACGAGGGGCATTCATTAGGGTGAGAATGCTGCAAGCTGGTGCAAATCATACGTTTGGCCATTGGGCGCAAACTCCATTGAATAGACGTGAGACGTAAGATGACATTTGTCAAACATGTGATCATCGAAGACGTACCTACCTAAGATGTGCTACATCGTGACGCTTGAATCAGATTCCATATAAAATGTATGAATCTGAAGAAACAAAGCTAAACACGTGAAATGCGCGTCCTATCGATAACGGCTGACGATCCCTTGTCTGACAGATGTCATGTTGCGCGTCGCGTTTGTGGAGCTTGCCCCTTAGATCACAGGCGCGCCTTTGTGGGGCATTCGGTAGATCACAGACGCGCCCTCGTTGGGCATTCGGCATTCCCAGGCAAGTGTGCAATCGCTCAACTGCACCGGTGACCACTTTGATGTAAGGCTGTTTAACTATTAGGTATAACTTCATACATAGTAGGGTGTTTATAATATGCTATCATCAAAGATCTTGTACACTATGCTTGATGACCGGCCGCCTGCCTGAGGTCCTGAGTCTCAATGAGGGTTCATTGGGAATGCTATTGTAGGTCGTGCGATTGATCATAGTCGACAACGATGTTCAGCCGAGGTCAAAATCTCTACGTCGTCGCCTTTTACGAAACACCCTGAGTAGAATAGGGGTGGCAGTATTCTATCACACGGCAGTCTTAGCCGCTACCACATGGCAGGATCGAGCATCATGAATTCAATTTGACAGCTTTTCTTTTAAATCTCCTGTTCATTGATCTATTCCCTGGACCACGATCACTTCTTGCGTATCAAGTGTCCAATTAATTCCCCATAGATTGTTGAATCACTGACAAAGACAATGCAGCTTCAGACACGGTTTGTCACTTGGTTAATTATCTGCTTATTACGGTCTTGTGTTTTGGAAACGGCGGAACAAATTGCCATCTAAACTGTACTCATTGAAACCGGAGGTCGTTTGCTTCAATTTAAAATAATTTGCGTACATTTATAATTTTGTGATTTCGTTTGTTCTCTGAAATTATATTTTGGTCCCGTTATAATTTCAAATTATATTTTAGTCCCGTCATAATTTCGTAAATATACCTGGACAACACAGGCTTAAAAAATGCAATGTTGGCATTATAAAAGTGGTAGAATGCTCTAAGAAAAATACAACGTTATTCATGGAAAAAATAATTATTTAACGCCAATATAAGTATTCCTATTGATATAATTTGTTT
Organism: Phthorimaea operculella; assembly: GCA_024500475.1. Classification (NCBI taxonomy): domain Eukaryota; kingdom Metazoa; phylum Arthropoda; class Insecta; order Lepidoptera; family Gelechiidae; genus Phthorimaea; species Phthorimaea operculella. The sequence goes on from JANFCV010000009.1 coordinate 1,488,936, forward strand.
CTTAGCAACTACCCAATGGAGGAGAAAATTCGTGTTTAGAGAAAAACCGTAGTTTTTTCATATAAATGCGGGTAGTTGCGTCGCGTTTCGCGCCTGCGCTTGCGCAGCATGGCGGGCGGTCTAGACGCCACGCTCCAGCGCCTGAGAAAATGCCAGAACGCGTATCTCCGGAATATGTAGCCGTAGCTAGAAATTCTAATGTGCAGTCTTCCGAACTTTTCACAGTTCGTTTTCATGCTAACTATCTGCATATATCTTTGACTTTTTAGGTAAAAGTATATCTTCGGATTGTAGCCTTCTCGAATAACAATAAATAATTATATTTAATGTATTTCTTATTTTATTTACGGGTTAAGGTAGAATCTACAAGACAAAATTCTGAATTTAAAAAATATAATAAGAATTAGAGAGATGAAAGGATACTTATAACTGAATTCTATTGATGGTTTCTTTTCACTGTAAACAGTCAAGTGTTTCAGTATCATCAAAAATAAACCGAACTAATCCTAAGACTTCAATATTTTTTGCACTGACCCAACACGTGTGTTTTAGTGCCGCAGTCAAGACATTCGTCCTTCACCCCGCAGTTGGACTCACAAAGGCCGGAATAGACGATAGATCAGCCTAACAAAATTGTAGACAATACAGGCAGACGCGTGTAAACCGTTTGGGGTGTCAGGAGGTCGTTCAACGCCATTATATGATTATACTACCGTCTGAGAGGCAAGGCCAAACTCCTAAATATTATGTTTATTCCTGCTATCACGAAGTGCGTGCCGAATTTAACTCCGTTTGTTGAGGACTAGGTATTCGTACATTCATTCATGTGTAAACATTTCCCGGGAAAACTAACTGTTATCGTGTCGCTGGTTTAATGGCGAATAGAGATTCCGAGATTCTTGATAGCGTCGCTGTTTATAGCTTTTATATCGGCTAACGGATTCGAAGAATGTTGGGTTTCTTGCGGTTTGGCGTTTTCGCTGCTTTTACGACGTCGTCGCGTTTTCAATTAAATACAAAAACTATATGCGCAAATTAGGAAAACGGCCCGCGGGGCGCCTATACAGATGGTTCACTCAGTTGTAGCGACGATTTTGACTGTTACTGACTTTAACTGGAAATAACTGAAATCTCAGGGGTAGTCAAGGTTACTAAGAAGGTGGTTGACACGAACGTCATATTTATTGGATTTATGTCATTCTTTAACTGATTTTGCTGTATTGATATTTTTATACTTTGAGATTTTTGACAGTAGCAACACTAGCAACCCTGGGTATGTAACAAGTGTCTATCGCGAAATCCGAAATAAGGCCGAGTGAACCTTTTGTAAACTCTCTATTTTGTGCTGTATGTACGGTGTGCCGTGAGTGATATAAAGCCAGGCGCAGACTAGCGACTAGCGACACATTTTTGTAAACTCTCTGTTTTGTGCTGTATGTACGGTGTGTGATATAAAGGCAGGCTCAGACTAGCGACACATGGTGGGCGTCAGGCAGACGTCTCGAGTCTAATGTCTAGACGATGGCGACGGCGGCGGCACCTGAAGCACAAAATAGAGAATTTACAGAAGGACAGCTCCCTTTTCCCCGGTCATTTATAGGTAACTAAACTCTAGGGTTGCTACTTTATCTTTCTGATTTTATGAAATGCGATACCTACCTGGATCAAACGTACTTTGGCAACATAAACGTACATTACTTACATTATATCAAATATACACTATGACACGCTATATAAAAATATTTACCGTCCGCCCGCTACGAACGCTGTTGACACTCGCTACTAGCCGGTTCGAAACGGTTCGAAATCGCGCGTAAACGATGGCGTGCAGATGTGTGTGTGAGTGTAGTGTCGTTTCCTTTTAGCGGTCTCTCTGTATTGGGCGTCCGCCAGTACTTGTTTACTTTGTGCCTGAAGGCTCTTCAGCCGAATCCCGCCCGCGGCCCTGACTCCGGTCGATCACTCTATATTTACCTATTGGCTGGATATTTACTGGAAATGTAATTTAGATGGGCTGTTTACACAAGTAGGTACCTACTTGTTTTTGGTTCAAATAGAAAGTTCAATGTAGGTTGTCTACTTGACGCAGATTGGATCTGATTGACCTATGTAACGAAAGGTTTTGTTGGAATATTTGCGTGCCTACTGGACCTCATGTTTGCAAAAGAAATTGCCGATTGGGGGACAAGTAAGGTCTTTTTTGACTTTACATTTCTAGCTGAAGATAGATAACCCAATTTGTGTTACAACTGGGTATTCTATAAAGATTTTCGGTAACCTTTACCTACTTACAAGGCTGGCATGATTTCGTATTCACTTTATAAGAGAAATTTGTTTTTACGAATTGGACAGAGTGTAGGTTTTTGCCTTTTTCGGTAAATCATGTATGACCTCACCTTCTTGAGACAAAGGCAGATGTAATATATGTGGACTGTAGTTTGAAGTTTAAATGTATGTGGATGACATTTTGGTTTCATGAATGAATGGAAACTAGAGCGCATGCGCTGGAACGAGTTCAATGGAGTTCCTCAGGAGATCCCCATTATAAGATTACCTGCAAAACTATGAAATTCACATCCGATTCCATTATTTTAGTATTCTTTGGTATAAACTTTGATAGGTATATCAGCGTAGGTGTTAGGCAGAGCTTATTTCTGCTTTGATTTTTTAAATTCTTTTAACGAGAGCTTCATTTATTCTCGACTTCTCGAGGTATAAATAAGTACAAATGCTGCTTATTTATCTATCATCGTAGAAAAATATTTCACTCCCACGGAAATTTGCGCGGGTGTAACAAGAAGCAAATTGTTAATCTACTACCTAGTCAAGGCGACAAATAGGTACAAAAACATTACAGTTCGAACTAGTATGCCAGAAAATCCGTGAATTCAGATTTTCAGCAACTAAATAGGTAATATGTAGGCGTGTCTTTCTTAAGAAATAGAGTAAATTGTGTACAATTCTAAATAACAGGGCAGGTTGAGGCGTGTCAGTAATCTTATCACAGGCTTATCAGTTGTGTGTCGACATCCATGACATGACTAAACATTTGGCCAGACGATCTCGACTGCCGTATCGCGGTATGTAGGGTTGCCAGCTCCTTATACCTAAAAGTCGAGCAGACCTGCGAGTTTGGCGTAACATTCGGGTCAAAAAACGGGACCGGACTCTTTGCATATTCTACATATATAAAATAAATCATTTTTTGGCAAAACATTTGGTTAAAAGGCTGAACACTTTGCTTTTTGAGGTTATGTAACGGGTGATAAATGTTAGTGTAGTAGCTGGCTGGTGCTTGTTCGTTCGAAATTAGGTCTCGGTCCCCACGAACAGTATGAATTTTGAAATAGGTATGAAAATCCGGACCTATTCCTAACTAAACCGGACAGACCGGACGCCGCTTATTTTGGACGGATAAACGATCAAAAAGTCTGCCTATGTCAGGTTTGATCCTGATGCCTGGCAACCCTGGCAGTATGTAGGCGCTGAGCTGTTGATAACAGCCTGATCACTGATAACGATCCGTCTGCTCGTAACGAGGCATTTAGCACGAGTATGTGGGCAGCAGCAAGGGCGTTTACCTTTCCTATAAAAATAATATTACTAACTAAAGCCGGAAAGGCTGGACGCCGTTTATTTTGGGCGGATAGACAATCAAAAAGTCTGTCTATGTCAGTTTTTATCCTGACGCCTGGCAACCCTGGCAGTATGTAGGCGCTGAGCTGTTGATAACAGCCTGATATTTGATAACGATCCGTCTGCTCGTGAAGAGGCATTTAGCACGAGTATGTGGGCAGCAAGGGTGTTTACCTTGCCTATAAAAATCATATTCCTAACTAAAGCCGGACAGGCTGGACGCCGCTTATTTTGTGCGGATAGACAATAAAAAGTCTAACTATGTCAGTTTTTATCCAGACGCCTGGCAACCCTGGCAGTATGTAGGCGCTGAGCTGTTGATAACAGCCTGATAGTTGATAACGATCCGTCTGCTCGTGACGAGGCATTTAGCACGAGTATGTGGGCAGCAGCAAGGGCGTTTACCTTTCCTATAAAAATCATATTCCTAACTAAAGCCGGACAGACCGGACGCCGCTTATTTTGTGCGGATAGACAATAAAAAAGTCTGTCTATGTCGGGTTTGATCCTGACACCTGGCAACCCTGTCAGTATGTAGGCGCTGAGCTGTTGATAAGAGCCTGATAGTTGATAACGATCCGTCTGCTCGTGACGAGGCATTTAGCACGAGTATGTGGGCAGCGGCAAGGGCGTTTACCTTACCGGGCTATGCGGCTGGAGTTTTGGGTCAATACTTACAATCTGAATGTTTGATTTTGATGTACCCACTGTAAAATAAGAGAGGCTATTAGTACATCAACCCGGAAAAGTACCTATAATGTGAATGTTCTAACAAAAAACAGTAGACCGGGGGGATTTTGCAATTAGATATACTCAGCGTACCTAGTAGTCGCTTAATGAGGGATGAACAGTACCAAAGGTCATTTATCCTTCGCTGGGGACGTGCTGGGAAATAAGAGCTTGCAGTTACATCTTCACATAACTATATATGGGTTTCTGTTAAAAAAACGTTAACATACATTAAGGTACCACTAGGTACCTATACGTATAGGAATCAGAAATGAAGTAACTGCCTATGCTGTAAAGGCTAATGATCAAAGTGGCCCAATGTCTCCAGTAGGTCTTGAATAATGCAGAATACCAATACTGTGACCTACTTTTCGAACATTAGGTAGACTAAACGTGCTAGATATAGTACTAGATAGTGTAAGATTAGGTTCCTTAATTTAGTCATTTTACTACAGTTGAGGATAGAGAAAGGAAATAAAAACAATATTAAAAAAATTACTGTCTAAATGATAAGTAAGGAATGTAATGATTATGAGTAATTTCATCATACAATAATTATTTGCTTACAATAATTATGTTATCTGAATTTAATCACGGCAAATGTGTAGGTAAATTTCATCATCCAATTACTTAAAGTAAAATAATCAGCGTTTTGCTACTGTATGAGTATTCTGGCTTAATCAGGCGTCGGGGCACAGACATTTTAATGTCAGGGCCACCAACCACAGTCAAGAAATCTGTAATTTGGTATTTTTTTTCCGTTACGTAGCAGCTTCTCAAGTCAAGTCCCCATGTAAGGGATTATCATTTACACTAATTCTCCATACAGATGTTAAAAATAACCAGTACAGATTGATACCAAACAGGATGTAATACCTACACAACGACAATGCTTTCTTGCTGGTGTTTGGAATTAAATTTCATCAAAGGATTTTATACCCTGGAAAAATATACCTACTATCACATGCGGACAGGTCTTGCAAAATAAAATTGGTAATGCATGCTTTGCTAATTTTTGTGCAGCTAAAATTTGCCGTGTGGTGCCGGCTTAGAATAGCATCACCCCATATCTTTCCCGTGTGTGTAGTAAGAAGCGACTAGGGGATTTGAGACTTGATGTGTTGCAATTTTAGGCGACACAGTCTTTCTGAGTGACTCTCAAACTTTTGTCAGACGTAGTGTATATGGCTGTTTTTACAGGCATTTGCACTCTGCCTACCCCGCAGGCTTGATATATGTATGTTCTCTATTCAAAATAAATAATGACTTCGCCCTACTTTTATTTTAACACAAAGTCACTGCTAAGTGAGTGAATACCAACATAAATATCTGGCTAAAAGCTAAAAGGAAATAGTTGGAAAGCTTCCCGTCACCCTCGTGACCTTGTCACTGTGATTTACTTCGCCCTATTAAGTAAGAAAGTGGTCTGATTCGTGATACCTTGAACTCGCTTTAGAGACACTTTTGGTAGGCACGGTTTATTTTTTCTCAGGATGTAATATATTGTACATGCCGGCAGAGTAGAATATCACCACCCCTCTCTTCCCGTGGGGGTCGTAAGAGGCGACCGAGGAATAAACCCGACCTAAACAGCCAGGGCCAACCGTATGGTGGCGGTTGATCCACCACAAAAGCATTCCCCCCCAGGGAGGGTTGACGTCTGTAGGCAGCCGGTCGTAAAAATAAGCCATATCCTTTGCAACACGATTTGTGTTTAACAAAACGTGTTGCGCCGACCCCAAGTAATTGGGATAAGGGCAGGAAGATGTTGATGTAATATGTACACATAGTCGCCTTTTAGTACAGGTACCTACTCATAGAAAGATTTACATACATATGTACCATCCCTTCTATATTTACTTTGCTGTAATATTTTACAGTAATAGATAATATTATTACTTTTCTAGATGCAACAATATTTGATGAATCGTACAGCATAGTTTTGTCCGGTTTGTCGGTATCAATCACAAGAAAATTGAAAGCTTAAAAATGAAATTATTCATGAATTAGCGTCAGAAACTGTACATTAACATAAGCAGCAGCGACTGCGATATTTAAGTGTCTAGCTAGTGGCAACTATTAACCGCAGTACACGGATACATCACCGGTGGGAACTTAATTAAGCGTCTAGACTGGAATACGACATTTATTGTCAGTCACGACACCAGGGTTCAACGGGTCGTTGAACGACTCGGTGTCCCACACGAAGAAAAAAAAAATTGTCAGTTGGTCTGCGGAAGTTCCACCGTGATCCAAGAATATGGGTCTCGATTTATTAAATTTTTACCCCACTGTTTCAGAAGGGGTTATGGTTTTTGCCATTGTAATACCAGCGACGTGTGGTGCCGGCTTAGAATAGCATAAGTCATATCTTTCCCGTGGGTGTCGTAAAAAATTCGACCAAGGGATTCGAGAGTTGACGTGTATTGCAATTTTAGGATGTATATAGTTATGTTCTGCGGAAGTTCTACCGTGATCCAAGAATACGGGTCACGATACACTCTATTTTTTGGTCATTGTGATCCCAGCGAAAATCGACACTATCACGTCACAAAGATTTTCAGATTTCAAAATTTTAAAGTCACGAGTAATTCAAAATAATAGGTATACCTACAAAAGGTGGCAAAATAAAATTTGGTTGGAAAATGAAACTGCAAAGAAATGAAGCTTTAGGTTAAAAAATATAGGTGTACCTACTTGTTTAATAATTTTTAAGTATCTACTTGTTTCTTACAACTTCTGCAATCTTGAAAAAGTAAAATCTTAAATAAAAACTTTTTGGCAAAAAATATCACCGCCGAAAACTGAAAAGCATAAAATAATAACTATTGTTACTCTATGTACCTACCTTAGTAATATTTTTGGAAATATTATCTACCATATTGGAACTTAGTAATTTTGAGTCGGCGTCATGCCAATGAATAGTGTGAATATTTGTAAAAATTTTAGACGCCGACTCAGAATTTCTAAGTTCCAATATGGTAGATAATATTTCCAAAAATATTACTAAGGTAGGTACATAGAGTAACAATAGTTATTATTTTATGCTTTTCAGTTTTCGGCGGTGATATTTTTTGCCAAAAAGTTTTTATTTTATAATTTTTAGTGGTTACTTTTCAAGTTTGTTTACATTCAAAATAGCCATCTACACGACCTACCTTACTGTTTCAAAGGAGTTTCAAGCGCGCATACAAACTGCATGAAATACTTAAACGTACATGACTAATATAAAAGCAACCTCCTTTTTAGATGTACATCTTGAGCAGATGTTTGGCAGACAGTCAACAACGAGCAGACGTCAGTAGTGTATGTAAACACAAGTACATTTTGCTTCAAACGTGTCGCAAAATATGAAGAATTTGTAAATTTCTCAAGATCCTTCTATCAGATCCTGACCTGATGACTATGGGACCACCTGGACAGTGTACCCTTTCAAACAAAAAAAAAATTTTTCGAATCGGTCCAGGCGTCTCTGAGTAATCGGTGAACATACATAAAAAAAAAAAAAAAGTTCGGGATGAATTGAGAACCTCCTCCGTTTTTTTTTCGTCGGTTAAAAAGTAAAACCTTTCTACAAGTCTGCCTTGAGCAAGGCATTGCTGGCTTGTCTTGGAAAAGTCCATCTAAACCATAGACATAGAAACGATAGACGAACATAGTGTGCAAAAGAGAAGAAAATGATTTATGGAAACTCAGTAAGATAGAAAAGAATAGCGAACCTTATGTCACTGTAACCTGTTTTGTTTGACAGATCGTCCCAATTCAACCCGCTGGTTTTTACCTGTACATTATTTTGGTGTTTTTTTCAGAAATCCTGATTTATTTTTATAATTTGTTGAGTGTGCAACGATGGTTATGTATTCAGGATGCGAATTTGGTGCGAATCTTCACACTTACCCGGAAAACTGCACATTTCACAGGTAAATTCTCAGATAGTCGTCACTGGGATAACAAGTGTTTTTTTTGTTTAAATGTGCCTTTTTTTGTAAGTAAAATAATAAAATACGCAAATCCTTATATTTCCTTTCGTATTTTCGATATGTAAAAGTGTATTAGTTAGTAATTTTCATAATATTTGGGGATAAATTAATTTCGCATTTAGGCCAGGGATTGACTGCAATTTATCGACTAAGTTATCGATAGTTACCTAGAAGTACCTTACATGCTTTGAATGATTTAACAACAAAAAAATATGCAAATTTTAAAGATTCGCTAAATAGTTACTTGAACAATTCAGACATATTTTTTTACAAATACATATAACATTATTTTCAACTACATCCAACAGTTACACTTTAGATCCAGTTATTAGAGATTAACTAGGTGACTCATACGAAATATTTGTTAATATTATTTTCAGAGTCGTATTAATGAGAGATTTGACGTGAGACGTGAGAGACCGCAACGCTCGAAACCGTTTTCATATAAAATATATGGCGCGATCACTTGTCTGACAGATGTCATTCTATTTCTCGTTTCGCACGTCTTACTTGTGAAGATAGCGCCTATTGATTGACCAGGATTCTTACGAACAACCTTCTCAGCAAATTCTATAAAGAAACCTACGTAGGAAATACGCTGACTGCAAAAAAGGAAATGACCCGCCGCAGTAAAGAAAGCATTATGTCAACATTTCAATTGAACAAATAAATAAAGTTGAAATTTTCATACAATTTTTTATTTGAAATTATCGATAACCCTCCAAATTGAATAATGTACATCACTAGCTGGGGTAAGCGCGCCAAAACCAAAATTGGTCACGCGAGATCTAGCTGTCAGTTGGTCTATAAACGCTAGTTTATATAAATAAGTCTATGATCTAAACGAACCCAGTTCAAGGCAATAAACGTAAATAAATCACTATTAAATGTCAATCATAATAATATTTACAACTAGCTGCCCGTCAGCGGTTTCACCCGTTGCAACCTTGGGAAAAAAGCATTACTCGCCAAGAGATGTCGCTGTTAGTTTTCGGCGAAAACGTTACAACGCGAATCGGCTCAGTCACGCCACCTTTGCAAAAATATTGGAATATGCGTGATCCCGTAGGAATAAGACATTTTCCCGTGGTAAAAAGTAGCCTATGTGTTATTCTAGATACTCTTCTATATTTGTGCAAAATGTCATGTCAATCTAATCAGCCGTTTTAGCGTGATGTCGTAACAAACACACACACAAACATCCGCCTTTATAATATTACTAGCTGCCCGTCAGCGGTTTCACCCGCTGCAACCTATTATTACGCGGGAAGAAAGCATTACTCGCCAAGAGATGTCGCTGTTAGTTTTCGGCGAAAACGTTTAAAACGCGAATCGGCTCAGTCACGCCACCTTTGCAAAAATATCGGAATATGCGTGATCCCGTAGGAATAAGACATTTTCCCGTGGTAAAAAGTAGCCTATGTGTTATTCCAGATAGTCTTCTATATTTGTGCAAAATTTCATGTCAATCTAATCAGCCGTTTTAGCGTGATGTCGTAACAAACACACACACAAACATCCACCTTTATAATATTAGTAGGATAGTAGGATAGGATAACTACAATACGTATTCAAACAGGTTTCTTACTTATAAATTGAGGTTATTTTTATTTACAGCTGTTTGTTGTACTTACTCAATCGCTGTGTGCAAATGCGCTTTACCGGTCATTTGGATTCTGACTGATAGTTCAAATGTGGTACTTTTGATACGTTTTGAAACGAAATTTTGTATGTAAATAGTGAAATATTACGTCATATTTTACTATTTTGGATTTACTATTATTTTATATTGTGTAACCTAATATTTTGAATAGATTGAAGTATTTTTGAACTATGAATGCAGCCATAAAAAGGAGCGTTTTTTGGGACGCTGCAGTGCGGCGGAACCACCCGTTGTACAGTCCTGTCCTGACGTGAGTGATGCTCTCTATCTGTAACTGTTTGTGTCTTTCCTGCTCTGCTATTGAAGGTTTAACATTAGTTAGTTTGTACCTAAAGGTAGAATTGTTTAAACAGTCAAAGCGAAGTTTTGGTAAAATACAAATTAGGTTATTATTCTCTTAGCATTTAATCTGATACAATGATTGCACCGTAATACCGACGACGAAAAGTGCAGCTGTGTTTCATCTTCAGTTTGAATTATCAGGTATGGAAGTGTCCATACGATAGAGTCGAGATGGACTCTTGGATGCAAATCTGTTAGGCATCGGTCTCACAAGTTTCTTGCGACAACTCACATGATAAGCCACTTGTACCCAGTTGTTGTTACAGGGTAGTCCTTATTCACTTAGTTAGCATGTAAACTAAAACGCTGATCATACCGAAATACCGGAGGTGAAAGGCCCAGGATGTTTCACCTTCATTTCTATGACAGCCGATGTGGCGCAGTGGTTAGTATGACTGCTTGCCACGCAGTAGATTCCGGGTTCAATTCCCGGTGGGGTCACTCACAAAGTTGATATTTATCACTTTGTGAATTTGTTCCCAGTCTGGTTAGGACATTGCAGGCTGAACCACCTGATTGTCCGAAAAGCAAGATGGTTCCGTGCTTCGGATGGGCATGTTAAGCCGTCGATCCCGGTTACTGTCTATGATGGCGGTCGTTACACAACCATGTCAGAGGCCTGCTACTTGTAGTAGGCGGTTGAAATCTCTGTCACTAGGGTTCATCGGGTCGTTGAACGACTCGGTGTCCGACACGAAGAGAGAGAGAGAGAGAAACCTTCATTTCGAATCGTCAGTACTTAGTTTATTATTTAGCGGTTGCACAATGCAGTCTAGGCTAGACTTTGTATTCAATGTTGCCCTTGTCAAACAACCTTGCATCGTGATGCGACGCGACACGGATTTAATGCGTCATCCCGCGATAGACAGCTGCGCTTGATTGTTCCGACAATGCGCTAACTCTCTTTCTTTTCGTGTGGGACGCCGAGTCGTTCAACGACCCGATGAACCCTCGTGTCAGAGTTTTTCAACCGCCTACTGCAAGTAGCAGGCCTCTGACATGGTTGTGTAACGCCCGCTATCATAGACAGCAACCGGGACCGACGGCTTAACGTGCCCACCCGAAGCACGGAACCATCTTACTTGTGGACAATCAGGTGGTTCAGCCTGCAATGTCCTAACCAGACTGGGATCAAATTCACAAAGTGATAAATATCAACTTTGTGAGTGACCCCACCGGGAATTGAACGCGGAACCTTTGCGTGGCAGGCAGGCATGCTAACCACTGCGCCACATCGGCTGTCACATTCGCTACCTACTAGACAGAGTCTACGGTCGAGTTTTAGGCATACAAGCATGCTTAAAACTATTGTCCAAAATACCCAAAGACTGCATTCATTCGTTATTCGCTATTCAAAATATTAAAAATTAAAACACAAACATTATACAAAAGTTATTGTTGTTAACTCCATCCACAATACTGAAATATCATGCATACTCGTATTCCTACAAATAATAAGTTACTCTATGCTCGTATTTCAATAACTTTATACAATATTATTGTTTTCGGTCGTCTTAAAAAGTAACTCATTTGACCTGTCAGTCAGTAAAAAGCGACGTAGAGTTTTTGACCTCGGCGTCAATATCTGTTGACTATGGACATCCGTATGGTGGTGGTGATACCACCTACAATAGTATTCCCAAAGAGGGTTGACGTCAGGCAGCCGATAAAATATTTACAGATAAAATAATTTGTGCTCTACCAAACGTGTTGCGCTGACCCCTACTGATTTGGGATAAGGGCAGGCAGATGATGACTTAATTTAAAACACTTATGCTGGGCTTTTACCTAAATATTTTGACTAGCAGATGTGACCTGCACTTGGACATAGCTTTACAATACAGAAAATTGAATTTCCGGGCACTAGTTTTCCTAAGAAGCAATATTAAATTGATGTGTATTGGGTAAGAGCGCGTTGATGTCTTTTCTTCGAAACGAAGCTATCGCCTATTTCTGAATACAAAGTATCTAAGCAAATAGTTAGGGTATCTATCTACTATCTATGCCATAAGTAAGAAGCATTCTAGTTTATTCCTAACTTGGAAAGACTGCAGTAACTTTTATAAAGGTTGTACTGGCTGGCAGTGCCTGTGTGTCGCGCCGCGCATACAAGCGTGCAATGCAAACCTGTTTGTCGGCGGCAGGCGAGAGCGGCCGGCGGCGTGAGGCGGCCAGACTCAGACGTCTAGACGAAGCGTCGCGTCGAGCCGCCTGAAGGCTGTTCAGGAAGGCCGCCAGCTAGCCCAGTCAACTAAGAGACTCACCTTGCAATAATACAGTTTAAGTTGCAGAGTTTTCGCCTATGAGCGTGCAGTGTAAGACTGTTTGTCGGCGACAGCGCGGCCTGTGCCGCCTGAAGGCTGTTCAGGAAGGCCGCCAGCTAGCCCAGTCAACTTAGAGACTCACCTTGCAATATTTAAGTTTAAGTTGGAGAGTTTTCGCCTATGAGCGTGCAGTGCAAACCTGTTTGTCGGCGGCCGGCGAGAGCGGCCGGCGGCGCCTGAAGGCTGTTCAGGAAGGCCGCCAGCTAGCCCAGTCAACTAAGAGACTTACCTTGCAATAATACAGTGTGAATTGTAGAGTTTGCGCTTACGAGCGTGCAATGCAAGCTTGTTAGTGGTGAGATCGCGGCTCGTGCCTCCTGAAGGCTGTTCAGGAAGGCCGCGAGCTAGCCCAGTCAACTAAGAGACTTACCTTGCAATATTTAAGTTTAAGTTGCACAGTTTTCGCCTATGAGCGTGCAATGCAAACCTGTTTGTCGGCGACCGGCGAGAGCGGCCGGCGGCGTGAGGCGGCGCGTGGCCAAACGCAGACGTCTAGACGAAGCGTCGCGTCGAGCCGCCTGAAGGCTGTTTAGGAAGGCCGCGCGCTAGCCCAGTCAACTAAGATCCGCCTAGCAATAATAAACAGTGAGTTGAGTTTCGCCTATGATCGTGCAATGCAAACTTGTTTGTAGCGACTGTGGCGTGAGACATCTGCGCGTCTTCTTCTTCTCTTCTTTCGTGTAGACTAGTTCAAGTTACATATATATTATGTTTTAACCAGAACATGGCTATAGCGTTATCTGTGGCATGGCGGTATAAAGGCCAGATAAGGTACAAGTGTTTCGACACTAGCTGAAGACTGTTCGGGAAGGCTGCGGTTCGGACCGTTCGGACCACTCAAGTAAGAGAATTAATTAAATTGAAATAATATAATGTCGGTTTAAGAATTTATTGTACTTACCTATCTATTCAAGAATTGTAAGACCATTGAATGGTGATTGTTTTAATGATGTCACGTAGGTATATGACATGACATGTACTTTACTTTAATCCCTGTAAATTTAGTACCGACATAAGGATAATAATCATAGCAATAAATTGCCTTAAATGTATTTATTCGATATTTAATCGAGCGATGACGTGTTAAATAAATAGCACGAGACAGTAGGCACAGTAAGTTATGCCAAGAAAAATAAATAAAAAAAGTAAAACATGGGTAGTGACTTACGCCCTATGACTTTTGTCATCAAGGCTGGGTAGACGGTTAACACTCCAATAAGATTCTCTTTGACTGGACTATACCGAGTCGAGGCCCCGTGCCGCTGCCTTTCTCTTACCGGGTCGTGAGACGAGTTAAAAAGTCATAAATGTTTATTTTTAGATTATTTACACGTTAATAAATAAAAGTATTTCTATTTTTCATTTAAAATAACAACTTAGGTAATCGTTAGTCGTAGTCGCTAGTCGAGTCATAAGGGGCATAACATTTAGCATTTTTTATAGATTTAAATGTGTAGGTACAAAATCTAGCTACAAACTACTTTGCATCGATCAACCTCTGGTAAGTAGGTAGGTAAGTGCAAGGGGAATTTTAATACTTGTAAGCAACATTTTTCAATGTCCACTCTACCGACTCATATATCTGTTTTACATCACTATAAATATACACAAACTTCTCTTTATGACATACGTCGCTATAAACATGCACCAACTACTCTTTTGTAAGTACCTACATATGTTCGGCAGGTATTTAATTATGAAGCGGAGAGAAGGCTGCCGAAATGTAACCCCCCCTCCCTTTTCCTCCCCCTTCCCCCCTCCCCCCTGGCAGCCACAGTCGCCGCCGCCGCGCGATGCATTGCATTACGAAATGTGGATGCACCGTAAACTCATCCGACCAAGGAGAATTATGACGTCATAATTCACTTGAATGCGTGTGAGGCCTTGTTTTAAGGTAGATTTATGGTATTTTATTTATTTACGTATATATGTTTCACTTCAAATGTATTTTATTGAACAGGACTTGGTTTTACATTGTTTGCGTGAGTTATTCAATGTTTTTAAATCTTGCTGAAGCTTGATAGGTAGTTTAGGTAGGTACCTCTCTACTAATTTCATCTTTTTTGTTATGGGTGATTCTTTGACTGAATTAAAATTAGCTCAATGGAATTTTAAAAAAAAACGCACGCTTCTATTTCTTCTTTTTGAGTGGGAAACCTAGTCGTTCAAAGACCTGCAAGCTATGAATGCCACTTCAAAGTAAATAATCATATTTAACGCCTTCGAGCATCTTCCGTCCCGTTCCGGCCCCGGGGGAGTTCGTATAGTTACTTTACTCTATACAAATCAAAAGGAAGGTTTGGGGTTTTGATCGTGGTGACATGGACAATATATAGGGTTTATGTTATCTATGATATTTATTTATTTATTTTTGTGTATGTATATTAATTTAAAAATGTATTTGTGTATAATTATCAAGTAGGCCGTATTTATTTATTTATTATATATTGCATTATATATAAATTATTAAATTTTAGCATAGAGAAAATGACGTATCCTCTCCATTAAAGTACCTTGGTTTACCTGCGTATCACGTGTCCTCTAAGTCTTTCAAAGGTTGGCTGGAAGAGATCTCTTAATGGGATAAGCCCGCCTTTGTGCCTGTATTTTTCTTATTTTTGTAATGTGTTTTTAAATGTTTTTGGTACAATAAAGTGATTACATACATACATACATACAAATATTTCTGTCGTTTTTTGCGGGGGGAGAGGTAAAGCTGTCAAATCAAGCTAGTGTTGGAATCGACAATATCGATACTTGACCTTTCGATTAATTACAACAGTCTACTCAAAATTGTGTCATATTATTGCATTTTCAAAAGCAACTTAGATCACAAGAATAGGATTTTTAGTAAATAGAAATATTGGTGGTGGTTTAGCCTGTGTGGTGTTCTGATCAGTCTAGGAACATATTCACAAAGTGATAAATATCAACTTTGTGAGCGAAAGGAATTGAACCCGGAACTTTCTGCGTCGCAGTCAGTCGGACTAGCCACTGCGACACATCGGCTGATAGCCGATGTCACCCGATCAGCTGAGACTGATATTAATTTTCAATGAAACTCGAACAAAATCAGGTTTTCCCAAAATTCATTGCAAAAGTTGTTCAATTTCATAATCTGATCATGCCTGCAAAGTTTTCGGTACAGACCGTCTTTACATTATACCGGGAGTAACGGAAAGGGTATAACAAGCCGAAAGGAGGTCAAGGTACTCATGAAACTGAACCACTTTCCCCATGGAACATTGGTCGAAATATGAAAAAAAAAATTTGGACCTCCCATAGTAAATCAATTAGCTCATCGGCGATTTTGTATGGGAGGTCCAAATTTTTTTTTCATATTAGGACCCATGTTCCATGGGGAAAGTTGTTCAGTTTCATGAGTACCTTGACCTCCTTTCAGCTTGTTATACCCTTTCCGTTACTCCCTGTATAGGTTTGAAACTATGGCGATAGAAAAAGTATCGACGTTTTGTATTAGTTGACTCACTGCACTAGCTTGGGTTCAGTGTGGCTCGATACTTCAAGTTAAATTTATCGTTTTGTCATTAAATATCGACTGGAAATGAACATCATTGAATAAGTAGAACAATCCCAAACTAACATTCTAATCTTACTTAGCAAGCTATTTTAGGCATTATTAGCTCTACAATTCCGCTTTTTATCGGAGCTCATTTGACATGCGCGACTGGAATCGTTCTAGGAAATAATCTGACAGCAACTGGTTTTTGTAGTAAGGTAAGCCCCCGTGGGCAAAGGCCGTGACAGAGGGGAAGTGCTTCGTATAGCGTCTCCCTACCCCAGCTTTCCTCCAAGTTTAACGCTGTGGAATTTGCTAGTGTAAGAATTGTAAGTAGATAGGTAGTAATGTTAATGAAGAGTAGAAACTTACAAAAGTTGGACCTAAAAATAGAGCACCAAAGGTAACTTCCACAGCAAGTTCGTAGGTCGCCAACTGCATTTTAAATCATTAGAGTGTAGCCTGTGAAGTGTAGACAGGCTCCTGGTCTTGGATTCTCTCCACGCGCGAGCGCTAAGTCCACTCACTTAGCGGTATACTTCATCGCGTCGGAATATCGTGGGCTCCTGGACTACGTAAAAATAGAACCAGGCTATAGGTACCTACTTACTAGATTTACTTCTATCTCTCTTCGTTGGGATTCCATGTCGTCCAATGATCCGGTGAATCCTGGAGTTTTTACAAGGCTGACATGGCTGTGTAATGACCGCTACTACAAGTAGCTGGCCTCTGACATGGTTGTGTAACGACCGCCGTCTAAGTAATTTAATAACAGACAGCAACCAGGACCGACGGTTTAACGTGCTCCCCGAAGTACGAAACCAGCTTTTTATTCGGACAATTAGGTGTTTTGTCCTGCACTGCAATGTACTAAGCACACTAGATTTGTAATTTTAATTTAAAACTCGATGCAACAAAATGAATGGATGCAAGCAATAACATAGATAGGTACCCAAACTACATCCATGTTGAGACATAAAGACTATCTGGTACTACAATATTTCAGAGTTCTACAAATAGCGTTCTACGTACAGCCACAGAACGACATCTGAAATTGCTTGCTGTTTGCCTCAGCCAGTCGAATAAAGGTAACTAAAGTCTCTCCCGCTCACTCATGATGAACAACCGAAAATTCAAGGATTAGATTTATTTGAAACCGTAAAATTGTACAGCAATAATTGTTATTTTTTTCTAGATGCAGCTACATTCATTGAATTGTACAACAATTTTATGTACGGTTTATGTAGGTACAAGCCGTCCATTTCAATCGCAAGAAAATCGAAACCTATAAGACAGAATTGTTTATGAGTTAGCATGAGAGACTGTCTGTACGTGCGATCTGCGATCACATATCAAACAAAGAGAAACCGTAAAGCGAGTACCTGAATTCATGTGTATGTAATGAGTAACCAAAACCCTTTTATTTCGTTTAGTAATCCTCAGCGTTGCTTGCAGGACGAGACGATTCGCATACACACCGTCACACCGGACAACATTGTGGTTAATGACAACTACCATACAAATGACATCCTGTAACAGCCGTGGCCTGTACGTAACGTGATGCGGGCCATGATGATTGATTTTTGTACGGAATAAGCGTTTTTAGGGTACAAATCAAAAAAAAATATAGGTAGTGGAGACGGGTACTTGCTGCATTCGCCGCCAAATGACAGTGTATGGCACTTCCTTAGTTGTAGGTGGCGAATGCAGCGAGTGGCTGTCTCATATTGGATTAGTTTTATTTTAATAAAACACTCTTCATTCCATTCAAGTCCTTTTGTTAAAAAACTGGATGGTGCAAAACACCGGAAAATCTTGCGGTACGTCTGAGAACCGGCAGAGGTGAGCGGTCGCCGGGTGTCGGGGTCAACGCTTGTGCAAGCTCATTCCACTGCAGAATGCAGATGCTGATGCATATTGCAAATGAGCGCCTGTCCGACTGCAACCAGATTATGGGCGCACTCGCGACGTCAATGCACGGATTATTCGAGAACGTTCCATTGATGTACGCCCGGACAAAGTTCACTTTGCTGGCGACAGAAACACTTTAAAAACTTTCAATTCAAACCAGCTTCTCGTAGGTACATAGAAAATGGGAATAAACAACGAAATTGCACGGGAATTTCTCGCCAGCATTTCGTAGCCAAATAAGAATGTTAAGTTCAAATCCATTTGGCTCCATAAAGCTAATTTCGAAATGCTCCTTTATTTAGCCGACAGCAGAAAGAGGTGGCGTGGGTGTGGGGTGGTGCAGGGCAATGTATTCGTTGCACCGCGATGCACAATGCTCCCCACCCCCCCAATAAGGGGGTACAGCCCGCCGGGTCGCGGGCTGGCCGTTGCACCGGTGACGACAGCTCTTGCGAAATCTACTGCTGGAATTGCACATTGCAGTTATGTGTCTTTGTGAATTACATTACATGAAGATATTGATTTTAAGAAAACTTTATGTTATGTAACACTAGCAGCCCACCCAGTGGTTTCCCCTGCAGATACCTACCACCGTTTTCAGCGGCAATAGCAGGAGAATTACAGCTTTTTATTAAAATTTACTAACCGTGAGTGAAAACCGCATCAAAATCCTTTGTGGTGTTTGGATGGAATACCAAAACTTTTCAGACAGACTGCCAACGAATCGCGAATAGTTAACTTATAATTAGAGAGCTAAATAACATCACATTAAATTCTAATGCTTTTCTTTACGGTGGAACTGTTTGAATGTGATTGTCCTATGCTTAGGTATTTTATCTAGTGTGCAATAAGCAGTTAAAGAATTAAATATATAAAAAGAAAACCATCCCAAAAAAAATGTTGCTTATTTTATGCTATAACAAACTGAAACTTGAAAAGGTACAATACCTACCTAAATAAATTGTGGGTAGCGTAATTTTTTATTCATTTAGGCAGGTAGTACCTACCTACATAAGTACAAGAGGGTGAGAATAAAGAAACAACTTAAATCCAAGAGCTAGAAATGTAGGCTTATTTGCGTTGTTACATTACAGCGCGCTCGTAGAAAACCCTTTGTGTGGAAAAGCAAATATTTTCACTTAATGTAGCTAGAAAGCGTGTTGTTACATTCTAAGAACATGTTCCTTTAGGACTAAAAGATGTTTCTTTTGGTACTTGTTTGGGTGGGTTGAGTGAGAGTATTAGGGTACCTACGAGACAGTTGCGTGGGCATTATTCTAGATAAGTACCTATTTAGCAACCTTAGAGTATAAGTTAGCAACTAAATAAAATGCGTGTTTCACTAAATGAGGTAGATGCAACGTAGATAATACATGCAATGAGATTAAATGGCAGTGAAAGTAGTGCTACTCCACAAAAAACTCTGTAGCTATGCAAACTACTATTGCAAAATGTTAGGAAAACTGCGAATCTCTCGTCACTTTTTATTGTAGGTAGGACGCTACCCATACCCATACAAAAGTTAAATGGACTTACTTATGAAAAGGAGACAAAAGTCTGAATAAAGAACTCGATGGGAATTCCCGTGATTACAAAACATGTTCGCAAAATAGTAAAAATTGTTTATAAGAATTCCCTGTAAAAACCGATTTACCTTTTTGTGAAAATAGATGGAGCTATTGCTGCAACAAAAACGTTTGATTTTATTGCGGAGAAAATATACCTACACAATATTTTAATCATAAGTAGATTTTTGACATACTAACGTGGGCCTACATAATTTCAATTTCAATCAAAAAACCAAGTTTTGATACAGTTCTGATTATATAAAACGCCTTAGGTTTCAAACCTGTAATGTTTTATATTTTTTGCTGAATAAACAAAAATTTTTGCGTTAGTTTACTTTTACCAGGTATGGTGCCACTTGTATGTTTTCACTCGTCATAACATACCATATAAATATTATAAGGATCACGTTTAGAATTTAGCTCATGCGACTAGAAACCATCGGCTTTCTTCAAGCTCGTAAGTGTCCATTATATGCAAATCTAACAGCACATCAAACGAGGTGGAAAAAGTGGGTTTTATTAGTTTTTATTACGACACAGTGAGTCGTGGTCAGTCATGCATGTGTATTAGCTGATAACTCCTAATATAGTACCTACCTAACCACGTTTTATGCTAGCCGATGCCGAGACCTACCTAACCATGTAACCATGTTGCGGAGAAAGACGAAAGTCATTTGTTTCAAAGAATGTTTTCAAAATAGACAAAGCTAAGATTTTCATACAAAATTGTCTTCGGCTCCTGGTAAATTTTATTTAAAAAAATCTAAAATTATAGAGTAAGCAAATATAAGTTCTTTGATTAGAAAGTCCCGAAAGGTTTTGCGGTATTGTTTAATTACCTAAGTAGGTTCCTATAAAGGCTACCTAATCCAACCCTACGCGTTATCCTAAGATTATCCGTGTCTGGGAGAGTTTAAATTAGTTTCCAAGTTTACCTTAATAATTTTAGGCTCAACTCAACTATAGGGATCTAGTTTGGACTGGTACGGATGGGATGATTGATTAATGTTTGAACAGGTAGATTGAATTAATCTAATTTTATTGAAATAGGCATTATTAGTATAAGTACCTACTTAGAAGCAACCATTACGAGGGACCATGAGGTCAGGAGACATAGGTATGAAAAGTAAATTCAGACCTCCCATAAGTTCCTAATGAATTGCCCTTAAGCTGTGGGAAAACTAACTCTTTTTCATGATTTAACTTAGTAGTTCCTTTAAATTGGGTAGGTAGTAGGTACAGTTATTCTTAACCATACAGACATACCGCAGCA
Organism: Phthorimaea operculella; assembly: GCA_024500475.1. Classification (NCBI taxonomy): domain Eukaryota; kingdom Metazoa; phylum Arthropoda; class Insecta; order Lepidoptera; family Gelechiidae; genus Phthorimaea; species Phthorimaea operculella. Next base: position 1,509,882 of record JANFCV010000009.1, read on the forward strand.
AGTTTTGAAGGATTTCCACTGTTGCAGATACACACATAAGAGAATTTACTTACTTAATCCGCTTACTCTTCAGAAAATTCGTTTAATTTACAGTTTTCACGCAAAAAGCATAGGTAATATAGAAGTATAGAAGGACCACTCTTAGGACATACCTACTCTTTTCAGACATTGTAAAAGCACAAGCAAGAGGAAGTGTGCCCGCGCGCGTGCGGCGGTAAGTAGGAAGCCCTGCTTGGGCAGTGGCCAGTGGCGTGAAAACGAGAGCAACCGGATGCGCACTAAAACACCACCCATGGAACTTACCATACATATTGATTTTATTTAGCCAATCCTAGATTTATCGTTATTTCAGTCTTTACCTGCTACAGCGATAGGTACTAGTAATAGTATAGTAGGACCATAAAAAGAGTCTGTCAAAGGAAGCGCGTCCGGGCGGTGCGAGGCGGCGGTAAGTTGGAAGCCCTGTTTGGGCAGTGGCGTAAAAACGAGAGCAACCGGATGCACACTAAAACACCACCCATCGAACTTCCTATATATATTGATTTTATTTAGCCAATCCTAGATTTAACGTTATTTCAGTCTTTACCTGCTACAGCGATAGGTACTGGTAATAGTATAGTAAGACCATAAAAAGAGTCTGTAAAAGGAAGCGCGTCCGGGCGGTGCGAGGCGACGGTAAGTTGGAAGCCCTGTTTGGGTAGTGGCGTGAAAACAAGAGCAACCGGATGCACACTAAAACACCAAACATGGAACTCACCACCATACATTCATTATATTGATTTTATTTAGCCAATCTCTGATTTATCGTTATTTCAGTCTTTACCTGCTACAGCGATGGGTACTATAGTATAGTAGGAGCATAAAAAGAGTCTGTAAAAGGAAGCGCGTCCGGGCGGCGCGAGGCGGTAAGTTGGAAGCCCTGTTTGGGCAGTTGCGTGAAAACAAGAGCAACCGGATGCACATTAAAACCCCACCCATGGAACTTTTCATACAAATAGTGATTTTATTTAGCCACTCCTAGATTTATCGTTGTTTCTGTCTTTACCTGCTAAAGCGATAGGTACTGGTAATAGTACAGTAGGACCATAAAAAGAGTCTGTAAAAGGAAGCGCGTCCGGGCGGTGCGAGGCAGTAAGTTGGAAGCCCTGTTTGGGCAGTGCAGTGGCGTGAAAACAAGAGCAACCGGATGCACACTAAAACGCCACCCGTGGAGCTTGCCTTTACTATACATTAATCGTACGTACCTAGGTACGTGCCTATAGAAGTTAGGTAGCTGTACGTTATATTTTAGTTTCGTGTAGAGCTTAGGTAAGAAATATGAGTAAAAATAATTTTAGCACCACGTGTGTGTTGCGATGATTATTGTCAAACCAATGTTAACCATACCTTGGGCGTCCCAAATCAGACGCCTAAACACTCGAAGGTTTATAAAAGATTTTCGGGAAACCAGGAAAACTGGAAAATAGTAGTCAGAAATAAAAAGTCCCGTTGTTTTCTTGCCTCAGAATTTCTCGGAATATTTTGCACATGAGTCATTATTTCGATTCTCAAACAGCTGTTAAGTAGTACATAAAACTTTATATTTAGAGCCCATTTGACATTTTACCCAGCTGAATTTTGGAATTCGCCGACTTGATGACAGCCCGCGACCCGTCCGACCAGAACCAAATTATTTTGACCCGCTGTCGTCTGCCTCGCCGCCGTCGCGCTTTCTTGGTGGTTTATTGTGGTTTTAATGTTATGAAGTTTATGATGCAGTATAGTACCCAATCTGTATAATCTTTTTAAATAGAACAACTACTACTACTACAACCACAACAGTCCACTGCTGGACATGGGCCTCCCCTAATTGGAGGGTATTGCAAGCGGATTGGCTAGCGCAGTGCAAGATGTTCAATTTACAGTGAACGCTACTGCCCATTCCCTGGATGAATATCCCTTAGTCGCATTATACGACACCCACGGATAGGAATGGGGTGATGCTGTTCTAAGCCGGCACCACATAGCAAGGTAAACAGCAACAGATAGAACAACTATTGTATGATTATTGCACCCTTCATAATCGTAAGTGAGCAGAAGATACTAAATATTAGATAGGTAGTTAATTTCAGGGGTACTAATTAAACAAGCATCTTTTTATTAACATTTTTGCCTCTAAAAATATAGCACAGCTACCGAATTATTAACATGGCCACAAATAAAGTGCATCTGAATAATACTATCTTCGCCACAAGATAACATAATTATTGGGAGTAAATTTTAATCCCGCCACTCTTCTGGGCAGACAAATTTGCGAGCGCAGTGTACGTAAGGTAAGGTAACATTATCATAGAATAAGTTGCTTTTTCCTATAGCAAATAGCTAATCAAGTGTTGAATAGTGATTTAAATTGTGTGGTGAGACCAATATTAAGGTAAATAGTTAAAAGACATAGATAGGCACTTAAATGAATTCATTTTTATTATTTTAATTCAATATATTATTATGAATCAATAAGTCGCAGAATCATGATACAATAAGGTTTTTAATCAAAACCAGGCACTAGTTTAAGTCAAAGTTATATAAAAGTTAAAGTTTATAATCAAATTCTTCCTAGATATTATATAAAATTTCTTTGTTTTCTGATTGAACATGCTGCTTGAAGACAAACAGATGGGAACTGGCGACTTTTCATGTTAATTTATAATAAGACACTTTTTTCACAAAACACGTATTTGTCTTTTTTTCATTGTTTAATTTTAACAATTATACTGAATGCGAAAGGTTTCAAACATCATCGCCCGAAGATGCGAGCAATGACGTTCATATTAGATCCATTGTAACTTACAGCAGACGAGCTTCTCTTGAATAGCATTATTAACCTCTAAGATTCTAACTCAGCCACAATAAACGCGCCTCTCAATAAAACTATTTTAGCTGTCATCATCATCATCATCATCATTGGCCTCATAAGTCTGTGGCAGACGATTTATTCAGTGTCTTAGGCAAGATTTTTCATGGCTGTATAAGCCGATACGGGAGCGGCATAACTTTCCGCACGCTCTATAAGTGAAGGTGGAATTGGAGACTGGCACATGCATATTTAGATGTCGTTTTTATGCGAGACCGGCGAACCAAGCATCATCATGAGTTTAGCTGTAGCTTTATAAATATAACTCAATCAAAAATATTTCAAATTATTTCTTAGTAATTAACTGTAATCTTCTTTTTTTGAGTGGGACACCGAGTTGTTCAACGATTCGATTAACCTTAGCATAGTTCTGTAACGAGCGCCGTCTGATAAATGCTTACTTTTTTAAGGATAGAATAAATTTTCGGGATATTGTAATACTATACCGAGTGGTGCTAAAATTACAATGGCGAAAACCACGAGTGACTTAAAACCGAAAATTTGCTGGTGACATAAATCCAAATCTGGTGACAACAAAAATAAGTGGGTAGTGGGGGGGTGACATAAATAATTACTGGAGGACTAAAATAATAGGTAGGCGTCTATGATAATAAACGAGCATAAAAAAGGAAGTGGGTGAATGAAATGGTATCCCTTTCGTAGGCATAATTTCTTTTCCACTAATATGTTTTAGCATAACATGTTTCGCATAATTTTTTTTCGCCTACCATTACTTTGACATAATAGTTTCTTGCCATAATATTTATCTTGGTATCATCATATTTTAGACTATTGTATTTTATACTAACAATATTTTGGAATAATTGCTTTTGTAATAATTTTTTTGGACTAATATAATATATTTTTTATAAAGTTCAAATGGCAGGAAATGTAAGTCAGTTTTAGTATTTTTTAAGATATATTAGGTTAAATTAGGTCAGTTTAGGTTAGTTTAGGTTAGGTTAGGTTAGGTTATTTTTATACAATTTAGGGGTTCTTCTAATGCATCAGATTTTTATGCCTATTTTGATTATGGATATGACAATTTATGGTTTTGTATTTTAGGCCTATGTACTATTAGGGCAATATTTTTTGTGCGTAAAAAAATTATGCCTAAACTGTTATGCGAACATGAATTATGCGTAAGTATTATTAGTTTAAATTACAGTGTGCCAAAATATATTATGCCAATTATTTTTATGCAAATGGATAGAGAACCGAATAAAATACATCTAACGAACCCACGACCTGACTAACCAGACCCGACCAACCCGACTCGACCCGCCCGGACCCGACCGATGCGACTCACCCGACCAACCCGAACCAAAAGAGCCGGCCAACTTCACCAACCCCACCGAATCAAGTGACTAATAGTATCAGGCGTTACTTTGCGGAACTCCATCTTGAAGAAAGTGATAGAAATATGTTAAGCTTCTTCCGCACTTCCGATGGCTAAGTGAACCACACGTACGACCGCAACTTAATGCAAATGTACTATGTACTAGCGATGCACTTCTACTAACTAGACTTTGTTCTGCCAGTACTTGGCGACAGCAATGGCATTATCAGTCGCCAAGTTCAGATCTTCTTTACTGTAGGTGACCGGTAACAGAGAGCAAGCCAGTAAATGTGCCAAAGTTTGAGACAGGGCTCCACAGTTGCTGTCGGCGAAGCCAAATTTCACCATGTTTTCTCTGCACCGGCTAACCTGAATACGCAATCGGTTGAGCGATTTCCAGGTTTACCACGGTAATTTATGCCCCGCGGCAGAGTCTCGAACGGTGAAATAAACCCGGATGGAGTTGGGCAACGTGTTTTCCATAACTGCTCCCTTGCCTCTTGCGGAACACTGTCTGTAGAAGCCGTACACCTCAAAAAGCTTCTGCGGCTTTTCAGGCGTTCAGGAGGCATTGAGTAGCTGTGTAGTGAGTGCTGAGGATCAGTTTTTTGTTTGTGTATCTCTTCTGCACAGGCTAATTCTCACCGAACGTCCAGTGGACCAATAGGTACCGCTAGAGAGTACAGCATGCTAAGCGGTGTCGGTTTCAGGCAGCCTGTTATATTACGACAAGTCTCATAAGTGAAACATCGACAACACTGCAACTAACGTTTTACACTCTACACGTGTTTCGCTTAACTACTTTCGTTGTTCTAAAAAACTCGTAGCAACGGTGAAGAGGAAACATTCACCTGCTCGTTGAAGATGATTTCAGTACACCCATGTCGTATTATTTCTAATTGTTCCAACACGTTCAGTCTTCGGCCCTGTTACAAGTATGTAAAACTTTATAGGAATGGATGTCCGCTGAACTGTGCCCAGAGTCTGCGAAACACGTGCAGAGTGTAAAACGGTGATTGCAGTATTAGTAAAGTGCGTCGCTAGTACATTTGCATTAAGTTGCGCTCGTTCGTGTGGTTCACTCAGCAGCATAACCTGCCATAATTAGTGCGGAAGAAGCTAAATAAATTTCTATCACTTTCACCCACCGAATCAACCCGACCATCACAACCTGACAAACCCGAACCGACCAACCCGATCAAACCCACCTGACTAACCAGAGCAACCCGACCAACTAACTTACAAGCCCGATCAAGCAACCCGATATTTGTGCGAATAAAATATATGCCCGTTTTTAAGTAGGTATAACATGACCAATATGGGCATGTCATGAGGAGGGACGAAGAGCATGTAACAAAGATAGTAATGAATGAACATGAATGTATGGATGGACGCAGAAGAAGAGGAAGGCCTAAAAAAGTTTGGATGGATTGTATAAAAGACGATATGAAAAATAAAGGCGTAAGTGACGATTGTTTCGCCGACCCTAAATAAATTAGGATAACGGCAGGCAGATGATGAACATGCAATTAATTGTCACTCAAATAATAATTTGTTCGCCTAAAAAAAATTATCTGTTTAATTGAGTTTAAATTAGCTGGAACCATTTTGAAAACAACTAGGCGCTAGTTATTGTAAATATAGGAACAACTTTCCCCAAGGAACATAGGTCAAAATACGAAAAAAAATTTTGGACCTCCCATAGTAACTGAAATCAGCTGATCGGAAAGTTTGTATGGGAGGCCCAAAAATTTTTTTCGTATTTGACCTATGTTCCTTGGGGAAAGTTGTTCCTTATCACTAGCCGGTTCTGAGTTTTCGCTATCGGTCATTAGTAAAATTTCATCCTATATTTACAATAACTAGCGCCTAGTTGTTTTCAAAATGGTTCCAGCCCTCAGTAAAAGGTCCTGGAGCAAGATCCAATTTCTAAAACCATATAATAACCACCCGTATTACGTATACTACTCGAATTTGCTTATTGCAGGGGTATGTGTGAATGGGTAAGTATAGTTGAACGTGTGATACAAGCGCAATCATTAGCAAACTTGCGAAAATTCAATAACAGAGCTCCAGATTAGTAGAACTCCGCGTTTCTTTATGATTTTCTTTTGTAGAGTGATGTCCAGGTGAGGGTCTAGAGGTAGACAAAACTTTGATCACTCCTTTTTCTGTCCCGGTGACTCTTGCTTAGCTATGAATGTAGCTCTGGGAGCCAACGTGCAAATCGACCGGTATGTTGGACATAAGGCGCTAAATGTCTCTCTTTCGTACCTCGACAGACGCCGAGAAGTGATTGAATACAGTCCCTTTTAGCACAAAAAAAATGATTAGATTTGAGGTCAGAGTTTTCAAATAGTTTAAATTTCAACGACTGAGGCAGTATTGGACAGCTAGCCACATCATCATTATCATCGTCATCTTCATCAGCCCACATCCACCCACTGTATCTATACCACCATTCTATTTCGACACTTCTCACAGTCTTGTGCTATTCTTAGCGCTCATAAATTACAGAATGATTGAAGAATTTCCCTATATTTCATAAAATACCCAGGGGTCAACGTCACGTCAGTTGTTGTCATTTTTTCGCGTGGCGGGAAAAACACGATTGACATAGGTCCGACCTCGACAAGCGCTCAAGCGCTACTAAATCTCTGATTGTCGTTGCACCAATTATATAGGGATTTTTGAATATTTTTAGAATAATTACAAAATAAATATAATTAATTATTACTTTACCATTTGATTAAATACATCTTCACACAACATATGTTTTTTTTCTGAAGTTATACTATGGATAGTTTTTCATACAGGAGCCATTAAAAATGCGAGATATTCAGTCAAGATACGGCAGCGAAAATGTAATGTTAAGCTAAATTTATGAATGAAATTGAAAAAAGTACATTGATAATAATGTTTTTAAAGATATTTTCTATTTATTAGTAAAATTAACATTTTGATACAGTATACCAAAACTTCAAAAATTGTGTTTGATTTGAGCCCTTTTTTCAGAATTTTGAGTTTGTTGTCTTAGATTTCCCTTCTTTATTCTATGTTAGCCACTGAAATTTAAATATTTTTATAAATAATTTTTTACATAAGGATATGTCTGACTAGATGTATAAGTAATATTTTCTTTTCACTTAATTGTTTACGAGAAACTCTCATGTTTATAAAGGCAATTTTCGGAAATTCCTTTATAGCGGTCTTAATCAGATCGAAAAGAAATTTTGTTGTACTTACACTTATTATACTTATCAACTTTCACTAAGGTGTTCTTTTATGGTTTTCTGAATGTGTGCTCCTTAGAATAGCATCACCTCAATTGCAAAGGGTGTCGTAAAAAGTGACTAAGAGATAGTTATCCAAGGGATGGGTAGCAGCGTTCACTGAGAATTGAACAACTTACACTGCGATCACCAATCCGCTTGGCAAGCGTAGAAGTATGGCAATACTCCCCGATATGGGGGAGGCCCATGTTCAGCAATGGACTGTTGTGGCTACAAAGGTAAAGGTGCTATTAAGGTGACGTACTCCGCCGGAAAAAGAAGAAAGTATGCAATTTCTTACTCACATAGGACTGCACGGGGCGCGGCGTGCCACGGATGCTCACTAAAATAAATGTCGTGTTGCCGGAAGCGGTCAACTATCCGGACGGGACTAGGAGGAAGTTCCACCGCGTTCTGCTACAGGGGGTGACACTTAAGGGTACATATTCGGCTGGAAAACGAAGAAAGTATGCAATTTCTGACTCACATAGGACTGCACGGGGCGCGGCGCGACACGGATGCTCACTAAAATAAATGTCGTGTGGCCGGAAGCGGTCAACTATCCGGACGGCACAAGATGGAAGTTCCACTGCGTCCTGCTACAGGGGGTGACACTTAAGGTGACATACTCAGCCGGAAAACGAAGAAAGTATGCAATATCTGACTCACATAGGACTGCACGGGGCGCGGCGTGACACGGATGCTCACTAAAATAAATGTCGTGTTGTCGGAAGCGGTCAACTATCCGGACGAGACTGGACGGAAGTTCCACCGCGTTCTGCTACAGGGGGTGGAACTTAAGGTGACATACTCGGCCGGAAAAAGAAGAAAGTATGCAATTTCTGACTCACATAGGACTGCACGGGGCGCGGCGTGAAACGGATGCTCACTAAAATAAATGTCGTGTTGCCGGAAGCGGTCAACTATCCGGACGGGACTAGGCGGAAGTTCCACCGCGTTCCACTGCAGACAAGGAACAGGTTAATCAATTACATTAATGTTCCATTATTTAAATCAAAACAACTATTTACTCGTAAATATTTCTAGGTAAATTCATGTTTTAAGACGTTTTTAAACGTGGTAAATATGATAGATAGTTTAGATAGCATAAGAAGTGAAACATGACGTAATCTTTTAAACTTTCAAAGAATAATTCACCTCACGATTTTTAGTTCAGTTCTTTTTTATCTTAACGAAGCATTAGAGAGGTCCCTAGACCTTAGGAACAACTTCGTACTACATCATCTGCCAGCCCTTATCCCAAATTAGTTAGGGTCGGCGTAACATGTTTTGTTGGAGCACAAAATCATGTAGTTAGCAATGTTTTATGACCCGCCACCTGCTATTATAGGTCAAAAACTCTACCTTAACGAAACATCCTGAGTGAACTAACGGACTACCTACTGCATTATTTTAAAACTTGGTGGAACCTATTGGCGAGTAGCGACCACTGTCCAATGATGGTGCCACTACGCTACGTACACCCGAGGGAAATTCCGGACGTGCTACAAAATAACAAACACGTAAACAGAAACAGATATATTTTCTGATTGCTTGCGACGTGTCGGGTGGATAACCATATAACGTAACATAATACGATAGATATGTAGATACCATTTTCGGATGAAGCCTTGAAATATATTAATTCTACTAGACTACACATATCGGGTGAAATTTTACTAGTGACCGATAGCGAAACCACAGAACCGGCTGGTGATAAGGAACAACTTTCCCTAAGGAACATAGCTTGAAATACGAAAAAAAAAAATTCGACCTCCCATAGTAACTCAAATCAGCTTATCGAAAATTTTGTATGGGAGGTCCAAAAATGTTTTTCATATTTCGACCTATGTTCCTTGGGGAAAGTTGTTGCTGTCACTAGCCGGTTCTGAGTTTTCGCTATCGGTCACTAGTAAAATTTCACCCCATATAATAATTCCAGTAAAAAGTAACGATAAATAATAATCAGAAAACTTAGGTATCTTTCAGATCTCATCAGTGAATTAAAGAGCGGCTCTGTGAGGTGCGCCCCGTGCGATTCCAGCTATCTACGGGACAAGAGGGATTTGCCAAGGGCAGTGTTGCCAGATGACTAAGTTTTAAAAGTTACACCCTTTAAAGAAATTCAGAGAAGTTCGTAGTAGAGTACCTGCCGTATATTGTATTTTAATTCTATTCGGTATTCTTAGATATTGATCTGATAGAACCTAACCTATTCGTCGTAATGTTACTGGTCAAAGCAAAACTATTATTATTTAGTTACTCATCTATACATAGTATGCTGGGCGCTGGCTCACCATCACCATCATTGGCCTCATACGTCTGTGACAGACGATTTATTCAGTGTCTGAGGCAAGATTTTTCATGGTTGTATAAGCCGATACGGGACCGGCATGACTTTCCGCACGCTCTACAAATGAAGGTAATCGCTTATAAAACGTATCATATTGCGTCTACGGTTACGCTTTATGCATCAATCCTTAGAATCTGCCTCTAAGTTACCCTAAGTCAAGTGATCTGGCAACCCACACCAAGGGCAAATGCAGTGCAGCGTCCCGACGCCCTTGCCGCAGCCAGACGGTGCATGTCCCCCCCTCCCCCTCAGCTCAATACCGCAAAGTAAGTATTAGCGGGCGCCCCATACAGAGAGACGGCTACAAGGAAACGTCGATATACTCACACAGACATCCGCCGTCGTTTACGCGCAATGTCGAACCGGGTCGAACCAGCTAATAGCGAGTGTCACCAGTGTTCGGTGCGAGCGGACAGCAAAATTACGACTCGCAAGTGCCTTTATTTGTGTATAGTATGTTATTGTACGTTTGATATAATGTTAGTAATGTACCTAAGTATGTTTGACCCAGGTGGGGCATATTAAAAATTCAGCAAAAGAGAGTAGCAATCCCTACAGAGTAGGCATAAATGATCGGAAGAAGGGGCGAGCTGTCCTTCTGTAAATTCTCTAATTTGTGTCAAAACCCCCTGCCACCTCGGCCCCCCGCTACCGTGACGCTGCATTTTAATCACGCATTTGACTTACATGTCCAGCGCGACGGGAAAATCTGATATTGTATTCCTAAGGTTATTTTAAGGTCGGCGCCGTAGGTATGCCTTTGTACCTGTGCAATAAAAGAATCTTTTATTTCTTCGAATTTAACCTTTGCTGGATGCAGACGCTGGCTGATAAATATTAATCGACTGGTTGTTTATTTTCTTGCTGGGGAGAGTCATCAAGATTTCCAGTGTTTGCAATTACATATGCAAAAGCATACTCATGCCTGGTACCTGCTAATACAAAATTGATTACCTACTTTATACTAAGGTCCCGTAACCCTACCTAAATACTAAGGTCAAAGAATACTAACTAGCTAGGTATACTTACTTAAAGTACCTAGGTACTGAGACGAATCTTCGCTCTTTGTATATGCAGTAAATAGAGGTCAAATGAAAGTACCTAACTACAAAGAAAATAACACTATTGCTCTATGTAAGTATATATATCCGTATTTGTTCTTCTGAGGTACAGAACCCTAAAAAGAAATTCCGTATGAAAAAACAAATACTGACCGAATACTTATAGACGCTAGTCTAACTAAACTAATATGGTAGAGAGAAAATATTTGTCCGTTTGTTTGAATGTTATCATTTAACTCAGAAATAACATATAAGCAGGTAATATCATTGCATTTAAGTACCTATCTATTTTGTCTTTTGCAAGACAAAAATCACGCTAAGTGCATTTTGGGAAGAACACTTGTTGAATCCTATTTAGTTGCTTAAATAGGTACCTATCAACTATCAACGAGGTTTCGCATTTTAAATTACCTCTAGACTATTTAAAAACTACACGGATTTTTATTTGCAATCGTATTAAAAATAGCATGAGGAGATATTTTTGTTATATTCATACCTACTGACTGAATGGCGAATAAGGCTACCTGAGAAGCTGCCATACTTCTATTAAAAAGTATTGCGAACTCCTTGGCCCTCCGAATACTAATGGGCATCCAGGGCTGTCTTTAACCTTAATGACCTTTAATGGCCCTGGGTACATTAGGATATTGGGGCCCCTATGACAGTGGTGGATTTACACATTTGTCACCGCGAAATGTTTAGTAAAATAGGCCACAGCCAAGTATAATTTAATGTATCGCTAGAAAAGAAAGCTTCACATGTACCTAACTATGGATGAGCAACAAACTCAGAAACAAAATAGCAACAGTTTATTACTGACTTGCTACAGATGACCTAATCGGTCGGGGTCCCTGAGCAAGGGCCCTGGGCATCAGGCGGATATTTCTCGGCTACCTACTTAAAAGTAACTATGAGTAGCACTTTGTTATTTTATTTTTAACAGTCTGTTAAAATAAGTTACTACAACTTCCATTCCACCACATAGTTGGGCATGCTTACAATTACATTGCATGCATTAAGTGAATCTTCTGTGGTTGATTTTTCAATGACACCGCGTCCCAAGGATTACTGTGTTTTCGGTATATGAAATTAAACAATATCCAGATTGAGAATATCCAAAATGAGATGTAGTGTAAGTAGGTAGGTACCCTGAAGGTACCTAAGTTAAGATAACAACTCAATAAACCTTTAGCCACGGGATATTATATTTCATCTCTTAACAAAGAGTCTCCAATGAGTCACTTTGTCTGAAAATTAAGACACCTTTTGTTGAAGACATATTTTAATACTGTCAATGCACTTTGGCCGCTCGTATTGTTGTGCACCGTCTGAATCATTTTGAAGGTGTTAGAGGACTTTTAAAGGTGGCTGTGGTTTGTCTGAGGTCAAAAATTTCAACAAGGCATCGATTCTGACGGGATATTCTCTTAGCTAAATGTTATTTGGTCTAGTCACACTTCGATTCTAATAGAATATTTTTTTGCTAATTCTAATGCTGTTTTCATTGACGATGAATGTGTTTTGTTGTGCACCGTCCTCGACCGTCTGAATCATTTTGAAGGTGTTAGAGGACTTTTAAAGGTGGCTGCAGTTAGTCTGAGGTCAACAATTTCAACAAAGCATCGATTCTGACAGGATATTCTCTTAGCTAAATGTACGCTTTGATTCTAATTCTATTAGGACATTCTTTGGCTAATTCTAAGCTGTTTTGATTGATGATGAATGTACTTTAGCTATATGTATTGCTGTGCACCATGCTCGAATGACTGATTAATTTTTAAGGTGTTAAAGGACTCTTAGGTACAGGTGGATGCGGTTTGTCTCAGGACAACAATGGCCTCCATTCAGCTGATAGCATTGTCTTAGTTCATCTTTGTTAAATGAAAGACTCAGCGTAACTCATTCAATCAATGATTGATCTTCTGCATGCTAAAACACGCTTGACTCAAGAATACCTAAGGCAAAATTGTGTATTCTTTAGAACACGCGTAGATCTCAAATGTAACTGTAAAACTGAGAGTTCCTGTCTCATTTGCTCATTAATGAAATTGACAAGAAGCCAGAATCGAGCCTAATGCCTGGTAAAGTCTTGTGAAGAATGCGCATAAATCTTGTAAAGTATTAAAATTTACAGTGATGACAAATTATTCAGACCTATAACTCTTTTTGTTAATAAACGTCCCTTGATAATTATTATGCTGTTAAATTAACTGGATACTGATCGCTAAATCCTATTTAAGGCTTTAGAGTGTTGACACATTTGAGCTTATTCTACTTAGGTTTTGAAGACTCTTCTAGGACCACTAGAACCACCGAGCAGAACCACCAACACAGCAGTATTGTTTTATCTTATCCCCTGGATTTGCTTGACAATTAAATAAATAAGTAAGCTTACTTAGATATTATAATGTTATTACTTACTAGCATAACCCACAAAGTGCCACATTTGAAAAGTGACAACGTACCAAAGTTATAGAGTAGCTGTAAAACCTGAAACTCGTTTTTCACGGAAACTATGCGGGCCGGAATAGGATGGAAGATGCGTTGCCCGAAGGAAACTATGGATGTCATGCTAGGCTAGACCACTAGACTTTTGAAGAAAGTTTGGAGAAAGGGCTTGAGGGTTTTCAAAGAAAGCTGACAATGACAGCTGTCCGATCTCAAAGACAATTTATCTCAGAAACTAGGCATCCTTGATCGTCAGATTGTTGTACAAAATTGTAGGAATTGACGAAATTTGCATTTTTGATGACAGGTCTCCGACTGTAATTCGAAAAACACCCTCATTCTGAAGTAGGTATGTTCCTAACTAAATAGGCAAAAAACTAAATGCTCTTAGTATAGGTAAACAACCGAACAAAGACTTGTCTGTTGTCTGTCGATATGCATCTATTTGTAACGTATTTTTCGCTCGTCGTGTTAAATGCAAATGTCCATTAGTGCTCGCGTTCGCAAAGAGACGAAACGGGAAGTAACAAGTGTGGCTAATTGCGAATGTAGGCACAGCAGGTATACAGGATGTAAAAAATCAATTGCAAATATTTCAAGGGGTGATTTTGAAATATGAAAAAGAACATTGCAAGAAAATAATGACTGAAGGTAGCCATTGAAATATGCCGTAGAATTCAGGCCAGTAGCTTGCTATAAACACGTTTTAATAACTTTTAATGACAATTACCAGAAAACATCGTAATAAACGTCACATAATCGTGTCATCTGTCTTTCTATGCATTTTAATTTAATGCTGTTAAATTGCGTTATTATTGTACTTAGCATAAACGTTGACGTTCGTCTTGTAGGTACTTGTCAAGTTGCTAATGTCATTCAGTAAAAAATCCACAAGACAGGTGACATTTGGTTTTAGAAATTTAAAATATGGGTAGACGTAGACAACCTACCTACTATTTAAACGATTATTAGGAAATGCCACGTAATATTATCGCACTATAAGTAAAGAGGTGTACTATGCAGATAGGTAGTATAAAAGAGCAATTCCGCAATGTTTCAAGTTGCTTTAAGCCAAGATAGTAAGTAGTTAAACAATAGACAAGAAAAAGCGCCTTTAGAAGTATGCTCCTGTTCTGATTTAACTGTCGCTCTAGAGAACCCCTAGCTTCCGCTCTGTTGAATTCTGCTCTAGGTATGTAGCGGACCTTTATTAGCGTACAGGCAACATTATAAACAATATTTTATGTTTTGGATTCGTTCGAGAATGCACGTTTACTTAGCGCAGATACCTATACGGCGCGCCGCCAGTTTGGATAGATTCGTTGTTCAGTTTACACCAAAAGTTGTTTAGAAGTATAAACTGCATTAGAATTATCGCGCATATCAGTGTAGCTAGGTTCTGCCTCTGAGACACTTTAAATAAGTTTAAGTGCGGTTGATTTGATCTCTAGGCCCTAGATATTCGCATATAGGGTACCTGTACCTACTTAGAATAATTGAGTACCAAGGATCCAAAAAATAAATACCTACTTAGGTACAATATGTAACTAATAAGCTCTAATTTGAATGCGAACCAAGTTGTTGATACGCATTCAAGATCTAGACTTTGTTTTATGGCACGCAAAAAACCGGAAGATGATGTTAGTCTGTCTAGCCGACTAAAAAGTTGTCTGCCTGCAGACGATCGCTTGAGCAAGGTCAACTTTGTTTACTTATTACCTACAGGCTACAAGTGATTTGATTACAACCGGATCTTCATAGAAAAGAATATGTTAAAGATTAAAATGCATTGGTTGCATCTAGGTATAGTTAGCATTCCCAATTATGCTGAATCTGATAATGTTTCGCGTCAACAAGTAGACATCTACTTACAATTACAAAAATTTCGTTAAATTGAACCAAGTAATAGTTAGGTACCTACTGTGAATAGAAAAAGATTTCCCTCATACTTAGTTTATTAGAGCGTAAAACTCGTTAAAATACTAATTAGTATAAAAGTCAAGCTTAGATTGATGCTGAAGATTTCATCCTTTGGCATGCGTGTCATTTATAAAATACGATTCAGTGTTGGAAAAAAGTGGCTTTAAGTAATCATCCATGTATGCAGCCGACATGTAGACTGGCTGGAGACGACAGGGCATCCACTTCGCCAACGACCTCAACTCGCTTGTCACACCTGCGTCTGACAGCGGGTATATTTTTAGATCCACACAGACACACAAAGTTGTAAAAGCTTGTACTGATCCATATCTGTAAAGAGAAAGGGCAGCGCAAAAAAATTGGTGAATACTCTGAAAATTTTAATTTACTGAAGAGCAGTGTGATTTGATTAGGTCCTATGTACTTCCTTTTACAACTATTCCAATTTACAACTTCCTATACGACTATTGTGCGAACATTTATACCTCATGTATATAGGAGTAAATGTTATGTCTGGCAGAGAGTCGCTCTTTTTACAACATCTACATTGAAAAAAAAGTATTATGTAGATAGGTGCATCATACGATTAAGTTCAAATATTATTCTTGTGAACATACGATGGTCGTATTAATAACATACAAGTCAGTAAAACAGAGAAATAGGTTGACCTAAATGCTTCCTGCAATATTCGTCAGGGTGAATCATAGGGCGCTGCAATGGTGATGTAAGGTGGTGGTGCGGGGTGACCTCCTGCCCTTCACACACACCTTGTGGGTGGCTAGGTCATCTACGTTACACCTTCGCACCTTCACAACGTAATCTGATTAGACTCTACAAATCTATGTCTCTAGATGAGGAGCCCATGATGCTAAATGCTCCTCTGCAATAATCTTCAGAAGAATAGGGTACCTAAGTAATGGATGGTGATGTAAGTACACCTTCGCACCTTCACAACGTAACCTGAAGATATTCTACATAATATCTAATTAATGTGTTATTTAACTGAGAATGCAAGGGGCCCACGATCCTAAAAATGCTTCCCTGCAAAATTCACCAGGGTGGATGTAAGGTGGTGCGGAGTGACCTCCTGCCCTTCACTCACACCTTGTGGCGTTGCTAGGTCATCAACGTAACACCTTCACACCTTCACAACGTAACCTGATTAGACTCTACAAATCTATGTCTTACTTTACTGCAGATGAGGAGCCCACGATGCTAAATGCTCCCCTGCAATATTCGCCAGGGTGAATATATAGGGCGCTGCAGTGGTGATGTAAGGTGGTGCGGGGTGACCTCCTACCCTTCACTCACACCTTGTGGCGTTGCCAGGTCATCTACATTACACCTTCGCACCTTCACAACGCAACCTGATTAGACTTTGCAATTTTATTATCTATGTCTTACTTTACTGCAGATGAGAAACCTCAGATACTTAAATGTTTCCCTGCAATATTTGCCAGCGTGAATCATAGGGTGCTAGTCATCTACGTAACACCTTCACAACGCAACCTGATTAGACTTAGCAGTCTTATAATCTATATCTTACTTTACTGTAGATAAGAAACCTCAGATGCTATATGCTCCCCTGCAATATTCACCATGGTGAGTCATAGGGCGCTGTAGTGGTGATGTAAGGTGGTGCGGGGTGACCTCCTGCCTTTCACTCACACCTTGTGGCGTTGCCAGGTCATCTACATTACACCTTCACACCTTCACAACGTAACCTGAATACCTAGATTCTACAAATCTATGTGTCTAAATGAGGATCCCACGATCCTGAATGCTCCTCTGCAATAATTTTCAGAAGAATAGGGTGAGTAATGGAATGGGGCGCTGCAGCAGTGGTGATGTAAGGTGGTGCGTGGTGTCCTCCTGCCTTTCACTCACACCTTGTGGCGTCGCTAGGTCATCTACATTACACCTTCGCACCTTCACATCGCAACTTGATTATACTTTGCAATCATGTAATCTACGTCTTACTTCACTGCAGCTGAGGAGCCCACGATTTATACTATGCCACGATGCTAAATGCTCCCCTGCAAAATTCACCAGGGTGAGTCATTCATAGGTCACTGCAGTAGTAATGTACGGTGGTGCGGAGTGACCTCCTGTCCTTCACTCACACCTAGTGGCGTTTCTAGGTCATCTACGTAACACCTTCACTTTTGTTAGCAATCTTAGGCGCAAGATTGACATGAGGCGTGCACGAGACGTAAGACAACTGTCAAACAAGTGATCGTCGAAGACGTGAAACGTCGAAACCGTGAGTCGCGCGTCGCATCGATAACGGCTGACGATAGTTTGTCATTTAAATGTCAAATTGCGCGTCCCGTCGAGTGTCTCTCCTGTTTTACCATCCTGTTGGAAAATAGCTCAATCCTATCATGAACAATCGTGGTCCTAACGCATACAAAAAGTGGACAGAACACTCCGTGCATCCGTGTTTTAGTTCAGTCGTCTGAAAGGGCTTATGCCGGCAATGATTCAGCAAATGTATTGTGTAATGGTGAGGTTGACGTGCGACCCCGCTACCCTCCAAACCTAGACACATGCAAGGTCAGACGCATTACAGTTTGCTGACTAATTTTATTGTTTTAGGTTTTGTTTTGAGGTTCAGTTTTCAGGTACAAAAGCTACAAAACGAAGCAGCTGAAAACTGACCTATACTAACTGGATTTCTGCCTACAATTTAAGAAATTACAAAACTGATTGTAGGGAAAAAACAACTAAGTATATCTTTTCAACAACCAACGGAGGTCTTAGGGCTGTTGACTGCCAACAAAAACGATATCGAACTTAAAAAAATTATGATGCAGCGACTGATTTTTTCCACAGATGAATTCTCACCCGAAGATTTCAGATTAACCAGCAGACTAGACATCAGTTACACTTTATCGATCGCTTGTTCAGCAAGTGTAGTGTGATGCCATTAGCGTAACGAATGTGCAGCCGAGCTGACCTTGCAGCGACGGTCAACCTTAAGCTGTACAATTGTCCAACAAATTCACATATTGAAAATTCGGCGACTGATTTTTCCAGAGATGAATTCTCACCTTCAGAGATTACAGATTAACAGCAGACTAGACTACACATTATCGATCGCTTATTCAGCAAGTGTAGTGTGATGCCATTAGCGTAACGAATGTGCAGCCGAGCTGACCTTGCAGCCACGTCAGCCGCGGTCGTTTGCCTCACATTCACACCACAAATTAACATAAATCCAAAACTCGGCGACAGATTTTTCCGCAGGTATATTCTGACCCCTAACCCTAACAGATTTACCAGCAGACTAGACATCAGTTACACTTTATCGATCGCATATTCAGCAAGTGTAGTGTGATGCCCTGATGCCATTAGCGTAACGAATATGCAGCTGAGTTGACCTTGCAGCGACGTCACCCGCGGGTCGTTTGCCTCACATCAAAAACTTACTAAATCCAAAATTCGGCGACTGTCTTGTCTGCAGGTAAATTCTGACCCCTTGCAGATTTATCAGCTGACTAGACAATCAGTTACACTCTATCGATCGCTTATTCAGCAAGTGTAGTGTGATGCCATAAGCGTAACCAATATGCAACCGAGCTGACCTTGCAGCGACGGTCAACCTTAAGCTGTACAAATGTCTAACAAATCCACATGTCGAAAATTCGGCGACTGATTTTTCCATAGATAAATTCTCACCTTTAGAGATTGCAGGCAGATTAACAGCAGACTAGACTAAACTTTATCGATCGCTTATTCAGCAAGTGTAGTGTGATGCCATTAGCGTAACGAATGTGCAGCCGAGCTGACCTTGCAACGACGTAAGCTGCGGGTCGTTTGCATCACAAATTTACATATATCCAAAATTCGAAAATTCGGCGACTGATTTTTGAGCAGGTAAATTTTAACCCCTTACAGATTTACCAGCAGGCTAGAAATCAGTTACACAGTACACTCTATTAGTATATTATATTATCTGTGACTCTATCGATCGCTTATTCAGCAAGTGTAGTGTGATGCCATTAGCGTAACGAATGTGCAGCCGAGCTGACCTTGCAGCGACGTCACCCGCGGCCCGCCGTCTGGAGGGCGCGGGGTCAGACCGTCGCGCCCTGCAATCTGCACTCGCTGCTATTTTTGAAGCCGTAAACAATATTTTGTTTTTATTCTGGATTTTGCCTTTATTTGTGTATTTAGTTACGCTGTATGGAGGCATGTTGACTTTGATGCTGTACCATGCAGAATTGCATTAGGTAGGTACCCCAATTCTTCAGTGAGTGACAGGCGTCTATCTATGGGATAAATCATGGGAATGGGCAGCAGAGTTCTCTGTGAATATAATACCTTGCACTATGTTTGCCAATCCGCCTATCAAGTGCGGTGAGTATGACGAATACCTCCCTAGGCCCTAGGCAACTAGAGGAGGTTTAGGTAGGTATGTCTAGCAATCAGAGGACTGGTGTGCAGAAGTAGAACCGCGGTAGCCCAGTTGGTTAGGGCGTCGGCAGTACTGATGCCGAAGGTCGCAGGTTCAAATCCTGCCTGCGGTGAAAATTTTGGAAGTTTTCCAAAAATTGTTTATAATAATAATAATAATAATATACTTTATTGCACATAAAAAACAATATTACAAGGAAAAAAACAGATACAGAGAACACAGTACAATAAGGCGGCCTTAATGCTAAAGTAGCATTCTCTTCCAGGCAACCTTTGGGTGATATGGAAAGTGCAGTCTTGAAAGCGGGATAGTGCAAACCCCTACATAAACTACATAAAATATTATACACCAAAATACATAGATACGCACAACGGCAAATAATACATACTAAATATTTATAAACTAATACATATACATAAATTATATACTATGGAAGCAAGGATAATGCGATATACTAAGTAGGAAAGAAGAAAGAAAGATAAAAGTTGACAATGTAGATGGAATACTTAAACTAGGAGATATTATACTACACTATTACTTATATTAGATAGATAGAATTTCCTGGTTCGGTCCTTAAAGGTTTCGAGGGAAGGAGCCCGACGGATATCCTCAGGCAAAGAATTCCACAGCTTGATTGCTCGCACTGTGAAAGAATTTGCAAAGAATGTTTACCTAACACGAGAAGTGTTTTAAAATTTGGTATTCAATTTATCGCGGGTTTTCATCGCTTTGACTACATTCAATCTGTAAAGAATGAATTAGTCGCTGGGAATTCGTTGCAAAACTATCCCGGTAGATGGAGCCCATCCACGCGATAGTGGACAAGATACCTATACTTCCATAATTTCGCGGGCTCGATTAGAACCGCGGTAGCCCAGTTGGTTAGGGCGTCGGCAGTACTGATGCCGAAGGTCGCAGGTTCAAATCCTGCCTGCGGTGAAAATTTTGGAAGTTTTCCAAAAATTGTTTACCTAACACGAGCAGTGTTTTAAAATTTGGTATTCACTTAAATTATTGTTTAAAACGGGATTATTACCGTAATTAGATTTTTCCCAAAAAAAAACCGTAATTTCAGTTGAATAAAAAAATATTTTTGCTTATAAATTTTACAGCTCCCTTTATCGATATTACACTTACACATTGGTACCCTGAAATTAACATCCTGTATAAGTAATAATACTTTTGTATTTTTTCTGGACTTATACGTTTTGTTGATAAGTAATACCTACTTACACAAGCAAATTTTTGACGATTTTCTATCGAATGGTTTTTACACGCGCCGCATAATATTCGCTTATGTATCTACTCACCCATAATTGCCCATAATAAGAACAGTGAATCTTTTGTTTTGCAAAAGACAATGATGTTTTTCAAATAATCCGACTTGCCTGTCAGACATAGATCAATAATACACCAAGTACACCGGAAGGTACCGGCGTCATACTGTCTGGCAGTCAAAACATCTCAGCATAACATTCATGCGTTACACGTTCCGCTTGATTGCACGGTAAACTGTTATGGTATGCGACTGTTAAATATTATGAGATAAATACTCGTTTCTATCTATCATAGGTAGGTACTCATCTACAGATAACGCTGGATATTATAATATTATTAGACTAAAATAAGTTATTTGCGTGCTTCGCAGGGCACTTTTATGATGCTGTCTACGATTATTCATGGTAGTTACACAACCATGTCAGCGGCCTGCTACTTGTATTAGGCGGTTGAAGAACTGACACCAGGGTTCATCGTGTCGTTGAACAACTCGGTGTCTTACACGAAAGGAAGAAGGATAAGAACTTCAACGCAAACCAAAAGGTACCGAAGTAAAGCCACATTGAGCTCACAAATACTAAAACTAGACATAAAAGGTATGTACTTAGATTTGATCTGACAACAACAAGAAGAAGATAAGTTAGGCGTCAGACTGCAGTTGTAAATATTTGAGATAAGTGTGATAAAAACAAAAATATACTTCTGTCCTTACCTTTATATCATTTTTTTAACTTAAAATAGAGCGAGTCAGGGCGCAACAGATGACCCCGCGCCCTTTAGACGCTGCAAGGTCAATTCGCCTGCATCGCATGACTAATTTATCGATCGGCTCACAATTTGATTCAATTATAAAACGATGCTTAGTACCTATAGGTACTATACGTATTCTTAAGGTATTTTTCTAGTGATCGATACCGAAAACACAGGACGGGTCTGTGATAAGGAACAACTTTCTCTAGGAACATACCTAGGTCAACAAATTAAAGAATTTTATTTGAGTCTCCCAAATTGACTTGCTCGCAGTTTGCTCCAACATTTATTATTTTCGTACTTCGATCAGTGTTCCTTATGGAAAGTAGACCCTTCAGCCCGTTCTGTGTTTTCGGTATCGCAGTATCAGTCAGTGGAACCTCGCCCTTTACTTTATGCATATCGCCAGCAAATCCATCTACTCTATTAACTTGCACTGATTTTTCTTAGCATTTGTAAAAAAAAACAGTATTAGTTGGTCCCTTAACTTAAATAGATAGGTGCATTTTCTGGCTATAGTACAAGTCTACCCAGTATAGACTAAGCCAGATATACTTAGAACGAGACTGCAGGGCGCAACAGCGACCCTGCGCCCTTCAGACACTAGACAGTGCAAGGTCAGCCCTGCATCGCATGACTAATCTATCGATCCACAAGCAATTTGATTCAATTATAAAACGATGCTTACACAACACGTAGCAGTAGTTTTCAGGCGTAGCTTTGATTATATCACGGACACTCTACATTTCTAAGGTCAGTAATTTTTAGTCATAACGAGTTCTAACCGTAAGATCATGTTATGAGTTGTAGGTACCTAGTATGTGAACAACCGCTACTTTCTAATTGCTCATTCAGGGTGTTTTTAAAAGAGTGTTTTTTTTTTTAATTCAGGGTGTTTTAATTTCTATTTTTTTTGTATACTCACTTGCGAAGTACCAATTAGTAACACTTTAAGTCTTTGTTCTCTATTGTACCTATAAGAAACGTAGGATGGGTTGAAGACTTTTAAGTCTTTTGATAGGAACTTTGTTCACTTGCAGGCTGAACCACCTGATTGTGCAAAAGCAAAATAATTCCGTGCTTCGGACGGCACGTTAAGCCGTCGGTCCCGGTTGCTGTCTATGATTACTTCGACGGCGGTCGTTACCCAACCATGTCAAAGGCCTGCTACTTGTAGTAGCAGGCCTTTGACAAAACAAAACTCTGACACCGGTCGTTGGACGACTCGGAGTCCCACCCGAAAAGAAAAATACTTCTTGGTACTCTACAATAAAACATTAAAGTTTATACTTATTTACAAAACGGCCCACCTTCAAGCATTGTAGTTAGGGACGGTAAAATATGAATTTATTTATATTCGCCGACAGTGACAAATGGTGGCGAATGTGATGAATGGCGATGGGTCGGCATGACCTCTAGACCTCCAGACGCATGGTGAGCTGGTGAGCTGAAGGTCAAACGGCTACCTACCCTAGTACACCACCTGTCGGACCTTTGCTGTCTATACCGTCAGGTGAAAACTACGCATTACCTACCTATGTATCAAGAAAAATATCGTCTAGATAAATACCTACTTTAATAGTCTAGATTTTTTTAATTAATGTACCTAAGATATACAACAGATTTTTAACTGGTAGCGGCACTTACTGTACCTACTAATGAATTTTGAAAAGAAAACCGAACTCTATGAGGTACCTAGGTACAACTGCGCTACGTCGCACAACGTAAATAGACATGGCTAGTTTTTCCATAATGTTTTGGTACTAAACAATTTATAGTCTTTATTTTATTCGTAGTTTGCTAGTTATAATTTTTTAACAACTTTTCTCAACATTTGAAGTCCCATAGTGCAAACTAGCCAAGCCTAACATAGATATGTTCTAGATTTTTTTCATAATACAATAATAATTAAACAACTTTATGGATCGCATCTTCACAGTTGCGTCACGATTCAGTGGGAACACTGGGAACGACCAATACTTACTTTGTGCCAATACTGCATTTGTACTGCATTTGGTAAACGAAAAACTCAGGGTGAACGATCGAGCAGTCACACGATTATTGATTCAGCGTGTCAATAAAATTTGAATATGTAGGTTTTATGCGCAAGCGCACGAACTTCGGTAAATACCTGCATATTGTAAGTTGAATTCGTCGTCAACTATCTGTTACAAGGTATTGAGATAAATTAGCACTGTCGCATATTTAACCTTCCTATACCCGCGCCAATATTTGTGACACCTATACCCGCGCACGGTCTCACAGACCGAACGTTTAAAACCTCAATTCTTACGATTTTTCTAAGAAAGACAATATTAATAAAGTTGGACATTAAAAGTAAAGGATATAATGAAAAAGTATGTATCATATAATCGCTATGTTTTTAATTACTTATTAGACTATCCGTTTTATACAAAACACTCAGAGATTTTTCGTATTTACTACAAAAACAGAACCAAAACATTTCTTTCGTCTAAAGAACAAAAATAAACCTCTAAATTTCATAAAACATTTATGATGCTATTAGAAAATCACAGACTGACACAGTTTTCAGTCTCACTATAATATTCAGGACATACCATAATAGCATGTTCCAAACAAAAGTATTTTTTGCAAGTGGCACAGTTATACCGTGGTTTTCTCTGATCTCTTCTTGCTGTTCGTTTGTTTGTTCTTCTCGAATTTCCGCTTGCAGCCGGCGGAGAGACGTTCACGTGGCAATGGCCACTCTAACGTGGTGTCGGACGCCACCTGCGACAACAGGTGGGGCGATGGGTGGTCACTCTGGTGAGCGACATGATTGCCTGGTTCCGTTGTCCAGGAAAAACTTCACGCCGCGCCGAGGTTGATCCAGCCGGGTGATTCCCCGTTGATGGAGGCCCTGTCAGTACCCGTCAGCCAGCGGCAGCTCGCTACATCTAGAGAGTCGTGTCCGGTAGTTGGCTGCCTCATCCTCCTCGCGAGGCGGTCCCGAGGCAGGTCATATTCAGTAAGCAGCGGTAGCCGGGCGTTTCTGGGATTGTGTTCACGATCCTAACTACTCGACGAGGAGCAATGGATGTGGACAGGTGAAGGCCACGTCAGGCTATGCAGGACAGCACCACCCTGAGCAGCCTATCTGGGTCCCAGAGCCTCCAGTCCGCCCCTGGCGGCCATGACCCCGCCGTATGACGAGATCAGACGCTGAAGGCTCTTTTTGACGATTGAGGTCGCTTCCGCCCCCGTGCGGATCGCGACCTGGACCTCAGTAAGGGTCCTGATTGCGTTGATCAGGACCTTTCTGTTTTCTTTTAGGACGGCTGCTCGTGTGCTCTCTTGTCTTGGAGCCCGTTGCTCCGGCTTCTCCTCCTGAGGTGAACCCTGAGGGGTGCCGACCAGATCCCACGGACCCGTAGGTGGCTCTTCGCGTGCTTGGCCCGGTGCCTGCACGTCCTGGGGGCGCAGAACTGTATTCTTCGAACAATTCTTCCATTCTGGCGTAGAATATAAACTGTAAAATAATAATATAGGTTAAGATACGACACAATATATAAGACACAATGAATAACTCAAATAAAAAACGAGTAAACAATGTGAATAAAAAGTTTATACTTGCCCAAAATGTTACACCTTTACCCGCGTCGGTCTCACGGACCGATTGGCGTCTAGTATGCACATGCACACACATGAGTTCCCTACAAGCGCGTGGTGACCACTGACATAAAACTACCCACAAATCCGGCAGCTAGCAAAAGACTCGACTCGGTATCGTTTTTGTGTTATAAGATAAATTCTTAAAAATATTCTGTCGGTCTCACAGACCAACGCGCGGGTATAGGAAGGTTAAGAGCAAACACTCGTGCTTAATTGGCATCGAACATGACATTTAAAACATCCCGAATCACATTCTGTTCACGAAAAGAGTGACAAATTTTTGAGTTGTAAGTAGGTACCTTCTAACAGTTGGCAAGCTGTTTTGGCTTGGGTAAGAATTTGTAAGATATCCTAAGCTCCATTACTGTGCAAAACTTGAGTGTATTTAGGTATAGGTAGAGTAGGTTTGTTAGTATTCGCAAATTCCAAAAAGTGCCTTCCCATTGATATACCATTTCAATCATTCAATCGGAACGTCGTCGGGCGACTCGGTGAACCACACAAAAAAGAAAAAAAAGAAATATTTAGTTTCGTTTTGATATTGACAATTTGAAAATTTCTTCAGTTAGGTAAATATTTTGTCGACTTATTTTTAGCTGCATAACGAATTTACGACTAGGTTTATTTGTCTTTTGTACATCACTTCAGATGTGTAATCAATTTTAAGGACAATTGGGAAAACAATTAACCAATCAAAAAAATTATCCGCATCGAAGATGGAATGATAATATTTAATTAAGTTATGCACTGTTGATATTAATTATACTAATAACATACATACGTGAGTATAGCAGGTAACAAAATAAGCTAAGTGAAAAATAAAACTGTAACAAATAAAATAACTAACAAGTCTGTAGTCTCAGAAATCGGCAGTGGGTATTGTTCCCTGGCCTGTGACTGGCTTTTGACTTGAAGATCTGGTACTGCAGCTTCAGGTTATTTCTGGAAACGGCAGACTTGGATGGCCTAAAGAAAAAACTGCAAAGAAAGAAAAAAAGCAACAAAAAAATCCAAGCCGATGAATGATAAACATTAATAAAATGTGCCAATATTATAATAATTAGTGTACACTCTCATCAATCTTCTTTAATTTTTCTTTGATAGCATCTAAGGTTTTTGATAGAACTTCGACTCCATCTGCGATTGCCTCTTGGTCTCTCAATTCTTCGTCCGGGAAGCTCTCTAAAGTTTTTGTAAATGTTTCTCTCTCAGTTTTAGTTAACGAAATAACTTCGTCATGTAGCTTTACTAAATTAACTAAGTATTTGTTGACCTTTTCTGGGTTATCAATGTCCAAATCGTCTTCTAAACTTTCAAAAATGTTTTTGTATTCAGCATTGACAGTGTTCATAAGTTCTTGTTCATTTTCGTCTAACATTTTTTCTAATAAATCTTTGTCCTCATTTTGATTTTGTACTAAATCTGAAAATTTTAATTATGTTTATTACAAACAAAACAGTACCAAATATTAGCCTGCTCAGAGATTTCACTCGCTGCTAATCGTTTTCTCGTAGGAAAAAGACGCGTTTTCCCAGCACAAATATATAACTTTCTCTTTCGATGCTTGGTTTAGGAGTTAGCGGTGTCCATGGCAGGCAGATAACCAAACGGAAAAATTGGCTTCATAATGATGAAAGTGTATTTCAAACAGAAAAGGTTAAATACTTACATGATCCTAGTGCGTAATCAATGCTACATTTTCTGCATTTTTCTTTGACTCCATTATTGTATTCTCCAAGTTTTAATAACCTAAGTTCTACACTTTTCCTACTTTCTTTATTGCGAATAACTTGGCCTCGTATTTCATCAACGTTAGACCTTTTTTCAAGATTACGGTAGTCAGCAATAAGGTTCAAAACGTCGTACATAGTGCGTCCAAATGTGGTGAGTGCGGTGTCTTTAAGTTTATTTTCCAGCCTTTCTACTTTTCCAATATATAACTCATTTTCTTGTTTGATGCGAGTCTTAAGCGAATCCTGTGTATTTGCGACGAATGTTGTCAATCTAGCTTTGATTTTGTCATGGATTTCCCCAAGTTTGCCGCAGTAGCGATCTTCATCATGGACTTTTGTGGCAACATCAGCTATGAATAAAGTGCGTCTTGATAAAAGCGGATGAGGTGAACAGAAATAGTTACACATTTTCTCAGTATTATTGCTGTCCTTCTCTAGCGCCACTATTTTGGCCTCTAAAGTGTGATATTCTTCTAATGTGAAAGCATCTCTTAGATATTTAGCTATTTTAGATAAATTCAGCTCTATTATTTTTTGGTTTTGCGATAAATCTTCAACAATCTGTTTAAGATGTTTTGGTTGATTAATGAACCATTCCGAGAACGTCTTTAGAGCTTTCAGGTGAGTATCACGCATATTCACAGCGTCTTCATAGTAAGACTTTTTAATAGATTCCGCAGCATTACTTTGATTGGTAAAAAATCTGATCATATCTTTTAAATCTTTAGCTGCTATGATGGAGTCCGGACATGGTGGTGGTGTTGTAGCTGAAGGAGAATAAATTTAAACTATAGTGTAATAAAAATATTTTGAAATGCCTCAGAAGCAAATTTTTGTTACGAAACTTAATAGAATAAGAATAATAATAATAGTCATACATCACGAAACACACCAAATACACAACAAAACACAAACACACTTGATGCAGGATACTTGGCGTAGCCCGTACCTGCATCATAACCACCGACTTAACGTCGAGTTAAAAATATCTTCTGAAAATAATAATAAAATAAATATAAACTTACGTGGCGCAGTTGTCGTTGTTGGTTCAGTAGCTAAAAAAGATATAGGTACAAATGCTTTTAACCCAATATCAAACGTAACATAAAGACAATATGGTCATTTTACAAAAACCCTCACAGCAAGGTTCAAACTTACGTAACGTCGTTGTCAAGGGGTTGGTAGTTGAAGGCTCTGACGTAGGATCAGTAGCTAAAACAGAAATAGAAATTCAATCATAATAATTTACCTACTTATGGAAAGAACAGAAAACCTTACGACAAGGTACAAACTTACGTGACGCTGTTGTCGTGACAATGACGGTTAAAGGCTCTGACGATGGTTCAGTAGCTAAAACAGAAATAGAAAATTAATCCTAAGTCGTTGCACGTAGTACTTATGCGTATACAAACTTGATCAGGTGCAAACTTACGTAACGCCGTTGTCGTGGCGGTTGCAGGCTCTGGTGTTGGTTCAGTAGCTAAAACAGAAATAAAAATTCAATACTATTTAATTTGACAGAAAACCTTACAACAAGTTTACAGCAACCTACAAACTTACATGATGGCGTTATCTTGATGGTGGTGGCTGAAGGCTCTGGCGTTGGTTCATCTCAAAAAGAAATCAAATTATTAGAGTATAAAATATTACCACACCTAGTAGGTACCTTTATAACTGCAGAAAAAACATGTTTTTATGATTATTTTATACGGTTACCTATACTTACTAAAATGGTTAAATAATAATAAAAAAAAACAACCAATAAAAATTACCATTTTTTGTAATTTCAATTGTCCAATCTGTATCGCCAGAGTTTTCCTTTACATCATCCCCTGAATCGCAACCCCAATAATCACATATTACAGTTTCATCACTCAACAAATTCATCTTTGTTGTTTCCATAGAGTTTTCATTTCCATCCCATGGTGGATCACATTCACATTCCTCATCATCAGGATTATAGTCACCATCTATCGAATTCTGCAAAAAGTGCCGTATAAATTACTCATGAAACACCTTGAACTAGATACGTATACCTACTCAATTTTATGTTATCTTGTTTCAGTATTGCAATTTTTTGAGAATTTGAGCTCTCACGAAACTCGAACATTGTTATAGAAGAACTGTTGTAAATACCTACCTGATTTTCTAGGAAGGCATCGTTGTATCTGTCATTTTTAAAAAATGTTCTTGCGCACTCAGAGCCAGCGATAATGAAGAAACCCACTAGTAAAATTGTTCTCTTCATATTTTGAAATTAGAAATCTATCTGAGAGACAACAAAACGGAGCCAGTATTTATAACAAAGTACTAGCGCAAATAACAAAGAATTATACCATCAGTATATAAGGTCCTATTAAATTCACTGCAAATATTTTAGGAGCAGATCAAATAAAATATAAGCATGTACTAGGCAAATTCTTAAAAAAATCTACACTCTAGTTTTCGAGAAAATTGCATTTAACTAAAAAAAACACAAAAAGAAAAAAGTGCATCCTGTTTGTCCTAGAAACACACCACTAAACGCGTTTAATTTACGCGCCAAAATAAGGTGCTGTGATTGGTTCGTTGTTAGTGTGCGTGCCGTGTAATTGAATCCTGTCTACGTGGCGGAACGTCAGTATCGGGTCAGTCAAAGGATGTTCTCTTAATTAATTAAAAAGTTTAAGTATTTGAAAATGAAAAAAAAAATCTAGCGTGTCGATTTTTTAAAAATGCCTTAGATGTTTTTCTTAAACATATTTACGCATGCCCTTAAAATATTTGCAGTGAATTTAATAGGACCTTATATTTACTTGGCATGTGCGATCGATAATTTTTAAATAATAGCGGAATTTAGGGAATTCCTCGTTTGCTATTCAATAATAAACAATCCATTTAATGTTTTTGAAACTTTTAGTGTCTAATTTTTTCCGTAAGTGCATTTTACAAATTTTCGTTCTACGTGTGTCAGATAGGAAACATTTAGACACGTGTGAACAGGATCGGAGCGAATGGCGCATCAAAGGAGAGGTTAATGTCCAGCAATGGGGTAACATAGGCTAGGTTAAAAAGATAACGATAAATTGATATCCCTGATCACGCGGCCTAATTATTGAAGTACTTATTACATTTGCTTTCTAATGTAGAAAATCATTTTCATTTCGACTTCTTCTCGAATCATGCCACGCACGATCCACGGGCGGGCATGATCGCTCGCTGATAAAATTAAACTATGCTATGGTATCGTCGTGTGGGTGTCGTAAGAGGCAACTAAGAGCTCATCATCCAGGGAATGGGCAGCGCCATTCCCTATAAATGCAACATCTTGCACTGCGCTCGCCAATCCGCCTGCCAAACGTGATTAGTATGACAATACCCCCCGATAGGACGACGCCCATGTCCAGCCGTGAACTGTTATGGCTGTTATGGTTGATATATAAAAGGGTAAACTTACTAAACAGTGGACGAACGAATGTTAAAACAAGTTTTTTTTCAGCTACATAGCATCAATACCTGCCATGATATTCAAGCATAAAAAGCAGACAAACCTCGATCAAATTGGATCAATCAACACTCAAGATCGCACTCGAGTCAAGAGGACGACGACTGTGCAAATAATTGAAAAAGTAGGCATTTGATCATCCACGATCAGGAGGCAATTGATAACTCTTGATATATCTGCCTTGATATAAAAAATCATCGATTAATAAAAAAATATATGTCGTAACTAGAACTCCAGAAAGGGGAGGGTATAGGGTATATGATGATTACCCAAAACAAAACTAAACAGAGAATCCCTCACGTCAGGAATGTCAGGATATAAAACCAACAGCACGTCGTGGGCGTATACTCGTCGAGTACCTGATGGATACTTGATGGATACTGCATGGTCAACTGCCGACTCCTGTCAGGATACTGCATCGTCACATGCTACCTCGAACCACTGTCATTGTAATGATAAACCACAGTATACTCACTATCACGTAGTCAGCTTTCCATCCTGGCTGTTTCGTCCTAGGAGGACTCATCAGGCATGGTGTAACCATACGACAGCATTCACCACCGCGCACCTATTACACCATGCACCGTTGAAGTCCTCTGCCAGCAGCCCTGTATGCGTACAAGGATAGACCACTAGCTATTGTCACCATTCTCGTACTATTTCTGCATTTCACCAACCTTCCGCATACCAGTAACCTTTCGAGGGTAAAACGATTACAAACACTTCATGAAACCCTAAAATATTCCACTAGCTTTACGAAGCTAGGGCTCCACTGTAGCCTGGAGGCCCAGGTTCGTCTAAATACACCAGGATCACCATGATTCTATCGGATTACGATCGTAACTTCGTAAAGACACTACCCAAACCACACCTCAGCTGGAACTGCCACAATCTCCAGAAATATTCCGTAGCCCATACGAATCTAGGGCTCCGCCATCGCCTGATGACCACAGATCGTCCAAAGACTCCAAGATCACGAAGATTTTAGCGGATTCAAACCTAACCTCAAAACACAACCCGATTCGCACCCAAACTGGAACTGTCAAAGTTGTTTACTCAGTTTGCCGCCTTAGTTCTGTTTCTTTATCACGAACGCAGCCAACAATGAACTGTAAGAACGAACTACACCACCTCTAAAGTCAATCCGGTCTATCTTGCTGTCTTTAGTCTACTGTGTGCCAATAAAACGCACCGCCTATGTCGAATGTTGCCAGCGCTATGCGTTTCGTTTCTGCAAGCTATCGAACGGAAGGTAAATTAACAAAACGCAACTGTCAAACAATTTCACTAAATACCCACAGAGTCTGATCATTCTCCGACATATACATAAATAACATATATTTTGCCTATTTCCCTGGCGGGGTAGGCAGAGCGTAAACGGCTTTACAAAACGGCCACTTACACCACGTTTTACAATAGTTTGCGGGTCACTCAGAAGTGTGTATAACCACAGTGATGGGTTGTCAGCATGTCACCTAAAATTGCAATATACATACATTGACTCCTAAAGTCCCTTAGTCAGTTCTTATCTACGACACCCACGGGAACAATATGGGGTAATGCTTAATAATACCTGCCATTATATTCATGCATAAAAAGCAGACAAACCTCGATCAAGTTGGATCGATCAACACTCAAGATCGCACTCGAGTCATGAGGACGATGTCTGTGCAAATAAATGAAAAAGTAGGCATTTGATCATCCGCGATCAGGAGGCCATTGATAACCCTTGATGTTTCAGCCTTGATATAAAAGTTAACAAAAAATATACATGAATAACATATATCACGCCTATTTCCCTTGTGGAGTAGGCAAAGCGTAAACGGCTGTAAAACAGCCACATACACCGCGTCTGACAATGGTTTGAGAGTCACTCAGAAGACCCAAAGTATGCATTTGATCACCCGCGATCAGTAGGCCATATACATAGTAAGTATTTTTTTGCGTTTCTCTGTCAGTCTGCCTATCTGTCGTGGAATTCTCTAACTCCTCCTAAACCACGCAAAGTATTTTGATGCGGTTTTTTGTAGTAGATAGAGTGATTCAAGAGGAAGGTTTTTATGCTTAACAATTAATGCAGTGACGCCGTTTTCCCGCGGGGAAAGGGGGAAAATGTGTGGCAGCTAACGGGTCACTACTACCCACTAGTGCTTGGTAAAAAACTCATCGTTCAAGAAAAACTAGGTAGGAATAAGTTATAAATTAAATTACCCTAGCTGATAGAATATTTAAGGTACCGAAATTTTGCCGGTGAGTAAATACCATGAAACTGAACAACTTTTTTTAAAGTTTCCCTAGAAAGTAATTCTTTTTCTCATTTCCCATAGGTTAAAGTTAAAGTTAAAGTTATTCAGTTTCGTGGTGTGATCAGACTTGCGAAGTTTTCGGTACACCGTTCCTTACCTTACACCCGGTATTTACACTGTCGGACAGACAGACTCAAGTGTATGTCTACAGTCTAGACTATACTTTATATTCATCTAAAGTACGTCTCGCTCTTCACTCTATACCAAAAATAGTACCTATTAACATCAATAATCGTTAAAAATTTAATCATTGGTAGTAGGTATTGACTTCAATCATTCGTAGCTTCAACAAATGGGTGTAAAGATGTCTATACTGACTTAGTAAGTACTTGAATAAAACAATGATTATTTCTAAACTTTTTCGCGTTTGCTACTAATACAAAAATTACCTACTACGTACGTGAGAATAGTTTAGAATTATATGGGTAGTACCTATTAGGTACTTACTTTCCTTGAAATAAAATAAAATTGAAAGATAGCTTATTAGTTGGAGAAATTTACGCATTAACGCAATATAAAGGTGCAAGTTCGTCATATGCGGCCGATCATAGCGGCTGCGGCTATACCTAGTCGTAGTATGAAAGTTAATGGCGCCGCGTTCGAGGGGTGCTACCGTGTGGCCATACACTTTCATACTACGACTATAGCCGCATCAGCCGCATGCGTCAGTCGCGCTGCGATCAGCCGCACCTGGTGAACTTGCACCTTAAAGTGTATAACCAACAAACCAGATGAAAAACGTAGGCGAGAGTAGACCTTTAAAAGGCAGTAAAGTGAAGTCTAGACGCTCTCGCTAGGGCGGGCGGCGGACGGCGGAAGGGCAGACACAGCAGGGCAAAGCGGTCACGTGCGCACCGCCCGCCCTCGGTACACAAGCACTGATAACAAAGGCTCAACAATTTTTAAATAACTGGATTAAATTATGTCTCTCATCAGTTTAATTCCTAGTTAAGGAAATGGCTTTTCAAAAGCAGTAAAGTGAAGTGTAGACGGACAGCGCAAGGGCAGACACAGCAGGGCATAGCGGTCACGTGCGCACCGCCCGCCCTCGGTACACAAGCACTGATAACAAAGGCTCAACAATTTTTAAATACCTGGATTAAATTATGCCTCTTATCAGTTTAATACCTAGTTTAGGAAATGGCTTTTGAAAAGCAGTAAAGTGAAGTCTAGACGTTCGCGCTAGGGCGGGCGGCGGACGGCGGAAGGGCAGACACAGCAGGGCAAAGCGGTCACGTGCGCACCGCCCGCCCTCGGTACACGAGCACTGATAACAAAGGCTCAACATTTTTAAATAACTGGATAAAATTATGTCTCTAATCAGTTAATTCCTAGTTTTGGAAATGGCTTTTCAAAAGCAGTAAAGTGAAGTATAGCTGGACAGCGGAAGGGCAGATACAGCAGGGCAAAACGGTCACGTGCGCACCGCCCGCCCTCGGTACACAAGCACTGATAACAAAGGCTCAACATTTTTTAAATAACTGGATTAAATTATGCCTCTTATCAGTTTAATACCTAGTTTAGGAAATGGGTTTTCAAAAGCAGTAAAGTGAAGTCTAGACGTTCGCGCTAGGGCGGGCGGCGGACGGCGGAAGGGCAGACACAGCAGGGCAAAGCGGTCACGTGCGCACCGCCCGCCCTCGGTACACGAGCACTGATAACAAAGGCTCAACATTTTTTAAATAACTGGATAAAATTATGTCTCTAATCAGTTAATTCCTAGTTTTGGAAATGGCTTTTCAAAAGCAGTAAAGTGAAGTATAGCTGGACAGCGGAAGGGCAGATACAGCAGGGCAAAACGGTCACGTGCGCACCGCCCGCCCTCGGTACACAAGCACTGATAACAAAGGCTCAACATTTTTTAAATAACTGGATTAAATTATGCCTCTTATCAGTTTAATACCTAGTTTAGGAAATGGGTTTTCAAAAGCAGTAAAGTGAAGTGTAGGCGGAGGGCGGAAGGGCAGACACAGCAGGGCAAAGCGGTCACGTGCATACCGCCCGCCTTAACAAATTTTGAAATACGTGTAACATATTTTTTTATTCCTGAAATATAAATAAATAGGAAATATATATTTATTTTAATATTTGTAAGTTTATTTACCTATTTGTTTCATAACCAATTAAAGAACGAAAACTAATCTTAAATTACAGTGTATTTTTTCATGAGTCTCGAAATAGATTACCCCATCTCAAGTTTGGTAAACTAACCCAATTTTGTCATCACAACTTGTATCCCAATTTTATTTAGGTACTGTTCATTTGTTTCCAAAGTTTATCTTATAGATATTGGATACGAAAACTTTGTTTATGTTTCGTAAGTAGGTGGTTTACTCTGATAGAGCCACAACACAACTTAGGTAGTGCTTACTTTGGTGCAGACTTCGAACAATTTAGCCACATTAGATGACTTTCAGACGTCTGGATATAATAAAGACAGAAACTAAGCTTACAGCCTTCTAGTCTACACGATTTATATTTATATAGGTACCTAACAGTATACAGGGTATAAGAGACAGAGACAACTCTCCGAATTCTGTCAGGGTGCGCCCATTATTAATGATAAGATAAACTAAAGAGTTTTAAACTGAAGAACGATTTTACCAGACTGAACATACCAGATAGAACATAGGTCGAAATATGAAAAAAATATTTGGACCTCCCATACAAATGACTTGGTCGGCTGGTACAGCTTGTACGGGAGGCCCAATTTTTTTTTCATATTTCTACCTATGTTCTTTGGAGAAAGTTGTTCAGTTTCATGGGCTGGTTCACCCCTTAAAATATTTGCATGTAATTTTTTTATATCCTGTATGTGTGTTGGTTTGTAAGTAGACAAGAAAAATAACTTTTTCATTGTCTACAGCAGGTAGTAGACATAAATTCTGTAAATATTTATTGCATATTTTGTGGTGTTGAATATTTTTTGGACAGACTTGAATGGGCTCATAATGGGCTGGCTGGTTTAACCCCTTGAATGTTATCAGTCATCACGTAACATTTTTACAACCTGTCACTAATTCACTAAACTACACACACTAATAGCACTTCATTGAGAAAATTACCAACTTTCTACCATTTCAATTTCCGAGAATTGACTTACCTACATTAACATAACTAGCTGCGAAGTTTCATTGAGTCAACAAGTTTTGGTCTAGGCACCCCTTTTGTAACATTAAATAATAGTAGGTCATAAATACCTACCTACTAGTGACACAGGGTCCACACATGCCGATTTCCATTGGCTTCCCTTTATAACCCCATACTCCCATATTACAAGTTACTTTCATTAAGTAAATTTTCTTGCTCCGGCTTACTTACGTTAAAATGTTACCCTTCGCCACTGTTACCTACCATTTCCCTGCCATTTCTAGTACTTGGGCGTCCGCTAGCAAGTACGTCCTTTGTTTAATTCAATGAATAAACTTTTTGACCTCGGATTCTTGTTTCAGACTAGACAATAGGCAAAGAAATTCGCCAAATAAAACGAAACCAATTTCGATTTTATTATTTTTCTGTCAAGTAAGGCATGTTAAGAACAGAACCGTCTGACCTGATTTGTAGAAAGAATTTTGCAATCTCAGACGGAGAAAACGGTCAGATTTTACGGTTATATTCTTTTTACTGCAAAGTAGTCTGACCTTAAATCGTAGCGCATTGCCAGACCATTTCAAAACGGACGGTCTTCCGTCCCTTTTGGTGCTGGAACTTCCCTTTTTTCCGTTTACATCCAAGGTCTGGACCGGACATTTTCCATGCACGTGAATTTTTTGGACGGTCACGACACTCCTCGGTCGAATAAACCGTTGTACGTGATCGTTAAATCATTATGCATTAGAAAAAGTTGTGAAATTAAATTATCATTTGATTGTATTTTGCACCGAGATTTATTTCTCTGTTAGCATTTCATTTCTCTGTTTCAATTTATGATTATAATATAGCACTGTGAGTGCATTAAAAATCCCAAAACCTTTGGGTCGTTACTATTTCGGTAATTAAAAACGTTGGAATGGGATTTTAAAAACCATCCCATTTTGTCAAAAAACGTTCCTTTTGAAAGGCCTAAGCATCCGAAATCGGCGGAGCGGTCTGGAACCACTCGTAGCTACTGATCTGATACTGAAATATATCGGGCTGTGCGTGCAGCCATGCGAAAACACGGATTTTTTAAGCAAAATACTACTTTAAAATTACCGCAATCGGGTTTTTGATTTTTAACACATCTACTTGTTGACAAAAACCTCCCTTTTGAAAGGCAAAAGCGTCCGAAATCTGCGGAACAGTCTGGCATCTCTCGTAGCTAGTGATCTGATACTGAAATATATCGGGCTGTGCGTGCAGCCATGCGAAAACACCTTTTAGTCTGCTCTGGTCTAGACACGTCTTTGTGCCTATTTGATACCACAGTGCTTTTAGGTCTCTACATCTATTTACACTTATGGTAGATCACATGTTTCAATTGCTAGGTAACATAGGTAAGGCAGTTTCTTATTATTACCTGAAACTGCGACATTTTTATCTTTTACTGTAAATGTTAAGTAACATTATAAATTACGACTGAAAAATAAGATGTTGGAGTTAAGTTTAAAAGTATTCGACAACACTACTATTTCGGACACAAATTAATTGTATTTAACCTACTTACTATTTTGTGTTTTGGATATCTTTCTATGTCTCATCTAGGTTTATTTATCTTTTTTTTTATATAAACAATGGGTAAGCATTTGTCCGCAAACTCACCTGATGTTAAGTGACGATGCAGACGATGATGGAACATGCTCGCCCAGATAATGCCTATTCACTCTTGCCTTGAAAAGGCCCAGGTTATAACGTTCAGGAAACAGATCCACTGATTGACCTACCTGCCTAAATATCATTACTACCTGAAAGACCCCAACAGTATCAGAGTTTTTAGCCTATCTCACTCAGTCTCCAACATGCACGAATACCTACTACGTCTCGTAACTTACGAGTATGTCAAACAAACGTAACAAATTCAATCCAACAAGTATAAATTCTTAATGTGCCTAGCAGTACCTAGGTAGGTGTTATAGGTACGTAAGCTGTCGGCTGTGTGACCTAGTTTCCTTAGCGCTAAAGGAGCTAAGGGTCGCGAGACGCATACTACCGCCCACTCGTCTAGACGCACTAACTCCATACCTATACTTGCCTATAGGTAGGCGCGTATAACGAACCTGCTCACTCTACTGTACAGCCTGTTTAAGTGTTTTTAGTCTAGCTAGAATTTGGTTTTGAATTCGTAAATGATTGAATGCAAGGCGAATGCTAAAAACTTGGAGGAACGCTGGGGGAACGGACGGAAGATGCGTTGCTGGAAGGCTAAAAAGTTTACGGAAACGATACGTAAGTTCTTATAACAAAGAGTATATTTTGTTTATTTCAAGATCCGGCTTCACCTGATGTAAATCTAAATTATTTATTATAAACCTCGCCTTTCAAACTCCTTAAACCACAGTGAAAACCGCATCAAAGCCTACTACGTGGTCGAGGAGGACTTAACTTTCCAGACAGACACACAGATGACGAAACGCGGATAGCAATTTTATTTTATACTTACTGCATTGTACTTTAAAGAAATGTTGAAACTGCCATTTTATTAAAGTTACCTAGACCCAACGATTGATAAATGTGATGCCACTAACGTTATGTTACAAATGAGCGCTACGCGAGGATACAATACAAGTATTCGCAAGAGCCAGACATAAAAGCAAAACGCATAACTCGTATGATCGATCGTCCCTCCGATCTCTTTTGAATAAAACGCGCTAATAATTGAGTTAAATTGCCCACATTATTATGTGTTATTATTGGTTAAAGGGGTGCGTTCCGGTGGCGGTTGGCTAGGGGGAAGCGGGGAAGCAGTCTAGACTTGTCCCCCCCGCTCTCCCCTGCCCCAGTGTCCCCTCACTCACCCTGATGCCTGCCAGGCCTACACGACACCAATTAATAACACCGGCCCTGAAAGCGCGTGGCGTGCTAAATTATGTTTTACTTTCGATTGATTGAAATCCCGACCGCCTAGTCCATTAAATTATAAATGACCCGCCCTGGGACACTCCACGCGGCTTTGTTGTTCTCACATTACTAATTCTGGTTGAACTGCTTTACTTGATTGACTGTTTATGTTTATATCCAAGCCATGTCATGCTGGCTTAGAATAGCATCACCCCAATTCTACCCGTGGGTGTCGTAAAAAGCGACCAAGGTCTAATTATCCAGGGAATGGGCAGCAGCATTCCCTGTGAATGAAACATCTTGCACTGCACTCGCCAATCCGCCTACCAAGCGTGGTGAGTATGGCAATACCCCCCAATACGGAGGAGGCCCATGTCCAGCAGTGGACTGTTATGGCTGTAAAGGTAAGGTTAGATTTATATCCTGTGTTACTGGCATATATGTTTCTCACATTCTCCGTGAAAGATGGTGAAGGTAGGTAATTTTCTAGGACAAGTACCTAATTTTATTCAGCTGTTTCATGGAGGAAATGGTCTTTGATTGTTTTAACAAAATAATATTTTTATGTAATAAATAATTATAATGCGTGGAACTGTATCAAATATCACAATTATGTTTGTTTACTTATTATTTCTACCTATCTATCACGATATAGGCAGGTATAGGTAGGATATTTCAATTCAACATTCCACGCACATAATTCCTGGATTTTAAAAGTTTGGATCAAATCTCAGTCTGAGTTGATCAAAACACGCTGATCTGAATACTTAATTCAAGAGTTTCCGTCTGAAACGTTTTTAATGAACAAACCTTACTTCGGTTTGAGACCGTAATTATTTATTAACATGCTAGGTAAGGTAAGACTTAGGCCCCTATTTGTAAATTCTTCTCAATTCAGTGATCGATCGATGGGTCGATATTAAGTAGTAGAGAGCGATATTGACAAAATGTCAGCAGTACAAACGGCATCTCAAAATCGCTCTCAATAACAAGCTCAGAGATGAGAGCAATCTATAAATATCTGCGAGCGAATATTTTTTCTACGTTTTTGTATATGATATACCTATCAAGCAAATCGCCAACACTGAAAACATTCTTAAAGTTTTATTAAGCTCCTACTACTCTTCCTGCCCTTATCTTAACTACTTGGGGTCGGCGCAACATGTTTTGTTTGAACACAAAGTCATGATGGAATAGGATTTGGCATAGGTAATTTTTAGTGTTGATGAGGATTCCCCTTCCGCTTCCTCATAATGCGGAAGTTCCGCAATTTTTAAGGTTCCTCATCCGCTACCGCTTCCACATAAAAGAAAGCTCTAAATTCCTCTTCCGCTTCCGCTACCTCATATATTCTGTGGCAAAGGAATACAGTAGCACATGCGCGTGTATAACAAGTCTGACATAATAATTTACTCTCATTTTCGTTTTCTTTGACCGCTTACTCTTCTTCCTCATCCGCATCCTCTTCCTCATAAATAAATCCTCATCCTCATCCGCATCCTCCAACTTTCAGCTCGTTACTTCCTCTTCCGCTTCCTCTTCCTCATAACAGCTTCCTCATCAACACTAGTAATTTTACGACTGGCCGCCTGCCTGAGGTCAACCCTCTTTGGGAATGCTATCGTAGGTAAATGGTATTACCGTCACCTTACAGTTGACTATGGTCGGTAGATATTGTAGCCAAGGCCAAAAACTCTACGTTGCCTTTTACGAAACACCCTGAGTAGAATAGGGATGGTAGAATTCTTAGCCGCTACCACACGGCACAACTTCTACTATGTTAACAATCGCAAATATATACGGTTACATTTAATTAAGTACAAATCTCTTGAGGGTGTGGTCTACTCACAAAACTGAACAACTTTTGTTAGAAAATTTTCTTCGAAATATGAAAAAAAGTTTGGACCTCCCATACAAAAATGATGGAAAAGTGTGTCGCTTAGTACGGGAGGTCCAAATTTATTTTTCATATTTCGAAGAAAAGTTTCTAACAAAAGTTGTTCAGTTTTGTGAGTAGATCACACCCTCTAGAGATTTGTACTTAATTAAATGTAACCCTATATAAAAACTCAAGTGGTTACATTTTTACATTAAAATAGGCATTAAAATGCAATAGAACCTTAAATCCTTTGACGCAGTTTGCTTGGCAAACACAAATATTTATTAAATGCTGAACTAAGTTCAACAAGGCTTAAGTTAATGACTCGTTAAGTTGCCAAACGAGCCGTCTGTGTAAATAATGTTTGTTGTAAGTATGTTCAAAATAAATTAGACTTGTTTAAAACGAAATATATTTTGTTTGTCTAAGTACCTAATCTTTGCAACTTACATAGTAGAGCTATATTTAGTTTCTTTGTTAATAGGTATTTTTTTTGGGTGCGCCGTACTCAAAGGAACCCATAACTGAGACATATATGTAGACATGCTGAGTAGAGATTGAAGTTAGAAAGTTGAAATTTTCACAGATGCCGCATTTTTGTTGCCGCTATAAAAACAAATACTAAGAATCAGAACTTTTTAAACCCTTGAGATTATTTTTGCACATAATAGTAACTTTACTAAAAAAACTATCGCGATGAGACCCGGTAGTGCTGTACCAGGGTTTGTATTATCGCGACACGGTAAAGTAACTATTACGTGTAAAAAAAATTAATAAAACAAAAATAGAGGGGGGCTTTCACACATTCATTATACACAAAGTTATGGCCATGGCACCCTTTCTGCGCGAGTCCGATTCGCACTTGGCCGATTTTAAGTAGGTACTTCTATGTAGTTCTGTAGTTAAGTACTTCAATTCCAAACCAAACTGTACCTGAAGGTTTGCTAACGATGCAAAGTCCATTTGTGGTAAGACCAAAATTTTAAATCACCCAGACCGCATTCAATTTTTTCTAGCAAATTTGCAAATATTGGCTTTATAAACATGCGAGTTTCTCGAAAACCGTTATGTAAAAATAATATGTTACTTGAACATTTAATCGAGCATATTTTCATCTAAAAAATGTACAATGTAAATATTAACATTTTAGTTTTAAACCTGTTACAAACAGCGATATCTAAAGCGACAAAACCAAAATTCAGGAAAAGACCTCAAATCAAGCGTGAGTTTTAGAGTTTTGGTTCACTGTAAAAAAATATCAATTATACAAAAAAATAGAGTATATATTTGAGAACAAAGTCTACAGTGAACATTTTACAATTTTATTCAGAAATATAGAATAATACCACGTTTTTATATACGATTTTTTGCAAAATAATGCGCCATTATAACGGCTTCTGTATGAAAAAACAACAGTAGCAAAGATTTAAAAAAAATATATGTTATTTAAGAAGATGTACTTAATCTAATTGCAGAAAAATATATTTATTTTTATTCATAATATCACTGTAAGAAATATTCAAACATCCCCATGTTTTTCGCAAAATGACGCTCCGAGAGGTCTGGCAGGGAAAATTGTATGGGCTTCGTGAAAAGCTCTATAGCGGCCTTAAAACATTGCAGGCTGAATGAACCACCTGATTGTCCGGAAAGCAAGATGGTCCCGGTTGCTGTCTATGATGGCGGTCGTTATACAACCATGTCAGAAGCCTGCTACTTTTTACAGTAAGTGGTTGAAAATCTCTGACACCAGGGTTCATCGGGTCGTTGATGGACTCGGTGTCCCACACGAAGCGAGAGAGAGAGTTGATCCTTTAAATGGGTATGTTGGTTGACAGGTATACCTAGTAATTTTATGTTCTGGATATACCTACTTAAATGAATATAAAATTGTTTAGCTGCTTGTTAGCTTCGAGACTTGTGTAATAAATCACACTTATGGCCCTGAATGGCGTCTAATAAACGAAATGATCTAACATGGATCTGACATTACTAATGCATTAGTATAGAACCGAAAATTGGTAGGCAGATAGGTAAATAATATAGTTTTGCCATATAAAAATACAGATACGAAATCACAACTTATTCTCTTGCGGCGTTAACATCGTTAAATCATAAAATTAAAAAAAAAACTGAAGTTAGCGGATGTCTGACATGAGGTCAATTCGAGAAATAAATTCTTTTAACTTACCTTGAATTAGTACTGTCACTTTCGATCAAATAGATTTAAAAGAGGATAGAAGACATCTAAGTCTTATTATGTTTAAATATGACAACGGGTTCTACGCAATTTTCGCCAATGTTCTCACCGACGCCTTATTTTGACAGATAACACGCATTTTACGTAAAATTAGAAGACAATCTAAGTTGTGATCTTCTCGTCTTTTTATCAACCTATTTAACAGAAAGTGAGAGCGCTGCGTGGTGCCGGCAGAGTAGAATAGCACCATCCCCTCTCTTCCCGTGGGGGTCGTAAGAGGCGATCGAGGGTTAAACCCGACCCAAACAGCCAGGGCCAACCGTATGGTGGCGGTTAATCCACCACAAAAGCATTCCTAAGGAGGGTTGACGTCTGAAAGGCGGCCGGTCGTAAAATTAAGCCAAATTCTTTGCAACACCATTTTGTGTTCAACAAAACGTGTTGCGCCGACCCCAAGTAATTGGGCTAAGGGCAGGAATATGATAATGAGAGCGCTAATTTAAGGTAAGTTAAAAGAATTTCTTCTCGAATTGATCTCATTATCTTATTTTTTAGATTTTTTACACAAAGTAAGTATTGGCTAGCGCAATTTTTTATCCCATTTCATTGTCTAAATGAGTGCACTACCACTGCTGTCTCATCATCTTCCTGCCCTTATCCCAATTGCTTGGGGTCGGCGCAACACGTTTTGTTGGACACAAAATCGTGTTGCAAAAGGATTTGGCTTAATTTTACGACCGGCCGCCTACCAGACGTCAACCCTCCTTGGGAATTTTTGGGGATTATTTATTAAAATTTTTGGCTCCTCTAAACTATTCTACAAGCAATTCCAAATCTGTAGAGATCAAAACAGAAATCTCGTGCTTAAAATTTAATAAAGAATAACGATCACATAAGA
This sequence comes from Phthorimaea operculella, assembly GCA_024500475.1. NCBI lineage: Eukaryota > Metazoa > Arthropoda > Insecta > Lepidoptera > Gelechiidae > Phthorimaea > Phthorimaea operculella. The sequence goes on from JANFCV010000009.1 coordinate 1,553,722, forward strand.
CGTGGGTCTTTGCTTTGAGATAACAATATGACACGGTGTAAGGCCCGACTGTTTGTCTAGTCTAGACGACTGAGGAGGACAACAAACGAACCGTGCCGAGCGTCTAGAGGTGAGCCGGTGTGGCCAGACCGGACTGGTAAAAATATAAAGTCCTATTAAATTCAGTGAAGATATTTTTAGGGTGTGTTCTAGTCGCAAAACTGATCAACTTTCCTATGAAAGTTTGGGTCTCCCATACAAAATGTCAATGTATTGTCAATTTGTATGCGAAGCAATATTTTTTTTTAATTCATGCATCGACCGGGGTCGCATGGGTTCGAGGCCCGGTCGATGCATGTCAATTTTCCGCTATCTTCTTTTCATTTATGAAAAAGAAGAAATATTCTAAACTATTCAAACTAAATTTAGTATAGTACTAAGTCGTCTAGTTTTTAGATATGGCCAATTTAAGCTAAGCTCTTTTTAACAAAAAAGTAATGATATTAAAACTAAAAAACAATATCTTAAAGCTTACAAACATGTTAATAAAATGCTTTAGTTGGAATACAATAGGTAAGTAAGTACGAAAATTATAGACCTATAACTAATGCAAATCTTATTGAATGGTAAAATTAATCAGTAAACAAGGAACTTTAGGAAACGAGGGGAAGTAGCGGATCATTTCCACTACAAGTATCTACGGATACTGGGAAGACCCGGTACCAAATGTATGATAAGATTTTGAAATAAACGGTTTTTTATTTTTTAATTTAATAGGTAACATGGTAAAACAAACTTAAAAGTAGAATCTCCCTGAGCTGGCCACCCACACCGAGTAATACGAAGGCCTCTTGCGCCTTCTAAATGCATCGTAAATTGACTTGCGACCGTCTACAGTCTAGACTAGTTAGTTGCTAGCTACTGGACGAGATCAAATACTTAGATGACACTTGATATTACGATGTGAGAGGGCTTATATGTTTATGGAATGGGTAAAGTAATGCCCGTGCATGCCACTTACATACCTACTAACTACATCTACAGGGAGTAACGAAAAGGGTATAACAAGCCGAAAGGAGGTCAAGCTACTCATGAAACTGAACATCTTTCCCTATAGAACATGGGTCGAAATATGAGAAAAAATTGGTCCTCCTATAATAGATAGGTAAATCAATCAGATGATTGGTGATTTTGGATGCACAGTCCAAATTTTTTGTTCCATGGGGAAACTTGTTTTACCTCCTTTCGGCTCGTTATACACTTTTTGTTACTCGCTGTATAATTTTCTGAAAAATCACTTTTAAGTATGAGGATCTGAAATCATTTTATTTTAGTCTTCAGTAGATTTATGTAGGTATAGGTACCAAAAAGCTGACATTGAAAAAGAGTTTTATCAATTGGGTGCTATTACAAACCAGAGTGTGATAAATCGATGAGTTCATTATCATTTTAAACTAAGAGCTTTGGGTTAGGTGGAGTAATAGAAGGCTCAAAAGAGAGCAGCTTGGATCGGCGAGTAGGAGCGAGCAGGTAACATAAAATACTCATACCGAGAGGACGAAACTCATACTAAACTCAGTTGTCGTAAGACACTCAGCCGATGAGATTGAGACCGAAGCCTCGCAGATTCGCACCGTGGTCTGTATGGACGCAGTTTCAAACTCCATCTGTCGTAAGGTCACTTCCTTACCTGAAAAGCTGAATTAGCAAAAAGCGTAGCAGTTGCCTACATATACTTTTCGTCTTTCATTGTCCCTCTAGTTCAGCGTAAAAACTGAACTAAAATAACTTCCAAAATTTTCAAAATTTTGAAAGTTTTCCAAAGATTGTTTACCTAACACGAGAAGTGTTTTAAAATTTGGTATTGAATTGATACATAAAAGAAATACTAATTGAAAAACAACTAAAGAAATAGGTGTTTTACCTGTCTACCTATGCATTTGAGCAAGGAGTCCGATGATACTGGCCAGACACTATTATTTTTAAGTGAACTTTTAATAATGGAGCTTATTATCTAAACCAGTGAGCTGTAGTGCGTGCGTGTGTGCGTGAGTGCACGGTGCAACGGAGTCACCTCCAGACGGTCGCGGTCTAGACGAATTGCATTATGGAAATTATACGTAGATATGTCTGGTTGGTACCCACCCAGTATAGACAGGTACAGTACAGGTAAGAATCTAATGACTGCTTTAGCAACAATGTTTAACTCAGGAATTTTGAAAAATGAAAGAACAGGTGCTGACTGTTTCCACAGAAAATTTAATTCTAAATTTACGTACAATGTTATGGTTTAATTTATAGCCATTAATATTTAAGCACTGCCTGTCTAACGCTATCAAACTTATCTTACGAAGACCTTTGCCCGACCCCTTACCTTTACATTTTGTTTTTGGACCCGGTAAATCATTGGAACGGTCGTGGTTGTTTTATTGCGAGGATCTCTCAGTTTCAAACAAAGTCAGTCAGACTTTTTTATTAGACCCAGACAGTTTTTATTTCGAGTTGACCCTTTGGAGACCGCGACGTGACTTTGTGATTTTAAATTGGTCAATTGTATTCCTTTTTACCTTCAATAAATTTTTTATAGCCGCAATTTTCATTATTTTTTATGTTGGGTTCTTTAAAACGAGTCGTATCAAAAAATCTGCGAGTTTTATTCTAGCCGTATGGGCATCGAATGGGTACTAGATGCAGGTATGCCAGGTTATCTCAGTTACAGACATTTCATTCCCGGTGGATGGTAAAGATTAAAAGAGCAAAGGTTTAGACCCTTTTAACTACCTTCATCAAATCGATATAATCTGTGATGTAGGTATAGTTAAACATCTATCAAATTACAAGCACATTTTACTAACAGGGTGTAGGTAAAAGACAGCCCTCTATAGTCCGGCAAGTTCGTGCGCGACCCTCCCTAGGGGTGACAGACGTTGGGAGGGGAGATGTCAGCGGGTAGCGGGAGGTGTAGCGGGGATGGGAAGCGCGCGCATCCGCGCCGCACGTCATATTAAAATGACGTGCTTACTCGCCCCCCCACCGTCTGTACCCCGCAGGAAGGTCGCGCACGAACCTGTCGGACTATAATTAGGTACTGATTGATAAGGCACATTATGCATTAAAGGAATATATTTCAGGATCCGCCACAATTTGTTTGCCTTCCAAACTACCTGATAAAGTTTTTGCCAAGCACCCTTCCCTTGATCATCAGATCATGACTTTGTATCATGAATTTGCAAAGGAGGTCGATTATTTTACTCGTTTCCTGAAATAGGTCGGTTCTTTCCTAAGGGAAAGTTTGTCAGTATCATGGCTTGATACACCCTACGAGTATTGAGAGGGCTGGCCCTCAAACCCTGCATAGCTGCCGTTGCAGGTAAGGTAGTGGAATGCTAATACACGTCTTGCCATATATTTATCAACTAATACCAATACCAAATAGGTACCTAAGTTGTGTTTCATCGGCACGTGACGAACTTTACGACTTTGTTATTATTCTGAAATGCCATCGTCTAGTATTTTATTGCCTACCTGTTTTATGTTCGAGGTAATGAAGTTGGTTTATCTTTCTGCACGTTTTCTAACTATTCACACATTTTAGTGTCATTCGTGTTCCATGCCGAGATTTTATGGCCTTTGTCCACCATTTTTGTTTCGCCATCGTGAATCGCATATTGTCGTCTGGTGATTTTATCACCGGAGATATAAAGCAACGCCTTAGTAGGTATGGTGTCCACTGTCCAAGTCATATCACATCACATCACATCAGCCTATAGCAGTCGACTGCTGCAGATATACGCCAGGGTGCGCCACAAGGCACAATATGCCGTTTTCGCCGTCCAGTCGCTACCAGCCGCACTACTCTCTATCTATATGCCTTCGGTCCGTTTAGCCAGAGGCCGTTCAACGATTTGCTTGCCAAGTTGTGAAGTGTCCAAGTGCATGCAGCTACCTGGTTAAAATAACTCACTATCAAATTATTGAAATTTTGGATTTTAGGTAGGTATGTGGTTATAGCTTACTAGATGAAGAAAATTTCTGCGTTCTGGTCTTATCCAAAGGTTCTCAAATAGGGTCATGAAAATGCGGTGAAATGGTTCCAGCAAAGGATGAAACAACAGTGTTTGCTTCGCGCTCGACTTGGCGGGGGCACTGCCGACTGCCATGCCCCCAGATTTGAAATAAACTGCTCGATTAATTTTAAGTCTACCTACCTAAGTATATGAAATCATACGAACTGGAAAGTCCCTAACTCCATTTAGATATTAGCCTCCTACACTCACCCTTTCACTAAGCCCTTGAGATATGATAGGGCAACAACCATTAGCAAAGTCTAGTACCTACCTACTATTGATATACCTAAACCACTCTTAACTAACACATCAATCGGTATTTATGCCTTGCGCAAATAGGCCCTATTCTAAAGCTTCCAAAACTCTATTCGACCTGATAATCCCATTTGTTTTGGCTAGACGAACCTGCCTAATTGTTTAGGAAGTGGCACCACTTGACTACCAGACAATAAACAACGGAGACAGACTGCCTAATCCTCGTAGCAATTTGGGCTATAGTCGCTATTACACTTGTCTTACTCCGATAATAGGGCTCGATGTGCCTTACATTGCTGCTCTTCTTTACTTCTTATTTTCGTGTGGGATACTGAGTCTTCCGATGACCTGATGAACACTGGTGTGAGAGTTCTTTAACCACATACTACAAGTGGCAGGCCCCAGATATGGTTGTGTAACGACCAGAGCAGCGTCTAAGCTAACAATCATAAACAGCAACCAAGACGCTTGACGTGTCCTTTTAGCAGGGATGTAAAAAAAAACTATTTTTTAAATAATCGATGTTTCATTGAAAAAAAATCGATTAATCGATTTATTTAAGGAGTAGAATTAATCGATTAATAAAAAATCGATTATATTTTCCCAAAATTAAAAATCGATTTATTTTTCATCTTTCTTCTTTTACCAATCGTCTTAATTATGAATGAAGTATAACACACCATTTCCAATTTTCTTGGTCTTAAATATTTTAGGTCCCTAATTTTTGCTGCACATGACACTGAAAATGCTGTTTTGCCGGCATGAAACTTTTAGTGGGTGGTTGTAAAACTCTGATACCAGGGTTCATCGAGTCGTTGGGCGACCTTCTTTCGGCTTTATTTTTTGTTTTGTAACACGTTGTATGAAGTTTACTGCGTGTAACTTGAGATTTAGTAAAATCATGTAAAATATCTTGCAAATTATTTAAAAAGTGAAGGGCACTAACATTCTTTGATAAAATTAAAGGTGCAAAACAAAAAAATCGATTTTAATTAAAAATAGATATTTTTTAAATAAAAATCTATTTATTTTCAATCGATTTTTTTGCGACTAGAAATAATCGATTATAAAATAATAATTTTTTTTATTGCTCAAGTCACATCCCTACCTTCTAGGCACGGAACCATATTTTTGCGGAAAATCAGGCGGCACAGCCTGCAATGTCCTAACCATACTCGGAAGAAATTCACAAAGTGAAAAATATAAATTTTGTGAGTGCCCCACTAGGAATCCAACTCGTGACAGGCATTCGCACTACCAAGGCACTAGGTATCTACCACTGCGCCGCCGCGTCGGCCGTCGTTGAATTTTCACCACAAGAACCAGCAATGTATGCCAATCGAGCCCTGTCGTCAGCGTAAGCATGATAGCTGTTTATATTCCATAATCGGAGTGAGGTCGGTCGGTCGACCCCACGCGTTGACGCGTCGGGCCGACCTGCGGCCGCGGCCTATATCTGCGCAGCGGCTGCGGCCCGGCAGCGCCAGCAGACTGCGCGGACGACGACGACGGCTAAACCGTTAGTTACGGCCGCTCCACTTTAAACCTCATCCATTTTAATTTAACAAAAGTGCCGGCCGATAGCGCGGAGGAAGGAGTCATTTCCGCCGCGGCCGCCCGCCGCCGCCGCCGCACCGACTCGACGCGATTTTGTTTTTAAACTTTATAATCCAATTGTACCTATGTTCAATTGTTCTACTATTACTACTGCCATTCATAGCTGTTATGCGATGGCACCTTTACGTAGGTACGACACATGACACGGTAGGTATACCTTATCTACGTCAGCCTAGTACTATTATAATTCTGTGCCTAGGTACTCTCTATTCTTCAGAAATCAAACATCCGTTTAGTCTAGAACCAAGTTGTTTAAAGAAACTTAAGGCTATCATATTCATTATTAAACATAACCATACAATAGGAACCATACCACAATAAAATGATTGTTTACAACTGCGACCTATCAATGAGTCCCTTGCACGCGTAGCTTGCACGTGCACATTACCTACTTGCATAACCGTTAAATAGACTGGATGGTTCTGACCCTATTTAGGTTCGTTTGTCGTGAATCAGACTATAGTATACAGGGTGAAATAAACGGGGTATCAAACAATTTGTTCAGCCATGATCAGACCATGAAACTGAACAACTATTGTGGGCTATCTTGGTAAATGAGAAAAAAGTCGACCTTCCATATAAAATTACCGTTTTATTTCGTATTTCCATACCGAGTTCCTATTGAATGTTCCCATAGGTATATTTTATACACATTCAGTTGAATCAGACAAACGTAGAGTTAAACTTCGCAAGGGGAAAATTGAAACTGAACGTTTTGAACGACATCAGAATACAAAATTTTCTATTTATTTAATGTGTTTGGTTGATATTTTTCATGCACAGAAATCTGTAATAGTTGTAGCACGTTAAATATAAAAGTAGCGCCCTATATATTCATACTCAATATGTCAATCTCTCTTTCTCTTTCCATGTGGGACATCAAGTCGACAGACGACCCAATGCACCCTTAAACGCTTCGAGCTTGACTCTTGTATGTAGTTTGTACGAAAATCATGCAATAGCCATACGTGCTAAAAATTTCAAAAACAACTAAAGAGTCTTAAGTAGGTATATCTTGGTTGGGTTTAAGAATCTACCTAGTTTATTGTTTCAACATTTAGAAGCCCTTCATTTGACCGTCTAGAGATCATATCATAATTATACAAAAAAATAAGAAAGACTCGAAAGAAAAATTATTAAGTAGGTACCTATACTAACCTACCGACGCTGGAAATGATAATGAGTAAGATAAAGTCTGTTAAAACGTAACGATAGACTTAGTCTTAAAAATTTAAAAAGGATGAAATAAAAATATAAAATCTTCCAACGTTGATATATTTTATTTACGTACCTACCTATGCTAAAATTCCTAATGTTGTTTATCAACCTACCAGGCATCGCAATATTCGGCTTAGTCCATATTTTTAACGTTTTCCTAAACATTGGTAATTCATATGTGGACAAGTAAAATTAGACTTTATTTTGTAGAGTTTCTGCATACCTAGTAGGTAATTTTCAATGCATATAGTATCCATTATTATAATAATAAAAATAAGTTTTTCCAGGCCTGAATGAAACGGAAAACCCGCGTTTCTCGAAAGGTTGGTCACTCTACCCGCTTTGTTTTCTAATTACATATTATTTTAGTCTCGGAAACTGCAAAGTCAGATTTAGATATCAGGGTTCCACCGTGAGTCACGGTACTACTACTAGGTTTTATCGTAGAGTGGGTATTATCTCAACTCAACACTCTAGATTCAGGTAGGTACAAGGTAGATACCTACATTCTCCGGGCCGGAACTGGGCAGAAAATTCGCGTGGCTCGAAGGGTACATACAACACTCTGCTTTGTTTTAGAGTTTTTCAGTCGCGGAAACTGCAAAGTTAGATTTAAGCACCAGGGTTCCATAGAGTGGGTATTATAGGTATCTGAACTCAACACTCTTTTACATCACTCGCTTTGTTTTTCGCGCGAACTGCAAAGTCAGATTTAGGCGGCAGGGATCTGCGATAAGTCATTACTACTAGGTATTATTATAGAGTGGGGTATTATCGTCGCGACGACACGGTGAGTCGGCGCACGAACAAATAGCGCGAGGCAGACGCGATAAAAGCTCATTTCAGCCGGCTAATTGTTATTGGATGTGTACTTACATAACTGCACGCCGTCATTTTGTCGTCTCTTCACGTTGCAGGGTTGCGTTGATCGCGAAAAAATCTCGGTCGCTCTACTTCTTTTCTTGCGCCTGAAAAATAAGTTACTGTATTGGAGTTTAGAAAATCAGAAAATCGTGGAGGTCATCAGGGTGGTGACCTCCACGTAATGTTGCTAAATCACTGCAATACAGAACCTAACAGCGAATTGCTTACCGTGCGAATCATGACGCCGTTTCTTTGTGAGTCTAGGTATGACAGGAATCAGGTATTCAGGATATTTGAGGAGCATAGGAATAGAGAATAACCTAAACTCACTGCACTGGAACATCCGCTTGTTCTCGAAATCCTTTCCTTGGTATTCACTATAGTTCACAGTTCGACATCAATAATGTTTTTAACACAAAAATAACTAAAAGATTTCTCTCCGAATGAGAAATCGGCCCCGTTGGCCCCCAATCAAGAAAACAATTAAAAATATGTGGCTATCGGCAGCCGCGACGCGAGCGACGAAAAGTGAGGTTATATTTTGCCGGCGGCCGCGTGATTCTCAATCAAAGCGCCGGAACCAAATCCACTTGGTTCACTTCCCCACCGAACAGGGAAAACCACACGAGAAAACCGAAAGCACACTAAATTACACCATTTATAATTAAAATTCGCATCAACGATGCGAGCGCACGGCCACAGGACGGGACAAGGACAAACAGTGTTGCCAGCGCCGTCCGCTCAAAAAGAAGTGGCTCGAGACGCAAATCGCACCGCGCGTATTTGATACGAAACTAAACAACTAGGTATTATTATAGAGTGGGGTATTATCGTCGCGACGACACGGTGAGTCGGCGCACAAACAATGGCGAGAGGCAGACGCGATAAAAGCTCATTTCAGCCGGCTAATTGTTATTGGATGTGTACTTACATAACTGCACGCCGTCGTTTTGTTGTCTTTCCACGTTGCAGGGCTGCGCGGATCGCGAAATCTCGGACGCACTACTTCTTGCACCTGAAAAATAAGTTATTGTATAGGTAGGAGTTTTGGAAGTCAGGTAAATTTTAAGCGAGCAGCAAAGTCAGCTTTAGGCACGAGGGTTCCGCGATGAGTCATTACTACTAGGTATTATTATAGAGTGGGGTATTATCGTCGCGACGACACGGTGAGTCGGCGCACAAACAATGGCGCGAGGCAGACGCGATAAAAGCTCATTTCAGCCGGCTAATTGTTATTGGATGTGTACTTACATAACTGCACGCCGTCATTTTGTCGTCTCTTCGCGTTGCAGGGTTGCGCGGATCGCGAAATCTCGGTCGCGCTACTTCTTGCACCTGAAAAATAAGTTACTGTTTTGGAGTTTTGGGAATCAGGTAAATTTTAAGCGAGCAGCAAAGTCTTAGCAAAGTCAGATTTAATCACCAGGGATCCTGGATAAGTCATTATACTAGGTATTATTATAGAGTGGGTATTATCTGAACTCAACACTCTAGATTGACATCACTCGCTTTGTTTTTCGCGCGAACAGCAAAGTCAGATTTAGGCACCAGGGATCAGCGGTGAGTCATCACTACTAGGTATTATTATAGAGTGGGTATTATCTGAACGCAACACTCTAGATTTACATCACTCGCTTTGTTTTTCGCGCGAACAGCAAAGTCAGATTTAGGCAGCAGGGTTCCGCGGTGAGTCATTACTACTAGGTATTATTATAGAGTGGGTATTATCTGAACTCAATACTCTTTTATATTACTCGCTTTGTTTTTCACGCGAACCGCAATAAATAAAATAAAATAAATAAAAAACAGCAAAGTCAGATTTAGGCAGCAGGGTTCCGTGGTGAGTCACCAAACTATTAGGTATTATTATAGAGTGGGGTATTATCTAAACTCAACACTCTAGATTGACATTACTCGCTTTGTTTTTCGCGCGAACAGCAAAGTCAGATTTAGGCACCAGGGATCTTCGGTGAGTCATTACTACTAGGTATTATTATAGAGTGGGTATTATCTTAACACAACACTCCATGTAGATTCAGGTAGTTATGTAAATATAGGTACATTTATCCGGGTTAGAACAGGACAGAAAACCCGCGTTGCATGAAAGGGACATGACTCTACTCGCTTCGTTTTCTAATTATTACAGTCGCGGAAACTGCAAAGTCAGTTTTAAGCACCAGGGTTCCGTGACGAGTCACCATACTAATACATAGGTATTATCATAGATTGGGTATTATCTGAAATCAACACACGTAATTTGCCATCGACCCGATAAGAATAAGGAGAACAGTCCAGATTTACATCACTCGCTTTGTTTTTCAATTATTTTCGCGCGAAAAGCAAAGTCAGATTTAGGCACCAGGGATCCGCGGTGAGTCATTACTACTAGAAATTATTATAGAGTGGGTATTATCTCAACACAACACTCCATGCAGATTCAGGTAATTATGTAAATATAGGTACATTTATCCGGGTTAGAACAGGACAGAAAATCCGCGTTGCTCGAAAGGTACATGCATGACTCTACTCACTTTGTTTTGATGATTGGTGATTCACCATACTTATAGGTTTTATTTTATAGATTGGGTGGGTACTAGAGTCTGGCCAGCGAGTCTTTGGACACGGAAATGGCGCCAATTTTAAAAATCTTTTACATGTTAACACTGAAAAACTACAATAAAACAATTTTGATACTTACTATTTTTTTGTTTTCTGCTCTTTAGTTTGTGTTTACCTTGCCTACCGGTATGCATGTATGATGTATCTACCGGGAGTAACAGAAAGGGTATAACAAGCCGAAAGGAGGTCAAGGTACTCATGAAACTGAACAACTTTTCCCATTAAACATGGGTCGATATATGAAAAAAATATTTGGACCTCCCATACAAAATCGCAGATCAGCTGATTGATTTACTCTGAGAGGTCCAAATTTTTTTTCATATTTCGTCTCATGTTCCATGGGGAAAGTTGTTCAGTTTCATGAGTACCTTGACCTCCTTTCAGCTTGTTATACCCTTTCTGTTACTCCCGGTAGATACATCATACATACATACCGGTAGGCAAGGTAAACACAAACTAAAGAGCAGAAAACAAAAAAATAGTAAGTATCAAAATTGTTTTAATGTAGTTTTTCAGTGTTAACATGTTGCCATTTGAAATATTTGAATTATTTGACGTCCAAAGACTCGCTGGCCAGACTCTATCTGAACTCAACACTCTAGATTGTTTTTCGCGCGAACAGCAAAGTCAGATTTAGGCAGTAGGCACCAGGGTTCGGCGGTGAGTCATTACTACTAGGTATTATTATAGAGTGGGTATTATCTAAACTCAACACTCTTTTACATCACTCGCTTTGTTTTCGCGCGAACAGTAAAGTCAGATTTAGGCACCAGGGTTCCGCAGTGAGTCATTACTACTAGGTATTATTCCTATAGAGTGGGTATTATCTGAACTCAACACTCTTTTACATCACTCGCATTTTTTTTCGCGCGAACAGCAAAGTCAGATTTAGGCACCAGGGTTCCGCGGTAAGTCATTACTACTAGGTATTATTATAGAGTTGGGTATTATCTGAACTCAACACTCTTTTACATCACTCGCTTTGTTTTCGCGCGAACAGTAAAGTCAGATTTAGGCACCAGGGTTCCGCGGTGAGTCATTACTACTAGGTATTATTATAGAGTGGGGTATTATCTGAACTCAACACTCTAGATTTACATAACTCGCTTTGTTTTCCGCGCGAACAGCAAAGTCAGATTTAGGCACCAGGATTCTGCAGTGAGTCATTACTACTAGGTATTATTATAGAGTGGGGTATTATCTGAACGCAACACTCTTTTACATCACTTGCTTTGTTTTTCACACGAACAGCAAAGTCAGATTTAGGCACCAGGGATCCGCGGTGAGTCATTACAACTAGGTATTATTATAGAGTGGGGTATTATCGTCGCAACGACACGGTGAGTCGGCGCACGAACAATAGCGCGAGGCAGACGCGATAAAAGCTCATTTCAGCCGGCTAATTGTTATTGGATGTGTACTTACATAACAATTACTTACATCTCTTCACGTGGCAGGGCTGCGCGGATCGCGAAATGTCGGTCACACTACTTTTTGCACCTGAAAAATAAGTTACTGTATTGGAGTTTTGGAAAGCAGGTAAATTTTATGCGAGCAGCAAAGTCTTAGCAAAGTCAGATTTAGGCACCAGGGTTCCGCGGTGAGTCATTTCATTACTACTAGGTATTATTACAGAGTGGGGTATTATCGTCGCGACGACACGGTGAGTCGGCGTAGAAACAATAGCGCGAGGCAGACGCGATAAAAGCTCATTTCAGCCGGCTAATTGTTATTGGATGTGTACTTACATAACTGCACGCCGTCGTTTTGTCGTCTCTTCACGTTGCAGGGTTGCGCGGATCGCGAAATCTTGGTGACGCTACTTCTTGCACCTGAAAAATAAGTTACTGTATTGGAGTTTTGGAAATCAGGTAAATTTTAAGCGAGCAGCAAAGTCAGATTTATTCACCAGGGACGCGATAAAAGCTTATTTCAGCCGGCTAATTGTTATTGGATGTGTACTTACATAACTGCACGCCGTCATTTTGTCGTCTCTTCGCGTTGCAGGGTTGCGCGGATCGTGAAATCTCGGTCGCGCTACTTCTTGCACCTGAAAAATAAGTTACTGTATTGGAGTTTTGAAAATCAGGTAAATTTTAAGCGAGCAGCAAAGTCAGATTTAGGCACCAGGGTTCCGCGGTGAGTCATTACTACTACGTATTATTATAGAGTGGGATATTATCTAAACTCAACACTCTTTTACATCACTCGCTTTGTTTTCCATGTGAATAGCAAAGTCAGATTTAGGCACCATTGTTCCGCGGTGAGTCATTTCATTACTACTAGATATTATTATAGAGTGGGGTATTATCTAAACTCAACACTCTAGCTTTACATCAGTCGTATTGTTTTCGCGAGAACAGCAAAGTCAGATTTAGGCACCAGGGATCCGTGGTGAGTCATTACTACTAGGTATTATTATAGAGTGGGTGGGTATTAGCTAAAGACAACACTCCATGTAGATTCAGGCAGTTATGTAAATGTAGGTAGGTACATTTTTCCGGGTTAGAACAGGGCAGAAAATCTGCGTTGCTCGAAAGGTACAAGACTCTACTCACTTTGTTTTGATGATTGGTGATTCAGCATACTAATAGGTGTTATTATACTTATTATAGATTGGGTAGGTATTATCTAAACTCAACACTCGCTTTGTTTTTCGCGCGATCAGCAAAGTCAGATTTAGGCACCAAGGTTCCGCGGTGAGTCATTACTACTAGGTATTATTATAGAGTGGGGTATTATCTGAACTCAACACTCTAGATTTACATCACTCGCTTGGTTTTTCGCGCGAACAGCAAAGTCAGATTTAGGCAGCAGGGTTCCGCGGTGAGTCATTATTACTAGGTATTATTATAGAGTGGGGTATTAGCTCAAGACAACACTCCAAGTAGATTCAGGTAGTTATGTAAATATAGGTACATTTATCCGGGTTAGAACAGTACAGAAAATCCGCGTTGCTCGAAAGGTACCAGACTCTACTCACTTTGTTTTGATGATTGGTGATTTATCATACTAATAGGTATTATTATACTTATTATAGATTGGGTAGGTATTATCTGAACTCAACACTCTAGATTGTTTTTCGCGAGAACAGCAAAGTCAGATTTAGGCACCAGGGTTCCGCGATGAGACATTACTACTAGGTATTATTATAGAGTGGGGTATTATCCTTGAATTATCTGAACTCAACACTCTTTTAAATCACTCGCTTTGTTTTTCGCGCGAACAGCAAAGTCAGATTTAGGCAGCAGGGATCTATGAGTCATTACTACTAGGTATTATTATAGAGTGGGGTATTATCTGAACTCAACACTCTAGTTTGTTTTTCGCGCAAACAGCAAAGTCAGATTTAGGCACCAGGGTTCCGCGGTGAGTCATAACTACTAGGTATTATTATAGAGTGGGTATTATAGTCGCGACGACACGGTGAGTCGGCGCACAAACAATGGCGAGGGGCAGACGCGATAAAAGCTCATTTCAGCCGGCTAATTGTTATTGGATGTGTACTTACATAACTGCACGCCGTCGTTTTGCCGTCTCTCCACGATGCAGGGTTGCGCGGATCGCGAAATCTCGGTCGCTCTACTTCTTGCACCTGAAAAATGAGTTACTGTATTGGAGTTTTGGAAATCAAGTTAAGCGAGAAGCAAAGTCAGATTTAGGCACCAGGGTTCCGCGGTGAGTCATTACTACTAGGTATTATTATAGAGTGGGGTATTATCTAAACTCAACACTCTAGCTTTACATCACTCGCTTTGTTTTTCGCGCGAACAGCAAAGTCAGATTTAGGCACCAGGGATCCGCGGTGAGTCATTACTAATAGGTATTATTATAGAGCGGGGTATTATCTAAACTCAACACTCTAGATTTACACCACTCGCTTTGTTTTCCGCGCGAACAGCAAAGTCAGATTTAGGCACCAGGGTTCCGCGGTGACTCATTACTACTAGGTATTATTATAGAGTGGGGTATTATCTAAACTGAACACTCTAGATTTACATCACTCGCTTTGTAGTCTAGTAACTAACGTCACAGCTATTCGGATTGACCCATGAAGCTGAAAATCGGCATGTAGGTACTTCTTGCCCTCCTGATCAAAATTAGACATGGAGCCCAGCGGGCTCCACCCCCCCTTAACCCTTTACCACCCCCCCTACTTTACAAGGTGTAACTCTTGAAGTAATTGATTTGGAGGGTAGTTTTTTATTTAGTATCGTGCGTAAAACTCACTTAAAGCTTATTAAGCCTTCAAAATTACCCTTTAGGCCCCCCACGGGGCCTAAAATCCCGAAAAGTGGGGGGGAGTGGTGCCCGCTGGGCTCCATGTCTAATTTTGATCAGGAGGTCAAGAAGTACCTATATACCGATTTTCAGCTTCATGGGTCAATCCGAATAGTTATAACCAGCTATTGACGTTAGTTACTAGACTATTGTTTTCGCGCGAACAGCAAAGTCAGATTTAGGCACCAGGGTTCCGCGGTGAGTCATTACTACTAGGTATTATTATAGAAGAGTGGGTATTATCTGAACTCAACACTCTAGATTTACATCACTCGCTTTGTTTTTTGCGCGAACAGTAAAGTCAGATTTAGGCACCAGGGATCAGTGTTGAGTCATTACTACTAGGTATTATTATAGAGTGGGGTATTATCTGAACTCAACACTCTAGATTGACATCACTTGCTCTGTTTTTCGCGCGAACAGCAAAGTCTGATTTAGGCACCAGGGATCAGTTTTGAGTCATTACTACTAGGTATTATTACCTATAGTAGATTGGGTATTATCTAAACTCAACACTCTAGATTTACATCACTCGCTTTGTTTTCCGCGCGAACAGCAAAGTCAGATTTAGGCACCAGGGATCCGCGGTGAGTCATTACTACTAGGTATTATTATAGAGTGGGGTATTAGCTCAAGACAACACTCCATGTAGATTCAGGTAGTTATGTAAATGTATGTACATTTTTCCGGGTTAGAACAGGGCAGAAAATCCGCGTTGCTCGAAAGGTACATGACTCTACGCGCTTTGTTTCCTAATTATTTCAGTTACGGAAACTGCAAAGTCAGATTTAAGCACTAGAGTTCCTAATATGTATTACTTATTATAGATTGGGTAGGTATTATCTGAACTCAACACTCTAGTTTGTTTTTCGCGCGAACAGCAAAATCAGATTTAGGCACCAGAGTTCCGCGGTGAGTCATTACGACTAGGTATTATTACAGAGTGGGTATTATCTGAACTCAACATTTTTTTACATCACTCGCTTTGTTTTTCGAGCGAGCAGCAAAGTCAGATTTAGGCACCAGGGATCCGCGATGAGTCATTACAACTAGGTATTATTATAGAGAGGGTATTATCTGAACTCAACACTCTTTTACATCACTCGCTTTGTTTTTCGCGCGAACAGCAAAGTCAGATTTAGGCGGCAGGGATCTGCGATAAGTCATTACTACTAGGTATTATTATAGAGTGGGGTATTATCGTCGCGACGACACGGTGAGTCGGCGCACGAACAATGGCGCGAGGCAGACGCGATAAAAGCTCATTTCAGCCGGCTAATTGTTATTGGATGTGTACTTACATAACTGCACGCCGTCGTTTTGTCGTCTCTTAGCGTTGCAGGGTTGCGTTGTTCGCGAAGTCTCGGTCGCGCTACTTCTTGCACCTGAAAAATGAGTTACTGTATAGGAGTTTTGGAAATCAGGTAAATTTTTAACTAGCAGCAAAGTCAGATTTAGGCACCAGGGATCTGCAGTGAGTCATTACTACTAGGTATTATTATAGAGTGGGTATTATCAATTATCTAAACTCAACTCGCTTTGTTTTTCGCGCGAACAGCAAAGTCAGATTTAGGCACCAGGGTTCCGCGGTGAGTCACTACTACTAGGTATTATTATAGAGTGGGGTATTATCGTCGCGACGACACGGTGAGTCGGCGCACGAACAATAGCGCGAGGCAGACGCGATAAAAGCTCATTTCAGCCGGCTAATTGTTATTGGATGTGTACTTACATAACTGCACGCCGTCGTTTTGTCGTCTCTCCGCGTTGCAGGGTTGCGCGGGTCGCGAAATCTCGGTCACGCTACTTCTTGCACCTGGAAAATAAATAACTTTTTCGAGTTTGGAAATCAGTCGATATTCAATTTTAAGCACCAGGGTTCCGTGTTGATTCACTATACTGATAGTTATTATTATAGAGTGGGTATTACCTAAACTCAACACTCTTTTACACCACTCGCTTTGTTTTTCGCGCGAACAGCAAAGTCAGATTTAGGCGGCAGGGATCTGCGATGAGTCATTACTACTAGGTATTATTATAGAGTGGGTATTATTATAGAGTGGGTATTATCGTCGCGACGATAGGGACCATGGGGTACCGTCTCACTGCTCTGCCAATTTGAGCTACCGGCGACGATCTAGCTACATCTAGTAGAAAGTACTATTTATGAGAATAATATAGCACTGTAAGTGCATCCAAAATCCTGTTACATCCCTTTTTTAAGGTTTTGGAAATAAAAAATTCAGTTTCGTGTAAAAAATTACAGCTCTATAACTCTACTGTTCATTCATAAAGTGCATTAGGAAGGTACTTTTCTGACACCTTGATATACGTAAGTAATTGTAAGAATAAACGTCTTTGATTAATAGCTATGAAACCCTAAATTAGTGCGTGAACACATTAAATTTTACTGTTATTCTAATTTATTTTTTCAGCTATCCAAACATTTCTTCAATTGACTTTCAATGAAGGTCGTTCAAACTTTGCGTAATGAAGAAAAGTCTAGGTAGGCCATTAAAAAAATCTGGTCTAGATCTAGCAGCCCTGGTAGTTACGTAATGTCGCCTGTGACGTAATTTAATAGCATCTCGTCTGAGTCGCGCCGTCGGACAGTCTGCCCTGATAGCGTGCCGGTGTTGCCGCTTACGACAAAAGAAATCTACACTAATATGATAAAGAGGAAACCTTTATTTCTTTGTTTTTTTGAATGTATGTAACCGTTTAACTTCTTAACTACTGGACTGATTTCCAAAATTCATTGACCATTACAAAACTACAACATTCCTGAGTTACATTGCCTACTTTTTCACGGGAAATTTCCTCATTCCCACTGGAAAACGGTTCGCAGCAGGAAAGGGGGAAATATAGCGGATATTACCCAAATTAGCCAAACCGCTTTACCAATCTTCGCGAAATTTGACACTGCTATTACTAGCATATTAAAGACGGACATGGACTACTTCTTGTCAGCCCTCGAGGACCTGGAGTACCTGATGTAGACCACCAGTATCCCATCAAACCCCAATAAACCCCAATAAACAGATACGGTAATGCCTTCAAAGTAAAAGTTATTCAGCATGACGGGCCGCCTCTGCTGGCACATGGTCATGATGAGTCACTTCTGTTTTGCTGGAACGAAGTAATGGACTTTTTACTACGGGAAAAGATCCAACGTCTACAGAAAAACCGTTAAGTAGCAGCGGGTGAAACCGCTGGGCGGGCCGCTAGTTTATTAATAAAGGCACGAAGTAATTCTGTTGCATCCAGGGGAGTGAGTGAGACGCATCCAGCTACAAAATACAACCAGACTTAGTAAATAAATTTTCCATTTTAACCTAAATATAAAAGACGTAGTAAGTGGCTAGATATGTCTCTAACTTTTTCTAGCGTCAGGATCGAAAAAAAAAATACTAAATATTTAAAAATCCGCTAAATATTTTGACAAAGTCGCTAAAACGGCAACACTGCTGCGTGCCGGGATCTGCTATCTTCTTTTTACTAGTTGCGAACTACGTGCGGGTGAGTGGGAGAGAAGTGTGAGATGTATTAGTTTTGGCTAGTTTTTTGCCGCCCGCCCTTCACGGTGCATTCACGTAATGACTCTGTAACGTTGCACAGAAAAGGCGGATGTTCACGAATAATAAATTACATTGGGACTTATTATTTACGTCTAGACTACTTCCGCATTATTATAACGTTTTATTTGCTATAATAGATATTACTGTTTTATAGTTCTGTACAGTCAAGCCCAAGTCGGTTACTCATTCCAGCGCCAATGTATGTCATATGCGCGTGTTTATGCCACTACCTACCCAAAGTCCAAATTGCCTAACCTAGCCTGTGTATGACTCTACCTGCTTTACGTGTTTCGTACCTACGTTATTGAAAAATTTCAGGATTAACCAGAAAGGTAAATAAAAGGTTAATTAAACCCTGAATCTACGTTCTAATCTTTATTGGTACGGAGTAAGTAAGGCAAATTTTAATTACAGGTAGAGGTATCTTTAATTAAATCGTAAGTAGAGCGAATGTTATTAAAACGTTACGTCACTCGTGATTGTGTACTTAAAGTAAACCATTGAAATTTGAATTTGGAACTGAACTAACTTAATTCAGATGTGTTTTTATCGTTGATTACGCAATTAAACTAAAAGCTTTGATTAAGCAGTTC
The DNA here is from genome assembly GCA_024500475.1 of Phthorimaea operculella. Lineage (NCBI taxonomy): Eukaryota > Metazoa > Arthropoda > Insecta > Lepidoptera > Gelechiidae > Phthorimaea > Phthorimaea operculella. The sequence continues at coordinate 1,572,793 of JANFCV010000009.1, forward strand.
GGTTCATCGCTTTTCATAGCTAATTACTCAGATTCACGTCCTAAGTCCCAACTGTATTTATTAGCATTCGTAATGGTGACTGTCTGCGTTGCAATTAGGGTTGCTAGGACTAATACTAATGAATTCGGACATATTTTATTACACAAAATATAGAATTTGTGGTTATACCAAATTTGTATTAATAGGTACGTAATAATTTAAAAACCTTTAGTTGTCACTATCCAGCATAACCGAAATTTTGGTATTAAATTGAAATTCCCGCAAAAAGAAAACAGGCTTTACTCTTCTCTCTTTTCGTACCTACTTTACTATTAGACTTCAAACTTTTCGTATGTATCAAAGCCAGAGGTTTATACAAAAAACATTTGGAGCCTCGTTTCGTTGGGACAAAAATGTGCTATTAGAGGAGAAGGGGCGGTATTCGATTCAATAAAATGTTACGGCAACAAATGAAATAATGTACTTTTAGTTTTCATGTGTGCTCATGTAATTATTCACAGCGAGAGTAACCACTACCCTTCAGTGGAAGCATAGACAGACCAGACAAATGCTTATTTTAACCAGACGGCCAGACAAAGGTGTTCGAACGCTTGGCAACCATAGCTGCAGTGGCATCACCGAGGGTAGGCAGGGGAGGCGGCGTGGCCTTAACCTTGAACGCCGCCGTCTGACCCTAGCGTCCCTACACCACCCTCCCCCGATTCACCCCACGCACCGCCCTTCCCGTCTAGGCGAGCTAAATGAGTCTTAGGGCGTGTTAATACACGTAATATGTCTAGAATGGATGAGTTTTCAGATCGGTCGTGAGTCGTGGAGGAGGTTTGTCTGCACTTTGAAACTATATACACAGACCGAGGTGTTTTGGTACTAAGGGCTGTTGAATCAGTTTGGTTTTCTCAAAAAGTAGAACCGTTAGCGAGTCGACAACATTGCAAGCGTGCCGCTTTCTGCCACTTGATGACCCCTTTGTTAGCGTCCCTGACCGTAAAATCGTCAAAAGTAAGTTTTCAGAAATTTTTAATCAGTCTTATATTTTGGAGATGCTTTTATATTTTCGGTCAGGTTTTGTACCTGTACGATATGAAACCGTTCAAATTATCAAGTGATTCAAATGATACCACTCTGTAGTGCCTCGGTTGAATTATTTTTCAAACTACTATTTTTCACACCGAGGCGATTTGGTACAGGCCGTTCCAATTCTAGTCGGTAAAATTTTGTAGGTATGGTTAATTTGATAATGCGGTAATACCTGCGCTGGGCGGGCTGCTGGGCAGAAATAACAAAATATTTCTGCCTCTAGTATGTCTACATTCCAACTATAGTTAAATCAAATTGTTTTCTTCATTATTAATACACTGCCTTCTAAATTATATTCATTACTGAAAAATTGGTTAAACTTTAATTATCTTAATTAAAGCGTCTAAAGTAGTAAAATTATTATCATTAACGACTTCAGAGAATCAATTAAGTAATCTTAATTAAAAAGTGAATGTTATTAAGTAAGCCAGACTAAGTTTATAACAAGTGACTTAAATTATTAAATTTAGTTACGAAACTGTTAGCGAATAAAATTTGTTACTAAAATGGTAACAGGCACATGTGCCTAGCTTACATATCTACGTACCTACATACATCACACCGCTTTTACCGGAGGGATAGGCAGAGACTACATCTTTCCAGTTGCTACGATGATCATGATGACACACCTCTTTTGCTACTTTAACGATCAATCTTTTCATACATGCTCGTCGGTTTAGAGGACTTATTTACTCTTGACCTGGTCTTTCTTTAAAACATCCCCGATTTGTGCCAGGTACGTTCCTCTAGGTCTTCCGCTTCCAAATTTCCCATCCACGTTCGCCATATGTACTAGTTTCATTAATCTTCTGTCATTCATCCTCTCAACGAGACTTAGCATGTTACTACATAATAATATCTTTAAATACTTACCTACACGAGTAACGCTGGTTCACTTTGCAGAAACACACAGATAGCAGTACCGATTTTGAAAAAAAAAATGCTATGTTGATATTGATAGACCTTTTTGCGAAGTTATAACCGCAACGAACCAAAAGATTATACTGGAATCGGTCAAATAGAGTAAAATATTCATATTCATTAAACCCTTCCACACAAAGCTCCTATTTTTTATTACTCAATTCCTATTCTAATAGCTATTCAAATTAAGTAGGTATACGAAACTGATATTCATTGTGCATACTCATCGAGAGTCACTCTGTCGTGACCAAGTAGATACCAGACTTGAGTGTTTGTCTGCCCTCTGCCCGTCTAGATCGCAGTGACACTCTTCAAATACCAGAAGCTTTTCTTTTTACTTATGTTTGTTTTGGTATTTCCCGATAATAAATATATCATGATTATTATAAAATATAAAACCATCAACTATCTACACGAAACTGATGTTCATTGTACATGGTCATCGAGAGTCACTCTGTCCTGACCAAGTAGGGGAATTGTGCTTAAGATGACATACTTTTTGTTCAGAGATCAATATTTTGTTAAATAAAAACATGTAAGTTTTATAATCTGATGCATGTTTAAAAACATTTAATTAGGAAGCTGATTGTTTATTTTAAAATCAATTAAGTCGATAATTACAAATTTTATAGACCAAAAACCACCACCACTCCGACCAGAGTAAGATGACACAGCGTAATGATAAGATGACATACGCGTTAATATTTCTTAAACAGTGTACTCAATTCTTTCCTGGCCATTGTGTGAGGAGATATTAAATTTGGTCGGGAATACGGAATAATGCTGAAAACAGTGAATACGTGATTTTATGGGTAAGTAGACATACAACCTCACACCCACTAATCTGGTATGTCGTCTTACCTTCGTCTTACTCAAAGCGTAGTACTAAAATAATTATTTTTTTGTTGAAAATGTAAACGGTTCACATTACTCTTTTATTAAAATTTTAACACTAATATAACCCTAGATTACACCAAAAAATATTCGGCTTACTAAATTATATATTTTGGTAGTTTCACCAACAAACAAACAGCAAACTGAAGGTGGTCAAAAATTCCTTGAAGTCAAAAATCACAAAAATCCACATAATTTTTACATTTGCTGTCATTGACTGATCTATTGAATATGTCGCAGGAATGTAGCGAAATCCGGTTATTCGCGAAATCCCTAGGCCCTTCGCGAAGAGCCGGATAATAGCGAAATGCATCGATTTATTCGCACATTTCCCGGAAATCTGCGAATTCGTTATTTGCATAGACATAAATCCAGGAAAACTGCGTATAAGGCGACACGCGGCTACGAAGCCGCCTACGCACCTGCTACGAAAGGTTCCATATGCATGCAGCAAAGGTTCCATATGCTGATCAGGTGGTTCAGCCTGCCATTGCCTACTCATTCATGTCAGCGGCCCACGGAACGCCCAGTGTCGTAAGGGTTCTTCCATGACCACGACCACGACCACGGCCACCACCACGACCACAACCTGGCCCTGGACCTGGACCTGGACCTGGACCTGGACCTGGACCTGGACCTGGACCTGGACCTGGACCTGGACCTGGACCTGGACCTGGACCTGGACCTGGACCTGACCTGACCTGACCTGGATCTGGACTGACCTGACCTGACCTGGACTGGACCTGTAACTGGACCTGAACTGGACCTGACCTGACCTGACCTGACCTGACCTGACCTGACATGGACCTGGACCGGGACCTGACCTGAACCTGACCTGACCTGGACCTGACCTGACCTGACATGGACCTGACCGGACCTGACCTGAACCTGACGTGGACCTGGACCTGACCTGACCTGACCTGACCTGACCTGACCTGACCTGACCTGGACCTGACCTGACCTGACCTGGGCCTGACCTGAACCTGACCTGCACCTGACCTGGACCTGACCTGGACCTGACCTGACCTGACCTGACCTGGACCTGACCTGACCTGACCTGACCTGACCTGACCTGGACCTGACCTGACCTGACCTGACCTGACCTGACCTGGACCTGGACCTGACCTGACCTGACCTGGACCTGGACCTGGACCTGGATCTAGACCTGGACCTGGACCTGGTCCAGGTCCAGGTCCAGGCCCAGGCCCAGGTCCATGCCCAGGCCCAGGTCCAGGTCCAGGCCCAGGCCCAGGCCCAGGTCCAGGTCCAGGTCTAGGTCCAGGGCCAGGTTGTGGTCGCGGTCGCGTTCGCGGTCGTGGTCGTGGTCGTGGTCATGGAAGAACCCTTACGAGTTACGACACTGGGCGTTCCGTGGGCCGCTGACATGAATGAGTAGGCAATGGCAGGCTGAACCACCTGATCAGCATATGGAACCTTTGCTGCATATGGAACCTTTCGTAGCAGGTGCGTAGGCGGCTTCGTAGCCGCGTGTCGCCTTATACGCAGTTTTCCTGGATTTATGACCATGCAAATAACGAATTCGCAGATTTCCGGGAAATGTGCGAATAAATCGATGCATTTCGCTATTATCCGGCTCTTCGTGAAGGGCCTAGGGATTTCGCGAATAACCGGATTTCGCTACATTCCTGCGACAAATATATGTATTAGGAGCACCAAAAATACACATTAAAACACTACAGGTACACCGCTAACATCAATGCTTTGGTAGATATTGATGGTGTGTCGTCTTATCTCAGTATGCCATCTTGAGCACAATTCCTCTATCAGACTTGAGTGTTTGTCTTCCTGTCTAGATCGCAATGAGACTCTTCAAATATCAGAAGACTTTTTTTTATTAAACTTATTTCCTAATACTTATAATAAGTATTATAGTTTTATGACTACAAATATGCAACGACAATCACGAAGGATATGTCGATGTATATAACATCATAGATTGTATATTTACCACGGTATTTTAAGTAGACTCAAATAGCTATCTACACGAAACTGATATTCATTGTACATGGTCATCGAGAATCGCTCTGTCGTGACCAAGTGCCAGACTTGAGTGTTTGTCTGCCCGTCTAGATCACTTAGATAGAAGCTTTTTGCATATTTTGTTTGTTTTGGTATTTCCTGGTAATTTTCTAGTAATAGTTTTATGATGTTTTATGAATTTTTACCAGTGACCGATAGCGAAAATGCAGGGCGGGCTGGTAATAAGCAATAGCTTTGCCGCAGGGATTTAGGTCGAATTATGAAAATAAAATGAAAGTACGAAACATAATGCAGCAGACAGAGATGTACCAAAACAATTATACTTAGTTTTATTTCTGAAGCTGAGCTCATAAAATGACTTTTAAGCTTTCGTTTTATTTTTCAGTTAATCTCAAAAAGCTTGGGGTTTACGAGTAGACAGGCAGCATTACGCACTAATACCTGCGTAGCGCGTAACAGAAACCCACAAAAATACGCGTCTTGTCTGCCCTTCCGTCGCCCTCTGCAAGCCAGACTGGAGTTCCATCTGCAACAGGGCTGGAGCTAGGGCGTGTGACGTCATAGAATTATCTACTCGCATTTGCTTAAACAAACAGTACAAGTTTTCATTAATCTCAATAAGCTTGGGCTTGGGATTTACGAGAACATTACACACTAATACCTGCGTAGCGCGTAACAGAAACCCACAAAAATACGCGTCTTGTCTGCCCTTCCGTCGCCCTCTGCAAGCCAGACTGGAGTTTCATCTGCAACAGGGCTGGAGCTAGGGCGTGTGACGTCGTAGAAATTATCTACTCGCATTTGCTTAAACAAACAGTACAAGTTTTCATTAATCTCAATAAGCTTGGGCTTGGGATTTACGAGAACATTACACACTAATACCTGCGTAGCGCGTAACAGAAACCCACAAAAATACGCGTCTTGTCTGCCCTTCCGTCGCCCTCTGCAAGCCAGACTGGAGTTCCATCTGCGACAGGGCTGGAGCTAGGGCGTATGACGTCATCCAAATTATGTACTTGCATTTGCTGAAACAAATTTCAGTACAAGTTTTCATTTAAAAACAATTCAGTTAATCTCAAAATACTTGGGATTTACGCGTAGACAGGCAGAATTACGCACTAATACCTGCGTAACGCGTAACAGAAACCCACAAAAATACGCGTCTTGTCTGCCCTTCCGTCGCCCTCTGCAAGCCAGACTGGAGTTCCATCTGCAACAGGGCTGGAGCTAGGGCGAGTGACGTCATCGATATTATCGACTCGGAATTGCTTATAAAAAATTCAGTACAAGCTTTCATTTAAAAAAATTCAATTAATCTTAAAAAACTTGGGATTTACGAGTACACAGGCAGCATTACGCACTAATACCTGCGTAGCGCGTAACAGAAACCCACAAAAATACGCGTCTTGTCTGCCCTTTCGTCGCCCTCTGCAAACCAAACTGGAGTTCCATCTGCAACAGGGCTGGAGCTAGGGCGAGTGACGTCATCGAAATTATCTACTTGCATTTGAAGTTATCTACAAACAGCATAAGTTTACCTCGATACTTGTCCTTAGAGTATAAATAAGTAAGCTATAGAGTGCGCGTAAGGCTCTTCGCTGTACTATCAAAGCGAAAGCAGTTGCTCCGTAGATATAGACGTCAAGGGCCTTACCACAAAAAAGTTGGACGCGAGTCGAACGCGTATTTAAAATAAAACTTCATACAAAAAAACGCTAGACACGCGTTGAACGCTGGTCTATCTTTTTTGTGGTAAGGCCCCAAATGTTTAAGAATTTATAGAGGTTCAAACAATTGAACTATCACTGATGTTTTGCTGCTTATTTACCTATAGACAGCGAGGTTGTGTGCAGACTACTGCCAAAACAATTATTGTTTTACATGTAGTTGAGCTCATAATATGACTTTTTAAGCTTCCGTTTTATTTTTTTATTTAAAAACAATTCAGTAAATCTCAAAAAGCTTGGAATTTACGCGTAGACAGGCAGCATTACTCACTAATATCTGCATAGCGCGTTACAGAAACCCACAAAAATACGCGTCTTGTCTGCCCTTCCGTCGCCCTCTGCAAGCCAGACTGGAGTTCCATCTGCAACAGGGCTGGAGCTAGGGCGTGTGACGTCATCGAATTATCTACTCGCATTTGGTGAAACGAATTTCAGTACAAGTTTTCATTTAAAAACAATTCAGTTAATCTCAAAAAGCTTGGGATTTACGCGTAGACAGGCAACATTACGCACTATTACCTGCGTATCGCGTAACAGAGCCCCACAAAAATACGCGTCTCGTCTGCCCTTCCGTCGCCCTCTGCAAGCCAGACTGGAGTTCCATCTGCAACAGGGCTGTAGCTAGGGCGTGTGACGTCATAGAAATTATCTACTCACATTTGAGGAAACGAATTTCACTACAAGTTTTCATTATTCCAAAAAACTTGGGTTTGGGATTTACGAGTAGACAGACAGCATTACGCACTAATACCTGCGTAGCGCGTAACAGAGACCCACAAAAATACGCGTCTTGTCTGCCCTTCCGTCGCCCTCTGCAAGCCAGACTGGAGTTCCATCTGCAACAGGGCTGGAGCTAGGGCGTGTGACGTCATAGATATTATCTACTCGCATTGGCTGAAACAAATTTCAATACAAGTTTGCCTCTACTGCTATTTATCCGACCATTAATTAAGGCGAAACGTCACGTATCGTATACTGCTATTTATCCGACCATTAATTAAGGCGAAACGTCACGCCATACAAACGAAAAACTGCACTTCAAGCGACTTAAACATGAGTTGCAGAGCAAATTTTTAAAAAAAGCTTTATGTGAAATGATGAAAGCACACTAAAATTTGTCGCAAAACTACTTACAGTTAAAAGATACTAAGTATTTTCTGCACAATATAATTAAACGTATTTTTTGCAGCAGTATCTCCATCTATTTGAATAAAGTGGCGAATCGGTTTACTTATACGGGAAATCTGATGGTTAAAAAACTATTTTTACCATGGGACTCCCCATCTAGTTTATTAATCCGACTTTTGTTTTCTTTACAGACGTAAGTCAGTTTAGCTTTTGTATGGGAAGCGTCCCGTCTTAAGATTGACAAGCTAATGTAATTAAAAATATACACTACAGCTCTAGTCTACCCCTATATCTTTACCTACATAACATGCGTAAAGCTCGGAAAATAATAAGCATTCTAATGATACGACTTACTACTGAATCCATTCACGTGTTTCATTATATTCTGGATAATGTTAAAAATATTGTAAAATGTACGATAATGTAAAACTCACAATACCTAGAGAGATGCGATGAGAATATTTCTGTGAAAGGATTAGATAGTGATTCTACTTTTTATATAATTTGCTTTCTTCCGTGTACAAATAAAATTCAGTCCCAGGTACGACCCTGTTCTTAAGTCTAGACTGTAGTAAATCCACCCCATCTGGCCTGAATGCCTAACATAGCTTAACTACGCTGAAACATAAATATCATTTAAATTGTTTTAGGCAGTGAGAGAAATAAAATGTAATAAAAACTTATGAGAAGTATGTAGGTAGGTAGGTATTGTAAATACGCTGATTTGTTATGTGCTTGGGTTTATTACAATTGCGAATTATGATATGCTAATTCATCAAGCTAGGTGAATTTATTTTTACTGGTGACCGAAACCACAAAAATTAAAGAATGTTGAGAGTTGCAAGGAACCAGAGAAACATAGGTCAAAATTGTAAACAAAATTGACATAGCACAGTAACTCAAGTGCAACTTTTTAGAGATCCAAGACAATATTTTTATAAAAAGTAATAAGTAGTAAAGTAAGTAAGTAAGTAATCCTACAGGTACTATGTAAAAAAGTAAGGCCATACATTTTCCATACCTAGGTGTCGTGACAAGCGGAAAGAACGAGGAAATAATATGACTGAGCTTTAAAGAAAACGGAATTTGATTGTGAAAGTTTATACGGGAGTTGGTAGGCGGTCTGGAGTAGACAGTACAGTCAGTGATACAAATGTTATTTTCCATTTTAAAGGGAAATGAATTTAACAAGGTATTCTAAAACATCAAAACTTGGCACATGATGTTTTTATTTTGTCTTGTTCTATGTCCTATATTTTTAGGAGCAGCGGGGCAATCGAGAAACTACCTTACTTATTTAGTTAGATAATTAGATACCTAGATAGACAAAAAAAAACATATCTCTCTTCCTACTTACCTATAAATCTACTAGCTAGAAGGTAAGGCTGGTTCTTGTTGAAACAACAAGTAGATAATACATTGATCGAATCTTTTGTAGAACATCAAAATTTTTGCAGCTAAGTAAATTGAGTAGGTACCTTCTTGCTACAACCGGCTACAAGGGTCACGATCTTTTTACGCAAGCTTTCGTTATCGCCTGTACAAATCTGCACGCCCCCGTAGCCGCGCCGTCTCGCTCAAACTTTGAATTTGTAATGCCTAGACATTATTCTAACCTCTACTCTGTCTGACATAAACCCCAATTTTTAATGTACATAAATCAGTGGATATGTATTGCAATTTTAGGCGACAGGCTGATATCCTGTCAGTATAGTAATACGCAGTCTTCTAAGTGACTCTCAAACTTTTGTCAGACGTGGAGTACCTACCTAAATGGGCGTGTTGTACAGTCGTTTACGTTTTGCCTACCGGCTACCACGTATGGTATATAGGCGTGATATGAGGCGTCTAATATCAAAACCCGCTAAAACGTACTTTTGTGAAATGCTGGTATTTGATCACAAAGTGATGCTGCTGTTACAGGCTTTCAAGTCTTACCATCATTCTTGAGCAAACCCGGTACATTACTACACAACTCCCTTCCAAAGTCGGACTTGCGTTGCAATATCCGCTAAAATGCTCCCTTTACGTTTCAAAATCCACTAAAATGAATTCGACCAATGACAGCGCAGTATTCCGATCACGTGACTTTCAAAATAGTATGGCAATTTGTTCAAAACTGCTTATAAGTTGGAGCAGTATTTACTGTTTTTTAATACAAAATTATTTTTAACTATTGTGGTGTCTGGGGAAATATAAACTGGACAATGTTGGTTTTAATTGTAGTTTAGATACAATTCCGATATTTATAATATTGAGACACAGAAAAAGTAATGTCACGAGTCAACAACAAGTTGACATGTGTCGTTGCTAGGGTGCACCACAGACAGTAACCATAGAGGCTAGGTACTATCCTCTTTACACCCTCCGAACTTTTTAGAGTTTGCAGCTTGATCAAACTCTTCTTAGCCCAATTTTCTGACTCAAGTCTTGAAGTCTTGGACCGTAGAGAGGTTTCGTGAACATGTCGGCTAATTGGTTTTCTGAAGGCACTTGTTTAACTTCCAGTTCACCGTCGGCTACACGTTCACGCACAAATAGGTGCTTTATCTTAATATGTTTGGTACGCTTGTGGTACTCGTATTTTGGATTTTGTGAGAGCTTCACCGCAGATTCGTTATCAAGGTGAAGTACTGGTTTTTCTAATTTTATAAGTCTGTTCAGTAGACTATTTAGCCACATTATCTCCTGAGTGGCTTCGCTAGCCGCAATAATCTCAGCTTCAGTTGAAGATATGGACACGATTGTTTGTCGTGCACTCCTCCAGCTGATTGCAGCTCCTGAGAGCAGGCAGACCATTCCCGACGTGGATCTGCCGGTCGGTATGTCTCCGGCGAAATCAGAATCAGAATAGCATATCATATGTTGGGGCGAGGTCTGGCAATAGACTAGGCCTTTCTCCACCGTTCCTTTTAAATAACGGAAAATCCGTTTTACTGAAGCAAAGTCTTGTCTTGTTGGAGATTCCAAATTTCTAGAGGCTTTGTTCACAGCATATGATATGTCAGGCCTTGTGCCTACTGATAGATAAGTAAGGGCTCCAACGGCCTGTCTGTAATTGAAAGTTGTTTTGCTTTCACGGTTTTGTTCCTCATCATCATTGCTGGTGTTTTCCTTGATAATGGGCGTTGGCGTGGGTTTGCTGTTTTGCATGCCAAACTTTTCGAGTAACTTCTTTGTATAGGCTTGCTGGTGCAGCGTTATTTTGCCTTTTCAGCTTTAATTTCCATACCAAGGAAGTAGCTGGCAGGTTTGGTCGTGATCTTAAACCTTCCTTTCAGTTCTTTTATAAATTCATCTGCAGCGCCGGTCGTGTTTGCTGCGACGAGTCCGTCATCGACGTAGAGGCCAATCAAGACCTTGGATCTTCCTCTAGTTCTGTAGTATAGGCATGGATCAGCTTCACTCTGTTCAAAGCCATCGTTGACTAGGAATTCAGCAATGCATGTATTCCAGCATCGTGGAGCTTGCTTCAATCCATAGAGGCTGCGTTTCAGTCTACAGACTCTCTTTGTTCCGTCTTGGTAGCCTTCAGGCTGCTTGACGTAAATTTCTTCTTCTACCGTACCATTGAGGAAGGCTGTTGCTACATCGAACTGACGTAGACTCAAGTTTTCTTTGGCGGCAATAGCAATAATTGCTCGTATGGTGCTAAGTCGGGCCACGGGACTGAACGTCTTGTCATAGTCGACGCCTTGTTGTTGGGAATACCCTTTGACAACTACTCTTGCTTTGAATTTGTCAATCGAGCCATCCGGAAGTGTTTTGACTTTGTATACCCATTTGCATGGCAGTGCTTTTCTTCCTTTGGGTAAATCCACTAAGTCCCAGGTCTCGTTTTGTCGTAGAGACTTTATTTCGCTTAGCATGGCTTCTTGCCATTTTTCTTTGTAGGGCGAGTCCAATGCCTCTTTGTAGGTCATCGGGTCCTTAGGTATGTTGTTAATTTCGGCGACAGCAGCCAATACCTGATCGTCATATCTTTCAGGTCGTTTTATTGTTGTCCTTTCTCTTAGGTTGTACCGGTTTGGTGTACCAGGGGCGGAGAACGGACGGGACTCACTGTCACTTGCAATGTTGTCATTATTTTCGGTTTCATGTTCCGTTTGAGGTTCAGGTTCAGGTACATTCTCAGGTTCGGATTCAGTGTCAGGATATTCAGGGATATCGTCATGTTCCGTAGGATAATTCTCGACCCTTTGAGTAGAGTCTGGGGCGTTGACGATGTCTCGTTCATGTTGGGTATCGTCATCTGAATCGTCAATGTCTATTTGAACTTTCTTTTCATTTGAACCGGTTGAAACATTGTTGTTGTTAGAAGTATCATTGTATGTGAAGTCTATGTCGTTTTCAGGGCTTGAGTAAAAGTTGCTTTTGGTTACTCTTACATCTTTGAAACATATACCTTGCGTTTGGATGGAACGTAGACCCTGTATGCTTTGCTGGTGTCTGAGTAGCCAACAAATACGCCAGGAATTGCTTTTGGTGCAAATTTCGGGCCTTTATTGGGTCCTTTCTGCAGTACGAAGGCTTTTGAGCCGAAGGGATGCAGATGATGAACACAGGGCTTCCTTTTAACCCATTTTTCAAATGGCGTTATAAAGTCAATGGCACTGTTGATGCATCTGTTTGAAAGGTAGTTAGCAGTGTTAATTGCTTCTGCCCATAGGTGCATTGGTGCTTTGGCGTCAATAAGCATAGCTCTGGCTTTCTCAACAAGCGTCCTATTTTTGCGTTCAGCAATGCCGTTTTGGTGTGGCGTATAGGGTGCAGATAGGCGTCGCCTGATCCCATTGTTCTTTAAATAGGCATTAAATTTGTCGTTGACATATTCTGTGCCATTATCCGTTTGCAGGTGTTTAATTTTGTCTCCCGTAAATTTTTCCATTTCTTGTTTATAAGTTTTGAAGTGTTCAAGCACTTCCGATTTCTTTTTCATAGGGTACACGCGAGAGTATCTGGTGTAATCATCAATAAAAGTGACGAAATATTTGTTTTTTCCATTTGATGGAGTGATCGGACCACATACGTCGCTGTGTACAATCTCCAGGCGTTCAGTTGTCCTTGGAGTTGTTCTTTTTGGAGGGCTTGGAACTCGAGTAAGTTTTGATTGAATGCATACGTCACATTCTGGCAAAGTCTCGTTTTTGTTGAAGTCGAGTCCAATCATTCTCTCGTTGTTGAGGGCAAGGTGTAGGTCTTTTTCATTCATATGACCAAGCTTCCTGTGCCAGTTTTGTATGGAGTTTTGCTTTATGGTTTGTGGTTGCGTTGAAGGAGTTATAATATCATCTATCGCTGCATTGCATTCTTCAGCTTTTAGCGATTTGATATAGTAGAGTCCATTTTTCTCAGATTTTTCCGCAATCATAAGCAGTATTCCATTTTTGTTGTAAACCAATCCAACGTTGTCATAGAACGTTGCTCTAGCTCCATTTTTAGTCATTCTAGATAAGGAGAGGAGATTTTTGCATAGGTCAGGAACGTACAGCGCGTTTTCGAGGTGAATCTTTCTGTTTTCACTTGAAAGTGTGACTCTTCCTTCGCCTTCGATATCAGAGGAAAAGTTTTTCGATGCAAACTGTAGTTTCCTTGACGTTTTCTTCATGTTTTGAAAGTATTCCGAGTGGAAAGTCATGTGGGACGTACATCCACTGTCGAGTACCCATCTGTCATCAACGTCGTTGTTATCTGAAGATAGGAAGCATTCCTCACTGAGTAGACATTCCTCGGCGTAGGGGGATTGTTCAGTGTTTGGTTCTTCAGCGTAAAGACATAAGAAGGCACTGTCACAAGGTTTAGGGCTTGGTTTTTTCTTGTTGTTAGTCTTCCAGCAATTGGAGCATATTTTGTGGTTCCTTTTCTGAAAGATTTTGTTTCCCGTCTTCTTGCATATTTTGCAGACGGCGAGAAGTGCATCTTCTGTCTCTGAAGGTTGACTCGAGGTCCCGACGTTCGTGTTGTTGTGGCGAGATTCGTATTCGTCGATAATTTTTTGTTTGAGCTCGTCTGGTTTTGGCAGGGTGTCTCTTGTTTCAATGGCCACACGAAAGTTTTCGTATTCCGACGACAAGCTGTACAACATGATTATTGTCAACAGGTCCTCATTTATGGCTACGTCCATTTCGTTGAGTTTGTCGACAATGTCCATAAAATTGCGGAGATGTTCGCGGATGTCGCTGCCTTCGTCTAGTTTTGAGAGTATGAGCCTTTTTAAGAGTGCTGCCTTTTTAGCAGGGCCTTTGCTTGCATATATGGTTTTTAGTTTCTCCCATAGTGCGTTTGCCGTTGCGCATTTTTTGATGTCTTTTAGTTGGGAAGGGGCGATTATTAAGATGAGTTCGCATCTCGCTTCTCTGTCCCCTTGTTTCTCCTCTGCAGTCGCCTCATTTGCAAGAGGGGTCTCAACGTACTGCCACAGTTTGTTTTTTGTCAGTAGGGCTTCTGCCTGTATTACCCAGGTGTCATAGTTATCAGAGTTGAGTGGATTGATACTGTATTTGGGCATTTTCGTTGGTACTGGTTCGGTACGATTTTTTTGTTTTGCCACGAAAGTATTTTGTTCAAACTCTAGCGATCTTTAGATCTTATAATTACATTCTGCTACCATTTTAACTATTGTGGTGTCTGGGGAAATATAAACTGGACAATGTTGGTTTTAATTGTAGTTTAGATACAATTCCGATATTTATAATATTGAGACACAGAAAAAGTAATGTCACGAGTCAACAACAAGTTGACATGTGTCGTTGCTAGGGTGCACCACAGACAGTAACCATAGAGGCTAGGTACTATCCTCTTTACAATTATGGAGGATTTCTCCCAATTTGTGAATAAGTACAGTCCCAAAGACATGCGGAAAAGACCCGGCAATGAAGCTTTCTGGAAGTGAACGAAGGAGCGTGAAAAACGATGAGAGAAACTTCGGTACAAATTACTCGATACACAGTATATGATGGTGTTATGCCACATGATCAAAGTTTTGTTTGTTACATGGCTGCCTAACCAAAAAAAGGAGTGTAATAATTATTTTGTTCATGTACAGTCGGTTATAGCATTTAAGGTGCCAGGGCTACGCCAAAAACTGGATTATTTTTATTCCAGTGAAAATATAATAAAAATTAAAAACATATTCTCGTGAAAGATATCCTCTTTTCTTACTAATAAATATTGTTGTGTTTACATTAACGGTTCACAACAATGGAATAAATTACAAATACAACAATAAGTTTTATTGTTGAGTACCATCCACTTCTTGAAATATGTCAAATATATGTTCTTATCACAAGCCGCTAAAATACAACATGTGTTTTGCAAAACCCGCTAAAACAAAAAGTTCACAGCAAAAGCCGCCAAAATGAAAATATTTTTTGTTATTTCTCCAAAAATCAGTAGATTTAAAGGAATTTAAAGCATTTACTAAATATCATTAGATGAGAATTATACATTTAGCAACATTTTCATACCTAAAAGCAGAAAATACGCTGTCTAACGGTTTTTTTTGAATACCGAAATTTTATGAGAACTCGTTTTAGCGGGTTTTGAAATTAGACGCCTCATATATGTATGTACCTAAGTATGTATGTAGGTACATCAGTCAGACTAAGGGACATAGCTACATAGACGTTGTCTTATATTTAGGTATTTACTATACCTACTTATTGCTTATTTATGAATGACTTTTTACGTGCGCGAGACTGAAAAAGAATACCTGAAATGTCAAAATGTATCTATTCGATTCCATTATGTCACTTGTATGTAATTATGTAATACAACTAAAGTCAAAGTTACTTATTTTATTTGGATTGTCTGGTCATATTGACCTTGTGTATTTAGCTGGTTTATGAATGGATCTAGCGGCAACTAACTCCATCGTTTAACATTGTTTCTATAGTTACGTCCTTATTTTGTGGCCTAGATATTATTCTATTCTAACCTCTGTCTGATATACCTAATAATTTTAATGTACAGAAGCTTGTGCCCTTCCTTTGCCAACATTGCCGAGACAGGCAAGAATTTTTCGGGACGTCCGACCGACCTTTGTAAATTCGTAATATTTTCATTGTAATTTTAATACGCTGAAAGAATTTTGATTAAATACTGAACTTTCTTCATCAAAAAGTTTTGATACTTTTCAGACTATAAAGCAGTAATAAAGTACACCTACATAAGTATACCTCGATCAAAGCTTTTAAAGTAAAACGTATTAAATACTTTTAAACTAATGCAATATCTAGGTAAATACTTTCTTAGCAACCGTATTTAAATAGTACCTACTGTATTGTTGTTCAGCTAGACTACATCATCAGATTGGATTGGTCAATAGGTAGGTAAGTGCTATGCTTTGCTATGTTCGGCTATGTCCCAATGCCAAAAGCTAAGTTCCTACGAGTAGGTAATACCTAAGCACCATCACGGAGGGCACCAGACGTTGAAACACCAAGCACGGAAAAAGATATTTAAATGTTACCTAAATCTATGTTCTAAATTCTAACCTTCTGAATTTCTGATTGCTGCAACAGACGGACCGTTATAATAATTTTATTATACTACCTACCAATAGAAAGAAAGTACAAAACTTTTCTATGAGATAAGTTTTATGCTTAATATTCGCCTTTATTCTCCATTATACTTAATATCACTATGAAAGGTTCTTCAGAAAACCGCCTACAGACAGGAGAATAAAAGATAGGTTCGGCACTAAAGGCTTACTTAACAAAGCCACTTCAATATCGGCTTGTTTAGGTATTCAACGAAAAAGGAGGCTTAAGTTTTTAATAAGTATAAAAAGTTATTTGGTAAGGCGATTTTGAAGTTTAGTCTGAAAGTAAAATCATTTATAGTCCTGCAAGTTCGTGCGCGACCCTCCCTAGGGGTGACAGACGTTGGGAGGGGAGATGTCAGCGGGTAGCGGGAGGTGTAGCGGGGAAGGGAAACGCGCGCATCCGCGCCGCACGTCATATTAAAATGACGTGCTTACTCGCCCCCCAACCGTCTGTACCCCGCAGGAAGGTCGCGCACGAACCTGACGGACTATAGCTCTCCTTTTTGTCTATTTAATT
This sequence comes from Phthorimaea operculella, assembly GCA_024500475.1. NCBI lineage: Eukaryota > Metazoa > Arthropoda > Insecta > Lepidoptera > Gelechiidae > Phthorimaea > Phthorimaea operculella. The sequence continues at coordinate 1,589,603 of JANFCV010000009.1, forward strand.
TCTACTACAATAGCCATACCATACATAACAGTCCCCTGCTGCATATATAAGTGTCTCCGCCTTTTGGTTAGATTTGTCATATATTTACCACATTTGGCTGGCGGATTGGCGAGTGCAGTATAACTTTATAAGATGTTGCAATAACAGTGAACGCTGCCGTGCATTCCCTGGATAAATGTTCACTGTACTGAAAATATAGTCGATATTTTTCCCTTTGCTTTGAGTCAGTTTATTATTGTTTCACGCATCAGTTCCATACGACAGAGCCACCCTAATGTTTATATTTCTCCAAGACTACCAAATTCTATTAAATCGATGGTACCTTCACGATAAGATAAAATGATACTTAAATTAAATTTCATGTTTAGCTATAACTAATATGAATAATAAATTGATGGTGGTATTGTAGTGACAATTTGACACGTGTTTTCGCCTTTTGCGTCGTATCATTGGTCGTCATCGTAATAGGTATGCAGATCATAAGTTCCAAAACTGTCTGTGTCATAATCGTAAGTGCAGAACTGGCAAACCACCACTAAAATTCATTATCAATCAAATCATTAAACGAACAAGGATAACTCATATTTTATGTAGTAAACGACTGACTGTTGAGATCGAGGCTTTTGAGTCTCAGTTATCATCCCGATGATGATGCACTTATTGCATCGAAACATCAATCTTCGAGGACTCTATTATAAGCCTCGACTTAAAACAACAACGTCAGTCGTTTACTGCATAAAATACATCATCAATCAGCCGTATTTTTTTAATTTCTTGGTTATCTAATCTAATTTTTTCGTTCTTTTTAGTAATAATAGAATAAAAATGGTTTTACACGAGATCTGCTAGTGTGTGATGGTGTGGTATAAAGTAGTTGGAAAATCCTGAGATAGTAGCTGTATGAGAAAAAATGGGTGAGCAAGGCCCGCCACCTACAGGAGCTAAAGCTCCAACTGGCGCTGGTCGTGGCGGTAGAGAACCTTCAACCGATCCAGTCAAAGCACAAGGAATTTTGTAAGTTACTGAAATACTGCTGACTCTAGTTATCATTACAATATATTCCAATTCTAATCACATTTTGAACGTCACCTCAAGATTATTACTACTAGAACACCAAAATAATAATCAAATATAAAAGTTTCTAATAAAAGTTGTTCGGTTTTGCGATTAGAACACACTCTCAGAATATTTGTACTTAATTAAATTTAATAGAATCCCTACAAAATGAAGTAGGAAGGAAAGGAAACGTATTTCTATTCGATTAAATTTCGTAGCAGATTGCTACGCCGTAGCCATCTCGAGCTACCAAGCTTATTTTTTTATCTTTCTTTGGCTTTCTTATATTTTATCTGACGGTTATAAAGTTTTGGTATGAACGTGTGTTAACAGGAGATCTGTCAACCGTAAGAACAGAGAGGCGGCTCGTTTGTGGCATCAGCGATGGGGTTTCTACACAAAGATTCGAGAATACCAGGAAGAAGAAGCACTAAAATTAGGTAAAAACGGGTTTTTGTGAATCTGATATTTTCACGTTTTATCATCTTCCTGCTCTTATCCCTTATGAGTTGGGGTCTGCGCAACATGTTTGGATAGAACACAAAATCATGTACCTAGTCTTTTGATGTCGTTTTGTTTTATGACTGGCCGCCTACCTCACGTCAACCCTCTTTAGGAATGCTATTGTAGGTGGTATCACCACCACCATGCAGTTGACCATAGTCGACAGATATTTAGCCGAGGTCGAAAACTCTACGTCACCTTTTACGAAACACCCTGAATGGACTAGGGTATTCTTATCGGCTACCACACGGTCACTTAGCCGAAACCACGTAGGTCATGATAGTCATGATATTTTTCACGTTTAAAAGTTCATATTTATCACTTGTTCCCAGTATGGTTAGGACACTGCAGGTTGAACCACCTGATTGTCCGTAATAAAGATGGCTCCGTGCTGTCCAGACGGCGGTCGTTTCACGACAGGTCAGAGGCCTGAATATCAAATTTTAAAACACAAACATAGTCAGTACAGTTGGCAAAAGCCGCAGGTTCAAATCCTGTCTGCGGAGGAAAAAAGCCTACAAGCAACACTTACTCAACGGTGGAAACGCCTTCCTAGGATCGTACGTCGACTAAGTAACCTATACAAGAGAAGAACAAGTAAATGCATTTTAACCTCTGTTACAGGAATATCTTTAGACGAGTACCGCGCCGCAGTGCGCTCTGTGAGCTGCAAGCCGGAGGAAGAGCACTACCCCGTCGAAGTTGATCCGTCTCCTAAACCACTGCCACCTACGTCCGCTGGTACGCTACCTACCCACACTAAAATCTATTATAGGTACCTACTGTTAGACCAAAGCTAAAGTGACGGATGGAAAGAAATACGAGTCGTACGTGCGCGAGTTCATGGCCATCCTGAGATATGTGCCTCCTTGTCGCACTTGCTAGTTCGACAAGGAGGCTCATAAGTATATCAAGTAGGTATACTCATCATGAACTCGCGCGCAAAGTGTGGTGTGGATATGGTTCTTTAGCATGTTGATAAGGTTCTTTTTTGTACTAGGAAAAGACAATAAATAAGCAATATAAAAGTAAATAAAGTAGAGACAAGAATACCTACTATTGGTGTTTTTAAACTACATTTCTGATACTATTTCAGTTTTTAAACTACTTAATGAATCGAATGGGAAAGAAATGTTTTCTGACTACTAAATTACTCGGGTAGGACTTGCGTCTGATCATAACGTTCGCCAGAAAAAGAATATTACCCTAAATTTCTTTCAGGAAGGTTTCTCGTAAATGCTCTTATATTTCCAGGTATGATAGGTCGTCGAGCAACATGTCCATTGGAAAGATACGGCCGACTAGTGATGACGGCGCGCGACTATCCAATACATCCTTCGCGACCGCCTGGCTCTGTCTACGACCCTTACAAACAGACCATGATGTTCTTAGGGTAAATAAATATCATGGAGATATCATCAAACATTATACTCTATCTATTTACATCTAATAAGGAAAAAAGTCCTTGCGGAGGTACTCTGCTCTTCTGACTGCCAAATGATTGACCAAAAGCCATTTCTATACTTTCTATCGCTTTGTATCATTTCCATACGTCGGAATCACAGTAGCTAGGTACTGTTTGTTACTATTTTCTACTCTTTCTTCAGTTATCTACCAGACATAATCTGTTATTTTTAAGGCGCCCATTATAGTCTTTGGCTACAATTTATTTTAGTAACACAACTACCTAGTAGTCCTCATTTATAGATATAGGATAAGGTCTCAATTTTTATGTTATGTTGCGTTTGTTTACAGGTCTGTTGAGGGCGACCCGATATCCTACAAGCTGCCACCGGCTCGGTCTGAAGTAACAGACGATATGTGGGCACGCCCGCAGCAGCTTACAGCGGCGCAGTTCAGTAAAGAAAGTTTGGATAGAGCCTTGGAATCAACGGGTCAAAGACGCTACTATTATTTTTCATAATTCATAGTCAAGTTAAAACAGTAGAATAAGCAAAGTAAAATCTAGGAAAATAAGAGACAACTGAACGTTTTGATACCATAGTGCAAAGTAAGGATTTTGACCCAATAATGTTCAATGTGATTTGTATGAGCGTGTTATACCGTCCGTAATGTAGCTGAATGCGTTTCATGTAGTAAACAACAATATTTTATACGAATAGTACGTTAATGTAAGTGAATGTGTGTCATGTTGCATTTTGCAGGAAGTAAACATTACTAGCATTGTCTAGTCTATCGAATGCTATAGCCTTTCTATTTAGCTTTCACTGTAAGAGTAATCGAGTAAATACTTTCATAATAATTCTGTGCTATTGATCAACATACGACTACAAACTGTATACCATAAAAACTATAATCAGAATTAGTCTGCACTATAGTCGAGTACATTTTAGTACTTATTCTTTGATATTAGACTACGCACTGTATACCATAACTAGCATACACAATCATAAGGGTAATCTAACAAATAAAACTACATTATTCTTACAAGATAAGCGTTTTATTTACATTCAGCCCCATCTGTTGGCTTGCACGGGCGCCAGGAGCTGCGACACTATTTTTTCTGGGAATACCTTATGGTATTATATTATAACCACGACAGCTTTTTAGAAGTCTCTACTGCTGCCTATCGAATCGACTAAGTCTGCTTTGCACTATGGTCGACTACATATAAGACTACGAACTGTATACTATAACCATATCTATTTCGAGCACACTCTACAAAATAAAACTACAATATTCTTACAAGATTGTTTTATTTACATTCAACCCCATCTGTTGGCTTGCACGGGCGCCGGGAGCTGCGACACGATGTTCTCGGGGAGTACTTCAACCATGACTGCCTCGTCGTCGCCCAGCCAGTGGAAACCCGCCAGGTACTGTGCAAAAGAAAATGGATTACAATATAGGAATTTTTCTTTCACATTTACAAAGATTTTTTCGAAATATAATGTGTGACGCAACAATCCGTATTAAATTGGAAGTGCAGGCAGTTAAATCCACATGAAAGAAAATTCTATCAAAGCTACAAATGCAGCAAATGATTTTACTGTAGGTTCATTTTGTGCTAGGCAGGTAGTTAATGATTTGACTGAACATCCTGCGGTAATTTGGAAGAGTAGGCAGGCAATCAATAGTCTGATTGAACACCATCATATCATTTATCATTATGTAGGTTTACGCGACTTACTTGTTATTTAATTGGCAGCCGAAACGTAGAGTAACCAACTAAACAACACGTAAGTCGCGTAAACCTGCACAGTCAATATATAATCTGACTGAACTTTCCGTGATATTTTGGAATAACAAGCAAAGCAGACCGTCAATGATCTTCCTGACAATTCGGTGCTACTATGGTATGGTTGTCAGGCAGTCAATGATCTGACTGAACATTCTGTGCTAATTTGGAAGGGTAGACAGGCAGTTAATGATCTGACTGAACATTCTGTGCTAATTTGGAAGGGTAGACAGGCAGTTAATGATCTGACTGAACATTCTGTGCTAATTTGGAAGGGTAGACAGGCAGTTAATGATCTGACTGAACATTCTTTGCTAATTTGGAAGGGTAGACAGGCAGTTAATGATCTGACTGAACATTCTTTGCTAATTTGGAAGGGTAGGCAGGCAGTCAATGACCTGACTGAACATTCTTTGCTAATTTGGAAGGGTAGGCAGGCAGTCAATGACCTGACTGAACATTCTGTGCTAATTTGGAAGGGTAGGCAGGCAGTCAATGACCTGACTGAACATTCTGTGCTAATTTGGAAGGGTAGGCAGGCAGTCAATGACCTGACTGAACATTCTGTGTGGCAATGTGGGCAGTTGAAGATTGACTAAACATTCTGTGCTAATTTGGAAGAGTAGGCAGGCAATGATCTGACTAAACATTCTGTGCTAATTTGGAAGAGTAGGAAGGCAATGATCTGACTAAACATAATGTGCTAATTTAGAAGGGTGGGTAGGCAGTTAATGATTTGATTAAACATTCTGTGCTAGTTTGGAAGGGTAGGCAGGCAGTTAATGATCTGACTGAACATTCTGTGCTACTTTGGAAGGGTAGGCAGGCAGTTAATGATCTGACTGAACATTCTGTGCTACTTTGGAAGGCTAGACAAGCTGTTAATGATCTGACTGAACATTCAGTGCTATTTTGGAAGGGTAGGCAGGCAGTTAATGATCTGACAGAACATTCTGTGCTAGTTTGGAAGTATAAGTAGGCAGTTAATTATCTGACTAAACATAATGTGCTAATTTAGAAGGGTGGGTAGGCAGTTAATGATTTGACTAAACATTCTGTGCTAGTTTGGAAGGGTAGGCAGGCAGTTAATGATCTGACTGACATTCTGTGCTAATTGGAAGGGTAGGCAGGCAGTCAATGGCCTGAATCAACATTCTGTGTTAATATGGAAAGATAAGCAGGCAGTTCATGATTTGACTAAACATATTGTGCTAATTTGGAATTTTGACTTTGACTTTCACTTTGGAAGGGTAGGTAGGCAGTCAATGATCTGATTGAACATTCTGTGCTAATTTGGAAGAGTCGAGAGGGTCGATAATCAGAAACTCTTAATAGACTGCACATTTTGCACACTGCACTCTTAATAGACTGCACACTGTGTTACTTAGGAACGTCAAAAATGTGAATATGAAATAAAGAAACACTTTTCTCACCTTGATAGGAATAACACTAAACTTCAGCGGTGTAGGTTTAAATGGCTTTCTTTTCATTTCTGGTTCCGCTTCTTCGTCTGTTTGACTCTGTTTAAAGAAAATAAATAATTAAGTAATGGAAAAAATGGTACTAAAGCAATAATCGAAAGTTCTTGTCGAGTGGGTCTTATATTACCTAGCTTATTATGATCATAATCCAAGGATGAGCAACATAATAGCTTGAAATAGGTATGGAAAGGGGCATTTTGTCGACCTAATTTTCACTCGGAAAAATGTTATGTCTACCTCTTTTAATACAAACCTGTTTAGTCCTGTCCAGTAATCAGAGCGAAGTCTCATCGTAGCAGACGATAGCGTTTTTCTTAGGATGCACTTGCACCACCTGAACTGCAGTGCTGCGATTGAGCCACTGTTCTGGTATTGATATTATGTCACTTACTATATGTTAAACGAACCTGCTTAGTCCTATCTAGTACCCAGAGCGAGGTCTCATCGTAACATACGATTGCATTTTTCTTAGGATGCACTTGCACCGCTTGAACTGCAGTGCTGCGATTGAGCCACTGTTCTGGTATTGATATTATGTCACTTACTATATGTTAAACGAACCTGCTTAGTCCTATCTAGTACCCAGAGCGAGGTCTCATCGTAACATACGATTGCATTTTTCTTAGGATGCACTTGCACCGCTTGAACTGCAGTGCTGCGATTGAGCCACTGTTCTGGTATTGATATTATGTCACTTACTATATGTTAAACGAACCTGCTTAGTCCTATCTAGTACCCAGAGCGAGGTCTCATCGTAACATACGATTGCATTTTTCTTAGGATGCACTTGCACCGCCTGAACTGCAGTGCTGCGATTGAGCCACTGTTCTGGTATTGATATTATGTCACTTACTATATGTTAAACGAACCTGCTTAGTCCTATCTAGTACCCAGAGCGAGGTCTCATCGTAGCATACGATAGCGTTTTTCTTAGGATGCATTTGCACCGCCTGAACTGCAGTTCTGCGATTGAGCCACTGTTCCGGTAACGCCGCGCCGGGCCAGTCTGTTACCCTCTTCTTTGCTAGGTCATATTCTACGATCTGTAAAGACGACAAATATTGTTTAAAAGCTATACTGGGTTATTTTTTAGTCAGTGCGCAAACTTTGCAGGGTGTTTCTACTCGTGACTCTGAACAACTTTGACCACGTGCAAATTGCAAAAAAATAATTGGATGTTACATAGATAAATTCATACCTACTCGGCAAAAATGTATGGAACAACCAAAAATTATTTTTAAATTTCGCAGGTGGCCCCATAGTAAAAGTTGTTCAGAATGTCGAGTAGAAACATCCTGCAAAGTTTGCGCACCGATTATAAAATAACCCTGTATACAACGCACCGTTTTCCAAATATTAGCAGATAAACCAAAATTGTGAACATTCATTGTGCTTCATTCAAGTCGCACAGCCTCGAAGAAGCGAGGTATATTTTTAGAGCACAACACTATTGTAACATTACCGCAGTCGGCTTTTTTGGTTTTTTAACACATCTACTTGTTTAAATAGGTAGAGTATTTCGAGTTGAAGCTGATAAAGCAGCTGACGGGCCGCTAGTTGATAAAATTAGGATTTGATTTGGCCCTTTACAAGTTTACCTTGATGAGAACTTACCGTCTGATCAGCATACACTACAATAAGCATATCCTTGTCCACAGTAAGAGCGGTAGGCACGCACTGGTACACGGGCAACGTTATATGGGGAACGAATTTCTTCTTTTTAGTTCCCACGAACACTTCGATCAATCCCTTAGCGTCCGCCGCTACGATATAGGTTTGATCTTGAGCCGTCTTTTTTGAGACAAGTAAATGTAGTATTGAGGTGATTTTTAGATCTGGAAATAGGAAGCAAACATCAGTACCTGTGTTATCATGAGGGAATCTCAAAATCGGCATTAACTCAGAATACAATATTTTTACAAAAATACTTGAGATGTGAATGCGTATTCCTCGACTTATTCTGGATAATGACTATGAAAGGATACATACATACACACATCACAGTGTATGTTTCGTGCGCGGGTGGCAAAGCGATACACGGTCTCTGAGTAACATTCTAATGTTACATATTGCATATAGCATCCTCTAGGATGCTGTAGGATGTACAATATGCCGATGGAATGAGCAACCATGGTCTGCGAGTCCTCGCTGAAGGCTACTGCATGTGATTGCTATCAGTATTAGACACATAGATTCATACCTTTATCTATGCTCTGTATGACAGTGGCTCCAGCGTCTGCGTCGACGTGTAGGATATACAGCGTGCCGTTGGAATGCGCGACCATGGTCTGCGAGTCCTCGCTGAAGGTTACATGTGCTTGCTATCAGTGTCAGAATAAGACACATAGATTCATACCTTTCTCTATGCTCTGTATGACAGTGTAAGACACATAGATTCATACCTTTCTCTATGCTCTGTATGACAGTGTAAGACACATAGATTCATACCTTTCTCTATGCTCTGTATGACAGTGGCTCCAGCATCTGCGTCGACGTGTAGGATATACAGCGTGCCGTTGGAATGCGCGACCATGGTCTGCGAGTCCTCGCTGAAGGCTAATTGCTATCAGTATTAGATAGATCAAGATTAGATTAAGACACATAGATTCAAACCTTTCTCTATGCTCTGTATGACAGTCGCTCCAGCGTCTGCGTCCACGTGAAGTATGTACAGGGTGCCGTTGGAATGCGCGACCATGGTCTGCGAGTCCTCGCTGAAGGTTGCATGTGCTTGCTATCAGTATAAGACACATAGATTCATACCTTTCTCTATGCTCTGTATGACAGTGTAAGACACATAGATTCATACCTTTGTCTATGCTCTGTATGACAGTGGCTCCAGCGTCTGCGTCGACATGTAGGATGTACAGCGTGCCGTTGGAATGCGCGACCATGGTCTGCGAGTCCTCGCTGAAGGTTGCACGCATTGCTTTCTATCAGTGTTAGATAAAGATACATAGATTCATACCTTTCTCTATGCTCTGTATGACAGTGTAAGACACATAGATTCATACCTTTGTCTATGCTCTGTATGACAGTCGCTCCAGCATCTGCGTCGACGTGTAGGATATACAGCGTGCCGTTGGAATGCGCGACCATGGTCTGCGAATCCTCGCTGAAGGCCACGCGGTCGCAAGTCGGGGACATGCCTTCTATTAGGATCTTGGACACTGATATGTTTTGGTCGTCTTGGTCGTCCTGAAAAGTAGGTATAACATTTTAGGTATAAGTTTTTAAAAGCAATATTGAAAGTTTTGTATTATCTAATAAACATAATTTCATCTGAGACGTAAGACGTATATAAAATCATGGCTATACCGGGAGTAAAGGAAAGGGTATAACTCAAAAAAAAATGTTGGTCCTCCCATACAAAATCGCCGATCAGTCAATTGATTTACTATGGAAGGTCCAAATTTTTTTCTCACATTTCGACGCATGTTCCATAGGGAAAGTTGTTCAGTTTCATGAGTACCTTGACCTCCTTCCGGCTTGCTATATATACCCTTTCCGTTACTCCCTGTATAAGGTCCTATTAAATTCACTGCAAATATTTTAAGGGCATGCATAAATATGTATAAGAAAACATCTAAGGCATTTAAAAAAATCTACACGCTAGATTTTTTTTATCAAACAAACTTTTTAATTAATTATGTGAACATCCTTTGACTGACCCGACTGACGTTCCGCTACGTAGACAGGATTCACTTACACGGCACGCACACTAACAACCAACCAATCACAGCACCTTTTTTGGCGCGTAATTTAAATTCATCGATGTGTGTGTTTCTAGGACAAACAGGTTGCACTTTTTTCGTTTTGTTGTTTTTTTAGTTAAATCCATTTTTTTCGAAAACTAGCTTGTAGATTTCTTTAAAAATTTGCCTAGTACATGCTTATATTTTATTTGATCTGCCCCTAAAATATTTGCAGTGAATTTAATAGGACCTTATATTCCTCGTAGGATAGGCTCTGCATAGATTAGACTGAGGTCTGAGCGTTGGCGCGACGAGATCTAATAAAATATTGAAAGACATTTCTAATATTGATGTATTGCAATGTTGAACTGAACATCCGAAAATAACGATGTATCTTTCGAATTTCGGTCTCCCGCAGGATGAGATAGGAATATGTATGTGTATATGTATATATAACACAGGACATTTTTCTGAACCATATTTTAAAAATATGTTTGAGTATACTTACCGTGTCTAATTTCAGCAATCTGATTTCACTGTCCGTGGCATAAGCGATGAATTCTCCGCTCGGGGACAAAGCGCAACACTGCACTTGCTTTTTCTTCTTCGTCTGTATTGACACCAACTTTACTGGATTCTCAATGACCTTTAGACTTTGTTTCTCATTCTTCTTCGCAAGTTTCTTTGCTTCTTTTATCGCTGAGTCCTGCTCTAGTTGATTGTTATTCTGTTTTTGATTTGGAACATCTTCCGTGTTGATGTTCGAGACTATTATGTCGCCACTGTCGTCCGTTGCGTACTTTCCTAATTTCCATATTTCTAGATGACTCTTGTACCTGCAATGCAAGTAAATTTTTAAAATAAGAAAAGCTCAACCCACAAAGCATATTTGGCATTGCTAGAACTTGCACTGTAGGTAATATTGTTCGAAAAAGCTACAGCTCATTCATTTTGTTAACAGGTAACTCAACAGTACCATGTCTATAGTACTTAAAATATAGTTTGAGCTCTGTGACAGGCAATCCGTAGAAGAGAAGGAAATAAAGGGTAATGGATCCTATACCATATAATTTACTCGAATCTGCCTGCTGCCACAGGGATCACGCTAGATTACGAAGTATACTGATATCAACTAGTTTCAATCAGTAAAAGGAGCATAGCATTACTAACTTTAGCAATAAGAGCTTGTTGGCGCCACACACGGACGACCGCGGCGCGGGTGTCATAGGAGGCACACGCATCACCCACTTGGGCGGATAGCTCGACAGTGTGAGGTACCCATCAATGCCCAGGGATACCAACTTGCCATCACATAGTAGTAGTGACCTGTAACAAGGAAAGATAAATAAGGTAAAGATAGGGGTAGTGTTAATATTACAGTCCAATAATTATTACACTGTTTTTGAATGATCTATTCTGGATTTCTGTTACATTTGCCATAGTATGCACTTTAAAATAGAGTTCCAGGCATATTACTAAGTAATTATCATACTTTAGTACTCCTTGGTTCTGTAACCCTTGAAACCACTTGAAACAACCTAACTAATTGGCAAGACAATTTCAAATTAAGGGAACAGATTATATACTCAAATCCAAAATTCCTGCGAGTAGTTTGACACAAGTTTGACATTTGGAGTGATGCCACCTCAAAGAGAAAAAAATCAGTGTTGGGGTAAATGTCGATATTTTACTATCGATATGAGTGTAGTGCTCAATTTATTTTGTTGTTAGGATCTATAAGGCCACGTCTCTTGAGCTTGCGGATGATTTCCCAAACAAAAGACTAAACATCGATATACGTTATACGTACATTGCGGCGTCATTATATGGGGTGAAATTTTACTAGTGACCGATAGCGAAAACTCAGAACCGGCGTGTGATAAGGAACAACTTTCCCCAAGGAACATAGGTCGAAATATATAAAAAAATTTTGGACCTCCTATACAAAATTGCCGATCAGCTGATTTGAGTTAAACTATGGGAGGTCAAAATATTTTTTCGTTTTTCGACTTATGTTCCTTGGGGGAAATTGTCCAAAGAATAATAACAAAAGCAAAATATATCTATACATATAATAAAGTTGTAGAGGGTCGAAAGTCTGTACATAGAAGATTTTTCAAAAAAAAGTGTTTGGTGATACTTAAAATTGATAACAGAACACGTTTCAGCAATTTTTAGATTTTTTTCTGTTTAGATGTTTGTCTGTTTATCTGTTTCTCTGTTTATCTGTTTATTTGTTTAGATGTTTGTATGTGAAAGCATCACGCAAAAACGACTGAACCGATTTTGATGCAAATTATACCAAAATGTCGGGAAAATCACCGACCAGGTTATAGGCTAAAAAAAATCAACCCTTAAAAGGGGGGGTTGCCACTATACTTAAAATAAGTTTGCACGGAAATCGATATTGCGTTGCGGTAGAGAAATAAGTACCTATAAGATGTAAAAAAATCAACTAAAATTATTTCAAAAGGTGAACCAGTCCATGAAACTGAACAACTTTCCCCAAGGAACATAGGTCGAAAAATGAAAAAAAAAAAATGCTTCCCTACAAATTACTCGGTCAGCTATCGGCTAGAACATTTTATACAGAGGAGGTCTATTTTTATTTCCATAGTATGTAAAAAAGAGGACTTTAAACATTTTAAGGGGTAAACGAATCCATGAAACTGAACAACTCTTCCTAAGAAAAATAGGTCGAAATTCGAAAAAAAATTTGGCCCTCTCATACAAACTGACATGGCCGGCCAATTTTTATATGGGAGGATGATATTTTATATATTTTTTTTCATATTTCGACCTATATTCCTTAGGAAATATAATGTCATTTTTCTCAAGACTCCAGCGACGGATTTTGATGTGGTTTGGGCTTGGTTTGCGTTTTAGAGTAGTATTAGCCTTAGGAACCTTATGCACTATGTCTCAATGCTGGTCGCTATTTGGTCCACTTTGGGCAATGTCCTATAAACTTTTTTCATTTCGTAAATTATCAAGTGAAAATAAACTGGGACCGTTTTCCATAGCCTGAGATTCTGGGTTTTACTGCTACTGGGCCGCTACAGAACTTGGACTTGCGTAGACATAAACGCAACGTGATACGTCCTGTGACCTGTCTACGGGAGCCTTTAAATTCACACTTTTCAAATACTTTTTCTACCAACCTCTACCTACTCTACCTATAGATGCAACCTCAGGAAAAAACTCTTTAAATGCAAAAAATATGTCTGTCAAGTATTATGTTTGACAATTTGATTTGTTTACTTTACGCTTTGTAAATTATTTTACCGATATTTTTCGATTTTTATTGGTTGTTACATATTTTACCAGAACAAAGGATCGTGAATTCGTGAACAATGTTTAAGATAACTACAACAGTTGGTTATATGTGATTTTTTGTGTTTCTTATCAAAGAAAATGGTGTATGTGTTTTTTGCGTCTAAATCAGCACAATACGGTATACAACATGTGTGAATGAAGTTCTTTTTGAATACAATTGAGGTCCTAAATATAATTAAATGCAAAGATAAGTGTGAAATATTCTAGGGAATCAAATATATATCCATTTAGATAGAACGAAATACAATGTTTATGTTTTTTGCAGTTTGTTTTGGTTTTATGACAGATATGAATGACAGTTTACTTTTTAACATTGATACTTATGCCATAGTTCATGAAGGTTTCATAGATACAAATGCCATCATATAAGAAGGTTCCATTTGATTTCGATGACAAGAAAAATTTAGTTTCATTTGAAATCCCGATTGTAGAGAACTTCGTACAATCCTTTTCATATGCAAAATACACATAACTTTTGAAAACTGGTAGGTACATCGCCAAAAGTACGCAATACCATCTATTTTGAGCAGCGCACTTTACTGGGAGAAAAAGCCTAGATTCCAAACATGAAACTATTTATTTTATCGATACATACAGCACTGGTCGTAACATGGTATCACCCAAGTGTCACCAACTGTCAAACTACTCGCAGGAATTATGGTTTTGACTATAGGTACTTTTGTTTTGCATTTTTGTACACAGTATAAAATGAATTTGCTTTTGGCATTTCTCTGTCATGGACACTGCTAACTCCCCCTAAACCAAGCAATCGATTTTCAATTTTTTTATAGAAAGAATAATTCAATTATGTAGGTGTAGTGTAGATACAATAAATGATGGGTAAAGATCTTATTCCTATAAGAAAACTAATAGCTATGGGTGCCACAAGTAAAAAATAAATAGACTATTTTATTTACCTAACATCATGTTCATGGATATTCCTCTGAACATTCCTGACCCACTGCTCCTGGCCTTCCTTAACCTCAACCTTCTGGAACTGTGATATGACGGGGTCGACTCCGCTGCAGTAGATGTTCTTCTCATCTTCAGACACAGCCACTGTGAGCACATCAGCTTTGTGGGTCACATATGACTCTATCTGTGAAATAATAAGAACAGTGAAACATTAGGCAGACTGGTATTTGGATCTGAGTGAATTACAACTTTTCTCCGAATATTTCGAAAGAACTGGAAACTTCTAGAATAGAGTAAATTTAAAAAATAATCAAAGTAAACTACAAAATAAGGCAACAAATTGAAAATGGTCATTCAAAGTAGACAGAGAACATCCCTTTACTAAATAGTTATTTCATGTTTTAAATAAAAAAATAAGTAAAGTCTCTGGTAAAAGAGGCAGGTTTAGTTTAATTCTAGTTATATTGTGTTGATATGATTTTATAGTTATCCCCGGTTTATTTTAAATACTTACCTACAAAGCACCTGTTTATAGTCATTGAAGGCTGATCACAGATAATGAAATAAAACAAAAAACATATTACCTGTTCACCAATAGTCCCATCCCAGAACGTTAGCCTGCCCATACTATCTCCAGATACTATAGTATTGTCTGACAGCACCGCTAAACTCCACACTATTACTTCCTTTTGCCTTCGCGGGACTGAGATGCGCGTAATAGCATGCCCTGTCTTCACATTCCACACTCTTATCGAGTCTGTGGAACCTGGAAATGAAATAGTAGATTAAATATTTCATATCAATAAAAATGTTAAATAAATGATTTTGTTTATATATTTCATACCTGTTACAAGAGTTTTTCCTGTTTTGTCAAACTTGCAACACATAATTCTTCCATCTTGCTTGTCAAATAGCTTGTTGTATACAATATCATTGTTGTCTACGGAATATAAGTTTATGTAGCCTTGTTCTGTTCCTACTGCCACTAGATTTTCTTTAGAATCAACATCCAAGCACCAGGCAGCGTAACCAGTGAGGAGCACAGAGTTCTTTATAGACAGCTTGGCTAAGTCCCACTCTACCAAAGAGCCGTTGAGACCAGTGGCAAGTAACCTCTCACCAACCCAACCTAGGGCTTCCACTGAGCCTTGGTCGACTCCAGGAATGAATCTCACCATGTAAGGCGCTTTTGCCAAGTTCCATACCTCTATCGACGCATCAGCCCTGTAATTTAAGTGTAAGTTTACCAAATTGAAGAACATAAACAAGTTGTAAGCACTGCACTGGTAAGCACAAAACTAACCTCGCTACCGCAATGAGTTTGAGCTTTTTGTTGAATGAAGCACAGTTGATAGGCTGAGGAATTGGATTATAAAACCTAACCCGATGCACTTTACTAGCCATTTCTTATAAAATTACAAATAATCGAAAAAATACTATATGCACTTCTCGGTCAAAAAACTGACAGCTAATGCCTAATGTCAAAACCACGTGTATGCATTTACAAAGAATGTTGCCGAATTAAATTAGAATCCTAAATAATTCCGTTTGTTGGCAAAAATTATAAAAAATTAATTAAATTTTCAACAAGTTGCAAAAATTATAAAGTCATATTATCACTTTACTTACAGTTTTCACTTTCACTAGTCTTTACAAAATATATATTTTTTTTATCTTTAATAAAATAGGTATAGCTAGCTTCGTACACGTGTCACTACTTATTGCCATTTTAAAAAAACTTCCTAGGAATTAGGAACATTTAACTTGGTTTATAAATTGAAAATAAATACTGAAATAATTATTCCAGTAAAAAAATTAGGTGAGTTGTCTTCCAAATTGTTCTTCAGTCACATTTGTACCAATTTGTCACATTTAACTGTCTAGATTTTAAGCTATAGTACTTGGGATTGGGAGTTGGGAGTCTTGAAACTATCAAAAATATATGCCCCGTATGGAAAATTCAGGATATTGGGTGGGCCACATTAAAAAAGTAAAAAAAACTTGATTTCTTTCTTGGTCGGAATAGATCAAAATATTCTTTCTAAAATTCGTGTTTTATCGGTGATATTTGCATATTCAAACAGTAAATCATCCGTGATTTCATCATGGGTGATGGACAAAGTGAAAGACAACCCTTACTAAGGGAAGGTAAGGACGAAAACGAAGTTACTAGTTTGACAGCCTGATGATTCAACCAAAAGCGTATTTCGCTGTTTTCTTGTTGCTAAACAAAGCGATGGATGGTTCCAGCAGACATGTAACTACGTATCGTTGGTTCTCAATTACGCAACTAGCTTTTAACTATTACATGAATTGATGATATTTCGCCTAATGTCGTATGTTGTTTTGTAATAGTACCGGAGGAGAATAATGAGAGTACAGTGTCTCCTATCGGGCCGGATGAGTTGCCGCCGTCGTACCAGCAGGCT
This sequence comes from Phthorimaea operculella, assembly GCA_024500475.1. NCBI lineage: Eukaryota > Metazoa > Arthropoda > Insecta > Lepidoptera > Gelechiidae > Phthorimaea > Phthorimaea operculella. The sequence goes on from JANFCV010000009.1 coordinate 1,606,218, forward strand.
GGCATGCCCATGGTGACATGCCGCGTGTGCCAGGCGATGATCGACATATCGGGGAAGAGAGAACAGCATGTGGTCAAATGTTCTGAATGCAATGAAGCTACAGTAAGTATCTATAGACTGCAACTATTCCCCTAGCTGTGGTTGTATGGTTCATTTATTTATCAAGGTAATCCCTTTAGTTGGAATGAGGCTAGGTGGGATTGCTGTGCTGAATTGAGCATTTGTGGGAGTGACAACATTTGCTATGAAACTTTGTAAACAACTATATTTAAAAGCTATATTAAGATGTATCTATAACACTTCAGTTTAAGTTATTGAACATGAACATCGAGAACAAACAACTTACTTGTTTATAAACATGTACTTTATGATTATCTAACTATCTTGTTTTAACAATGTTGCTACTATTACTAAATGTGCAGCAAATGAAGTGGAAAAAATATCAACTTGTAATGTATAAAAAACCACTTTATTTATCGAATGTAAAAATAAATACTTCAAATATTTTAAAGGGTGAGCCAGGCCAGCCCATAAAACTTAACAACTTTTCCCAAGGAACATAGGTTGAGATGTGAAAAACTATTTTGAACCTTCTCCCATTCAAATGTACCATCCAAGCAGGACAATTTGTATGGGTAGAAAGATCTACTGATAGCATGTAACTAGTCTTTATAATTTGAAATAACAGATTTATCTTATTAGATTTTCATATCTAATAATAAATATGACTAATATGACTAATTTAATAAACTAGAATGCTAAACAATACAACTTGTTATTAAAGTGAATGGAGCTAATCTTGGCCTGTTATAATTACATGCAGGTATTTTATTAAAAGTTTGCCTGGCTCACATATCAAGAGAGTTGACTGAACTTATTCTTTTTATGAAAATCCATTTCTACTTTACCCTCCATTATGATTGTAATGAATGATATATCTTACATATCTTTCCAAACTTCCAAGTTCCCTAGTATAATCTACTCTTATCACCAGTATAATAAAAAGTTAAAACTGTAAAATTTAGCAGTTAGCTATTTTCACAACAGACAGACAGACATAGAAATGGAAACTTCATAATTTTATACTATGTATTGATGTAGTTAGTGTTAGAGCATACTTTTTTGTTAACAACTAGTTGCATGTTTTGCTGCAAAGTAAAAGCCTTGCCTTTTTCACATAATCTATCTCTATTTGATTCGGTACAAATTCATTCATTGCCAATTTTCTTTTACAGCCAATCAGAAACGCGCCACCCGGCAAGAAGTACGTGCGGTGCCCCTGCAACTGCCTGCTCATCTGCAAGTCGTCGTCGCAGCGCATCGCGTGCCCGCGCGCCGACTGCAAGCGCATCATCAACCTGGCGCCGTCGCCCGTCACGCCGCCCGTGCCGACCCTGCCGGGCATGTGCCGCGTCATCTGTGCGCACTGCCAGGACACGTTCTTGGTAAGTGTAGGTTGGTGCCTACTAGCCGACTACAAGCGCATCATCAACCTGGCGCCTTCGCCCGTCACGCCGCCCGTGCCGACCCTGCCGGGCATGTGCCGCGTCATCTGTGCGCACTGCCAGGACACGTTCTTGGTAAGTGTAGGTTCGTGCCTACTAGCAGACTGCAAGCGTAGGTTTGTGCCTACTAGCAGACTGCAAGTGTAGGTTGGTGCCTACTAGCAGACTGCAAGTGTAGGTTGGTGCTACTAGCAGACTGCAAGTGTAGGTTGGTGCCCGCGCGCCGACTGCAAGCGCATCATCAACCTGGCGCCGTCGCCTGTCACGTCGCCCGTGCCGACCCTGCCGGGCATGTGCCGCGTCATCTGCGCGCACTGCCAGGACACGTTCTTGGTAAGCAGGTGTAGGTTGGTGCCTACTAGCAGACTGCAAGCGTAGGTTGGTGCCTACTAGCAGACTGCAAGTGTAGGTTGGTGCCTACTAGCAGACTGCAAGTGTAGGTTGGTGCCTACTAGCAGACTGCAAGTGTAGGTTGGTGCCTACTAGCAGACTGCAAGTGTAGGTTGGTGCCTACTAGCAGACTGCAAGTGTAGGTTGGTGCCTACTAGCAGACTGCAAGTGTAGGTTGGTGCCTACCAGCAGACTGCAAGTGTAGGTTGGTGCCGACCAGCAGACTGCAAGTGTAGGTTGGTGCCTACTAGCAGACTGCAAGTGTAGGTTGGTGCCTACTAGCAGACTGCAAGTGTAGGTTGGTGCCTACTAGCAGACTGCAAGTGTAGGTTGGTGCCTACTAGCAGACTGCAAGTGTAGGTTGGTGCCTACTAGCAGACTGCAAGTGTAGGTTGGTGCCTACTAGCAGACTGCAAGTGTAGGTTGGTGCCTACTAGCAGACTGCAAGTGTAGGTTGGTGCCTACTAGCAGACTGCAAGTGTAGGTTGGTGCCTACTAGCAGACTGCAAGTGTAGGTTGGTGCCTACTAGCAGACTGCAAGTGTAGGTTGGTGTCTACTAGCAGACTGCAAGTGTAGGTTGGTGCCTACCAGCAGACTGCAAGTGTAGGTTGGTGCCTACTAGCAGACTGCAAGTGTAGGGTGGTGCCTACTAGCAGACTGCAAGTGTAGGTTGGTGCCTACTAGCAGACTGCAAGCGTAGGTTGGTGCTACTAGCAGACTGCAAGTGTAGTTTGGTGCTATTAGCAGACTGCAAGTGTAGGTTGGTGCTACTAGCAGACTGCAAGTGTAGGTTGGTGCCTGATAGCAGACTGCAAGTGTAGGTTGCTGCCTACTAGCAGACTGCAAGTGTAGGTTGGTGCCTACTAGCAGACTGCAAGTGTAGGTTGGTGCCTACTAGCAGACTGCAATCATCAACCTGGCGCCGTCGCCCGTGACGCCGCCCGTGCCGACCCTGCCGGGCATGTGCCGCGTCATCTGCGCGCACTGCCAGGACACGTTCTTGGTAAGCAAGCGTAGGTTGGTGCCTACTAGCAGACTGCAATCATCAACCTGGCGCCGTCGCCCGTGACGTCGCCCGTGCCGACCCTGCCGGGCATGTGCCGCGTCATCTGCGCGCACTGCCAGGACACGTTCTTGGTAAGCAAGCGTAGGTTGGTGCCTACTAGCAGACTGCAAGTGTAGGTTGGTGCTACTAGCAGACTGCAAGTGTAGGTTGGTGCTACTAGCAGACTGCAATCATCAACCTGGCGCCGTCGCCCGTGACGCCGCCCGTGCCGACCCTGCCGGGCATGTGCCGCGTCATCTGCGCGCACTGCCAGGACACGTTCTTGGTAAGCAAGTGTACAGGTTTTATACTGTAGCGACGCGGAGTGCAATGAAAACGCATCTACTGCTGACGAGGCGACGACAACCACCCTACTAGCACAATGTAAACTACATCATACTCGTCAAATAAGAATAACCAATCAAAGGCTCAGGCCTAAAACAAGGTTACGAAGTTTTGCCGAAGACCTAGCATTAATAGGAAATCCACGACCTACCTACTTCGGCTGCAGTCCCTGAGCTAACATCTCGCTCGGAGGAAATCCCCGTTTTCTATGAAACTGATTTGAACCAATTGGTTACTACTCATCACCTTTCTCGACAGAACCTCAAGGTATTCTACAGTAAATCTAGCATACTAACTAAATAAAGAAAATAAATACTTATCCTCACTGTCCTTTAATTAATTATATTCAGAGAGGACAACAACCCATTTTAAGGTCATACAAACACTAAGTTGGGCAATCATTATGTTTTGTATGATATTTACATTGATAAAGGTTTTATCACTTTGTAAAATGTCCTTAATTTCAATTATCAATCACCGGTGTTGCTAAGTGCAATATAAATTATCGAATCCTCTTAACAAACATGACACAGGAAAATGCAAGTAAGTAATCTGACTCATAGTCACTCACTACATTGTAGCTTGGAACTATAATAATTACTTTATTATATCTACTAAAATAGATCTTATCAACAAAACAGAACAATTGTAAAAACGACATTATCGTGTTTACACTGCACTAATAATAAGTAAGAAGAATGTAAACATGCTATTATCTTACTGGGGCACTAGAACTTGAGAATAATTATGCATATTATTATTTTAAATAACAGTCTAAAGAAAGAAAAATGAAAAAGACATGCTCACCTTTGTGACTAATTTTAATTGTTAAGCCTATTGTATAATTTGCTACACATTCATGAACAATTATGAGTGTAACTCAAAGCAGATCTTTAGGTATATTTTATGTTGAATCAATGTCACAATATTTCACAATAACTCACCATGATTCATACCAATAATAATTGTTATCGATATTCAAATTGAACATTTAGCTTTGTTCAATAACGAAAATATATCAAAACAATCAGATAGCTTGGCGACAGAGTTTAATGAACTTTGATTTTATTTTAATTACCTTGTTCCTGAATAGAATATTAGGTAGGTATTTATAGCAGATTAATACAAACACAAGGATGGCTGTGAACTTTTTAAATCGGAAAAATAAAATCTTGTTCGAAAAATATTCTAAATTATTGATATTTCTGGTCAAGACTGTTTACAAACTCGAGTAAAAAGCTCAGTTTGTGGTTAAAAACCTCTGACACCAGAGTTCATTGGCTCGTTCATGAACTTGATGTATCTCACGATAACAGAGAAAGCACCGAATTTGCAGATTTTGTATTATGAATTGAAATAATTTTCTCGAATTTGTGAGATCATCCCAATAGTTTTTTCTTTTTTGAAAATTTACTAAATTCTCTACTGGAAGCAGGATTTAAAACTGCGACTTTCGTCCTCAGTACTGGCTACGCTTCATTTATCTAAGATGCCGCGGCTCAATCTTTACCTGCAAATTAAACTTCTATTTTTTTTACTTGCTTCTATCCATAATGCCCCAGCACCGGGAATCATATTTTTTTTTTATTTATTTAACTTTATGCAAAATTTACATGGGCGGACTTAATGCCAAGGGCATTATCTACCAGTCTACCTTAGGGCATGTGGAAACGGACGATGCAGGTGCAAAAATAAATGCAATACGGCACTTAGACCAGTTACATGAGATATAATAAAAAAAAATCTACTACTAATGTCAATTTATATATAAATAACTATAAATATGTAATATAATGAATATATACAACGTGTTACAAAACAACCAATAAATCTCCCATACAAAGTGAGTTCATTTTGTATGGAAAGTCCAAATTTTTATTTCATATTTCGACCCATGTTCCATGGGGAAAGTTGTTCAGTTTCATGAGTACCTTGACCTCCTTTCAGCTTTATTGGTTGTTTTGTAACACCCAGTATATTTAATATAATATAATAAGTATAAATAGAATATATATAAATATTAATTATACCTTAACAAGGAGCATAATGATCGGACAAACTGGGGAGGATACTTAAATTAGAAAAATAATTCATGTAATATTAAGCAACCAAAAGCATGTATGAAACAACTGATTAAGACGGCTGGAGCAACTTGAGGAAATGTTCACGCAATCTGATCTTGAACACCTGGCGACTGGGAGCTTTCCTTATTTCGAGAGGCAGGTCATTCCACAGCATAGCAACACTGACCGTAAAAGAATCTCCAAGAAATCCCGTACGATATTTTGTACCCGCTAGCAGCAGGTTATCAGATGAGCGCGTTTGCCTTTCGTGAGTATCACAAAGATATCGGAATTGGTCCCTCAGGTAAGGTGGCGCATTAGGCTCATTCAGGATAGCGTAAAGTACACATAAAGCTCGTACATTCTGCCGCTGCCGTATCGGAAGCCACTTCAATTTCTGACGATATTGAGACACGTGGTCATATTTGCGAAGACCAAATACGTACCAATCATAGCGGTTGATCTAGTGTTAAAGTTTCTAATAGATATTTTTGTTATTTTCAGTACCAGCTCCTCAAGAATGCGCCAGTACGCTGCCCACATTGCCGGAAAGTCTCGTCAGTCGGACCAAGGATGGCGCGCGTCAAGGTAATATAATAATACTTAATTTTACAATAAACGATAACCATGATAAAATCAAATAAATATAATCACAGTTATAATTTCACATAAACACTGAACGAAATCATAGCAATAACAGAGTTTAGTTGCCCCTCTTTTATTAGTACAACTGTTAACCACATGTGTTGTTCTCTAGTTGGACCTATTGTTAACGGTGAATAAGTTCAACTAGCGAAAAACAATGAATCGTTACGTAATATCAATAAATACCTATCTTGAGTTGCAATTTTCCAAGGTTGGAAAGTTGCAATATCAAAGATACAGGCAACACCCAGTTACAGATTCAGGTAACACCTAGTTTAGAGTACTCTGTTTAATTGTAATTTCACTACTTAGACATAAGTTTTCTCTAAGAATATTTGTTATTTTATGCTAACCGTCTAAGTTTTATGTCGGATATTAATAAATAATTTTTATTTTCAATAATTTGTAATTTCCAGGGCACGATATTCGCAATCCTAGCGCTGGTAGTGCTCGGCATAGCGCTGGGCGTCACTTTAGGCACCCTGAGCGCGGCCAAGTCTCACGGCGGCGGCGTGTACGTGGCCTATGTTGGTGCTTTCCTACTGGCACTCATCCTGGCGGGCCGCGCCGTCTACTACTTCGCCATGAAGGTCAGCGTCATCGACGGACCCATGTAAGCAACCACCGTGTAACTAGGTTTGTGATATGACTAGAATATAATATGCTTAGAGCGTATAAGCAAGGTATAGAGTGCGCCTTAAATGGTACGAACGGTTGGACCGATACTAATGCAGTCTCTCTTGGATAGCAAAACGACGGTGACAACACTTGAACCTCTATTCTGCCGTGCTAACTAAAACCGCAGTAAGTCAAAAGATCGAGGTTTACGCGCCTAAAGTTTGTATTTTTATTTTGGCGTTTTAGGCACTTTTCTAAGATATTTTTGTTGTCATATCTATTGATCCTTTCCTATCGTATCGTCGTAAGATAATTTGATTGCAAAAAAGTACTCAGAAACGTCAAAATATTATTACGAACTTTAGGCGCGTAAACCTCGATCTGTTGACTTACTGCGGTTTTAGTTAGCACGGCAGTATTGACAAACGTATCTATACCGGGAGTAACAGAAAGGGTATAACAAGCCGAAAGGAGGACAAGGTACTCATGAAACTGAACAACTTTCCCCATGGAACATGGGTCGAAATATGAAAAAAAAATGTACCTCCCATACAAAATTGACGATCAGCTGATTGATTTACCATTCTGTTAATCCCCGGTAGAATGCTCACGCTGGGCACAAAATAGACAAAAGCGATACAGACACTCTATAGCTTGCTTATGTATGCTCTGAGATAATATCTCAATTCCATATAGCATTATTATGTAATGAAATAGTTTATTGTTATCGGATTGATCGGTCTTTTCGGGTGCCATGTGGTGCCGACCATATGCGACTATGGTCGCACTGCCCCCGCGTATAAACTATGTTTCATGCAAACAAAATATGCTCTCGTTTCTCAGTATCTTATATTGACATCAGATAATTTATATTTGAGAAAATTATAGTAAAATCTTTCAGCTGTTTATACATTTATATTTACGGTGTGTGTGAAAGAAGTGTTTTTATAAGGAAGCTGGGTGTAGAATAGATTGTCAAAAATGAGATTATTATTATTGGAAATCAAGTAGAACAGAACTGATCACTTTTTTTGTACAGGGTGACACCACTATTATTTTAGCAAAATTTATAGGGACCTTTGTTTTTCAAAATGATACCAAACAAAGAAATGCTATTATAAAACTGCAAAACTATTAACCGATTGCTTCAGAGTTATAAAATTATGAATGCTTATAATTGCATGCACTTGTAATACCGAATGACATCATTTGACTCGCAAGGTTCTGACATGTACCTACGCATTGATAAGAAGCAATAATCTCGAATGTATTAAAATTAACATTAATGAAATAATCGATGTGATAAAATCGATTTATCTTCTCTGGCCATCATGTGCCAATGTTCGGATATACTGAAAATGTCAGAAAGTAGAAACTATAAAATCATGTCTCAGTTATTCTGTTGAGGCTGAATATAGTTTTGATATTTGAATACTCTTGGGTTTTTGCATGTGTGAATAGTAATAATTTGCACAGCATGGTTTAGTATAAAATTTAGGTGTTATAAAGTGGTCATATTCTATACAATAGTAAACGAAAACTTCCGAAACCATAACTGATTGAATGTTTTGTTGTGTTCACATTAAATAATTATAACGTCGTTTATTTAAATAATAATTTTTATTGCGTTCACCAATTGAATTAATTTGTTACATTTTCTTTTTTATAAATTGGACACTCTTCCTGTATGATGAAGACTGTTTAATATTTAGTTTAACATGGTATGACCAATGGTTGTAGGGTTTTCGAGGGCATTTGGGAACCTGTTTCATCAGAATTGGCAACTATCTCATACTTCTGCATTTGCCTCGAGCAAAAACACTGAGCCGATACATAAGATATAATGAATGTCTCATTCATTATGAAAAAAAATTGCTATACAAAAATATGCTCGAAAACAAATGCAAAGTTATGAAATACAAAATACTGTATTGGCCAAAAGAATTCCGGAATTCATAACTCGCCTCATTTCATCACTGAGAGGATGATTGAGTTTTCCCGGTAGCCCTTTATGTGAGCTTTATTTATTGCGTTGGATTAATTTGTGATATACAATTTCCTCTCGATGCATAATGTCACGTTCGCAAATTGTCACGCTGTTAACAAAATCTTATTATTGTTAATTAATCACATTCGCAACTTAACACGCTCGTAAAGTTTGCATATTGAAAAAGAATTTTAATTAATCCTTTGGCATAGTTTCAAACTTCAAAACTGGCTAGAAATAGTAATTAAAAATCGTGACGTTTATGAATGTGTCTTGCTGAACGTGACATTTTAAGGCAGTTTGACATTTTGTAAATCTGACATTGTGCTTGGAGAGTAAACAATTGATAGTCAAGGCTAGCAGTCATGGTTTATTATTATTTTGTTTTAGACGCCAACTGTGCTATTTAATAGTCCAACTATAACATTCTCTGTAAAATGAATCAGTTTAGGTTATTCGAACATTTATTCATATTATCAATTATTATTTGTAAAATTATCTGTACCTACCTTAGATTATAATATCATGTATCATTTATTATTAATTTTCGTAACATGTTAGGGCTTTACACGTGTATTTATAGCTATAAGTCAAATAAACTGTAACGAAAATACGCCAGATTTTGATTTTGAAATGAAACCACACATTATTTATTTAATTTATCATTTATTTCATTATTAAACAATAAATATTTTGAGGTACATTTTACATTGATATAGTCAAATTAAATATTACATTCGTGTTTTATACAGCAGGCGCTTTAGTTATTAAATTTAAATTAGAATGGTCTAAAATTGTCTTAAAATACAGATATAGTTGTACCTCACCCCTGCTGAGATCAAATTGCAATATTATAGAAAAATAAAATTCGTTAACATATTTGTAAATACATATAAATTAATAACTTATCCTTAGACTTAAATAATAAAGCTTGCATATTGTTATTTACAGCGTAATTTTAAGGTATATGAAAATGTACCTTACGAATTATAAAAAAACAACAACAGTAAAATATGGCTGACAAAAGATTCGTTATAAATTCTGGCGAAAGTTTATTTGTGTGAAAATATTTATATTCATTTAGGATACTTTTTAAACCAAATTATTTTAGTTGTACTTAGGTATTTATTTATCTCTTATCGTGCCTTTAAATGATTGATTTTGAAAATAGAGTTATGAGGTGTTAAATTTGACTTTATGGTCAAGTAATACAGATTTTAAAAATCACAATTTCGTACTGCAGTGCAGGTAAGAGTAGGTTATCATGTAGTCGCGTTTACTATTCGTCTGAAAACTGTTTTTTTTTTTTGTGTAATCCACCTGTTCTAAACTACAGACTAGACATCAAACAATGCAACTCATATATGATAGATAATGATGATATAGTACAAATCTTGATGTAAAAATATTGGATTGGACCTTATTTAGTACTTAATACAATAACAAATACGTTTTCAAAACTACGAAGAAGGAATGTCAATACCGCACGACACACAAAGCTTCTGTTAAACGCTAAAGTAGTACCATGTACTAAAAATTTACAAGTATTTCGTCTGAACGAAATATCGGGTGAAATTTTACTAGTGACAACTATAGCTACTTTACTAGCAACTCAGAACTGGCTGGTGATAAGGAACAACTTTCCCCAGGAACATAGGTCGAAATACGAAAAAAAATTTTGGGCCTCCCATACAAAGTTACCGATCAGCTGATTTGAATTACTATGGGAGGCCAAAAATTTTTTTTCGGATTTCGACCTATGTTCCTTGGGGAAAGTTGTTCCTTATCACCAGCCGGTGTTGAGTTTTCGCTATCGGTCACTAGTAAAATTTCACCCTATATAGATGGCCGTTTAAATGTACTTTAATGTACAACTTTTAGTTTTCAGTTAAACATTGTCAAGTTTATTCAGATTTACATTTTCCAAAATAATTTCAATTTCCGATAAATTCATGCTATCTTTCCATAATATAGTAAGTAGTAAATAGATGTGAACATTACTTTATCACTCTAAAATACGTATTTTCTTGCAACTTGACGCTTCTATTGGGGCTTCATAATTTTCTCTGCCCCTAGAGCATCCACAATTCCACATCATCGCTCGCTGTTAGTGACGTAGCTTAGCAGAGACCAAAGATACTTTAGGAGGTGACTGACGGGCGCGATCACCGAACGCTGCGTTGCGCGTAGTTAGTTCACTGTAGGTACTTCAAGCGGTGAAGACGAAGTGAGTGAACAACACTGCCAAAACGCGAGACGCAGCGTAGGCCCTAAGCTGAGCCACTAAGCAAGGCGACCTTTAGCGGGGCCTTAGTGCGACTTGTCATACGAGTCCTTGTGCTGGTACCCGGTGACATATCCCGCGGCGTCGACTACGTCTTTGCGGCCGGCGATGCCTTTGCCTTTGCCGGTCTCGTCGAAGCGCTGCTTGTGGGAGCCCGTGTACTTGCTCGTGTCGGTCAGCCGGTCCACTGTGGCCGCTGCTGACGGGGATTTTGTCACCTGGAACCAGGAAGGGAGAGATTTGTAATTCAAGGAACTTGCTACCTGCTAAACGGTTACGTTACGACTGATACGAGACAATTGAGAGCCCTGACTCCAGGATTTATCGGGTGGTTCGTTTCGTCTACTGTGATCTGATGCGAAAAGAACAGGTTTTGATTGAAATTGTTCATTATGTTTAATTTAAAACAATCCCATTCCCATAAGTGTTTATGATCCTTATGAAGTTATGTTTGAGTTATGTATGATATGTGTCTCATAGATGAAGAGCGTTTTTTGTTGATTAAAGGATTACCTATTTATTTATACTTTTCACGATATTTAATAAGCGTATCAATCTATTATTAAAACAAAGCAAACACATGTATTAAAGCGTGAAACCCTTACAAAGAAATATGAGTTATATGGGCTTGATTCCGCAAAACTGTCTAAAATCACTAAAAGAGCTAGTTTCGTTTTTTTATTCTGCGAATTGAATATTTGTTAGAGGTAGGTACATGAATCAAAATCATAAGATTCATAATAAAATGTATTATTTTTAAATTATTGGTATTTTAAGAAGCTTCTATATTTTCTACAGGGTTGTACAAAACTAGAATGCTAAAGTGTTTTCAATTCGATTGAAAAGCATGTATGACGCAAACGAATCTGAACTAAATAGAAACATCCGCCCGACCGTCCAACATAGTCTATTATGCAACAGCGCTTGTTCCAGATAGCTTCGCAACTCGGGAATAAAACTGATTATGACATGTTGAACTTTTTATGTTGTTGCAATGCATTGGACAGCAAAATGGTCCGATTCTGCAGTTCGCATCCTTGTACCTAAACTGAGAGTAAAACAAGGAAATACATCCCCTCTAATAATAAAACTAAGAAATACGAACGTCAGGTAAGAATCGCCATAACAAATTTTACTATTATGCAATTTTATTATTTTAACCTGGCCAACTAGACTCTTATATCCCTTTTATAAGAGTGATCAGTTCGAAATGTTTAGACTATTCAATCTCTCAATGTCAGCCCCTAATTCCGTATAGTTGGCTATGATATTGACAATTTTCATAGTTTTCATATTTGCTGGAATACCTACCTAGACTTCCTACCAACCCCAACCTACTCTCTTATATAGGGTGAAATTTTACTAGTGACCGATAGCGAAAACTCAGAACCGGCTAGTGATAAGGAACAACTTTCCCCAAGGAACATAGGTCGAAATACGAAAAAAATTTTTGGACCTCCCATACAAACTTGCCGATCAGCTGATTTCATTTACTATGGGAGGTCCAAAATTTTTTTCGTATTTCGACCTATGTTCCTTGGGGAAAGTTGTTCCTTATCACTAGCCGGTTCTGAGTTTTCGCTAGCGGTCACTAGTAAAATTTCACCCCATATAAGTATGTGCTCTACCGCGAGTAACAAAAAGGGAGCCGAAAAAACAAACCGAAAAGAATCAAGGTACTTATAAAACTGAACAACTTTCCCCATAGAACATGGGTAGAAATATGAAATTAAAATCGGTCTCCCATAGTAAATCAATCAGCTGATCGGCAATTTTGTATGGGAGGTACAATTTTCATGTTTTGTTCCATGGGGAAAGCTGTCCAGTTACATGAGTATCTTGACTTACTTTCGGCTTGTAATACCCTTTTTGTTGCTCCCCGTATATGCGAACTTACATTTGTCGTAAGTCCTGGCTGTCCACAGCTCGTGAGCTTCTTCTTGATATCTTCTACCTCGATCTTCTTGTTCTTGGCCAAGTCCTCGAGGAACTTCTGGTAGTCGTCGATGCCCACCTTCAGAGACTTCAGCTTCTTGAAGTAGATCCCTGTGTGAGTAAATAAAATTGTGTAAGTAGTGATTATGTATACCAGCCGGTGTGGCCGAGCCATGCTCAGTATTTTGTTTTTTATGTCTTCTATAAGGTCCTATTAAATTCACTGCAAATATTTTAGGGGCAGATTAAATGAAATATAAGCATGTACTAGGCAATTTTTTAAAGAAATCTACACGCTAGTTTTCGAGAAAATTGCATTTAACTAAAAAAACACAAAACGCAAAAAGTGCACCCTGTTTGTCCTAGAAACACACACTTCGATGAATTTAAATTACGCGCCAAAAAAAGGCGCTGTGATTGGTTGGTTGTTAGTGTGCGTGCCGTGTAAGTGAATTCTGTCTACTTGGCGGAACGTCAGTCGGGTCAGTCAAAGGATGTTCACATAATTAATTAAAAAGTTTGTTTGAAAATGAAAAAAAAATCTAGCGTGTAGATTTTTTTTTAAATGCCTTAGATGTTTTTCTTATACATATTTACGCATGCCCTTAAAATATTTGCAGTGAATTTAATAGGACCTTATATATTATATCTACATGTTTTTCTAATAATTTAAATTCCGCGCGCAGACCCGATAAAACAATAATTTTGTCTTAAGCCAGTTGGTGAATGCGAGAGCTTACTCGGCTATTTTTGTTGTGTAAAGTGATTTTTGAAAAATGTATCCTATCTAGATCGATTTTTCGCCCCCAAAGACCCTTACTTATGTAGTTTCAAGAAAATCTACCTTACAACATAACATAACAAAATTCTTTATTGCACAAAATACAAGGAATAGTACAACAACAGAAAAACACAAACAAAAGAAACAGTACAACAAGGCGGCCTTAATGCTAGGTAGCATTCTCTACCAGGCAACCTTTGGGTGAAAGAGAAAGTGCGACAACCTTCATGTGGAAGGGAAATCACAGAAAAAAGAGTAGTAACCCGTGTCAGAAGTGGTGATAAACTAAATATGCGCGAACGTGGCCTTGTCACTGAAAACGACCTCTACCAGACAAACCTTTGGCTTTGGGTGGATGAGAAGTCAGAGATAAAAGAAGAGCGACCTTTGTCAGTGGTGGTGATATGATAAACTAGAAAAACGCAATGGCGGCCTTGTCGTTGAAAGAGATCTCTACCAGACAACCTCTGGCTGGAAGAAAAGTGAAAGAGAAAAGAGTGTCACCTGTGTCAGTGGTGGTGATCTTCTTTCCGTCTATGACTTTGGCTTGCTTCATCCATTTATCGCTTTGGGAGAGCGTGATGAGTTTGCCATCCGATTTCGGGTCACCGAACTTGGAGAATGCCTTGAACTGGTCCTGAAAAATGACAATGCTCGTATTAGTAAATGTGCCTGCATAAATATACAGTAAGTATAGGGTGAAAATTAATTTAGTACAAATAATTTCACAGTGTGTTCTAGGTAGGTACTCACAAAACTGAAAAACTTTTATAGGAAACTTTTCTCCGAAATATGAAAAAAGATCTGGGAGATCCAAATTATTTTTGTCATATTACGAAGAAAAGTTTCTAATAAAAGTTGTTCAGTTTTGTGAGTAGACCACACACTTATATTTTTTTACCTACTTCATGAAATGTAACCTAAAATCTTGTGAAGATACTTGTATAATTTGTGAACCAAAATACTAAACTGCCGTCATATTATCGAAGACGAAAAACAGTTTTGCAACCAAATGGCATTGAGTTTAGTTTGTATGCATGGTATGTTTACGTTATGCGATAGCTTAACTTGCGACCTTGCGCAACATGCTAGTTCTTCTGACATCATAAAAATGTGCAAAAGATTTATTTAGTCTCGGAAACTACTCTGCCATTACCTCATTTGGGGTTGGGCAAATTGGGTATTTGGTAGCAGGCAGTAGGGCGAGGCAGGAGATAGGGAGGACATTTACGGTCGTGTGGGATAATTGGCTAATAGTTAGAGAAAAAATATACATGACCCTTTTAGGTACTGGAGTGTTCCTGTAGTCGTAGAAGCCATATACTACCTTGAAAGTCATAGCACTCTCCACACTCTTGGCTGCTCCGTTGGCTGCTCCCGGTGCGGTTCCGTTCTCCAGCTTGACTTCCTTCACCTCCTGCGTCACTTGCTCCACTACAGCTTATATAAACCTCCCTAGTCTCCCTACCTTGAAAGGGACAGCATTGTCGCCACTCTTAGCTGCACCGTTCGCCGCTCCGTTAGCTGCTCCCGGTGCACTTCCGTTCTCCAGCTTGACTTCCGTCACCTCCAGCGTCACTTGCTCCACTACAGCTTATGAGACCTCCCTACCTTGAAAGGGACAGCATTGTCGCCACTCTTGGCTGCTCCGTTAGCTGCTCCCGGTGCAGTTCCGTTCTCCAGCTTGACTTCCTTCACCTCCTGCGTCACTTGCTCCACTACAGCTTATAAGTCCTCCCTACCTTGAAAGGGACAGCATTGTCGCCACTCTTGGCTGCTTCGTTGGCTGCTCCCGGCGCAGTTCCGTTCTCCAGATGGACTTCCTTCACTTCCTTTGTCACTAGCTCCACTACAGTTTATATAAGACCTCCCTAGTCTGCCTACCTTAAAAGGGACAGCATTGTCGCCACTCTTGGCTGCTCCGTTCGCCGCCCCGTTAGCTGCTCCCGGTGCAGTTCCGTTCTCCAGATGGACTTCCTTCACTTCCTTTGTCACTAGCTCCACTACAGTTTATAAAAGACCTCCCTAATCTGCCTACCTTAAAAGGGACAGCATTGTCCCCACTCTTGGCTGCTCCGTTCGCCGCCCCGTTAGCTGCTCCCGGTGCAGTTCCGTTCTCCAGCTTGACTTCCTTCACCTCCTTTGTCTCTTACTCCACTACAGCTTATATAAGACCTTCCTAGTCTCCCTACCTTGAAAGGCACAACATTGTCGCCACTCTTGGCTGCTCCATTGGCTGCTCCGTTAGCTGCTCCCGGTGCAGTTCCGTTCTCCAGCTTGACTTCCTTCACCTCCTGTGTCACTTGCTCTACTGCAGCGTCAGCGGCTTTCGCTTCTTCAGCCATGTTTGATTTTTTTTTCTGGAAATGAAGAATAACGTGATTTAATAGTATTGAAGGCTTCCTTAAGTACCTACTCAGTAAACAGCTGAGCCAAACAAACTGAGCCTATTCCTCCTCATCAGCGTTTTTAAGTAATGACCTGAGTTTTTAACACCGGAAAAACTCTTGAAGATAAGAAGTAAGTTGAGTAGACTCCTCCACCCTCATTATAACAAATGATGCTATTAAGTTACCTTTGCCGTAAAAGTCTCGTCATTTAGGTACCTAATGAATATAGACTTCCCACCGTTTATTTAGATAGCCCATGCAGTCATTTACATGACCTTATAATTGAACTCTCATGCGCACCTAATCATCCCGGCAAAGGGCAATACAATCGCAACTTCATTTCCTATGTCAAGGCGGCACCTCGGCAGACCGGATGATGTCATACAAAAATAACCAAACATCTATCATGCAGAATAATGCGGGATCCGCTACGAATCACGTTTTGGTCTCTAAAACTGGCAATTACATCACCGACCTTGTTGGAGCTATTCAAACTGAGTGTCGGTATAAACATCAGCCGAGATTGTGAACCAGCACTGACTGACACGCTAAAATTTAGGTAATGTTTAAACACGTCGCTTAGATAAGTTTTTGTGGCTTGCATGTCTTACAACCGTAGAACTTAGTACGAATGCAGTCGCTGATTCATCACATTATGCTAAGCAAGGGCGAAAAGGACTAATCCATTGTGATTTTTCGCCCAGACTGTCCAAAGGGTTATAAGAAGTATCTCAATTTTCTCGTATGTTTTCCGATATTTCAATGAAAGTTCAAAAATACGTCTCAAAAAATATACGTTTTCAATCAGAAAAGACAAGACAATCTAGAGCAATAAAACAATATGTAGATACAAGCAAACTACGGACAGTTGCCGTGGTATGGTGCCTATCGGTTTTAACTTATTAAGACAGCCAAGATGCCGTCGTATCCATCGATTCTACCTAATGAAGACAGTATAGACAACTAAACTGTCTAAGGTGGAGCAATTTATGCCTTCCATCTGTTTGCTAGACGTTTACAATGATGTTTATAAACATGGTGCTTTTCAACTTAGCCTTGACTTGCCATAGCTGTATTTGTCTATGCAGTATGCGCTAAGATTTATTAAGTTCTATCACGTAGACAAACGAATCATTAGACGAAATCGTGCCCAGACACAACCGGGGTCACTTTGAATCTTGGGGTGATTTTGATTAAAACTTCCTGTTCACTTGAAATGCTAATTGCGTAAAACTGGACTGATTTTGGTAGATTTTTTTTTTTGCGATGGCTAAACTGATTATCTTTTAATTTCTTTTCTGCGGGGGCGCTGGACAAAATATGTATTTTTAAAAAAAAAAAAACGCATGCTTTTGTTTTATATCGATTTATGGCTAAAAAAAGTGTTGCAAAACTTTAGATGCGGCTCAATTAATGTAAGTCTTACGAATTTTTTTTCTGATCTTTGTATAGTAGTGTATATTCAGGAACCCAAAACTCAAATTTTTATTTTCATAACATTGAAACTTACGGCACAGGGTCCTTTAATTTAACGCGGGGCGTCATTGATCCGGTACATAAAGTGTGGCGGGGCGTCATTGATCAAAGTTTAAAAACATCTATAACTTTTGTTCCTGTTAACCGAGTTTGATTTTTCTTTTTGTTTTGGACAAGTTATTCGTGTTTCTTTTGAATTCCATGCTAAGAAAAGATAGTAGTAGGTAGGAAGGAGTAAGTATCAAAGTAACCCCAAAATCAGTATAACTTTGATCACGCTGTTTTTATTTTTTTTCGCAATATCTACAAACATTTTATTTTTTATTTTCACCTCTTCTTAGAGATCTACAGCAGTCCATTATTGCGTATTTTTTGCTTATTTTTAGAACCATAGATTCAAAAGATACAAACAATTTAATTTCAAAATTAATCAAAGTAACCCCAGTTTACCAGTACTTTTAAAGAGCAGGAAATGACATCAAGTCGGTTTTGGGCAGGCCTTGAGACAGTAATCCTGAAAACAATGTCAAGCAGAGCAGTCTTCATTTATCACGACACTGTGGGGGCTGGGGCTCTAGTAATAACAATATGCTATTACACCAACGCTGATTTGAGCATTCAGCCCAGTGGGTGCCACTCTATTACCCACTAGACTAAATGATCTGACCTACGGCGAAGGTTGCGAATTTATATTACCTCATATCATGTCCTGGGTCCTATGATTCACACAGTCTATACTTAGTTATACCTATCCCTATAGTTAGATTGCTGGTGCTACTAATTATCTCGAGAGCGCTACTGACTAAGTAATCAAGCATGATAAACATTGAGTGGTTACCTGCTCCTACGATATGCTAATACATAGGTGTAGGTTGAAAGCATAGGTTAGTATCAGCCTACATACAATGCCTAGATTTAGTATTATAACAACAAAATGTTCTTTGTTTGCGACTATAAAAGTCGCACTGCGTAGTTCTTCCCTTTGTTGGCGTGTATGTATTTGCCAAGGACAGAAAACTTTGTCTGTCCATTTTAGCATTTCTAAAAGCTATTATTACGCTCGCCTAGACGTTTTAATTTATTCGCGAAATAGGTGTTCGTGACTCTTTCGATTGGATGTAGGCGTTTTAAAAAGAAAATGATGACCTATAGAGCTATACGCTGTAAAATAGGGCTTCCTGCCAAATGACGAGCGATTGAACCTACTAACGAATTATGATGACCAGCAAATTTTAACACTGACATGATATGAGTACCTACCGAAGAGCATATTACAACATAGCTTATCTGCCTTGGTACCTAAAATCCTTATTTATTAACGCTAAAATAACCCATATTTTTTTAGTTATACAACGTGTTACAAAACAAGACATAAAGCCGAAAGGAGGTCAAGGTACTCATGAAACTGAACAACTTTTCCCATGGAACATGGGTCGAAATATGAAAAAAAAATTGGTCCTCCCATATCAGCTGATCGGCAATTTTGTATGGGAGGTCTAGTTTGTTTTTTCATATTCAACTTTGTCCAAGTATTCAACCCATGGTGTACCTATGGGAAAAACTTGTTCCGTTTCATGAGTACCTATTAACCTCCTTTCGACTACATTTGTTGTTCTGTAACACCCAGTAAAGTACAGCCAAAAACAGAAATAAATAAACAATCATCCAAATCAAACTAGGAGTCTCCATTCTGCTCTACATTAATCAGCAGTTGACGTGACAAGGTTCTATAATTCCCGGCACTTGCAGTAGTTATCCGGTCGATGGCTTGCTGCCACCTTGCTCGTCAAACTGACCTAGTTCTGTGCCCCATTTCCATGCACCCCGGTCGTTGCACTATTTGCACTGCCCCTGCACACAAAGCCTCGGGGAATGACTTTATTAAGGTCAGACTTCATAATCACCGTGAGAGTTCTGTAGTTAATATACGCCGTGTTTACGAGGAAATGCATTCAATTAGATACTTAGGCTGAACAAGTTTCACACTATGGTACCATGCTGAAAAACGAAAACTACTTTGACGCATATAAGTAAAGTTAGTCAACTACTTATCATCTTTTTTTTAATTTTTCAGCATTGGTCTCGTCGTGATTTTTTTTCACACGGTCTTCTTCCGGAACACAGTGTATGTCGTGAACTATAATCTAAACAAGCATTGTCTTTTAACTCGGTATTTTAAACTGTCATGGAATATTCTATTATTGTGTCTATCTTTAGACGCTAGTCTCTAGGTCTAGGGACTGATTCATGGGTGGGACACCCACGTAAGAAACAATAGTAATAAATTCAAATCAATCATTTGTATTTGCATGAACTCAATCACTAGGCGGTTTCTTTATTCTATAAATGGGGTTTGTTGTTATATACGGCTACATTTAATTAAGTACAAATCTCTTGAGGGTGTGATCTACTCACAAAACTGAACAACTTTTGTTTGAAACTTTTCTTCGAAATATGAAAAAAAAATTGGGCCTCCCATACAAAAATGCTGAAAAGTGTGTCACTTAGTATGGAAGGTCCAATTTTTTTTTTCATATTTCGACCCATGTTCCATGGGGAAAGTTGTTAAGTTTCATGAGCACCTTGACCTCCTTTCGGCTTGTTACCCTTTCCGTTACTCCCGGTATAACTAAACGTGTGTGTAGGTGAAAGAAAACCTTAATAACTTATGTGTGAGATAGGTACCTGTTTTTCTACTGAATATATAAACGGTCAAAAGCGCTACGAATTCATTTTAAAAAGTGCTACGAAATGGCTACGCAACGCTTTATTGCTGTAGAAAAGAAAGTTGTATTCGAAGTATTCGAACCCAACTTAATTTTGGTCCTAGCTCCAACGATACAAAATACCTACTTGCTAAAAGCAAAAATAGAGTCTGAAAATATACCTACCTATTATTTAATTTACTACTCCGATAGATGTAGTAGGTAGGTAAATAATTAGGTTCCCAAAATTGTGTTAACTAGACAGGTGAAATGGGGTTAGGCTTGGGTGGATTGGATCATGGGCGATATGGGCGATGCCAAGTTTAGCATTTTAGTTGTACATACATACACATATCACGCCTATATCCCTTGCGGGGTGGGCAGAGCGTAAACGGCTGTAAAAGCAGCCATTTAGACCACATCTGCCAAAAGTTTGAGAGTCATTCAGAAGACTGTGTATCACCATAGTGACAGGTTTTCAGTAAAATTACAAGACACACCAACTCGAAAGATATGGGGTGATTCTATTCTAAGCCGGCATCACACGGCAAGTACCATAAGTACGGTATATCATACCGTGTCGAACGCTCTTTCTATCTAGGCTACCTACCTCGCGAGATTATCTTCACGCAAAAGATGTAAACGCTGTAAAGTTGGTATCTATATCTAAACAACCATATGTGTAACAGGTTCTAGTAGTTTACCACAAGGACAGACGATATTTTTTGTATAAAAGTAGGATAGCGCGTGACCCGGGCCTAAAATGACGTCACCCTGCGTCACCGCTCGCGTATCGCATCGTACTCCTGGCCGTGACTCATACCCTCCCATGGACGCTAACATGTTTGCTAGGTAGGTATCTTGTTTTGGATACAGCAATACAATTTATACTACATAACATAATACCTATAGCATGTCATACCCTACAATATGTTTCTCATATATCAAAGATCTATGAGAATTGAGAAAATGCTCAATCTACTACTTTTAATAATTTTAATTTGACACAAGTACAAGTTCTAAACCTAGGTACCACAAATTAGAAAAACGGCGCGGCGCATTATCAACAAATATCAGCCACACACAACAGTCCACCATTGGACATGGGCCACCACGCTTGGCAGGCGGATTGATATTTTTACGAAACCCACAGGGAGAATTGGGGTGATGCTTTTTGCTATTTTAAACCGGCATGACACGGCTAATGTTTATCGCCTATTTACCGCAAATGTTTTTCAAAATCGTAATTACTCAAAGTCAACTCGTGCAAAGTTTCAAACATGCAATCAGTTACGAACTACGGTGTAGCAAGTGGCACTTTAGCAGAATCACCTAAACATAATAATGTTTAGTTAGTTATACTCAAGGTCTACTAGTATACTTGTATGCAGACTACATTTATTTTCCTTTGTAAACGTGACGGCTTAGAATAAAAACCCGTTTGAATAAGTACCTTTAAGTAAAATAAACAATGATGTTGCTGAAAGTGTTTTTAAATAAGTTTTTCATCCCCTCTATTCAAAAAACTATGCTTTGGTCGCACTTAAGTGGGATTAAAATAGGTCATTTAATCCCAAGGGATTAAAATTCATTTGAATTTGGAACACAAATATTTGCAGCCAATCAATCGAAAATTTACTACAGATAGGTTTTTTCTCTGCAACAATACCTGTTATCTGCAATTTTATTGAGTATTTTACACCTAGTATTTAGCCCATAAAAGACCTAATTCCTAGCAAAATTTTAAATTAAAAAGTAATGTGTCAAATTTTATTTTTCTTTTGGCGCGATAACTGGCCGGCAATAGGCAATAACAATATAAGTTATAACCTCACAATTATATTGCAATAATATGAAATGAAATAAGTGCTAATGTTTTTGTAAATATTGGATGTTTATAACGCAATTTATAAGATTAATTGTAAAATAATGGACAATAGCATGCAGTATTTAAGGAACTTCGTAGATTAAGTGAGTGTTTATTGTTTTTCTCATAGAGGGGGATGAAAAGTAGTATGTATCACTCGGGTATAAAGTTATTTATTCTCGGGCGACTTACATTGAATCCCTCGCTTCACTCACGATTCTACTTTAAAATCCCTCGCTACGCTCGGGATTTTACTCTAGAATCCCTCGTTCCGCTCATGATTCAAAATAGCGCCCTCGCCCTAAATATATCACTTTAATCCCTTGTAATAAAAACTACTATTGCCATTAGGCATGTAGATAGTTGCTTAGCTATAGCTATTAAAGTAGTAACAGAGAATATATTATAATAGAACTTATAACTAGCTACGTATTTTTTATCAGACTGTGCTACAGACAGTATTTTTTGTTTATTTATTCGCCTTCCATTTACCATCATCATTATTATTCATTATTATGCAAGTATAAAATATTTGAGGAAAAATGATTGAATATTTTGGTAGTTCTTAAACCACTTGCTATAAAATTTGAATTGTCTTAAATGCGCTTACGCAACTGTCTAGCCTTATGTTACGGTAGGTCAAAACGAAAACGGCACAATAGGCGACCCGCTACGTCGTGCGTAGCATACTAATATCCGTTTCAATACCAATTAGACTCTATACTGCACAAACTGACGTAAGATACTATTCTGGCTCTTGAATAGATAGGTAAATCCATAGACTTATATATGTTACGGGCAACGTGATTAATCGGGCACTAGTAATAATGACCGGTCATTATTAATAGTGCCCAAAAACGTAGGGCAAAGTGATTAATTAATCACTTGGACCGGTCAGTATTAATAGTGCCCGAGTGCCCGTGGTCCATGTAATAAATCAGCTTGCAGTCCTTAATTATTAAATATTTTGTAACTGAACCTTCACCCTCATAAAAATAATAAATATGTGAAAGACATAGTCTTCCACATAATGCTCCTGATCTTAAGTCCTTAACCTCATAAGATCAATGAGATTCACAAATTATCAGCCTTAATGCAATAAAATTCTCAATTTCACTCGGAAATAGAGAGACTCCACTTTATAATGAATGTTTGAATGAAAAACCCAAACTGCTATTGATATACTAATCTGAAGACAAATGATAAAATCACCCGCTCGACTTTCTATCTTGAAACGGTCTATAAATTAACGTTAGCGCAATTATTGAAATTAACAAATCTCAATAATCACCGTTAATAGACCGACGTTGTTGTCTAATAATAATACATAAATAAATAGTGATCGTCCCGTGGTCGTCCTCCACGTTGTGTAAGTAAACCCAGATAATTTCGAGTCACTTACCTTGCCATCAGAAAGAATCTACACTTCCTTCAACTACTTCATCTTTAACTATCTATCGCATGAAAGAAATTATCGAGCCACTAATTTCTTTAAATGAAGAATAAATATTACAATATATTATGCACCCCAAGGTCTATCCCTAAAACACATAATATACCTTAAATAAAATAAAATGTTGTTCATGGTGAGATTTGAACAACTACTCTATTCTGATTATATCCACACATGGATATAGGAATGCATCTCCTCCATTTTATTAATACTGCTTTTGTTCTTCTTCAAAAGACTTACCATTCAGATTGAAGAATATTAAGGTTACCGGGATTCTCTTTAGAGAAGACCCATAAACCATCTTCTATCTTAAATAAAAATAAAATGGGGTGGAGAAGGTAGGGAGGCTCCCGACCCGCGTCTCTACGATAATCCTCTACCAGTACAGCACCTCCTGGCGCCATACCTGCAGGACCCCTCCATTCCACCAGAAGTGCCATCGGTTGCTTACAGACCACTGCAAGCTACGAACGTATCCGTTCATGAGCAGTAGGATGCTAGCCAAACAGAATACTTACGTCGGTTGGGCGACATCAGTGCAATGATATCCCTTTTTAGACGGTAAAGTCCCTCAGAGTCTTCAAAGCCTGACAAGTAAACCTGTTCATTAGAATTGTGTGTGCGTTGGATGTTATCCATAACTCCACAGTGTCCGTTAGCCAAATACCTTGGTTGTCACACAGACAGGCCGGTTTCCCAGCAGTATTCTTCAGAGTCAAACAGTTACTATCTGTCTCTAGGACAGGACCAGTAACCCGGTCGTAATGCGTTCAAATGATTGCAGTTTAACCTTAGTTAAACTTAACAAATGTACTCGTTCATGCCGTGGGCCGGCTACAAATGTTTAATGTCTTTTATAATTATAACCCTATAGGGTTCAGACCTGCAATCTAGGTCGTCTTGCGCTCGATATCGTCAACAGCCAAGCTAGTTGTGCGATGCAGTTCTCAGACCGCGATAAAGTCAATTCAATTATCAAATACGACAGTCACACAGACAGACCAATAAACTGACTATTCAACTAGATCTTACTGACATACTCCAAACAATCATGTTGTATGCTGGAGGGATATTTCTACCACTTTCGAGTAACGAATCCCACTTCTTTCAGTGATTTATTAGGTACCTGCGAGGGATATATTAAGCTTTCGCCCCTCTCTTCTGAACCTTCACGTCTAGAAACGCACCTTCACTCGTCCATCAGTTATCCTGAATAGAGTTTATCGGCAGTATTTGATTTGGGGTGAGTCACGTCCCCTTTATATGTTAATATCATAAAATGATATCAACTTGAATTGCTTTATTGTTTATACTCCTTAAAGTGACCGAAAACCGGTCGTTCTGCGTTCGAGTGTACATATTTCTATGTACCAAGTAGAGAAGACTGGCGCTGGCCTAAAGACCACAAAGCACTCCTCACTTAACCATTTCAGATGTTGATATTCCTTCTATCTGTTTGTAGTCGGCTGAGTCGATAACGACCTCTCTAAGCACTTTGGGGTATCCGTCTAGGCGCGATACTAGCTTAGAGACTTTTCATATTTTAGGATAACGACGAAATACGCAATCCAACATTGTTCCTTGAGTTACTGTCCTGTCCTGTCTGTAGACGTAGCTTGCCAGCCACAATGTCTCTTCACTCATGTTATAATCTGGTCATGTAACCGTACGCAGCCCCGTTTCCCGATTGAAGGTACTCCTGGTGACCTAGGAACTACCCAGATTATAGGAGCAAAATAGTACAGCCATTTCATAACTATAACTCGCGATCTAATGCGTAGCGTGCAACTACACAAACCATTAAGCGCTTAACGTTTCTGGAACTCGTGGAGCATAAGTCATCAGACTCTCCAATTACTAGATCTCTTTGCCATTGAGTTCAAGCCATCGGCATCTCTCAGCCAACAACTACTAAGACCAAAGGAAATCTATATGTTAGTTAGAATGGTAATCACTGTATCAGTACATTACATACTGTAATACTGCTCAGGGTCCAGTGCAACCCGATCTCAGCAGGCGGCTGTGTGCCTTCAATGTCATTTTAAAGAATATAAAACTGCTGATTTCAGGCTCAGGGCTCAGACTTCTGCCCATCTACACCATTAGGAGATTATCCTAATTTTAAGTATTTATCGCCATAAACACTTTCGAAATGCTTTCCAAAGGCAAATCTGATCTCGAGCGATGTCATTCTTTATTACAAACATAGTTTGCAATTTATCATCAAATTTCTCAAAACTTGATTTTTTATTTATATGAAATTTTTTATTTTCATTCCGAGGGTCTGATGGTCTTCCAAACCATATAAACCAATTTAATTTATGTTTCTGGACATCGCCCGATACTTCCTACCGACTGCCTAGTCAATCGGCGGAACTTTGGTTTTCGACCGCTCGGCACCCACGGTCCCTACGTATATATAAACGTTACGAAACTGGTGTCCGCGTCTGAAAAATGTATGAAAAATTTTATATTCGCTTTTATCACTTTTAGTGATTGGAAGTGCTAGAATATGCTATTCTAAATATGTTTAGAAAGTTTCAGGACATTCTATCGATTGGTTTCGATTTTATAGAGATTTTAAAAAATATTCAAAATTTCGGCTAAGTCCCCATATTACGTTCTCGCAATACGTTGCTCCCGTCCGATTTAGCTGAAAAATCGGCTATGTTAGGAAATTCATTTTTATTTCCTTTTTATATTATTTTTAGGATTAGGGCCGGTAGTTACAATTTCAGTTGATTTTTCTTAGTCTACTAATTTTTAAACTATTGAAGTACCTAATATTTTTATCAAAAATAGTGCTACTGATATTATTACATTTATAACTATTTGTTTTTTAACACACATGTTAAAATTTATTGAAAACTTTAATGAAAATTATGTAAGTTTAATTTCATTTACCAATTTTTAAAATGTTGTATTTAAGTAATATTTTTATATAAAAAAGAAGGCAACTTTATTACATTTTTAACTGTTAATTTTTTACTTTCATGTTTTAATTATTTTTAATAGCTTTCCATAAAAAATATGTAAGTTTAATTACATTAACTCAGGTACCAATTTTTTAATCTATTGTTCATATAAGTAATTTTATCAACAAAAAGTAGATACCTACTAATGTTATTACATTTTTAACTGTTTATTATTCAACTACTATGTTCAATACTTTGTTTTTTGATAAGATTTCTTTGAAATAATGTAATTATAACTTCATTTAATAAAAAATACATTACAGTTCTTTATTTTTATTACTTTGCCCAAGGTAGGGTGGGAATTATTCATACTGACCGGGAAAAATAATTAATCATGCTGTTTTAATCACATTGCCCAATTAGGTCGGGCATTATTAATACTGACCGGTCACTATTAATAGTGCCCGGACTTATCAAAATGCCCGTAACATATATATAAACTAGCGTTTAGGTAAATCATCCTAAATCAGTCAGTGCTACTTTTAATACTTAGTATCTAATCTACATACATTTCACACAAGTACCTACCTAAGCTAGTAATTGTACCTATTTAACATTTTTAATTGTTTTGTTAAATAAAAGTGGATAGGTACCTACTTATTTGTTTGTTTTAAGCATTGTTATAATAACGGAGCAATATCTTTTAATATTTAAATCCAGTTTTCCCGGTTGAAATGGAAAACTAGACCACACTTGCAATATCAAAATGAGTGTATTGAACCAAAACAATAGCTCGTTAAGGCGTTCCGTTTTCCATACAAAAGTTCAATGGAGTTATGTATGTAAAGGAGACAAGAGTCGGTTTAAAAAACTTGATGGGGAGTCCCGTGGGTATATAAGATTGTCGCAAAACACTAAAAAGAATTTTTAAATCATCAGATTTCCCCGTAAAAAGCGAGTCGCCACTTTACGAAAATAGATGGAGCTACTGCTGCAATAAATACGTTTAATTTTACTGTGCAGAAAATACTGATTATCTTTTAACTATAAGTAGTTTTGCGACAAATTTACGTGTGCCTTCATCATTCAGAATAAAGTTTCTTTAAAAAGAAACTCTACAGCTCATGTGTAACCCGACTGAAGTGCAGTTTTTCGTTTGTATGACGTAACGAACCACCTTAAATGCTCTACCTACATGACATGTGGATTCTCGGTGTCAGAACTGTTTAAGTGTGACTTTCCATTTCACCTTACATTTTCGTCAGAATTTTATTATAATATGGTAATTTTATTACTTATTGTATAAATTTGTAGCATGCTTTCCCTAATTTCTCAAGAAATAAAATTTTTCGGTCTTCTACATAATAAAGTACCTAAGTTGTTAATATTAATTGAATGAACATCTATAGCTGGCAGAGTAGGCAGATAAGTAGGTACCTATAGGTACGACTCGTGATTCAAATTTAATTATCTACTATCTAATTTCCACGCTCATACACACAACATTTCCAGTAAGTATCTGCAACTAAACAAACTAGTAAGCCAAGCCATTCATTTCACTTTTCTATTTGGTTTTCTTCGCTGGTGGTCGTTATCGACCCGCCTACCCTACTTGGTCTGCACAGGTACTCCCACCCTACGACCGTCTAAGATATAGCGAGTAGATAAAAGTTAAACGGTCTAACTGGTAGCTAGACTATTTTTATGCGATAGGTGGTTATGTAGTCGGTAAATTATGTGTCGTCTACAAATGGAGGGAAAACTGCGATTGCTGTAGTACAGGCATAAATATATACAGGGTGTCAGATAGATAAGTTCGTTGTAGGCATGCACGAAATAGATAGATGACGGATAGTTTCTTAGTCTTGATACAAAAATTGTCTCTGGGGGATGGGTAATTAAATTAACGATAACTAGAATCCTAAAAACTGAATACGATTTTTGTGCTTATGGTCGAAATGTCAAAAACTGGGGCATTTCATGCAAATGTCGCGTTATTGATGGTTTGATTTTTTATATTAAAGGTATCGCTAATACCTACGGTATTGAAAGTAGGTAACCAAATCGCACCAGGTTTTACCAGTCCTACAGTTTTGTGTAAATTAAGCGTACCTACTTATCTACCAATATGATATGTAGTACAAACGGCGTGGTTTAGAAGGAACTCGTAGTTCATGACAGACAGACGCACAGATGAACGCAAAAAAAGCAATATAGTAGGTAGGTGTCGTGAAATAATACGACCATGTATGGTATGTTATGTACTTATCCACCAATATGACATGTAGCGCGAATGGCGAACAGCGTCGTGCGAAAAACTAGACGAATGCCATCGGCCTGTTACCAGTTTCTATTGGGTTATTGCTCCATCAACTTTCCCTGATGGTGCGTGAATGTGTGAGCATGGAGAGGTTAACACACGCCTACAATTAGTTTGAGAATTGTGCCGTTTTTATTGTCTCTCTGATACGAACTGTTACTTTTTATACGCGTAGCTGATCTCTGGTGTCACTCGCAAACACCTTGCAAAGAATTTCTGAGTAAGAACTTAGGTTGGTATTTAGAACTAAAGATTATTTTAGACTGTCTCATTCCCATAAAAGTACAAAAGGCAACCTTTTAATATACCTAAATGAAAATGTAGAGTCCCGTGTAAAGTCGCATATCGAATACGTCTCTTAGTATAGCTTCTAATGATGGATGAGTAGCAACGAAATTAAAGTTCTTAACTTAGGTTGGTATCCTAAAAGATTATTTTTAGGCAACCTTGTATAAATGAAAATGTAGAGTCCCGTGTAAAGTCGCTTATCGAATATGTCTCTTAGTATAGTTTCTAATGATGGATGTTATTGGGAATAGCAACGAAATTAATGCGACTATCATACGAGTAAGTACGAAAATATTCAAGGTTCACACCCTGACAATGACGTAACCCTTTAAAGTAGAAATGGTTTCATTTTATTATACGCAACACGAACTAGGTAGGTACCTATAACTGCCTATTTATAAATTCAACGCATGCAAAACTGTCACCAACGTGTTTTAATCATGTTTTGTTTCAAACAGACAAAGTTAAACTTAATTTTATAATTATTACACTGTATTTTATAAGTAGGTAGGTAGGTACCTACTTCATACCTAGTTGATAGCGCTCGCTTCGTTTTCAGTTATCAGAACAACTAAATAAATGTTTTGGCTAACGACACCTAAGTATAAGTATCTACTTAATAGAGGATGTTTCTACAAAGTAGGCATCTCTAGGCATAAAAAACAGCTTCTGCAATGTCCATCAAAATATGGCTTTTAACCTTAAACGACATAAAAATGTTTTTTTTCTCAGAATTTACAAAAGATATTTCTACTAACAAAAGCATCGCTACTATGTAGTTAGACACAGCCAATAAAGAAAATATGGTATGTACCTAAGTAGGTAGGTAGCTAATACCTACTGATTTTGTTTGTTGACATTTTCTACACACCGTGCGTAGCTACTACGAAACTACGATAACGATAAGTGGTAACTCCACGCTTTCCCAATAGCTTGTTCATGTAAAACGAAACAACAAATTACGGAACTATTTTTGGAGAAGGTCAGTGAAGCCGGCGTGACGATGTTTTATGAGACTGATATCTCCATAACAATAACATACATAAGCTAGGTAGGTAGGTATTATCGCCAGCACTAACCTACCTAGGTATACGGGGTGTTAGGGACGGTGTAACGAAAACTTTGCAGGCGTGCTCAGACCATCAAACTGAACAACTTTTACTATGGAGCCAATGGTGGGAAACGAAAAAAAATTTCCGAGCTCCCATACAAAGTCAGTCAGCTGATCGTGAATTTTGTATGGGAGGTCTGATTTTTTTTGCGTTTCCCACGCTCCATAGTAAAAGTTGTTCAGTTTGATGGTCTGATCATGCCTGCAAAGTTTTCGGTACACCGTCCCTAACACCCATAAGAGACCAACTTACGCTGGGTTTTCGTACAAACATTACGAAAAACCAGTATAAGTTGAGCCCTTAAATTGATAGGTTGATGTGCTGTGCTGGCGCACATATCTCTACCAATTGCATTATGTTGTCAGCAGATAACGTATCTTCGGTGTATTTCTATTAGAAAACGATTAAGTAGGTACCTATCGTGTAATTTATTATTTTTTATATTTTTCCTTGTTTTTATCAAAAACTCTTTTAGAGTAGGTACCTACCTACCTAAGTTATTTTTTCTTTTAGTTTATAAGGTAGGTAAATAGATAAGTAGGTCGGTGGTTAATTTTAATTTCGTTTATCTTTGACATAGACAGGTACATAATTAACCAAACCAATTAGCCGACAATGATAAATTTTAACTCTTGAGTGTTAACATTAGGTCTATGAATACGTTTATTATTTATAACGCTATAGAACAGGTAACTTAATAATTGAGGAAAATTCCGTGTTTGGTTATTTTTCACGATGACTCCTACTATGAATATAAGTAATCGTAGTGAAAAACAGATAGTTAGGTATGCAGGTATTTATAATTAGTTAGAGACCCAAATTCAACCTAACTTCGTCAAAATATAAATCAAAATACGGGAAGGTCGCGTGAAGAATGGGCAAGGGGATGGCGCGCGTAGGGCACGGCACGATTTCACACCCCAAATGCCATTTTCACTTTTCACAGTTTCTTTGTTTTCATCAACAAAGTATTTTTAAATGTGAACACACTTTCGTAAATGTACCTAACTAATACTTTTGAAATTATACAGCTACGCGTCTCTACATATCGTAAACAAGTCGATATTTCTAAGGAAATGAAAAACATTTCCCATAGCTACCACGACTCCGTCACCCCCTTTTTGTTTCCAAATATTGCCGTTGGGAGTAATATTTACATTGGGATAGGGCGTAGAAACCCTTAAAAATATACATGTAAGACCTACGTTTCATAAACGGTAGTAAAAGAAATATGGACTCACATAAATCTGTCAGGATATGAGTTTGTGTTTGGAGTCACTCAGGCCAGCGCTAGCGGGCGCGTATTTCGCGGTTGCACTGATACGGTACTGGCGCGCGCGAACTCTGCTCAGCGATTACCTTCTGGTTGGCGAAACGCGGGACTCGCGAGATTGAGCGTCGCCGCCGCCGCCGCGCGTCGTTCTACGCAGGCGCGTCACCGCTCGCCGCGTCCCGTCCCATCCTATCATCTTCCTGCTTCCTATAATATCCAGACTCTAGACAACGTGATTCATTCGCGTTTTTTGACAAGCCCCAAAGTTTATTTATCCCATGTACTTGCCTTGTACATGCCTTAGTCTCGATTTTTCGTAGCGCTAGCTTGGATGATTTATTACATCGTAAATTATATTACGAGTAGAATGTAGAGCGATCTGAAAGTGCTCCAGTTATTGTTATGTAAATAGATTTAGATTGCGATTTGTTGCTAGTTATAGACATTGTAATAGGTCAGTGCGTCTGCGCTATAAAAATAATACATCCAATACAATTTATTTTCAGGGGTCCGTAGCCGAACTCTTTATGAAGGGCTCCGTACCGGTCTAAATTACTTAGACTTCGCTGTCTATCCGACTGTCTCTCCCGGCTGTAGGTATCTCTTATACCCTGATGAATTTTAAGAGATACATTTTAGTATAAATTCACCAATGCGGTATTCCTATTAAAGCTACAACAACAATATCCAAATACCTGTTAGAATAAAAATAAATAAAAATTATAATAGTTGGTTGCCGTACAAAAAAATCGTGTTATATTATTAAATTTTATCTGTAGTTCGAAGGCCGTATCTCATGAACAGTAGAAGTAAGACTAGACAGTTATTCATAAACCATATTTATACCTATTATTGTTACCGTAATCATAACATGCAGGGTGTTAATTTAAATGCGAGCCATAGCTTCAGGTTAGGTTTAGTGTTGATATAGGATTTCGAAAAAAAAAACGTTTTCTACTTAGCCGAAATTTAAACAAATTCATGTTTTTTTTATGGATAAATATTTTATTACACTTTTATCGTTTTAATGACTGCCACTACAAGTACTTTCGTCTATTAAACTTTGAGTTTCAAATGAATCTTGTGTGAGATATAGGCATTGGCACTAAATTTCGACTAGTGTAAAAAAATGGCCAGTTTCTTTTAAGTTTTAACGGCATCTTTAACCTATCCTTAAGCTACGGCACGCATTTAAATTAACACTCTGTGAACTAAAAACGAAATAAAACATTTAAGGAGGCACGTGTACAAAAAACGTGATGGCACGGAACCCTTCATGCGCGAGTTCGACTCGCACTTGGCCGATTTTTTTATAAAATAGGATCTTCTATTTCTAGGTATACTATAAATAAATGCCTGCAGAGTCGTAGGCAAACATAACATCATGACCATATTTGAAGGTTTTAAGACTAATTAACTAACCTGTAGGTAGTAGGATTCTTAGTTAAACAATTCATGAAAACCAAGAAATAATTTATAACTATTTACGTAAGAAAAGTGATTGTTTTATTCATAAAAGCTTATCAGCTTTAACAATAACATTAGTTAACATTCAACATTTATTTTACAACTACTCAGATAATTGTCGTTGCTATTCATATTAGGTATATTAAGCAATATTGTATTCGATGCAATAAATTAAATATAACATAAAAATAAATAGTAATATAATTAAGTGCACAATACAAATATTTTGCTAAGCATACTGATCTCGGAGGTATTTAGATTGGTGGAATATAATTAAATTATAAATCAAGTAATAAAATACCGTACCATATACGCTTACCTTAGTAGGTAAACAAAAATCTCGTGAAATTACAACGACAGTCCTATAAAATCCCTATTTAGCGAGCTAAGTCATATGAGCATTATTAGTTTTGTGTCTCAATGTAGGTATAGGTATATACATACGTATGTATGATAAATCACGCCACCTCGTCTGACAAGTTTGTGAGTCTTTCAGTAGAACTAACTTTTGTATAACAATGTAAAAAGAGTAGAGTTTCTTAAATCACTGTTGCTTTCTATGATTTTACAGAAAATTCATAAAAATATTGTACAAAAAATGGTGCAAATAACCTAAGTATTATCATATCACAACAATTGCTACAATTGCACTAGTTTGCTCCTAATTCAATAGAGTACTTATTGAACTGTCACACATTGGTATATTAACTATAGATTGTTCTACAATACAGTGGCGCGGATCTTTTTCGTTTTGGAGAAGTGGTAAAGTTGCGTCAATATCTTTAAGAGCCCTTTCACACAAGCGTTTATCTCCGGCGTAGCGTGATAAGAGTAATCGCCGGAGAAAAACGCTAGTATGCAAAAACGCTCGTCTTAAAAAAGCAATCTCAACAATCTCAATTCAATGTAGTTTCACTATTTACACAAGGAGCTTATTGACTATGCAGTACTATGACTATGACGGTGTGAGAGACACCAGATCTCCAAGACACGGCAGAACTACGTCAGGCAAAGGTTGTTTCTTTTCGCTTCGTATTTGCGCCAGGTCTTTCGTAGATGTCACTCCCGTCAGCACTAACAAGGTTTGGAAGCCGCAACGCACGCCCAACTCTATGTCTGTGTTGCATCTGGAAATAGACAATTTAATGTTGATTGCAAAAATGCTGGAAATGTTCGAGGTTTTACATAAAATTAAACTTGTTTTATATGGGGACCTGCGTCTTTGTCGCCTTAAGACCTAGTTCCGATAAATTGTCCAGTAGTCTGTGTTAATTTGGCATTGATCATCATCAACTTAAAAACTGCAGTTACTGTCATTTTAGCATTAAAATTTTCTTTTTGG
Source organism: Phthorimaea operculella (assembly GCA_024500475.1). NCBI lineage: Eukaryota > Metazoa > Arthropoda > Insecta > Lepidoptera > Gelechiidae > Phthorimaea > Phthorimaea operculella. The sequence continues at coordinate 1,640,425 of JANFCV010000009.1, forward strand.
AAATTTCCATCTCATGTAGGTATATTTTATTTGCAGTGAGTCTTACTATAAATATATCTATAGTCCGACAAGTTCGTGCACGACCTTCCCTAGGGGTGACAGACGTTGGGGGGAGAGATGTCAGCGGGTAGCAGGGAGGTGTAGCGGGGAAGGGAGACGCGCGCATCTGGGCCGCACGTCATATTAAAATGACGTGCTTCCTCGCCCTCCCACCGTCTGTACCCCGCAGGAAGGTCGCGCACGAACTTGTCGCACTATAGTAGATTTATTTAGGCAAATAAAAATAAAGTAAAACCATTTACCTGTCACCAATCATAAGAGTCCTAGCTGGATCCAGCCCAACTGATTCCAGATACTTTCTGACATAAGCATGTGGTTTCCCCAGCACCAAGGCCTTCCTCTCAGAACAGGTCTCTACAGCTCTCACCAATGTGCCAGTACCAGGTACGACTATACCACCACCGTGCTTCGGAAACCTTAAAAATACAAATACATTTGTTTAGAATATTAAGTAATTAAATTAAATACATGACAATGACCTGGCCAACTTGGACCCAAACTGTTCTCGAACAGCCATGGATCTTAAAGTCCGGAAAGAGAAAGGGGAGGCCTTTGCCCAGCAGTAGGACCGTATAGGCTAATATAATAAGAAAAACATACAGTTGAAATTAGCAATATGAGCAGAAATGGGTATATGCACAGTACAATACCAGTTTTAAAAGTACCCCTAGTATATTTTAAGTCACAGATAAAATACAAGTAACTAGGTATACATTGCAGTACCTTTCATCAGTATTGGTTGCAATGAAGAGGACATCCTCATTTGCAAGGTATGATGCTGCTTTCATGAATTTAGGGTAGCTGACATGCTGGTCAAAGCCAACTATGACTGCCCCCACTTCTGGGTCTAGCTCTGAAGGCTTTAGGTTCTTGAAGTCTTCTTTCACATGATCAGGCTGAAAATTAGGTTTAACTATTATTATTATTTTATATTAACTCTAATTTGAAAGGTACAACCTTATATTGTATGTTTACTGGCAAAAATTGCTTAGATTTTTGGCAATGGTATAAGCATACATAATATAAAAAGAAAACATGGAGTTTCATCAAGTGCTAATAATTGGAAGTATTAAATGTATAAAGCATTTTCTTATCTTATCTTGGTTTTCCAGTTCAGAAGTCAAAGCATTGCCATTAAATAAGCACTCATTTTCAATGTATTACAATAACTCATACTTACTCCAAGTCCTATGGATGCAATACCAACGGCTTTCAACTCATCTGCAATTCCATTGGAGCCTATGAGGTAGACTTTTTTACTGAATCCAATGCCTTTTAAGTAATGGGCGGCCAAGTATGCAGTGGAGAGAATCTCATCCTATAAAAATAACATTTTATTAGGTTCCATAATCCATAGCTGGAATGTGCTGCCATACAAATTACATATTCTTTTCGAAATTTTATAATTGTTTTCCACTCCCACTTTTGTCATTCTTAAGTGCCCCTCAACATGTTTTTATGATTACCTAATAAGAATAAAAATACTTCCAAAGTATAAAAAACATGTAACATGCCTTGGGTAGATGTAGGTACCATCATCTTAAATGGATGATGCAATAATTATTTACATAAAGAGCAATTTCGTTCCTTCAAAGTATTGATTTTCATAAGCATATTAACACTTTAAGGGATTTTGATTGATGATATAACTTACAGGACTTGCTATGTACCCTAGTTGAGTGGCTTTCTCAGCAAATTCCTTGCGAATCTTTGTAGAATTATTAGTGACATAGAAAATTTTCTTTCCCATTTTCCTGAAGAAGTTCATGGTCTCTGGTGACCCAGGTATCGCATTGTTATCAATCCAGAGGACCCCTGAAAAGATAATCAAGGAATATTTGTAGGTTGGAACTAATAGGTACTGAATTGTTTTAAGCATTTTTTAGTACTGAATCTTATCAATGTACATGCTTACCATCACAATCTGTTAGAACTGTATCAAATGAGTTCAAAAACTCCTGAACTTGATCCTTCGTTGCGTCTTGAAGGTTAAAAACTGCCGACTTAAACATTTCACAACTTCTGCTAATATTTCTTCGTTGGGATGAAAACTGAGGGGCACTGGGAGAAAATGCCCTGCAGATATAATTTATGTTATTGGATTTCAATAACTGAAGGAGCAGTTTTACCATTCCCTTTCCTTGAAATTAATTAATTTGAGGAAAGCCAGCCAATACTAGGAAAATGGAAACTGACGTAGAATGTCAAACTTGACATTGGAATGACATTCAAAATTCGGATACACAACATTCTCAGAAAAAATGTCGCGTCTAAACAAACCTTTAAAGTTTTTTTATAAAAGTAATAGTAAACACCGGTTAGCGAAAAAGGGATAGGGCTATACAATTATGGCCTTTGCTCTCTTTCTATCATTGCTATTGCTCACAGGGTTGCCAGACGTACGAGAAATCTCGTAACATTACGAGATTTAGAGTGTCTGTACGAGATTCAAGATTAACACAAATCTCGTACCGTTTTTTACGAGATTTTAACAATTCTTATTACAGACACTGTAAATGGTACATTTTTAGCTTCTGAAAGCGCTAAAAGCCCAAATCGTAACGGTGATTGCGTAAATTTTGAAGCATCAAATGAAATGTACGCTGAAATGACAGCTGAAAAGCTATACGGTAAAAATAATGATGATTTTACTACTAACCCTGATGTTGAATATAATAATAAAAATATGATTTTATATTGTTTCGTTTTGAATTTAACAGCCCCAAGCGCAAAGAACATGATTACCCAAGTTACATAATGCAGTAAATAGCATAAAATTATAACGTTTCTTTAAATTTATGCTTTTACGAGATTTCTGTTGAAATTACGAGATTTTTAGCAACCTTGGTACGAGAAAAAATAATAATCATCTGGCAACCCTGATTTCTCATAATGTATAAAACAAAAAACACATTTTGACAATCAGCTGATAAGCAAGCACTTTGCACTTGTCTTGCCTCTTATCAGCACGTCTTATCAGAAAGAACGAAAAATAGAAAACCTAGTTGTTTTCAGTATAATACTTGTATAATACAAGTGTTAGAGGACAGACAGGCATATAATCCAATGAAACATATTCTCAATCAAATCTAAATACGCAAGTGTGTGTCAATAAATCTCGTTCAAATATGAATAACACAGAAACAGTTCTGGAAGCCCGCGAAGGCACTATCAAGATAATCCAGTACAATAAACCGAAGAGGAAAAATGCCATTGACCCGGACATGTACATTCGAGTGACGAAAATGGTGAACGAAGCCGCTAAAGACTCCGAAGTCTCCGTGCTAGTAGTAACTGGAACTGGGGATTACTACAGTAGTGGGAACGACTTGGTAGCGGCTATGGAAAGAATGGGCGAGAGAGATTCGCTCATGTACGTGCTGAAAGACTTCATAGATGCATTCATCACATTCCCCAAACTTCTAATCGCAATCGTCAATGGACCTGCTATTGGAGTTGCAGCTACAACTTTGGGTCTGTTTGACTTAGTGTTTGCTTCGGAAAGTGTAAGTACTTTTAATAATAATAATAATAAATTTTTAATTCAGGCAATACCACCCATATCTTAAAATCTAAAATAGTAAAATGAGTATAAAATAATTACAATATAAAAGAATATAGAATAAAAAATATTAATAATAAAAATAAAAATATGTAAAAGTAAAATGTGTAGGTAACGAAGTACCTATGTACGTCCCATCCTATACCTACTCACTTTTTGTTCCGGTCACGGTGCATGGATAACCCAATATTTAAACATTGGGTTGTCATAGCACTCAGACAGACTTTAATATTTATTTCAAATACTTTATAAGTAATATGCGGTAGTTATAATATGACACTTCTATATTTGTTGCAGGCCTTCTTCTACACACCTTTTACCAAGCTGGGCATAGTTGCCGAAGGATGTTCTACTATTACATTCCCAAGACTGATTGGAGACAGAAAGGTAGGAAATGTTCCATTATTTTCTATTAATTTTCAAAACAACATTTTGAATAAATTATATGTATAGCAGCAGTCTATGATAAACTTTATTTTTGTGACTTTTATGCACTTAGTATATTAATATCTCATTTATTCATTACATTTCCAGGCAACAGAAATGCTACTCTTCAACCACAAGATGTCGGCACAGGAAGCCCTTGAGTGCGGTTTCGTAAACTACCTCTACAAGCCAGAAGAAATACAAAGCAAGGTGTGGGACAAAATCATTGAAGTATCACAACTCCCAACAGAATCTGTGAACATAACCAGAAGTCTGATCAAGAGAAACCTCACAGATGATCTGCTGAAGAGAAATGAGATGGAAATAGATGAATTGCACAAAATTTGGACCTCTGGAACATACCTAAATAACTTACAACAGTTTTCAGATAAAAAGTCAAATAAAAGCAAATTGTAAATAACAATCATTCCACTTGAGGTGACCTGCACGCAGTGGTATCTAATTTGTGTTCACATGGTGATGGATGGTATTAATTTTATATTGATTTATAATTTTTTATATAATTTTATCAAGTTGACATTATCATGGAATAGTTTAACTATGTATTTTTTTTTGTACATACCTTGTACATACTTATCTACTTAATAATAAGTAATCAAATCACTATATAATCAATAATAAATAACATTATACATTTATTGAAGCAGTTTCGTAATTCTTTCAGAATTTTCAATACCTGAATAATCTGGATTCCCTTACATTTTAAGTAGATTACCTACTGCAATAAATTATACTGCCGCTCAAACACATTTAAATGCGACCTACTTGATTTTCAATTCGAAATACTGATGAAAGTAGAGACTATTGTACTTTTAACATTGTTTTAGCTATAGTTGTGAAATACATATTTATTGAACGTGCTACGAAAATGAGGGCAAAAAGCGCGAGTTTGGTGTCGATCAGCGAGTTGTTTAGGCCTAGCAACCCGCGGGGGCTGGAGGGTAGGAACCTCAGCAGTGCACGACTTAGCCTACTCAAGCAGGAGATCCAGACTGATATGCACATTATTCCTCTAAGTATGTTTTTGCACAGTCTTTTTTAACTTGGAGACTATAATAATATGGGGTTCCAAATAGATGGGAACGTGGGATGGACGTTAATAACGTTAGCAGAGCGTGGTTTAGCCTACTAAAGCCGAAGATTCACACTGACATGCACAATATGTTATCGCACAGTCTTTGTTAACTTGGAGACTGTAATGTGGGGTCCAAAATATGGGGTTGGGGCTTTAAAATATTCAGTAACGCGCGGCGTAGCCTACTCAAGCAAGAGATCCAATGTTTCACGTGCTCTATGTTTCACGTCCTCTTTTGGATATCCTGTGTTTAAAAATGGTCTGGGGAAATAGTACCTAATAAATAAGTACACATCCTAACGTCGTTAATACGTATTCCTATACCTACTAGAGCTGACCATGAATTGAAAAGTTGTGAATACGCTTTCACAAGTCTGTTGACTCTATTACGTAGGGAAATACAATTGATGATTTTGCAGAGGACTTGTACCAAATGCTTGAGACCGACCCGGAGAGAGGTTTATCGAGCACGAAAGCTGCGTATTTGCTGCATTTCTACGGTCACAACACTTTGACACCTGCCTCGCAGAACAGCTGGTGGAAACTGCTACTCAAGTCCTTATTCACTGGTAGGTCAAACAGAAGATTTCGATCTTCAGATACTTCCAACACCGTATCCCTACAATTGCCGTGTGGTGCCAGCTAAGAATAGTTTCGCCCCATTGCTACACGTGGGTGTCGTAAAAAGCCACTAAGAGATTATTCCAGAAAATGGGCAGCAGCGTTCCCTATAAATATTTAGTACAACCATTGAACTGCGCTCGCTTTGCTGCGTCCGCCTGCCAAGCGTGGTGAATGAATATGACAAATATCCCCAAAAAGGAAGAGACCCATGACCAGCATTAGACTGTTGTATGTAACTGGTGTGGTAGTAGATGCGCTACATGACGATATGTTACATACTTTAGTAGGTACGATTTGTTTCAGGTTTCTCGATTCTTATTTGGCTGGGTGCTTTACTATGTTTAGTAGCATACATGATAGAAGCAGCTACGAAAGTAAACGCAAGTAGAGACAATCTCTATTTGGGATGCGTTCTAATTTTTGTTGATGTCGTATGCGGGCTTTTCAGTTTCTTCCAAAATTATAAGAGCTCTCAGGTATGTTCAAATAAAATAGCTTTAGATTTGCTTACTGTTCCTAGTAGGAAAGAAAGCAGGCTGGTTAAAAGAAAGTGTCATGGAAAAGACATCAACGAGTTCAAAATTACATTTCAATACAAAAGACTTCAACGCATTCACTCTTATATGTATACTCAAAATTAAACTTCAGTGTCTGTGTGTAAAAGAAAGCATACCTACCTATACACACTGCACGCTCTTTAGATCCGTTGATGCAAGGACGTAATAGGGACTTTCAACTTTTAAAAAGGTAACGACAATTTCAGATAATGAAGACGTTCAACAGCATGATCCCGACGTACACGCACTGCATACGCGACGGCCACCACAACATGCAGATGCAAGTCAGCCACCTGGTGAAGGGAGACGTCGTGATGGTGCGAGCTGGTGACGTCATACCAGCAGACATCAGGGTCATCGACAGCAAGGGGTTCAAAGCAAGTACCTACTCTCTACTGACACACACACACACACACACACACACACTTGGTGAATGGAGACGTCGTGATGGTGCGAGCTGGTGACGTCATACCAGCAGACATCAGGGTCATCGACAGCAAGGGGTTCAAAGCAAGTACCTACTCTCTACTGACACACACACACACACACACACACACACACACACACACACACACACACTTGGTGAATGGAGACGTCGTGATGGTGCGAGCTGGTGACGTCATACCAGCAGACATAAGGGTCATCGACAGCAAGGGGTTCAAAGCAAGTACCTACTCTCTACTGACACACACACACACACACACACACACACACACACACACACACACACACACTTGGTGAGGGGAGACGTCGTGATGGTGCGGGCTGGTGACGTCATACCAGCAGACATCAGGGTCATCGACAGCAAGGGGTTCAAAACAAGTACCTGCTCTCTACTGACACACACACTCACACACACACACATGGTGAAGGGAGACGTCGTGATGGTGCGGGCTGGTGACGTCATACCAGCAGACATCAGGGTCATCGACAGCAAGGGGTTCAAAGCGAGTACCTACTCTCTACTGACACACACACACACACACACACACACACACACACACACACACACACACACACACACACACACACTTGGTGAGGGGAGACGTCGTGATGGTGCGGGCTGGTGACGTCATACCAGCAGACATCAGGGTCATCGACAGCAAGGGGTTCAAAACAAGTACCTGCTCTCTACTGACACACACACTCACACACACACATGGTGAAGGAGACGTCGTGATGGTGCGGGCTGGTGACGTCATACCAGCAGACATCAGGGTCATCGACAGCAAGGGGTTCAAAGCGAGTACCTACTCTCTACTGACACACACACACACACACACACACACACACACACACACTTGGTGAAGGGCGACGTCGTGATGGTGCGGGCCGGTGACGTCATACCAGCAGACATCAGGGTCATCGACAGCAAGGGGTTCAAAGCAAGTACCCACTCTCTACTGACACACACACACACACACACACACACACACACACACACACACACACTTGGTGAAGGGAGACGTCGTGATGGTGCGAGCTGGTGACGTCATACCAGCAGACATCAGGGTCATCGACAGCAAGGGGTTCAACGCAAGTACCTACTCTCTACTGACACACACACACACACACACACACACACACTTGGTGAAGGGAGACGTCGTGATGGTGCGAGCTGGTGACGTCATACCAGCAGACATCAGGGTCATCGACAGCAAGGGGTTCAAAGCAAGTACCGACTCTCTACTGACACACACACAGACACACACACACACACACACACACACACACACACTTGGTGAAGGGTGACGTCGTGATGGTGCGGGCTGGTGACGTCATACCAGCAGACATCAGGGTCATCGACAGCAAGGGGTTCAAAGCAAGTACCGACTCTCTACTGACACACACACACACACACACACACACACACACACACACACACACTTGGTGAAGGGTGACGTCGTGATGGTGCGGGCTGGTGACGTCATACCAGCAGGCATCAGGGTCATCGACAGCAAGGGGTTCAAAGCAAGTACCGACTCTCTACTGACACACACACAGACACACACACACACACACACACACACACACACTTGGTGAAGGGTGACGTCGTGATGGTGCGGGCTGGTGACGTCATACCAGCAGACATCAGGGTCATCGACAGCAAGGGGTTCAAAGCACGTATTATCGCCAGCAAATCCATCTACCCATTTAAGGGACCATCTTATACTGGTTGTTCATACAAATAATAAGATAAACCAGTATACGTTGAGATCCCTAAAATGAGTAGGTGGATTTGCTGGCGATTGTACTTTTTTTCATTGGTTTACGCAATACCCAATCACGCAGTCAAACATCGATAGAGTTAATGTTTTAATGGTCAAAAAAATGGCGGCGCGTATTTAGTTAGGTACAATCTTAGTTACTTTACTAAAGTAAATGCTCTAGTAATTTGAAATAACGGAATCTAACCGGAACCGTGTTGTTCGAAGTTCTTATACGCCTCTTCTCTTCTTAGGTTGACAACTCTTCGTTGACTGGCGAATGTATAGCAGTATCTAGGATGAACACTGATGGTGTCCCCAATGTACTGGAGTCGCAAAATGTCGCTTTCTTCTCCAGTATGTGCGTGGAGGGATGGGCTAAAGGTAACATGATACTAATTGAAAAGTCTGGTACAAGTTACTCAAAGCTAAACAAAAAGGAACTCTGAAAGTTCAGCACGTTCATGTAAACCAAGAAACAAATATTTACATTTCGAAAATCAAAAGTGAAAGTAGGCGTAGTACAACGCCGTGGTCGTAGTAGGTCATATGCTACGCCGTAGTTGACATACTGACTGAGCAGAAGCAAAGCAGAAGCATAATTTTAGGGGTAGTCCCACTCGCTCAGGGGTGTGAACTTTTTTCAGATAAAGTCCCAATGGCTCAGAGGTGTCAACTTTTTCAGGTGTAGTACTCTGCTGCGGAGATTTGACAGCTCTGGGCCGCGTGGCAGGCCTAGCCGCGCGTCTGCAACCAGCGCCGTCTCCTCTATCCAAGGAGATAGACCGCTTCATGCGCTACATGTCTGCTTGGGCGCTTTGCCTGGGCTTCTTTATCGCCTGCGCGTCTCTGGCCCTGGGATACCCCTTCATGCAAGTCACTGTTTTTGTGATTGGGATCATTGTGGCCAATATCCCTGAAGGTAATTATTACGAGACTTGATGAAACTGACTGTTTTCCACGAACACATAGTTCAACTAGTGTAGACTGTAGCCAAGTGAGCATAGCCAAATAAATTCGAATGGGCACGAAACCTCAAAGCTAATTGCAGATGGTTGCAGCCGCAATTGTACAACAAGCAATAAGAATTAACGAAACTTTGACATTAACACATTTTCGACCAAACACTGAAAAAGGCACACTCGATAGAGGCGCCGGTAGTTCTCCAGTTTTCTATACTTCATTGCTATTTAGAGATTTTCATGTAGCAAGTGCAAACTTCAGTTCAAACACAACTAAGTAGTACTTTTCCAGATCTGATTTGCCTTCCAGGGCTCCAACCCACGGTGACAGCGTCGCTCACGCTGACCGCCCAACGCATGGTGCATCGGAATTGCCTGGTGAAGAACCTGGAGGCCATTGAGGCCCTGGGAGCCTGCACCACTATCTGCTCTGATAAGACCGGTACTCTGACGCAGAACAAGATGGCCGTCTGTCATGCTTGGGTGTGGAATAAAATCCTGGCTGTTACGGATTCGGAATTTTCCAGTGAGTAGTAAAGAACCTCGAGGCCATCGAGGCCTTGGGAGCCTGCACCACCATCTGCTCGGATGAGTCCCGTACTCTGACGCAGAACAAGATGGCTGTCTGTCATGCTTGGGTGTGGAATAAAGTCCTGGCTGTTACGGATTCGGAATTTTCCAGTGAGTACGTAGTAATGAACCTTGAGGCCATCAAAGCCCTGGAAGCCTGCACCACCATCTGCTCGGATAAGTCCCGTACTCTGACGCAGAACAAGATGGCTGTCTGCCATGCTTGGGTGTGGAACAAGGTCCTGGCTGTTACAGATTCGGAATTTTCCAGTGAGTAGTAAAGAACCTCGAGGCCATTGAAGCCCTAGGAGCCTGCACCACCATCTGCTCGGATAAGACCGGCACCCTGACGCAGAACAAGATGGCTGTCTGTCATGCTTGGGTGTGGAATAAAGTCCTGGCTGTTACGGATTCGGAATTTTCCAGTGAGTGTAGGGCCTACACTGTAGGCACATTTTAGGGAAATTCTTAATTTTGTGGCATAGATTAAAATTGTTGAGATGGTTCTATCATTTTCGAAAGTCTGAAAAAGAATAAAATACGTACCGCTCTATCAATGATAACAAATATTTAGTATACAGATGATAAGTAGATGTGAGCGGTAACAATAGACTTTGCTAAGTAGTTAGTAAATTCAAGTAGATTGATGATTACCTTGAATTTAAATTACCTAAGTTTTTTTCGTTTTACAGGTTTGCAAAATAACCCTGGTAAGTCACAATTGATGTTATGATGAAATGAATTCAAATATGTTAAAGAAATATGTGGGCGTCCGCGCATGAAGGGTCCAGTTGTCGACTTTTAGTTTCCGAGATATTTGCGTTTTTATGAAGTTGGGTGAAAATGTGTCATTTTGAGATTTTGAAAGAATATTATTATACAAACAATTTACTACAATTTCATGTAATCAACACTTTTAAGTTTTGTTTCTAAGTATGTTTTTTTTAAATGGTAAAGTTTAGTGAAAAGGGTCCAGATGTCGGCAAGCCTTGACAAGTCGGTGTTTTCATGACTGGGTTTAGGTATTTAACGTAAATACTGTTTGTACTGGCACTCTGAACTGGAGTGGACAACGTCAGGTCGACATAACGATATTTCGACATAATTGGCATCTCAACAGATCTCGATACACGTTATCTCGACACATGCAATCTCGACACACGCCTTCTTGACACACAGTATATCAACACACGGTATCTTGCCACATGTAATCTCGACACACGTTATCTCGTCTCACGTTTTCTCGACAACGTTAACTCTACCACGTTAAACTCAACACACGGTATTTCGACACACGATATCTCGACACGCGTTGTCTCGACACGTGTTATCTTGACACATGCAAGGTGTGGCAAGCTTCGGCAGGGTTGGAGCAAGCTTTAGCAGAGTGGGGCATGGTGAAGTAAGATGAGGCAAGGTGGGGCAGGGTGAGGCAAAGTTTGGTGGGATGGGGAGAGATGAGATAAATACAAAATGATTTGGTGGTGGTTAGTACGACTGCCTGCCACGCAGAAAGTTACGGGTTTGATTCCCGGTGGGGGCACTCACAAAGTTGATATTTATCACTTATTTGTTCCCAGTCTGGTTAGGACATTGCAGGCTGAACCACCTGATTGTTCGAAAAGTAAGATGGTTCCTTGCTTCGGATGGGCACGTTAAGCCGTCGGTGCCGGTTGCTGTCTATGATGGCGGTCGTTACACAACCATGTCAGAGGTCTGCTACTTGTAGTAGGCGGTTGAAAACTCTGACACCAAGGTCCATCGGGTCGTTGAACGACTCGGTGTCCCACACGAAGAGAGAGATTCGGTGTAAGTTTTTAGGTTTTCACGGTTGTTCACAACACTAAAATTATTGTTTAAAACAGGATTATTACCGTGATAATATTTTGGTTGATCCCGATATTTCGGGGCGGTTGCATCGGGATCAACAAAAATAATATCACGGTAATAATCCTGTTTTAAACAATAATTTTAGAGATTCGGTGGTCTGGTTCATTTGTGTTGGAGGCCGGAAACTTTTTTCATATTCCATAACTTGGTAGGGACTATCAGTTTCTTTGAGGAAGCTGTAGGCCTTGACAAGATCTACATTTTCGATGACAGCTGTCAAACTTTAAACATGTTTATCTCGGTAACTATGCACGCTAGACTGCCAGTTGGTTTGAGGAAGTTGTAGGCCTTGACCTGATCTATATTTTCGACGACAGCTGTCAAACTTTATACTTGTTTATCTCGGTCACTATGCGCGCTAGACTACCAGTTGCTTGGAGGAAGTTGTAGGCCTTGCCATTATCTAGATTTTTGCAAATATCTGTCTTACTTTAAACACGTTTATCTCGACAACTATGCATGGTAGACTACCTGTTGCTTCGAAAAAGTTGAAGGTCTTGACGAGATCCACAATTCAGATGACAGCTGTCAAACTAAAACCTCGTTAGTCCTGGGAACCATGCATGCTAGGCTATTATTTTCTGAAATGTGTAAGCCTTAACAAGATCTACGATTTAATATATTTTTATTGTGATCTTGTCATTAAAATAATCGACAATTAATTGTAAAGCTAATAAATTGCTACAAGCAATTTTGATCCTTATTGACATTTGTCTTATATTGTTTAAATTAAATTTGGATATTATTTTTAAACTAGCTGCTCGCCCACCGGTTGCACCCGCTGCTAACCGCTTTTCCGTTGGAATAAGACATTGCTTCACTTAGCCCTTATATCTTTAAAAATACGCCCTTTAAGTTAAAACGGGAACTTTCTCGTTCGAGGGGAGATAAAGGGCTATTGCACAATATAAGTCCTTTTATCGTACCGGGAATCATTTTAAAGTTTTATCGGCACGCACATTTTATCAACTTAGTTTTATTATATATAATGATATAATTACACATTTAGTAGCCATGTGGTGCCGGCAGAGTAGAATAGCACCACCCCCTCTCTTGCCGTGGGGGTCATAAGAGGCGACCGAGGGATAAAACCGACCCAAACAGCCAAGGCCAACCGTATGATGGCGGTAAATCCACCACAATTAAGCATTCCCAAGGAGGGTTGACGTCTGGTAGGCGGCAGGTCGTAAAATTAAGTCAAATCCTTTTTCAACACGATTTTGTGATCAACAAAACGTGTTGCACCGACCCCAAGTAATTGGGATAAGGGCAGGAAGGTGATGGCATTTATAGAAGAATTTCTAAAACCCGAGTTATTCGAAGCTATGTCAATAAGGTTCAAAATCACTTGCACCACTTGTTTCTGTTGGAGAAAAAATTATGGTTTAGGCAATTTTCAAAACACATTTACAATATTGGTAAAAGAAGTAAATAGCCAGATTCACAAAGGCGGACTTAACGAGTGTCGAGATACTTTGTGTTGATTTAATGTGTGTCGAGTTAACGCGTGTCGGAATAACGTATATCGAGGTAACGTGTGTCGAGATACCGTGTGACAAGATACCGTGTGGCAAGATGTCAACATACATATAAATTAAGTTGTTAGTGTAAAATAATACGTTACGTTATAGTTTTTTTGGGATTTTAGTAAATACCAAATCTCTGAACGCTAGCTAAAGTGTAGCATAAAAAAGGTCCACTTGTCGGTGTTTCATAAAATCTTATGGAAATCTATAAAATTTCGTATAATTTAATACTTCATATTTAATCTAACAGTACAAAAGGCAAAAGAGAGTTTTAGGACACAATAGGGCTGTTAATATCTGGTCAAAACATTATGTACTAATACCTTGCAATAAAAGGTACCAGAAGTCGGCTTTAGTGTTTTCTGAAATCCACACGCTTGATTTTCTTACCTTGATTATTTAAATTCAAGTTATGGTCACATGATTGAATACACATTAGTGTAATCTTTATGAAAAAATAATGACCTATGTAACAAATAAGTAGAACTGTGTTTTTTTTTAACCTAAACCTTTAAACTCAATTTTCTCGAAACCACTTTTTTCAGAGTTACAACTTTGGAAGTCTGTAAAAAAAATACATATTCAAAATATGGTATTTTTTGTAGTCAGTATGATAGAGGGATTATTCTAGATTCCGAAACAGGTCTTAACTCAATACCCTACAACTGGACCCTTCATGCGCGGACGCCCACATATAAGATAATATAATTTTGCGTTGTATCTATTATGTAGAAAAATGGTGGAAGGACCTGCTCGGATCGCCATAGTCGTGCGTTTGAAATCCGCTCGAGTGATTTTTTCAAATATTTCTCACAGCTATCGTCGACTTGAAAAGATGTGGGGCGCTGTGCAGCAACGCTGATTTCAAACCTGGCGGGGGCATCCACGGAGACGCGTCCGAGACCGCCATACTCAACTTTCTGTGCCAGTGCAATGACCCCATGGCCCTCAGGCAGAAATACCCCAAAATTGCTGAGATTCCATTCAACTCTGTTAACAAATACCAAGTAAGCTACTTAAGATCCTTTTCGCTACGTCTGCCAGTATCTGAGGCTTAAGAAAACTGACATATACACCCTGTATCTAAGATGCAAATCTCATAAACAATGGTATGTCCATACCAGAATTTATTACAAGTTTCTCCAAGGAATATGGGTAGAATGTGAATATTTATTTGGTCTCCGTTTGGCCATTTGAGACCAGTGTAAGTATCTTTTTTTTTTTTTTATGTGGCTATGCCACTGGCTTCCACATCTCGTGAGTTGAGACGTATTTCGCCATTTATGTCAGGTTAGGTTAAGTCGGTCGGTTAGGTTTAAAGTCAAGTAAGGTTATTTGGCATTACGCCGAGGGAGAGTCCACAGCACAGAGATCCTAGTCTTTCGACTAGGGGCTGTGCTGTGCAGTTTGTGTGGCAACAGAAACGTGATAGTAAAATTTCTGCGCCATGTGGTAATTCGCTCGTCACTATTACACAATGTCAGATATATGCTTTAATTACGATTTTCTATTTAACGTTCACTTTAAGAATAGTTTACTGTATAATACACTATCAGAATTATTCACCAAACACTCAAATAAACGAAAAAAACAAAATTATTAGCAAATCACATCCGCCATTACGGAATAGCAGCGAACGAATCATTTGCACTATTGCAAATGCGCCATACCCCCTTTCTTTTCACTAGGTAAGTATCCACCTGGACAGCGCCAACTCTCGACACGTGCTGATGATGAAGGGCGCCCCGGAGAGCCTCGTGCAGAGGAGCACCAGCATCAGCGCCGACAAGAAGACCGTCGCCCTCACCAAGGACATGAGGAACGTCATTGAGCAGGCTGTTGAAGGGCTGGCTGATACGGGTAAAATAACTATAAAAAGTCAAAATCAATTAAAAACCTTTCACTTTCTTGTTAATTTGTGTATTGCGTTAATGTTAATCATAACGTTAGTCTTATGGTACTTACTTCCTAAGCAGGTGATTTCGATCGCCTCCGTTGAAGTTCGTGCTCGCAGAGTAAAAATTAAACAACCTTTACATAAAACCACTCTCATCCCTACAACACTAAGTCATCTTGTATTTAGGAAACTTAATAGAAAAGCTTTCTACAGAGATTTTTCCTCCATGCTACGATAACATTCTTTCGAAAAGACACTACAACAAAAAAAACTTAAATTCTTTAAACATTTTTAGGAGAGCGAGTTCTGGCGTTCGCCGATATGGAATTGGATCCAAAGAAATTTCCATTGAATTTCCAGTTTGACACCGAGAACGTTAACTTCCCTTTGGACAACATGCGCTTACTTGGGCTCATGGGACTAAAGGATCCACCCAGAGAACAAGTACGTAACTTTTGAAAAGTATTACATTCAATTTTTTTTTTAGTTATTTTATAGTCCGCCGTAAAATAGGCAAGAAACACAAGAGCGTATTTTGTAATTTAAAAACAGAAAAATACTGTATGATTATCCTCATTTAATTATTCGAAACCTTCAGTTTCTAAAGCACAAATTACATGACAGTTAGTGCCTATAAATAACGGCTACGGGTTACGGCGGCGGCGTAGCATCGTAGCGATTCCCGACTACACTGAATTTCCAACTAAGTCCACTTCGCAGGTGTTAAAAGCGATACAGCGGGTGCGTTCAGCCGGGATCCGAGTGATGATGGTGACTGGTGACCACCCGGCGACCGCGCGCGCCATCGCGAGCGAAGTCGGCATCGCCACCGATGCCAAATGCCACGTCATCACCGGGACCGAGCTGCGCAACATGACGCCCGATATACTCAACTGGGAGCTACAGAAGCATTACGAAATAGGTAAACATAGAAAAGTGTGATATAGGGAAGCTGGTGTCAGTGTGAAAGAGACCAAAAACCGAGCATGCAATCGCGAGTGAAGTCGGCATCGCTACCGACGGCAAGTGCCACGTCATCACCGGCACTGAGCTGCGCAACATGACGCCCGATATACTTAACTGGGAGCTGCAGAAACATTACGAAATAGGTAAGGAAAAGAGACAGACAACACTGTAATATAGGGAAGCTGGTGTCAGGGTGATGATGGTAACCAGTGTCATCGCGAGCGAAGTCGGCATCGCCACCGATGCCAAATGCCACGTCATCACCGGGACCGAGCTGCGCAACATGACGCCCGATATACTCAACTGGGAGCTACAGAAGCATTACGAAATAGGTAAACATAGAAAAGTGTGATATAGGGAAGCTGGTGTCAGTGTGAAAGAGACCAAAAACCGAGCATGCAATCGCGAGTGAAGTCGGCATCGCTACCGACGGCAAGTGCCACGTCATCACCGGCACTGAGCTGCGCAACATGACGCCCGATATACTTAACTGGGAGCTGCAGAAACATTACGAAATAGGTAAGGAAAAGAGACAGACAACACTGTAATATAGGGAAGCTGGTGTCAGGGTGATGATGGTAACCAGTGTCATCGCGAGCGAAGTCGGCATCGCCACCGATGCCAAATGCCACGTCATCACCGGGACCGAGCTGCGCAACATGACGCCCGATATACTCAACTGGGAGCTACAGAAGCATTACGAAATAGGTAAACATAGAAAAGTGTGATATAGGGAAGCTGGTGTCAGTGTGAAAGAGACCAAAAACCGAGCATGCAATCGCGAGTGAAGTCGGCATCGCTACCGACGGCAAGTGCCACGTCATCACCGGCACTGAGCTGCGCAACATGACGCCCGATATACTTAACTGGGAGCTGCAGAAACATTACGAAATAGGTAAGGAAAAGAGACAGACAACACTGTAATATAGGGAAGCTGGTGTCAGGGTGATGATGGTAACCAGTGTCATCGCGAGCGAAGTCGGCATCGCCACCGATGCCAAATGCCACGTCATCACCGGGACCGAGCTGCGCAACATGACGCCCGATATACTCAACTGGGAGCTACAGAAGCATTACGAAATAGGTAAACATAGAAAAGTGTGATATAGGGAAGCTGGTGTCAGTGTGAAAGAGACCAAAAACCGAGCATGCAATCGCGAGTGAAGTCGGCATCGCTACCGACGGCAAGTGCCACGTCATCACCGGCACTGAGCTGCGCAACATGACGCCCGATATACTTAACTGGGAGCTGCAGAAACATTACGAAATAGGTAAGGAAAAGAGACAGACAACACTGTAATATAGGGAAGCTGGTGTCAGGGTGATGATGGTAACCAGTGTCATCGCGAGCGAAGTGGGCATTGCCACCGATGCCAAGTGCCACGTCATCACCGGCACCGAGCTGCGCAATATGTCGCCCGATATACTCAACTGGGAGCTGCAGAAACTTTATGAAATAGGTAAGGAAAAGAGACAGACATCACTGTGATACCTATAGGGTAGCTGGTGTCAGTATGATAATAGAGACTAAAGATCGTGCTAGCCATCGCAGGCGAAGTGGGCATCACAACCGACGGCATGTGCCAAGTCATCACCGGCACCAATACTTACTTTGTGCCGGCACCAAACTGCGGAACTTGACGCCCGATATACTCAACTGGGAGCTGCAGAAACATTACGAAATAGGTAAGAAAAAGAGACAGACAACACTGTGATATACGGGCTGTAAGTGACAGACAGCTCTTCTAATAATAATAATAAGGTGCTTTCAGAGCGTAAAACTGAACAACGTGTTCTACGCTGTACGTACGTGTTAGGATCTGTACAACCGCGCACAAAAATATAACCGTATGCACTGACCTAGGTTATCCTTAGAACAGCGACGGTTCTATAGAAGGCAATGAATGTCGCTTTGTCTACCTGAGTAGTTAATTTCTTACGTAATCAATCAAATATTGTATTTTATGTGAAAAGTCACAACGTGATACTTGTCACATAATAATATCACTAGGTGTTTTAATAAAGGTTAGGTATGCACAATTAATGAATTGAATGTCGCTTTGTCTACCTGAATAGTTAATATCTTACGTAACCAAATATTGTATTGAATAGAAGTGAATAGTCACAGAACGTGATACTTGTCACATAATTATATCACTAGGTGTTTTATAGGTAGGTAGGTACGCACAATTAATGAAACGATCAGGCAATGCAAGTAAGTAGGTACTTAGGTATTTTACGTCACTTACTCTACTACCTACGCAATATCAATTCTACGTGATCGAGATAAAGCACTATGCGTATACTTAATTTAGTAGAAAAAAAAAACCGGCCAAGAGCGTGTCAGACACGCCCACAAATAGGGTTTCGTAGTCAACGTTTAAATATCAGGTTTTTCAGCATTACAAACTTAATTTGTTGCTGGTTTGTTAGCAGCAGTATGATGACCAACCGCAAATAGAAAAACTCAATTTTTCCTGAAACCTTTAAGGGTACAATATCCGTTATAGTTTTCATTGTAACTTCAGATTGTAAGCTATATTCCGGATTTATTTCAAATTTTTAGCTTTTATACTTTAGAAGTTACAGCTAGAACAAATTATGGGTCAAAAACGCCCTTTTTAAAAGTAAATATCTCGTGACAGAAACATTTTAGTGACTTTGTTTCAAAGAAACCTCATCTTAGTTTTAAAAGACCTATTCAACGATATCCTACTCAATATTACAGAAGAAAAAAAAATTTTTTGCCCCCCTTTCACTTGTATGGGAGGGGGTCCAAAAAACATTTAAAATATTTTTTTCTTAACATTTCTATATTTGGGTCAACACGATCTATCTTCTCACCAAATTTCATGTCGATAGCTCTAAAACTGACGAAGATATGAGGGCGCGGCATACAGACAGACAGACAGACAGACAGACAGACAGACAGACAGACAGACAGACATGACGAAACTATAAGGGTTTCTAGTAGACTACGAAACCCTAAAAACCACGCTCTAGCTATTTAAGATGCTTGAAATGAAAATAATTATGTTTAAATTGCGGTTTTTTTTAGTTCTTACCATTAAATCTCCGACCCAGTCTAGGAACCGTCTAGAACTACATCTCGTACCTACTAACTTAAGACGACCAAAACGCAATCATACCAAATCAAAGAACGATAGTTGGTTTGGCTTACGGTTGCGGCTCTTGGGAAATAGTCAAGTTAGATCAGACGAACGATATTAGTTTATGCAGCTCAAACGATATCGCATCAATATAACTCGGAACTAGGTATATTCTAACTGAGATGACATAACGCATTTTGCATTCGACGGTCAGTAAACGCAATAGCAATAAAAAGAAAGATGGATCACCGACCTACTGCTACGGATATATTTTTGAACATTAATGGTGGCAGATAGGTATTGGTATGATTTCATTCATGTTCTGTGGTCTTTCTGATCGCAAACACATCAACATACCCATTTAGGGCACCAACTTCTACTAACTTTTCATACAAATACTATCACTCTCTCTTCGTGTGGGACCTTAGATGTGGGACACCTGGGACACTGAGTCGTTCAACGTAGGTGTATAACGGACCAACTTCTACTGGTTTTTCAGACGAATACCTACTATGAAAAACACGTATTAGTTGATCCCTTAAATGCCAAGCTTGATGCGCTGGCGATAGTTAGTACCTACTTACACTTCACGCGCGAGTTCATGACCATTCCTGAAATATGCGCCTCCTTGTCGTACTCTCCGTGGTACTGGCATGTGCGACAAGGAGCCACATATTTCAGGATGGCCATGAACTCGCATGCGGTCTGTATCTGATCTTTCTCTTGTGTTTTCTCTCAGTGTTTGCCCGAACGTCCCCAACACAAAAGCTGCAGATCGTGGAAGCATGCCAGAGGCTGGGCGGTGTGGTGGCAGTGACAGGAGATGGAGTAAACGACGCCCCGGCACTGAGGCGAGCAGATATCGGCATATCCATGGGTATCACTGGCTCCCAGGTACGAACTATCAATACACCATTTATTTTGCCTATTGTCACATTCACTCATTTTATATGTAACTAGCGTAGCCGTTTTTCTGTGGGAACAAGACGATTTTCCGGCATGCATTAAACAGATAAATATTCCTCTTGGATAACTCTATTAAAAAACACAAAACATCCGTTACGCGATTTTAAATAAGTTATCGGTGTGCATGACAAGCAGACAGACTAGGTACAGAGAAACGCAGAAATCGACTACATTTTATGCTATGTGATGAATTGATATTGATGACGTAGACAGTTAAGGCAAACTCTATTCTATGCTGATCTGATCGTACTTATTTGATCTACATAAACGGCACACATATTAGCGCTCAGACAATGTGAGACACCGTTATTCTTTATTTAGAAAAATGAAAGCATTGTAAAATAGACACCTGAAGAATGGTCACGACTCGCACGCGCGAGTTAATTTCTCACCTCATTAACTAGGTTCGAGTATGAATGGACACGGGTTATCGAGCTGATCATGAGTATGTGCCACTGACGTCACTTTGTTCCATTTTTAATACGGTCTATACTTAGGCTTTTTGCAAATTTTGAGCACGACCTGATCACGAAATTCATCCCAATCTCGCGCATAAGATCGCACAGAGAAATCATTTTTCCAAATAGGCTCTTATTATACCTATGACAAGCATGTTTTGTTTATGTTAATATTATTTACGTGCCTACTTAAAGACACTATCCACGCATATAGTAGGTACATATAGTGCATTTAAACACCTTTTTAGAAACGACACAAGCTGTCTATGCGAATATAGGAAGGCTATTGAGATATGTCAAGTCTTCCTCTGCGTAGCGTCAGGAGTATCTCAAATTTTACCTATTTACCTACAGTTAATCCAAATGTAGAGACCATGTCATAGGTACTGGATCCAACGCGATTACAACTGAATGAGCAGCGAACTTAAATGAGGCTTAAACACAATTTGTTGCTTTACAAAGGTGTCCAAG
This sequence comes from Phthorimaea operculella, assembly GCA_024500475.1. Taxonomy (NCBI): domain Eukaryota; kingdom Metazoa; phylum Arthropoda; class Insecta; order Lepidoptera; family Gelechiidae; genus Phthorimaea; species Phthorimaea operculella. The sequence goes on from JANFCV010000009.1 coordinate 1,661,773, forward strand.
CAGACCGCGGACATAATCTTGATGGACGACAACTTCGCTACCATCGTGACCGGCATAGAGGAGGGGCGCAAGATCTTCGACAACCTCAAGAAGTCCGTCTGCTACATCCTCATCTCCAACGTGCCAGAGATCCTCCCAGTCCTCATGTTTATTCTGTTTTCCATCCCGCTGCCACTGGGTTAGTGTTTTATTTTGTTAGACTACCTTTGCGATGATAGTGACCGGCATAGAGGAAGGCCGCAAGATCTTCGACAACCTCAAGAAGTCCGTCTGCTACATCCTCATCTCCAACGTGCCAGAGATCCTTCCAGTCCTCATGTTTACTCTGTTTTCCATCCCTCTGCCACTGGGTTAGTGTTTTATTTTGATAGACTACATTTGCGACGATCGTGATAGGTATAGAGGAGGGCCGCAAGATCTTTGACAACCTCAAGAAGTTCGTCTGCTACATCCTCATCTCCAACGTGCCAGAGATCCTCCCAGTCCTCATGTTTATACTGTTTTCCATCCCGCTGCCACTGGGTTAGTGTATTATTTAGACTACCTTTGTGACGATCTTGATCGGCATAAAGGCCCGCAAGATCTTCGACAACCTCAAGAAGTCCGTCTGCTACATCCTCATCTCCAACGTGCCCGAGATCCTCCCAGTCCTCATGTTTATTCTGTTTTCCATCCCGCTACCACTGGGTTAGTGTTTTATCTCGACAGACTACCTTTGCGACGATCGTGATCGGCATAGAGGAGGGGCGCAAAATCTTTGACAACCTCAAGAAGTCCGTCTGCTACATCCTCATCTCCAACGTGCCCGAGATCCTGCCAGTCCTCATGTTTATTCTGTTTTCCATCCCACTGCCACTGGGTTAGTGTTTTATTTTGATTAACTTCGTGACTATTGTGACCGGCATAGAAGAGGGGCGCAAGATCTTCGACAACCTCAAGAAGTCCGTCTGCTACATCCTCATCTCCAACGTGCCAGAGATCCTCCCAGTTCTCATGTTTATTCTGTTTTCCATCCCGCTGCCACTGGGTTAGTGTTTTATTTTGATGACTTCCTGTGCGACGATCGTGACCGGCATAAAGGGCCTCTGTGGGGCCGCAAGATCTTCGACAACCTCAAGAAGTCCGTCTGCTACATCCTCATCTCCAACGTGCCAGAGATCCACCCAGTCCTCATGTTTATTCTGTTTTCCATCCCGCTGCCACTGGGTTAGTGTTTTATTTTGATGACTACCTTTGCGACGATCGTGACCGGCAAAGAGCAGGGCTGCAAGATCTTCGACAGCCTCAAGAAGGCCGTCTGCTACATCCTCATCTCCAACGTGCCAGAGATCCTGCCAGTCCTCATGTTTATTCTGTTTTCCATCCCGCTGCCATTGGGTTAGTGTTTTAGCTTGTTAGAATACCTTTGCGACGATCGTGACCGGCATAGAGGAGGAGCGCAAGATCTTCGACAACCTCAAGAAGTCCGTCTGCTACATCCTCATCTCCAACGTGCCAGTGATCCTCCCGGTCCTCATGTTTATTCTGTTTTCTATCTCGCTGCCACGAGCCTGTTTTAATGTTTAAGACGGCTATTGCATTACAGGGTCCGATTCGCAAGACATGGGTCGCTTTTTTCTCATTTTTGTGTGGGCAGCAAGTCGTCCAACAACCGAATGAACTCTGATAACAGTTTTTCAACTTCTAGTACTAGGCCTCTGACTGTCGTAATGGCGCCTATCAAATTACCAGTAAATAATGTATGCCATATCTCGCTCTGTCAGGAGTGGAGTGTAATAGCCACTTTAGCTATTCTAAACTGTGAACCGGATTGCAAACAAAAACACCTATCACGTGCTTTATCGCGTGTCAACTATCTACACAATCGATACTAGCATGACCTAAGTATTGGAAAATCTTATCTGAAACTCGGCTCAGAAAGTTCAATTACTTTCGGAGTTAATAACCGAGTAGATAAAATAATATCAGCATATCTGCTTATTCATAACATACCACAGCTGCTCATTGTGTTATCTATCTATTCAACCTATCTATCATCGTCTATCATACTCTAATAGGTAAAAAACAAATAAAAAAGATAACAATGATACCTACTTTACTTTATATATGGGTACTTGAAAAAGAAAACTGAAGAATAGATAGAGTATGGCTGGCGACCTTAGAACGCAAAACCACTTGCTGCATCATAGAAATCCGTTGTACGTAATAATCTAGCTTGGATTATCGAATAGGAAAAGTAATCGAACACCGTAAAATATGAAAAAATATGGTGATATACATAGTCTTCTGAATGACTCTCAAACTTTTGTCAGACGAGGTAATTTTTACAGCCGTTTACATGAATCATTTCGCCAGGTGTGATGACGATCCTATGCGTGGACCTGGGCACGGACATGTGGCCGGCTGTAGCCCTGGCTCACGAGCAGGCCGAGGCCGACGTGATGGCTCGCTCCCCGCACGTGACGGAGTCCCTCAATAAAATCCGCCATTTAAATTGATCATTTCACCAGGTGTGATGACGATCCTGTGCGTGGACCTGGGCACGGACATGTGGCCGGCTGTAGCCCTGGCTCACGAGCAGGCCAAGGCCGACGTGATGGCTCGCTCCCCGCACGTGACGGAGTCCCTCAATAAAATCCGCCATTTAAATTGATCATTTCCCCAGGTGTGATGACGATCCTGTGCGTGGACCTGGGCACGGACATGTGGCCGGCTGTAGCCCTGGCCCACGAGCAGGCGGAGGCCGACGTGATGGCTCGCTCCCCGCACGTCAAGGAGCCCCTCGTGTCTACCAAGATGCTGTGGCTGGTCTACGGCCATATCGGACTGATAGAGTTCTGCGCGGGGATGTTTGCTTACTTCGTGGTCATGGCTGAGCATGGCTTCTACCCCGAAATCTTGTTTGGTAAGTTTGTTGCAGAATAAACTGTTATAAGTTGCTATTTTGTGTGAGAGAGTAGTTTTTCACTGTAGCGTGGTATCTTGACCAGTGGGCAGACCATCAGCCCGGTGGTCCGGGTCTCAATGTATAATATTGGCACAGAATCGTAAGGAGTGACGCAGTAAACTTAGAAAAGGCCTAAGTAGGTATATCCTGCAGTGGGTGTGTCTGTTGATGTGGGTTCGCGTTCTTGGACGATACCAACTAAATTTCTCGCAGGCATAAGACAACAATGGGACAACGAAGCGATAAACGACCTGCAAGACTCGCTGGGGCAGGAGTGGACGTACAGCCAACGCAAGGAGGTGGAGCGAGCCAGCCAGTCCACGTACTTCGTGGCGGTCGTCATCACGCAGATGATGAACGGCATCATCTGCAAGACGCGGTACAATTCCTTCTTTCATGTCGGTAAGGCGGGTTTATTTTGATCAAGACATTTTTATACCCGATATAAGTGGAATGATTGAGTTATAACTATAAGTCGAATAAGTTCATTAATTTGATTATGGTTTTCCTTCTTTGGCTAGCAGAGTGTTTCAGAATTATGCTCGAAGGGTTCTGATGACTAAAGATGCTTTCCGATTCGAAAACGGGCTATTCTCGGGTTGATCAAATAAGTTTCTTAATTTTTCAACAGGCAAAAAATATAAAAGGCCTTATTGCGTGTGTAGTTCACAACAAACCCTTAAGAGAATCGTGAGTCTGGATTTTTTCATACAAACGATGTTACCGTATCCCTCAGCCAATTCGCAACCGATCAAAACAATTTTTGGCACGATAACTCTTCTTGACTAGATCTATGCCTAACATTCATTTGCTGGTTGGAATAATGCATTTAAAAAAAGATATGACCGTCGCAAAATGTCTCAAAATAATCAGCAAGTTTAGGCTCTGGTATCTTCTTAATATGACGATAATTTCAGCAAAACAGATGATACGGGCATAGAATATTTTATTGGCAGCAAAATGATGCTACTATCAACAAATTTGGTGGAGATTTCGAACGGGGAACCTAGTAAACCCAGAACGCAAATTTTATACACGTTTCCGGTACCGAGCTACAACTGTCTCTTTCATGGCTGCGGGGTGAGGGCAGGAAGGGGGTGGCGATACAGATTGACCCTCTGGCCCTCATTTAGCAAGTATACAAGGTCTCAATAATACCGGGTCTTTTATTTTTTACTTTGTTTTGATATGTTTTAAATTCAATAGATCATGTCTACGTAGATCTTTTCTACTTCTTGAACACTAGTCAAACTTAAATGTGTAGTTTATTTTTGTACAATTTACATATGTAAATTAACATAGGCACCAAACCACCAGAAGATAGGCTAAATAATGGATCATAAAATAACTCGTAGTACTAATTGAGTAGATTTACTTCAGTTACCTAATTATTTATTTGGACTTGAATGAAGGTAGGTACGTACATATGTAAGTACTACAACGACCAATACAATACAACATATTTGCAATATAAATCACAATTTAGCGGTAAAAGTTTTAATTGCACCATAGTAAAGAGCAATATCAATCAGAAATTTTACTGCATGGATAAAGAAAATAAACCAATGATTACCACAGAGGCGGTTTTATTGCTAAATGTAGTTATTACTAGTTATTTTTACTAGGTATAGTTAATTTACAAGGTACTGCTTACCCTATGTGGCGCTTTGCAATAAATTATAGAGGTATTGGTATGACATAAGAAGCGATTTGATTTATATCAGCTATTTCGACCGATTACGGTATGACAAAATAGCTCACATGGTCAGATGCGAGACTTTGAAACAAAGAGAGCGGAGTTCAATTCCTGCTAATGCCAATACATACCTATTTTGTTTTCTTGCAAAGTTTTGTATTTTTTTTTTTGCATCTTTTATAATTCTTATAAAATGTGTCATGCATGATCATGAATGCACAAAATGTTTTATCATTATTTGTAACAAAATAGGCAGAGTAAGGGAGGAGTTTCAGATTTGTTTCAACAAGGAGTTTGGCCTTATCACACTAGCAGTTTGAGAGCGGATGCGGAGCGAAGCAGGGGAGCAGCAAATTCTTTGTGAATGCGTGGCAGATGTGCAGCGAATTCGCGCCACCGACGCACGACGTAGTTGCGTAGGCGCGGCGGATGCGCAGTGAATTTTTCGCGGACGTGCGGCGGATACCGTCGTTATTTGTATCAAAACAATGCAAATCCATTCGCTACGCATCCGCCGCACGTATGCTACGAATTTGGTGCGCATACGCTCCGCTCAGCATCCGCTCCGAAAACGCTAGTGTTATAGGCTCTTATGTCTTGGAAAGTGTCTTAGGTGTGGTGTGGATGGGTATATTGTTTTGTTTCTTCGATCAAAAAATGACGGGAAATGTCAGATAGAAAAAACTATTTGATCCATTTTTTGATTTTTTCACAAGTTGGCAAAAGTATGGATAGGACTTTTTATTTGGGAAACCTATTAATAAAACAGACATTTATGGTGTAAAAAAATTAACAGGATATATTTGATGGGTTGAGTTCAGTTCATAAAACTGAGCAACTTTCCCCAAGAGACTCAGACCAAGAAAAGTAAAATAAAATACTTTGGACCTCTCATGCTTACAATGGCATGTAATTAAATTAGTCGTAAGTATATGTATGCGTTCACCTTTTTTTCAGGGTTATGTTTTTCGAGAGAATGTATGTATGTATGTGGACAAGAAAATTCTTTTTTACGGGCTACATAGTATGTAGTACATACGGCCCAATCGGATAGTTGGATTTTGACATATGTGTTGTCGTTAGATTCGTCTTAGCAGAGCGAGTGACACTGGCTATATAAAAAATTATAGATTTAAGATGGCGGATTTTATACAGCAAAATACTACTTTAAAATTACCCCAGTCGGGTTTAACACATCTACATTAGACATTCATACTAAAATAAACATATGTTTAAGATAATGTGATCCGTACAAAACGTAAAGTTGCAAAGCGTCTTGATTTTTCTGATCGGAAGTGTAGTTTTCGTTTAGTTTTGATTCGCTGGCAACATTGTCTGTCTGTCTGGACGCGTCTGAGTGGATCCAAATTTTATTTATTTATCCGCCGCTTTCTTAGGGAAAGTTGTTTATTTCCGTGGTCAGTCCACCCCTTAAAATATTTGTAGTTCATTTTTAGACACCTTATTTACATCCTGAAAAAAAATGCGGTAATTATAATCCAAAAATAAAGTCTTATCCATACTTTTCCAATAGCTGCACTAAGTCTAGTAGATTTTTAGGGTGCCGTAACCAAATGGTGGAAACGGATCCCTGTTACTGAGACTTCGCTGTCTGTCCGTCTGTCAGCAGGCACTATCTAATAAATGGTTATAGGTAGAGAGTCGCAAATTTCACAGACGATGAATTTCTGTTGCCGCTAACAACAAATACTGAACATTTGATACAAATAAAAATACAGCCAGCCATACAAAAAACGTCACTTTTATGCTCGATTTTATCTATGATGGTTCAAATGCTGTATCTCATGAACAGTAACAGTTAGACAGTTGAAATTCTCACAACCATGTATTACTAATATTACTATTGCCCTATGACAACAAAAACTAAAAAATAGAGGAGCTCCCATACAACAAATGTGATATAAATACAATTTTTAAACACAATGGTACGGGACCCTTCGTTTACGAGTCCGACTCGCACTTGTCCGATTTTTGAGAATCTGAAACGTCATCCATCAGAGTGATTAGTTTAGATAATAATTGTACCCATTAGGATTTCTAATATTGCAAATATAATCAAGAAATGTCTCACACTCTGCCTACCCTGCAAGGGATGTAAGCGTGATGTGTGTAAAAAAAAAAGGCAAGGAAAAAACTGATTTTTGTATAAAACGACCCGTCGTCGTTGTGACTCGAAACCTGTACTCTCAATAAACCGTTGATCCCAGGGGGAGCGGCTTACATTTTACGCCACGCAGTTACTTGCACTTAGTGGTCAATTTTGTGAATGGTTGCAAAACGTAAATGTCATTGAACATATACAATGAGGGCAAGGGGGTAGCGGGAGGGTCCACAGCGGGGCGGGAGGGATGCATAAATGAAATAGAAATATTTTTATCAACTGACAGTTCGCGAACTTTCAGGTTGCTATTGTAAAGTCTTAATAGAAACAAAATTGAAACAAACCATAAATATTGCGCAACAACTTCCATTTAAGCGTATCGAAATTTCACCATGCCACGTGTAGAGCAGAGTGGCGCAGTGGAAGCGTGCTGGGCCCATAACCCAGAGGTCCGTGGATCGAAACCACGCTCTGCTAATTCTTTTGTGTGCTTTTTATTTTTATTATTTTTCAGTTCTATCCTCGATTTTAGTTGTTGTTTTTGAGCCGAAAAAATGTTGATCCGTGCGAGATCAGAACACAACGCGGACCTTTTAAACTTTTCAGTGTAAGTACCTACCTACCATAAATCTACCATTTGTGTAGTATAAAATGGGTAGATTAGATGCGTACCTACTTGAAACATTTACGTTGCAACATATTTTTTTATTTCAGGAATGAAAAATAAAGTATTGAACGCAGGGCTGTGTTTCGAATTCCTCCTCGCCTGCTTCCTCTGTTACACTCCCGGAGTGAACGATTTCTTCCGGACTTACCCTTTACGCTTGAGATGGTAAGTCGAACTAAGCATTGCTAATCAAGTAGGGATTTTTAGCAAATCAAATTCTTTATGACTTTGACCTCAATGAACTAAAACTCATCGTCACACTGCCTCTTTCGTGCCACCACGTACTTAACTAGCGCTACGGACAAACTGTTAGCGCGTTGTAGAAGATCATTGATCACTTTTTCTAATTTGTATTCTAATTTATGCTTAATTTTCTAGGTGGTTCCTAGCTTTACCGTTCGCGGCGTTCATGTTTGCCTTCGACGAGTTTAGGAAATTTTGCATTCGCAAACAGAAGTTCAAAGGCTGGTATAATAAGCTTACGTATTATTAAAATATATCTTAGTTATTTAATTATCTTATTTGTAACTACAGAATATTGGAATAAAACAGATAATATTTCGAAATATAATTTATTTTTCTATAATTCTATCGTCTGCCACAAACATAGCATTGATCCCTTACTGATACCACACTCCCAACAAAAATTCACTTCAACATTTGAACAATATTAGTATTTTTATGAGCAATTAAGAAAACTGTACACAACAATAAATGAGCAAAAAAATAATTATACAACTGCATTTGAATCGCCAAACAATGCTATAAATAACAACGAAAATTTATTGCTCTAGTCTCACACAAAGTACAGGCAGTTTAACAATCGGCTGTAGGTCCAGTCAAGCTCACGCCCGGTTAGACAATCAAATCGCACTAACTCCACAGGTGAAACGTAAGACATGAGACGGAGTCGTGAAACGTGCGACATCCATATAAAAAGGTACTCTGTGTGCGACATCGCGACGCTTGAAACCGTTTCCGTATTTAAATGTAGGTACGAATCAGAAGATCGATGACGGCTGATGATCACTCGTCTGACAGATGTCATCTTACGTCACACGTCGCACGCCCCCTCTGTGGAGTTCGCGCCTTTTGTGTGTGGCGTAAGAATGGTGCAAAGTCTTAACTATCTAACCCAGCCTGAACATGACTGTACCTTACCTTGACTGTACCTTCGAGTTACCGTTTATGATACCCATCTATAAGTAGGTACTGTTATACCAGCTACGTAAGAATAAGCAGAATTGGCCGATCTGTTTAGAGGTAAGTCGAGGTGCTGCTGATAATACCCGTAAATAAAGTACAAGGCTAAATATTTTCTTGTGCATATTTTCCTTCCCAGCATACCCGCATACACATTATTTTAATAGGTAGATATTTACAATTTTTTTAACACGACAAAGTTTAGTGGCACAGATTCCTAGAATTACGTCTAAGTAAAATAGTTAAAAATGATATGAATAGATTTAATAATATTAAAAATAGACTAAGTTTTAATTTACTTTCAATTTTAAAGGTACAATGCATCCAAAGATATGATAAAGATAGTTTCAGATCTATAAAAGTTTAGTAATTCATTATTGATCACTAGAAAACTTGTAATAAACAATAATTCGAATCTTTCAATACATTCCAAGTCCAAGTTAAAACCACACACAGCCAAAGACTTAAACCTAAATCAATCAAAATGCAATACATTAAAAATTACTAAAAACAAACCAATAAAGCCTGTATAAAAATCTGATGAAAACTTGAACAAACAAACTACAACAATTATTTCATTAATTTATCAAAACACATTAACTTTACATCAAAATAATATAATATAAATAAATAGACGATTGAGAACAGTTTTGTTTGATAAATGAATTTGTGATACAATATAAATGATTTATTTATGCAGAAATTCAGTCTAGTAGTCAAATTGTTAAAATATTTATAAAATTAAGACAAAGATAAGCTCATAAAGTTTTAGTTCAATAGACACCCACCACGCATAATTAGTTTTTCTAATATATAAATTTTAAAATCTTTACATAATTTACAGGATATTGCACTCCCGAGATGCTGAAACCACTTTTTTCTCGAGACAATCTATCTCTAGATTATGTTTAAATAAACAAAATTTAGATTTTTATAACAAAGACTTTACTATAACTATATTTATGTCTTTTAGCCTTTTAATAGGTAAAATAAATAATATTGCACATTTTTATTATATCAATATTTCACTATTGTTTATTAGCGGAATAACATTCCTAAACGCACTTTATTGGAATATTAAGTTGGATGTTAAATTCTGAACACATTATTGCGATATTTTTGTGCTGAGGAACGTACTTGGTCAAGAGTTCATCACATCAGTAGTATCTAAGGTATTCAGGTAGGTAGATAACAAATCTATCTAAAACATCTTATCTTGAACTATAAGAATCACATGGTAAAAGCGTGTTCCCACAACACGTAAAGTTGGCTAGAAGATATTTATTTTTATACTCGACGTCACATCACTTCGATCATCGAGTCACAACATCACTGAACCGTCAAATCAATTATCTATATTTCTACTGGACACTGGCGATCACGTCAATCTTCAACACCGAGTCATGGCTCGAACTACGAATTAACGCAAAATTAAACTACTCCTCGACCCGAGGCACAGCCTGGGTCTAAAGATCTTGGATCTTCCCTTGAATCTCTTCCATGAAATAGTCCACGTTGCAGTTTCATTCCTGCCGTAGCCGCGAGGCCTGCGCGTGCGCAAGTCGCGCGTGTATGGCCGGGGTGCGCATGTCTGCTATGGAGTGCCGCGCCTTCATCAGCGCCTCCTCGCGACACACCTCGTCTTGCAGGATGCAGTCTATTATCTTAGCTACAATTGTTGACGGTGGAACATGCGGATTCCCTACAAAGTAACGGAGAAATTAGCATTCTGTAAATTATAGGCGGTCTCTGGGAGAGCTCGCTCCATCCTCGACTCTATCTGTGTCACCTCTGACATAGATTAGTCAAGGGCAGACTCACAGCCAATTAAAAATAAAATGTTCACGAATAATAGTATAGTAACAAGGTAGGTAGATTAGATAAACATGCTAGAATGAAACCTGGCAAACATAGTAAGTAGGTATGCAAAATTACTCACGTAACTTAAAAATTTTATGTACGGAAACTTAACAACCAAGCCATAAGTATTCATATTACGAAAACACGTAATTAAAACATAACAATTGGAAATACTCCACCACAAAACGGTGAGCAAACAAACAAACAAGTGATTGCAAATTAGACTTAATAAGCGTTCGAAATGTGCGGAAACAATACATTACAATAACAGCACAAATTAAAGATAAACAAAACCACATTGACATGCTAAACTGAGAACGGTTCAATAACACAACTTTAGAGGCTTATCACACAAGCGGTTCGTGAGTGGATGCCTGGCGAATGCGCAGCGAATTCGTCGCGGACTCGCGGCGGATTCCGGCGGTACTTGTACCATAACGTTGCGAGTTTGCGAGTCCCCCGGGCGTCCGGTCAGCTCCGAATTCACACGCAAACCACTTATATAGGGTGATTTTTTACTAGTGACCGATAGCGAAAACTCAGAACTGGCTGGTGATAAGGAACAACTTTCCCCAAGAAACATAGGTCGAAATCCGAAAAAAAAAATTTGTCCTCCCATACTAACTCAAATCAGCTGATCGGCAATGTTGTATGGGAGGTTCAAAATTTTTTTTCGTATTTCGACCTATATTCCTTGGGGAAAGTTGTTCCTTATCACTAGCCGGTTCTGAGTTTTTGCTATCGGTCACTAGTAAAATTTCACCCTATATAATAAGGCTCAAAGGCTCAGGGTCAGACCAATGATGCAGTAAACACTGCTTTAGCAATTAGTTGGGGTCAACAATTAAGTTCACTGCCTAACGCAGGATTATTTTTATGAGTATTATGGCAGTTGTACGATTTCTTGATCGTATGAGACTTAATACTTCAGTTACCTACCTTTGACGACTAATTTGCATTAGTAAGGGAACTTTTCATTAGCATAATAATTTGGAAGGACTGTTTTTATGTTATAGTTACCTTATCGCATTCGATAGTTACCTATATTATGTAGAGTTCTGAAAAGTGTGATATATAAAAGTGAAGCTAGGCTTAGAAATCCATGCTCTTGGCTATTCACATTTCCATAGAAAATTCTTATCTATATCTGTCATTTTATTCAATATGCAAAATAAATGTGTGAAAACTTGATTTGTGGTGAAATCTACACAAAAATAGTTCAGACCTCAAGTAAGTAGACAGGTACCAATTAAACAATAACTATAACTAGAACCATACAACAATCCAGCATGCAACAACCACGAAACCTGAAGGCAGCAAGTACTTACTGTATGGCGATGTCTGGCACCTGATAGTTGTCGCGGCAGAGCGCCGCCACCGGCCTCATGAAGCGGCACACCGGCGTGCAGTGCTCTGTGGCACATGTTAGTATAGCGGGTTAGTCCAGCCTCGTATTACCTATTGTTATGTGCACCTATGCGACCGGTTTAGATAGCGCAAAGCGTGTATTCTGTTCAAGTAGGCCCTTCAAATAATGGAGACTGGAGGTCTAGAATTTCACAGCTTGAGGAGTTTTGAGGGTTTTCCAAGCATTTGGGTTTCACATAAGATATAACTGGCGCAGATAAATAACATATCCCGAATTGGCAACATTATTGTTTGCCTCTATCGTACTATATTACATTTGAGCAGGATTTCAACAATAATGTTACCACTTGGGATATGTTTTTTATCTGCGCCAGTTTTACCTAGGTACCCATACTTCTTGTGGTATCTTACCTGCATAGATTTTAGGCTGAGATCTCGTATAAATAAGGACAATAGAGACACAATTTATGAGGTAAATAACCAGTTTATTAACATAATTTGTCCTACTTGAACAGACTATTGGGTTAATGTAGATTAATACGGCTCCGTACCCCTCTAGTGCCCGGGATTTTTATGAATATGTTACAGATAAATAATAACCTTAACTAGCAAACCGCACTACAGAACTTGTTCCAAGTGTTTTTAAACTAAACTAGGTAGACAAGCAATTATAAATTATGTTCTCATTGTGGTAAAGCTAAGACCGCAGGATGCGAGCCTAACTTTTAATTTTGCATAAAGTTATGTTTTAGCAGTACCTAATAATGCTTCCCAGTGCGAATAATGCTTCCCAGATTCAGTATATTTTGAAATATAAATACCTGTATGAATAACAAACCTACTTATTTCAATGGGACGATTGTCATCCTTTGTCTATTCATGTAAGTTATTGTCGTCCTATCAATAATAGGTAAACCATACCGCAAGAAATGAGCATTATCATAATACTGCTTTGTTCAAATTAGTGATTTCTAAGCAGGTAGTAGCAGCGTGTATTCCCAAAAGATACCCAGTTAATAAAATTATTATAGTTACCGGAATTAAAAGCATTATATAAATACTGTTAGGTAGAGATTAAAGGCCGTCCGCATCATAAAACGTGCGTAATCTTGTCGCGTATCGCATTGTGTCAACTTATGCTGGTTACTGAGCAAATATCTCAGTAGGTACTCCGCAATGTTACTTGAACTTCACCCGGCCGTACGCTCGCGTAAGACGCCCGGAGGTCAAGATAGGTACGCCAGACGGTTTTTTCACTGCTTATTAACACACGTCGCAACGATATGAATGGCCAATTATATAATCTCATATTTACCTATGTTATAAAACTACATTATGCTTTTAAAAATAAGAAAAGCTGACTTACCAGTAAGTCCTCTGTATCCAAACACTCCACAGTCATGCATTCTCATTGAGTGTTGCTCATCTTTTATAAACTTTTCTGTGCTTATTCCTGTTAGCTGAAAATTGTAATACAAATCAATTATTCTATTTATTCATCATTTTTTTGTGGCAGTTGAACTCTGAACTGAATGTGAACAATTTAGCAACGAAATGTACCTAGAACTAAAACTGAATATTTTGAGGGGTAGCATAAGTATATTCAAATGAATAATATGACGTCTAGAATAACAAGGTCTTTCATACAAGCTAGTTTATTTACTTTAAACATCCTCTTAACATCAGCTTATACTTACTTTAGATGGTTGTAGGAACCTGTCCGGTATTCTCTGCAGTTTCTGCTGCTTCTCACTTGGGCCAAAACCTAGAGCCAGTAGAACTGACTCCGCATCTACTTTCCTTGCACCTAATACATTGAGCACTGAACTACCGCTTGAACCACTGGCATCGGACTGAAAGTAATCTTTGTATTAGAATCTTTAAACAAATCATAAGGATTTAGTTACTTAATTTGTAGTAAAATTCTGGCAAGAAAATACAGAACCCAAAACTTTTACAAAAATTTTACCAGTTGATTGTGCTAACATCACAAATTAATATAAGAAATTAAATGAGTTCAAATCCCACTTGTATGTAATTTTAGATTTCTGTATTTTCTGGTATTCAGTTATTTCATAAAAAGAACAATCACCTGTAAAGAATGGTCTCTCAGTAAAGGATTCTTAAACTTGGGTACATAACCCTCAGACTGAATAGAATGATCTCTAGTTAATTTTTTCACTGTACTTTTATGCTGCGGTGAGGCATTTAAAACAGCACTTTCTAAGGACTTCCTCTTCCACATATCTTTAGGAGTAGGAACATCTAGGTTCTTATCATCATGTGAACTTTTGTCATCATCTGTGGTTTCTACAATAGTTTTGTCAGCTGGTTCCACAATGGTATTCAGTGTCACTGTTTGTTCAGACTTGCTCTCCTCAGATTTGGTATCAGGCACTTGTTGGTCAGGCTGGCTGGTATGTTCTGGGACCACGTCAGCGTCAGCCGGCATGGAGTCCAGCCATTGCTGCACAGGGCTGCTCCGCCGCATGTCGTCGATGACGCCACTCAACCACCCGCGAACTTTTCGTTCCAGCAATGTTGACACTGATTCGTTAAATGTGTCTACAAAGAGAATCAGGTTGGTAATACAATTGTAAAAAAGAACAAATATCTCTAAAGTGATAAATGCAAAATAAAATTAAACTAAAGTTGACTAGCTTTATTGAACTTGAGCAAAATAACTCAGAATGTTTTATCAACACAGCAAGCTATTTTTAGTTGATGGTAAGTGTGATAAAAACTGCACAAATGTAAAAACAATGAGCAACAAGTGACAAGTACAATGCGAGTCTGAGCGGAGCGGGGTGAGTTGAGTGAGGCGCGTGTCGACGGTCGAGCGAACTCGCGGCGTGTTGTGTACTGAACTAAACTGCACTGAAGTTCACACTATCGCTAGTACACTACTGTGTTGGCTAAAACCAACCTTGCTTGGAATCCATCCTCGTTTCGACACAACGCTGCATGCAATATGAGAGGAGACATGAAACGGGAGTGCGGAAGGCGCTCGAGGATCACAAATATCAATAATTAACACCAAAATCCTGATAATTAGACTCACCTTCAAACAAGTTGAAGTCGGAAACAACTAAACCTATTCAGCAACTGGTATGTTTTGTACATCAAACGCTGTGTTTTCTGCAGGACATTATGCTGGACAGAGTTTATTCATTAATTTTAATGCGGAAATATTATAAATTATAGGAAATTCAGCTCTTCCACCAACCAAAGGCAAACAGAATTGACATTTAGAAATGACGTCACATCACCATATGACATTGACATTTGGACCTTGGGGTTGCCATACAAAAAAAAACTGAAGGCTCGTTTAGATACAAATATTTAGTCGTGAGTGTCGTGACATGTTTTTGGTCATTCTATTCGTTACTAGATGGCTCTGCCTGATTATGTTATGTATCAAGTCTGCTGATTTGGCTGGGCCTTTTCAGAACGAGCATTCTACGTATTTTTTCACAAGCAGCATAATAACTTTCTTTCCAGGTCAGCATGCTTGCTATTCTTAGGTACTCTATTGCGTATCAAGCGAGAAGATTGTAGGTACAAGTATTTGAAAATCAGAGGGAATAACGAACTTCCAAAATGAAGCCATAAAAAGTCGTCGCCTAAAACACAGCCAGAACTTTATTTGTAGCTAAAAGTTGTGTTTTAGACTTTTCCCATGAAAAACTCGCCGCAATAAACTTGGCAATACTTGGCATGCGATATAACTTTTGGCTTCACTCTGTTTATCTATTATGTTTCCCTTTCAAGCGTTTCCTTGCTCTATTTAGTATTGGTTGGTATGGTACAGTCAAACTTGCGTCTGGTTTGACTCTCAAAGTCCAATCTGTCTAACTCAGCCCGAGCTTGACTGTAGGTACCAGACCTTACTCTACCTAATGGTTAGGTAGATAGGTACTCGATAGGTAGGTACCTTTGTGGTTCGGTTACTTACCTAGATTTTTGCAGAAAAATCCTACCTACTGGTAGAGTTTATAACGTACATACATAAGATAATACACAAAATGTAGGAATCTATCTGAAACATGAGCTATGATTAACATACCTACTTGTGATGTTTATCACCCTAGAGACCGTGCTGTAGAGACCTCGGATGAAAGGGTTTCTTTTAACTATTGTGGTGTCTGGGTATACAATAAACAAATATAAACTGGACAGTGTTGGTTTTAATTGTAGTTTAGATACAATTCAGATATTTATAATATTGAGACACAGAAAAAGTAATGTCACGAGTCAACAACAAGTTGACATGTGTCGTTGCTAGGGTGCACCACAGACAGTAACCATAGAGGCTAGGTACTATCCTCTTTACACCCTCCGAACTTTTTAGAGTTTGCAGCTTGATCAAACTCTTCTTAGTCCAATTTTCTGACTCAGGTCTTGAAGTCTTGGACCGTAGAGAGGTTTCGTGAACATGTCGGCCAATTGGTTTTCTGAAGGCACTTGTTTAACTTCCAGTTCACCGTCGGCTACACGTTCACGCACAAATAGGTGCTTTATTTTTATATGTTTGGTACGCTTGTGGTACTCGTATTTCGGATTTTGTGAGAGCTTCACCGCAGATTCGTTATCAAGGTGAAGTACTGGTTTTTCTAATTTTACAAGTCTGTTCAGTAGACTGTTTAGCCACATTATCTCCTGGGTGGCTTCGCTAGCCGCAATAATCTCAGCTTCAGTTGAAGATATGGACACGATTGTTTGTCGTGCACTCCTCCAGCTGATTGCAGCTCCTGAGAGCAGGCAGACCATTCCCGATGTGGATCTGCCGGTCGGTATGTCTCCGGCGAAATCAGAATCAGAATAGCATATCATATGTTGGGGCGAGGTCTGGCAATAGACTAGGCCTTTCTCCACCGTTCCTTTTAAATAACGGAAAATCCGTTTTACTGAAGCAAAGTCTTGTCTTGTTGGAGATTCCAAATTTCTAGAGGCTTTGTTCACAGCATATGATATGTCAGGCCTTGTGCCTACTGATAGATAAGTAAGGGCTCCAACGGCCTGTCTGTAATTGAAAGTTGTTTTACTTTCACGGTTTTGTTCCTCATCGTCATTGCCGGTGTTTTCCTTGATAATGGGCGTTGGCGTGGATTTGCTGCTCTGCATGCCAAACTTCTCGAGTAATTTCTTTGTGTAGGCCTGCTGGTGCAGCGTTATTTTGCCTTTTTCAGCTTTAATTTCCATACCAAGGAAGTAGCTGGCAGGTTTAGTTGTAATCTTAAACCTTCCTTTCAGTTCTTTGATGAATTCATCTGCAGCGCCAGTCGTGTTTGCTGCGACAAGTCCGTCATCGACGTAGAGGCCAATCAAGACCTTGGATCTTCCTCTAGTTCTGTAGTATAGGCATGGATCAGCTTCACTCTGTTCAAAGCCATCGTTGACTAGGAATTCAGCAATGCATGTATTCCAGCATCGTGGAGCTTGCTTCAATCCATAGAGGCTGCGTTTCAGTCTACAGACTCTCTTTGTTCCGTCTTGGTAGCCTTCAGGCTGCTTGACGTAAATTTCTTCTTCTACCGTACCATTGAGGAAGGCTGTTGCTACATCGAACTGACGTAGACTCAAGTTTTCTTTGGCGGCAATAGCAATAATTGCTCGTATGGTGCTAAGTCGGGCCAAGGGACTGAACGTCTTGTCATAGTCGACGCCTTGTTGTTGGGAATACCCTTTGACAACTACTCTTGCTTTGAATTTGTCAATCGAGCCATCCGGAAGTGTTTTGACTTTGTATACCCATTTGCATGGCAGTGCTTTTCTTCCTTTGGGTAAATCCACTAAGTCCCAGGTCTCGTTTTGTCGTAGAGACTTTATTTCGCTTAGCATGGCTTCTTGCCATTTTTCTTTGTAGGGCGAGTCCAATGCCTCTTTGTAGGTCATCGGGTCCTTAGGTATGTTGTTAATTTCGGCGACAGCAGCCAATACCTGATCGTCGTACCTTTCAGGTCGTTTTATTGTTGTCCTTTCTCTTAGGTTGTACCGGTTCGGTGTACCAGGGGCGGAGAACGGACGGGACTCACTGTCACTTGCAATGTTGTCATTATTTTCGGTTTCATGTTCCGTTTGAGGTTCAGGTTCAGGTACATTCTCAGGTTCGGATTCAGTGTCAGGATATTCAGGGATATCGTCATGTTCCGTAGGATAATTCTCGACCCTTTGAGTAGAGTCTGGGGCGTTGACGATGTCTCGTTCATGTTGGGTATCGTCATCTGAATCGTCAATGTCTATTTGAACTTTCTTTTCATTTGAACCGGTTGAAACATTGTTGTTGTTAGAAGTATCATTGTATGTGAAGTCTATGTCGTTTTCAGGGCTTGAGTAAAAGTTGCTTTTGGTTACTCTTACATCTTTGGAAACATATACCTTACGTTTGGATGGAACGTAGACCCTGTATGCTTTGCTGGTGTCTGAGTAGCCAACAAATACGCCAGGAATTGCTTTTGGTGCAAATTTCGGGCCTTTATTGGGTCCTTTCTGCAGTACGAAGGCTTTTGAGCCGAAGGGATGCAGATGATGAACACAGGGCTTCCTTTTAACCCATTTTTCAAATGGCGTTATAAAGCCAATGGCACTGTTGATGCATCTGTTTGAAAGGTAGTTAGCAGTGTTAATTGCTTCTGCCCATAGGTGCATTGGTGCTTTGGCGTCAATAAGCATAGCTCTGGCTTTCTCAACAAGCGTCCTGTTTTTGCGTTCAGCAATGCCGTTTTGGTGTGGCGTATAGGGTGCAGATAGGCGTCGCCTGATCCCATTGTTCTTTAAATAGGCATCGAATTTGTCGTTGACATATTCTGTGCCATTATCCGTTTGCAGGTGTTTTATTTGGTTTCCCGTAAATTTTTCCATTTCTTGTTTGTAGTTCTTAAAGTGGTCAAGCACTTCAGACTTCTTTTTCATATGGTACACGCGAGAGTATCTGGTGTAATCATCAATAAAAGTGACGAAATATTTATTTTTTCCATTTGATGGAGTGATCGGGCCACATACGTCGCTGTGTACAATCTCCAGGCGTTCAGTTGTCCTTGGAGTTGTTCTTTTTGGAGGGCTTGGAACTCGAGTAAGTTTTGATTGAATGCATACGTCACATTCTGGCAAAGTCTCGTTTTTGTTGAAGTCGAGTCCAATCATTCTCTCGTTGTTGAGGGCAAGGTGTAGGTCTTTTTCATTCATATGACCAAGCTTCCTGTGCCAGTTTTGTATGGAGTTTTGCTTTATGGTTTGTGGTTGCGTTGAAGGAGTTATAATATCATCTATCGCTGCATTGCATTCTTCAGCTTTTAGCGATTTGATATAGTAGAGTCCATTTTTCTCAGATTTTTCCGCAATCATAAGCAGTATTCCATTTTTGTTGTAAACCAATCCAACGTTGTCATAGAACGTTGCTCTAGCTCCATTTTTAGTCATTCTAGATAAGGAGAGGAGATTTTTGCATAGGTCAGGAACGTACAGCGCGTTTTCGAGGTGAATCTTTCTGTTTTCACTTGAAAGTGTGACTCTTCCTTCTCCTTCGATATCAGAAGAAAAGTTTTTCGATGCAAACTGTAGTTTCCTGGAGGTTTTCTTCATGTTTTGGAAGTATTCCGAGTGGAAAGTCATGTGGGACGTGCATCCACTGTCGAGTACCCATCTGTCATCAACGTCATTGCTATCTGAAGATAGGAAGCATTCCTCACTGAGTAGACATTCCTCGGCATAGGGGGATTGTTCAGTGTTAGGTTCTTCAGCGTAAAGACATAAGAAGGCACTGTCACAAGCTTTAGGGCTTGGTTTTTTCTTATTGTTCGTCTTCCAGCAATTGGAGCATATTTTGTGGTTCCTTTTCTGAAAGATTTTGTGTCCCGTTTTCTTGCATATTTTGCAGACGGCGAGAAGTGCATCTTCTGTCTCTGAAGGTTGACTCGAGGTCCCGACGTTCGTGTTGTGGTGGCGAGCATCGTATTCATCGATAATTTTTTGTTTGAGCTCGTCCGGTTTTGGCAGGGTGTCTCTTGTTTCAATGGCCACACGAAAGTTTTCATATTCTGACGACAAGCTGTACAACATGATTATTGTCAACAGGTCCTCATTTATGGCTACGTCCATTTCGTTGAGTTTGTCGACAATATCCATAAAGTTGCGGAGATGTTCGCGGATGTCGCTGCCTTCGTCTAGTTTTGACAGTATAAGCCTTTTCAAGAGTGCTGCCTTTTTAGCAGGGCCTTTGCTTGCATATATGGTTTTTAGTTTCTCCCATAGTGCGTTTGCCGTTGCGCATTTTTTGATGTCTTTTAGTTGGGAAGGGGCGATTATTAAGATGAGTTCGCATCTCGCTTCTCTGTCCCCTTGTTTCTCCTCTGTAGTCGCCTCATTTGCAAGAGGGGTCTCAATATACTGCCACAGTTTGTTTTTTGTCAGCAGGGCTTCTGCCTGTATTACCCAGGTGTCATAGTTATCAGAGTTGAGTGGATCGATACTGTATTTGGGCATTTTCGTTGGTACTGGTTCGGTACGATTTTTTTGTTTTGCCACGAAAGTATTTTGTTCAAACTCTAGCGATCTTTAGATCTTATTTACATTCTGCTACCATTTTAACTATTGTGGTGTCTGGGTATACAATAAACAAATATAAACTGGACAGTGTTGGTTTTAATTGTAGTTTAGATACAATTCAGATATTTATAATATTGAGACACAGAAAAAGTAATGTCACGAGTCAACAACAAGTTGACATGTGTCGTTGCTAGGGTGCACCACAGACAGTAACCATAGAGGCTAGGTACTATCCTCTTTACAGTTTCTTTCATCCGAGTGTAGAGACACTCTACGCTCTGTCAAAGCAGTTTAACCATACCATACATTGTTGGAACTTACTTTAATTACAATTTTAGGCGACGGGATGACCTATCACTTTAGTGATACACGATTTTTCTGAAACGACCCTCTGATGTTTGTCAGACAATATGAAAATAGCGACCATACTTTTTGTCGTTAACGTTCTGCCAAACCCGCAAGGGATAAAGATGTTATCTGAGTAGTGTAATGTGTATGTACCTACAGAAGCGTATATACTTTTTTTACCAACATACAAGCAAAAAAGTAACGTGGCCACCGCGTTATAGCGGTCAGCAGTTTAAAGTTAATTTATTTTACGACTTCCCAGCAAGGCGAGAGTAAATGGAGCGGGTGATAGTTATAACATCGTTAGGACGTTTTTTCGCCATTAAAAGTACTTACGACGATACGAACTAACGTGGTATATCATATTGACTTATCGTTCCAGTAGCCATACGTGCCATAAGTTTTCATTATTGCTACGCCGTAGATTGTGCTACGCTGTAGACATTGCTACGGTGCCATCGGTCCTATGGCATAGGAGGTCGAGGGCTTCACCGCTATCACAATTTTAGGGTACAGGCTGACAACCCGTCACCATAGTACATACATACATATATCACGCCTATATCCCTTGCGGGGTAGGCAGGTCGTAAACGGCTTTAAAATTGGCTGTTTATAACACGTCTGACAAAAGTTTGCAAGTAATTAAATGTGTATAAACCATAGTGATAGGTTGTCAGACTGTCACCTAAAATTTAACTCTCAAATACCTTAGTCGCTTCTTACGACACCCACGGGCACCTGACGGCACCATAGTAATCCAAGAATTATCAGAAAAACAGAAGAAGATAATCAGCGATAACCAAATGTTGTGGGGTTGTGTAGTGGTAGGTCTTGCACAACTTCGAATAACTTTCTTTCGTTTACACGTGAGGATTAATTAAGTGTCCTTTTTTTGTTTTTCGATTGTAACTCGTTCGCTCCATCTTAGCATCAGCCTATGAGGAAATTAAAGCTTATTAAATTTCTTATAACTTTCGTCGTTTAACACCATGTTTCATGCGGAAAGTTGTTAAGTTTCATGGTCTGAGCACGCCTGCAACGTTTTCGTTACACTATCCCTTACACCCTATATATCAGTTATATCGTGTTGTCGTTTCGGTTGCCAATTTAGCCATACGTTTTCATTATTGCTACGCCGTAGATGGTGCTACGCTGTAGATATTGCTACGATTCCGTAGCGTTGTTAAGGGTCATTCCGTTTGTTGTATGTAATACGAACATTAGTTCATATCGTATACAGATACTTCATTAGATACCATACCATGCTATTTAACACTAAATCAAATTTTAAACACTTCTTAGGAAAACTTGCAAGATACAAGAATTGTTTAAAAAATTGCTATTAAATTAAACACGTTTTTATGTTATGTAACCATCTAGATTTAAATTGCAGAATGTGGTATCTAAATGTGTTGCCAATTCAATTTTAAAGTTGTCTAACATAAAGTAGCAAAGAAAGGCGTGCATAAGTAGTAGGACTTTACCGAAGTTAAACTTTCTGACTTGTTGAAAAGGAGCTCATAAAATGCATAAACAAACTTTAATAGCTTCCCTCGTCTTACTTATCTTGAACTCTGTTCTGACTGTTTTAAATGATTTTGAAATAAAAAGTAAGCTGTATAAATAAAGAATATTTATTTTTCTATAAACACATTATTCCTTTTATATCATCATGGCTCACATCATATAAATCGCGGATCGCATTGGGCTTTCGTCAACGAAATCGTGTGCGTGGATGGAGAAGACTCGGGGCGGCCTGCGTGCTGCGTGCGCGTGTGCGCGTGTGCGCGTGTGCGCGTGCCACGAAGACGGCAGACGAAGCGCCCAGCGCGCGCCGCTCCTTAGTTAAACATTTGTGCATCAGGTCAGGTAGAGATTATTTAATCGCTAAATCACATTTGGACACTAATATACATGTATAAACTACGATCAACAAGTGTCAATATTGAGCAGTACGAGGCGGGCCGCGGGCGCGCGCGGCTCGCAGCATTCGTCACGCGGTCCCGTAGACGCAGTCGCTGCGGCGCGCGGGCGGCGGCGGCGCCTCCTCGCCCGGCAGCACGGCCGCGCGCCGCCACTGGTCGCGCACGCGCTCCACCCCCTGCAGCACGCGCACCACGTTCATGCCGGCCAGCTTGCGCACGTCCTCCTCGCTCCAGTTGGGGTCGCGCAGCAGCTCCGCCAGCAGGTGCGGGTAGCGCGACACGTCCTCCAGCCCCTCGGGCGGCGCGTCGATGCCGTCGTACCCCGCGCCCAGCCCCACGTGCTCCACGCCGGCCACGCGCCGCACGTGGTTGATGTGCTGCACCACGTCCTCCACCGTGGCTCGCTCTCCGCACGTCACTAGTTTAGCGTAGAAATTAATCATAACTACACCTCCGTTCGCGGCGATCATACGGAGCAGATCGTCGGGCACGTTTCTGCTCGAGTTGCATATCGCCGCCGCTCCGGAATGTGAAAAAACTACTGGCGCTTGTGAAGTTTCTAATGCGTCTCGGGCGGTCTCCTCGCCGGCGTGAGACAGATCGACGATCATACCGAGCCGGTTCATTTCTCTCACTACGGCTTTCCCGAATTCTGTCAATCCGCCGCTCTCGCCCGCCGCCCGCGCCCACCTCGTGTCGCAGGTGTGAGTGACAGTCAGGTACCTCGCGCCGAGCTGATAAAATGCCCTTAATACGGCGAGCGAGTCTCCAAGCGCGTGTCCGCCTTCGACGCCGATTAACGAAGCGATTCGGCCGTCACGATGCGCCTCTAATAACTCCGCAGCATCCTGCACCAGAGCTAGATGAGCTCCATTCATCTCCACTATACGCTTGATAACGTCCATTTGCTCGAGTGCGAGCTGCACCGCATCGCGGTCTCGCGCACCACAAGGAACATACGCCGACCAGAACTGCGCGCCGACCTGGCCGAGCCTCAGCCGCGGGATATCGGTGTGCGACCAGCGCGACTTCGCCCACGGCTCTAGGCCCTCGAGGCCGGCGGTCAGGTTGAAATCGCCGATTTTGTTGTGCAGGAACTTCCGAACGTTCCAGGCTAGATCGTTGTGTCCGTCGACCAGCGGCGAGTCGCGCAGCATGCGGCGGATGGTGGTGAGGCGCTGCTCGGGCGTGGCGCGTCCGCCGCCGCCGAGCGCCAGCGGCAGCGCGAGCGCGGCGCCCAGGGCGGCCAGCACCACCAGCGCCGCGAGCGCGATGCGCCAGCGCGGCCGCCGCGGCATCGGCTTCTCGTCCGAGCTGCCCGACACCGACGCCGAGATGGAGTCCGGCGCCCAGCGGCCGCACCGCTCCGCCACGTCGGGCAGTGGCGCGGGGAACGTCATTCCCTCCGGCACTGCCGCCTACAACAAACAAATTAAAATGTTTACTATACTAGTACAATTCATGATTACCACACGTAAATCCTACGCTGCTAATTGGAGCCAGATAGGTAGACACCAACATAATTTCATTATGTACTGAACAATGCATATGTTAGCGTGCTTTCATCCGGCGCCATGTTTCTGATTAAACATAATCTCAAAGACGCGAGGCGCTTAAATAACAATGGATTTAAATGACTGATACATTATGTCGTATAAACGTAACAAGGAAATTTTACGTGCCGTGTTACGTTTACGTGAGGTAACGTTCATGTACACACCCGCTTCACGACTTCTCGTCTCGTCGCACATCGTAAAATAACAGCGTTTAGGTAAGTAGGCGGGGAGTATAAGCTAATAGTATAAGGTAGTTAGTGTTGCCCCAAGAGTCGTTAGTAATCGAGGCAAGGAAGTTTCGCTAATAACTTGCAGGCTCCTGGGAGCTGAAACTACCTACAAGACGGGAGAATTCAAGAGTGTGCGGCGTCGCAGGCGTGACAATAATTTGCCGAGTGTTAAATTATGCAAGGGGCGCAGCAGAGCACACAGTATGGACCAGCGGGCGGCAGCGACAGGCGGCAAGCGGCAGGCGGCAGGCGGCAGGCGGCACGGCGCGGCATGGGAGTAAGAGGTGCGGGGTGCGGTGAGGGGGCAGCGAGCTGAATAGCCTCTGACCCATTTACAGGGAGAACTGGCGCGAAGGCTCCGTCGCCGGGATTTCAGACTCGCTCGTGAAATTGCGCTGCTCATATTTTGCAGTCATTATACGTAAAAACAACGTTAATTGAATCTTTGCACTTAGCTTTTATAACGTAATATTTTCCGGACTGGGAATCGTTTTGTAAAGCTTTTGACAGCATTCCGAATGGCTTTTGGAATGGAAATAGCGTGAGTAAAATATAATGAACTGTTTAACCAAAACAAAACAAAGCTCGATATTTCACAAACAAATACCTAATTGAACGTAGATTAGAGATACTCTACTAAGAAAAGAAATAATGTCAAACAATTATAACTCTAGTTAACTCTCTCGGGCCAAGAGGAAATACAAATTGGTGGCTAATAGCTCTCGACTGTTACATTTCTTTTGTATCTAAAAGGCTTCTCCCGGAGGTTGTAATTGTGTGCAATAATTTTGCCGGCCTTAGAGGCCCGTTGTGGGCGCATTAGTGCCTACGATACAGTTCGTGATGTGAGTGCGGCACTCTTGCGAGCCGCCGAGCCGAGCCGCTGGGCCGCCGCCGGGCCGCACCGGGCCGTCCCCGAGGGTCTGACGGTTCCAGTTAATAATTGGACTAACACGGCAGGCCCCTTTTTAAATATTACATTCGGGACGGGAGCGACAGTCAAACTGAACGATTATGAGACGCACTGCAGTTGAGTTATTGTAAAACTGACTGATATTACCAAAAGGAATACTGAAGTACATGAGACCTACTGTGGATTGTTTTGGGTATCTATTGTTTCTCTCTATAATAAGAAAACAAACGGAGCTTTCTCCATGAGCTAACGTTATTATGTTTCGGTACGAGCCTATCAATCTCTCGTATTGGCAGGAGGCTGTGTTGTACGTGTGTAGCTGTGGATGTAGATAGGTATACCTAGTACCTACTGGCAGTGGAGCGAGTGGAGTGAAATTGGAAGGCAGTGCACGGAGAGTGCGGAGTATTGGCTCGTCCGACCAGCTCGCTGTCGACAACTGCCACCCCTACATATCTACATTGTACGTTATATAGAGACACAATGAAATGAACACGAATATTTCCGGGTCGCTTTATTATGTCATACATTTTTATTGTATCTCATTGTACGAGCAGGAAGGTAAATGATTCCGAAACCTTACGACCCGGTAAGGCTTTCATCTCTTTGATCAATTATGAGAAGCACACAGCTAACTGTTGCAGAGTCGTTTTTGTGCTTTAGCGCAACCCTTCGTTAGCATTCGAAAATAAAGCTGTAGTTTTTAACGAAAGCGATAGATACGATAACTAACAAACTAATTTGTTCCCGTGACAATAAAGAAAATTCCGAGAGAAGACGTAAAGCAACAAAAATTCCTCTTCGGAGATTTCATAAAAGATATCGAATGTTTATTTATGATACCTGCATAAATAAATCAGAGCGCGAGCGTCGACCGC
Organism: Phthorimaea operculella; assembly: GCA_024500475.1. Lineage (NCBI taxonomy): Eukaryota > Metazoa > Arthropoda > Insecta > Lepidoptera > Gelechiidae > Phthorimaea > Phthorimaea operculella. Next base: position 1,688,030 of record JANFCV010000009.1, read on the forward strand.
TGTATAAAATGAATACAATACAAGAGCACCGTCTCCGGCGAAGCTTGTTGAGCTTTGGAAAAAGGAACAATACGCAATAACAAGGTCCTTACCTTGCAGCGACCAGAGGCCACGAAAATACTGCATTCAGACTTCAATGTTGCATTGAATGTAATGCAACTGTTTATAGACGAGTTTTCAAATAGTTTCAAGAGAGAAAGAAAATAATCAATGATTCAATAAAAAGGTTTTTTGTGATGCTGTAAGTAAATATTGTAAGTATCGTATGTATATGTTAACTCAACAAATTACGTAAATTACAATCTTTTAGACTTGTAATTGTAGATTGATTTGATTAAGTATCATTTACCTACCGCAAATAGTTTAGCATTATTATAGGTACTACCTATAGCTATGTAGTAGTTACACAACACCCAACATGCAGATTGCACGTACATTTCTCACAATGCAGGTCATGCAAAACTGATTGTCATGTCATGTATCATCCTTAGCCCCTAAGCAACGCAACGTCTTGAATTAAACTAGCCAGGCACTCTCAGATTGGCAAGGAGTTTTTATCTGTTATACATGTTAATTCCTATCTTTTGGCCGGTCGCTGAATGACATAAGTTACAATCTTCTATACTTAAAATTGTAGAATGATTTGATTATTTATCATTCATTACCTACCGCAAATAGTTCATTAATTATTTTCTTATAATTTTACAATACTTTAGCTACATCACAATATCCAACATACAGATTGAATGTACATTTCACAGCACATCATACCTACAGGTCATGCAATACTGATTGTCATGTCATGTATCATCCTTAGCCCCTAAGCAACGCAACGTCTTGAATTAAACTAGCCAGACACTCTCAGATTAGCAAGGAGTCTCTCTGTAGATAGATGATACCTACTTAATTCCTCTTCGGGCCGAACGCTGAATTACGTAAATTATAATCTTCTAAAATTATAATTGTAGAATGATTTGATTATGTATCATTCATATCATAACCTAACGCAAATAAATCATTAATTTTTTTTCTAATAACATTTTACAATATTATACTTTAGCTACATCACAACATCCAACATACAAATTGAACGTACATTTCATACCATGCAGGTCAATACTGATTGTCATATGTATCATTCATCCTTAGCCCCTAAGCAACGTCTTCAGTGAACGTCTTGAATCAAACTAGCCAGACACTCCCAGATTAGCAAGGAGTTTCTCTGTAGATACATGTTAATTCGTATCTTCGGACCGATCGCTGCAGGAGCCCCAGTGTATGCTAATGCGCTCTTTGATCAGGACCGACGGCTTTGTCGAGTGTGATGGACGTGATTCAGAGGCAAATTGCCGTCGGCTGCATTAATACCGTCATTGAACTTTGCGCAGTGGGAATACGTGCGTCGTGTGCCGTCGAAGAGAACAGTTCATTTAGAACATAGAGCACATTACGAAGTTATTGGTGCCGTGTGATGCGGGATTAGAAAAACATCACCCCACTTAATCATAGGAGCGGAAAAAAGAGAAAAATAGTATGCGTTTGAAAAACTCTGAAAACAGCAGCGTTAATCGGGTCATTGGATGACTCATTGTCCCACACAAAAAGAATGAGAGAAGCAACTAAGGGGTGAACTCATTCTGGGAATGGGAAAAAATGATCATTGTAAACGCAACACCTTACATTTCGTTAGCAAAGAATAAGGCAAAAAATCTTACAATAGAATTCCATGTCCAGCACACACACACACACACACACACACACACATACACGTTAATATCACGCCATTATCATTTGCGGGGTAGGCAAAACATTAACGGTCGTAAAAATACGGACGCTATCGCTACGTCTAACAAATATTTAAGAACATTTTCAGAAATATCAAGTATTATTATAGTGACACATACTCGTACATATGAAACCCTCTAGTCCCTCAGCCGCCTCTTATGATACCCGCAGAAGAAAAAGGGGTGATGCTATTCTAAACCGGTATCACCCCGCCATGTCCAGCAAATCACTTAATATTAATTCAACTGTTTGTAGAACTAATTTCGGTTGGTGGTGCTGCGATAAATTAACCGAAATACCATAACGTTTGTCATACGTCTAAGTTTGCTTTGAATTAATCTGCGGTTGGCTGTGTGCACACACAGTGTACGGTTGGTTAGGTACGTACACGTACTATTAATATACTGTTATGTAGGGTGTGAGTGATGTTCTATGTCGTTTCATTACTGTCCACAGTCGGGGCATAAATTGACTTGTACATTATTAAAAAACAAAAACCTGACTACAGTTATTTTAAAGTTATTTTTTACGTTTATAATCCGCCATTTTTAATTAACGAAATATTTGTAGGTATACTCAGTGGCACAAACTTCACTGTTGAGATAAATTTAACGAACCTCATTATGAGAAAATCCGCCAAGCTGTTTAGACTTTAGCCCGTGAAAAAAAATTTTAGATAACATAAGATAAAAATACTTTACACCACACAACAGTTATCTGCACACCAAAAGAAAAAAAATACAAAGATTAAGTAAGAACTTTAAATAATTAGCGCACAATTAAGCGGCCTTATCGCCAATAGGCAATCTCTTTAAAGCAACCTAGGTACAGGAAATAGTTTACGGAGAAGTGGGAGCAGAGCAGTGCAATATTGTATTTGATTTATGTTTACTCTACTACAAACAATATTTAAATGAGTAATTATAATATAAATCATTTTCTTGTCATACATACATAAATAGATACAATATATTCTCGAAAAACATAGCCCTCATTGAAAACATGAAAAAAAAAACAAGATGAATGTTGGTTTTATTTTGTAAGTACCTATGTTCCTCCTTTAGTTAAAAAATAAATACAACAGTGAAGTAAATAGGTGCCCATTAACTGTGTCATCCAAACAGAGATTTCCTTTAAATCACGTACGTCTTTGAGGATTACGAACCGCCGTCGTACGAAAATAAAACCCATAAACAATCCTCTAATACGGTGGTTTTCCTTCGTTAATGTAAAAGTTCCGTATCTCATCCCACCGCGAATCCCGGGCATAGCTGCGCACACCTCAAAGGCAACTTTAAAGGTGCGTCGCGAACAAATTAAATTTACGATGACCGCGAGCTTTCGCGAAGTTAGTTCTGTCTGTGGGGGCTACGAGCTACGAGGCTACGGTGCTACGCGCTACGGTGCTACGAGCTGGTGAAAGTTGTGAAAACATCCCTAGCGGGGGCGTAGCTGCATCGATTCGCTGCACGGTTGCCGCTTGCCGCCAGACTCCGGGACAGGGCTGCCATTCGCCCGCCAGCCTCCTTCTAAACTTCACCTATTAACAACTTACTACTTACTTACGAACTTGAAATGAACTACGAGACGAGCATGAGGTTGATTTTTAAAATTTGTTCGTTAATGGGTAAACGTGAGAGGTAAAGATTTTATTAATAACGCAATTATCTATTATTGTGAAAAATAGCTCAATGAAGTCTACCAAAGAAATCTTCCCTCTTTTCGCTACTGTTTGATTGATTTTCGTATCAGCTTACGAAAATAACCTTACTCGACATTTTGATGAAAATGCGTAAAAATTCAAACAGGATTCGAAAATAAGGGGAGGGAGATAATGGGTCGCACCTTTTATGAGTTTATAAGAAGGTTTTTAGTGATGTTTTCCTGCATTACCGCTGGCAGCCCTCGGGGCGCGTTCCCACGGGGCGGCGCGCGGCGCCCCCGCGCCCCGGGGCGGCATCGCGCGGACATAATGTTGCGTGAAATTTGCGCCCCCATTGTTACCTCGGGCGGCGGCGGTCGGCCCCTGTCCGCACCGAGCTCACCGGTGCTTTTACGCGTCCTAATGCTCTAAGGACCGAACTCCGATCAATGCTCCAAATCAAGCGAGATACAATGCCACCGACCATTTACAGTCCGCAAAGAAAAACTACGTTTCGGGAACAAACAGAACAGAATAACTGTCCCGTTGCCGTGAACATAGAGATACGAATACTGAATCTTTCGTGTGTTTTAAATATACCATTATACCTAGTTATTCGTTTCAAATGTAATTTAATTTTAATAACCCTCCTTTTCGTGTGTGACACCTTGTCATCCAACGACGCAATTAATTTTAATTTCTATAGATAGATAGGTTTGTCTGACGCGGCTGACGAGAAGTTGCTAAGATATTTTATTTGTTTAGTTAAATATTCACCTATTTGTTTTTTTACACATATAGGTCGTATTGAAAACTTATCATATCTTATAACCAACTTCAAAAAAGGATCTTAATTTATTTTATCCGTACATCTGTATTATTGAAAACAATTAAATTTTGTTGAGTTATGACTTAGCTTCTTATTTTTCTCAATACCTACTGTAATTGTTATAATTATATGGCGTTTAAACACTAATCTACCTTTCAGCGAGTTAAAATGCTCGGCTGAATTACGGCAGAGGAGTACTCAGCACGACAGAATTACGCCTCCACTCCTAAAAACAAAGAAAAAGCCCTTGTCGTATGACTTCATAAAATTCGCACAAAAATTCAACGCCCCACAAAATATTAAAAGTTTACGATCGAAGTTTGCACGAGAGTTGAATTTTTTATCACGAATAGGACGCAGAACACGAGTTGTTTCTTTGATGATAATTTTTACCTACTCGCTTACATATTTTATGAGCCTGTCGCTGTAGTTGCGGCGCTCGGCCCGTAAAATGCCCATTATTTTTACTTTGCACGCTCCAGTGCACTAATGTCCGGTGACTTTTTTAGATGCAGCCTTTTTGGGATGACCGAATTTTTCAAGTAGGTCAACCCTAAATTAGCCGTATGCGACCGCAGGCACGGCACTGGCAGCACGCCCTCATGAGCGGCCGGAGCCAACGGCTCTACGTTTTACAAAGATAGCTCAGATCGATACTGCGATGTGGACCGTCTGTTACAGAAGGCGATAACTCAGACCCTTGATTAGCTGACGGAAGATAAGGATTCCGGACCGCAAACTCTTTGATGTTTTCGCACAGTGATGCGTGAACGTAGCGATATTATACGCCAAGAGTTTCTTAAGTACGGCGAGAGATTCATAAAAAGGCTCGAGGAAAATATTTGTTGAGAGAGGGGGAAGGCGGAGCGGCGTTTACCCGCCATGATTAAGGAAGAGATATCAGATGTTTTCCTTCCTGCAGTACCTGGCAACTACTTTAGCTTTGCTCGCCACTCCACTAATTCATCGGAAGCAAGCAATATGTGCTCGTGCTCGTGTTGCTCGCACCACAACAAGTTAATGCTCTTTTCAGCGTCGTCGAGTGTTGTTACATTGTGAGTTCCGTTTACTGACTGTAGTGTGGATGTGTTTTCGTTTTATAGTATTCTGTTACATGGACTTTCGTTTAGTGTTAATAAAACACTAACCGACTGACTCATTGTACCTACTTTTAGTATCATTGCGTTACTTACTTCGAGATTCGGGTAATTTGTTTTTAGATAAAATTTAAATTAAATAGGAATTTTCAGGTACTTAGATCCTAATATTTAAATGTGCCTAAAATCAAAGAATACTAAGTAACTAAGTTTATTGTTTTATATTTATATTTTCATGATTATGAAAGTTATCAAAAACATGGTTCGCGAACATAAAACCATCCACTTCACTATAATAATGTCGGCCCTTTGTTATTTTGAACCCCGCGGCGCGCTGGCGTGAGTTTGCAGGGCTGGGACGTAAGAAAAACCCTAACAAAAGGCGACAAGAAAGATAACTCAGGCCTGAATAGATTCATTTATTTGATACCATATCAGGCTAAGGAAGTGTATCCTCATGAAATTGGCTGATAGGTATTGAAAGTCAGGAATGTTGTAAATCAAGAATGCTGACTGCCTATTCATGTATTCTATCCACTTTTCTATACAATCTACAAGTGATGGGCGGAGTCAACACTTTTTGTTCGTCTTTTTCTGTCGCTTGGGTCACTGAGTCGCCAAACGTAGGTCAACACTTGTAGAAATTGTATAGAAAGCAATAACAAAAGATGTCAATTTTTAGCAATACTAACTGATTCATAGAAGAAGGGAACCCGCAATGGCAACATTATTATTGACATCTTGCTCAAATGTCATATAAACTGAAAAAGACGCAAACCATAATGTTACCATATTTTAGGGTCCCTTTCTTCTATGAACCAGGTTTTACTATGTCGATATTATGTCTCATAACTCTTTTCGTGGTGTATCGTCTACTATGGTTGGTAGCCCTGGTGTTTGTGCTCCTTGCCCGCGGAGGGAACGTTTATTAGCTTTCTCACAAGGGCCCGATGTCTAAATAATGAATTAATTAAAGGCCCCTAGTGGCAACTCGGAACAAACTTCTGTTGATCAAACTTTAAGTTAATCTTCCTTAAGTTGGGACGTCTTATTTTGTTGCGTTAAATTATCTGTTTATAGATAAGAGACCAAGTTTACCCATTTGAAATCGGACGACAACTCGATTTATGTACGTTTAATTAAGCCAATAATTAAAGAAAGTATTTCTTAGGGAAAATGTGCCTGAATATCCACATCTGTTACTTTATAAATGGATCGTATGGTACGTAATTAAGTCCATACATATGATTTAAATATGATTCAGTGTAATCTATTTTGTATGGAAAATGAGTGGATAGGTTATATTTATTAGAACTATCTTTTAAGTAAAAAAAAAACATAATTTAACCAAGTTGAGTTGAAATTACGGTGGAGTGCGTCCATGAGATAAAGTAATGAAGATATAGTACAAAAAGCTCTTTTTGTAACTGACTTGATAGGATAGTAAACTTTCTGAGTAATAGCGGTACCCCTACATTAGAGAACAAATAAAATGCGAGGAAAACAATGTTAAAACTAAATAAACACGTATACACAGGGTGTCCCTCTTTAAGTGGTCCAAAGAAAAAATAATATTCTGGACATCACTGGAATATCGTTTTATAATATTAGAAAAAAAACTAAGTGCAAATTGGACTCACGCACGAGGGTGCCGTACCATTTTGTATAAAAACCACGTTTGTTGTTTGGGAGCCCCCCTTAATTTTTAACTATCTAACTAACTATAACCGTTCATCAGATACAGCCTCCGAACCACCATAGCTGATGGTATTACGGTTCATGAGATTGACTGACGGACGAACAGACAGGAATAGAGTTCCGTTTTCACCCTTTGGGTACGACACCCTAAAATGGACCTCCTATATTAGGGTTTCGCAAAGACGTAGCTAAGTAACCCACTAATAATGCTGACTAATTGACCTGACAGAGCATTATGCATGGTGTGCCACATTTTATTTTATTCGAATGCAACATTCTAGATTCGTAGCTAGCAAAGGATGTCCAGAATTATTATTTTTCTTTGGAACACTTAAAGAAAGACACCCTGTAGAAGATCTTACAGCAGCGCGTCCAACTTTTATCTGTTTGACTTCCGTCTCGGGAAACCCGATTCGTTTAATTCTTATCCTTGGAAGTTTTTATCTAAGCATAAGGAAGAGACACCTCTAGCTAAGTCGGTTTACAGAGGGACAATTTTTCAGGTAAGCAAACAGAACGAGATAGACGGTCTGTGCGCATTTACGTGATAAAGAAGATAAATTCCTTTGCATTCCTTGGAGTGCCTTACATTTCAACATAGGACTCTTAACTCTTTATTTAAACGTCCACGTAGACAATATAATGCACAAAATACGACATATTGCTCTTATGGTATGTGCTATATTTTGAATCTTTGAAAATAAGTAAGTACGAGACTTAAATGCAAATTGACTTATTGGGGACAATAAATATTGCAGTGTTTTGTAGGGATCAAGAACCTATCTAAAGTAAGGCCAACCAGACGAGATAAAAAGTGTAAACAAATCTGAAAGAGACAGCTGACATTATACCATATGACAGATAAGGACAGATTGTAATAACTGTCACCGAGCCATACAAAAGTTTTTTACATTAATTATTTCGTTTCGTTGGCCATACTTTACCTGCCACCAGATAGTCTATCTCTCATTATCTGTCTATCATTCATTCATTACATTCTTCTTCTTCTTCTATCGTGTCGATGACAATTTTTCAAATGTGCCCAGACCAGTGTGTAGCCACGCGGACAGCCTCATTGGTGGCATCCCAAAGGTCTTTAAGCGAGCAGGTGCTGGGGCAAGCCGGGCAGGACAGTAGGTGGGCCATGTCTTGCGGTGTGGCACCACAGGCACAGGATGGGCTATTGGAATAGCCCTACCGCACGAGATTTTCCTTACAGCGGCCAACCTGTGATCGGAGTCGATTTAAGGATCTCCACACTGGCCACTGTAAGTTCTGACCCGGAGGAAGGTGTTCGACCTGAGGGATGTGTGGATCTACCGGAAAGGATTCTCGCCACCGCCGGTTTTTAAAAGTAGCTGGGTCTTCTTTAAGAGGAGTAACAGTACTAAGGAAGCTTTTTCTGCTTATTAGCCTGCGTGGTGCTGGACTGCAGCCATACAAGGGGTGCCGTGGGTCAGTTTCCTGCTTGGCTTTTTCGGCAGAGCTTGCCATCTCCCTACGAACACTAGGTGGAGCAACACCTGCCAGTGAATATAGCATACTTGTAGGAGTTGGTTTCAGGCAACCGGTAATAATCCTACATGTTTCGTTAAGAGCTACATCCACTTGCTTAGTAAGCGCAGACCGACACCAGACTGGGCTAGCGAATTCGCCTGCCGAGTAGGATAGCGCGAGTCCAGTTGTTCGCAGGACTTCTGGCGAAGCTCCCCACTTTGTCGAAATAAGTTTGCGTAGGAGGTTGTTGCGAGTGCCTACTTTGCGCCTGATGTTGTCGCAGTTTGGTCTGAATGTTAAGGCCCTGTCAAGTGTTACCCCTAAATATTTAGGTTGACTGCAATGTGCGATAGGAGTGCCTTGCCAAGAGATGTTTAGATAACGGCGTGCTTGTTTATTGCGGAGGTGAAACACGCAGGACTGAGTCTTAGAGGGGTTGGGCTTAAGGGAATTATCCTTATAGTAGGTAGTTAGATCCTCTAAAGCTCCTGAGATTGTGTGTTCGACCGCCTCAAAAGAATCACCCTGCGATGCTAGTGCGAGGTCATCTGCATAGATGAAACGAGATGTACCAGGGCTAAGCGGCTGATCATTTGTGTAGATGTTGAATAAGGTAGGAGCCAAGACGCTACCTTGAGGCAGACCGTTCTTTTGATTTCGCCATCTACTTTTGTCCGAATGAAGGTGGACTTGAAAGCGGCGATTGGAAAGAAGTTCGCCTAAGACCCTTACAAATTCATTACATTATCATTAATTAATTTAATTATTATTAAAAATGCGAGTCCAAAAAGTTTATGTCATAGTAATATTACTTACTTGTAACAATTTTATGCTTGGTGAAATGCAATGTCAAATATACTTCTGCGTGTGGTATTGAATTGCTTTTTAAAAGAAATAAGTGAAGAAGAATTATTGTGAAGATTATGATTTCTACAACTAATGGGTGCTAATATTATTAGACGGGTGAGTAAAAATATATATTTAAACGAACTAAATGGAACAAGACGTCACCCAACAGCGGCATCGGCAGAAACGCGTTCATAATAATAACATTTATAGCAAGCGGCAAGACAGCATTTTATTATGGCGATACACTAAGGGGACGGAATAAAATCCCCATTTACTACTCAAGACAGTAGACGTCGGCAAATAATAGGCCGCCTCTTGTATAAATTTATAACCGGCTGCAGAGACAAGTTGGCGGACCACCTGAATAAAATTTACGCCTAAATGTTACGAGATAAATTAGATTTTTACCCCACTGTGTCACAATACACCCACTGATACATTGACTCATACGTTTATAGCCCATGTGGCAAAGATTAAAGTGAATACCTATACAGATCCGTAAAAGAGAGCAGGAAACACAAGCGCAAAGAAATAGTGGGTATATTTTCACCCTGGACCATGCACCCGGTAAACTATCTCATACCTATAGGCCTGTCAACCTATAAGTACGAACATATTTGTAAACAATTGAGATACGAGGAAAGTGAAAAATCATGCTCACACAATAATACAAAATATTGTTAGCAATAAAGAAGAAAAGTTCAACAGAACGGATCAAACCAAAGTTGAAGCGAAAGTCACACGAAAGCCGAACAAACCCATTTTCGGGAGCAAATGTTTATTTAATCCGAAATGAGTTCCCTAAATATTGCGGGAGCCAGCGCGAACTAACAACAAACAAAGCTGGTTTAATTTTGACGCCGCAGTGAAAGTGGTGTACGGAGGAATTCAACAGAACATGCACTTAGGGTTGCGACGCCTGCCTTTTGAAACGGAGCTGGTCAGTTTTATTGTACCCGTCTGTCCGTATCGTATCTGGACTCAATATAAAAACAATTGAAAAAAACTCTAGTTGAGAATACCACTTGCTGCATTCGCCACCGTATGGCGCTCCCTCCCTTTTCCACTTGGTTACAAACTGAATTGAGGAAGGGAGCGCCATACGGCCGCGAAAGCAGCGAGTGGTCTCAACTATACCTTAGTAGCTGACGAAATCAGTTAGTAAGTATACTCCAAAACTGTTCGGCAGTTTTGCTAACCTTTAGAATGAATTTAAACAGTGATATTTTAGGAGTGTAGGTATTAAGTTCTGTTCTAGCAGCGGCTCGACACCACTACAAAATTTTCTACTGTCCAGCTTTATCCGGTCGATTGTCAAGTGACAGCCCTAGTGCACATAAAGAGATCGTGAGCGGCGATAGATTCAATTTTTGACGAGGAAATCGTCGACACTTCGCAGGATATTGAATGGGACGTATACCGGCAAACGACGCCTTCGCAGTGATAAAAATATCAAACGCTCTTTCAAATAGAAATGTAAGTAGTGCATTTTTGCTGTGCTATTTGGCCTCGGGTGAATGGATGTCAACTATGAAGATCGGTAACCAAAGCGAGTTATAATTTATTGTAGATCTAACGTGTCACTTTTTTAGTCAAAAATACCGCTTGCATTTATTTTGTTCACGCACGCGGATTGAATTTCAGGGTGTGTTTGGGCACAGCTACGATAAATTCTCGCCAATTTTCAACCTGATCGAATTACGTTTTTTGAAAATATTTTGCATTGCATTTGTACGCATAAATTCTATTTCACGGGCTACGTAGCTTGACGTAGGTGGGAACATAAACTCAGAAAGGGGTGTGTTAAATGAAGGAAGAGACGTAAAGTAATTGGATTCGTCCTTGCTGCGCAGGTGACATTATGATGATGATGATTGAAAATGATTGATTCGTTTTGACTAGCTAGTCTACATATTTAAGTTACTTAATTTGTGGTTTTGACACAAGGGATGAGCGCAAGATATCGTTGTTACAGCAGTTTAGTTATGGATTTTTAATAAAATAATTAACGTTCTTTAACATGGACTCTATTCATGATCTTCTTCCAAATCAGTAGGAGTAAGTGCAACACGTTTTGTTAGAGCACAAAATCATGTAGCAAAAAGATTTGGCAATGTTTTATGACCAGCCGCCTGCCTGACGCTAACCATCTTTGGGAATGCTATTGCAGGTGCTATAGGCGCCCCGCGCGACGTTTCCCTAATCACCACCATAGTCGACAGATATTCAGCTGAAGTCAAAAAGTCTACGTCGTTATTTACAAAACACCCTGAGTGGACATAAGGGTGGCAGTATTCTTATCACACTCTATCTATCAATCCTAAAAAGTTTGACAATTTTGCACAGGTATGGACCCTTACCAGTCCCGTAACCTGATGATCTGAAATGTAGGTGAAACAACACCAGGTCCAGACCTTTTATCATCAGTTCTTCGGCAATCGTCGCTTCAGTCAGCTTAAATACTGATTATTTAGGTAAACGGTTTTCCATCCCACAAAGGAATGATCGTTTAATTTAAAGAATGGGATAGAAGTTCATAAGGGATAAAAAATCGCTGAAAGAGCGGTCGGTAAATCCTTTTAGCGCTATAAAATTGAGTGCCCGCAGAATTGAGATGTAAAGGGAGGTGTCCTCGGGTCGAAATCAGCTCACATGTGTTAAACTTTAACTTGGTATTACACTACCACGCCAGCAGAGCCCTATTTGACTTACAATGCTGGTCATCTTAAGGTGAACGTACACTTGTCAGAGCTGTACCATGCCGAGTGGTAGCGGCGTATTCTACTCAGGGTGTTTCGTAAAAGACGAAGTAGTACAGTTTTTGACCTTAGCAACAATATCTGCTGAACATGGTCAACCGTATGGTGGCGGTAATACCACCTTTACCTACAATAGAATTCCCAAAGAGGGTTGGCGTCAGGCAGGCAGTCAATTTTAAAATTGAGCCAAATCCTTTTGCAACATGTTTTTGTGTTCAAGCAAAACATGTTGTGCCTACCCCAAGTAGTTGGGATAAGGGCAGGAAGATGATGATGAGTAGTTAGTATGTTCTGAAAGATTTCAGCCCATAAATAAGCTACTTGTTTATAAAATCCGCTAGTTTTTTAAATTTAGCTGTTCCTCTAAAAACAATTTAAAAAACCACTTTAAATGTGGCCACACCACCTCTATTCGATGCGGCGCGTACGGCTCTGCCAGGTGTACTTTACTATTATTCATGTCATCCCAATATCCTTAAGATAACTAGCAATGTATGCGAAACGGACCCTGCTGACAAGGTAGTGTAACAAGGGTTTCAAATTTATAGCCGCTCTACGTAATGTACCGGCCAATAAAAATGCAACGACGTTTTTTATTCGTGTTCGCTTTAGAATTTACCTCATAATGCACGTTTTACGGTCACAGATGTACCCATTGTTATATTGCTACGTAGTATCTCTGTGAGCCGAGACTCTTTGCATAATTGTGAAGATATAGAAAGAATGTCTGCATTATTATTATAATTCTTAAAAAATCTGCCTCCTCTTGTCGTGTGCGACACCGAGTAGATTAACGACCTGATGAACCCTTGTGTCGAAGTTAATTAGAATGTCAAAGTGCTATTCGTTCGGCAAATATTCGTCTCTGTCACCCCTGTCAGTGTACCATACATACATACATACATCACGCCTTTATCCCATACACACATCAGTGTACCAATGTTTTTTATTGTGCTGGCTCCTTTAGATTATAATCCTATTAACATCGAAGCTATTGAGAAGTAACAAAAAGTGAAATGAATACCAAGCAAAACAATTATTCTAAAAACTGGTAAAGTAATGAATATTTAACTAAACACCAAACACGAGGGTATCCAAACAACAGAATCAAAGTAAACAAATAAATTATGGAAACGAAGCTCGTCCAAGCGAAAAACTGAGAGATCGAAAGGCGCATGAGGTATACACTGATGTACAGTCAAGCTCACGTCCGGTTAGGCACTCAAATCGCCAATGTAAGTCTTGTGCGCACGGCATAAGAAGGGTCAAAAGTCCTGAGGTTGACTGTACATCAAAAGGTAAGCAGTTGGAATCAAAGCCGGGTTGAATGGCAGGGAAAGCAGCGGCTCATGCATTATAAATCCGTCAATGAAGCCTGTAGTCGCCGACACGGGCCTCGCTCCGGACTACGGACGATCGGGGCAACTGGGATGCCGAATAACCGGGAATAAACCTGATTTATGTCCGTCTCATTATTCTTACGCTAACAGAGCCGTTGGCGCGAAATTAAGATGACATGATTTGGCGAGTGAAACCTTATTATATTATTTACAAATTAGAAGAAAGACATTCAATATATAGTTTTTTCTATTATTTGATACTCAAATGACTGAAACAACTAGATTCGTTAAAAAAATCTTGAGTAACATAGGGTACTAAGGGTACTTTTACTACGGGAAAATGCCTTTTTCTCAGCCTAATGTAACTGTTGTGTTTTGATAGCTAAATTACTTATATTGTACGTATCTATGTGCCACACTTTATGTCGATATCGGGAATATTAAACAGTAGGAAGGTGAAGTACAAGTATGTTTTAGACTTTTATTTTGTATCAGAAACTTTTTCCGCTCCTAAGTACTTGAAGGATTTGCCGGGGAGTCACCTCCAAACTCAAGTTTAATCAAATAAAGAAATCTCATCTCAGCATCAAGCCACACCTGCGGCATAATCCGCGACGGTTATCTTTAATAACATTTGTGAATACTTGCGACCCGTTACGTTGGCACTACTACTATATTAAGTTTTGTTTCTAATTTATGAAGAAAATGATGATATAAACATTATTAATATTAAGAAGTAAAAAAATAATAATAATTAGATGAAGTAGAAACATTTTTATAACCCAAATAAAGTATTTATATGCACTGACAGGCATGTGAGTTTTCTACGATAGTGTAGGTAGGTTGCGGGTGACATGTGGGCACTATAAACAAATCAACATGGAGCGATCCCTAGTGGAACGCCAGGCAGGCATGCGGCATGCGGGGCAGAGCGGCAGAGCGGCAGAGCGCCATAGCAGGCCGGGAGGGACAGCTCACGTACGTGGGCGTGCGGCGACGAGAGCGCGCGGCAAGAGCAGCCGTGCCCCACCGACGCCAGCTGGTAGTTCATGAAGTTCCCGTAGCCCATGTGGTCGCACGTGCAGGCGCATGTTTCTATGTGTCGCCGCACCTCCAGCTCGACCTCCCAGGGCGGCTCCATGGGCGCGACGAGGCGGGGGAGCGCGCCGCGGCGTGCCCGCGCCTCCGCGCGCTACGAATGCGGCCCCGGGTCGCGCGCGGGCCGCACCTGCGCGACGACGCCACCTGCCCTCCCCCCGGGGGCTCCACCGTGCTCGGCGGGGGCTAGCGGCGCCCGGCGACGGTAGCGCGGCGCGCGGTCGGCGGGCGGTAGCGCGCGAGGCGGCTGGCCGCGGCCGGCGCGGCTGGCGGCGGCGCGGCGCGCATGGCTCGGTGCGGCTGCCGGCGGGGGAATGCCGCGAGCCCGGCCACCAGCCCGGCCGTCCGGGCCGCGCCGGCGCGCCGAGCTCCACGTGACGCCCCCCTCCCCCTCCCCCCCTCCCCCGCCCCCACCCCCGCACCCGCCCGCAGCGAGCCGCCGCAGCTGCCGAGCCGCCACCACCGGTCACATCTTTCAGATACAGAATCGTCAACCATCAATTAACTCCTCGACGTAGGTACATTAATAGGAAATTGGATACCGGATTGCGTTGAAAATAGCATCGCTTTCCTTTCATTATGACTATCATTAATAATCGCAACCTCACTCATTCGCATAAATAATAATCAAGTAGCAGACGATATCCTCGTCCCCGTCCCGCAAAAACATTACAGACCAAGTTACAGACAGAAACAATAAATCAAATAGTTGAGACCCAAATCAATGTTAACTAGTTTGTATACAGTCATAAATTCACATTCTCCGTTATGAAAATATGTATCCTTAGAGAAATACATAAGTTTAACATTCGTCTTCACAGTAAAGGAATCAAATAAGATTTTTAGCCTTCGCGGTATATGAAAAAGTTTGGTACAGTAACTATGCTACGCCGTAGTATATGTGGCTACGAAGTTCGTAGCACATAGTATTTGTCGTAACAGTCATCTGAAACCCCAACTCATAATTTAGCCAACTAATTTTACTGTGTACTGTCCTAAATCTTGCATATTTAAGCCTGCTCAACACACCGGCCAAGACGGTTTCTTTTTCTCTTTATCCGCAGCTGTATTAAAATAACAAAATAAAAAGCAATCTCCTTAAGGTTAAGAAGAACATTCTATATACCGACCCATAGGTTATATGCTGTAAATGTGTATAAAACGTGTATCTACTTATGAGTAGGTATGTATGTAGAGGTAGTAATGCAAGCTGTTATTATTTTTCTTTGCAGAAATACTTAAATAATTATGCGATATAAGAGGAGCGAACGGTGAAGTACGCCGTGGAGACGACTTTAGAATCAACTAAGTGCTCTTTTATATTCCAGTTAAATTAAAACCGGTTTCAAACGAAATAACCCGACAACTCGACATTGCCGTCGTCTACTCAACGCCGTATTCAAGACGAGACGAGCATCAAAAGGTTGAGAAATTCATCAAGGTCTGCCAGGCGCCCGTAGCTCAGTTGGCAGAGTAGTAGGACGGTACCATGCAATTTTTTTTTTATCTTCTCATTTTCAATTTATGCCTTATTCAAGTTAAAATTTCCGAAAATATAACAGCTCTAGACGGACAGTACCTAAATGATATAGCATACATTACATAAATACATCACGGCTTTATTCCTTGTGAGGTAGATAGAGTGTTAACGGCCGTCAAAATACGGGTCGTTGTCACCACGTCTGACAAATATATGAGGGTCAATCCATAAAAAATGTATATTATAGCTAGAGCCTACAGGTTGTCAGCCAGTCAGCTAAAATTGTAATACACATGGAACCCTCGAGTCCCTTAGTTACCTCTTATAACACCCGCAGGAAAGAAATGGGGAGATACTAGGTATTTTAAAATGGCGCCACACGGCTATAGCAGTTTATATTATTATTTGTACGGCTTTTGTAGGTATGTATTTCCGAGTGCATATAACCTGAATCTCTTTAAGTCTAGAGTGAATAGGCATCTTCTGGGCAAGCTCGCTCCACCGTAGATCCCATCTCTGCTCTAGGGTAAGATTGGGGTCAAGAGTAAGCCCATCATAGATAAAAAAAAAAAAAAAAAAAAATGTTTATTATAACGAAGGCATAAGGTGAGCTACACAATACAAAAGTATACAGTGTGTTAACGGCAAGCGAATCTATACGAATATCTTTTACTATGAAGCCATCTATGAAATCACGAAAAAAATGCTTAAAATAAAAAATAACTGCTCTTTCATTTATATATTTATATATTATTTTGTCTGGGTACGTGCCTATCAATCTTTTCTATGAAACAGGTGTTTTTTTGTGATTTCACAGATGACCCAATAATAAAAAATGATGCCTAGATTCATCAGTTGGGACCATTATGTCAGTCAGAGGCCTGCTACTTGCAATAGGCGGTTGAAAAAGTCTAACACCAGCGTTCATCGGGTCGTTAGACGACTTGGTGTCCCACTCGAAGAAGAAGATCAGTTTGAATAAATGCCCGCTTGCCTGTAACACACTGTATACAGGGTGTTAGGGACGGTGTACCGAAAACTTTGCAGGCATGATCAGACCATCAAACTGAACAACTTTTACTATGGAGCCAATGGTGGGAAACGAAAAACAAATTTCCGACCTCCCATACAAAATTCACGATCAGCTGACTGACTTTGTATGGGAGGCCGGATCATTTTTTCGTTTCCCACGATTGGCTCCATAGTTGTTCAGTTTCATGGTCTGAGCACGCCTGCAAAGTTTTCGTTACACCGACCCTAACACCCCGTATAACTCTTCTCTTAGCTACGTACGGGAATTGCGACCGCGTTACGATTCAACTTAGTGATGCCAAACTTGCCAACTAAATTCTGCAAATGTTCTAACCTCGCATGACACATTTTTCACGCTTATATCCCTTGCGGGGTAGCCAAACCGTAGACGGCTAAAGTTTAAATACACTATGCAATATTTTATATCATACAAATAATTTCTTCTCTTTTGTAGTGTGTGTCGCCGAGTCGTCCAAATTATAATGGATGCACATTTATAAACTGTAAACTAGCAATTAACAATATTAAAATGTTTACTTTATACACTGCCATTACCTTAAATAAAAAAAATGTAATTACCTATAAAATTTTCAATTTCTATTGAGAATTGTTTTTGCTCAGTCTAGGCTAAAACAATAATAATAATTAACATTATTTTTTGCCATCGAAGTTGGCAACATTGGCCACAAGAGACGGAATATGGAACAATACGAGAAAGGAATAAATGTACCGTGAAAATGGATAAATTCAAACCATGACATTGTGGCAAACAATAATAAAATATACCTATACCTACATTAGATAAACTCTTACATTGTAGTAAATATCAATTTGAAAAACAGTTTCATTTCTAAGTGACTATTGTTATTATTGTTTCCTTTTAGGTACATAAAAACATTTGCATTGAAAACTACATGAAGAAAAACATGGACGAGCTTACAGTTTAGAGTTTAGGGTAACCACGTGTAGCAATTTGCTACAACCCCGTAGCCACTCGTAGCCCTTTTGCTACGAATCACCAGATAAAAGAATCGGTCATAAAAACCTTACTTATTACCATCCGTCAGAGCTAAAATCAAATCAAAACAAGTAATTTTATTCGTGAAACACAATGATCAACATTTAAAACTCAACAATAAAAGTAGGTTCATGACATTTACAAAGGCGGTCTGCTTCTGACGTGACTCGCAAAACCCACACATTTAAAACATTGCTTTTACTTTCTTTGGAATGTAAAATGGCTGTGCATGAGAATAAAGTTCAGCTTGTTATTTTATACAACAATGAATAAACATTCTGTGAATTCTGCTGTCACACAACTCGAATAATAGAAGCGAGCAAATAACAGAAATAAAATCGTCGGGTAAACGTAGGCAAATGCGTCGAACAGAGAAACGATTTGGAAACACTTTTGTAAAACGTGACCCGCTCTCGACAGCCGTCGCGCTGAATGTACTACGTATAGCCGGTATAGTATAGTATAGCACAATTGCAGCGAGTAGCGACCCCACTTGGTCCGGGCCAAAATCCGAGCATGCTTAATATTATGATACGTAGCTCGCAGATGTTAGCCAGCCGCATGACCCAGTTACATGCTGAATTTAAACCCGATCCAAATAGATTTGTCTTTTTGCTGGGACACACGTTAAACAATTCACCGGTACGTGCTCACTGAAAGAGCTTCGATTTCGCAAAATCGTTTTAAATTCTTTGTTATCGTGTTTGTGATAAATTCTGCAGTATAAAGCTGAGCTTTCGCAATCGGCTGTTGGTACGGTTCCAGGTTACGTAAACAGTAGGGGCACTACACCTTGCTCTAAATATAAATCACCTGTGAGAGCAACACAATCGATGTGGCTAATAAATGTCCAAGAGTAAGCTAGATAATGTCGATACTAAGTATATTACGTTTTGTGATAACACAAAGTATGACTTTCATGTTTCCAAAGTTCATCAAACCGAGTCTCAACATAAATCATTATGCCGTAAAATTTGCTTCATCATTAATTCAAGTTGTCGCACAACCGATGACTCCTGGCGGCGGTTGGTACCCTGCAGTACACATTCCGAAAGGTCATACTTCGATTTCATTAGCAAATGTAACTACACCGCAATTTTAGTCGGAGCCTCCACTTGTCTTTATTTTATCGAAGTCGTTCCGGTGATGTTTTGCGTTCGTCTGGGGAAAGGGTTGAAGAGTGATGTTTGGCAGGTAGAACTGTCGCAGCTCAAGTGAGGTTGGTTGTGAAGTAGTATGTAGGTGGCCCGGAGGCTGGAGGCTGGTGCGCGCGCAGCGGCACGGCGCGGCGTGGCGCTGCTTGTCGCGCGGCAGTCGCTATGAGGCGCGCGCGGAGCGTCACGGGGCCCCTGCGCCGCGCGCACCCCGCCTCCGGGGCCACCTGGAACGTCCAGGTACACACCAACCCTTTACGTAAACAAACCTTTGTTCTCAACTTCCATAATAAGCCCGTTTGATACCATAGAATGACGGATCTGTTTCATGACATGTCATGTTTATATGATGGGCATCCGTTTGGTTTCTGGTGAATGTGACCGCTGAAGACTGAAGACTTGTTGAGTTGAGGACTTGTTGCGCACGCAACTCTCTTGAATACATTAAAACTATTATCATCTGGTTGAGTGACGGATGAATGAAAACTCTAATAGGCTTTATTATTTCCCGGCGCGACAACTCCTCAGTGAAAAGGGGTCGTCGCTTTGACAGTCATTAACTTCAGCTGGCTCTTACATTTCAACCCTTCTTCTGTATTCGGCACTGTTTTGACTTAATTGGCCAAACCAAAATCCATTTGTATTGTTCTGTTAGAAAAACACGATAATTCTACTGAATCTACGAAGATGGAACGATCTGAACACCTTAACCATTTAACCATACACTACGTGTATCTAGTGCTATAATTTTGTAGTTTTATGGTAGTTTTAATTTAAAGAACACAATCTGAATATTTTATATGTAGTAGTGGTATATTTTGTATTTAGTATGTACAGGAATATTAATATAGATTTGTTTACTTACCTACAACATTTTCTTTTCCTTAACTTTCTATGTGAATCGCTTATTATTACGTTTATAATAATTTAGTTACCTTACCAGTTAAGGAAGGGACATAAATATCTGTCTCAACTTGCAACACGGTGGCAAACTCGAGATGTTTGCTACTTGTTATTGTATAGCAAAGATCGATATCACATTTACCACGCGGGCACAATCTGTATTGTTAGTCAAAATACGTGCAATACATTTTGTGAGTTGTAAATGTAACAAAAAATGCTGTTACACAAGCAAGGTGCCAAAACCTAATCTACCCAATAAAGTAGATGGAATATTTCAACCATTTGATTGTATAGGTATTCATTAACATGACACAATAAGAAAAATTTGAAATGTCGAGATGAGTCATACAAAAGCACAAAGATATTGCTGGCCAGCTGGCCAGGTACTCGACATATTCCTCATTCATCCCTCTAACCTCACCGGCCCGTGAAAATAAAAATGGAACATTGTACCTACTTATAGTAAAATATTGCGATTGCGAGCACAATCACATTTATTGTATCTTGAATTTAAACTTTTAACACCTGAATTTAGACACCTGAAAAAGAATAGCGTCGAAGTACTATAATGTTTAGTATAGTCGATTCTGAGTCTTCAGTAATTTAATCACTATAAGGAGAAGTAATTCATTATTCTTGCAGGTGGTGAAGGGGAAGATGAGCTCCAAGTGCCTGTGGCACGCATGCAGAGCACTCTCCGCAGGCTTGCTGCTGATGCTGCTCGGAGCTGCTATGGCAGTCATAGGTAAGGTACAGGTGGTGAAGGGGAAGATGAGCTCCGAGTGCCTGTGGCACGCATGCAGAGCACTCTCCGCAGGCTTGCTGCTGATGCTGCTCGGAGCTGCTATGGCAGTCATAGGTAAGGTACAGGTGGTGAAGGGGAAGATGAGCTCCGAGTGCCTGTGGCACGCATGCAGAGCACTCTCCGCAGGCTTGCTGCTGATGCTGCTCGGAGCTGCTATGGCAGTCATAGGTAAGGTACAGGTGGTGAAGGGAAGATGAGCTCCGAGTGCCTGTGGCACGCATGCAGAGCACTCTCCGCAGGCTTGCTGCTGATGCTGCTCGGAGCTGCTATGGCAGTCATAGGTAAGGTACAGGTGGTGAAGGGGAAGATGAGCTCCGAGTGCCTGTGGCACGCATGCAGAGCACTCTCCGCAGGCTTGCTGCTGATGCTGCTCGGAGCTGCTATGGCAGTCATAGGTAAGGTACAGGTGGTGAAGGGGAAGATGAGCTCCGAGTGCCTGTGGCACGCATGCAGAGCACTCTCCGCAGGCTTGCTGCTGATGCTGCTCGGAGCTGCTATGGCAGTCATAGGTAAGCAAAGCATGCAGGTCGTGAACGACTAAACTTTCACTTCGCATCCATGCAGGGCCTACTGCCGGGTGCTGTTATGGAAATCGTTAATATGGTCACGGTGGTATCACAAGTACCCTTGCAAAGTAAGCATAGCATGTACGGCAATTATATGAAATCCTTATTTATACTCAGAACCCATGTCCAGGCGCCTTTTACGATGCTTATTGAAATGCTAAATAATACGAAATCCAAGCATTGATGCAATAGGCGTGAAACAAGCCTAAACCAGCATCAGACGCACCATAATTTACTTTCTTTGTTAAAGTCGAGACGGCACACATCTTAATAATATTACGTATCGGAGTAGCGAGCATGAACACCTATACATACTTACCTACCTACGGTATAAATATTAAAGGTTTTCCTTCCTAGCTGTCATATCAATTTAGTATAAAGCAAAAATTACATCGTAATTTTGTCGCTTTATTTCCGTAGTTGCGCCCCGACCCTTCACAATGATAAATCTCCTCTATAAATTAATTTTACAGCCCATAAATTATAATTTAAGGCCCTTGACAGCGAGGACAATACAAGTATGTAGTGTCTTTTAATGAGATCACGGGATGCTGATGTAATTTGAAGTAACGGGGTCAAGATGAGGTCAGGTCAAATACATCTTTACAGCTACGTGTAGGAGTAAAAGCCACCGCACTAATTGGAAAGTTTATCGTTGCTAGAATAGGTATAATAAATAATATTTATGAAAAAGTTAAGCTATAAATCTAGATAGACTCATTACAATGAGAAAAGAAAAATAAATCATCACAGAAAAGTTAAAGCTTGGAGTGATATGCGTATTGTTTTCTAAAAATACACACTCTTTTTAGTTTTACGGTGCATGAATTTTAGTTTTTATTTTTCTGTTCAGCTATACAGATTGTGAGAGGATTTACTGAACCTTTCACCGCAAACCTTTTCACACTTGAAGCATTAAAGTTTTGTCGTAAAGCCCTCAGAGACTTCACTGGAGTATTGAATGTTTATTTGATTGGCATACAATGTTTGCCACTCTCCCGATACGATAAGCTACTAGAAGTTACAACCAATCACTTAACTAACCCACTTCGGGAAGTGGACTGGGCACAAGTAGCTCTTAGCCGCGGGACTTTAACGGACATATCGAGGACTCCGCGGTTCCATTGCGATCGGCCTGATCTGGTTCTAATGCGTCACATATTGCCAAGTTGTGTATAGGGGACCGTTACTTCTATCGATGGACGAGATTCTACTTGTACGTACACAAACACATTACTATTGATAGCCGAGCCATATTCGTTTCGTGAGATTGTCTCCATCTCGAAGAATAATAGAATAAGGAAAAACATTTACTGTATACTGTTCATATTATCGTGTACATTTAACCCCTGGACTTCAAGCTATGTTACGAAAGCATTTGTATTTCATTTGTATCAGACAGACCTGACTGCAGTTTGCTGCATTTAATTGTGAATCCAAGCACATAATCAACAACTGGAGCTTCGCAGTAGAGCACAAGTGGATTAATTACGAGCTCACCGAAATCCAAACCATGCTGCGCACGCTTCCGCACAAATACACCCACAAACATCCCTAATCTAATCTGTTGCATTTGATACACTCGAATAGTAGACTCAATTCTACGTGACCGTCTAATATCGCTAACTAAAAATAGCACTTTCATTTAAATAGACTTAGAGAGTGATCGCATCTTTAATTGTCTATGAATTTTCGCATTTCACACGAAATTCTCTCATTTCATCAGCGCCGCTTGAAGTAAAGTGAACTTCGCACGCGGATGGTCCACGCGGACTATTGCAAAAGTTGATGCATAAAACAATTTTTTTTTCTAAGTAGGGGAACAAAGGGGAAATTTAGAGTTTGTAACATTGTTTTTCTAGGTCCTATGTCGAAAAAACAAATATTTGAGCGAAAAGTGATTGGATC
This sequence comes from Phthorimaea operculella, assembly GCA_024500475.1. Taxonomy (NCBI): domain Eukaryota; kingdom Metazoa; phylum Arthropoda; class Insecta; order Lepidoptera; family Gelechiidae; genus Phthorimaea; species Phthorimaea operculella. Next base: position 1,711,490 of record JANFCV010000009.1, read on the forward strand.
TTTCTTTTTGGCACAGCGCAGACGATGTGGCACAGTGGTTAGTATGCCTGTCTGCCACGCAAAGGTTCCGGGTTCTATTCCCGGTGGGGTCACTCATTCACAAAGTTGATATTTATCACTTTGTGAATTTGTTCCCAGTCTGGTTAGGACATTGCAGGCTGAACCACCTGATTGTCGTCCGCAAGTAAGATGGTTCCGTGCTGTGATGGGCACGTTAAGCCGTCGGTCCCGGTTGCTGTCTATGATGGCGGTCGTTACACAACCATGTCAGAGGCCTGCTACTTGCAGTAGGCAGTTGAAAAACTCTGACACCAGGGTTCATCGGGTCGTTGAACGACTCGGTGTCCCACACGAAAAGAAGAAGAAGCGCAGACGAAAGGGACCAATTTTTCAAGAGAATGGGCCCTTAAAATAAAGCGGTGGTTAAAAAGATGGTGACTAGATATACAAGGACAGACTAGACTAGGATATATCCCTTTTTAACGGAAAGAGACATATGTAGGTAGGTGGAATCGAATCTATTATCCAGCTGGTAGGGTTCACCAACATGATTTCAAATTAATACCGCAGTTTTTGAGCAGTAACAATCGTATTATCAACACAATATGCGCAAACAAACAACTCAAACGTGCTTTCATGAACATAAATCTATTGTATACCTTCACCACAAATAGGGTTCAACAGCGTTATTGATAATGGTGCTTTGTGTTTTTGTAAAACATGAACTAGCAAATACTTTGGTAGGTATAGATTATATACGGCAATGTTTGCTTTGCGCTCGACTCGGCAGGGCCACTGCCTTGCCCCCAGATGATTAATTCAAGACATTATACTTAGTGATATTGTAAATAACTTTGAAACCTTGTGCTGGTCACTATATCATCACATCAGACCTTTTATGGTATTACGTTTTAGAAAATTGAGATAAGTACCTCAAATAAATCTATATTTTGTTCGAATTCGTTCAACTAATCACGAAACAAACGTACCAATAGAAATAACAAATTATGCAGTCGACCCTGAGAACTCTAATAATTTCGATGACTGAATATATTGCAAATATATTGAAAACTGATATATATTTTCTCTTTAAATTATACAATTGAGCAAGCACAGCAAGCAATAATTCACGAAGTTATAGCAGAACGATGCGACATTTCGGAAACCATCTAAAATATTTAATGAGATTCCGAAACACAATGTCGCTCAAACCAACAGCGATCATATTAACGACACGGCAGCACACGTCGGGACAAACGTGTGGGGGAAGGTAGAGAGGGGGGGGGGGGGTTACTTCCGGTCGCGCTCGCGTCCCGGCGCTGACACTTCCGGCTTGCAGCTTCCGGCGTGCGCGGTGATCGCACACACTGCACGCTGGCAACACCGACATGGACACACTTTGTTGTTGTGCAACGGTTTTAATTAGCAATTGCTGGCAACGCTGGCAATGATGATGGATTTTGGCGCATTGAAATTTCACAGCTTCAACCTTGGTTTTAGTTCAGCTCTCACGACTTTACAGTAGCTTTGATTAGCGAAGGTGATAAAGTTGAATACCCAAATTAAAACACTTCCCGTTGGTTGTGGTCAATTATTGGAGAACTTAAATTTTCCACCGCAGGCTGGAGTTGAACCAGCGACCTTCGCCATCTGTACTGGCGACGCCTCTACCGTCTGGGTAACAGCGGGTCACTCCAAGCCCGTAAATTGCCCATTAACGCGTGGTAGGGCTCCATCTTCTGGAATAGTTTTTGCAACTAATTCCCAGCGACTAATCCATTCTTTACAGATTGGATGTAGCCAAAGCGATGAAAACCCGCGACAATGAATACCCAAATTTAAAACACTTTAACAAAGGTGACAAAAATACAAAATTTTCTGAGGTTGTGAGGATACTATTAATCTATGCACAGAAATATTACATTATACCGTTGACTTTTCGCAGCCATAATCTTTTGCTCTCGTTTCCCACCTTCAACTTTCGCCACCAATTAGAAAATCTTTATAATTAGAAACCAGCTTGCAAGTTGCGCTAACGAAACCGCAATATTTAACACATTCATTAAACAGCTTAATAGCTTTGACAATTTTCGTGTATGGCATTGTTTATTTGAAGACAAATAGCGCATGCTACATTTCACTTCTTCCCTTTAAGGAATTCTCGTATGGGTTATTCCAAACGGCGCTAAAAAGTTATGTTTTAAATATCGCTATGATATCGGCAATAAGCAAAAATAAAAATCATAAGGAACCTACGACCTAGTAAAGTTAAATTGGGCATTTAATTAACTTTCTCATTTCTAGGTTCTCTCGAACTATTTTTTCAAATGAATAGAGTAAACAGCAATTCTTTTTCAAATTGATTTCTATGTTTTATTTGTTACTTGTCTCTTCTGGACAGTCCATTTTTATACTTTTTTGGACCGTGGTGGAACAAATTGTCTCAAGCCTCTACGTAAAGCGCGAGACGTAAACATTGAAATAATTAACGTACTAATTGGACGCATTTCTATTGCTAAAAGCGCCCCCCGTCTACAAAATGTCGTGCATGTTCGTAGCTAACTGCTACGAGAGCTTTGCCGTAGCAGAAGTTTTGTATTCACTTGTAGTGAAGTACCCAAACATTGCAGTATGTTTGTGTTGGGTATAATTAGGTCTTGTGTTGGATATAACAAGCAAATTACTGCTAGATTGGCTTTATTTACAAAATCAAGCTCACCAGATAACGGCTATTTGTACAAGATTTTACGAGAAAAACCACTTTGGTGGTTTATGTGGTAGAACTAAAGTTGTTGAGTTTTATGTGAAGTACACAAAACATTTTATCTAGTTTTTGGGAATTCCTTCCACGAGTAGATATCTAGCAGCTAATATATAAACTACGGACTTACCTTTACACACGTTTTCATCGCTGTACATCAGGCTTGGTCAGGTTAAGCACCTGGCCAGAATTACACACATAAACACAGCACACCACTGCAACATTAACACAGCACACCACTTCAAATTTTGGTAGAATATAGGGACCCCATTCTCAATTGCATCTTTAGCATGTGTAGGCAAGAAGGTATCGACTTTTTCGTTACCTGTATACCTACATTACTTGGAAAACAGATAAGTTTGACATTTATGCTAGTAGTACGGCAAAGATAAAGCAGTTATTTTTTTCGGAGATTGTTATATTATGAGCACAATTTTATAGAACACCTAAAGCGTCTGAAAATATTACCTATTGAGTCTTTTGTTAAATGGTTACCAATAAACATCAAAGCACTGATCAAGGCAATACACTCTCCAGAAAAGACAGAACATTTGTTCGTCCGATCATAGAACAAAAGTGATGAATCGCGTGTTTTTATTTCATACTGCCGATTGGAGTTTATTAGAGTAATATTTTTATTATTATTTTGAGTTCTAATAAATCTAAATAACTGACCACAAATTAACATAAATATGTAGACGTAGACTAGCTAACTGACAACTATTTGTCATGTCATTTGTCAACATCCAAAATAGACGAAAGTTTTCGTCACAAAGAGTTTCCCAATCTAAAAGATTGTAATCCTACTAGTTACAAAAACAGAACAAGACAACTTCACAACAGCAATGCAAGTCAACGTATCGTCGAGAGCCAACTCCTAGACACACCTATATATACATACTCGAAACTGAGTTTGCTCCTAATATGTTTCGCTTATTAACTGCATGTTAACCGGGGATATACGTACGGGCGTGCTCACGTGACGGCTTCTGTAATTGCCACTTTCCCGGCGTCTGCCGACGGGAATGCGGAATGAGGGCTACGGAGTAACGACATCACAACAGTATAAGCCACTTTGTATTACCCAAATGAAGCCTAATTTGCAAATTCTTCTTACGATACCATCTGTATTTAACGTTACAACATGTTCGTATTTGAAATACAATTCTTTTAGGCAAAATGATCCGAATAAAACGAGGCACACTTATGAATCGACAACTCGATAACAGTAATAATTGCAATTATGAGGGGGCAACACGGAGCGACGACATAACAACAGTATAAGCCACTTTGTATTACCCAAATGAAGGCTAATTTGCAAATTCTTCTTACGATACCATCTGCATTTAATGTTTCAACGTGTGCTTATTTGAAATACAATTCGTTTAGGCGTGTAGCGATGAAAATATTCGGAATTTCGTGGAACACTTATAATCGACAACACGAAAAACAGTAATAATTTCAATTCACAGTATACATTGAGATTGCCATGTATTGCATTAATCTTTAGTGGTATCAACAACTCTGTCACAGAAATAGCAAATCCGCGATGTGCGAATAATCACAAATGTGGCGCTACATGTTTGAGCATAAACAAGTTCGTCCTAATTATAATTAAGACTTGTATAAAGTTCGCTCGATCATTCGTCTTATGCTTAATCCTTAGCTTAGGGGATAATCCTCAATTCGTGATCCCGCTAAATAAGCCGTTACTACAATAATACCTACCGCCGTATAGTACGATACTCGCGAATGAAACCGCAAAATAACCTTTGAAGGGACTGAGTTGAATAACCTCGGATTAAGTAGGTACTAGTGCGAATCGTATATCCTAGGTATTCTGTTTGGGTGCAGCTTTGCAAAAGCTGGGAGGATATTTTAAGAACAACGTATTCGTATTTTAGGATCATTATTATAAATTAGCACAGGACCGTGAGGAGTGGCGAAATAGAGAAGAGGCCCTGCAGTGGGTGGATGTGGGCTGATGATGATGATGATGATTATAAATTAGTTACGCTTCGATGTTTTTGTTTCGATAAGGGCTATCTATAGTTTTGAAGAAGAGCTTAACATACGTTACTTATTCGATCGATATTAAAATCATTTTTACTTGTTGCAGGTTATTACGCAGACCAGTTATCAGTGGCAGAAGAGATTCGAGGGAATGCCACCATATCAGTGAAGGATGAAGCGAGAGGCTTCCATTTAAATAACCTGTCCTATGCTGGGCCTATCGTCATGGGGTTTGGAGGTGGGAACGCGTACTATAGAATTTTTACTATTTTTGTAGAAATTTTTCCACAAGATAGTAATTTTTGAACACTTGGTGTTTTATTTTAACACTATAGACTTTTGTCGATTTTTATTAAGTCTGCCCGCGACCATGACTAATGAAACTTCGGGTTCGGAGGTAAATCGCTTATTTACCTAAAACACTATGGCGATAAGAACCGTCAAAGGAACTATTATGTGTGATTTTTATTAAAATATTCAATTTTGCTTTCATATATCAAAGAATATTTCAGGAATAGCTACAAATACATCAGAATCAAGGTATAAACAGAGAGGGTTATACTTATACTTTGCTTACCTTCCCAATTCCAGGGTTCATAGTAGTAGCAGCGTGCGTGATGACGTTCGAGGCGCGCGATAGTGCGGCGAAGGTGACTCCGGCGCGGCCGACTGCCATGCCCAGACCAGTCCCGAGGCGGGGCCCGCCGTGCGCCGCGCCAGCTCGCCTGGATCAGCTGGGGGTATACCGGCTGCCGCATGTTCTGCCGCTGCCGCACGCACTGCCGCTCGCGCCGCACATACACCACCGGCATCGACCGTCACATGCAGTACACAGGTACGCTGAAAAATGCCCCTGTTGACTTTGCTATCGAATCGACAAAACGTATCTGGCAAGTTTTGAGATAATTTGGCTTGAATAGAAAATAAAACGATTACAAAATTCCAAAAATTACATATCATATCGTTTTTCAGTCAGTAATTTTGTTGACCCCAGTAGTTAAGCGATACCCTGCTTACAGTTGTTTGATTCACAATTACATATTACATCGAAATCTATTATCATTTGAAAGTAATCATTCGGTCCCCTTTGAAAATCAGTTGCTAGCAATATCATAACATTTATCATCTGCAAGACGTCTGAAATCCATTGGACGCAGGCTTCTTGGGGAGATATGGTAGAGATATGTATGACACAGAACGGAGAAAGCGAAGGGGCGGGCCCGATTCGGGTCGGCACCAGACTTGCGCGGGGCCGGCGCGCGCGCAGCCCTGCCAGTGAGCGCGCTACGCAGGCCGCTGCGACGCTACGCGCTCTCCGTAGACGAACCACCGCAATCAGCAGTCAGGTAAAAGAGCATGCCATTACCTCATTTCACACCTGCTTTCTTCTTTCCAGTAATTTGACGCATCTGGCTATTTCTGTAGTTTAGCGTCCTGTAAAGCTTCCTCTTGAATTCTTTGTGATAACCTACTAGTATCAAAGCGTAATTAAAATCTGTTGTGTGCCCAGTGCAAGTGCGGCGGAGTCAGAGTGTGGGTCTCAGTCCTCCCTGGCACTGGATCTGCACGGGAGCGGCGCGTGCGCGGGCGTCACTTTGCGGGTGCGCGACAACACGCGCCGGAGACCGCTCGCCAGGCAGCAGCGGCTCAGGGACGACACGCAGCACCGTGAGTACTCTCATTGCGGGTCTCAGTCCTCCCTGGCGCTGGATCTGCGCGACAACACGCGCCGGAGACCGCTCGCCAGGCAGCAGCGGCTCAGGGACGACACGCAGCACCGTGAGTACTCTCATTGCGGGTCTCAGTCCTCGCGCTCTACGGATCTGCGCGACAACACGCGCCGGAGACCGCTCGCCAGGCAGCAGCGGCTCAGGGACGACACGCAGCACCGTGAGTACTCTCATTGCGGGTCTCAGTCCTCCCTGGCGCTGGATCTGCGCGACAACACGCGCCGGAGACCGCTCGCCAGGCAGCAGCGGCTCAGGGACGACACGCAGCACCGTGAGTACTCTCATTGCGGGTCTCAGTCCTCCCTGGCGCTGGATCTGCACGACAACACGCGCCGGAGACCGCTCGCCAGGCAGCAGCGGCTCAGGGACGACACGCAGCACCGTGAGTACTCTCATTGCGGGTCTCAGTCTGTCTCAGTCCTCCCTGGCGCTGGATCTGCGCGACAACACGCGCCGGAGACCGCTCGCCAGGCAGCAGCGGCTCAGGGACGACACGCAGCACCGTGAGTACTCTCATTGCGGGTCTCAGTCCTCCCTGGCGCTGGAGCTGCACGACAACACGCGCCGGAGACCGCTCAGGGACGACACGCAGCACCGTGAGTACTCTCATTGCGGGTCTCAGTCCTCCCTGGCGCTGGATCTGCGCGACAACACGCGCCGGAGACCGCTCGCCAGGCAGCAGCGGCTCAGGGACGACACGCAGCACCGTGAGTACTCTCATTGCGGGTCTCAGTCCTCCCTGGCGCTGGATCTGCGCGACAACACGCGCCGGAGACCGCTCGCCAGGCAGCAGCGGCTCAGGGACGACACGCAGCACCGTGAGTACTCTCATTGCGGGTCTCAGTCCTCCCTGGCGCTGGATCTGCACGACAACACGCGCCGGAGACCGCTCGCCAGGCAGCAGCGGCTCAGGGACTACACGCAGCACCGTGAGTACTCTCATTGCGGGTCTCAGTCCTCCCTGGCGCTGGATCTGCGCGACAACACGCGCCGGAGACCGCTCGCCAGGCAGCAGCGGCTCAGGGACGACACGCAGCACCGTGAGTACTCTCATTGCGGGTCTCAGTCCTCCCTGGCGCTGGATCTGCGCGACAACACGCGCCGGAGACCGCTCGCCAGGCAGCAGCGGCTTAGGGACGACACGCAGCACCGTGAGTACTCTCATTGCGGGTCTCAGTCCTCCCTGGCGCTGGATCTGCACGACAACACGCGCCGGAGACCGCTCGCCAGGCAGCAGCGGCTCAGGGACTACACGCAGCACCGTGAGTACTCTCATTGCGGGTCTCAGTCCTCCTGGCGCTGGATCTGCGCGACAACACGCGCCGGAGACCGCTCGCCAGGCAGCAGCGGCTCAGGGACGACACGCATCACCGTGAGTACTCTCATTGCGGGTCTCAGTCCTCCTGGCGCTGGATCTGCGCGACAACACGCGCCGGAGACCGCTCGCCAGGCAGCAGCGGCTCAGGGACGACACGCAGCACCGTGAGTACTCTCACTGCGGGTCTCAGTCCTCCCTGGCGCTGGATCTGCACGACAACACGCGCCGGAGACCGCTCGCCAGGCAGCAGCGGCTCAGGGACGACACGCAGCACCGTGAGTACTCTCATTGCGGGTCTCAGTCCTCCCTGGCGCTGGATCTGCACGGGAGCGACAACACGCGCCGGAGACCGCTCGCCAGGCAGCAGCGGCTCAGGGAGCAACACCGTAAGTACTCTCATTGCGGGTCTCAGTCCTCCCTGGCGCTGGACCTGCGCGACAACACGCGCCGGAGACCGCTCGCCAGGCAGCAGCGGCTCAGGGAGCAACACCGTAAGTACTCTCATTGCGGGTCTCAGTCCTCCCTGGCGCTGGACCTGCGCGACAACACGCGCCGGAGACCGCTCGCCAGGCAGCAGCAGCTCAGGGACGACACGCAGCACCGTGAGTACTCTCATTGCGGGTCTCAGTCCTCCCTGGCGCTGGACCTGCACGACAACACGCGCCGGAGACCGCTCGCCAGGCAGCAGCGGCTCAGGGACGACACGCAGCACCGTGAGTACTCTCATTGCGGGTCTCAGTCCTCCCTGGCGCTGGATCTGCGCGACAACACGCGCCGGAGACCGCTCGCCAGGCAGCAGCGGCTCAGGGACGACACGCAGCACCGTGAGTACTCTCATTGCGGGTCTCAGTCCTCCCTGGCGCTGGATCTGCGCGACAACACGCGCCGGAGACCGCTCGCCAGGCAGCAGCGGCTCAGGGACGACACGCAGCACCGTGAGTACTCTCACTGTGGGTCTCAGTCCTCCCTGGCGCTGGATCTGCACGACAACACGCGCCGGAGACCGCTCGCCAGGCAGCAGCGGCTCAGGGACGACACACAGCACCGTGAGTACTCTCATTGCGGGTCTCAGTCCTCCCTGGCGCTGGATCTGCGCGACAACACGCGCCGGAGACCGCTCGCCAGGCAGCAGCGGCTCAGGGACGACACACAGCACCGTGAGTACTCTCATTGCGGGTCTCAGTCCTCCCTGGCGCTGGATCTGCACGACAACACGCGCCGGAGACCGCTCGCCAGGCAGCAGCGGCTCAGGGACGACACACAGCACCGTGAGTACTCTCATTGCGGGTCTCAGTCCTCCCTGGCGCTGGATCTGCGCGACAACACGCGCCGGAGACCGCTCGCCAGGCAGCAGCGGCTCAGGGACGACACGCAGCACCGTGAGTACCCAATTACCTATTGTGAACACAGTACTACTTTACTTACTCATACGGGATGTGCCATTTTTTTTACTTATATTGAAAAATATTTGTTTCAGCAACTTCTGTGGATAGTACAACAAACGTAAACAACACCGATGAGACAATACAAAGGTGAGGAGATTTGAATAATGCTGAATAACATACGTACCTATGTCTATCTGACTGAGATAATAACATCGCTTTTTCAATTACAGTGAAACCAAAGGGGAAGCACATAAAGAACTGCTAGAAATGACTCATTTGAGCGTAGAGAGCGAGGTGCGTGCAAGCAGCGCACCGCTGGAGCACACGCAACACATGACACCACCAGCGTCGCCGCGGCTGCTGTTCCCCCCGCGCGACCTCACCCCCTCCCCGCGCACCGACGACACCACCATCCTCATAGAACAGCCGGAGGAGGAAACAGAAGGTGACGCCACGCTCGAGGAGCCCCCCAGCCCTCCGCTCGGCGTCGACTGAGACACGGCTCCGTCTCGCCCCGCCGAGACCGACAACCCTAACTAGTGTTTCGAACATTTCGTCGGTTGCATTACGAAAGGATACAACTAATTTCTTACTACCCTGCAAGGGCAGCGGTGAGAAGTGTAACGGCTCTACAAAATTATTTGTAAGACTCGTAACCGATTTCTTTAAATCAATGCCCTTACAGGATAGTAAGTTTTCAGTTAGGTAAGCCTTCTCGTGATGCGTTTTGTACAATATTATACAAAGCATTTGGTTACCCCATATTACACTTATGACTAGATGTTAACTGATTTACGAACTTTTTCGATGTGTCTTTGTAACAACGTCGGCAATTATCTATTTTTTAGACCCACTGTTGTAATGGATGTATTAAGAATAAGTAGTTCTCTACGATAGAGCATAGATTGGTGAATTGTGAGGCCCCAAAAAAAGGCTGTGCGCTAGTTGTTCAGCCCGTAGTAATGTGTTAGCGACAAATGTTTGCCCTCAGTTTAATTACCTAGGTAGGTGAAGTTTTAAGCACAAATATGACAACAAAAAGTCGGTCAGTTATATAAAGGTGCTTGTACAAATCCAAGAAAATCGAATCTATATTGGTATAATAGTTTTTTTTATTGCAATTAAACATGACTTCAAAAATATTTATAACAAGCATGACATGGCCAAATGTATGAATCAATGACTGAAAAGGGTTCTTAACTAGCGTTTAATTAGTGTGTTTTGTAGCTAATGCAATAGTTTGTCAATTTTCATTCATCTACCTACCTACGCATCTACCCATTCTCAGCTGTGAATATACTCATACCTGTAAATCTATCTTAACATTAAAACCACCACTGTTTTCATGATAAAAATAATGCTATAAAACAGTAGCCATCTTTTAAAAAAGTAGTTCGCTTTGCAAGTGTTAAATAAAAGACTGATAAAAGCGAATTTTGTATAAACTGATTCACGTACTTAATAAAAATTAAAATTAAATCAAATCTACTTATAATATCAACTTACTGAATTTATAGTTTCCACCCACTAATCTTTTGATATCTTATCTAACTGTGAAATTGATAAAATATATCGATAATGAATTGTTCTTATTGTATCATTTGTAAATCATCTTTTATAACAAAAATAAGGATAAAAACCTACTCATGTAAGTGAATGTGATAAATGTTTCTAAATTACAGCGATGAAGTTGTCAATATTTGCACTCGGTTAGTAGGAAATTATTGTAAGGTAAATTAAAAACAACAGCTCTTTAACCTACCCATTTAAGAGATCAACTTAAACTGGCTTTCCATACGTATACTTAGATTAACGAGTATAAGTTGATCCCTAGAATAGGTAGGTTGAAGTGTTGTTGATAAATAACACTAGTTTATACGGCCACATTGTAAATAAGTACCCATGTGTGTATTAGGTATTACAAATTAGATATTCACGGTGTGATCTACGATGATCTGACAATACTTTGTGTTTAGTTAATGTCTAATGTAAGCTGCATAGTACTTTGCTACGAAAACTGTAGATTCATTATGTATTTCATGATTTCATAAACCCTATACTAGAACTGGAACTTTTAGAAGGAGATAAGGTAATTCTTCTATCTTTGTATTGTACTGGGTCCTTGTACCTTCCTATAGGAGTCTGAAGAAACCATACCACGCTCATATACATACCTATAACTAAGATTTGTATTTTAACACAATCTCATTAATTGTATATGGGAAAAACTGTGATTGGCCTACATTTTAATTACTTTTAATTAAACTTATATTACCTATAATCGTCGGATTTTATCTGTGTAACGTTTTTCGCGGTATATTCGAATATAACTATGACATCAAAGGTTTTCCACGATAGTTGTCATTTTTCATGCAAATCAAAAATTACATTGGACTTTACAAACTTTAAGTCAAATTAATATTACAGTCTCGTTTTTAGAAAAAAAACGTTAAAAATGACACAAATTAGTAAGATGACGCTATTTTGTGGTGTAGTGTAAGAGAAGGGGTTATTTTGCACTATTACGATTAATATCAGACCATGAAACTGAACAACTTTACTTATGAAGTGTAGGTATATTCCGAAACAAGTTTTCGGTTAGGTACACGTGATTTCAGTATGTGATTTTGGCAAACTTATTTTGTTATTCACCTAGGTTATCCAGTTACTTATTCAAATATATTTCATTTTGTATAGATTAAATCTGCAAATTTATCAAATCAATTAGTAAAAAGTCATCGTAATCGGACTGATCCGCCAATTCATATTTATTACACTTTTATACAAACTTATTATAAATGTTTATAATACCAGTAGCAAGATGAGGAGAAGTCGTAGAACATTTAGATGTATTACCACGTGTACTCAATCCAAATGGTTGTTGTGATGTCTATTAAAATTGTTGATTATGAATTTTGATGCCTCTTTTATTTCTACAAATTGTTCGCCTAGCGACATGATGAAAATATTTCAGGCTCTAGATGTCTGTATTTTCCTTTTTAACCAGTAGATATATTAAAACTAAGAGAATTAAATCACACGCAAAGATTCGTAAAAATATCAATAAAAAGCAACGGAGAATTCGCATTTTACATGTATTTTTATTTAGACTCATCTATTTTTTGAGAGAATATACATACATACAACGATGGGTCACTTGACTGCATCTATTGCGGTTCTTTTTAAAACGATATTTTTGTGACACCACTATCATTTTACGTCGTATGCCATTTATAGCATCAAAACATTATTAACAAACTTAAAACAGTTAAAAAAAATTTAACAAACGTGCATAACTTTTGTATTTCTGTAGTTACCCAGTCAATTAACGAAAAGGCTCTTATATTGGCTTTGTAGTACTTTCGTAGCACTTTGCTACGGTTTTACAATATACCTACTGCAAGATGTCATATTTTTTACAACCAATTGATAGACATATTGATAGAGATGTAGAAGTTATACGGTTTACCGAAAACTTTGCAGGCATAATCAAATCATGAATTGAAATACTTTTACTTTGGAGCCAATAGTGGGAAACGAACTTTTTCATTTCGACCTCCCATACAAAACTCACGATCAGCTGACAGACTTTGTATGGAAAGATTAAAATTTGGAAATCAACAAAATCTTTTCGTTACCCAACATATGTTCCATGGGGAAAATTGTTCAATTTCATGATCAAAGGGCGTCTGCAAAGTTTTCGTTTTCGTTAAAAACGGGATACTAGAAATGTTACATTGGATGTTTGATTTGCATAATTAACCGCGCTCGTTAAGCAGGTGCAAACTGCGATCCAACGAATAGAAGAGTAATAAAGGGGTGGTAATAGAGGGTGCAAACTGTTATTTGACTATTAACACCACAAAACAGGAGAAAATCCCCAACCAGAAACTCGCGAAACCTTCCGTAACAATTAAGCAGGTATGTTGCAACATTGAAAACTAAGTTTTACCACACACATCAACCTTTGACATTACTAAGGTTTCCAAAACATCATCGCACCTAATCCTCTAATCAAGTCTGATTTCATTGGATAGAACAGTGCTTCGATATCACAAATTAGTGTCACCAGTAGCAAGTTAAATCCTATCAAATCCCATCAAAGGTGTCGGCTGGGGTAATCCTGTAAGCCTGTTAGCGGCGTGTGGTTTGTATAAAGCCTGGTGGTGAGAGGAGGTCGGTAGCAGTCAGTGAGGGGTGTGAGGCACTGCCGAGGACTGCTCATTGACTCCTCGCCAGACATGGAGAATCACACGGACACGTATAGCTATGGCGCTTATTTCGCACCCCTTAGGTAAGAACCTTATACTGTTTTTTTTTTATTATTATTTACTCCAAGTAATGCCCTAAGTACCTATAATGATCATTGTCAAAAACTTTATAGAAATATTCAAACTAGAAAACACAAGTTGCTCCTAATTAGAAAGATATTTTTTGGAAGCAATCTGTATTTCAAACGACTCTGTTAAATTAATATCACATAAAAGGTCAGACTCTATTAAATACTTTGTATATGACAGATATTGTCAGGAGGTTTTTACAACCAATGGTATCATATCTTTGATACACCTTTTACAATGCATGATTTATTTTATCACATACTAGCGGCCCGTCAGCAGTGGTGTTATCGTTTTTCCGGCTAGAATTATATTTAAAAACCTTCCTTTTGAACCACTTTAAATAAAACAAGAACCCGCATCAAAACCCGTCGCGTGGTTTATGAGGAGTCAGCGAATTCCACGACAGACAGACAGAGAGAGAGACTGAAATATCGACTTAATTTTGTACCATTTATTGATATTTGATGATTTATGTTGATTTGAATTTTTATTTGCTTCCTGCAACACCATGTGTAATAATGATGATCTCTCCGGCCAATTTCGGCCATGGCAACCACTTCTACTCCTGATCAAGTCAGCGCTGATGCCGATTTCGACCATGGCGACCACTTTTACTTCTGATCAAGTCGGCGCTGATAAAGTATTGTAATGCAGGTCAAATAACCCCGGCGTGGAGATGCTGGGCGAGGGTCTCCCGCCGGAGGACCTGGCGGTGGTCCCGGAGCACTGGCTGGCGTTCCCCGCCCCCCCGGTCTCCGCGCACACCGCGCTCGCGCTGCTGTACTGCTTCTTCACCGCCGCCGCGCTTATAGGCAACGGGATGGTCATATTCGTGTTCTCCACGTGAGTAGACTTGTGTAAGAACAAGAGGACCTGGCGGTGGTCCCGGAGCACTGGCTGGCGTTCCCCGCCCCCCCGGTCTCCGCGCACACCGCGCTCGCACTGCTGTACTGCTTCTTCACCGCCGCCGCGCTTATAGGAAACGGGATGGTCATATTCGTGTTCTCCACGTGAATAAAAAGCTTGTGTAATAACAAAAAGTCCTACTACCTAAAAGCTAAATTGCTCTCCATTGCCCTTCTTCCTCATGGTCAAACTATTTCGACTAACTGATTTGGCTACGTGCTGCAAATAGTTTAAGCAAGGATCTAAGGCCATACAATCTCTCTGAGGAACCACTAAATACTTCAGTTTAGTTTTAAACATTGATTGCTACGTAATTTCGTAGCACTTTGCTACGGCATTCTCGCTGCCTGTGTAAATACAAGAAATTCTTATCTCCACCAGATCAAAAGTACTTCGAACGCCAAGTAATCTCCTGATCCTGAACCTGGCGATATTGGATTTTATCATGATGGCCAAGGCGCCCATCTTTATCTACAACAGTGCGATGCGAGGTTTCGCCACCGGCGCGCTGGGTTGTAAGATATTTGCACTGATGGGAGCCTATAGTGGAATTGGAGCTAGCATGACCAACGCTTGCATTGCTTATGACAGGTAAGTACTTTGTATCCCATGTTTTAGAGCTGGATACGACTAAAATGAGCAAAAAATAAGTTATTTTGATTCTTCATTGATATTATATAAAAACTTTCTCTCCTAACTTTCCCAGACACTCAACAATAACACGGCCTCTTGACGGACGATTATCTCAAGGAAAAGTTCTGCTGATGATAACTTTCATATGGATATATTGCACACCATGGGCCCTAATGCCATTGTTTGAAGTTTGGGGACGTTACGTACCCGGTAAGATATTGCTCTCACATATTTGTTCATATTTATTTACTCGTAGGGACCATTCTCTACTCGCTATCATAGTGTCATGAACAGCCTAAGCAAGAGGCCAAGTTACGCTGGTCGCAAAACTTAAATCAGTATACTATTGATACTAACATATCTCAAACTTGACTTCTTTTCAGAGGGTTACCTGACTTCTTGCACGTTCGATTACCTGACGAACACATTCGACACCAAACTGTTCGTGGGATGCATATTCTTCTGCAGCTACTGTATTCCAATGAGCTT
Organism: Phthorimaea operculella; assembly: GCA_024500475.1. Taxonomy (NCBI): domain Eukaryota; kingdom Metazoa; phylum Arthropoda; class Insecta; order Lepidoptera; family Gelechiidae; genus Phthorimaea; species Phthorimaea operculella. The sequence goes on from JANFCV010000009.1 coordinate 1,727,065, forward strand.
CATCATATATTTCTACAGTGGCATCGTCAAACAAGTGTTTGCCCATGAAGCTGCTCTAAGGTTAGTTCCAAATTTATAAGTAGGTTTTCCGGTAGAGAGCATACGCATCCGCTTAAGCTAACAGGCTTAGGATAGAATGGTCAACGTTCAAGTAAATCTAATACGCGTAAACGTGCCTAGGGGTTATGATGCCACGGTTTCTGGTCAAATCATAGTAAATATTAGCTTCTCATGTGTAATAATAACTTTTCTAATAATTTCCTGCTTGTACTTACTTACAGACAACAAGCAAAGAAGATGAACGTAGAGTCTCTTCGAGCTAACCAGGGCAACGCTTCATCAGAGTCAGCAGAGATTCGGATAGCCAAGGCGGCGCTTACAGTTTGCTTCCTCTTCGTGGCCTCCTGGACCCCATACGGGGTCATGTCCCTCATAGGGGCTTTCGGGGATCAACAACTCCTCACACCAGGGGTAAAAGGACTAATTGAGTTTTTAAATATTTCAATCTAAACCGAAAAAAGGAAGCTTAAACTCACATACTTTTAAAACTTTCAGGTAACAATGATCCCCGCTGTGGCATGTAAAGCTGTAGCGTGCATAGATCCTTGGGTCTACGCAATTAGTCACCCTAAATACAGGTACAAATCTTGTCATAGTTCTGATTCCACCCAGTGTCGATTTCACCCGTTTGGACTTCATCCTGTTTTGCTGTTTTGCAACTGGGTAAAGTCAGAAGAGGTGGAATCGTATCCCACCAAAAACATAAATGTGAAAATTGGTAGCCAAGTTCAATGTTCTACCGAAAAAAGTATTGATATGAACATGGTCACCAGGTTCAGTAAACATTCCTGAAATTAATTTCTTTATAAGGTCGCTTAACATTCTTTACTAAAATAAAACAAACACCTTAAAATCCAGAGCGCCTCACAGTTTGACTGGGCTATAGGTACAACCCTCCTACCCGGTAACCTAGTGCCACTCTTGAACCTTCCGACCCGATTGATTCCACACTAAAACATTTCGATTTCACCTAAAGATAAATATTCTTACTTTCACCACTATTATAAACTACAGTTCATCAAAATAATTTTCAAATCTCACTCGGTCGGTACTAAAGACTTTTTACCGCTGCGAAAATAAAATCCCATACATTGTATATGGGAGATTCAGAAGTTTAGCTGCAAATATAAGTTTGTAATCGCCCTGTAATCACAAATTCGTATTTTTTTGTGATAAAAGTGAAAAGTTATAGATCTTTTTATTTTTTCCTGTATATTAACAGTTATCTATCTAGGTGTATGCGAAATTTTAAGTCTCTAGGTCATCTAGAAGTGGGTTAGGTTTTTGATCTATAGGTACGTCAGTGAATAATAAAACTGCCGATTTTTGATCGTCAATATTTTCATAACAGTTCAACCTATGTTTATGAAATTTGGTATACTAAGTCATCTAGGAGGTCTGAACACGTTTACTAAAATTGGTGTGCCTATCTTAAATAGAATTAGAGTTATGAGAAGGTAAAAAGTGGCTCTAAATGGTTCGTGTAAATATACACACGGCCCGGTCCGCCAGTTCTTTGCCTAAACTTGGCTGGACACGCTGCCGCGTGTCTTGAACTGGGAGGAATCAGAACGATTATACCATGTTGATTGGTATATCTGTTTAGACCTTGGTTTAGAGTGTTTTTTATAAAATGATTTCTTACCTATTTCTCTTCATTTTAGACAAGAACTTCAGAAGAGGATGCCGTGGCTGCAGATCGACGAGCCGGACGACACGGTGTCGACGGCCACACAGAACACTGCGGCGCCGCCAGCAGCCTCAGCGTGAGCGCCATCTCTCGGACCACTTGCCCAAGCTCAAAAAGAGACTACCTAGTACCTAAACTTTAAATTTAATTTAAGTTATTCATTCATCATTTACTTATTGTGACTTCGACACATCGCGATGACTATGGCTATGTAAATGGACTTCGATTTATATCATTATTAGCCTCAGAAGGAGGATTATTATTATTATTGACTATCGACACGACGACGACTTCTGCTACGAAAATGGATACTGAAATATGAGATATTCCTACTTAAAATAATTAACCAAGAATAAAGCATGCAAGAATAAAATAATTGTATTTGTTCAGCACCTCAAACCTCCCAGCAGTTTTGAAAATTGTCAATCACTTTATCGTAGAGGACCGATGACGAAAAAAGAGCTCGTTGATGTCTTTTGTTTGGTTGATACGTCGAGCAATACGTGCTTGCCATTAGTAGGCCCATCGTTGCTCGATGAGTTGATATGATAAGTGATTGATTACGATTACCTAGTAAGTACCTAATTGAAGTACCTAATTATGTGAAACTACCTGTTTATTTGCCTATTACTTTCTTTTCAAAAGCCAGTTACGCCCTAAAATCAGCTGCGAAGGTTGTGAGTGCACTATGTAATCGTTTGCTAGCAGGATAGGATTCCTCCCCTTCTACGCCGAGGATCGATTATTGGGTTCGATTCCCACTGGAAACAAATATTTGTAAAATTAATTTTTAATATTTGTTCTTAGTCTGGGTGTTTTCTATGTATAATACGTATTTATTTACAAAAGAAGTGAAACCAAATTTAAATTTTGAAAATACCCGCGACAGTTTCCTGCAGCTTCTCTAGGTGAGTTGTTCGCGTAACTCTTAGCTAAGAACATTCCCCAGTCAAATCTTCATCTATCGCTGAAAACCGCGTCATAATCAGACCAGCGGTTTTAGAGATAATTGGTAACATTGGTTTACACTAAAAAATGTTTACTGCAGCGCCCCCTGTTGAGTTTTTCGAGTTATACCAATCTAAGAGCATGCACCAAATAAATTCCAACCCATTACTGAAAACCACATCAAAATCGGACTAGTGGTTTGGGAAAGATTTGGTAACATAGGTTTGCACAAACACACAAACGCACATTCTCTCACCCCAAACGCGTATACCGTCTCCGTCCCGTCGTGGGTAAAAAGTATCAGTTGTCTAGTTCCCATAGTACAAGCCTTGCTTAGTTTGGGGTAGACGGCGCTGTGTGTCTCGTTCAGGAATATTTAGGGATATTTATTTATTTATTACTAGCTTTCCGACCGAGGTTTCACTTGCGGTATTTATCTGTTTACATGCCTACATTGCATTTTAAACCCAAAATGAAACAGATTGCATCAAAGATCACGAAAGCTAAAGGTGGAGTTCGACTACTCGACAACAGATGGCGCCTCTACTTGATGGATTGTAAAAGCCCTTATTTCTTCAAAATTGCGCTCTTTAAGTTAAAACATGGTTAAAACAGGAACTTTCTTATTCGAGGGGAGATAAAAGGCATTGCACTATATAGGTATCATTTTAAAGTTTTATCGGCACGCACATTTTATTAGTAGCGGGAAAGGGAGACGCGCGCTTCCGCGCCTCCACCCCGTGTCTGTACCCTGCAGGAAGGTCGCGCACAAACTTGTCTGCAACGCAAGGTGAAACGCATACTTATTGCAAGCGCAGCGATCAAACTCTCAGTGGGACCAAACCACGACCAAACCAAGACCAAACTCTTAGGCAGAATGCTTAGTTACTTTAGTCTCACTCATATTATTAAAAAATACCAAATGTCAAATTTAGAGTTGCCAGACAGACTCAAAATAGTAGCTTACAATCTACACCCGAATACTTTCGGTCTTTTAAATAATGTACGTAAATAATTTACTCTAGGTGTTTCTTTCAATAATAGATTGTTTTTAGTATCAGACACCTTTTGACCGAAAACCCACCCAGGGAAAAACTGAAATAAAAATAGGCCAATACTATGGCAACGTCAAACACCGTCCCTGTTTGCTAAAAAGTCGTATGAAATAGGCAGAACAATCTGGCAACTTTAATTGTAAATGAATGGAAGTGGAAGGCAAAGTGGATTTTTGTTTTCAATTTGTTTGGTGGAAAACTAACTAACTAAACATTGTACGAGCGAGTGATATTCTATTCTATTTAGTACGTTCTCATAGTAGACTGCAATTATCTTACGATGGATAAGCTAACAGTGATATCAGGCACACTCTTCATGGCTGCTGATGTGTTTGCAATAGTGAGCCTTGCAATGCCAGACTGGATAATTACAGACGTAGGAGGTATATATCTCGCTTTTGTTCTATAGATTAACGTAAACTGATATTGCCCTAACTTCCGACGTCACCAATGCATACTTAATTCATGGAAAATTTGTCAAGGACATATCTTACTTGTTTGTTTAGGTGACACCAGACTGGGCTTGATGTGGTCTTGCATTACGTTGTACAACCGTCCCCAAGTCTGCTTCACACCGAACTTGCAGCCGGAGTGGCTCCTGGCTCTGATCTGCATCTTCATTGGCTGCATTTGTATCACAACAACAGTGATACTGCTCGCATCAAGCCACTTTGATAGAAACGTAATCCCTTATGCACGCTGGGTTGGATTTGCTGCAAGTAAGTCACACTTTGAAACTATCCCTCAAACCTTACCCCTAAGGTGTTGATTTAATTATGTACCTACCTTTCTTCTTAACTAACTTCTGTTTCAAGGAATATTACTTAAAATTAATTGTGGTCAGCGCATACTTTTCTTACCTTACTTGCCTCTATGAATGGGTTACCTACTTTTAATTAATTCATTTTGACTGTGGCAGGTGTTTTTCAAACATATTTCAATATTTTATTTTTTTGTTTCAGTGGTGGTGTTCTGCCTAGCAGCTGTTATATTCCCAATGGGTTTCCATGTGGATGACATCGGAGGTCAGCCTTACCAACTACCCAACAGCCACCAAGTGGGCATTTCATATATTTTATTTGTCCTCTCCCTCTGGATTACTGTTATTTCAGAACTGTTTGCAGGCAAGGTTTGCTTACCACATTTCTGAAAATTGCCCTTCTTTTTTGTTTTTGGATTATGCTTATACCATTTTATGCATTTGAGAAAAGGTATTGAAGTTGAACATATAAAATAAGAGCCTCTGACATAGTATAATTCATTAAGAATCTCAATAAAAGGCAGTTTATATTATATGTTTTAAAATCCGTGCCATTCTCTCGCAATCTCAATGAGAGATTTTCTGTTGACAGTTCTAAGATTAACAACAGATGGCGTTGATTGATTCTACTATAAATTGCATATTGTTCCCAGTAGCCCGAGCGGCGACTGGTCTAATCCATACCTCACAAAAGAATAGAATAATTTAGCTATGTACGGGTAGAGGAGCTCGAGTACTTCGGATTGGTCGTGGTCTGCCGTTGCAGTAGCTAAAGTTTGCCCTCTGAAAAAGTTAAAATATCTCATCGAAGAATAGAATGAGACATGGCTGTAGCGAAGGAGCAGTTTAGTAAAGCTTATAAATCTTGGTCTGCCGCTGGCACGTTGGCGGAGTAGTATGCCCTCTTAAAAAGTAAAAATATCTCATCGAAGAATAGAATGAAAATATATCGTACCGATAGCTTGCTTGAGTCTGCCTACATATATACTGGTCTGCCTGGCCACAGCCTGGCAGTTTTCGATCCGACCACTTTTACTTTTTAGTAAAATTTTTATCTCTTCGATAAAAGAATAAAAATATGTCGTACCGATAGCTTGCCTAGAAAAATACTGGTCTGCTGACCACAGCCTGGCAGTTTTCAGATACGACCACTTTTACTTTTTTGAGAAATTTTATTTTTCGAATAACAGAATGAAACTAAGTTGTAATAATAGTTTATTTAAAGCTGAACACATATCCCTTGGTCTGCCTGAGCTCAGTCCGGTAGTTTCTCGATGCGAAATTTCACTTCAGGACCTGACTTCGTTTATTAGGAGTGGGCCTGGCCAATAAAATGAAAATTTGTCAGTGTATAGAAGTGAGATTTACAGAGCTGTAATCTCTCAATGTCCAGATGAAGAAAATGTTTTCCCAAGTATTGTATTTTTGAAATAATTACTACGAATACATCTGAAGTTGTAGATTCTTGAAATTAACATACTTATTCTTCATCTAGACATTGAGAGATTACAGCTCTGTAAATCTCACTTCTATACACCGACAAATTTTCATTATATTGACGGGGCCACTCCTAATAAACAAAGTCAGGTCCTAAAATTGAAATTTACTGAGAGTGAAAAGTGATCGCATCGGAGAAACTACCAGACTGAGCTCAGGCAGACCAAGGATATGTGTTCAGCTTTAAATAAACTATTATTACAACTTAGTTTCATTCTGTTATTCGAAGAAATAAAAATTCTCAAAAAAGTAAAAGTGGTCGTATCTGAAAACTGCCAGGCTGTGGTCAGGCAGACCAGTATTTTTCTAGGCAGACTTAAGCAAGCTATCGGTACGACATATTTTTATTCTTTTATTCGAAGAGATAAAATTTTAACTAAAAAAAGTAAAAGTGGTCGGACCGGGAAAACTGCCAGGCTGTGGCCAGGCAGACCAATATATATGTAGGCAGACTCAAGCAAGCTATCGGTACGATATATTTTCATTCTATTCTTCGATGAGATATTTTTTACTTTTTTAAGAGGGCATACTTTAGCTACTCCGCCAAACGTGCCAAGATAGCAGAAGGCAGACCAAGATTTATGCTTTACTAAACTGCTCCTATCGCTACAGCCATGTCTCATTCTATTCTTCGATGAGATATTTTTAACTTTTTCAGAGGGCAAACTTTAGCTACTCCGCCAAACGCGCTGCGCCGCGGCAGACCACGACCAATCCGAAGTACTCGAGCTCCTCTACCCGTACATAGCTAAATTATTCTATTCTTTTGTGAGGTATGGATTAGACCAGTCGCCGCTCGGGCTACAGCATTGTTCCATAAAGTGCAACATATCAATCAGCAACAAGTTATTCTGCACTATGAAATTATTCTTAATCAAGTAAGGGATATTTTAGTTCATTTACACCTCAGGACTCCTGTTATGACTCAAACTTTTTATTGCACAATGCACTAGCTAGTGTATTTTTAAAACATGCTGTTAGATACTTGCTTGGGATGTGTTGCAAACTCGACATTCTGCAACAGTAATTTAGATCTTCTAGAACTTTTGTCCCTAATAAATAACAATAAAATAAGGTATATGTAGTAGTTTTAAGAAATATCTCTGATATTTAATTTACTATTTGGCAGAGCCTACCTGTAGGAAAGTGCAACAGATGATAAGATCTATTCATGAATACGAATCTGCTTTACTGTAAATATTATAATGGTAATACACATTATGGGGATAATTTATTATAGGTACTGTGTATATGAAATTCGACCACACTCTCCTTCAGGATATCTTTGCTTTGCAGCTTCCTTCTTTTTGACCATTAAGGCGGGTATTCATTAGGAACATATTGGGGACAAAATTCCGAAACATTGGATAATGAAAAAGTTCCCAATATGATGCGTCTACACAATGTTTCTGATCAAATTTCCCAAGAGGTGCGTCTTCATTGGGAACTTTGTTTCTGATACAAAGTTTCGGGAATTTTGTCCCAAATGAATTCCCGCCTTTAGTGTACCGTGGTGTGTACCTAATTGTTTTGTAAACAGTTAGTAGGAGTAAGTAATATTCATTTGATTTCATGACTGAAAGAAGATAGTATTCTACTGTGATATGATATGTGTTTTGGTTTGTTAATCATATTTTAATAGTTTAGTTTAATGGAGGATTAAAATTTTATTATGGAATAAAAGACATATTTAAAAAACCGAATATTTATTTAACAGTCAACTATAAAGAGGTAGGTACCTAAAAGTTACTTATAAAAAATGAGTTATGATTTGTACGCTATAAAAACAAATACCTACAAATACACCTACACAATTTACAATATTTACAAAACCCCTTTAGGTTGAACACTGACAGAAATTGAGATACAACACTTAAAAGTCCATTTAACATTCACAAATTGTCTTTTTATTATTGCTGTAGCAATAACTTTTCACTAAAACCGCGAATTCTTGCAAATTTACTTATTCCTGGCCATTTATTGTACTTTTGCTGGTACATAAGAAGCTGCGCCGTCTGGATGGTTATACTTCGGATCTACTTAGTTGTGTTTCCCGCCTCATCCTATTGACGTTGATCAAAACTAAGGCTTAAACAAACAAGAAGTCAGCATGTGGACCTCGCTCGACCGTGGAGTCCGGTGATGTCGCCAAGTCAAACTGGAGATGTCGGCCGACCGTGACGTGTGGCAGGCAGGCGGTGACCTCGGATCGTACTTAGAGAGCTTCACCAAACCAAGGAGCAGGACTGCTTGACTTCAACCAACAACTGAAGTCTCTGAAGTGTTGAACCTGTCGATTAAATTACGGCACAGGGGTGGGCCGAAAGAATCCGTGGTAACAAAACCTAGTGTTACAAGGTGGCTACAGCTGGAAAACTAGCCTTGCAATCAAGTACAGTTTGATCGTGGCTGGTAAAGGTCAAATTAAATTTTGACAAAAATGATAATGTGGTGTCGCCGCTATCGAACGCCAACTCCCGCGTGATGAAGTCTACAGGTACTGTCTGCCGGTAGCTGTACATATAAAAATAATATTAATAAATCGAGCCAGATGTGCTGGCAAATCCTGTAAAAAAGAACCTTTAAATTCAGAATGTTCAAAACTCAAAATAAATAATAATATGTAGAGTTCAATTAATGATGGAAATTAAAAATCTCTGAAGGTCTTATTTTTTTTAGATGTCATACTGCATGTTGTTATAATAACAGGGACCGGACTGGTAAGCCTTTCCGGGGTTATTGATTGGGTTTTGCGAATGGGTTTGCTGTCCCTAGTCGAATCTCGCCAAAACCCATTCGAAAGGCTTTTTAAAGCGCTATTGTAAGGCTATCGAAATCCTTGCGAAACCCCTTCAAACCACTAACCATATTGAAAGGGTTACCCTTTCGGCTTTCACATAAATTTAATCCCTAAAGTGTGACTTATACGGACTATTATTGCTCGCGCACCACAAGACGGCGAGCTGGTCCGTCAAAGCTCCGAAGTTGCCGCGAAGCCGCATTTTGCTCAACTCGCGAATGATTTCATTGTAGTGCGTGCGCACGAAACCCCTATGAAGCGCTTTTTAAAGGGTTTTAGCAAAGGGTTACCCTTTCGATAAACTTAAACCAAAATGAATGGGTTATCAGTTGAAGTGGTAAGTTGTTTAACTGGGAGTGTTGAATTATGGGGTTTGAAAATTAAGCGCTTCGTCGATAAAGCGCTTAGCGGGTCCCTGTATAATAATAATAACTCCTTTCACAACTAAAGCAAAAAATTACATGGTATAGGGGCAAAATAATCCCTTCGTGCACTTTCGTTACCAGTATGTAATTGATGATAAGATAAGCAGCAGTAAAATCTTTAGGGAATCAAAATAAAAACAAGATGTAATGAAATTGTTTCTCTCTTGACATTATGCCCAACATACTTTTTGCTGCTATTATAACTTGAAAACAAAATATGATTAACCTTACTTGATTCAAGACATTCTGTTTAGAAATGATAGGTAATTTTGAGATTGTCCATTCTGAACCTAAAGATATGATTAAATCTTATTAAAGAAAACTGAACGAACAGTCAAATTGCAAGCATTTACTTATAATAATTTACCATCACTGGAAACAATTCCACAACACTGGGTGCTATGTCAATTCTGATGATTGGTGAACTATTATTTTTTGCATTGATATACAAATAACATTCAGTTAGTAATTTCATTGATTTCTATCCATACTAAATAAAAACTTTTCACACTCTGTTATGTTCAACAGAGAGACTTTCGCAGATGCTATTTATTTAGTTGTTTAAATAGAAATAAATAAATACCTATGTAGAAAAATCACTAGGTACAAGTTGCGTAAATAAAATAAATGGAATTTAAATTATTATGATGAAGCAGATTGATTACTGTATATGTCATGCAAGGATATGAGAAAAAGTATTTAGGTTTTGTAGGAGATGGTGTCATTGATGATGATGATTCAATGGATATAATGAGTAGGAAGAATTGAGCAAATAAACCCCTGTTACCCCATACCCAATAATTGAGGGCCAGAACAACACAACAAGCAAAATAAAAACAGAGGACATACGACTTTAGGATGTATTTGAGGTATGCTTTCCGCTCCCTCTCCACAATCCAGTCCATAAGGTATCCGGCCATCAGGGGAGCAGTCTTGTACAGCTTGAAGAACTTGTGCAGGTTCCCAGTGGCCCAGGCACATCTTGTTTGTAATGCATGTTTAATACATTCATTTTCACGGTCCTCCTTTGAAAGAAACTGGAAAATTGTTGATAAGTCTGAAAAAGAAGAAACAATTCATTATACAAACTGATATTGTAATTTCTAAGAAATCATTCAGTTGTATTGATCCTCTTTCATACCTAATGTGTTCTTTGTGTAGATGTAGTACAATATTCTGTATGCTGTGAACTCCGGTGCATTGGCGGTGCATTCTGGTAACTCTGAATAAAGCATTTTAAGTTGAGTCTGACACTGATTGAACTCTTCATGGTCTCCTTTCTCCAAAGCTATCCTGGCATGAGTTTCATATACTATTACTGTAAAACTATCCCTAATACCCTGCACCTGAAATTAAATAAAGATTTTATTAATAGGACAAGGAAAATAAATAGCATAAAATATTCAGTCGAAATAACTAGTATACTTACTGTCAAGTCCTGCCTGATAGATTTCAGCTGATCACATGCATACCTATAGTCTTGCTTCTCAATCCACTTTTCTTTAACATTTTTAAGGGATGTCCGCAAGACAGATACAGGCCGGACTTCACAGGCTTCTGGTGCTTTTGTTAACCTAAGGAATGATTTTTCTATATCTAAACAAGTCCCTACAATGTGCATATTATTTAATTCATAGTCTCCCTCTGTGTCCTGGATGATAGGTCTCTTCATGCTTGGCTCAGACTTGTTACTACAAGGTTTCATTGAGCTTGCTATAGAAGGTACATTATTGCCAAATCTCTCTGCCCTTTTCTGCATTTTCTCAGCATTTACTTGGGTATCTTCTACAACAAACTGGTTGTTGGGCTTATTCTTTTTGTTCTTTCCATACTTTTCTGGTTTCTTCTGATCTAGCGACAATCTATCCTTCACCTTTTGACGACCTTTACCCTTGAAGTGCTTTCTGTCTTCATCACTTGATGCAGATGAGGTACTGTAATTTAAAATAAAATATTAGCATAGGATAAAATTTACAAATAAGAGAAAAATGAATTTCAAAAGAATTAAGATTTAGTACAAACCTTTGCCTTTTCCTAGGTGGGCTTCTGGATCTGGACCGAGAATGGGGCCTGCGCCTTCTTTGAGGGCTCCTGTAGTTAAACCCTCTACTGGAGCCATTTTTCTTAGAATCTGAGCGAGGCTCAGGCTTCTGGTATAATGCTAAAGTGCCAGTAACTGGTTTAACAGTCAAGTTGTTCCGTTCACTGTAAACACTAGGAATGGGTTCCTCGTCCCAATTCCGAGTCCAGATCTCGTCTTTGTTTGCTGCAGCTGTGATTCTTCCTTTCAGGCAAATATCTATCTGATCTCTATCCAAGCTTGTTTTGCATCTTTCATAACACCTTTTAATGTACCTTTCTAAGCTCTCAGGCCAAGAACCAGCTGAAGTTGAAATGGAAGACGACTTTAAAAAGTTGGAAGAGTCTTGGTTTATGGCAGCTTCCGAACCTGGCTCTGGTCTCTTATCCTGACTGTTGTCATTTTTGGGCTCTGCTGGGGGAGGCTCCGGAATATCCTCAGTTGCTATTGGGGGAGGTAGAGGGACATCAAGTGGAGGAGGGGGCGGGGGTTTCGGGAGATCTGGGGGCGGGCACGGTGGCAGCGGCGGCTGGCTGTCCGGCAAAGGAGGCATAGAATCAACTTTGTCTTCGAACTTGTTGTTGTTATTGTTACCCTTCTTGCGCTTCTTCTTGCCATTACCACCACCATTATTATTCCCCAAGAGAGGATTTTCGTTCAGAGGCAAAGATTGCTTACGTTGATTGAGATTGAACCGAATTGGAGACTGGTTGAAAAACGGGCGATTTGTGTCAAGGGGAGACATTCCTAACAATGGCTGTGGTGGAAGAGGGGGTCTCTGATGCGGTGAATTATTTTCCATATTTTGAAATTGCATATTGTTATTGAATCCTCCATTCTTCCCCATTTGATTGAAGTATGGATTGAACTGGTACGGTGGAAACATTCCACCATGGTATCCGTTATAAGGAGGATAGCCACCACCAAACATCCATGGGTTATGATTAGGTGGCATACCATTCATTGTTTGTAAGGGAGGTTCTTTCGTAGAATTATCTGCCATTTCGTCTCAGAAGTCCAAGTGTTCCATATAATATTACCTTACACAAAATGGCGGACCACAAAGACTGCCGTTGCAATGACCCAAAAACCACGAAGTCTACTTCCAGCTGCAATACACTAACACTGCTGTGAAACTTAATAGTTGAAATAAAATTGCTCCAGAATCTGGATCAGCTTACCACAATTAGAAATCAATTATAATTCCACGCAAAATAATAGCACGCACGAAACAACACGATAGCTAGATAGAATGGCGGATGGAATTTCTGTCTGACGGACGGTGTTGTCATGTCAGTAATGTCTACTTTCGACTGTGAAAACTGGCCAATGAAATTTGACGTGAACGCCTGGCCGTGTGGTAACTGGCCAATCAAAATAAAGCAAAGTGAAGTTGGTTCGGAAATTGTCCGCAAAATCGTATTTGATTGGTTAGCTAAATAACCGGAAGTCTACAAGAGTGAGTGATTCAAAGGATTGTCTATGGAATTTTTCTTATCATTCGGTCATTTTTTGACACTTCGTGTCTGTTGTGTTGTGTGTCGTGGGATGGGATCGGCGAAATTGTTTGATTATAGATAATTTCTTTATCGTCTACTTTAGACAAAGTGGGAGGCGTTCTTTCAAATTGCAGGATCATAAAACTATTTACCAACTTGTAACTCAACTTATAAAACGTAATATGTCGATTTGAAATTATTTGTACATTGTAAATCATGGATTTACTAAAAACTCCGTCTGTTCAGTCTTTACTGGATTCTGATTTGGAGTCTGTAGAAAGTTTTCCATATCTGGATATCGAAGAGGTAAGTGGGTACAAACTAGTAACGCTACAGCAGTTCCTGTATAATTTCTGTGATGGTGCTGTGGCCAGTCCCTTTGTACACCCTAATCATAACAAGTTATTTTTTGTGGGTCATCGTGATCACCAAAAGACTTATTTTGTTTTGAGGCTTAACATTCCATCCCACATCTACCATCCCTGACATGAAGTATCAATTTCACATGACCATGAATTCGAATTTTTGGCCATTGGGAAGGATTAACCACTATGACTAAGCCAGTGAATTAACTTCAGGTACATCTTTATAGCCACACAGCACACTGCACCTTCACTCTACTGACATTTTTTTTAAACGTAATAAAAAAAAGTATGTATTTTCAGTTAGATGAAGTAGAATATGCATTGCCAGCCAGTGAGGCCCCTACTCTGGCAGAAGTTTTGTCAGCTGAGGATGAGGAGATAGAAGACCGAAGGCCTGTAAAGGCTGAGGAGCCTACTACCTGTTCAGCACTGCAAGCAGACTTTTTACAAGCTGTATCACAGCAACTTCTCCAGGCGCAAGTAAATACATGTGGAAAATATTTTTTTATATATTTTTAATCTAATTAACCACTTGTTCTGTAAATCAGGAAATATTTTGAAATTATTAACCCACTACTGGGTTACAAATAAGCTTTCAGATGCTCTGCATAGAATGAAGTCAGATTTATCAGGGGAGCACCAAAACACTGAAATTGTCCCGTTTGTTGATGTACAAACATATAACCAGCCCCTGTAACTTTTTATGTTTTAAAATCCTTATTTAAACCTTTTTTTTTTAGGAAAGATCAGCAGCTGGTGCAGTGACTACACTTGGTGTAGGAAAAGAGGGGAAATTAACAGTAGGAACAGCACATGGTCATCTACTGTCTTTCCAAGATCAAATACTGAGATGGGTGTGTGACTCAAACACGGACCGCGGCGCCGTGTCCTGCCTGGCTTACAACCACGACAGCACGCGTCTGCTGGCGGGGTACGCGCGTGGCCTCATATGCCAGTACGAAAGTATACGCGGGTTAGTCCTCCGTCGCGTCACGCTGGGTTGCGACATCTGGGGGACTCTGAGAGTCACCTGGGCGGGCACTTCCGGCCTCGCATTGGACACAGGAGGCTCCGTGTGGTTGATCAAATTTTCGCGACCCCTCGGGGTGCGGTCGGCTCGAACATCGTGTCTCTTTTCTGGCGCTAGAGGTGAAGTGGTCGCAATGGCTGCGCGTGACGCGCGAATACTTGCGATGGCCACTCTGTCTCGCGTGATTATAGTCGCAGGCGGCAGGGCTTCTGGTGTACGCCTCGGCGGACCTTCCGATATGCTGCCCGTCATAGAATGGTGTCAAAACGACGACAGAGTACTTGTGTGTGCCCGCGCCAGAATCCTACAATGGCTTTCGGTAAACATCACGGGATCTTCAATATCTCTCCGTCCGATGCAAAGAGTCGAGCTTAAGTCGTCGCCTCTATGGCTGGGCTGGCTTGGCGGAAGCTTAGCAATTTTCGATGTCGACGAAAACTTGAGACTGTATGGTGAAGACTATGATAAACCTTTGGACCTGTCTTACGTTGAGCCTGTATACGCGTCTGCTTTCTTCAAAGTTAGTATAGTTTCACCTATAAACAACTTTTATTTTTATCTGCCCTTAAAGATTTAAATAATCTTGTTATCTTTCAGGGTCTTTGGACAGATGGTCGAGTCTCGCAAGCAATGGGCACAGCGGGGGCGAGTGCTCTAGGCGGCATATGCGTATCCGACGGAGCCTTCTGTTTGCTGGGACGCAAGGGCGTTGTGCGAGTCAGGCCTAGAGACCTTCTCGCGCGAGCGCAAGCATTCTTGTGCTCTGGGCGTCATGGGCAGGCTTTAAGACTCCTTTGCGCGACTAAAGGGCCCGAGGCTAAAGGCCTAGCTACGCGGTTCATAACGTATCTCTCTGAGAGACCGCATGTGCTTAGCGATAAACAAGTCGCTGATCTGGCTGTTAAGCTCTGCTTGAAGTATAAACTCGGGTGAGTATCTTAGCTAAGGTATAACAACTATCGTTTTAAGAGGAATCACTTAGAATAAACTGCTGAAACTGTCTTAATTTATTTGCAGTGACGAGTTGTGGTACTCTTTATGGGACAACTGTTTGGGCGAGAAGGCTTTCGTGGAGGCTTTAGGCGACGCGGCCGTTCGCGGCGAGCTGTCTTCCCTACCACCTTCGCCGGACTCTAGTCAGGTAAAAAACTATTGGGAATTATGTACAGTTAGAAAAACAAAAATAAAGTTTGGTAAGTACATGGTAATTTTTCACAAGCTCCAATAGAGAAGCTATCATGTTATATGGTCTTTTTTCACAAGCTCCATTAGAGAAGCTATCATGTTACATGGTCTTTTTTCAGAGTAGAAGCTATTATGTTACATGGTCTTTTTTCACAAGCTCTATTAGAGAAGCTATCATGTTACATGGTCTTTTTTCACAGGCTGTAATTAGAGAAGCTGTCATTTTACATGGTCTTTTTTCACAGACAATCATGTTACATGTAAATTTTTCACAGGCTCTAATAGAGAAGCTAGCTGAATTCGAGCCAGGCCTAGTGGAGCGGGTGGTGGCTTCTCTACCTCTGACGTCGCTGGACCCTCACCGCGCGAGCGTCTTCACGAGGGAGAGGAAGCTGTGGCGCGGCGTCGGCGCTATCGCTGCTGCTCTAGGTAACTGCCGAACTAGACTAATATGTAGAGTGGTGGCTTCTCTACCTCTGACGTCGCTGGACCCTCACCGTGCGAGCGTCTTCACGAGGGAGAGGAAGCTGTGGCGCGGCGTCGGCGCGATCGCTGCTGCTCTAGGTAACTGCCGAACTAGACTAATATGTAGAGTGGTGGCTTCTCTACCTCTGACGTCGCTGGACCCTCACCGTGCGAGCGTCTTCACGAGGGAGAGGAAGCTGTGGCGCGGCGTCGGCGCGATCGCTGCTGCTCTAGGTAACTGCCGAACTAGACTAATATGTAGAGTGGTGGCTTCTCTACCTCTGACGTCGCTGGACCCTCACCGCGCGAGCGTGTTCACGAGGGAGAGGAAGCTGTGGCGCGGCGTCGGCGCTATCGCTGCAGCTCTAGGTAACTGCCGAACTAGACTAATATGTAGAGTGGTGGCTTCTCTACCTCTGACGTCGCTGGACCCTCACCGCGCGAGCGTCTTCACGAGGGAGAGGAAGCTGTGGCGCGGCGTCGGCGCTATCGCTGCAGCTCTAGGTAACTGCCGAACTAGACTAATATGTAGAGTGGTGGCTTCTCTACCTCTGACGTCGCTGGACCCTCACCGCGCGAGCGTGTTCACGAGGGAGAGGAAGCTGTGGCGCGGCGTCGGCGCTATCGCTGCTGCTCTAGGTAACTGCCGAACAAAACTAATATCCGTTGGGATTTTTAATGCACTCTTGGTGCTCTATTATTCTTGGCAGAGCTGTGGGGCGTTGACCGATGCGGCCCGGGTTCGAGCTCTGGTCGATGCGTGTAAATTTTTCCAATTTCGTTATTTTCATTTGTTGTTGTTGATGTTGAAGGCACCCCACTGGTGCATAGGGCCTTTACAAGATGTCACCATTTCCCCCGGTCTTGAGCAGTAATTTTAGCTTCACGCCATGTCAGTCCAGCTGTTCTTAATTCGGTATCAATTGTGCATCGCCACTTGTGCACGGGTCGCCCAGGGTATTTTCATTTATATGACATTTATCTTACGCTGAAAGCTTTGACTGGCAATTGGCATTGTTAGCTACTTCCCTCTATTCATACTGTAATGTTTTGCTAATCCGAATGCTGTGTATTGCAGTATGACCTATTGCAGTATGTTGGGTCTGGTTGTAGTAATTTGTAGTGGCCAAGTTGGTGGTAGTTTTTGAAGAAAATACTAAGACCCATTAAATTTTTACCCTACTGCCTTAGGAAGGTTATGTTTTTCGAGAGTTTGTATGTATGTACCTATGTATGTAGACATGAAATCACGTTTTCACGGGCTACAGCCCAAACGGCTGATATGACCTTGACATGTGAGGCATTGCGAGGTGTCGTTAGATTGGTCTCAGCAGCGCGAGAAATTTTATTAAAAACTCATAAATTCAGGATGGCGGATTTTTATCGCGAATTACAACTTAAAATTGCTGCAGGCTTTGTTTTTAAATACATCTGCTTGTTCTACAGGTGGTTCAACCGGCGCGATGCGTGAGCTAATCACGTATGTGGACAGCGAGTGCGCTGCGCGTCGGGCGGCGGATCCGTCTACCGTTTGCAGTTGCGGCGGCGGCGCACTGTTGTTAGCGGCGGCGGACGCGCTGGCGGGGCGCGGCGCGGGGGGGCGCGCGCTGCCCGACCACGCGCAGCACGCGGCCCGGCACGACGCGCTGCTCACACTGCTGGCTGCGCACGTGAGTAGCGGGGGGTGTGGGGTGTGGGGCGCGCTGCTGTTAGCGGCGGCGGACGCGCTGGCGGGGCGCGGCGCGGGGGGGCGCGCGCTGCCCGACCACGCGCAGCACGCGGCCCGCCACGACGCGCTGCTCACACTGCTGGCTGCGCACGTGAGTAGCAGGGGGCAGGGGGGGGCGCGCTGCTGCTGGCGGCGGCAGACGCGCTGGCGGGGCGCGGCGCGGGGGGGCGCGGCGCGGGGGGGCGCGCGCTGCCCGACCACGCGCAGCACGCGGCCCGCCACGACGCGCTGCTCACACTGCTGGCTGCACACGTGAGTAGCGTGTCTTACTCGCAGCTAAACTTTTCTTATAATTTGCATCGCGTTCTTCTGACACTGACTTTGGCAGTATCATCGTCCGTTGCCGATGGAAGCCAGATAGAAAAAAAATAACGGTGTGACCACCCGAGGTGACCACAAACTAATTTTACCGTACGAACCGTGTGAACCGTACTTTGGGCGGTCAAATCAAACAATAAAGATAGTGATCATTCAGGAAGAAAGAAGCAATGCTCGTAAACGCCAGTATCAGACTTATTACTAGAGTTGCATGCGAGATACTCATCCATCGCTATCCCATCACTTTTTCACGTAATCGTCATTTGTATTTTTATGCAACATAATAAACATGCGTTTTTTCTCAGGCGGGCGAGGCAGGCAAATCGCCTCTCCGAATAATGGTAGAACACGACGCAGCGGCGGCCGCGAGGCTTCTAGAACAAAGCGCGCGCGACCCGCCCTTCGCGGGACCTCTCGGCAAGCAGAATCGCCTAAGAGTCGCCAGAGCTCTGATGACATTCACCAAGGAACTACCAGTACGTATTCTTGTAACAAATAGAGGCTTCTAGAATAAGCGACCCGCTCTTCGCGGGACCTCTCGGCAAGCAGAACCGGCTGCGGGTCGCCAGGGCTCTGATGACGTTCACCAAGGAACTACCAGTACGTATTCTTGTAACAAATAGAGGCTGCTAGAACAAAGCGCGCGCGACCCGCCCTTCGCGGGACCTCTCGGCAAGCAGAACCGGCTGCGGGTCGCCAGGGCTCTGATGACGTTCACCAAGGAACTACCAGTACGTATTCTTGTAACAAATAGAGGCTTGTAGAACAAAGCGCGCGCGACCCGCCCTTCGCGGGACCTCTCGGCAAGCAGAACCGGCTGAGAGTAGCCAGGGCTCTGATGACGTTCACCAAGGAACTACCAGTACGTATGGCAACAAATAGAGGCTTCTAGAACAAAGCGCGCGTGACCCGCCCTTCGCGGGACCTCTCGGCAAGCAGAACCGGCTCAGGGTCGCCAGGGCTCTGATGACGTTCACCAAGGAACTACCAGTAAGTATGGTAACGAATAGAGGCTTCTAGAACAAAGCGCGCGCGACCCGCCCTTCGCGGGACCTCTCGGCAAGCAGAACCGGCTGAGGGTCGCCAGGGCTCTGATGACGTTCACCAAGGAACTACCAGTATGTATTCATAGTAACAAATAAATAACAACGACAAGTGTGCTTCAAATCCGGAGTTCCTGATTTCTTGCAGACGTGTTTTTTTTAATAGTATTTATTCAATTTATAATAACAGTTTTCTTATAAACTAAATAATCGCCAAACTGCTGGGTATATTTGTTTATAATGTGTTTGCACAATAAAGCCAGGTAATAATTTGGGACAAAATCACAAAAACTTTCTATAATATATGAATCACATCAGAAACAAAGCTCCCAATAAATGTTCCCACGAAATTGCCAGAAACATTGTTTAAAATGCGTATTCATTGGGAACTTTTGTATTTATGCAATGTTTTGGAACTTTGTCCTAGAAATGTTCCCAAATGAATACTCCAAGTAATCCAAGTTTGTGACATTTATCTATTTTTTTAGGAATCATCAGACCGAGTCGAAATACTAGAATTCATCGCCGGGCAGCTAGGCACGGGAGCTCTACCGCCCGACCAAGAAGTCGTCAAACAAACACAGGAACTAGCCGCCGCTACCCTCGGCGAACGATCCGACAGGGCTTGGCGAACAGTACTCACCAAACTCAAACATACAGACGAACAACTTATGTTCTCTAGAGAACTGGCCGACGGCAGACCAAGAGTCACGTGGAAAATAGACGCACTCCTAAACCACCACGAAAGCGCAATACAAGAGTTCTTTCGAATAGAAAATCCTTCGACCGCGGATGTCAATGAATTCTTCGATTATTTGAACAGTCGAGTGGAGAAGGAAGACGGCAAACGCATTTTAGAACCGTTTCTGTTACGTCTAGTCGAATTGAGGCCAGTATCGACAGCAGCCATCATGAACGAACACTTTCCAGATTCTATAGCGAAAGTTCTAAGTGAAGCTAGCGGCGAGCCGGCATTAAAATTCGCCGAACATTTACTCGATACAGGGCGGTTAAAAGGCGACGCGGCGGCGGCGTATTTCCGAAACCTCTGCGTCCATAGTCCGTCAGAAGTGACTGACTTCTTGACGAAGAATCCGGGTATTATTCGGCCGGAGGACGCGCTAGCTATCGTGAAAGAGAAAGGTCTGGTAGAAGCCGAACCTATTTGCTTGGAAGCGACGGGGGATTTAGACGGGGCACTCGACGCGATATTGCGGCTGGTGGAATCTGCGCAACAAAAAGGTGATAAAGGTGAGTAAGCGGCCAAAAACTGGCACTTTACCGACACACAATTTAGACTTATTTCCATGTTTATTTATCAATAAAATATTCTCAGGTTTGAATACCAAATTTTTAAAACACTTCTCGTGTTAGGTAAACAATTTTTGGAAAACCTCCAAAATTTCAACACAGAACCGCGGTAGCCCAGTTGGTTAGGGCTTCGGCAGTACTGATGCCGAAGGTCGCAGGTTCAAATCCTGCCTGCGGTAATATTTTGGAGGTTTTCCAAAAATTCCCAGGTTTATTTGATTTGTTGATCTTCTAACCAATTCAAAGTTATGCACAGCATTTTACTCTATGATTTTACTACCATTAGGTGCGTCCACAGCAAGCAAGGCTGCTTGCGTGCTCATTACGACTAAAAATTACGAGGCTCACCCGAGGCAACGCATGCTCGTGCTCGGGCGAACGCGCGCGGGCCAAGCCAAAATCTACGCGCCGCAGAAGTTTGCCTATTAATTTATTTAGGTGTCCAAACTGGGCCGAACTTGGCTCGCCTGTGCATGAGCGTATGCCGCGCGAGGCAATGAGCACGCGAGCAACCTCGCTTGGTGTGGACGCGCCTATTAACATAAATTCTATCTAAATGTTTACTATCCTTTGCTCTACTCTATATACCTACACTTGTTTTCTTTCTAATAATATAATTTCTGGCTAGAGATGGAGGCGCGGCTAGTGGAGCGCGCGTGCCGCGTGGTGTCGCGAGTGTCTCCCAGCGTGCCGCCGACCGCTGCAGCTGACATGTGGTCGCGGTTACTGCGCCGCGCAGCCGCAGCGCCGCCCAGCCTGCTGCTTGACGCCGCAGCATACCTGCCCATCACTGACCTGGTGAGTGTGTGTGGCTCCCAGCGTGCCGCCGACCGCTGCAGCTGACATGTGGTCGCGCCTGCTGCGCCGCGCCGCCGCAGCGCCGCCCAGCCTGCTGCTTGACGCTGCAGCATACCTGCCCATCACTGACCTGGTGAGTGTGTCTCCCAGCGTGCCGCCGACCGCTGCAGCTGACATGTGGTCGCGCCTGCTGCGCCGCGCCGCTGCAGCGCCGCCCAGCCTGCTGCTTGACGCTGCAGCATACCTGCCCATCACTGACCTGGTGAGTGGCTCCCAGCGTGCCGCCGACCGCTGCAGCTGACATGTGGTCGCGCCTGCTGCACCGCGCCGTCGCAGCGCCGCCCAGCCTGCTGCTTGACGCTGCAGCATACTTGCCCATCACTGGTTTGGTGAGTGTCGTGTGAGCACTTTTGTAGAAATTTTTTATTGTAAAAGCAGGGAGAAAAAATAAATTCACTGTAAATAATAATAATAAAGCAGCTTTAGTGCGGTTTGATACAAATAGGTACAAAAATCATCAGAAAAACAAAGATTCAGACAAATCAGTACAAAACACTTATGCCGCAAACCACAGTACAGTAATAGTTTACAGAACACCGTGTGTATCTTGAAAGTTTTTTTCCGCGCTTGCGACGATTCATCGCCCGCCATTTTCTATCATTTTGAAATATGCAAACAAAATAGCGTCGAACGCAACATAACACAGCTTTTGGCTTAGATTAATGATTGCCTCGCTCCGAGCGCAGCGAGGCAATCATTTATCTAAGGCTTTCGGCTATATTGCGTTCGATGCCACGAAAGAGATTTTTTTTTACTCGTGCGTGGAATCATATCATCACATTACAGGCGTCGTCGGCGAGTACTCTTTCTTATTATGTTCATAATTTATTTCTTCGTGACACTTTCTACCTTCCCACAGATCGACAAAACCTGCAACTCTCCGCGAGTGGCGCTCACGCTACTTGAATGCGCTTCGCAGCAGCGTCGCATGTGGTCTGTGGCGGCGCGCGTGGCGGGTTCTGAGGCTCACGCGGCGTTAGCGCGGGCGCTGCGCGTGGCGGGCGCGGGCTGCGCTGTGCGGGGGAACTGTGCCAGCTGCGGGGGACGACTCGACGCTAGGCTCAAGATCAGGTATGTGACACAGCTACCCTAGCAACACAACCAGCAATCTATAGAATGCGCTTCGCAGCAGCGGCGCATGTGGTCGGTAGCGGCGCGCGTGACGGGCGGTGAGGCGCACGCGGCGTTAGCGCGGGCGCTGCGCGTGGCGGGCGCGGGCTGCGCTGTGCGGGGAAACTGTGCCAGCTGCGGCGGACGGCTCGACGCTAGGCCCAAGATCAGGTAACACAGCTACCCTAACAACACAACTATCCTAGCAACATATAGAGTGCGCTTCGCAGCAGCGGCGCATGTGGTCAGTCGCAGCTCGGGTGGCAGGGAGCGAGGCTCACGCGGCGTTAGCGCGGGCGCTGCGCGTGGCGGGCGCGGGCTGCGCTGTGCGGGGAAACTGTGCCAGCTGCGGAGGACGGCTCGACGCACGGCCCAAGATCAGGTAACACAGCTACCCTAGCAACATAGCCACCCTAGCAACATATAGAGTGCGGGTCGGTGGCAGCGCGCGTGGCAGGAAGTGAGGCGCACGCGGCATTAGCGCGGGCGCTGCGCGTGGCGGGCGCCGGCTGCGCTGTGCGGGGAAACTGTGCCAGCTGCGGGGGACGACTCGATGCACGACCTAAGATCAAGTACGTAACGCAGCCATCATTATGGTGTTGTGCATCATATGTGGAAAAACCGAACATAAGTATAAACTGGGACAGAAGATATTAGGTGCGTGATATATTCAGAATTGCTGAGTCGAAAATAGTCGATACTTAAAATTCTTAGTCAAAGCAGGTATTCATTGGAAACATTTCTGGGACAAAGTCCCGCGACATAACATAAATACTAAAGTTTCCCCAAAATAAATCAAACTTTTCGGGCACATTATGTCATCATGTCGTATAATTCAATAGGTACAATATCGCGGGGATTGGGGATATCCCCAATAAATATCCGCCTTTATGTTACAATAATTTCAACAATAGTCTGTTGCATTGCTTTTCATCATAAAATTAATTTATTGTGACCACCAGGACGGCGCACTGCGGGCGCGCCTTCCACGCGGACTGCGAAATGGAGTCGCACTGTGGCACGTGCGGCCGGGAGCTCCCCGACAGCGTATATCCCCTGCCGGTCGCCAGAACCGCAGCACGACCGCCCTCGCCGCATGCCGACTTCAATTTAAAACTCGCCGCGCCGCCACGACCCGACTTGGAGGGAGTCGTGTGAATAACATACCAGTGCCAGCCTACAGTTATCCCAAAGAAATAACAATACTAATATAACTATAATAAGTTGTATTATAACAATCTGTTTGTTGTATTATTTCGTTACCAACTGGAAAACTTTCAGATTTAGCCCTAGTAGTTAGGGCTTTCGAATACCGGACTTTTTCAATACCGGTATTGAATACCGGATCATTTTCTTCATTACCGGGATCCCGGTATTACGGTATTAATGGAATGTTTTTCTCCGAGGACGTGAGTCATAAAACAAAGCAATAAGAAAATGTCTACTGTAGAAATAAAGTCACATTACATTTGTCGAAAGTATTTTCGTATAAAAAAACTAGATGGCGCTAGTAGTTTTTTTAAAACGCGATAATGAAATGTTTTCTGCGATGTGATAAAGGTGTGGGGCGCATAGTGTTCGCCACGCGGACACGTTCGCCTCGCGAAAACTTAGAACTTAGAACTTAAAAATTAAAAATTAGAACTGGAAAACCGCCTACGGTACGGTAGTAGGTAGTAGTAGGTACCATGTGTGGGGTGTCGTTTGAAAGAGGAGCTCGAGCCGCGTTCGATGGTACATCACTTACGGCGATCGGTGACGCTGTATGTATGACGATATGTGCTGCCGATAGTACCCAGCATGGGTGCCGGCCGAGATTGTTCCCAGTTTGGTTACGTCGAAAAGTGGTCAAGAGCGAGTCGGACCGGCCGGACACACCTTAGAACCCAAATGTCACTTTGAACGACACATGTCATTAACCTAAACTCGAGCGAACTAACTTCGAGTGACCTACTTGTTCCTGTCCAGTGTCCAGTACGGTTCGGGTGAATTTTTTTTTTAAGTCATCAATTCCGTTTTTTATAATTTTTCCAGTATGAGGACAGCATATATTACATAAATCAATAAAAATATCTGTGTATTGCGGGACCGTTACGGTGTAATAATTAAAATCAAGTTAAGTGAGGCCAGCTTAAACTGGTCTCTCGTAGTGTTGTATGAAAACACCAGAGTAATAGGGTGATCCCTTGCTTGGGATTGGTTCATGTGCTGCCGATAGTACCCAGTTTGGTTCGTTGAGATTGTTCCCAGTTTGTTTCGTTGAGATTGTTCCTAGTTTGGTTGGATGAGATTCGGGCCTAGCGGGCCCCATGTGTGGGGTGTCGTTTGAAAGAGGAACTCGAGCCGCGTTCGATGGTACAACACTTACGGCGATCGGTGACGACATGTTGCGGACCAAGAGCGCGTCGGGCACTCTACTAGGTAAAAAGTTTTGGGCACTCTAGTAGGTAGGTAGAAAGTGGGTAGAATAGGGCCAAGAGCGTGTCGGGCACTCTAGTAGGTAGAAAGTGGGTAGAATAGGGCCAAGAGCGTGTTGGGCACTCTAGTAGGTAGAAAGTGGGTAGAATAGGGCCAAGAGCGTGTCGGGCACTCTAGTAGGTAGAAAGTGGGTAGAATAGGGCCAAGAGCGTGTTGGGCACTCTAGTAGGTAGAAAGTGGGTAGAATAGGGCCAAGAGCGTGTCGGGCACTCTAGTAGGTAGAAAGTGGGTGGAATAGGGCCAAGAGCGTGTCGGGCACTCCAGTAGGTAGAAAGTGGGTAGAATCGTGCCAAGAGCGTGTCGGGCACTCTAGTAGGTAGAAAGTGTGACGAAACGGGCCAAGAGCGTGTCGGGTACTCTAGTAGGTAGAAAGTGGGTAGAATAGGGCCAAGAGCGTGTCGGGCACTCTAGTAGGTAGAAAGTGGGTAGAATAGGGCCAAGAGCGTGTCGGGCACTCTAGTAGGTAGAAAGTGGGTGGAATAGGGCCAAGAGCGTGTCGGGCACTCCAGTAGGTAGAAAGTGGGTAGAATAGTGCCAAGAGCGTGTCGGGCACTCTAGTAGGTCAAGTGTGACGAAACGGGCCAAGAGCGTGTCGGGTACTCTAGTAGGTAGAAAGTGGGTAGAATAGGGCCAAGAGCGTGTCGGGCACTCTAGTAGGTAGAAAGTGGGTAGAATAGGGCCAAGAGCGTGTTGGGCACTCTAGTAGGTAGAAAGTGGGTAGAATAGGGCCAAGAGCGTGTTGGGCACTCTAGTAGGTAGAAAGTGGGTAGAATAGGGCCAAGAGCGTGTCGGGCACTCTAGTAGGTAGAATAGGGCCAAGAGCGTGTCGGGCACTCTAGTAGGTAGAAAGTGGGTAGAATAGGGCCAAGAGCGTGTCGGGCACTCTAGTAGGTAGAAAGTGGGCAGAATAGGGCCAAGAGCGTGTCGGGCACTCTAGTAGGCAGAAAGTGGGTAGAATAGGGCCAAGAGCGTGTCGGGCACTCTAGTAGGTAGAAAGTGGGTAGAATAGGGCCAAGAGCGTGTCGGGCACTCTAGTAGGTAGAAAGTGGGCAGAATAGGGCCAAGAGCGTGTCGGGCACTCTAGTAGGCAGAAAGTGGGCAGAATAGGGCCAAGAGCGTGTCGGGCACTCTAGTAGGTAGAAAGTGGGTGGAATACCGGTATTAGATTTTTAATACCGGTACTGAAAAGAGGTCAAAAAAGTCCGTGATCCCGGTATTGGCCAATACCGGTATACCGGTATTGAAGCCCTACTAGTAGTGTACGACACAATAATGCCAGTCGTACTGCGGCACTTGCGGCCGGGAGCTCCCCGACAGCGTATATCCCCTGCCGGTCGCCAGAACCGCAGCACGACCGCCCTCGCCGCATGCCGACTTCAATCTGAAGCTCGCCGCGCCGCCCCGACCCGACTTGGAGGGAGTCGTGTGAATAACATACAAGTGCCAGCCTACAGTTATCCCAAAGAAGTTACGATAATAATATAACTATAATAAATTGTATTATTACAATCTGTTTGTTGTATTATTTCGTTACCAACTGGAAAACTTTCAGATTTAGCCCTAGTAGTTAGGGCTTTCGAATACCGGACTTTTTCAATACCGGTATTGAATACCGGATCATTTTCTTCATTACCGGGATCCCGGTATTACGGTATTAATGGAATGTTTTTCTCCGAGGACGTGAGTCATAAAACAAAGCAATAAGAAAATGTCTACTGTAGAAATAAAGTCACATTACATTTGTCGAAAGTATTTTCGTATAAAAAAACTAGATGGCGCTAGTAGTTTTTTAAAACGCGATAATGAAATGTTTTCTGCGATGTGATAAAGGTGTGGGGCGCATAGTGTTCGCCACGCGGACACGTTCGCCTCGCGAAAACTTAGAACTTAGAACTTAAAACTTAAAAATTAAAAATTAGAACTGGAAAACCGCCTACGGTACGGTAGTAGGTAGTAGTAGGTACCATGTGTGGGGTGTCGTTTGAAAGAGGAGCTCGAGCCGCGTTCGATGGTACATCACTTACGGCGATCGGTGACGCTGTATGTATGACGATATGTGCTGCCGATAGTACCCAGCATGGGTGCCGGCCGAGATTGTTCCCAGTTTGGTTACGTCGAAAAGTGGTCAAGAGCGAGTCGGACCGGCCGGACACACCTTAGAACCCAAATGTCACTTTGAACGACACATGTCATTAACCTAAACTCGAGCGAACTAACTTCGAGTGACCTACTTGTTCCTGTCCAGTGTCCAGTACGGTTCGGGTGAATTTTTTTTTTAAGTCATCAATTCCGTTTTTTATAATTTTTCCAGTATGAGGACAGCATATATTACATAAATCAATAAAAATATCTGTGTATTGCGGGACCGTTACGGTGTAATAATTAAAATCAAGTTAAGTGAGGCCAGCTTAAACTGGTCTCTCGTAGTGTTTGTATGAAAACACCAGAGTAATAGGGTGATCCCTTGCTTGGGATTGGTTCATGTGCTGCCGATAGTACCCAGTTTGGTTCGTTGAGATTGTTCCCAGTTTGTTTCGTTGAGATTGTTCCTAGTTTGGTTGGATGAGATTCGGGCCTAGCGGGCCCCATGTGTGGGGTGTCGTTTGAAAGAGGAACTCGAGCCGCGTTCGATGGTACAACACTTACGGCGATCGGTGACGACATGTTGCGGACCAAGAGCGCGTCGGGCACTCTACTAGGTAAAAAGTTTTGGGCACTCTAGTAGGTAGGTAGAAAGTGGGTAGAATAGGGCCAAGAGCGTGTCGGGCACTCTAGTAGGTAGAAAGTGGGTAGAATAGGGCCAAGAGCGTGTTGGGCACTCTAGTAGGTAGAAAGTGGGTAGAATAGGGCCAAGAGCGTGTCGGGCACTCTAGTAGGTAGAAAGTGGGTAGAATAGGGCCAAGAGCGTGTTGGGCACTCTAGTAGGTAGAAAGTGGGTAGAATAGGGCCAAGAGCGTGTCGGGCACTCTAGTAGGTAGAAAGTGGGTGGAATAGGGCCAAGAGCGTGTCGGGCACTCCAGTAGGTAGAAAGTGGGTAGAATAGTGCCAAGAGCGTGTCGGGCACTCTAGTAGGTAGAAAGTGTGACGAAACGGGCCAAGAGCGTGTCGGGTACTCTAGTAGGTAGAAAGTGGGTAGAATAGGGCCAAGAGCGTGTCGGGCACTCTAGTAGGTAGAAAGTGGGTAGAATAGGGCCAAGAGCGTGTCGGGCACTCTAGTAGGTAGAAAGTGGGTGGAATAGGCCAAGAGCGTGTCGGGCACTCCAGTAGGTAGAAAGTGGGTAGAATAGTGCCAAGAGCGTGTCGGGCACTCTAGTAGGTAGTGTGACGAAACGGGCCAAGAGCGTGTCGGGTAGTAGGTAGAAAGTGGGTAGAATAGGGCCAAGAGCGTGTCGGGCACTCTAGTAGGTAGAAAGTGGGTAGAATAGGGCCAAGAGCGTGTTGGGCACTCTAGTAGGTAGAAAGTGGGTAGAATAGGCCAAGAGCGTGTTGGGCACTCTAGTAGGTAGAAAGTGGGTAGAATAGGCCAAGAGCGTGTCGGGCACTCTAGTAGGTAGAATAGGCCAAGAGCGTGTCGGGCACTCTAGTAGGTAGAAAGTGGGTAGAATAGGCCAAGAGCGTGTCGGGCACTCTAGTAGGTAGAAAGTGGGCAGAATAGGCCAAGAGCGTGTCGGGCACTCTAGTAGGCAGAAAGTGGGTAGAATAGGGCCAAGAGCGTGTCGGGCACTCTAGTAGGTAGAAAGTGGGTAGAATAGGGCCAAGAGCGTGTCGGGCACTCTAGTAGGTAGAAAGTGGGCAGAATAGGGCCAAGAGCGTGTCGGGCACTCTAGTAGGCAGAAAGTGGGCAGAATAGGGCCAAGAGCGTGTCGGGCACTCTAGTAGGTAGAAAGTGGGTGGAATACCGGTATTAGATTTTTAATACCGGTACTGAAAAGAGGTCAAAAAAGTCCGTGATCCCGGTATTGGCCAATACCGGTATACCGGTATTGAAGCCCTACTAGTAGTGTACGACACAATAATGCCAGTCGTACTGCGGCACTTGCGGCCGGCCCCTGCCGGTCGCCAGAACCGCAGCACGACCGCCCTCGCCGCATGCCGACTTCAATCTGAAGCTCGCCGCGCCGCCACGACCCGACTTGGAGGGAGTCGTGTGAATAACATACCAGTGCCAGCCTACAGTTATCCCAAAGAAGTTACGATAATAATATAACTATAATAAATTGTATTATAACAATCTGTTTGTTGTATTATTTCGTTACCAACTGGAAAACTTTCAGATTTAGCCCTAGTAGTTAGGGCTTTCGAATACCGGACTTTTTCAATACCGGTATTGAATACCGGATCATTTTCTTCATTACCGGGATCCCGGTATTACGGTATTAATGGAATGTTTTTCTCCGAGGACGTGAGTCATAAAACAAAGCAATAAGAAAATGTCTACTGTAGAAATAAAGTCACATTACATTTGTCGAAAGTGTTTTCGTATAAAAAAACTAGATGGCGCTAGTAGTTTTTTAAAACGCGATAATGAAATGTTTTCTGCGATGTGATAAAGGTGTGGGGCGCATAGTGTTCGCCACGCGGACACGTTCGCCTCGCGAAAACTTAGAACTTAGAACTTAAAACTTAAAAATTAAAAATTAGAACTGGAAAACCGCCTACGGTACGGTAGTAGGTAGTAGTAGGTACCATGTGTGGGGTGTCGTTTGAAAGAGGAGCTCGAGCCGCGTTCGATGGTACATCACTTACGGCGATCGGTGACGCTGTATGTATGACGATATGTGCTGCCGATAGTACCCAGCGTGGGTGCCGGCCGAGATTGTTCCCAGTTTGGTTACGTCGAAAAGTGGTCAAGAGCGAGTCGGACCGGCCGGACACACCTTAGAACCCAAATGTCACTTTGAACGACACATGTCATTAACCTAAACTCGAGCGAACTAACTTCGAGTGACCTACTTGTTCCTGTCCAGTGTCCAGTACGGTTCGGGTGAATTTTTTTTTTTAAGTCATCAATTCCGTTTTTTATAATTTTTCCAGTATGCGGACAGCATATATTACATAAATCAATAAAAATATCTGTGTATTGCGGGACCGTTACGGTGTAATAATTAAAATCAAGTTAAGTGAGGCCAGCTTAAACTGGTCTCTCGTAGTGTTTGTATGAAAACACCAGAGTAATAGGTGATCCCTTGCTTGGGATTGGTTCATGTGCTGCCGATAGTACCCAGTTTGGTTCGTTGAGATTGTTCCCAGTTTGTTTCGTTGAGATTGTTCCTAGTTTGGTTGGATGAGATTCGGGCCTAGCGGGCCCCATGTGGGGTGTCGTTTGAAAGAGGAACTCGAGCCGCGTTCGATGGTACAACACTTACGGCGATCGGTGACGACATGTTGCGGACCAAGAGCGCGTCGGGCACTCTACTAGGTAAAAAGGGGCACTCTAGTAGGTAGGTAGAAAGTGGGTAGAATAGGGCCAAGAGCGTGTCGGGCACTCTAGTAGGTAGAAAGTGGGTAGAATAGGCCAAGAGCGTGTTGGGCACTCTAGTAGGTAGAAAGTGGGTAGAATAGGGCCAAGAGCGTGTCGGGCACTCTAGTAGGTAGAAAGTGGGTAGAATAGGGCCAAGAGCGTGTTGGGCACTCTAGTAGGTAGAAAGTGGGTAGAATAGGGCCAAGAGCGTGTCGGGCACTCTAGTAGGTAGAAAGTGGGTTGAATAGGGCCAAGAGCGTGTCGGGCACTCCAGTAGGTAGAAAGTGGGTAGACTAGTGCCAAGAGCGTGTCGGGCACTCTAGTAGGTAGAAAGTGTGACGAAACGGGCCAAGAGCGTGTCGGGCACTCTAGTAGGTAGAAAGTGGGTAGAATAGGGCCAAGAGCGTGTCGGGCACTCTAGTAGGTAGAAAGTGGGTAGAATAGGGCCAAGAGCGTGTTGGGCACTCTAGTAGGTAGAAAGTGGGTAGAATAGGGCCAAGAGCGTGTTGGGCACTCTAGTAGGTAGAAAGTGGGTAGAATAGGGCCAAGAGCGTGTCGGGCACTCTAGTAGGTAGAATAGGGCCAAGAGCGTGTCGGGCACTCTAGTAGGTAGAAAGTGGGTAGAATAGGGCCAAGAGCGTGTCGGGCACTCTAGTAGGTAGAAAGTGGGCAGAATAGGGCCAAGAGCGTGTCGGGCACTCTAGTAGGCAGAAAGTGGGTAGAATAGGGCCAAGAGCGTGTCGGGCACTCTAGTAGGTAGGAAGTGGGTGGAATACCGGTATTAGATTTTTAATACCGGTACTGAAAAGAGGTCAAAAAAGTCCGTGATCCCGGTATTAGTAAGCCCTACTAGTAGTGTACGACACAATAATGCCAGTCGTACTGCGGCACTTGCGGCCGGGAGCTCCCCGACAGCGTATATCCCCTGCCGGTCGCCAGAACCGCAGCACGACCGCCCTCGCCGCATGCCGACTTCAATTTAAAACTCGCCGCGCCGCCACGACCCGACTTGGAGGGAGTCGTGTGAATAACATACCAGTGCCAGCCTACAGTTATCCCAAAGAAGTTACGATAATAATATAACTATAATAAATTGTATTATAACAATCTGTTTGTTGTATTATTTCGTTACCAACTGGAAAACTTTCAGATTTAGCCCTAGTAGTTAGGGCTTTCGAATACCGGACTTTTTCAATACCGGTATTGAATACCGGATCATTTTCTTCATTACCGGGATCCCGGTATTACGGTATTAATGGAATGTTTTTCTCCGAGGACGTGAGTCATAAAACAAAGCAATAAGAAAATGTCTACTGTAGAAATAAAGTCACATTACATTTGTCGAAAGTATTTTCGTATAAAAAAACTAGATGGCGCTAGTAGTTTTTTAAAACGCGATAATGAAATGTTTTCTGCGATGTGATAAAGGTGTGGGGCGCATAGTGTTCGCCACGCGGACACGTTCGCCTCGCGAAAACTTAGAACTTAGAACTTAAAACTTAAAAATTAAAAATTAGAACTGGAAAACCGCCTACGGTACGGTAGTAGGTAGTAGTAGGTACCATGTGTGGGGTGTCGTTTGAAAGAGGAGCTCGAGCCGCGTTCGATGGTACAACACTTACGGCGATCGGTGACGCTGTATGTATGACGATATGTGCTGCCGATAGTACCCAGCATGGGTGCCGGCCGAGATTGTTCCCAGTTTGGTTACGTCGAAAAGTGGTCAAGAGCGAGTCGGACCGGCCGGACACACCTTAGAACCCAAATGTCACTTTGAACGACACATGTCATTAACCTAAACTCGAGCGAACTAACTTCGAGTGACCTACTTGTTCCTGTCCAGTGTCCGTACGGTTCGTGATTTTTTTAAGTCACCAATTCCGTTTTTTATAATTTTTCCAGTATGAGGACAGCATATATTACATAAATCAATAAAAATATCTGTGTATTGCGGGACCGTTACGGTGTAATAATTAAAATCAAGTTAAGTGAGGCCAGCTTAAACTGGTCTCTCGTAGTGTTTGTATGAAAACACCAGAGTAATAGGGTGATCCCTTGCTTGGGATTGGTTCATGTGCTGCCGATAGTACCCAGTTCGGTGCGTTGAGATTGTTCCCAGTTTGTTTCGTTGAGATTGTTCCTAGTTTGGTTGGATGAGATTCGGGCCTAGCGGGCCCCATGTGTGGGGTGTCGTTTGAAAGAGGAACTCGAACCGCGTTCGATGGTACAACACTTACGGCGATCGGTGACGCTGTATGTATGACGATATGTGCTGCCGATAGTACCCAGCGTGGGTGCCGGCCGAGATTGTTCCCAGTTTGGTTACGTCGAAAAGTGGTCAAGAGCGAGTCGGACCGGCCGGACACACCTTAGAACCCAAATGTCACTTTGAACGACACATGTCATTAACCTAAACTCGAGCGAACTAACTTCGAGTGACCTACTTGTTCCTGTCCAGTGTCCAGTACGGTTCGGGTGTTTTTTTTTTTTTTAAGTCACCAATTCCGTTTTTTATAATTTTTCCAGTATGAGGACAGCATATATTACATAAATCAATAAAAATATCTGTGTATTGCGGGACCGTTACGGTGTAATAATTAAAATCAAGTTAAGTGAGGCCAGCTTAAACTGGTCTCTCGTAGTGTTTGTATGAAAACACCAGAGTAATAGGGTGATCCCTTGCTTGGGATTGGTTCATGTGCTGCCGATAGTACCCAGTTTGGTTCGTTGAGATTGTTCCCAGTTTGTTTCGTTGAGATTGTTCCTAGTTTGGTTGGATGAGATTCGGGCCTAGCGGGCCCCATGTGTGGGGTGTCGTTTGAAAGAGGAACTCGAGCCGCGTTCGATGGTACAACACTTACGGCGATCGGTGACGACATGTTGCGGACCAAGAGCGTGTCGGGCACTCTACTAGGTAAAAAGTGTTGGGCACTCTAGTAGGTAGGTAGAAAGTGGGTAGAATAGGGCCAAGAGCGTGTCGGGCACTCTAGTAGGTAGAAAGTGGGTAGAAAGAGAGTGTTGGGCACTCTAGTAGGTAGAAAGTGGGTAGAATAGGCCAAGAGCGTGTCGGGCACTCTAGTAGGTAGAAAGTGGGTAGAATAGGGCCAAGAGTGTTGGGCACTCTAGTAGGTAGAAAGTGGTAGAATAGGGCCAAGAGCGTGTCGGGCACTCTAGTAGGTAGAATAGGGCCAAGAGCGTGTCGGGCACTCTAGTAGGTAGAAAGTGGGTAGAATAGGGCCAAGAGCGTGTCGGGCACTCTAGTAGGTAGAAAGTGTGAGAATAGGGCCAAGAGCGTGTCGGGCACTCTAGTAGGTAGAAAGTGGGTAGAATAGGGCCAAGAGCGTGTCGGGCACTCTAGTAGGTAGAAAGTGGGTAGAATAGGGCCAAGAGCGTGTCGGGCACTCTAGTAGGTAGAAAGTGGGTGGAATAGGGCCAAGAGCGTGTCGGGCACTCCAGTAGGTAGAAAGTGGGCAGAATAGGGAAGAGCGTGGTACTGGCTAGTGGTAGAATACCGGTGTTGAAGTACTAGTAGTGTACCAGAATAGCCAGAGCGTGTTGGGCACTCTAGCTAGTGGGTGAATAGCGTAGAGCGTGTCGGTCACTCTAGAATAGTAGCATAGAGCGTGTCGCCGCATGTCGGGCACTCAAGTAGGTAGAAAGTGGGGCAAGGGCACTTAGTAGGTAGAAAGTGGGAATAATATACCAGTGCCAGCCTACAGTCCCAAAGAGAATAACCAATAGCTGTCGGGCACTCTAATAAGTGGTAGAATAACCAATCTGTGGATTAGTTCGTACCAAGTGGGCAGAATAGGCCAGACGTAGGGCCCTAGTAGTGCAGAAACAGAATGCCAGTGCGTGAAGTCCACTGTAAAATGTGTTGGTGGAATACCGGTATACCTGAATGAAAACGGTCAAATGCCCATAAAACAAAATAATAGAAATGCCGGAATAGCAAAATACGACTGCGAGATGCCAGTCGTACTGCGGCACTTGCGGCCGGGAGCCCCGACAGCGTATATCCTGCCGGTCGCCAGAACCGCAGCACGACCGCCCTCGCCGCATGCCGACTTCAATCTGAAACTCGCCGCGCCGCCACGACCCGACTTGGAGGGAGTCGTGAATAACATACCAGTGCCAGCCTACAGTTATCCCAAAGAAATAACAATACTAATATAACTATAATAAATTGTATTATAACAATCTGTTTGTTGTATTATTTCGTTACCAACTGGAAAACTTTCAGATTTAGCCCTAGTAGTTAGGGCTTTCGAATACCGGACTTTTTCAATACCGGTATTGAATACCGGATCATTTTCTTCATTACCGGGATCCCGGTATTACGGTATTAATGGAATGTTTTTCTCCGAGGACGTGAGTCATAAAACAAAGCAATAAGAAAATGTCTACTGTAGAAATAAAGTCACATTACATTTGTCGAAAGTATTTTCGTATAAAAAAACTAGATGGCGCTAGTAGTTTTTTAAAACGCGATAATGAAATGTTTTCTGCGATGTGATAAAGGTGTGGGGCGCATAGTGTTCGCCACGCGGACACGTTCGCCTCGCGAAAACTTAGAACTTAAAACTTAAAAATTAAAAATTAGAACTGGAAAACCGCCTACGGTACGGTAGTAGGTAGTAGTAGGTACCATGTGTGGGGTGTCGTTTGAAAGAGGAACTCGAGCCGCGTTCGATGGTACAACACTTACGGCGATCGGTGACGCTGTATGTATGACGATATGTGCTGCCGATAGTACCCAGCGTGGGTGCCGGCCGAGATTGTTCCCAGTTTGGTTACGTCGAAAAGTGGTCAAGAGCGAGTCGGACCGGCCGGACACACCTTAGAACCCAAATGTCACTTTGAACGACACATGTCATTAACCTAAACTCGAGCGAACTAACTTCGAGTGACCTACTTGTTCCTGTCCAGTGTCCAGTACGGTTCGGGTGAATTTTTTTAAGTCACCAATTCCGTTTTTTATAATTTTTCCAGTATGAGGACAGCATATATTACATAAATCAATAAAAATATCTGTGTATTGCGGGACCGTTACGGTGTAATAATTAAAATCAAGTTAAGTGAGGCCAGCTTAAACTGGTCTCTCGTAGTGTTTGTATGAAAACACCAGAGTAATAGGGTGATCCCTTGCTTGGGATTGGTTCATGTGCTGCCGATAGTACCCAGTTTGGTTCGTTGAGATTGTTCCCAGTTTGTTTCGTTGAGATTGTTCCTAGTTTGGTTGGATGAGATTCGGGCCTAGCGGGCCCCATGTGTGGGGTGTCGTTTGAAAGAGGAACTCGAGCCGCGTTCGATGGTACAACACTTACGGCGATCGGTGACGACATGTTGCGGACCAAGAGCGTGTCGGGCACTCTACTAGGTAAAAAGTGTTGGGCACTCTAGTAGGTAGGTAGAAAGTGGGTAGAATAGGGCCAAGAGCGTGTCGGGCACTCTAGTAGGTAGAAAGTGGGTAGAATAGGGCCAAGAGCGTGTTGGGCACTCTAGTAGGTAGAAAGTGGGTAGAATAGGGCCAAGAGCGTGTCGGGCACTCTAGTAGGTAGAAAGTGGGTAGAATAGGGCCAAGAGCGTGTTGGGCACTCTAGTAGGTAGAAAGTGGGTAGAATAGGGCCAAGAGCGTGTCGGGCACTCTAGTAGGTAGAATAGGGCCAAGAGCGTGTCGGGCACTCTAGTAGGTAGAAAGTGGGTAGAATAGGGCCAAGAGCGTGTCGGGCACTCTAGTAGGTAGAAAGTGGGAGAATAGGGCCAAGAGCGTGTCGGGCACTCTAGTAGGTAGTGGGTAGAATAGGGCCAAGAGCGTGTCGGGCACTCTAGTAGGTAGAAAGTGGGTAGAATAGGGCCAAGAGCGTGTTGGGCACTCTAGTAGGTAGAAAGTGGGCAGAATAGGCCAAGAGCGTGTCGGGCACTCTAGTAGGTAGAAAGTTGGCAGAATAGGGCCAAGAGCGTGTCGGGCACTCTAGTAGGTAGAAAGGGCCAAGAGCGTGTCGGGCACTCTAGTAGGTAGAAAGTGTAGGGGCCAATAGGTGTCGGTAGAAGCTCTAGTAGGTAGACAGCCAGTGTAGGGCACAGAGCGTAGGGTCCAGAGCAGCGTGTCGGGCACTCTAGTAGGCAGAAAGTGGGTAGAATAATACCAGTGCGCCTGTCGGGCACTCTAGTAGTGGTAGGATAGGTGGATTATACCGGTATTAGATTAGTAAATACCGGTACTGAAAAGTGTAGTGTCAAAAAGTCCGTGTATCCCGGTATGTAGTAAGCCACTACTAGTAGTGTACGACACAATAATGCCAGTCGTACTGCGGCACTTGGCACGGCGGGAGCTCCCGACAGCGTATATCCTGCCGGTCGCCAGAACCGCAGCACGACCGCCCTCGCCGCATGCCGACTTCAATTTAAAACTCGCCGCGCCGCCACGACCCGACTTGAGGGAGTCGTGTAACATACCAGTGCCAGCCTACAGTTATCCCAAAGAAGTTACGATAATAATATAACTATAATAAATTGTATTATAACAATCTGTTTGTTGTATTATTTCGTTACCAACTGAAAACTTTCAGATTTAGCCCTAGTAGTTAGGGCTTTCGAATACCGGACTTTTTCAATACCGGTATTGAATACCGGATCATTTTCTTCATTACCGGGATCCCGGTATTACGGTATTAATGGAATGTTTTTCTCCGAGGACGTGAGTCATAAAACAAAGCAATAAGAAAATGTCTACTGTAGAAATAAAGTCACATTACATTTGTCGAAAGTATTTTCGTATAAAAAAACTAGATGGCGCTAGTAGTTTTTTAAAACGCGATAATGAAATGTTTTCTGCGATGTGATAAAGGTGTGGGGCGCATAGTGTTCGCCACGCGGACACGTTCGCCTCGCGAAAACTTAGAACTTAGAACTTAAAACTTAAAAATTAAAAATTAGAACTGGAAAACCGCCTACGGTACGGTAGTAGGTAGTAGGGTACCATGTGTGGGGTGTCGTTTGAAAGAGGAGCTCGAGCCGCGTTCGATGGTACAACACTTACGGCGATCGGTGACGCTGTATGTATGACGATATGTGCTGCCGATAGTACCCAGCATGGGTGCCGGCCGAGATTGTTCCCAGTTTGGTTACGTCGAAAAGTGGTCAAGAGCGAGTCGGACCGGCCGGACACACCTTAGAACCCAAATGTCACTTTGAACGACACATGTCATTAACCTAAACTCGAGCGAACTAACTTCGAGTGACCTACTTGTTCCTGTCCAGTGTCCAGTACGGTTCGGGTGATTTTTTTTTTAAGTCACCAATTCCGTTTTTTATAATTTTTCCAGTATGAGGACAGCATATATTACATAAATCAATAAAAATATCTGTGTATTGCGGGACCGTTACGGTGTAATAATTAAAATCAAGTTAAGTGAGGCCAGCTTAAACTGGTCTCTCGTAGTGTTTGTATGAAAACACCAGAGTAATAGGGTGATCCCTTGCTTGGGATTGGTTCATGTGCTGCCGATAGTACCCAGTTCGGTGCGTTGAGATTGTTCCCAGTTTGTTTCGTTGAGATTGTTCCTAGTTTGGTTGGATGAGATTCGGGCCTAGCGGGCCCCATGTGTGGGGTGTCGTTTGAAAGAGGAACTCGAGCCGCGTTCGATGGTACAACACTTACGGCGATCGGTGACGATGTATGTATGACGATATGTGCTGCCGATAGTACCCAGCGTGGGTAGCCGGCCAAGAGCGTGTCCCAGTTTGGTTAAAGTGGAGAAAGTGGTCAAGAGCGAGTCGGACCGGCCGGACACACCTTAGAACCCAAATGTCGGGCACTTTGAACGACACATGTCATTAACCAAACTCGAGCGAACTAACTTCGAGTACCTACTTGTTCCTGTCCAGTGTCCAGTACGTGTCGGGTGTTTTTTTAGGTACCAAGTCCGTATAATTTTTCCAGTATGAGGACAGCATATATTACATAAAATGTATAAAAATATCGTGTCGGGACCGTAGGTGTAATAATGTAAAATAAGTTAAGAGAGGCCAGCTAGTAAACTGGTCTCTCGTAGTGTTTGTATGAAAACACCAGAGTAATAGGGTGATCCTTGCTTGGGATTGGTTCATGTGCTGCCGATAGTACCCAGTTTGGTTCGTTGAGATTGTTCCCAGTTTGTTTCGTTGAGATTGTTCCTAGTTTGGTTGGATGAGATTCCTGGCTAGCGGGCCCCATGTGGGGTGTCGTTTGAAAGAGGCCGCGTTCGACCCAACACTTACGATGGTACAACACTTATGTTGCGGACCACAGAGCGTTGTCGGGCACTCGTGCCAAGGAAAAGTGTTGGGCACCTAGTAGTTAGGTAGAAAGTGGGTAGAATAGGGCCAAGAGCGTGTCGGGCACTCTAGTAGGTAGAAAGTGGGTAGAATAGCGCAAAGAGAGTTTAGGTCACTCTAGTAGGAAGAAAGTGGGTCGAATAGGGCAAAGAGAGTGTAGGGCACTCTAGTAGGGAGAAAGTGGGTAGAACCAAAAGCGTGTTGGGCACTCTAGTAGGTAGAAAGTGTGGTAGAATAGGGCCAGGCGTGTCGGGCACTCTAGTAGGTAGAATAGGCCAAGAGCGTGTCGGGCACTCTAGGTAGAAAGTGGGTAGAATAGGGCCAAGAGCGTGTCGGGCACTCTAGTAGGTAGAAAGTGGGCAGAATAGGGCCAAGAGCGTGTCGGGCACTCTAGTAGGCAGAAAGTGGGTAGAATAGGGCCAAGAGCGTGTCGGGCACTCTAGTAGGTAGAAAGTGGGTAGAATAGGGCCAAGAGCGTGTCGGGCACTCTAGTAGGTAGAAAGTGGGCAGAATAGGGCCAAGAGCGTGTCGGGCACTCTAGTAGGCAGAAAGTGGGCAGAATAGGGCCAAGAGCGTGTCGGGCACTCTAGTAGGTAGAAAGTGGGTGGAATACCGGTATTAGATTTTTAATACCGGTACTGAAAAGAGGTCAAAAAAGTCCGTGATCCCGGTATTGGCCAATACCGGTATACCGGTATTGAAGCCCTACTAGTAGTGTACGACACAATAATGCCAGTCGTACTGCGGCACTTGCGGCCGGGAGCTCCCCGACAGCGTATATCCCCTGCCGGTCGCCAGAACCGCAGCACGACCGCCCTCGCCGCATGCCGACTTCAATTTAAAACTCGCCGCGCCGCCACGACCCGACTTGGAGGGAGTCGTGTGAATAACATACCAGTGCCAGCCTACAGTTATCCCAAAGAAATAACAATACTAATATAACTATAATAAGTTGTATTATAACAATCTGTTTGTTGTATTATTTCGTTACCAACTGGAAGAAAACTTTCAGACGTAGCCCTAGTAGTGTACGACACATAATGCCAGTGTAATGAAGTCCCCAAGTGTAAAATGTGTTCTAAGGTGAATTCCATGTATATCTGAATGTCAAAACGGCCAAATGCCACATAAAACAAAATAATACTATAGAAATGCTTGGAAGTAGCAAAATGTTTCCACGCGGACTGCGAGATGGAGTCGCACTGTGGCACGTGCCGGGAGCTCCCGACAGCGTATATCCTGCCGGTCGCCAGAACCGCAGCACGACCGCCCTCGCCGCATGCCGACTTCAATTTAAAACTCGCCGCGCCGCCACGACCCGACTTGGAGGGAGTCGTGTGAATAACATACCAGTGCCAGCCTACAGTTATCCCAAAGAAATAACAATACTAATATAACTATAATAAGTTGTATTATAACAATCTGTTTGTTGTATTATTTCGTTACCAACTGGAAAACTTTCAGATTTAGCCCTAGTAGTTAGGGCTTTCGAATACCGGACTTTTTCAATACCGGTATTGAATACCGGATCATTTTCTTCATTACCGGGATCCCGGTATTACGGTATTAATGGAATGTTTTTCTCCGAGGACGTGAGTCATAAAACAAAGCAATAAGAAAATGTCTACTGTAGAAATAAAGTCACATTACATTTGTCGAAAGTATTTTCGTATAAAAAAACTAGATGGCGCTAGTAGTTTTTTTAAAACGCGATAATGAAATGTTTTCTGCGATGTGATAAAGGTGTGGGGCGCATAGTGTTCGCCACGCGGACACGTTCGCCTCGCGAAAACTTAGAACTTAGAACTTAAAACTTAAAAATTAAAAATTAGAACTGGAAAACCGCCTACGGTACGGTACGGTAGTAGGTAGTAGTAGGTACCATGTGTGGGGTGTCGTTTGAAAGAGGAACTCGAACCGCGTTCGATGGTACAACACTTACGGCGATCGGTGACGCTGTATGTATGACGATATGTGCTGCCGATAGTACCCAGCGTGGGTGCCGGCCGAGATTGTTCCCAGTTTGGTTACGTCGAAAAGTGGTCAAGAGCGAGTCGGACCGGCCGGACACACCTTAGAACCCAAATGTCACTTTGAACGACACATGTCATTAACCTAAACTCGAGCGAACTAACTTCGAGTGACCTACTTGTTCCTGTCCAGTGTCCAGTACGGTTCGGGTGTTTTTTTTTTTTAAGTCACCAATTCCGTTTTTTATAATTTTTCCAGTATGAGGACAGCATATATTACATAAATCAATAAAAATATCTGTGTATTGCGGGACCGTTACGGTGTAATAATTAAAATCAAGTTAAGTGAGGCCAGCTTAAACTGGTCTCTCGTAGTGTTTGTATGAAAACACCAGAGTAATAGGGTGATCCCTTGCTTGGGATTGGTTCATGTGCTGCCGATAGTACCCAGTTTGGTTCGTTGAGATTGTTCCCAGTTTGTTTCGTTGAGATTGTTCCTAGTTTGGTTGGATGAGATTCGGGCCTAGCGGGCCCCATGTGGGGTGTCGTTTGAAAGAGGAACTCGAGCCGCGTTCGATGGTACAACACTTACGGCGATCGGTGACGACATGTTGCGGACCAAGAGCGTGTCGGGCACTCTGCTAGGTAAAAAGTGTTGGGCACTCTAGTAGGTAGGTAGAAAGTGGGTAGAATAGGGCCAAGAGCGTGTCGGGCACTCTAGTAGGTAGAAAGTGGGCAGAATAGGCCAAGAGCGTGTCGGGCACTCTAGTAGGTAGAAAGTGGGTAGAATAGGCCAAGAGCGTGTCGGGCACTCTAGTAGGTAGAAAGTGGGTAGAATAGGCCAAGAGCGTGTTGGGCACTCTAGTAGGTAGAAAGTGGGTAGAATAGGGCCAAGAGCGTGTCGGGCACTCTAGTAGGTAGAATAGGGCCAAGAGCGTGTCGGGCACTCTAGTAGGTAGAAAGTGGGTAGAATAGGGCCAAGAGCGTGTCGGGCACTCTAGTAGGTAGAAAGTGGGTAGAATAGGGCAAGAGCGTGTCGGGCACTCTAGTAGGCAGAAAGTGGGTAGAATAGGGCCAAGAGCGTGTCGGGCACTCTAGTAGGTAGAAAGTGGGTAGAATAGGGCCAAGAGCGTGTCGGGCACTCTAGTAGGTAGAAAGTGGGCAGAATAGGGCCAAGAGCGTGTCGGGCACTCTAGTAGGCAGAAAGTGGGCAGAATAGGGCCAAGAGCGTGTCGGGCACTCTAGTAGGTAGAAAGTGGGTGGAATACCGGTATTAGATTTTTAATACCGGTACTGAAAAGAGGTCAAAAAAGTCCGTGATCCCGGTATTGGCCAATACCGGTATACCGGTATTGAAGCCCTACTAGTAGTGTACGACACAATAATGCCAGTCGTACTGCGGCACTTGCGGCCGGGAGCTCCCCGACAGCGTATATCCCCTGCCGGTCGCCAGAACCGCAGCACGACCGCCCTCGCCGCATGCCGACTTCAATTTAAAACTCGCCGCGCCGCCACGACCCGACTTGAGGAGTCGTGAATAACATACCAGTGCCAGCCTACAGTTATCCCAAAGAAATAACAATACTAATATAACTATAATAAGTTGTATTATAACAATCTGTTTGTTGTATTATTTCGTTACCAACTGGAAGAAAACTTTCAGACGTAGCCCTAGTAGTGTACGACACATAATGCCAGTGTAATGAAGTCCCCAAGTGTAAAATGTGTTCTAAGGTGAATTCCATGTATATCTGAATGTCAAAACGGCCAAATGCCACATAAAACAAAATAATACTATAGAAATGCTTGGAAGTAGCAAAATGTTTCCACGCGGACTGCGAGATGGAGTCGCACTGTGGCACGTGCGGCCGGGAGCTCCCCGACAGCGTATATCCCCTGCCGGTCGCCAGAACCGCAGCACGACCGCCCTCGCCGCATGCCGACTTCAATTTAAAACTCGCCGCGCCGCCACGACCCGACTTGGAGGGAGTCGTGTGAATAACATACCAGTGCCAGCCTACAGTTATCCCAAAGAAGTTACGATAATAATATAACTATAATAAATTGTATTATTACAATCTGTTTGTTGTATTATTTCGTTACCAACTGGAAAACTTTCAGATTTAGCCCTAGTAGTTAGGGCTTTCGAATACCGGACTTTTTCAATACCGGTATTGAATACCGGATCATTTTCTTCATTACCGGGATCCCGGTATTACGGTATTAATGGAATGTTTTTCTCCGAGGACGTGAGTCATAAAACAAAGCAATAAGAAAATGTCTACTGTAGAAATAAAGTCACATTACATTTGTCGAAAGTATTTTCGTATAAAAAAACTAGATGGCGCTAGTAGTTTTTTAAAACGCGATAATGAAATGTTTTCTGCGATGTGATAAAGGTGTGGGGCGCATAGTGTTCGCCACGCGGACACGTTCGCCTCGCGAAAACTTAGAACTTAGAACTTAAAACTTAAAAATTAAAAATTAGAACTGGAAAACCGCCTACGGTACGGTAGTAGGTAGTAGTAGGTACCATGTGTGGGGTGTCGTTTGAAAGAGGAGCTCGAGCCGCGTTCGATGGTACAACACTTACGGCGATCGGTGACGCTGTATGTATGACGATATGTGCTGCCGATAGTACCCAGCATGGGTGCCGGCCGAGATTGTTCCCAGTTTGGTTACGTCGAAAAGTGGTCAAGAGCGAGTCGGACCGGCCGGACACACCTTAGAACCCAAATGTCACTTTGAACGACACATGTCATTAACCTAAACTCGAGCGAACTAACTTCGAGTGACCTACTTGTTCCTGTCCAGTGTCCA
This sequence comes from Phthorimaea operculella, assembly GCA_024500475.1. NCBI lineage: Eukaryota > Metazoa > Arthropoda > Insecta > Lepidoptera > Gelechiidae > Phthorimaea > Phthorimaea operculella. The sequence continues at coordinate 1,770,341 of JANFCV010000009.1, forward strand.
GTACGGTTCGGGTGATTTTTTTTTTAAGTCACCAATTCCGTTTTTTATAATTTTTCCAGTATGAGGACAGCATATATTACATAAATCAATAAAAATATCTGTGTATTGCGGGACCGTTACGGTGTAATAATTAAAATCAAGTTAAGTGAGGCCAGCTTAAACTGGTCTCTCGTAGTGTTTGTATGAAAACACCAGAGTAATAGGGTGATCCCTTGCTTGGGATTGGTTCATGTGCTGCCGATAGTACCCAGTTCGGTGCGTTGAGATTGTTCCCAGTTTGTTTCGTTGAGATTGTTCCTAGTTTGGTTGGATGAGATTCGGGCTAGCGGGCCCCATGTGGGGTGTCGTTTGAAAGAGGAACTCGAGCCGCGTTCGATGGTACAACACTTACGGCGATCGGTGACGACATGTTGCGGACCAAGAGCGCGTCGGGCACTCTACTAGGTAAAAAGTGTTGGGCACTCTAGTAGGTAGGTAGAGTGGGTAGAATAGGCCAAGAGCGTGTCGGGCACTCTAGTAGGTAGAAAGTGGGTAGAATAGGCCAAGAGCGTGTTGGGCACTCTAGTAGGTAGAAAGTGGGTAGAATAGGCCAAGAGCGTGTCGGGCACTCTAGTAGGTAGAAAGTGGGTAGAATAGGCCAAGAGCGTATTGGGCACTCTAGTAGGTAGAAAGTGGGTAGAATAGGGCCAAGAGCGTGTCGGGCACTCTAGTAGGTAGAAAGTGTGGAATAGGCCAAGAGCGTGTCGGGCACTCTAGTAGGTAGAAAGTGACGAAACGGGCCAAGAGCGTGTCGGGTACTCTAGTAGGTAGAAAGTGGGTAGAATAGGCCAAGAGCGTGTCGGGCACTCTAGTAGGTAGAAAGTGGGTAGAATAGGCCAAGAGCGTGTTGGGCACTCTAGTAGGTAGAAAGTGGGTAGAATAGGGCCAAGAGCGTGTTGGGCACTCTAGTAGGTAGAAAGTGGGTAGAATAGGGCCAAGAGCGTGTCGGGCACTCTAGTAGGTAGAATAGGGCCAAGAGCGTGTCGGGCACTCTAGTAGGTAGAAAGTGGGTAGAATAGGGCCAAGAGCGTGTTGGGCACTCTAGTAGGTAGAAAGTGGGCAGAATAGGGCCAAGAGCGTGTCGGGCGCTCTAGTAGGCAGAAAGTGGGTTGAATAGGCCAAGAGCGTGTCGGGCACTCTAGTAGGTAGTGGGCAGAATAGGCCAAGAGCGTAAAATAGAACATAAAACAAAATAATACTATAGAAATGCTTGAAGTAGCAAATTGTTTCACGCGGACTGCGAGATGGAGTCGCACTGTGGCACGTGCGGCCGGGAGCTCCCCGACAGCGTATATCCCCTGCCGGTCGCCAGAACCGCAGCACGACCGCCCTCGCCGCATGCCGACTTCAATCTGAAGCTCGCCGCGCCGCCCCGACCCGACTTGGAGGGAGTCGTGTGAATAACATACAAGTGCCAGCCTACAGTTATCCCAAAGAAGTTACGATAATAATATAACTATAATAAATTGTATTATTACAATCTGTTTGTTGTATTATTTCGTTACCAACTGGAAAACTTTCAGATTTAGCCCTAGTAGTTAGGGCTTTCGAATACCGGACTTTTTCAATACCGGTATTGAATACCGGATCATTTTCTTCATTACCGATCCCGGTATTACGGTATTAATGGAATGTTTTTCTCCGAGGACGTGAGTCATAAAACAAAGTTATGTTTTATGCAACTTTTTATTACAAAGCAATAAGAAAATGTCTACTGTAGAAATAAAGTCACATTACATTTGTCGAAAGTATTTTCGTATAATAAAACTAGATGGCGCTAGTAGTTTTTTAAAACGCGATAATGAAATGTTTTCTGCGATGTGATAAAGGTGTGGGGCGCATAGTGTTCGCCACGCGGACACGTTCGCCTCGCGAAAACTTAGAACTTAGAACTTAAAACTTAAAAATTAGAACTGGAAAACCGCCTACGGTACGGTAGTAGGTAGTAGTAGGTACCATGTGTGGGGTGTCGTTTGAAAGAGGAACTCGAACCGCGTTCGATGGTACAACACTTACGGCGATCGGTGACGCTGTATGTATGACGATATGTGCTGCCGATAGTACCCAGCGTGGGTGCCGGCCGAGATTGTTCCCAGTTTGGTTACGTCGAAAAGTGGTCAAGAGCGAGTCGGACCGGCCGGACACACCTTAGAACCCAAATGTCACTTTGAACGACACATGTCATTAACCTAAACTCGAGCGAACTAACTTCGAGTGACCTACTTGTTCCTGTCCAGTGTCCAGTACGGTTCGGGTGAATTTTTTTTTTTTAAGTCATCAATTCCGTTTTTTATAATTTTTCCAGTATGAGGACAGCATATATTACATAAATCAATAAAAATATCTGTGTATTGCGGGACCGTTACGGTGTAATAATTAAAATCAAGTTAAGTGAGGCCAGCTTAAACTGGTCTCTCGTAGTGTTTGTATGAAAACACCAGAGTAATAGGGTGATCCCTTGCTTGGGATTGGTTCATGTGCTGCCGATAGTACCCAGTTTGGTTCGTTGAGATTGTTCCCAGTTTGTTTCGTTGAGATTGTTCCTAGTTTGGTTGGATGAGATCTGGCCTAGCGGGCCCCATGTGTGGGGTGTCGTTTGAAAGAGGAACTCGAGCCGCGTTCGATGGTACAACACTTACGGCGATCGGTGACGACATGTTGCGGACCAAGAGCGTGTCGGGCACTCTACTAGGTAAAAAGTGTTGGGCACTCTAGTAGGTAGGTAGAAAGTGGGTAGAATAGGCCAAGAGCGTGTCGGGCACTCTAGTAGGTAGAAAGTGGGTAGAATAGGCCAAGAGCGTGTTGGGCACTCTAGTAGGTAGAAAGTGGGTAGAATAGGGCCAAGAGCGTGTTGGGCACTCTAGTAGGTAGAAAGTGGGTAGAATAGGGCCAAGAGCGTGTTGGGCACTCTAGTAGGTAGAAAGTGGGTAGAATAGGGCCAAGAGCGTGTCGGGCACTCTAGTAGGTAGAAAGTGGGTGGAATAGGGCCAAGAGCGTGTCGGGCACTCCAGTAGGTAGAAAGTGGGTAGAATAGTGCCAAGAGCGTGTCGGGCACTCTAGTAGGTAGTGTGACGAAACGGGCCAAGAGCGTGTCGGGCACTCTAGTAGGTAGAAAGTGGGTAGAATAGGGCCAAGAGCGTGTCGGGCACTCTAGTAGGTAGAAAGTGGGTAGAATAGGGCCAAGAGCGTGTTGGGCACACTAGAAGGTAGAAAGGGTAGAATAGGCCAAGAGCGTGTTGGGCACTCTAGTAGGTAGAAAGTGGGTAGAATAGGGCCAAGAGCGTGTCGGGCACTCTAGTAGGTAGAATAGGGCCAAGAGCGTGTCGGGCACTCTAGTAGGTAGAAAGTGGGTAGAATAGGGCCAAGAGCGTGTCGGGCACTCTAGTAGGTAGAAAGTGGGCAGAATAGGGCCAAGAGCGTGTCGGGCACTCTAGTAGGCAGAAAGTGGGTAGAATAGGGCCCAGGGGCGTGCAGTCCATAAAGGCATAAAAGCACTGCCTACCCTGCCATTTTCACCCGGTAGTCATAATTTAATTTATTTTAGAACAATAATGTAACGTAAAATGGAACGTAATAAATGGCCGTCTTACTTTTGCGCCTTTATTTCGCGCTACTAATCCCCGCATATCTCTCAAGTACGATATGTCAGTCAAAATAAGTGGACTCGATCGCTGCCTCATGAACTCGCCCAAAACCACTAGTATGAATGTGTGAATTATCGTAAATACACTGTAAGTGTGAGCTCTCTACACTCACACAAAGCTGCATAATGTTAAGTAGTGTGCGTGAAAATGCAGCACCTACTCCACAGATTATATAATATTAGTAGCATTTTCGGCAACATTCCATTTGCATACGCTAAACAAAACGCAAAACAATGCAACAAAACGCAATTAAAAAGTAAAATGGCCATAGACAACCGCTCGCTACGTGCATGGGGGGTTTTGGCGCGTATAATCCGACCAATTTGTTGATACCTTGGTTTCAAACATTTATTTGGGAAATGAGATTCATTCAGGATTGAAAGCATTTTATTATGATTTAGGTTATAAAACGCAAACTGTTGTTTGTTTACTTATTGTTGTCGTTGTTGTTTTATGCTGAAAAAAGTAGTAATTATAGATATTTGTAAATGTGTTTGACTAATAACGGTGCGATTCTTGTTAAAAACGACCTGATGAAGTGATGACTATGTTTACAAGGTTACAAAAAGTTGAGACACCCGTTTCTGTAACTTTTAATGTGTAAGTGTGATGTGATAATGATAGAGGCAGATTGTACAATTAGGATGGAAAAAGCGCTCAGAAAAGGTAACACGACTTGTATTCATATAACTTCTTACGACAGATGCGGCTGGCTCGGGTTGTTAGTGTGCATAGTTTGTTTACTTTGTTACAATGCACCGCACCGCACATTTTTGCCGTTCGTCTCAGTCGCAATTTGATGCGAGCCATAATAAAATCCAGTTTTTGCATGGGATGGTTTCTTAAGGATCCGGTAAAACGTGCAGTGGAAAATGAAGCAGTGCGTATAACACCTAAGATCCGCCTCAGTTCATATCTACTGCCTACCCAGACATGAAACCCTGTGCACGCCACTGATAGGGCCAAGAGCGTGTCGGGCACTCTAGTAGGTAGAAAGTGGGTAGAATAGGGCCAAGAGCGTGTCGGGCACTCTAGTAGGTAGAAAGTGGGTAGAATAGGGCCAAGAGCGTGTTGGGCACTCTAGTAGGTAGAAAGTGGGTAGAATAGGGCCAAGAGCGTGTCGGGCACTCTAGTAGGTAGAAAGTGGGTAGAATAGGGCCAAGAGCGTGTTGGGCACTCTAGTAGGTAGAAAGTGGGTAGAATAGGCCAAGAGCGTGTCGGGCACTCTAGTAGGAAGTGGGTGAATAGGCCAAGAGCGTGTCGGGCACTCAGTAGGTAGAAAGTGGGTAGAATAGTGCCAAGAGCGTGTCGGGCACTCTAGTAGGTAGAAAGTGTGACGAAACGGGCCATGAGCGTGTCGGGCACTCTAGTAGGTAGAAAGTGGGTAGAATAGGGCCAAGAGCGTGTCGGGCACTCTAGTAGGTAGAAAGTGGGTAGAATAGGGCCAAGAGCGTGTCGTGCACTCTAGTAGGTAGAAAGTGGGCAGAATAGGGCCAAGAGCGTGTTGTGCACTCTAGTAGGCAGAAAGTGGGTAGAATAGGGCCAAGAGCGTGTCGGGCACTCTAGTAGGTAGAATGTGGCCAAGAGCGTGTCGGGCACTCTAGTAGGTAGAAAGTGGGTAGAATAGGGCCAAGAGCGTGTCGGGCACTCTAGTAGGTAGAAAGTGGGCAGAATAGGGCCAAGAGCGTGTTGGGCACTCTAGTAGGTAGAAAGTGGGTAGAATAGGGCCAAGAGCGTGTCGGGCACTCTAGTAGGTAGAATAGGGCCAAGAGCGTGTCGGGCACTCTAGTAGGTAGAAAGTGGGTAGAATAGGACCAAGAGCGTGTCGGGCACTCTAGTAGGTAGAAAGTGGGCAGAATAGGCCAAGAGCGTGTCGGGCACTCTAGTAGGCAGAAAGTGGGTAGAATAGGCCAAGAGCGTGTCGGGCACCTAGTAGGTAGAAAGTGGGTGGAATACCGGTATTAGATTTTTAATACCGGTACTGAAAAGAGGTCAAAAAGTCCGTGATCCCGGTATAATACCGGTATACCGGTATTGGAAGCCCTACTAGTAGTGTACGACACAATAATGCCAGTCGTACTGCGGCACTTGCGGCCGGGAGCCCCCGACAGCGTATATCCTGCCGGTCGCCAGAACCGCAGCACGACCGCCCTCGCCGCATGCCGACTTCAATCTGAAGCTCGCCGCGCCGCCCCGACCCGACTTGAGGGAGTCGTGAATAACATACCAGTGCCAGCCTACAGTTATCCCAAAGAAATAACAATACTAATATAACTATAATAAGTTGTATTATAACAATCTGTTTGTTGTATTATTTCGTTACCAACTGAAAACTTTCAGATTTAGCCCTAGTAGTTAGGGCTTTGAATACCGGACTTTTTCAATACCGGTATAGAATACCCGATCATTTTCTTCATTAACGGGATCCCGGTAATACGGTAATAATGGAATGTTTTTCCGAGGACGTGAGTCATAAAACAAAGCAATAAGAAAATGTCTACTGTAGAAATAAAGTCACATTACATTTGTCGAAAGTATTTTCGTATAAAAACTAGATGGCGCTAGTAGTTTTTAAAACGCGATAATGAAATGTTTTCTGCGATGTGATAAAGGTGTGGGGCGCATAGTGTTCGCCACGCGGACACGTTCGCCTCGCGAAAACTTAGAACTTAGAACTTAAAACTTAAAAATTAGAACTGGAAAACCGCCTACGGTACGGTAGTAGGTAGTAGTAGGTACCATGTGTGGGGTGTCGTTTGAAAGAGGAACTCGAACCGCGTTCGATGGTACAACACTTACGGCGATCGGTGACGCTGTATGTATGACGATATGTGCTGCCGATAGTACCCAGCGTGGGTGCCGGCCGAGATTGTTCCCAGTTTGGTTACGTCGAAAAGTGGTCAAGAGCGAGTCGGACCGGCCGGACACACCTTAGAACCCAAATGTCACTTTGAAAGACACATGTCATTAACCTAAACTCGAGCGAACTAACTTCGAGTGACCTACTTGTTCCTGTCCAGTGTCCAGTACGGTTCGGGTGTTTTTTTTTTTTTTTAAGTCACCAATTCCGTTTTTTATAATTTTTCCAGTATGAGGACAGCATATATTACATAAATCAATAAAAATATCTGTGTATTGCGGGACCGTTACGGTGTAATAATTAAAATCAAGTTAAGTGAGGCCAGCTTAAACTGGTCTCTCGTAGTGTTTGTGAAAACACCAGAGTAATAGGGTGATCCTTGCTTGGGATTGGTTCATGTGCTGCCGATAGTACCCAGTTTGGTTCGTTGAGATTGTTCCCAGTTTGTTTCGTTGAGATTGTTCCTAGTTTGGTTGGATGAGATCGGGCCTAGCGGGCCCCATGTGTGGGGTGTCGTTTGAAAGAGGAACTCGAGCGCGTTCGATGGTACAACACTTACGGCGATCGGTGACGACATGTTGCGGACCAAGAGCGTGTCGGGCACTCTACTAGGTAAAAGTGTTGGGCACTCTAGTAGGTAGGTAGAAAGTGGGTAGAATAGGGCCAAGAGCGTGTCGGGCACTCTAGTAGGTAGAGTGGGTAGAATAGGCCAAGAGCGTGTTGGGCACTCTAGTAGGTAGAAAGTGGGTAGAATAGGCCAAGAGCGTGTCGGGCACTCTAGTAGGTAGAAAGTGGGTAATAGGCCAAGAGCGTGTTGGGCACTCTAGTAGGTAAAGTGGGTAGAATGGGGCCAAGAGCGTGTCGGGCACTCTAGTAGGTAGAAAGTGGGTGGAATCTGGCCAAGAGCGTGTCGGGCACTCCAGTAGGTAGAAAGTGGGTAGAATAGTGCCAAGAGCGTGTCGGGCACTCTAGTAGGTAGAAAGTGTGACGAAACGGGCCATGAGCGTGTCGGGCACTCTAGTAGGTAGAAAGTGGGTAGAATAGGGCCAAGAGCGTGTCGGGCACTCTAGTAGGTAGAAAGTGGGTAGAATAGGGCCAAGAGCGTGTCGGGCACTCTAGTAGGTAGAAAGTGGGGAGAATAGGCCAAGAGCGTGTCGGGCACTCTAGTAGTAAGAAAGTGGGTAGAATAGGGCCAAGAGCGTGTCGGGCACTCTAGTAGGCAGAATAGCGCCAAGAGCGTGTCGGGCACTCTAGTAGGTAGAAAGTGGGTAGAATAGGGACCAAGAGCGTGTCGGGCACTCTAGTAGGTAGAAAGTGGGCAGAATAGGCCAAGAGCGTGTTGGGCACTCTAGTAGGTAGAAAGTGGGTAGAAAGAGCCAAGAGCGTGCTCTCTAGTAGGTAGAATAGGGCCAAGAGCGTGTCGGGCACTCTAGTAGGTAAAGTGGGTAGAATAGGAAGAGGCGTGTCGGGCACTCTAGTAGGTAGAAAGTGGGCAGAATAGGGCCAAGAGCGTGTCGGGCACTCTAGTAGGCAGAAAGTGGGTAGAATAGGGCCAAGAGCGTGTCGGGCACTCTAGTAGGTAGAAAGTGGGTGGAATACCGGTATTAGATTTTTAATACCGGTACTGAAAAGAGGTCAAAAAAGTCCGTGATCCCGGTATTGGCCAATACCGGTATACCGGTATTGGAAGCCCTACTAGTAGTGTACGACACAATAATGCCAGTCGTACTGCGGCACTTGCGGCCGGGAGCTCCCCGACAGCGTATATCCCCTGCCGGTCGCCAGAACCGCAGCACGACCGCCCTCGCCGCATGCCGACTTCAATCTGAAGCTCGCCGCGCCGCCCCGACCCGACTTGGAGGGAGTCGTGTGAATAACATACCAGTGCCAGCCTACAGTTATCCCAAAGAAATAACAATACTAATATAACTATAATAAGTTGTATTATAACAATCTGTTTGTTGTATTATTTCGTTACCAACTGGAAAACTTTCAGATTTAGCCCTAGTAGTTAGGGCTTTCGAATACCGGACTTTTTCAATACCGGTATTGAATACCGGATCATTTTCTTCATTACCGGGATCCCGGTATTACGGTATTAATGGAATGTTTTTCTCCGAGGACGTGAGTCATAAAACAAAGCAATAAGAAAATGTCTACTGTAGAAATAAAGTCACATTACATTTGTCGAAAGTATTTTCGTATAAAAAAACTAGATGGCGCTAGTAGTTTTTTAAAACGCGATAATGAAATGTTTTCTGCGATGTGATAAAGGTGTGGGGCGCATAGTGTTCGCCACGCGGACACGTTCGCCTCGCGAAAACTTAGAACTTAGAACTTAAAACTTAAAAATTAAAAATTAGAACTGGAAAACCGCCTACGGTACGGTAGTAGGTAGTAGTAGGTACCATGTGTGGGGTGTCGTTTGAAAGAGGAGCTCGAGCCGCGTTCGATGGTACATCACTTACGGCGATCGGTGACGCTGTATGTATGACGATATGTGCTGCCGATAGTACCCAGCATGGGTGCCGGCCGAGATTGTTCCCAGTTTGGTTACGTCGAAAAGTGGTCAAGAGCGAGTCGGACCGGCCGGACACACCTTAGAACCCAAATGTCACTTTGAACGACACATGTCATTAACCTAAACTCGAGCGAACTAACTTCGAGTGACCTACTTGTTCCTGTCCAGTGTCCAGTACGGTTCGTGAATTTTTTTAAGTCATCAATTCCGTTTTTATAATTTTTCCAGTATGAGGACAGCATATATTACATAAATCAATAAAAATATCTGTGTATTGCGGACCGTTACGGTGTAATAATTAAAATCAAGTTAAGTGAGGCCAGCTTAAACTGGTCTCTCGTAGTGTTTGTATGAAAACACCAGAGTAATAGGGTGATCCCTTGCTTGGGATTGGTTCATGTGCTGCCGATAGTACCCAGTTTGGTTCGTTGAGATTGTTCCCAGTTTGTTTCGTTGAGATTGTTCCTAGTTTGGTTGGATGAGATTCTTCCTAGCGGGACCCATGAGATAGGTGTCGTTTGAAAGGGGTAAGCGAGCAGCGTAAGATGGTACAAGACTTACGGCGATGGGTGACGACATGTTGCGGACCAAGAGCGTCGGGCACTCTACTAGGTAAAAGTGTTGGGCACTCTAGTAGGTAGGTAGAAAGTGGGTAGAATAGGGCCAAGAGCGTGTCGGGCACTCTAGTAGGTAGAAAGTGGGTAGAATAGGCCAAGAGCGTGTTGGGCACTCTAGTAGGTAGAAAGTGGGTAGAATAGGCCAAGAGCGTGTCGGGCACTCTAGTAGGTAGAAAGTGGGTAGAATAGGCCAAGAGCGTGTTGGGCACTCTAGTAGGTAGAAAGTGGGTAGAATAGGCCAAGAGCGTGTCGGGCACTCTAGTAGGTAGAAAGTGGGTTGAATAGTGCCAAGAGCGTGTCGGGCACTCATGTAGGTAGAAAGTGGGTAGAATAGTGCCAAGAGCGTGTCGGGCACTCTAGTAGGTAGAAAGTGTGACGAAACGGGCCAAGAGCGTGTCGGGTACTCTAGTAGGTAGAAAGTGGGTAGAATAGGCCAAGAGCGTGTCGGGCACTCTAGTAGGTAGAAAGTGGGTAGAATAGGGCCAAGAGCGTGTCGGGCACTCTAGTAGGTAGAAAGTGGGTGGAATAGGGCCAAGAGCGTGTCGGGCACTCCAGTAGGTAGAAAGTGGGTAGAATAGTGCCAAGAGCGTGTCGGGCACTCTAGTAGGTAGAAAGTGTGACGAAACGGGCCAAGAGCGTGTCGGGTACTCTAGTAGGTAGAAAGTGGGTAGAATAGGGCCAAGAGCGTGTCGGGCACTCTAGTAGGTAGAAAGTGGGTAGAATAGGGCCAAGAGCGTGTTGGGCACTCTAGTAGGTAGAAAGTGGTAGAATAGGCCAAGAGCGTGTTGGGCACTCTAGTAGGTAGAAAGTGGGTAGAATAGGGCCAAGAGCGTGTCGGGCACTCTAGTAGGTAGAATAGGGCCAAGAGCGTGTCGGGCACTCTAGTAGGTAGAAAGTGGGTAGAATAGGGCCAAGAGCGTGTTGGGCACTCTAGTAGGTAGAAAGTGGGCAGAATAGGGCCAAGAGTGTCGGGCGCTCTAGTAGAGAAGTGGGTAGAATAGGGCCAAGAGCGTGTCGGGCACTCTAGTAGGTAGAAAGTGGGCAGAATAGGGCCAAGAGCGTAAAATAGAACATAAAACAAAATAATACTATAGAAATGCTTGGAAGTAGCAAATTGTTTCCACGCGGACTGCGAGATGGAGTCGCACTGTGGCACGTGCGGCCGGGAGCTCCCCGACAGCGTATATCCCCTGCCGGTCGCCAGAACCGCAGCACGACCGCCCTCGCCGCATGCCGACTTCAATCTGAAGCTCGCCGCGCCGCCCCGACCCGACTTGGAGGGAGTCGTGTGAATAACATACAAGTGCCAGCCTACAGTTATCCCAAAGAAGTTACGATAATAATATAACTATCCCATCAAAAACATTCACTTGTAAAAAGAACCAAGTCTCGCCACTCAGTTCTTCTACTGTAAAAAGTTGTGAGATCCATGTGATGCCAAGTCGGTTATTGATTTATTCAAAGACTACTTCAGGGAACTTTCATTTTAAGCTATTGCGTAATTAGGTAACAGACATCATCTTATAGTAACCATATCGATATTTAAAAACTTTTCTATTTGCAATAACTAGAATGACCCGGCCATCGCACCAGACCATCGTATCTCACAAGCAAATAGTGTGCGATTGCCAAGTCATTCTAGTTATTGTAAATATAAAAGTTTCTAAATATCGATATGGTTACTATAAGATGATGTCTGTTACCTAATTACGCAATAGCTTAAGATGAAAGTTCCCTGAAGTAGTCTTTGAATAAATCAATAACCGACTTGGCATCACATGGATCTCACAACTTTTTACAGTAGAAGAACTGAGTGGCGAGACTTGGTTCTTTTTACAAGTGAATGTTTTTGATGGGATCTCATTTCTTTTGTAGGTATTAATCCTCTTTTGGAACTACTGAGCCTCAGCTACAGATTTCTCAAAGCCCATCCGCAAAGTTAACTTTGTAATCCTATACATTTGTATGGAAATACAAAGTTAATTATACGGTTGCAAACGAATTTGCAGAATTTTATAGTTTTTCCTTTATTCATACACTAAATACAAGGTGTATTCTAAGTTTGAAGCTCCTCAGTCTGCTAGAAGTACCTTAGAATTTTGATGATCGGTCAGTCAGTCAGGCAGAAAATTAAGAAACTTTGACTAACTATAACTTCTAAACTACTGGTATAAATTAGATGAAATTTCAAATGTATCGTGTCTATGTAGTGATTGATAAGATATTTTGAAATAAAGGTTCTAAAATTATGGACAAGGGAGTTATGGGGGGGTCGAAAATGGCCTGAACTGGTTCGAGAAAAGGATGGTACGGCCGTGCCGCTTTCAGCTCGACTTGGTGGGGGCACTGCCGTGCCCCCAGATAACTATAATAAATTGTATTATTACAATCTGTTTGTTGTATTATTTCGTTACCAACTGGAAAACTTTCAGATTTAGCCCTAGTAGTTAGGGCTTTCGAATACCGGACTTTTTCAATACCGGTATTGAATACCGGATCATTTTCTTCATTACCGGGATCCCGGTATTACGGTATTAATGGAATGTTTTTCTCCGAGGACGTGAGTCATAAAACAAAGCAATAAGAAAATGTCTACTGTAGAAATAAAGTCACATTACATTTGTCGAAAGTATTTTCGTATAAAAAAACTAGATGGCGCTAGTAGTTTTTTAAAACGCGATAATGAAATGTTTTCTGCGATGTGATAAAGGTGTGGGGCGCATAGTGTTCGCCACGCGGACACGTTCGCCTCGCGAAAACTTAGAACTTAGAACTTAAAACTTAAAAATTAAAAATTAGAACTGGAAAACCGCCTACGGTACGGTAGTAGGTAGTAGTAGGTACCATGTGTGGGGTGTCGTTTGAAAGAGGAGCTCGAGCCGCGTTCGATGGTACAACACTTACGGCGATCGGTGACGCTGTATGTATGACGATATGTGCTGCCGATAGTACCCAGCATGGGTGCCGGCCGAGATTGTTCCCAGTTTGGTTACGTCGAAAAGTGGTCAAGAGCGAGTCGGACCGGCCGGACACACCTTAGAACCCAAATGTCACTTTGAACGACACATGTCATTAACCTAAACTCGAGCGAACTAACTTCGAGTGACCTACTTGTTCCTGTCCAGTGTCCAGTACGGTTCGGGTGATTTTTTTTTTAAGTCACCAATTCCGTTTTTTATAATTTTTCCAGTATGAGGACAGCATATATTACATAAATCAATAAAAATATCTGTGTATTGCGGGACCGTTACGGTGTAATAATTAAAATCAAGTTAAGTGAGGCCAGCTTAAACTGGTCTCTCGTAGTGTTTGTATGAAAACACCAGAGTAATAGGGTGATCCCTTGCTTGGGATTGGTTCATGTGCTGCCGATAGTACCCAGTTCGGTGCGTTGAGATTGTTCCCAGTTTGTTTCGTTGAGATTGTTCCTAGTTTGGTTGGATGAGATTCGGGCCTAGCGGGCCCCATGTGTGGGGTGTCGTTTGAAAGAGGAACTCGAGCCGCGTTCGATGGTACAACACTTACGGCGATCGGTGACGACATGTTGCGGACCAAGAGCGTGTCGGGCACTCTACTAGGTAGAAAGTGTGACGAAACGGACCAAGAGCGTGTCGGGCACTCTACTAGGTAGAAAGTGTGACGAAACGGACCAAGAGCGTGTCGGGCACTCTACTAGGTAGAAAGTGTGACGAAACGGATCTAGAGCGTGTCTGGCACTCGGTTCTCTATCCATTTGCATTTGGTAGAAAGTGGGTAGAATAGGGCCAAGAGCGTGTCGGGCACTCTAGTAGGTAGAAAGTGGGTAGAATAGGGCCAAGAGCGTATTGGGCACTCTAGTAGGTAGAAAGTGGGTAGAATAGGGCCAAGAGCGTGTCGGGCACTCTAGTAGGTAGAAAGTGAGTGGAATAGGGCCAAGAGCGTGTCGGGCACTCTAGTAGGTAGAAAGTGGGTAGAATAGGGCCAAGAGCGTGTTGGGCACTCTAGTAGGTAGAAAGTGGGCAGAATAGGGCCAAGAGCGTGTCGGGCGCTCTAGTAGGCAGAAAGTGGGTAGAATAGGGCCAAGAGCGTGTCGGGCACTCTAGTAGGTAGAAAGTGGGCAGAATAGGGCCAAGAGCGTAAAATAGAACATAAAACAAAATAATACTATAGAAATGCTTGGAAGTAGCAAATTGTTTCCACGCGGACTGCGAGATGGAGTCGCACTGTGGCACGTGCGGCCGGGAGCTCCCCGACAGCGTATATCCCCTGCCGGTCGCCAGAACCGCAGCACGACCGCCCTCGCCGCATGCCGACTTCAATCTGAAGCTCGCCGCGCCGCCCCGACCCGACTTGAGGAGTCGTGAATAACATACAAGTGCCAGCCTACAGTTATCCCAAAGAAGTTACGATAATAATATAACTATAATAAATTGTATTATTACAATCTGTTTGTTGTATTATTTCGTTACCAACTGGAAAACTTTCAGATTTAGCCCTAGTAGTTAGGGCTTTCGAATACCGGACTTTTTCAATACCGGTATTGAATACCGGATCATTTTCTTCATTACCGGGATCCCGGTATTACGGTATTAATGGAATGTTTTTCCGAGGACGTGAGTCATAAAACAAAGCAATAAGAAAATGTCTACTGTAGAAATAAAGTCACATTACATTTGTCGAAAGTATTTTCGTATAAAAAAACTAGATGGCGCTAGTAGTTTTTTAAAACGCGATAATGAAATGTTTTCTGCGATGTGATAAAGGTGTGGGGCGCATAGTGTTCGCCACGCGGACACGTTCGCCTCGCGAAAACTTAGAACTTAAAACTTAAAAATTAAAAATTAGAACTGGAAAACCGCCTACGGTACGGTAGTAGGTAGTAGTAGGTACCATGTGTGGGGTGTCGTTTGAAAGAGGAGCTCGAGCCGCGTTCGATGGTACATCACTTACGGCGATCGGTGGCGCTGTATGTATGACGATATGTGCTGCCGATAGTACTCAGCGTGGGTGCCGGCCGAGATTGTTCCCAGTTTGGTTACGTCGAAAAGTGGTCAAGAGCGAGTCGGACCGGCCGGACACACCTTAGAACCCAAATGTCACTTTGAACGACACATGTCATTAACCTAAACTCGAGCGAACTAACTTCGAGTGACCTACTTGTTCCTGTCCAGTGTCCAGTACGGTTCGGGTGATTTTTTTTTTAAGTCACCAATTCCGTTTTTTATAATTTTTCCAGTATGAGGACAGCATATATTACATAAATCAATAAAAATATCTGTGTATTGCGGGACCGTTACGGTGTAATAATTAAAATCAAGTTAAGTGAGGCCAGCTTAAACTGGTCTCTCGTAGTGTTTGTATGAAAACACCAGAGTAATAGGGTGATCCCTTGCTTGGGATTGGTTCATGTGCTGCCGATAGTACCCAGTTCGGTGCGTTGAGATTGTTCCCAGTTTGTTTCGTTGAGATTGTTCCTAGTTTGGTTGGATGAGATTCGCCTAGCGGGCCCCATGTGTGGGGTGTCGTTTGAAAGAGGAACTCGAGCCGCGTTCGATGGTACAACACTTACGGCGATCGGTGACGACATGTTGCGGACCAAGAGCGTGTCGGGCACTCTACTAGGTAGAAAGTGTGACGAAACGGACCAAGAGCGTGTCGGGCACTCTACTAGGTAGAAAGTGTGACGAAACGGACCAAGAGCGTGTCGGGCACTCTACTAGGTAGAAAGTGTGACGAAACGGATCTAGAGCGTGTCTGGCACTCGGTTCTCTATCCATTTGCATTTGGTAGAAAGTGGGTAGAATAGGGCCAAGAGCGTGTCGGGCACTCTAGTAGGTAGAAAGTGGGTAGAATAGGCCAAGAGCGTATTGGGCACTCTAGTAGGTAGAAAGTGGGTAGAATAGGCCAAGAGCGTGTCGGGCACTCTAGTAGGTAGAAAGTGAGTGGAATAGGGCCAAGAGCGTGTCGGGCACTCTAGTAGGTAGAAAGTGGGTAGAATAGGGCCAAGAGCGTGTTGGGCACTCTAGTAGGTAGAAAGTGGGCAGAATAGGGCCAAGAGCGTGTCGGGCGCTCTAGTAGGCAGAAAGTGGGTAGAATAGGGCCAAGAGCGTGTCGGGCACTCTAGTAGGTAGAAAGTGGGCAGAATAGGGCCAAGAGCGTAAAATAGAACATAAAACAAAATAATACTATAGAAATGCTTGGAAGTAGCAAATTGTTTCCACGCGGACTGCGAGATGGAGTCGCACTGTGGCACGTGCGGCCGGGAGCTCCCCGACAGCGTATATCCCCTGCCGGTCGCCAGAACCGCAGCACGACCGCCCTCGCCGCATGCCGACTTCAATCTGAAGCTCGCCGCGCCGCCCCGACCCGACTTGGAGGGAGTCGTGTGAATAACATACAAGTGCCAGCCTACAGTTATCCCAAAGAAGTTACGATAATAATATAACTATAATAAATTGTATTATTACAATCTGTTTGTTGTATTATTTCGTTACCAACTGGAAAACTTTCAGATTTAGCCCTAGTAGTTAGGGCTTTCGAATACCGGACTTTTTCAATACCGGTATTGAATACCGATCATTTTCTTCATTACCGATCCCGGTATTACGGTATTAATGGAATGTTTTTCTCCGAGGACGTGAGTCATAAAACAAAGCAATAAGAAAATGTCTACTGTAGAAATAAAGTCACATTACATTTGTCGAAAGTATTTTCGTATAAAAAAACTAGATGGCGCTAGTAGTTTTTTAAAACGCGATAATGAAATGTTTTCTGCGATGTGATAAAGGTGTGGGGCGCATAGTGTTCGCCACGCGGACACGTTCGCCTCGCGAAAACTTAGAACTTAGAACTTAAAACTTAAAAATTAAAAATTAGAACTGGAAAACCGCCTACGGTACGGTAGTAGGTAGTAGTAGGTACCATGTGGGGTGTCGTTTGAAAGAGGAGCTCGAGCCGCGTTCGATGGTACAACACTTACGGCGATCGGTGACGCTGTATGTATGACGATATGTGCTGCCGATAGTACCCAGCATGGGTGCCGGCCGAGATTGTTCCCAGTTTGGTTACGTCGAAAAGTGGTCAAGAGCGAGTCGGACCGGCCGGACACACCTTAGAACCCAAATGTCACTTTGAACGACACATGTCATTAACCTAAACTCGAGCGAACTAACTTCGAGTGACCTACTTGTTCCTGTCCAGTGTCCAGTACGGTTCGGGTGATTTTTTTTTTAAGTCACCAATTCCGTTTTTTATAATTTTTCCAGTATGAGGACAGCATATATTACATAAATCAATAAAAATATCTGTGTATTGCGGGACCGTTACGGTGTAATAATTAAAATCAAGTTAAGTGAGGCCAGCTTAAACTGGTCTCTCGTAGTGTTTGTATGAAAACACCAGAGTAATAGGTGATCCCTTGCTTGGGATTGGTTCATGTGCTGCCGATAGTACCCAGTTCGGTGCGTTGAGATTGTTCCCAGTTTGTTTCGTTGAGATTGTTCCTAGTTTGGTTGGATGAGATTCGGCCTAGCGGGCCCCATGTGGGGTGTCGTTTGAAAGAGGAACTCGAGCCGCGTTCGATGGTACAACACTTACGGCGATCGGTGACGACATGTTGCGGACCAAGAGCGTGTCGGGCACTCTACTAGGTAGAAAGTGTGACGAAACGGACCAAGAGCGTGTCGGGCACTCTACTAGGTAGAAAGTGTGACGAAACGGACCAAGAGCGTGTCGGGCACTCTACTAGGTAGAAAGTGTGACGAAACGGATCTAGAGCGTGTCTGGCACTCGGTTCTCTATCCATTTGCATTTGGTAGAAAGTGGGTAGAATAGGGCCAAGAGCGTGTCGGGCACTCTAGTAGGTAGAAAGTGGGTAGAATAGGGCCAAGAGCGTGTCGGGCACTCTAGTAGGTAGAAAGTGGGCAGAATAGGGCCAAGAGCGTAAAATAGAACATAAAACAAAATAATACTATAGAAATGCTTGGAAGTAGCAAAATGTTTCCACGCGGACTGCGAGATGGAGTCGCACTGTGGCACGTGCGGCCGGGAGCTCCCCGACAGCGTATATCCCCTGCCGGTCGCCAGAACCGCAGCACGACCGCCCTCGCCGCATGCCGACTTCAATCTGAAGCTCGCCGCGCCGCCACGACCCGACTTGGAGGGAGTCGTGTGAATAACATACAGTGCCAGCCTACAGTTATCCCAAAGAAGTTACGATAATAATATAACTATAATAAATTGTATTATAACAATCTGTTTGTTGTATTATTTCGTTACCAACTGGAAAACTTTCAGGTTTAGCCCTAGTAGTTAGGGCTTTCGAATACCGGACTTTTTCAATACCGGTATTGAATACCGGATCATTTTCTTCATTACCGGGATCCCGGTATTACGGTATTAATGGAATGTTTTTCTCCGAGGACGTGAGTCATAAAACAAAGTTATGTTTTATGCAACTTTTTATTACAAAGCAATAAGAAAATGTCTACTGTAGAAATAAAGTCACATTACATTTGTCGAAAGTATTTTCGTATAAAAAAACTAGATGGCGCTAGTAGTTTTTTGAAACGCGATAATGAAATGTTTTCTGCGATGTGATAAAGGTGTGGGGCGCATAGTGTTCGCCACGCGGACACGTTCGCCTCGCGAAAACTTAGAACTTAGAACTTAAAACTTAAAAATTAAAAATTAGAACTGGAAAACCGCCTACGGTACGGTAGTAGGTAGTAGTAGGTACCATGTGTGGGGTGTCGTTTGAAAGAGGAGCTCGAGCCGCGTTCGATGGTACATCACTTACGGCGATCGGTGGCGCTGTATGTATGACGATATGTGCTGCCGATAGTACCCAGCGTGGTTGCCGGCCGAGATTGTTCCCAGTTTGGTTACGTCGAAAAGTGGTCAAGAGCGAGTCGGACCGGCCGGACACACCTTAGAACCCAAATGTCACTTTGAACGACACATGTCATTAATCTAAACTCGAGCGAACTAACTTCGAGTGACCTACTTGTTCCTGTCCAGTGTCCAGTACGGTTCGGGTGAATTTTTTTTTTAAGTCATCAATTCCGTTTTTTATAATTTTTCCAGTATGAGGACAGCATATATTACATAAATCAATAAAAATATCTGTGTATTGCGGGACCGTTACGGTGTAATAATTAAAATCAAGTTAAGTGAGGCCAGCTTAAACTGGTCTCTCGTAGTGTTTGTATGAAAACACCAGAGTAATAGGGTGATCCCTTGCTTGGGATTGGTTCATGTGCTGCCGATAGTACCCAGTTTGGTTCGTTGAGATTGTTCCCAGTTTGTTTCGTTGAGATTGTTCCCAGTTTGGTTGGATGAGATTCGGGCCCCATGTGTGGGGTGTCGTTTGAAAGAGGAACTCGAGCCGCGTTCGATGGTACAACACTTACGGCGATCGGTGACGACATGTTGCGGACCAAGAGCGTGTCGGGCACTCTACTAGGTAAAAAGTGTTGGGCACTCTAGTAGGTAGGTAGAAAGTGGGTAGAATGGTGCCAAGAGCGTGTCGGGCACTCTAGTAGGTAGAAAGTGGATGGAATCGGGCCAAGAGCGTGTAGGGCACTCTAGTAGGTAGAAAGGGTAGAATAGGGCCAAGAGCGTGTCGGGCACTCTAGTAGGTAGAAAGTGGGTAGAATAGGCCAAGAGCGTGTTGGGCACTCTAGTAGGTAGAAAGTGGGTAGAATAGGGCCAAGAGCGTGTCGGGCACTCTAGTAGAAAGTGGGTTGAATAGCGCCAAGAGCGTGTCGGGCACTCCAGTAGGTAGAAAGTGGGTAGAATAGTGCCAAGAGCGTGTCGGGCACTCTAGTAGGTAGAAAGTGTGACGAAACGGGCCAAGAGCGTGTCGGGCACTCTAGTAGGTAGAAAGTGGGTAGAATAGGGCCAAGAGCGTGTCGGGCACTCTAGTAGGTAGAAAGTGGGTAGAATAGGGCCAAGAGCGTGTCGGGCACTCTAGAAGGTAGAATAGGGCCAAGAGCGTGTCGGGCACTCTAGTAGGTAGAAAGTGGGTAGAATAGGGCCAAGAGCGTGTCGGGCACTCTAGTAGGTAGAAAGTGGGTAGAATAGGGCCAAGAGCGTGTCGGGCACTCTAGTAGGTAGAAAGAGGGCAGAATAGGGCCAAGAGCGTGTCGGGCACTCTAGTAGGCAGAAAGTGGGTAGAATAGGGCCAAGAGCGTGTCGGGCACTCTAGTAGGTAGAAAGTGGGTGGAATACCGGTATTAGATTTTTAATACCGGTACTGAAAAGAGGTCAAAAAAGTCCGTGATCCCGGTATTGGCCAATACCGGTATACCGGTATTGGAAGCCCTACTAGTAGTGTACGACACAATAATGCCAGTCGTACTGTGGCACTTGCGGCCGGGAGCTCCCCGACAGCGTATATCCCCTGCCGGTCGCCAGAACCGCAGCACGACCGCCCTCGCCGCATGCCGACTTCAATCTGAAGCTCGCCGCGCCGCCCCGACCCGACTTGGAGGGAGTCGTGTGAATAACATACCAGTGCCAGCCTACAGTTATCCCAAAGAAGTTACGATATGAATATAACTATAATAAATTGTATTATAACAATCTGTTTGTTGTATTATTTCGTTACCAACTGGAAAACTTTCAGATTTAGCCCTAGTAGTTAGGGCTTTCGAATACCGGTATTGAATACCGGATCATTTTCTTCATTACCGGGATCCCGGTATTACGGTATTAATGGAATGTTTTTCTCCGAGGACGTGAGTCATAAAACAAAGTTATGTTTTATGCAACTTTTTATTACAAAGCAATAAGAAAATGTCTACTGTAGAAATAAAGTCACATTACATTTGTCGAAAGTATTTTCGTATAAAAAAACTAGATGGCGCTAGTAGTTTTTTAAAACGCGATAATGAAATGTTTTCTGCGATGTGATAAAGGTGTGGGGCGCATAGTGTTCGCCACGCGGACACGTTCGCCTCGCGAAAACTTAGAACTTAAAACTTAAAAATTAAAAATTAGAACTGGAAAACCGCCTACGGTACGGTAGTAGGTAGTAGTAGGTACCATGTGTGGGGTGTCGTTTGAAAGAGGAGCTCGAGCCGCGTTCGATGGTACATCACTTACGGCGATCGGTGACGCTGTATGTATGACGATATGTGCTGCCGATAGTACCCAGCGTGGGTGCCGGCCGAGATTGTTCCCAGTTTGGTTACGTCGAAAAGTGGTCAAGAGCGAGTCGGACCGGCCGGACACACCTTAGAACCCAAATGTCACTTTGAACGACACATGTCATTAACCTAAACTCGAGCGAACTAACTTCGAGTGACCTACTTGTTCCTGTCCAGTGTCCAGTACGGTTCGGGTGATTTTTTTTTTTTTAAGTCATCAATTCCGTTTTTTATAATTTTTCCAGTATGAGGACAGCATATATTACATAAATCAATAAAAATATCTGTGTATTGCGGGACCGTTACGGTGTAATAATTAAAATCAAGTTAAGTGAGGCCAGCTTAAACTGGTCTCTCGTAGTGTTTGTATGAAAACACCAGAGTAATAGGGTGATCCCTTGCTTGGGATTGGTTCATGTGCTGCCGATAGTACCCAGTTTGGTTCGTTGAGATTGTTCCCAGTTTGTTTCGTTGAGATTGTTCCTAGTTTGGTTGGATGAGATTCGGGCCTAGCGGGCCCCATGTGTGGGGTGTCGTTTGAAAGAGGAACTCGAGCCGCGTTCGATGGTACAACACTTACGGCGATCGGTGACGACATGTTGCGGACCAAGAGCGTGTCGGGCACTCTACTAGGTAAAAAGTGTTGGGCAAGTGGGTAGAATAGGGCCAAGAGCGTGTCGGGCACTCTAGTAGGTAGAAAGTGGGTGGAATAGGGCCAAGAGCGTGTCGGGCACTCCAGTAGGTAGAAAGTGGGTAGAATAGTGCCAAGAGCGTGTCGGGCACTCTAGTAGGTAGAAAGTGTGACGAAACGGGCCAAGAGCGTGTCGGGCACTCTAGTAGGTAGAAAGTGGGTAGAATAGGGCCAAGAGCGTGTACCGGGCACTCTAGTAGGTAGAAAGTGGGTAGAATAGGGCCAAGAGCGTGTTGGGCACTCTAGTAGGTAGAAAGTGGGTAGAATAGGGCCAAGAGCGTGTTGGGCACTCTAGTAGGTAGAAAGTGGGTAGAATAGGGCCAAGAGCGTGTCGGGCACTCTAGTAGGTAGAATAGGGCCAAGAGCGTGTCGGGCACTCTAGTAGGTAGAAAGTGGGTAGAATAGGGCCAAGAGCGTGTCGGGCACTCTAGTAGGTAGAAAGTGGGCAGAATAGGGCCAAGAGCGTGTCGGGCACTCTAGTAGGCAGAAAGTGGGTAGAATAGGGCCAAGAGCGTGTCGGGCACTCTAGTAGGTAGAAAGTGGGTGGAATACCGGTATTAGATTTTTAATACCGGTACTGAAAAGAGGTCAAAAAAGTCCGTGATCCCGGTATTGGTATACTACTAGTAGTGTACGACACAATAATGCCAGTCGTACTGCGGCACTTGCGGCCGGGAGCTCCCCGACAGTGTATATCCCCTGCCGGTTGCCAGAACCGCAGCACGACCGCCCTCGCCGCATGCCGACTTCAATCTGAAGCTCGCCGCGCCGCCCCGACCCGACTTGGAGGGAGTCGTGTGAATAACATACAGTGCCAGCCTACAGTTATCCCAAAGAAGTTACGATAATAATATAACTATAATAAATTGTATTATAACAATCTGTTTGTTGTATTATTTCGTTAGTGTGTACGACACATATGCCAATGTAATGAAATCCCCAAGTAGCAAAATGTCATGGTATCGAAAAGCTGTGAATAGCAAAATGTCAGTAGCCAAAAACATAGATGCTACAAATAGCAATAAATCACAAAGTATAAAATATGTTTATTGTATGGCCAGTGACATTTCTCGTATTAAACATTTCGTTACATTTGGCATAACGCTCTTTGACATTTGTTACTTAGACAAATGTTTGTATAAGAGCTCCACACATAATAGATATGTACAGGTAGATGATGCAGGGTATGAATATGAATGAAAGGGGGAAGTAAATAAAAAACATAATTATTGTTTTAAACTGTATTTTGCATGTCAATTACATAAAGTCACACCAAATTGTAGTAGTATACATAGATACCTTCATAAAAGTACCAAATAGAGCTCACAAGACACAGAAATGTGACAATTTTTTCGAAGAGCCTCAGCACTAACAATTTGTCTTCATCATTAAAGTCAACCGAATTATCTTTGAATTGATTTTCGGTCACAAGGAAAAGTTAAGTGCTACTTCTAGTTTAGTTGTACATTACTTATAATATTGCATGCAATATTTAACCAGAAATTATTGAATATAAACTGTACTTAACCTTAACCTACCCAAATGTGCATATTACGATGATAAAAACCAAAATTTGACTAATTTACACAATATAAAATTCAATTCGCTTTAGCCTACAGTAATATTCTAATGTTTTATAGATCCCTTACACCTATCTGAATTCCAAAAAATTTACTGTAGAAACAAAATACATAACGCTTTATACATTTAATTTTGCTCTTCAACTCAATATAAACAAGTTTCAAGATTTGTTTTACTATTGAGGTTTACAATCATTTTTGGTTTTCAGATAGAAGTACTCATAGTGACTACTTCAGTCTACAGAAGAATTTTCAACAGTTTATCCAAATGTGGAGTTGACAGCCTTAAAATCCACTCTCATAGCTGTTACTGTGCTGTATAAATGCCGAATAGAAGTAACATATGACTTAAAAATTCATGAAAAAATGTGAAACTATTATTCTTATAAGATACACACTTTGAAAACATAATTAAACATCTATTATTTTTCTTAAAATATAAGTTTTTCTTCTGCAAAATATATGTATTAACTACATCTAAAAAAATTGAAATATTTCTCAAAAAAACGTTTTATTATAGGTTTACTTAGTAGACGTCACTGACTAAAAGGCAGCAGAGATTGCAACTTTTGGTACAACAAAATGCAGTGATTGTCTAGATAACACAAAAAACCTTATCATACTTAATTATTCTGCATCATCGTAGCGAACTCTGTAAAAAAGAAAGATCAATCAATACTAGAATCAAATCAATCAGGCATACCTAACAGTCTACTTCATAGAAAATACAGTTGCCCGCAATTTTATTCGCGGGCTGTAACTGTTCGTTCTAATCACAAAGTTAGAAACACATCGCATTGAAAAATCACAATTTTTATAGTGTGATTCTTCATGGCACGCCGCATGTGAAAAACCATGACTTTGGAATAATTGTCGAAATTAGTCGCACGGAACACCGTTTAGAAGATAATAATGAAAAGAAATGGGCGCGCCATAGAGCCTCTCTATGGGATCTCGAGAACTACAGTAGTAGTACAGTGTAGGCATTTTAAGGCGCAAGTTTGTCATGTGCGGCAGCGGCTATAGCCGTAGTATGAAAGTGTATTTGTTTTTGTTAGTTTTGAGTTATTTTGAATAACCTGAAGTGTATAAAAGTCGGCGCTCGTAAGAGCAGTTTGTTTGCATGTGTTTACCTCTGGCGCTGTCCTCGCCGCTTGCTGAGGCGGCGGCCGGAGGAGGGCGCTTGCAGCGTGAAGCGGTTGGTGGTCTCGGGCGCCACGCGCAGGTTGCGAGCGTCAGACGTCTTGGCCGCGTCCACCTACATACACAAACAACATTTAAAGTAAAGTATGTTACGAATGTAAAAAATTGTTTGGCAGCTGGGATCGGCTCGAACACACAAGATAGATGAGCGTTAAACGCGTGTTAAAAAAATATCTACATAAAAAATAAAAATGCTACACACATTATCAACAACTTTTGCTTTTGCAACATTTACCGTGCGTTTACACTGAGGAGGCTTTGGCCGGCGACTTTTGAAAGTGCCTTTCACACACGTGAAAAAGAACGAGAAATCCGTGTGGTGCACGACAAAAAAGTCGCATGTGTAAACACAGTCTCAAATGAAAATATTTGATCTTCTTTGCGCATAAACTACGTGATTATAGTTCTTGATTACTTCTTGCAAAACACCTTGCACCAGTACAAGGCATGGGGAGACAGTTTTTAATGGCACTGGGTATAGAATATGCTACTAAAAGGAAAATAATAGTCTTTACAGAACTGAATACTGACCTTCTCCATGAACTTCTTGATGAGATCAGAGCAGTTGAGGTTGCTCTCGGGCTCCCAGGAGTCGAACTTGTTGGACCAGCCCTTCCAGTGGATGAGGAACTCCCTCTTGCCATTCTTCTTGTGGTGCACCTCCAGGATTCTCTCAACCTACAACATTTCAGAGAAGCCAGTTAGTACCTGATTCACAAAGAAAGGAAATATAAATGGCAGCCGGAGGTCGTCCTTTCTCACTTGCACTAAGTTTCTTACATACACCAGGCGGTCATGCTTTCTCTATCCCACTTATGAAACTGCCGCCATTTACATTACCTTTCTTCTGTCTAAAAAAATAAACTGCAAATATTTTAAGGAGTAGAGCAGTCCATGAAAGGAACAACTTTCCCCAAGGAACACAGATCGAAATATGAGGTTCATCACTTAAAAATTTGCAGTATTTTTTTACACCTCGCAGAATGGAGCTGACATTCAGTATTCAAACTAAAAGGTGTAAATCAGTAACAATACAATCATTTCTAATTTCCTGGCATCATTGGTATTAGCTCCACTTTTTAAGATTGATTATATTTCAAGGTAGCATGTTAATGTAGCTGAACTAAGACAAAAACCCTGTTTTACAGAATACTTTTTTTTGTAGCCTTTTCTTTGGGTTAATTGTGAAGACATTGTTTCCATATTTTAGCAGTATTTATTCGTCCTCCCAAGTTGTGGTCTGACATGGTCCTCCTTTCAATAGTATGAACTAAATTTACCTCATAAATGAAAATAAGAAATTGAAAAAATTATCATGCATCAACCAGGGATCGACCCCGGACCACATGGGCAAACACGACATGCCAAAATTTTCAATCTCTTGATGATTGTCTCCAAGTGACGATTTACCTCATATTCAGCATTTTCGTCTGCCTTCTCGCTGTCCCACTCATTCTTGGGTCTCTTGGCGGGTGACTTGGACTCCTTCTTGCTGCTGGATTTCCTTTTGCTTGCTTTCTTGCCCTTCTTGGCACTACCACCACTCTTTTCTTTAGAATTCTCCTTCTGTAATAAAAAATTACAGTTGCTTGTATAAACTATTGTCCCAGTGTTTATGTTACTATTTGATAAAGGTATTTATTGCTGATAAATGTCTTATCATATAAATGTATTTCAATATTTTAAATATTCAAGCAATGAGTATGAGTAAGCCTATGTTACTCAGGGATGTTGTAGCTTTCTAAAGGTAAGATTTTTTTTTTAATTTATCCTATAATTTCAGTGTTATCTGTACACAAACAGCCATACAAATAATTCCTCTTTGAAATAAATAAAAAATAAAATAAAAATAAAAAGCCTTTTATTTTGTTCCCACATGCATAAACTTTACATTTTCATTTCAAAATTTCATTGTTTACATTAATAGTCAGTTACAAAATATTATTGTTATTATTAAATTACTAAATGTTGTCAATTACAAAATATTACAAAAACATAACAGGATAAGTATTTAATTTATTATTTCATTTCTATTCATAATTAATAACTTAAACATAAAATAAAATAAAATAAAATAAAAATAAAAAAAATAAAAAGCCTTTTATTTTGTTCCCACATGCATAAACTTTACATTTTCATTTCAAAATTTCATTGTTTACATTAATAGTCAGTTACAAAATATTATTGTTATTATTAAATTACTAAATGTTGTCAATTACAAAATATTACAAAAACATAACAGGATAAGTATTTAATTTATTATTTCATTTCTATTCATAATTAATAACTTAAACATAGTGTCAATCAATACCAGAAATTATAAACGAATAACATTTTTAAATAAATTGAAATTTGAAATATAAATTTTTTATAATTGTCAGTTATTTATTAATTTATCATGCTCTTTAGCTAGCTTCATTGCTGTTGTCCTTGGGAACCCCCATCCGGGTAAAGGCCTCCTCCAGTTGTTTCCACTTCTCTCTGTCTGTCGCGACTCGTGTCCAGTGTGCGCCGGCAGTGGCGCGGATGTCATCAGCCCAGCGTTTGAGTGGGCGGCCCGCGGCGTTTGCCTTGCACCGGCCCTGTCCACTCTGTTACTTTTTTCGTCCATCTTCCATCTTCGTACCTAGCCAGGTGTCCAGCCCATTTCCATTTGAGCCGTCTTACATGAACAATAGCATCCTTCACTTTAGTTTTTTGTCTTAATGTTTCGTTTCTTTGTTTGTCTTTTAGTTTAAACCTGAGTAAGCTTCTTTCCATTGCTCTTTGGCACACAGATATTTTGTTTGCATTTTTTTCTGTTAATGACCAAGTCTGGCTCGCATATGTAAGAGTTGGAAGGATGCAGGTGTCCATCAGTTTTCCTTTAATTCTGGCTGGGATTTTTGATTTGAAAATATGTTTTAGGCTCCAGTATCGATTCCAAGCAGTGTTTATACGACGGTCTATTTCTTTTTTATCTGTATCATCAAATGAGACCAATTTTCCAAGGTAAATAAACTCATCAACATACTCAATGCTTTCATCTTCTATTTTATCATAGTTTTTGTGTGGTTGGTCATTATTTTAGTCTTTTCGAAGTTTATTTCTAGGCCAATCTGCTTGCTTGCTTTGTGTAGAGAATTGAGGGTGTTTTCCAATTCTTGTGCCTTTTCTGAGAATAGCACTATGTCATCAGCAAAGCATAAGTGATTTAGATATGCATTGTTTATTCTGATGCCCACAGTTGACCAGTTTACTTCTTTCAATATGAATTCCAGGACAGCGATGAAGATTTTAGGAGAGAGAGGTCGCCTTGCCGCACCCTCTACCTATCTTGAAGGTAGGTCCGACTCTATCTAGCCTTACTCTGCTGCTGCAATCTTCATATATGTTCATAATTATGTTGATGTATGTTTCTTCGATTTCATGGTATTTCAGAGCTTCCTTGATCGAATTGTGTGATATGGAGTCGAAGGCTTTTCGTAATCAATGAAAGCCAGATATAGGGGCGGTTAAACTCTTTATACTTTTCGATTACCTGACAGAGTACTTGGATATGATCTGTGGTTGAGTAACCTGGTCTAAACCCAGCCTGTTCTGTTGGTTGTTTAATATCTATTTTTGGCCCAATTCTAGCAAGTATGCATTGAGAAAAGAGTTTGTAGAGGCTGGACATCAAACTAATTGGTCTGTAGTTTGATACATCTGATGGGTCACCCTTCTTGTATAAAAGTGTGATTTCAGATTCAGTCCACTGTGATGGTACCCGTGATTCTTTAAGTACTTTATTAAAGATGTCTCTTAACAAACCAACTAGAATATCCAATCCGACTTTCAACGATTCGTTAGTTATTAAGTCAGGTCCTGGGGATTTGTTGTTATTTAAACGTTTTATGGCTGTTTCAATTTCTTTCATTGTGAATTCTTCCACTTCATTGGTAGTGTGGTTTGGTAGTAATATTGTATTATTTGTTTTTGTTATAGGTGTTCTGTTTGATTCATATAGTTTTCTGTAAAAGTCTGTGGCTACCAGTATTAATTCTTGTCTTTTTCCTGTGCTGCCTTGAGAGGTTTTTAACTTTGGGATCCATGATGTAGAGTCCTTTAGTTTTTTATGGGCTCTTTTCACTCCACCTGTCTTTTCAATACAGTGCTCATATTTTTTTAGTTTATAGGTATCATATTCATCTTGAATTCGCAATTTGATGTTTTTATAAAGAAGTTTGAGTTCATTTTTCTTCTTTCGATTTGTTTAATTTTTGTTGTAGGTTGTGTCTTCTTGCTATCATTTCTTTTGTAATTGACGATATTTTGAAATTTTCTCGTCTATTTAAGCTTTTGGCTTCACTTAAACTTTCTTGTATAGCTCTCTCAGTTGCATTGTAGAGATTTTGCATAGACAGATCTCCTCTGGTGTAT
This sequence comes from Phthorimaea operculella, assembly GCA_024500475.1. Taxonomy (NCBI): domain Eukaryota; kingdom Metazoa; phylum Arthropoda; class Insecta; order Lepidoptera; family Gelechiidae; genus Phthorimaea; species Phthorimaea operculella. The sequence goes on from JANFCV010000009.1 coordinate 1,799,026, forward strand.
TGAATTAGTTTGGCATCGAGTGATTTTCTGTACTTAATTTGTTCCTTGTCAGATTGAAGCGTTGACATTGGTTTCGAAAAGATTTCTGCTTTTTCTTTTTGACAATAGTAGAGTTCCTCTTAAAAGTCTGTGATCAGAGGGTATGGTATTTTACGAATGATTTCACAGTTGGTAAAGAAATGGCTTCTATTTGTTAATATGTAGTCGATCTCATTCTTAGTAACTCCATCTGGTGACATCCAAGTCCATCGTTGGTTTTCTTTTTTCTTAAAGATACTATTGATTATAGTTAATTCTTCTTCAAGAGCAAATAGTTTCAGTATTTCTCCTCGTTCATTGCAAATGCCTGAGCCATATGGGCCTATGATAGAGCCAATTTTTTCTGTGCTTTTTCCAATTTTTGCATTAAAATCACCAAGTATCACCAAGTTTTCAGCAGCACTTTGTCTTGCTATATGTATGTCTGAGTAGAATTTTTCTAGTTCTTCTTTACTAGCTGCCTGAGTAGGGGCATATACTTGGATGAAAGATAGTGGGGTATTGTGGATTTCAATGTTCAATAGCGCTACTCTATCTGATATTCCTATAAATTCAGATATATTTTCTCTATATTCTTTCCTGACTATAAATCCTACTCCATTCTCTCCTTTTTTCTCTCCGAAGTAGTTGAAAATACACCAGTCGTGTTCTTCAATTTTGTATCCTTCTCTTCTAATTTCGGATAGTCCGATAATGTCCCATTTAACTTTCATAAGTGCATTTTTCAGCTCTATCATTCTGTGATTGTCTTTTAATGATCTCACATTGTAGGTACAAATAAATACTTGTTTTTTATTTTTATCGGTTTGATTAGGGAGTCTATAGTTGTTTGTGGTTTCTTGTTCTGGAGGGTGGCGGTCTTGTTTGTCCCCCACGGTGACCGGCCGGGTTGGGGGAAGGTGTTTGTCTATTCCTGTTCCATTCTGTTTGATTGTCTTCCGTTTTTTAGTATTTGTTGATTGCTATTGGTGACTTACGGATGCGGGTGGTGGTGGTGTGGTTGTTATGTTGATATTGGTATTGCTGTTTTGTTGTTTTGAAACCGAGCCTGGATTAGATGACCTCCAATATTCTTTCATAGTATATTTCTTAGCAGTAGTTTTGTTTCCTGTAGGGCTCTCTGAGTGTGTGCGTTTGTTGTTTTGTTTTTCTGTATATGATGTCTTTTTCTGTCTGGGTGATCGAATTATAATTTTATCATATTTAATATAGGCTTTATTGCCTTTCTCTATTTCCTCATTTACTCTAACCTGAAGTTGCTTCCTTACTTCCACCACCTTCAGGGAAATCTTCCTTGATATAATACTCAGTATTTTTCAAGTTTTTCTTAGCCCTTAGAACTTCTAATTTTCTTCCCAGGGTAGTGAAGGTTACCATAATTGGTCTAATTTTGTTTGCTTTACCTCCTACTCTTCTCACTGCTTGAATTTCTAGTTTTGTACAGTCATTCACTTTCAGTATTTTGCATATTTCTAGGACATTGTGGACTAGCTCATCATAATTCCTTTCGTTTTCATGCACTCCGTAGATTAGAATGTTCCTTTGTCTTAGATGCCTGTCAAAAAAAAAAGTCTAGTCTATTTTCTTGCATTATAACAGTGTCTTCTAATCTTTGAATTTTTTCTTCAACATGTCGGAACTTCATATTTATGTTATCGTTTATTCTCTGTTCAGATTCTTGAATGCTAATCTTTGTTTCTTTTACGTCCTTTTGTATATTTTCGAGCATAGTTTTAAGTAGTATTGGGTCCATTGTTAACAGTAGGTAATGTTTTTATTCGAGGGTAGACGTGATTTTGATGCAAGTTCTTTGTTCTAATTTTAGCTGTTTTCCAGTTTAATAGTAGTATAATCTGGTGATAAATCACTGCAATGCTGTCTTATATTGAAATACTGTCCACTTCTTGTTTATTTTTCACCATTTACTGGGTTATTTTTTCACTAATTGATACTTGTACTTGTTAGTCTATTTAGCACTGTTTTCTTCGTTTTTACACTTCACTGTAGTCCAATTTATGTGTTAATAAGATATTTATCGATGTATAATCACTTTGTGCAGAAAAAGAGGCGTAAAATACAAATATAACTATTTTTTTAGCAATAAATACGGAAGATCAATCTAGCTGGTGTCAGTGTTGCCAGCCTCTCGTCGCCTGCCTCTTTGAAATATTGTATGATAAAAAAAATATATGTATAAAATAATAACCTCTTCATTGAACTTGTTGATCAGATCTTGGCATGACAGAGTGTTCTCTGGCTCCCAGGAGTCAGTGTCTGCGGAGTACCCCTTCCAGCGGATCAGGTAGTGAAGTCGCCCCTTTATCTTCTTTGAGTCAATAATCTTCTCCACCTATAAGCAATTTTTAATCTCTTAGGGTATTGAATTTATACAGTATTTAAAGCTAACCACACGACTGCCTCTGAAGGAGGGTTATGTTTTTACACGACAGCCCACCAAAAAAAAAGGAGTGTTATGCTTCACTGGGTATGTATGGAAGTGAACAAAACTTTTTTTCACTGGCTGTACCAATATAAGTTTTATAAATTCAAAGTGGCAGCTTATTTTAAATGCAAAATATATTTTTAACCCACCCTTTTTTTATTAATTTTGGAATGCAAGGTATAATGAAATAATCATCAGATATTGTTATAGAAATAAATTGGGTCGTTAACTTCGCTAATGCAATATTAATGGTTTTGTAATACTCTAATGGGGTTTAGCTATTAATGTAAGTACCATCTACTGTACCTACTCTCATTAATTTTAAAATGTACTAATTTCTCGTATTGTTTCTCATATAACACTAACCAAGGAATAATTTAAATGTACTGAAAATCGAGAACACATTAAGAGTATACTCTGACTCAAATACAAAACAAAAATAGCTTATAATTTAGATAGTATGGGTCAGTCTAGTTGAAAATACATTTCCAGGGCAGAGCATTCTTTTCAGGTTGGGAAACTCTAGTTATTATAACTAATACATACCACTGCTCGCTACCTGGTTTATTAGAGACAAACTCTATAAAGTCTAAACCTAAGAGAATTACCAGCTACTTAGGGGAAACTGGGGACACTTGATCCCTGTGGGAGACATGGTACTTTTAATTTCCAGAAAATCTACCAGAGCTATGTGTATTAATGCTAGCAAAACTTTTTGTCTACTGTACGGGCAAACTTTTTTTCGCAGTCATATGTGTCAACTATTTCATGTTTCAAAATGACAGGTCTTTATATATTCACTAGCGGCCCGACAGCGGTTTCACCCGCTGCAACCTATTATTCCGCGGGAAGAAAGCATTAATCGCCAAGAGATGTCGCTGTTAGTTTTCGGCGAAAACGTTTAAAACGCGAATCGGCTCAGTCACGCCACCTATTTCAAAAATATTGGAAAATGCGTGATCCCGTGGGAATGAGACATTTTTCCGTGGTAAAAAGTATCCTATGTGTTATTACAGATGCCCTTTTATATTTCTGTAAAGTTTCATGTCAATCTAATCAGCCGTTTTTGCGTGATGTCGTAACAAACACACACACAAACATCCGCCTTTATAATATTAGTAGGATTAGCGGCGCAAGATCATTTTGGCGAGTATTTGCAGGCTTTTATTTATTACAAAAAAGTGAAAATTAGCAAGAGAAACAGTATCATTAATTGGGATATTTCATTAACAGTGAGATTTTATTAAAGAATAACGTTTATACAAAGTAAAAAAAAATCTTTTGTTATTATTCCTGGCCACATACTACAAGGGAGACATGGTACATTTTTTTATAGGAGACTTGATCCTAGGATCAAGTGTCCCTTATGGGAAACAGTTAGTAAGAAAATTGTAATCAGGACTGATTGATTAAATTTCGTGTATATTCAGGCTGTATGGACCATTTTTTAAATAATATTTTGATTTGATAGCATTTTATCACTAATGTATTTTTCCTATGGGAGACATGATCCAAGACTGCTATAAAAGTTCAATTTTTTTTCGTTATATTATCGATTATAAACGGTTATTCATTACATTAAGTGTACGTGTAAATTTTTTGACTACATTTGGGAGATAAAACAAAACTAAACTTGATAAAATAGTCATTTACTTTTACGTAATGTCCCACGTGTCCCTGACTATGGAATACATGATCCTCACCTATTTAATAAACAAAACCATGTCTCCCATACTATGGGAGACTTGATCCGGGGCGGATCAAGTCATCCAACCAGGTGGATCATTTCTCCCTTATATACGGGACACATGGTGCAAACCTGTTTTATCAGTTTTCTTTAAATAACTTTTACAACTATTGTATAATCCTAACTACACATACACAAATGGTAGTTGATTAAATTATGCATCGTTTAGTGTAAATACGGTTGATATATGTTAAAAAATGTATTCATGAGATCACAAAATCAAAGTGGGGGATCAAGTGTCCCCAGTCTCCCCTACCTACTGTACTTGTCGAAGTCAAAATTCACACAGTGGCATCTAGAGCCGGCGGCATATTGAGTAAGCATAATTACGTATATGTTTAGCTTACAAAACTACTAAGTGAACTAAAATTGAACCCAAACCTCATACTCAGCTTCTTCATCTTCCTCTTCTTCATCAGCCTTCTCCTTCTCTTTCTCTGCCTTTTTAGACTTCTTCTTGGGCCGGCCTTTGCCTTTCCCTTTGGACTTTTTGGACGAGTTCAACGGAGCATCATCGTCCTTATCATCATCATTCGCTGCGTAATCAGAATCATTGTTCTTGTCTTCCTCTTCATCGGAATGCTTACTCGCATCGGCGTGGTCTTCGTTTACGGAACCATTTGTGGACGACACCACATCGTCGGCGTCGTCAGCACGGGACTTCGAGATTTTTCTCATATTGATAATTAGCACGTATGTAAATCAGGAAATAAACTGAGATGTTTTCAAAATTGCAAAAAGCGCAGGAACCGTAAACACAAAAGGGAGGGAAAATTTTCTTGGCTTGGTGGCAAAATATTCACGAAAACCGCAACGACGCCGTCCAACCAAGACCATAGACAAAAACGCCATTAACGATCATTCATTCACTCGTTCACATAATCGACCATAGACAAAAACTATTCTTTTCTTTCGTTGGGTACTTTTTGTTGTTGTGGTGCAGCTCTAGTAGGCGGAAGTTCATCATCCTACAGTTGGCTGCATTGCGGTGTGACGATGTGACGAAACGGAACAAACTGTCAGTGTCACGATATGACACAAAGAAAGAGCAAAAAAAGTGAAACGAAGTGAAAAGCACGGCACGAGACGAAAATAAATGGTTTTGTAAAAATCATGACAAGTAGAGGCAACAGTTTTAAAGGTGCGCGAATGAATTATAAAGACCCAAAAGATGCGACGGAAGCGAAAGGCACCAAACCTATCCGGGAAGCAGCATCGATATTAGAAGTTTTCGTGCTAATGATAGTGCACATTTGTAAGAAAGTCCTATTCTTCGATACAAATTTAAAAATAGCAGTGTATTTAGGAGCTCTCTTTCTGCTCTCTCTTATAGCCGACGTAATTACCTTTCCCAAATCTTACTTCTCAAGAAGTGATAATATATTCAACCAATATTTTGTCAAGATTGGATGGTTTTGGACTTTGTTTTTAACTGTTCCGTATGTTTTGCTGACCTCCTACACTACTTGTTGTGGGAAAAGGCGTCTTATCGCTACGGCGCATTTAACAAGGTTACTAGTTGCTACTGCTTTCTGGTACATATGGACTTCTATGTTTAATGTTATTGAATCCAAATATGGACGATGCAACTCAAGAGCCTATGATGACAAAATATCCTGCCTTAAAAATGGTCACTTTTGGAATGGCTTTGACTTATCAGGACACTGTTTCATCCTTATATACTCAAGTTTAGTTATGATTGAAGAAGCACGAGCAATAAATGGATGGGAAAGAATTAAGGATCATATTAGAGATGAAAGATATACTCGTAGTGTGGATGATCGATCTCCAAGTACAAATCCTCTTAAAAATATAAGCACTGAAGAGCTAAACATACTCAAAACATCTTATGAAAATTACACACCATATGTAAGAGGTCTATTGATTTCTATGACTCTACTCCAATTATTGTGGGATGTGATGCTTGTTTCTACAATATTGTACTATCACATAATGGTAGAAAAGTTTGTCAGTGGTGTGATTGCAATACTCACATGGTTTGTGACATACAGAGTTTGGTATACATTACCAAGTATTTTACCAAATTTACCTGGTGAAGGAATCTTCAAATACAATAAAGAAAAACCAGTAATTACTACACCACCTTTCAAAAAGAGGTTGAGTACTACAAATGGAAAGCATTTCATGGGAATGCCTATCAATAGAAAGGAGGAGGTGGCAGATGCTGCACCAGAGGAGACTAGATAATCATTATAAGCAATTTAAGTGTGTTTTTAGTTTAGGAAAATGGTGTGGTGCTAACTATTTACACTAGCATTTGTTTTTTCTTGGGTGAATACTTTTAAGTGACTGTGTCAATATTCAAAACACTTACAATTTGCTGGCATTAATAGTTTGTGGGTTTCCACACAGAAAGAGACCAAGTGTCGGCATTTAGTTTGTGAGATATTGTAATTTTTGTGAAATGGTGATTTTCATAGTTACTTTTGATGTCTGGTTATCTTTGGATGTCTGTAATTACCAAAAAAAATAGTTAGAATAATTATTGTTTTTAGTAGTAATCACAACAGAGGGACTATACTAGATTCTGAACTAAAGCTTGACCTCCGAGATATTCGCATTTTAATGAATTTTGATTATATGGAATTACAACTTAACTCTATGAAACTGAAAGTCTCAGGAATTTTAAGAGGTTTTTATACTCAGTATGATAGATGGACTTTTGTAGATTCCCCTACTGATGGACCCTGTTTGTGCGGAAGCCCATATTTAACTACATTCAAATGTTACAGGTTAATTGTAACTGAATGCATACTTGCCTACTCAATTTACTCTTACTATCATTCTTATTATTGTTATATTATCTTATCACATTATCACCAGTGTAACATTTAAAAATTTTGTATGTTTTCCTAATGACAGCATAAGGATAAATTTATTATTAAACTATGAGAAAATATCGGGTGAACTTGGGGAGCTAAATAAACATAAATGGCCATACCACAAAAAACTTAGACAAATTTATATTGAAAAATTAATATTAAAATAAAACTAAAAAAAGCTGGACATGTGTCAACACTTAATGCTTGTCTAACTTTTCTGTAGTAAGTATGGCCCATATTATCTATTCTACATATTCAGTCTATACGTATTTTGGACATAAAACAAAATTGGTCAAGATAATTTTTATATGGTGACGTGATGATTATAATTATCATACATCCACTTTTTAAACATTAAGTATTATTATTTTTATTATATTAATAAATTGGAGGGTAAAGGGATTTTAAAATTTTAGTACTAATACTTCATAGTAAATATTATTCTTTATTATTATCACAATATCTCTCTCATAAATTATTAATGTTATTTATAATCTTTGTAAATCACAAGCAGTAAAATTTACGGCAACACAAAGTTATTTACCAGTTCTTGTTATTATTTTAATAGTTTAATTTTGTTGAGTTAAATGTTTTATTTATTTCATTTTGTAGAATGAGATTTAAAGAATGTATTTCAGATCATTTGTTGAATTATAAGAATTTAAACCATATTCAAACAAATAGTCCAACAAAATGCAAATTATTGATGCACTTAAACTTTGTTAAACTATAAGCTTATAATTATAATTACAAACATTTTGTACTTTTTAAACAATAAATCAAAGTCATTTCTAATACTGTCGTCAGTTTGATTATGAAAATACCTACCTACTGTTTTTTTTATTAGACCAGATTATCTATATTAAATCAAAATTTATAAATGAGCCAATAACAAAGCAAATGTCAAATTTTATTAATTTAATAATACTAATTGCCTACTGCTGATATTAGGGTGGTCCAAATTTGTATGAAAAAAATAAAAGTTTGTTTTTACCTTGTCCACAAGGCTTTTTTTGTTCCATTACACAAAAAAAGTATCTGTACCAAAAATCAGATCAATAGCAGCACAGTTAGAGGTCGCTATGATTTGATGCTTTTTTATGTGGAATTTGTATGGCACAAATTTCTACGTAACAATTTTTCAGAAATTTAATATTTTTTTACGATATTTACATTAAAAACAGATAAAGATAATTACTTTGTAGCCTTCTAACCAAAACACGTGTTGAAAATGTTGTATTTAGAAGCCTCAGTAAGTTTTGCAAGATAGCTGAAATTTTGGTTGAAAATTCCCTAAAACGGCCTACCATTGCGATGTACATTTAAATAAAGAGTAATCTCCCCAAAATACAGTAGTAAATGATTGAAATAAACCCGAAACTATATAAATTTTATATTAATAACGAAATTGAAGGCTAGTATTTCCAACAACAAACAGCAGAAGCAGTATCTCATCCGTTCGATAGACCTTCACAGAAAAAAAATCCTGTAGCTTCCAAATTCAACTTTTTTAACATTTGCTTTGGATTTTAATATTAAAACTAACTATCCTTATCTGATTTAAATGTACATGGGATAAAAAATAATTTATTACAATATAAAACATCAAAGAGAAATTTGTTCCATATAACGACACCTGATTCGAAGAACATTGTAACTCAAAAATGCAAACTTTACAGGGGAGCCGTTTGAAGATTTTGGTATCGGTTTTTGAACGTTAAAATCTTTTTAGTAATGCAAATTTCACAAGTTTTGTGTGATTTTAGCATAAAAATATTTGGTCGTTTAGGTGATAAATACAATTTTTTTCATAAATCATCAGAAACCCTAGAAAAATCGCTTTTTCGTTAAGTTACAATGTTCTGATATTGTGATACTAATAATTTTGGGTCCTTAAAACATTGTAACTGTACGTTACAAAATTATACTTTTAAAATCAGATGTTTAATCATAAGCTGAATAACATTGTAACTTATACTTACAACCATCATGGTTTGCATATACTCAAACAAATTTTTTCACAAAACATTGTAATAGGTTGTTACAAACTGATTTTTAACATTATTTCTAAGAAAATTTGCGTTATAATATTGTAAGAAAGAAAAACGTGGTTAAATATAGTTAGAATGTTATTGTAATTTTGGGATTCAATTTGTTTTTAAAAATTAAATTTTCTATACAACAATTCTGAAGAAAATTGATATAAAAAGAACAGTTATTTTATCTGAAATAGCTATGTATGTGTGTTTTTTCATATATAAACATACACTATGAAAAAACATTAATAGCGTCACACATATACTACGGGCTGTAATAACTAACAAGCTATACATATTGAGAGGAACCGATCCAGTCAACAAACAGGAAAATAAATATGGCGCAAGTGGTGATACTCTAGATTGAAAGCCAGTACTGAAATCAGTCACGAGTACGTATTGTACCATTTCGTTATGTCTAAAGGCCAGAGAATTTCACTTTCTACGCTCACGTAGGTGATAATATAAGAAACTGTGCATAAAAAATAAGTTGCACAGAGACCCACAGAACTTGCCATGCTCGGTATAAAACTTTATTACTTATTGTATCCGAAATACTGAAATCTGATGCCGTGTAAAGGTGAAAGATGTATATACAAAGATAACTAAGCTCAACAGGGTGCGGGCAGGAAAATTTCAGCGGCCCGATGTTCAGATAATAAAATAATATTACAGATTTGCATTAAATAAGTAATGGTGATGAAGAGTGCAATTTAGCATGCCGCTTTGTTGAACTGTTTATTCGTTTTGTTTATTTTCTCTATGTGTGCAATGAATGCTGGAATCAATTCACATTTTGTGATATTTTGATAGCTGTTTTTAATTTAGTGAGGACAATGTGTGATATATGGAGAGGATCGAAAAGAATGACACAGTAAAGTAGTGTCATACTAGATTTGGAGAGTCTAGGAGAGTTTTGCGGAATAAAACATGGCATTATTTTATTTCATAAACAGTAAAATATAACTAGACTAGGTAAGGTAGTCAAGAGGGTAGCATGCATGTCATTGTCATTCATTTATAAGGTAGATCCATGATAATGAAAATGAAATAAATCGTTTGCAAGGGGAATAAAACTGTTACCCTGGGAGGCTGAATTGAAAATGTAACATATATTTTATTAATTTTACTCCTCCTCCTACGGTGTTTCATACTTAAAAAAATTAGGAGCCATCCTTGGCGTAAATTGTTTAAAACGTAGTAATCGTATGGTATATACATGGAGGCACTGTTCGGCTTTCTACAAATTATTGTTTCAAAACCAGTTTTGTTGCTGATAACTTGATATTGACTAAGTAGGTTTTAAGAAAAACGGTTACAAATATAATGTGGTATTCAAATGTAAATACGAGACGTTATTTAACGAGAAAGTTGTTCATAAAACATTAAAACGATTCGTAAAAAAAATGTTCTTGAAAAAATAATTTACAGTGATATCAATATATAAAAGTTAAATTTTCTTTGTCGAAATTGTAAAAGATTGTTTTATTATATATATTATTATAGTGGAAATATATGAAAAAATCTAATACTTCTTATATTACTTCAGAATACACATTCATTTTGTAGAAATAACGTTGTAACTTGTTTTACTAGCGCTGAAAACTGCTTCTTTTTGTAGTCAATCGGATAAAAGTTTAGAGTTATAACATTGTATCAGCATAAACGCTGCAAAATCTACCTTAAGATGTTGATTTTTTCGAGTCAAAAACATTGTAACTATGGTATACAATCTTTTAACTACGAAAAATTGATAACATCATAAAAATTGCAGTATTGTAACTTTAATTACAGTCTTTTAATGACTAAAATTTGTGAAAAGCTGGAAAAGTGTACTTTGGAAAACCTAGTAATAGGCTACCTAGGACCATGTTTTATACATCAAAATGTGCGTATTGGAGCGTAGGATCCAAATATACAATAGTTATATAACATTGTAATTATGAGTTACAATGTTCTTAGAATCAGGTGTCGATAAATCCCATATAAATAAAACTCAAATCATAGCGACCCCTAAATATCATTAGATTTGGCTCAAATTTTGCTGAGAGGTATTTAGAACGATATCAAACAAGAAGAGCTTTGTGGAACACCAACTTTCAAAAAAAGTGGTTTTTGGACCACCCTAGCTGATATGTATAATCGTGTTTAGCGGATAAGTTTTTTTAAGATGTATACCATAGCTACCACAACTCCGACTGAAACAGCACCTGCTGCTCCCAAATATGCAGGTGGTTGAGACATTACTATCATTTTAATGTGGAAAGCAAGACTTGGCATTGCCTTTTTGAATGACTCTCGCTGTTTGACGCGCTCATAGTATTGCTCTACATGCGGCCTCTTGCCTTTGGCCCAGAATCTATTCTCAAAACCAAGTTCCCACAGCCTCTGCAGTAGAACTGCCAAGTTGATGTCAGCTATAGTAAAATTTTCGCAGCACAACCAGTTTCCTGAAATTTTTAAACATGTAAAGCTTAATATTTATTGTTTAACCAAGTAGGTATTTTTGAATTTAATTATTTGCATGTATTTTTTTCTGTATTATCTCATTTATAATCCAATCAATCACACCTATTCAGTCAAAAATGTAATCATACCTTCATTTTGTTCCTTCAGTTCTGCTTCAACTTCTGCTAATACTTGATCCACTATATTCAAAATTTTTGTGTACTCTTCTTCATTTGTAAGTATCTCATGTTTTCTCTCTTGTATCTGTGCCTTGTAAAGTAAGATGTCTTTAGCCTTGGGGTTTTCTTCAGCCAGCTTTCTCAGGTTGTTTGAGTTACTCAAATCAGCAGCTGAAATCATGCATCATTCATTGTTTACATTTATTATCTTTATCAGACAAACAACAGATAAAGTGATATGATAAAGATAAGATAGGTACCTAAGAAAGTTCAAGGAATTGTTACAAATTAGTAAGACTTACATTTCAAGAGCTCTCTAACTGGCAAAATAAAGGGCAGTTTGGGTGAGCCACATAACTGAGGTTGGAAGAAAGAACCCAAAGTGATTACTCCTGATGGTAGTGCTTCAAAAATTTCCCGGTACCTGTTGATTTTTGCAACCACCTTGCTGTCTGATGTTACATTTACAAGTGGTGGTAGTTCTGCAAATAACATTAAAAAGTTGTTTCACAAGACCGCAGTCCTATAAACAGTAAAAGATAAAAACAAACAGTAATTGCAACTACATATTATGTAGGTACATGGTACAGACCTGGATCGAGGTATGACTCAAGATAATCTAAAATCCTAGTAGAGTCAGGAATTATTTGATTATTAGCTTTCAGAACAGGGATTTCTCCTCGAGGGTTCAAATCCAAAAACCATGATGAATACTGCTCCCCTTTTATGATGTCTACGTAAATAGGCTCAAATATCACGTTCTTTTCGTACAAGGCCATCAACACCTGAAAAATAATTTGTTAGGTAGGTACCTATGAAATGACGTGTACCTAGTTTATACGTTTTAGACAAAAGAAATAGAAAATGAATAATGGTTACGTACCTTTTGAGAATAGTAACTATAGAAGCTACAGTATAAGAAGATGTTTGTTTGCTTTCCATCACTGGGTACTTCACCGTTTGCTTTATTATTAGTATCGCTCGAACTCTGCCATTTAGGCAGTTTAGGTAAAGTTTTGGGCAAATTGTCTAAATACTTTTGCACATAATGCATTTTCGATGAGTCTAGACACTTTTATTGGCACAGATACTATTTTCAAACAAAATGAAGCCCCATTTAGGAAATTACTAAAGTTGTTATCATTTTCTACTCACGAGAGTACGGAAAGTACATTAGGCGGCTATTTCAGTTTATTACTGCCAACATGCAGAAAATAAAATCAGCTGACAAGTGGTACTTCCGGTGACGGACCTATACACGTTCCATTACCTTTCGGATGTGGCTGTATGTTTTTATTTCCTCTACCTTTGAAGATAGTGAAACAGAAATCATAGAACTGCTCTATGGTTTGTCATTAGTGAGTGAGTTGCTTAGCGTTTTTAGGATTATTTTTTCAATATAATCGAATTATTCTTAGAATTATGATATAAATTACTGTAAATTATAATCAACAAGTTCCAATTTATATGATCTATAACAATATATGTTGAGAGCCGCCCAGGAAATGGTAATATACTTGTTTACATGACCGGATTGTTGCACTGAAAATGGAGGCTTCTAATAACACTGACGCCGTAAATCTTGGAGTTGGCGAAGTAGAAGCTGAAATAGGAGAGGAACTAAAACAATTGGAAGAAGGAAAAGATTACGACACCCGAAGCGAAGTGTCTAGCTCATCGTCGAGTGATTCTAGCACCCCAAGCATCAGCTCGGCAAGCAGCAAGTCCAAAGACAAACGCACAAACCGCAAACGTGCTAAGTCCGCCAGCCGCTCCCCTGTACAAAACAAACGAAGATGTGTTACCAGTACCACCAACAAGACCAAAACATACGATTACATGACTAAACTAAATTACTTATTCAGAGACACAAGGTTTTTCCTGATAAAATCAAACAATGCCGAAAATATCACGCTATCCAAAGCCAAAGGTGTGTGGTCTACCCTTCCACAAAACGAAGCCAATTTGAACCAGGCTTACAGAGAGTCCAGAAATGTTCTGTTGATATTTTCAGTAAAAGAAAGTGGTAAATTTGCTGGGTTTGCTCGGCTGGGCAGTGAGTCACGGCGTGATGTGCCGCCGATATCCTGGGTCCTGCCGCCCGGCCTCTCTGCAAAAGTTCTTGATGGTGTTTTCAAAGTAGATTGGATTTGCCGCAAGGAGTTGCCATTTAGTAGCACCTTACATTTGTATAATCCATGGAACGAAGGCAAACCTGTGAAAATTGGTCGAGATGGACAAGAAATTGAGCCTAAGGTTGCAGAAGAGTTGTGCCGACTATTTCCTGAAGATGAAGGCATTGAAATGACTCCAATACTAAGAAAATCTAAAGAATCTTCTAAGAAAGCTTACCAAAAGAGTGGTGGTAATTACAGAACTTACAGAGCTCCAATGTCTTCCAGAGGCTCAAACTTCAGAAACAGGCTCCCTGTATCAGCAAGAACTGGCAGGCGAAAAGTATTTATGCCTCCGAGGAACAGAGGGTCATCCAGCTCCTACAAAAGAAGGTCACCTTCCCCATACATGCGAGACCGCTTGCCGTCATGGTTCAATCGCAGCCGAGAAGGATATAACAGCAGTGGATCAGCTGCAGCTGAGGCTTATGTGGCAGAGTACATGCGTTCCATGCATCACCAGTTGCCACCATTGCCCTACGTCCCGCCTCCTGGCTTCAGTGGCGCGCTGTCGCCCTATGACGGGTTGCCGCCGCCGCCGCCGCCTCCGCCACCGCGCTACTATGACTTGGCTGATTATCCTCGTTCAGTGCTTGTGTATGATAAAAGATCGTATGAGCGGTCTGTGGATGAGTTCCTTTGGCGCACGTCTGAGCGCTCTCGTGGCCGCAGTCGCGATCGTGAATCCCACAGATCTTATAGGGACCGACGATAAAACCATTTTTGACCACCGATGTAATTATAATTTGATGATTAATAATAAAATGATGTGTTCGAACTTTGAACTTTATTGTGTTAAAAATCTGTGTTGTGATGATTACCAATTCAGGACAATCAGTATTATCTTGGACATTTTTATCAGATTTTATTAGGATAACTTCAAATGGGACATATAAAAACTTTTCAGTGAAAGTGAACAAGTTGGCTGAGCTTGAAAATACACACAAATAGACCTTTTACAGGAAATGTGTGTTCAAATATTGATGGTAATTGAACAGACTATCAACGCCATTATTTTGAAATGGATGATTGTGGGAAAACCTATCATAGACCAATTATTCTTATTATGATTATGCAATATAACTTTTCTGAATTATGAACATTTGGTCTATGATATGGTTCTGTCCAAATGAACAGTAGCAAGGTGAATGAAATGCTGTTTATAAAGACTATATTTTGTACAACTGTATATGGTTGTGTGAAACATCTGTGATATATTTCCACCTATTTTTAGTAATATACACAAATTAGCGCTAGACCAAAGATATCCCCAAGAGTTTGCATTTCTTTTACTACTTTTAAAATAAGTCCCTGTGAGAATTATACTAACTAAATTGTTCTATCTCTCATCTATATCTAATTGTTACACCATAATACACATTAGTTCCGCCTAGTTGATTTGCTCTAACTCTTGAGCAAATTCCAGTGTCGTGCAATAACTTGACGTCGGCAGGTTTTGCGGAAGAAAACTTAGCATGTGCTGCTGTTTGGCTACTGATGCATGCCTACTCAACTATGAAAACCAAGTCTCAGATTCTGTCTACACTACTGGGAGTGAGTCATCTGCACTACTATACCTCTACTGGAAGCAGAAACCTCTATTGTTAGTATCCTTTTGCTTTAAACACTAAGGGCAGGCCCTTATCTAGCGTCATTTAGGGTTCATCGGGTCGTTCATCAACTGGGTGTTCCATACGAAAGAAGATGGGTAGCAGATAGAAAATGAAATTAATTATGATCCTAAAAAAATGGTTATGTTGCTAGTCTTGGAACTGCTCGCTTCGACTGTACTGGAGCCGACGGAAACTACGGTAAAATTTTTGGTTCATTTACTAATTAGACGCGTCCTCTGAGCGAGGCTGCTCGGGTGCTCATTGCCTCGCGTGGCAAACGACCAAAAAATTACGTGGCTCACCCGAGCCAACGCATGCTCGTGCTCGGGCGAACGCGCGCGGGCCGAGCCTAAATCAACGCGCCTCAGAAGTTGTCAAATTGGGCCGAACTTGGCTCGCCTGCGCACGAGCCTATGCTGTGCGAAGCAATGAGCACCCGAGCAGCCTCGCTCAGTGTGGACGCGCCTATTTACATACATCTGAATACGGCTTTGGCGCATATTTTGTTCCGGTCTTAAGAGAACGGATTTGTATGTAGACTTTGTAAGTAGGTACGTACGTTTTTACTAAATGCAGTATCCCTGAGGTGTGCTTCTCCATGGTAAGTACCATGTGGAAAACCATGACTTTGAGTATGTGGAATACACGTGGAATAATTGACGATAATTTGTCATAAGAGTCTCTATGGCATGGCACGCCTTATTCTTTGCGTTATATCTTCTAAACGATGTTCCGACAAATTCTGATTTATGTGTGACTAATTTCGACAAATTATCGATAATTATTTGGGCGGGCCATGGAGAGGCCCTCTATGGCACACCCCATCTTTAATCTCAAGAACCAGGGCATGTAGCGAGGAACTCATTTTTGGAAATGATTGTCAGGAATTTGTGAAACTCGTAGGTATGCAGAAACACAGATTTTGTCGACCTGTAGTTTAGAAGATAATCGCATTTACCTACTCTCTCTCTCTCTCTCTCTCTCTCTCTCTCTCTCTCTCTCTCTCTCTCTCTCTCTCTCTCTCTCTCTCTCTTCGTGTGGGACACCGAGTCGTTCAACGACCCGATGAACCCTGGTGTCAGAGTTTTACAACCGCCTACTGCAAGTAGCAGGCCTCTGAGATGGTTGTGTAACGACAGCCATCATAGACAGCAACCGGGACCGACGGCTTAACGTGTCCATCCGAAGCACATTTACCTATAGGCCGATAGTACGGGAGTAAATTTTCGGTTTAATTACGACAAATTATCGTCAATTATTCCACATACTCAAAATCATGGATTTCCACATGTTGCATGCCTAATTTGACCAGAAATTAAACCTAATGTTGATAAAATTGTTAATTCGATATGCCTGGAAGATTGTACTGTGTATTACTATAAAATAAGTGTATGAGTGAGAAATTTTGCTTCTTATTATCTTCGTTCGTTTAATTTCTCGTCAAATCGTACGCCCGCTCGTGTAGCTAGCTCTCTTCTACCTATCACTTTCACGGGTAAATGGGGTAAAACCGCAGGGCTGACCACTAGACTATAAACGCCACCTGGTACCGGGCCTCAAGCGATTATTAATTTCTGTTCAAATTTGTACATCATGGCTATACAGAGTGTTTGGTTAGCGACTACACACAGAAAAGGCGTGGTCTACACGAAAAAAACTGGAAAGAATGGTATCTACATACTTACCTACTATTAAAAAGAAACCCTAAGCAAAGATGTTGAGTTTTACGTGTACAAGCAGATTATTGCAAACAAAAACCCTACTGCGATAATTTCAAATTGTCGTATTTTGCGATAAAAATCCGAAATCTTGAATTTATGAATTATTAATATAGCCAGTGTCACTCACGCTGCGCTGAGACGAATCTAACGACATGTCAAGATCCGCCCAGTCGTTTGTTGTAGCCTACCCACATAAATACATACTCTCGAAAACATAACCCTTCTGAGGTAGTCGGGTAAAAACATACCCTGAAAACTTTATGGATAACTTAACTTAAGATGGCGACTCGCTATGTTAGCCGTAGTTGGGGTTGTTGTTAGGCGGGTTCCGAAATAATCCACCACGTTTTCCGCATCTCCCACTCAAAGTTATATTTAGAACTCAGGATCACTTAAAACTTGGAATACGCTAACAAGAGGATCCGGCCGGCGACGACACCTGCTGTGACCTGCTGTATAAAAATATAAGAATACAAAAATATTA
Organism: Phthorimaea operculella; assembly: GCA_024500475.1. Lineage (NCBI taxonomy): Eukaryota > Metazoa > Arthropoda > Insecta > Lepidoptera > Gelechiidae > Phthorimaea > Phthorimaea operculella. Next base: position 1,816,753 of record JANFCV010000009.1, read on the forward strand.
TTTATTCAAAAACCTTATAAGTCGTGTGGGACACCGAGTCGTACAACGACCCGATGAACCCTGGTGTGACCCTGGTGAAACCTGGTGAGTTTTTCAACCGCCTACTGCAAGTATCAGGCCTCTGACATGGTGTGTAACGACCGCCGTCATAAACAGCAACCGGGACCGACGGCTTAACATGCCCATCTGAAGCACGGAACCATCTTGCTTTTCGGACAATCAGGTGGTTCAGCCTGCAATGACCAGACTAGGAACAAATTCACAAAGTGATAAATATCAACTTTGTGAATGACCCCACCGGGAATTGAACCCAGAACCTTCTGCGTGGCAGGTAGTCATACTAACCACTGCGCCACATCGACTTATAAGTAACCTACATATATAGGGTGTTAGGGACGGTGTACCGAAAACTTTGCAGGCATGAAAGGGGATCAGACCATCAAACCAAACAGCTTTTACTATGGAGCCAATGGTGGGAAACGAAAAAAAAAAAGATTGAACAGGTTGTAGCATAAGCTACGATTTATAGGCAGTGTAGCAGGAGCTATGATTGAACAGGTTGTGTAGCATAAGCTACGATTAATAGGCAGCTTAGCAGGAGCTACGACTGAACTGGTTGTGTAGCATAAGCTACGATTAATAGGCAGCTTAGCAGGAGCTACGACTGAACAGGTTGTGTAGCATAAGCTACGATTAATAGGCAGCTTAGCAGGAGCTACGACTGAACAGGTTGTGTAGCATAAGCTACGATTAATAGGCAGCTTAGCAGGAGCTACGACTGAACAGGTTGTGCTACGATTAATAAGCAGCGTAGCAGGAGCTACGACTGAACAGGTTGTGCTACGATTAATAAGCAGCGTAGCAGGAGCTACGAGTGAACAGGTAGTGCTACGATTAATAGTCAGCGTAGCAGGAGCTACGACTGAACAGGTTGTGTAGCATAAGCTACAATTAAAAGGCAGCGTATCAGGAGCTACGACTGAATATGTTGTATAGCATAAGGCACAGGAAATAGCCTGCGTAGCAGGAGCTACGTCGAAACAAGTAGTGTAGCATAAGCTACGGGAAACGGGCATCGTAGCAAAGAACTACGACTGAATAGGTTGTGTAGCATAAGCCACGGGAAGTAGGCGGCGTGGCAAAAGCTGCGTCTAAACAAGTAAGCTACGAGAAATAGGCATCGTAGCAAAGAACTACGACTGAACAGATTGTGTAGCATAAGCTACGAGAGACGGAAAGAGTTGCAAAGAACTACGGCAAAACGAGTTGTGTAGCATATGCTACGAGAAGTAGGCGGCGTAGCAGGAGCTACGACTAAACAAGTTGTGTAGCATAAACTACGAGAAATGGGCAGCGTAGTAGGAGCTACTAAGTAACTAAATAGGATTTGTAGTACGAGCGTTTAGTCTATATTGCAGCTATGCAAAGGAAAATGTACCTTCAAGTTTTACTGTATGATGCCATACAGCCGCCATCTTTAAATTGCCACCATTAATAAAAGCTACCACTCTGAGGTGGCCACCTGATTTTATAACATCCATAAAAGCATGTGTCACTAAACTACCCTACAGTTGGAACCTCCTATTTTTACCGCGAAATGAGCCAGTGCATAAACTATTGGGAGAAGAACTGCGTACGAAGTTAATGAATTATTTTATCAATACTGGTTTTTCACGAAGATTAAGTTACATCATATGACGTTACCCGAATTTACGGATAGTATCTGATAATAATTAGGTACTTTACTATTAGAAGGATATCTTGTAGTTTTCCTGTAGTAGTAAGTTAGGTTTGAATTTATTTCGACTGAGTACTACATAGCCGTGTGGTGCCGGTAGAGTAGAATAGTACCACCCCCTCTTTTCCCGTGGGGGTCGTAAGAGGCGACCGAGGAATAAACCCGACCCAAACAGCCAGGGCCAACCGTATGGTGATGGTTAATCCACCACAAAAGCATTCCCAAGGAGGGTTGACGTCTGGTAGGCGGCCGGTCGTAAAATTAAGCCAAATCCTTTGCAACACGATTTTGTGTTCAACAAAACGTGTTGCGCCGACCCCAAGTAATTGGGATAAGGGCAGGAAGATGATGATGACTACATAATGAAAGACTTTTATAAAACACTTCTTGTGTTGGGTATACAATTTCTGGAAATCTTGCAAATTTTTCCGCCGCAGGCAGCATTAGAACCTGCGACCTTTGGCATCTGTACTGCCGACGCCAGTACCAACTGGGCTACCGCGGTTGTATCCTAGCCTGCGAATTAAGCAAGTATATCCTGGCCACTAACGCGTGGCTGGTTCAAATCCTGCCTGCGGTGGAAAATTTTGCAATCTTTCCAGATACAACATATAATGATTCACCATCCGCCTAATCATTATTAGGCTGATAGTACATCATGCCACTATCCCACAAAGATTTTCTAACATTAATATGGTATTGGCACAGCGATGATAACAAAGTTACTCAAAAAGCAGTTAAAGTTACTCAACTACCTCACTTAAACTCGTTGTAAGTGTAGGCAAGTAAAGTAGTCACTTAAACATTTGAAGACCTTGTTGTTAAAAATAAGTAGGCACCAGGCACCTATTTAGCTCGACACATGAATGTAAACTTCATAATTATTCCACTTTCTTCTCGTCAAAACGCTAGGTAAACAAGCGCCGAGGCCTGCCAGTCTGCCTACAGCACGATTTCTAAAACAGTGACTTACAAAATCGTCCACAGAAGCACGCGACGACTGGTCTAACCACTTATATCACACAGTCCACTGCTCGAATTTATTAATGTTTAGGATGTGTTGAATGAAGTTGATTAGGTAGGGTGTGTGAATCAATGTGAGTGCAATTAGTAGCACACTTTCGCATGCGAAAAATCAAAAATGGAGGTACTGCCCGCCTGCCTGCTCCCACGTTTACTTTGCCTGTGAGTCTGTGAGCGCGACGCAAACAAACACCTCTCGTTAGAGCGCTCTCACATCCCATTTCACACGTACTTAATATACGGACGCTTAACTACGCCGCTCCAACTCTTTATTAACGTCTGCTCAAAGGAAACAGCTCATTTCAGAAGCTATTCAAACTATACAAGAACTAAACTTTGTTCTTGAGCGATAAGTAGTTTGCTGAAACGCATTGTGTTGTCTATCAAGTATTCAGAAGTTAACTTCGAACATTGAACAAGCAGTGGCATCTCGCCTGTATTGAATCTATTCAGACGTTTTAAACAGAGAGACAAATGGAAGTGTTCCCTTTGAATTACGTAAACACCCAAAGTAAGAGGGTACGCTGTCCCTTTCAATCAGTAGACATTTCTTCGTACTGATATTTAGGGAGAAGCCTTCGGAGTATAAAGTAATAATTCGAGTACATTAATTTTTAAATAAGTATCTTAGCGAATACCGAAATATGTATACCCACCCAACTCTGTTCAGTATGTATGCATAACAAGTTTTCCCCATGAATAGGTAAGTAAAGACGAAAGTTTGAAAAATCAAAAGAACATTTTCTCTTGGAGACAGCGAGTTGATCTATTCTGTTTAGTACGGACCGTAACGGGGATCGGTGAGGCTTTGTCGTCTTATTATGTAATAGGAGGCGTGGAGGATGGTTGTAAGCGGGCGGCGGCGGCGGGAACCCACGCAGGCGCAGGCGGGCAGGCGGCGGCAAGGAGCGGGCGAGGGCGCGTCAGTCGGCGCTCGGTTGTGGCGGTGCTGGCGCGCCCCATACCGCCGGAGCTGGCTCGGGGCGTGGCGCTTACGTAAACACGCGTGGCACGACGCTCGCGCTGCGGGCGGCGCGGGGCCGCGCCACTGTCCGTCCGAGAACGACCTCATGGCCCCCGCCGGCGCCGCCACCTGAGTCTATGTGGATAGCTGCCCGCGGGCCGCGCCGCCGCCGCAAACACTGCCACCGCCGCCGACGACCGCGCTTATAGGTACTCTATCATATACATACCTATATCTTACATCTGTATCTACTAAGTAACACATTTTTAACATAACTTTACACCAATACAGAGCTTCACTAAGTACCTATTCAGATATATAGTTGAACAACGCCAGCACGAAACACGAAAACAGCTATCATGTTCAGATCCTGAAGGTATTTGCATCTAAAATATTCAGGCTAGCCCTAAGGTGTGTCGTGCGCTCGTACAAGCTTGTAATATTCATGAAACGAGTAAGACGATGAAGATCATCTTTTATTTACCCTCGTAGCTAACAAAAAAAGCGAGTTTGGGTTCCCTGAATATTTTAAGCCTACCTGCACGAGATAGGACCGTCGTCAAACGCAATTTAACACTTTGACTGCTCCGGACGGTTCCCTGCTTTCGTAATACTGAAAACAACATTAAAAATTGCGAAGTCATGGCAGAAATCAGTAAATAAAGTTTAAAGTAAAGCTTCATGGCTCCAACAACCTTTATTGATCTTCTAAACTCATGTCTGGGTAGAGCAACTTCTTTTAGTTTCAAATATTGGTATTGCCAAATTATCTCATTCAAAATAGCAACGATATGGGTAATATAATTCATGAAAGATGACCCACCGTAAAAGAAACCAATAATTATTTTTATTATGTTTAGCACCCCAAAAATATCATTTTCCTTACATTAACTACAAATTATCCATTATAGCCGAAGTTTTTGATTGCTTGAACTCTGGGATAACATTGATTATTGTTGATTAGTTTACATTTTAAATTGCTTTAAATAAGTATTTATAAACCATATATATAAATAAGTCAATGTTATAAACATAATTTCGAGTGTCCAATGGCATTTTTAGCTTAAAAAGGAAAGTTTTTAGGTTATCTCATTTCTGTCAACTTATTAACACCATTTCGTCTAGTCCAACATTATATTTCGATGGTAATTTTGATCAAATCACATTCATAGCAATAAAAAGTGTGAACTGTTAACCGTAAATAGACCAAAACGCCTACGTCCTTAATCCTACGTGCTATCAACAAACTTTTATCAACAATCGTAGCACGTAGCTACGAGGTGCTACGCGGGGCGTAGTCACGGATAGCCGCGTTGATCGAATCGAGTGATAACGCAATCACATGTATAATATATCTGGTATACATGGTGTTAGAAAAAGTATTGCGTTCTTTTTATATCAATGTTTAGTTTAGAAAAATAATAGATTAACTCGTAGCTGTCTACTTACTCACATATTAAATATATATTTTGATAATATCACATTATACCTATTTATAAATAACTTTTATAAGTGTCAACAGTAAATACAACAAAACGTCCTATCCTACGTGCTATCAACAAACTTTTATCAATAATCGTAGCACGTAGCTACGAGGTGCTACGCGGGGCGTAGTCACGGACAACCGCGTTGATCGAATCGAGTGATAACGCAATCACATGTATAATATATCCAGTATACAGGGTGTTAGGAAAAGTATCGCGTACTTTTTATAACAACGTTTAGTTTAGAAAAATAAAAGATTAACTCGTAGCTGTCTACTTATTCACATATTAAATATATATTTTGATAATATCACACTCAAATGTATAAATAACTTTTATAAGTGTGAATTGTCAACAGTAAATACAACAAAACTACGTGCTATCAACAATCGTAGCACGTAGCTACGAGGTGCTACGCGGGGCGTAGTCACGGATAGCCGCGTTGATCGAATCGAGTGATAACGCAATCACATGTATAATATATCCAGTATACAGGGTGTTAGGAAAAGTATTGCGTTCTTTTTATAACAACGTTTAGTTTAGAAAAATAATAGATTAACTCGTAGCTGTCTACTTATTTACATCCTTTAGTTCTCGATTAAATATAATTATATTTGGATAATATCACACTCATGTTTATAAAAATCTTTTATAAGTGTGAACTGTCAACAGTAAATACAACAAAACGCCTACTTCACCTATTCTACGAGCTATCAACAAACTTTTATCAACATTCGTAGCACGTTGCTACGAGGTGCTACGCGGGGCGTAGTCACGGACAACCGCGCTGATCGAATCGAGTGATAACGCAATCACATGTATAATATGCTTAGTATACACGGTGTTAGGAAAAGTATTGCGTTGTTTTTATGATTTTTTCCACCATAATAAAACGAAAATGGACTAACAACATGGGCTGGATTAACAACATTTTCGAAAGTAGTAATGATTTTTTTGACCAAATCATTTCATTTAGGAGATTTCATTTCGTATTTAAGTCTATTCCTATGGGAGGGCAAATAATATTTAATACTTATTCAATTTCAGACCTGCCTTGATTGGAGGAAGAAACTCCGTATAGGTTCATTCCCTATACAGGAACTCAGACTTACCTAACACCTTGTATTTTTACCTAGCAATAAGAGAATGAGAGTCGTGTCTCGGAGGCTCTGGAATTCGGCGAATGATATAGATTTCTCCCCCGAGCCCGGCGAAACTCGATCTTTGTGTTTAAGTCTCCCTACTGGGCCGTTATCATTATCGCCGCTGTAATCTGGGCAAAGACTGGCTATTTCGGCAGCTTTGCAAGATAAACTGACATGAACCGGGTCTATCGCGATAATATGGATATTTAGGTAAACACAGTTTCATGTGCTGTGGTCGCGGGTTGACTGATGTTGTTATCTAGGCGGTGGGCGACGAGATCTTCTGCTACGCGCGACCACAACACATGAAACTGTGTTGAAACGTCGGGACACAGGTAAATTATGAATATTTACCTAAAATATTATCGTGATAGACCCGGTTCAATACTTAAAATGTGTGAAAACAATCGCGAGTGCTTCAAAAGTTAAACTGACTTGAATCGACGTACCAGTCCCAAACGTGGTTATCCAAGTATTTTTGTAATCGATGCTGAAATGATACCCGATTTTCTAATAAAACTATTTTGTCGGTATTGGATTATAAGAAGATCCACCCATCCCGACTTCCTTTGTATATGGTTTTCCGGGATTTCCTTATATTTGATCACACAATAAGTATCAGGTAGCTAGTAGCAACGAGGCTTGTGATAAGCTACCGGAATAATTATTGTTTTGGTTCTGGGAAGAAATGGAATCCATTGGTTTACCTTAATTATTTCTCAGTATACAATTATACATAGTCATCTTTGTACATCAGTAGCAACGATTGAAATACATAATTAATATTAATAACCAGTAAAAATATAACAAGATGCTGAGCCAATCAAACAGTTGTCAAATCAGTGTCCTGCCGGCACCTGACAGCCGAGAACTTTTAATGGACATGCATGATAAAATAATATTTGGACACAAGAACCTATCACGTATTTTTCTGAATTTATAGAATTTGCTGTCAAAGACTCTCCTTGCGCCCTACGTCAAATTCCATTATTTATCATTTTATCATAGAAAATTCCGTGAAGATAGTATGCAGTTGGGTGCGGTTTAGGATGGTGTGCCGTGTTCGTAAAGTTGGAATTCAACTTGGATTGCAATTTGCGTTATTAAACCGTCGAAGAATATCATGTTGTTGAAATATGACATAAAAAAAAAATCCTCGCGTTTTGTCATAACTCATAACATAATATCTCATACAATCTAAAATCCCGCGAACAAACTACACTCAGATCTTTGACGCATGGATACCTATTTAAATTATTTGGATACCTATCTATGACTATGACGTGTAGGTATGACATAAAAGATTTACCGCTCAAATTATCATCACATCAGTCCGTAAAATTGAAAAATTCCACGACGAATTGTAGTACGCGGATGAGTTGCGAACCTTAAAAGTAGAATGATTGATGGCAGCGCGTCCGCGTGCAGAGAATAATCTTTCTTACGCCGTTGATTCACTCCCTCGCTTACTAATTAAAGATTACGGACGGTCTCAGACTTCGGATCCATTAATTATTGTCTCAGTTTTTGTAACACAACCCGACGGTCCATTAGATTTAGGCGCTTTACACACGTAACGACCGTTGGTGCGTTATTTCAAACGCAGCGCTATCCGTTGCGTTTGAAAAATATGATTTTCCACCTTATTTACATATAAATATGGTGCGCCGACCCCAAAGTAATTGGGATAAGGGCAGGAAGATGATGATGATGGTTTATGTGAAACGATTTGATAGACGCATCCGTTAGCGCAAAAATATCGCACAACGCTGCGTTGCCGGAAGCATTTGTCAAACAATTTGACATATACCATATTTGTATGAGAATAAGGTCGCAACTCGTATTGTCCCAACGTATGCTTACGCAGCGCAAAAATAACTTCAAAACGGACGTTGCGAGTGATTCTCGCCTTAATTTAGGAAATGCTCGAGTGAATATGATGAACATTTTCGCTTGAACGAAATACTTCAAGCCCTTTAGTGACACCCGTAATATAAATACAATTTGGTAAGCGAGCGACAGAAAACCCCAATATTTTCATCCCCTAGTTTTTCATAAGTTGTTTACGCGGCCTTCGCTGTGCTTAAGTCGATACGATAGAGCACAGCGGCGCGCCGTCGGAAAGCTTTTATTTTTCTTGGAAAAAGGAACTAAACTTTAGCTTGCAAGTTTTTATTTGCTCGTGTCTTTTTTACCTTATTTATTATACAGTCCCTTTTCTTAACTGTTATTTTTTTAACTATCTTCCTAATATTAGATACATAACAAGAAATAAAAGTTATCGCAAATATTTCGCTAGCTCATTTTCATTCCGGTCATACACGCAAATCTGCATAAAAGTTTGCTTATGTAGATTATATAGAGCTGTAACCATACGATACGAGTACATAATACACATATGTATTCAAATCACGGCGCCTCACGCGTTCGAGCTTTAGTACTAACGGGATATCAAAAAAACATTAGAGCGGGAAACACTAGAATGTCTGTCTGTCTATAAATGATTGTTACACTCTATAAAGTATCGTAAATATCAGGGGACTCATAAAGCCCTATTCAAACTACAGCAGTTATCCGGATGGGTACGTGTGTCGAAAACTTACACCTTATTTTGTCTGTCTGCCAGCAGGTCGGCCCGGTAACGGCCATTTGTTTGGTTTTTAGGGTTTCGTAGTCTACTAGAAACCCTTATAGTTTCGTCATGTCTGCCTGTCTGTCTGTCTGTCTGTCTGTATGCCGCGCCCTCATATCTTCGTCAGTTTTAGAGCTATCGTCATGAAATTTGGTGAGAAGATAGATCGTGTTGACCCAAATAAAGAAATGTTAAGAAAAAAAGATTTTAAATGTTTTTTGGACCCCCTCCCATACAAGTGAAAGGGGGGCAAATTTTTTTTTTCTTCTGCAATATTGAGTAGGGTATCGTTGAATAGGTATTTTAAAACTAAGGTGAGGTTTCTTTGAAACAAAGTCACTAAAATGTTTCTGTCACGAGATATTTGCTTTTAAAAAGGGCGTTTTTGACCCATAATTTGTTCCAGCTATAACTTCTAAAGTATAAACGCTAAAAATTTGAAATAAATATGGAATATAGCTTACAATCTGAAGTTACAATGAAAACTATAACGAATATTGTACCTTTAAAGGTTTCAGAAAAAATTGAGTTTTTCTATTTGCGGTTGGTCATCATACTGCTGCTAACAAACCAGCTGTAATGCTGAAAAACCTGATATTTAAACGTTGACTACGAAACCCTATTTGTGGGCGTGTCTGACACGCTCTTGGCCGGTTTTTTTTGTATGTAATCGATAAACTTCGAAACTACTAAACAACTTTTGTAAAAAAGGAGCCACCATTAGAAAGCTTCTACATTTCTGAGTAACATAGATGAATTTTTACCACAGGTAAATGTCTTATTCCCACAAAATATAATTACCTATTTGATGTTATAATTTCGTTCAATCTACACTAATATAATAAAGAGGAAACCTTTGTTTGTTTTTTTGTTTGTTTTTTTGTATGTATGTAATCGATAAACTCCGAAAATACTGGACCGATTTTCAAAATTCTTTCACCATTAAAAAGCTACAACATTCCCGAGTAACATAGGCTACTTTTTACTACAGGAAAATTTCTCATTCCTACGGGAAACCCGTTAGCAACAGGAAAAGCGGGAAATATAGCGGATATTACTCAAATTAGGCAAACCGCTTCACCGAACTTCGTGATATTTGACACTGATACTACTAGCATATTAAAGACGGATATGGACTACTTTTTGTCAGCTCTCGAGGATCTGGAGTACCTGATGAAGACCACCAGCATCCCATCTAAACTATAAGAGATACGGTCATGGCTTCATAGAAAAAGTTGTTCACCATGACGGGCCGCTTCTGCTGGCACATGGTCATTGAGGATCTGGAGTACCTGATGAAGACCACCAGCATCCCATCTAAACTAAGAGATACGGTCATGGCTTCATAGAAAAAGTTGTTCACCATGACGGGCCGTTTCTGCTGGCACATGGTCATCGAGGATCTGGAGTACCTGATGAAGACCACCAGCATCCCATCTAAACTATAAGAGATACGGTCATGGCTTCATAGAAAAAGTTGTTCACCATGACGGGCCGCTTCTGCTGGCACATGGTCATCGAGGATCTGGAATACCTGATGAAGACCACCAGCATTCCATCTAAACTATAAGAGATACGGTCATGGCTTCATAGAAAAAGTTGTTCACCATGACGGGCCGCTTCTGCCTGCTGGCATATGGTCATCGAGGATCTGGAGTACTTGATGAAGACCACCAGCATCCCATCTAAACTATAAGAGATACGGTTACGGTTATGGCTTCAAAGAAAAAGTTGTTCACCATGACGGTCCGCTTCTGCGGGCACATGGTCATCAAGGATCTGGAGTACCTGATGTAGACCATCAGCATCTAAACTGTAAGAGATACGGTAATGGCTTCAAAGTAAAAGTTATTCAGCATGACGGGCCGCTATTGCTGGCACATGGTCATGATGTGTCACATCAGCTGGAACGGAATAATGGACTTTTTACTACGGGCAAAGATCCAATTTCTACGGGAAAACAGGTAAGTAGCAGCGGGTGAAACCGCTGGGCGGGCCGCTAGTTAAAAATAATTTGATATTTCATCCGGTTTGGTTGGATCAAAAGAAAATGGGTACGTTCAGAATTAATATTTCCCACAAAAAAATACACCTGTAAAAAGCCACTTACTGCTTATCAGAAAAGTGTTGTAAGATTGCCTGGCAAAAGTGCTAAATTGGTTTAAGGGGTGTATGCAGATAAAATAAAACCCACATAAGGGTGACGATGGGAAACGTATTTAGGCTGCTGTTCGCGAGTTACGGTCCTATTTACAAAGATTAGTGTTCCGTATGGGATGTTCAGTGGCAGGCGTAGGCAATTTTAAGGGATGATTGTGCGGCTTATTTTGAATCATAAAATGTAGTTTTGTAGGTAGTCGTCGTCTTTGTGAGAAGAGCCATTTTCAAAATGTTGGTACATTATCTCGTCGCAACAGACTTGTGTATTTACCTACCTACTACGGTCGTGGATTTTCAATTTTCAGATTGTTTGAATATTAAGTCCATACAACTAAATTACGAAGCTGAACTTTACGACAGTGGTTTGTAACTGTACAGTAGTATTTTTTGCGAAAAGTGGTCCAAATATTGTGGTATAAAATGGTATCAGCCGTGACATTTCCCCACCTCGCTCGCACTCTCATGTCCTGGTTATAAAAATCTTTTTCAGTAATCCGTGCACCATCCTTTGAAAATTCTGTTACGTACCTAATTTTCCTTTATTCCGGCGTGAAACTGTCCCTTCATCTCACCGCCATGCCGGCAAACCCAATTTGCGACGTAGACGTCTTCAAAGGAGGCGCGAATCGCAACGACAATGAGATTTGTGCTAAATTGCTTGCAGCATCCGACAGCTTCCCACCATGGTGTTAATTTATATGCAAAATATTGCATATTTTATAACCGACAGCTACGGCGTAGCTTCGGGCTACGGTGGTAGCTACGAGAATGTTTAACGACGTCAGTCATTCTTGTCTTTTTTCGAGATAAGATATTTTTGATCTGTGTAAAAATAAAAGATACAACGTGCTTCGCAAACTCATGTTTACACCGAGGTAACTACACACGCTGGACGATATAGAGGTAAATGCTGTAACGAAGACAGCCGCCATATAAATATCAACCTATGACAGCCACAATTTGATGCGGTGACTTATGGCACGATATTTGTTACATTGGACTTCTCGTAAACACTCTTCATCAAAGACAAATCGTGCGGTGTGAGTGAGAATAGCCTTTATAAATCAAATCTACAAAGGAAAAGATTTTAAAGGATCGTAAAATTCTCTGCTTTCTTTATTCATCGAGATATGTGCGAAATTCCATGTTATCCCAAAAGCTTTCTGATACTAGTTACGATCCGTCGACGATCTGTGGAGCGTTGGTAAACTTTTCACTTTTCCAACTTATTACCCAGTTAATCGTATAAGAATCACAGAAGTTTTCAGACTAGTTTTAAGTTATAATCAAACAAACAAATTCTTTTTCTTCTTTGTTTTCCTTGTCTTCTTTAAAATAATAGTGTAGACAAACCACTACGCCGTAGATCACGCGTAGGCCCGTAGTTAGTTGCGTAGCAGAATTTGCGGTAGCAGGTTACGACGCCTGCTACGACAATATTAATGATAGTGCCTCCCGTGAATTTACGAGCGAAACTTCAAATTGATGGCGACAGCGATGGGATCACGTAATCTATCATTCATTATACCTATGAGTCAAGATACCTTGAGGTCGGTTACGCGGGAACTTAGGTTAATTAATTTAATTCGAACAGGTGATCCACTTAAATCGTGTTGATATACCTAATATGTCAGATAATGTTGCCAGCTAAATGGCATGAGGGTTTAAATAGCTATAATTAGCTACAGCTGCGGCTTAACGCCGTTCTCTTCAAAGAAGATGTCTAAGTTGTTAAGATACTGCCTTGTTCGGTAATTAAGAGTATTGTCGTCACCCTGCGACCTATTTAATATTTAATGAAGATGTACATGTTACCAAGTCAAGTCTGTTGAGTCAAAATCACCAATTCTTCTCAATGACTTGCCTTAATCGACTTTGTCGTCACTTTGTCAACGTTTTGTCGGAACGTACAAGTTTTACGTCGTCATGCCGTCTTCTAGGTATTTTGTTGACAAACTCGATTAACTGCGAAGGAAACTTCCTTCTAAGACAATGTGATTAGCGCAAAATTGCAAGTCTTACTATTTGTATTTGCAGTTCAGTGAGATAGATAACTACTGCTGGATGCTGAATAAAAGTTATTTGACATGGGAATTTAATACTTTTTATCGATTGTGTTCTCATATCATTGTAAAGAACAAAAGTAGGATAAAAGATTTGTTCATTTTAATCAGCTTTGACTTTTTGTAAGAAGATTTCCAATTTTGACTTTGAAAAAACTAAGATCACAAAATTACACATTCACGAAACATATTTTATTGTAGTTGAGGTACGTAAAACACCTCAATATAATAAAAATGAATTGAAAGTATACGAGAGTTCAATCAAGAAACTACAACACAAAGTGTAACCTCCCGGAAAGGACATAATTTATTGCACCCACCTCAAATAGATTGGGATGATAATGATAAATGAGACTGTACTTTACTATTCACCAAAATTATGATAATATTTTTTTAAATACATTTCAGTTTACAAAAAAAATATGACCGTATCATAACCACTGCTACAACAACTACTACTAGATATAGGCCTCCCCCTATTGAGGGTATTGCCATACTCACCGCGCTTGGCAGGCAGTCTTAGATAATTATGGCATCTACAGAGAACGCTGCTGCCTTTTCCCGTAAATGCCCGGAATAATTTATCCCTTCGTTCTCGTCGTTCTTTAAGACACCCACGGGTAGAATTGAGGTGAGGTTATTCTAAGCCAGCCATTTTTGAAACATAATTATCAAATTATTAGAACTTATTAACAGAGCTCTCATGTAGATTGTCTGAAAAATGTGACATTATTAGAGTGTATATATAGCCAAGCTATAGAGGGTGCCTAAAAAGTTAGAACGGTTGGCAGTAGTCAGAACAAAACCTCTCTGTCCACCAGTGACAAGACTATTGAACCTCTATTACTTCTCATATATTTGACGTATGTATCTAGGGAGCAACTGCTTACATTTTGACGATATGTGCACTCTATAGCTTGCTTATTTATACTCTAAGGTGACATTCCACAGGGGCCGGACGACTAGCCAGCAGCCAGCTATATCGCGTTGACAAACTCAATTAACTGCGCCGGAAACATCAAAGAGACGGACTAATTACTGCTTAATTGTTAGATATTGCCAGATGCAGAATATTGAATATTTATGATGGCCGTCTGCTATAAATATGTAATATCGTCGCTTAGTAGGCTACAATGGCCTCTAGTTTTTAATGGGAGATATTCTGTAGACAATTCTAAGACAAGACCTTACACCAGAGGGCGTATTGCGATTGATTAAATTGATATAATCCAGTCAATCAGCAAATTACAATAGCTTGCGGGGGCATTATTCATCACAGGTTCCGATTTGAGTTTTGTTTGTAGTTGATAAATTGAGTGGGTTTGATTTGTTGCGCAATCAATTTATCGGCATGCTATTACAAGTACCTATACCGAAACAAGTCATAAATAACTGAAGTTTTTAAAGCCGTTTACGCTCTGCCTACTCCGCAAGCGATATAGGCGTGATATATGTATGTATGTAGATTTTGCCGGTCCCGAACATTCCTACCTAGCATAGGTATATGTCCACTTTGGCATGACACATTTAATGTAGAATATTGAATTGTGATTTGATTAAACAATTACTGAGTACTAATAAAATTAACACAAGAGATGCTTTTAGTAGTGTAAATACGCGTAAACACAATCCTCCATTGTTTACCAGCTGAGCCGCCGCACGGGTAACAATAGCCTCCACTCTATAGGGTTTTCTGATAAACCAGACGGTGTTAAATTTTATAAAAGGGTTGCGTTGCGACCTTGTTGCGACACTAAATTTATTTATATTAAACACGACTCAGTGGGTTCTGTTTTATCGATAAATTAATGGCGTGTAAATAATTCGCAATACTTTGTACAAGATGTGCTACGCCGTAGCAAAGACTACGCCGTCGTAGTCGTAGCAAGATTTATTGTTTTCTATGAAACGAGCGTTCGTCAATTGTCGTTGTGAATGATATCGTGTTGTATTGGTTCCACTTCACAATTATTCTTGTAATATCTATATTCTGATGAAACGCAAATCCTCAAATTTTCCTAGAAAGGATTATTTTTTTAAAATTCAGTTTACAAAAGGAGTGCGCAGTTGCCAGTTATATTTGTTTAAATAAAACACGTTTCAGTTTATTTTGCTCTATCAATGAATTAATTGATCATCTCTCTCTCTTCGTGTGGGACACTGAGTCGTTCAACCCAATGGATCATAAATAACACTCAATACTAGGTGCTTACTTTAGCTGCTACGCCGTATTAAGACTACGCCGCACCGCCGTAGCACAATTATCTTATCGTCACAACTACGTATTCATGTTGTATTCCGATATACGATCCTTGTTAGAAAGTATTTAATGCTTTTACATGTCTAATCTGCTGTTATTTGTAAATAATCGTAGTCAATATGTAATTGTCCACAGCATCAGTAGTGGAGATGCAGGCGCACACAGCGTTGATAGCGCTTGCGGCGCTGGGCGCGCTAGCGGCGGCGGCGGCGGCGGAGCGCGGCGGCGGCATCAAGATCGGCGGCGGCGCGTCGAGCGGCGGCGGGCGGGACAACACGCGCGGCAGCGGCGTGCGCATCGGCGTGGACGGACTGCGGCGCCCGCGCACGTCTCCCGCGCCGCCCGTCCCCCGCTCGCCCTCCGTCATCTCCGCCGCGCTCGTCGTCCCGCACAAAGCGTTCGGCGCCAGGGACTACACCAAAGCCGAGAAGGCGGCGCTTTCCAAATTGCCCCGCAAATTGAAACTCTTCTCGCACAAGACGCTCAACGTAACGCTATCTATGCAGGGTCTTACGCCTAGTCCTATGTGTGAGTGCTCTTAGCTCGATACGCCGTTCTTTGCGATCGAACGCTATTAGATCTATTGATTTTGTTTTGAATGCTTTCAGCTATCCTGGACTCGCTATGTAAAGAATTTCTAGCGGTCAACGTGTCTGCTATCCTTTATCTTATGAATCATGAACAATACGGGCGCTCTACTGCCTCTGCACAGTATTTTCTACAACTCGCCGGATATCTTGGCATACCGGTAAAGCTTTTACTTCACTTTTTATGCATTTGTTTGTAGACGCTATGGGTTACTTTAGTTTCTACCTAGCGTTCTTCTCTATTTGTACCGTTGGCATCAATTTAAAGATTTGGCTTGATTTGAAGGTAATCGCGTGGAACGCGGACAACAGTGGTCTGGAGAAGCGTGCATCGCACGCGTCTCTGCGACTACAGCTGGCGCCATCGATAGAGCACCAGACGGCGGCCATGCTCTCCATATTGGAGCGATACAAGTGGCACCAGTTTAGCGTCGTCACGTCGGCCATCGCCGGCCATGACGACTTTATTCAGGCTGTGAGAGAAAGAGTCTCTGCGTTACAGGTAACTGAATTTTGTTTCTTATACATTTATCGCCAGACACCTTATTTACCGGTACATTTTACATAACTTTTTTAACAGGACCGATTTAAATTCACGATCCTGAACGCAGTAGTGGTGAAGAAGCCAGCTGACTTACGAGAGCTGGTAGCGAGCGAGGCTCGAGTGATGTTGCTGTACGCGACACGGGAAGAAGCTGCCGAGATTCTCTCGACGGCGGGGGACTTGCACCTCACTGGCGAGAACTTCGTTTGGATCGCCACGCAGAGTGTGCTCGCCACTATGCAGCAGCCTGCCAAGTTCCCCGTCGGAATGTTAGGTTGGTCTTAAGCCTATTATTGTAACCAGTCAACATACTTTTGGTTTTATCAATGTTTAACCCACTATTTGCACCATGCAGGAGTACACTTCGACACGTCACCACAATCGCTAATCAACGAAATCGCAACTGCGGTCAAAGTATTCGCGTACGGCGTGGAGTCGTACGTGTCGGAGCCGGAGAATGAGCGACATCCTCTCGGCACAAGATTGTCCTGTGGTGCGGGCGCAGGCGAAGCGAGGTGGTCAACAGGAGAGCGCTTCTACCGGCATCTACGGAATGTCAGTGTAGAAAGCGAAGCGGGCAGACCGAGCATAGAGTTCACTCCTGACGGGGAGCTGCGAGCTGCTGAATTGAAAATTATGAACCTTAGGCCTGGTATTGGCGAAATGGTAAATATTACCTACTTATATATAGGTACTTCAAAGATCTGCATTGATTCATACATCAGCAAACTTATGAACCATTATTTTTTATAGCTCGTATGGGAAGAGATTGGCACGTGGAACTCGTACCCTAAAGAGCGCCTCGACATAAAAGACATCATATGGCCTGGAGGGCTCCACACACCGCCCCAAGGCGTGCCAGAGAAGTTCCACATGCGCATCACATTTTTAGAAGAGCCGCCTTACATACACCTGGCGCCGCCAGACCCCATCAGTGGGCGATGCTCGCTCGATCGAGGAGTCCTTTGTCGAGTGGCGCCAGAGTCTGAAGTTGCAGGGTGAGTATTTGTGTAACTATAAGGCCAATATATTTAAATGCCTAGAGACGAATGAACTGACAATGGTATGGTTAGACCAAATTCATTTACATAAAGTAAGTATTAAAGTAAGTTTACATTTACATAAAGTAAGACCAAATTCATTTACATAAGTATCGGTCTAGCTCTCGTTTCCTACATTTGCATACATTCATGTCAAAAATAAACTCGTGAGATAGTAGGTATTCTATACTTCTATGAGGTGCAAGAAACGGATACTGTGTAAGTAAATGATTCTTTGGCACAGTGCCTCCGAGCAACATGCCAAGATTTCTAGCAAGCCCGGCGCTCTGTTTGTTATGTATGACTTCTCAGAATGCCTCAGGCAGAAGTAGTTCTTTTCTTTTTTTGTACCTATTCCATGTTTTAATTGTCGTTTTATACACAACAGGTTGGAAGCTGGAGCGGCGCATAGAAACAGCTCACTGTATCAATGCTGTAGCGGGTTTTGTATAGACCTGCTGACCCAACTAGCAGAGCAGTTGGGCTTCACATACGAGCTGTCTAGAGTTGAGGACGGCCGCTGGGGCACGCTGCATCAGGGGAAATGGAACGGCCTAATTAATGACTTAGTCAATAAGAAAACAGACATGGTACGTAGCTGCAAAATGCCAATAGCTATCGATTCAGTATTTTTGAAATCGGTCTTACATCAGTCATATTTGCAGGTATTAACATCGCTAATAATAAACACGGACCGGGAATCGGCCGTAGATTTTAGCGTGCCCTTTATGGAAACTGGCGTAGCCATAGTCGTAGCAAAGCGAACTGGCATAATCTCGCCAACGGCTTTCTTGGAGCCATTCGACACTGCGTCGTGGATGCTAGTGGGCGCCGTTGCTATACAAGCGGCGACCTTCTCGATATTCTTCTTCGAGTGGCTATCACCAAGTGGCTTCGACTGCTCAACCGGCACGAATTCGAAGCGACTGCCACAGAATCGGTTCTCGTTGTGTAGAACATATTGGATCGTATGGGCTGTGCTTTTTCAAGTAAGTTTTTTATTATAGGTTTCAATATTTTGAAATGGCTTTCAATAATACCATTATCATTATCACCACCTTCTTCGTAGTTTTGAAGTTACAACTTTAGTATGTATCTAAATAAACAGTTTTTCATCTCCACATCCACAGCATTAAGTACTCGATCAATCTTTTTTCCCCATATAAGTCCCGTAGTCTAGGTGATATTTTCTCTAAAGCACATTTGCTATACTTTATAATTCGTAGGCTTCAGTGCACGTGGACTCGCCACGCGGCTTCACAGCTCGCTTCATGACGAACATGTGGGCGATGTTCGCGGTAGTGTTCCTCGCCATCTACACCGCCAACCTGGCAGCGTTCATGATCACGCGCGAGGAGTACCACGAGCTGAGCGGCGTCGACGACCCGAGGATAGCGCGCCCGCTCTCGCAAAGGCCGCCGCTCAAGTTCGGCACTGTACCGTGGTCGCATACAGACGCCTTGCTCGCCAAACATATGGCCGAGCCTCACGCCTATATGAAAAGGTAAGTGGCTGTTTATCTCCATTTTCACGCTTCTTTACTCCACTGTAAAAGCTTCCCCTTTGTTTTATCTTCCGCGGAAATTTGAGGGGTGGTTAGCGGCCGCGCTCGGGTTTCAATGCGAGACTGAAAGTTTTTATTAGATTATACGACCCCCCGTAATGGTAATGGTAATGGTTATACGGGCTGTTTTCCGCAACTCGACGTCTACATGCGCCTATTTTGCGTGATGGGTGGGGGCCCACTACTCGAGCCATCCTAGTTCCCCGAGGAAACTCAGCAACCCTACCAAATCACTGAGTGCCTCGGGGATTGACCCCGGATTTCCGAGGTACTTTGCCCGGTATGTTGCTACCTCTTTGCAGTGCAGCACCACATGGACAGCTGTTTCTTCTTCTTCCATGCATGCTCTGCACAGAGGACTGTCAGTAACACCTATGACTGAGAGGTGCTTGTTAAAATGACCGTGCCCGGTTATGATACTGGTTAACATGCGAAGTTGGGGTTTCTTCAGTCGGAGCAACTTCTTGGATAGACGACTGGACAGTTTTGGCATGGCCTCTCTGGCCTGCCTGCAGTCTTCTAACCCGGTCCAGTATGTGTTGTGTTCGTTTTTTGTACGTTCTCTCAGTAGGGAGCGGAATTTACCTGCCGGAATGGGTATAATTGGTTCCGGCCCATAGGCCTCAGTATCCGAACCCCTTCTAGCTAGTTCATCCGCTGCATCATTACCTCTGGAGCCGCTGTGTCCCTTGATCCATTGCAGAGTTACCTGATTATGTTTACATACCTCCATCAGACGTTGGTGGCATTCGTAGATTAGCCCTGATGTCATTGTGTGACTGTTCAGGGCTTGCAGTACTGACATGCTGTCTGAGAGTATACGGATGGAGTGGCCTTTTACTTCCCTGGCAGCAATGGCTGTAGTAGCTAGTGAGATGGCCATACACTCTGCTTGAAAAACTGAGTTGTGGTAACCCAGTGGAGTTGATAGTCTGATGTTTAAGTCCTCCGAGAAAACACCAGACCCTGTGCCAGATTTCGTCTTAGACCCGTCCGTGAAGATTCTGAGTTCTTTGGGGGTAAGGCCTTCGTAGAGATCATCTTCGTGGAGTTGTATTTTGTACTTTTTTGTCAAATACAAACTGTTTTGGGATTCTGTCACCTGCAGCTGCAAGTAATGGTAGATCTGTTTGTGCCTCATTTAAGATGGCGGTGTGTGGGGTATTGTTGTTACGCCAGAGATTCAAAGAATTTAGCCTTACTGCAGCCGCAGCCGCCTCTTGCTTGATAAACAGGTGAAGCGGCGGCAGATCCAGCATGGCTTCCAGGGCTGCAGTTGGAGTCGTCCTCATACCTCCCGTGATCGCCATGCAGGCTAACCTTTGGAACTTTTGTAGTTTGTTTATACCTGTCACAAGCTTGCACCTTGTCCACCACACGAGTGCACCGTAGCACACCATCGGACGGATCACCATCTTGTATAGCCACAGAATGATTTTCGGCGAGAGTCCCCATTTCTTGCCGATCATCCTGCGGCACTGCCAGAAGGCGATACAGGCTTTGTTTAGTTTGTTGTCTATGTGGGTGCCCCAGTTTAATTTATGGTCGAGGGTTATCCTAGATACTTGACCTCTTTTGTTAGTTGTAGTCTCGTGCCGAACAGTTTTGGTAGGTGGTAGTTGCCCAAAACCCGTTTCAGCGTGAACATAACTGTTTCAGTCTTTGTGGGATTTACTGAAAGGGCGTACCTGGTGCACCAGCGTTCCACAATGCGTAGCGCCGCCTGTGTAAGGTCGCAGACTGTACTGGCTAACTTACCGGTTATAAGTATGGCCAGGTCGTCAGCGTATCCTATGGTGTAGAAATGGTTTGCATTGAGTTCCGTTATAAGGCTGTTTATTACCATATTCCATAGTAGTGGTGAGAGAACTCCTCCCTGTGGGCAGCCTCTTGCCACTATAGCTGTTTGGTTGTTACCTGCAAATCTGACACTGCGTTTGCGGAGCATGTTTGTGATCCATTCAGTCAGCACATCGTTCACCCCGTGGTTGTAGAGGCTACGCCGATGCTTGTGAAGTTCGTTTTGTCGAAGGCCCCTTCAATATCAATGAAGGTTCCCATGCAAATGCTTTTGCTTTGTATACCTGCTTCGATCTGGCTTACCACCATATGTATGGCTGATTCGGTAGATTTCCCTGCAGTGTAGGCGTGTTGATTACCATGTAGGGGTATGTGTTTCAGAACCTGGTCCCTTATTTCTCGTTCACACAGCCTTTCCATGGTCTTCAAAAGGAACGATGTAAGGCTGATTGGACGGAAGGATTTGGCGTTAGTGTAGTCCCCCTTGCCTGGTTTAGGGATGAATATTACCGTAACTTCTCTCCAGCTTTTGGGATGTATCTGTGCGCCAGGCATGCTCTGTAGATACATAAAGGTGCTGCGCCAGACTGTGTCCTCCCACTGCATAAGCGCAGGAAGACACCATCCGGCCCCGCAGCCTTAAAGGGCTGGAAGTTGTTAATGGCCCATTTGATCTTATCCAAGGATACTACCTTCTGGGCGTATTCCCAGTCTTGTGTTGTGACTATGTTTGTGTTAGTTTCTTGCCAGTTGACCTCTTGTACTATCTCGCACCCGGGGAAGTGAGTTTCTAGAAGTAGTCGGTTGGCTTCGTCTGGTGAGCTTGTGTAAGATCCGTCGGGTTTTCGTAGGCTTCCGACGTCGTTCTGTGGTTGTTGGGATAAGACTTTCCTTACCCGATTTGCTTGTTCAAAGGTCGTGATACTGCTGCAGAATTTCCTCCACGAGGCTGTGCTTCTGTATCTTAGACGTTTTTGTATTTGGATTTGGCCGCCTTGTAGGCGTCCCAATCCCAGTCCGTAGATGTGTTCATGGCCCTATTAAGACATTTTCTGACCTTACCTCGTAAGCGCTCTAATTCCGGGCCCCACCATTTGTTATCGCCAGGTGGACGGTCCGCTGTGGTGGTCAGTGGGCATGTTTCTCTGTAACATTCCATCATAGAGCTAGTAATGGTGTTAACTTGTGTTTCTATTTGCGTAGTGTTATTTAATACCTCTGTAGCAGGAAGCCCGCAAGTCTCTGATCCAGCAGTTTTTTATATTTTGCCGTATCAGTTTTGCGGGGATTCCTGCTAGGTGGAATCGGTGGTATGTTTACTTGTATTTTAAATCGGATCCATCTGTGGTCAGAGCACGAAGCTTCGGTGGAAACGTGCCAGTCTTTGATGTGGTCTCTTGCCTTATTCGTGGCTAGAGTGAGATCGATAATTGTTTTACAACGTTTAGTGACAAAGGTAGGTTCTGAGCCTGCGTTGAGTAAGTTCAGATTAGTTGTGAATAAGTATTCAACTAGCGCCTTACCTCTGCTGTTGCTTGTCTCCATACCCCATAGAGTGTGGTGTGCGTTTGCGTCAGTTGCCACCAGTACCTCCAGCCCAGTACTCTCGCAGTAATCCACGAGTCTCGCGAGGTCCCCCCGACCCCCCGTAGATAAAGTTCAATTCGGGTTGGGTGACTTCAAAACAAATTACAATTATTAAGTGACCTTTTACGTCCCTCTAGAAAACATAAACCTTGATAAATAATGGTGTTTAGATTCTGAATCACAGAAATTGCGCGGATAAGAAGTGAAGAACGAGGTGTTTGAATGGAATATTAATGAAATGAAACGTTCATTTAAACGCAAATCTTCAAAGTCAAATATTATCTCTTTTTCAGGTACAATCGTAGCACAGTAAGTGCAGCAGTAACTAGCGTCCTCACAGGCGAATTAGACGCCTTTATTTACGACGGCACCGTACTTGATTATTTAGTATCACAAGTAAGTATACCAACAAAAAGTTAGATAGGTATAATGAAATATCTCAACTTGTTCCAAAGTTAATCAATAATAATTTTCCCGCAGGACGAAGACTGTCGACTCTTAACAGTAGGATCGTGGTACGCGATGTCCGGGTACGGACTAGCGTTCACGCGCAACTCAAAATATGTCAGTATGTTCAACAAGAGGTTACTCGACCTACGGGCTAATGGAGACCTTGAAAGGTTACGGAGGTAAGATTTCCTGCGTAGCTGTTTAGATAGATCTAGGGTCGCACATATGGTGCATGATTTAAATATCTAATGAAAGATCTACGGCTGTAGATAAGCGTCGCTGGCAGCTACATGCCATCGACTACGGCTACAGCGACTACGAATGCTTTCATTTGAGGACAGCGTTCAGTTTCATCTACGATTATAGAGGTGAAAAGAATGTAGATGTTCAAAATGCGTCTACGATATAATGGTCAAAAGAATGTAGATAGCAAGAACTCACACGTAATTTTGCAGGTACTGGATGACGGGGACGTGTAAGCCGAACAAGCAGGAGCACAAGTCGTCGGACCCGCTGGCCCTGGAGCAGTTCCTGTCGGCGTTCCTGCTTCTGATGGCGGGCATCCTCCTGGCGGCGCTGCTGCTGCTGCTGGAGCACGTGTACTTCCGCTACATGCGCGAGCACCTGGCCGCCTCCACGGCGGGCTCGTGCTGCGCGCTCGTGTCCCTGTCTATGGGTGCGTACCATCAGTAGAGTAGCTCCTGCTGTCTATGGGTGCGTACCATCAGTAGAGTAGTTCCTGCTGTCTATGGGTGCGTACCATCAGTAGAGTAGTTCCTGTTCTGATGGCGGGCATCCTCCTGGCGGCGCTGCTGCTGCTGCTGGAGCACGTGTACTTCCGCTACATGCGCGAGCACCTGGCCGCCTCCACGGCGGGCTCGTGCTGCGCGCTCGTGTCCCTGTCTATGGGTGCGTACCATCAGTAGAGTAGTTCCTGCTGTCTATGGGTGCGTACCATCAGTAGAGTAGTTCCTGCTGTCTATGGGTGCGTACCATCAGTACAGTAGTTGCTGCTGTCTATGGGTGCGTACCATCAGTAGAGTACTTCCTGCTGTCTATGGGTGCGTACCATCAGTAGAGTAGTTCCTGCTGTCTATGGGTGCGTACCATCAGTAGAGTACTTCCTGCTGTCTATGGGTGCGTACCATCAGTAGAGTAGTTCCTGCTGTCTATGGGTGCGTACCATCTGTAGAGTAGTTCCTGCTGTCTATGGGTGCGTACCATCAGTAGAGTAGTTCCTGCTGTCTATGGGTGCGTACCATCAGTAGAGTAGTTCCTGCTGTCTATGGGTGCGTACCATCAGTAGAGTAGTTCCTGCTGTCTATGGGTGCGTACCATCAGTACAGTAGCTCCTGCTGTCTATGGGTGCGTGCGTACCATCAGTAGAGTAGTTCCTGCTGTCTATGGGTGCGTACCATCAGTAGAGTAGTTCCTGCTGTCTATGGGTGCGTACCATCAGTAGAGTAGTTCCTGCTGTCTATGGGAGCGTACCATCAGTAGAGTAGTTCCTGCTGTCTATGGGTGCGTACCATCAGTAGAGTAGTTCCTGCTGTCTATGGGTGCGTACCATCAGTAGAGTAGTTCCTGCTGTCTATGGGTGCGTACCATCAGTAGAGTACTTCCTGCTGTCTATGGGTGCGTACCATCAGTAGAGTAGTTCCTGCTGTCTATGGGTGCGTACCATCAGTAGAGTAGTTCCTGCTGTCTATGGGTGCGTACCATCAGTAGAGTACTTCCTGCTGTCTATGGGTGCGTACCATCAGTAGAGTAGTTCCTGCTGTCTATGGGTGCGTACCATCAGTAGAGTAGTTCCTGCTGTCTATGGGTGCGTACCATCAGTAGAGTAGTTCCTGCTGTCTTTGGGTGCGTACCATCAGTAGAGTAGTTCCTGCTGTCTATGGGTGCGTACCATCAGTAGTGTAGTTCCTGCTGTCTATGTGTGCGTACCATCAGTAGAGTAGTTCCTGCTGTCTATGGGTGCGTACCATCAGTAGAGTAGTTCCTGCTGTCTATGGGTGCGTACCATCAGTAGAGTAGTTCCTGCTGTCTATGGGTGCGTACCATCAGTAGAGTAGTTCCTGCTGTCTTTGGGTGCGTACCATCAGTAGAGTAGTTTCTGCTGTCTATGGGTGCGTACCATCAGTAGAGTAGTTCCTGCTGTCTATGGGTGCGTACCATCAGTAGAGTAGTTCCTGCTGTCTATGGGTGCGTACCATCAGTAGAGTAGTTCCTGCTGTCTATGGGTGCGTACCATCAGTAGAGTAGTTCCTGCTGTCTATGGGTGCGTACCATCAGTAGAGTAGTTCCTGCTGTCTATGGGTGCGTACCATCAGTAGAGTAGTTCCTGCTGTCTATGGGTGCGTACCATCAGTAGAGTAGTTCCTGTTCAGATGGCGGGCATCCTCCTGGCGGCGCTGCTGCTGCTGCTGGAGCACGTGTACTTCCGCTACATGCGCGAGCACCTGGCCGCCTCCACGGCGGGCTCGTGCTGCGCGCTCGTGTCCCTGTCTATGGGTGCGTACCATCAGTAGAGTAGTTCCTGCTGTCTATGGGTGCTTACCATCAGTAGAGTACTTCCTGCTGTCTATGGGTGCGTACCATCAGTAGAGTAGTTCCTGCTGTCTATGGGTGCGTACCATCAGTAGAGTAGTTCCTGCTGTCTATGGGTGCGTACCATCAGTAGAGTAGTTCCTGCTGTCTATGGGTGCGTACCATCAGTAGAGTAGTTCCTGCTGTCTGTGGGTGCGTACCATCAGTAAAGTAGTTCCTGCTGTCTATGTGTGCGTACTATCAGTAGAGTAGTTCCTGCTGTCTATGGGTGCGTACCATCAGTAGAGTAGTTCCTGCTGTCTATGGGTGCGTACCATCAGTAGAGTAGTTCCTGCTGTCTATGGGTGCGTACCATCAGTAAAGTAGTTCCTGCTGTCTATGTGTGCGTACTATCAGTAGAGTAGTTCCTGCTGTCTATGGGTGCGTACCATCAGTAGAGTAGTTCCTGCTGTCTATGGGTGCGTACCATCAGTAGAGTAGTTCCTGCTGTCTATGGGTGCGTAGTGCGTACCATCAGTAGAGTAGTTCCTGCTGTCTATGGGTGCGTACCATCAGTAGAGTAGTTCCTGCTGTCTGTGGGTGCGTACCATCAGTAAAGTAGTTCCTGCTGTCTATGTGTGCGTACTATCAGTAGAGTAGTTCCTGCTGTCTATGGGTGCGTACCATCAGTAGAGTAGTTCCTGCTGTCTATGGGTGCGTACCATCAGTAGAGTAGTTCCTGCTGTCTATGGGTGCGTACCATCAGTAGAGTAGTTCCTGCTGTCTATGGGTGCGTACCATCAGTAGAGTAGTTCCTGTTCTGATGGCGGGCATCCTCCTGGCGGCGCTGCTGCTGCTGCTGGAGCACGTGTACTTCCGCTACATGCGCGAGCACCTGGCCGCCTCCACGGCGGGCTCGTGCTGCGCGCTCGTGTCCCTGTCTATGGGTGCGTACCATCAGTAGAGTAGTTCCTGCTGTCTATGGGTGCGTACCATCAGTAGAGTAGTTCCTGCTGTCTATGGGTGCGTACCATCAGTAGAGTAGTTCCTGCTGTCTATGGGTGCGTACCATCAGTAGAGTAGTTCCTGTTCTGATGGCGGGCATCCTCCTGGCGGCGCTGCTGCTGCTGCTGGAGCACGTGTACTTCCGCTACATGCGCGAGCACCTGGCCGCCTCCACGGCGGGCTCGTGCTGCGCGCTCGTGTCCCTGTCTATGGGTGCGTACCATCAGTAGAGTAGTTCCTGCTGTCTATGGGTGCGTACCATCAGTAGAGTAGTTCCTGCTGTCTATGGGTGCGTACCATCAGTAGAGTAGTTCCTGCTGTCTATGGGTGCGTACCATCAGTAGAGTAGTTCCTGTTCTGATGGCGGGCATCCTCCTGGCGGCGCTGCTGCTGCTGCTGGAGCACGTGTACTTCCGCTACATGCGCGAGCACCTGGCCGCCTCCACGGCGGGCTCGTGCTGCGCGCTCGTGTCCCTGTCTATGGGTGCGTACCATCAGTAGAGTAGTTCCTGCTGTCTATGGGTGCGTACCATCAGTAGAGTAGTTCCAGCTGTCTATGGGTGCGTACCATCAGTAGAGTAGTTCCTGCTGTCTATGGGTGCATACCATCAGTAGAGTAGTTCCTGCTGTCTATGGGTGCGTACCATCAGTAGAGTAGTTCCTGCTGTCTATGGGTGCGTACCATCAGTAGAGTAGTTCCTGCTGTCTATGAGTGCGTACCATCAGTAGAGTAGTTCCTGCTGTCTATGGGTGCGTACCATCAGTAGAGTAGTTCCTGCTGTCTATGGGTGCGTACCATCAGTAGAGTAGTTCCTGCTGTCTATGGGTGCGTACCATCAGTAGAGTAGTTCCTGCTGTCTATGGGTGCGTAGTGCGTACCATCAGTAGAGTAGTTCCTGCTTCTGATGGCGGGCATCCTCCTGGCGGCGCTGCTGCTGCTGCTGGAGCACGTGTACTTCCGCTACATGCGCGAGCACCTGGCCGCCTCCACGGCGGGCTCGTGCTGCGCGCTCGTGTCCCTGTCTATGGGTGCGTACCATCAGTAGAGTAGTTCCTGCTGTCTATGGGTGCGTACCATCAGTAGAGTAGTTCCTGCTGTCTATGGGTGCGTACCATCAGTAGAGTAGTTCCAGCTGTCTATGGGTGCGTACCATCAGTAGAGTAGTTCCTGTTCAGATGGCGGGATTCTCCTGGCGGCGCTGCTGCTGCTACTGTAGCACGTGTACTTCCGCTACATGCGCGAGCACCTGGCCGCCTCCTGTCTATGGGTATTTAATTAAGAATAACCAGTATACGTTGATCCCTAACATGGATTTATCGATGTTTGATATGATGCTGAGTAGATCCGTAGATCCAACATCTTTTACACAAAAGAAGCATTTATACAATAAAATACACAATAAGAAAAAACTGTCATATTTATGTCCAAAAGAACGAAACCGTACAAGTAAAATTCCAACATATATGACATGACAGTCGTAACATAACTTGCTCCGCCGTCCTATTATACGGATATACGTAACTATAGTTGAGACGGCCACTAGCTGCACGCTTCGTTTCTCACTTGTGTTTACCACCAACTGTCATACGGCGGCGAATGAAGCTAGTGGCCGTCGCAACCATAGCACTTTTTTTCACAATGATGATGTATTGAACTGTTTTTGTTGCAGGTCAATCTCTTTCCTTCCACGGCGCCGTAGTCGAGGCGGCAGCTCACGGCTACGGAGCCGCCGGCCGAGGCCACTGCCGCTCTGCCGTCTGCGCGGCACAAGTAAGAACATACATATATCACGCCTTTATCCATTGTCGGCTAGGCAGAGCGTAAACGGCTGCAAAAAACGGCTGTTTACATTACGTCTGACAAAAGTTTGAAAGTCATTCAGAAGACTGTGTATCACCATAGTATAGTGAAAGGTTGTCAGTTTGCAATACATCTACTCTCAAATCCAATAGGCGCTTCTTGCGACACTCACAGGAAAGATATGGAGTGATGCTATTTATAAGCCGGCACCACACGGCAGTTTAGTGAGAACTGAACAATTAAATAGCTATTAAAACAATGGCAATAAAGGAAAATGATCCTAGCCATTGAGCACGGATTGGTAGGTCCGTCGGGATAAAACTTCCTAAAAGGGTCTCGCGCCAGCTTTCAAATCTAGCCTTGGCGGTTTCACTAATAGTCTGCAGTAGTTACCATAGGCTGTGCCTAGGGCAAATATTAGATAAAAGTTACTGTAGAGCGCACATATCGGTCAGATAACTAAGGTCAGATATAATCTTGCTACGAGGTGCTACGGCGTAGACGTTTGTAACACTGTGGATCAAGATAACAAATTTTTCATATGGTTTTTATAATCATTTCATAACAAAACATGTGATATAATTTTAACTCCGTTATACTTGTCACATTTCGTATAACACGCAGGTCTACCCATTTCGTCAACTTTATATTGGTCGAAGATCGACTTGTACCTAATAAACATTTCGTAGATAATGAATTATTGACACCGCTAAGGTGACGACGGAGTTTTAATTTCATGAAAGTCATAATCATAAATAATTATTGCAATATGCTACCACAAATTAGGGAAACGGCGCGCGGGGCGCATGCTACGTCGTAGACCTGCAACGCTGAAATCATTTGTAATTATTTTTGATGAACCATAAAGGACGTGTAAACAGATTGGTCAATTTCTCACATGACTTACAGGTATGGCGTGCGCGGCACGAGCGCGACGCGGCGATGGCGCGCGCGCGGCAGCTGGCGGCGGCGCTGGCGGCGCACGGGCTGCAACCACCGCCTCGGCGGCTCGCGTCGGCGGCGGCGCTACTGGCGGGCGGCGAGGCGCACGACGCCACGCACCCGCGCACGCTGTACGCCCCCGCCGACCTCCTGCCTGATCTCGACCGGCCGCTCTCTTGTGGCGATCTACGCCAGAGGTAGGTTACCTCACTGCAACCACCGCGTCGGCGCCTCGCGTCGGCGGCGGCGCGGCGCTACTGGCGGGCGGCGAGGCGCACGACGCCACGCACCCGCGCACGCTGTACGCCCCCGCCGACCTCCTGCCTGATCTCGACCGGCCGCTCTCTTGTGGCGATCTACGCCAGAGGTAGGTTACCTCACTGCAACCACCGCGTCGGCGGCGGCGCTGCTGGCGGGCGGCGAGGCGCACGACGCCACGCACCCGCGCACGCTGTACGCCCCCGCCGACCTCCTGCCTGATCTCGACCGGCCGCTCTCTTGTGGCGATCTACGCCAGAGGTAGGTTACCTCACTGCAACCACCGCGTCGGCGGCGGCGCTGCTGGCGGGCGGCGAGGCGCACGACGCCACGCACCCGCGCACGCTGTACGCCCCGCCGACCTCCTGCCTGATCTCGACCGGCCGCTCTCTTGTGGCGATCTACGCCAGAGGTAGGTTACCTCACTGCAACCACCGCGTCGGCGGCGGCGCTGCTGGCGGGCGGCGAGGCGCACGACGCCACGCACCCGCGCACGCTGTACGCCCCCGCCGACCTCCTGCCTGATCTCGACCGGCCGCTCTCTTGTGGCGATCTACGCCAGAGGTAGGTTACCTCATTGCAACCACAGCCTCGGCCTCTCGCGTCGGCGGCGGCGCGGCGCTACTGGCGGGTTGTGATATGCTAAGATGCGTATCATCACGCCCTCGATAAGAGGCTTAGATAGAAACCATACCGAGTTCCCGAAGCAGAGTCTCCAGAGGGCGGCGAGACCTACTACCTGATCTCGACCGGCCGCTCTCTTGTGGCGATCTACGCCAGAGGTAGGTTACACGCTGTGGTGTCTCACTAGTATAGTACAAGGTGCTCTTGGACTAATCATCTAACACACAAGTCTACCATTTCGTCGACTTTATAGGTAGACTTATTTAGGTCATTATCATTAATTAGGTGCAATTATTTCTCCTAGAATACTACGGCGTAGACATTTCGTAGATAATAAAATGTTGATGGCCACTACGACTTTTTGTGCTACAAGGTGCTACGGCGTAGACATTTGTAAAACTTTGGATCAAGATAACACTGATTTTTCTGAGTTCACCTAAGTATTGAACTAAGCTGGATTTTTCTCTCCAAGATTACTTCCATGCTGGTCTAATAAATAGCTCTGAAACCAAACGAAAAGCGTGGGCTTGTAAAAAACCCACCAGTCAACGCAAGGCTGTCGATGGAATACTGAGATCATTACGGGGGTTTTATATTATTATTAATTCCAAACTCTAATATTGTTTCAGGGAGCGGACGCGAGTAGAAATGGAAACAGTGCTGTGAGGCGTGTATTGCGCCACCCTATTTCAATTCCTGAAGGCTGTTCTTACACCAAGTTATACAAGACGAAGTTAGTTATACCTAATGTTAAAATACGGACAGATTAAAAAAAGCGTTGTAATTATTAAATAAATTATTCCAATTATTAAAAAAACAGAGAGCTGGAAACGTAGATAGCGAAGCGTTGTTGTGGGACTCGCGCGCAGCGCAGGCTGGGCGCCGGGCGCGCGTCCAAGTGTTGTCTACTACAATAAAATATATTTTTTGGACAATATTGTGCTGTTTTATATCCATCCTTCTGTTGTCGAGTGAGTGTAAATAAATCCAACAAGTGAATGTCTTATTTATTTTGTGAACGCTATGGAGAAAAGTGAAACAACTGACAAAACCATTGCGGCCTTCCACGCAAATAACGCTATGTGGTATTCCGGTAATATTAGAATGTATGTACTTAGCTGGAAATAAAAGATACAATAGTTGAGTAGAAGTGGGGTAGTAAGAGCAGACACTTCATTCATGGACCAATACCACAAAGTAAGTATTGGCTAGCGCAATACCACAAAGTAAGTATTGGCTAGTGTGCCAATACGGAGTGCGTAGGTACCTACCCTTTGTTTGTGTTGACGAACAAGACGGTAGGTAGGCACAAAGTACTTAAGTATTGGAGGTAGGTAAGTAAGTTACATTACATACCTATGGGGGAATTTCAAATTTCCGCAACCAATGAAATAATTTAAAATTTTGACCCGACTGCCTCAGGAGGGTTATGTTTTTCGAGAGTATGTATGTATTTAGGTATGTGTGTACCTACACAAAATAGAGAATTTACTAGCCAATACTTACTTTGTGTTATGTATCCAGAAAATCGTTTTCACGGGCTACAGCCCAAACGGCTGGGCGGATATGGACACGATGTCGTTAGATTCATAGTCTAATAAAACATGGTCTTTCCTTCCCAGAGAAACACAAGACAACGTCACTTAGTATTGCCACTTTATTTCAATAAAATACGTTATGGGGTAAATTCAATCTCAGAACAATGGGTTAAAATATTTCTTAATAATTTTATAATTTAGATTTACGTGTGTATTAACTTTAACTTTACAGCGACACTCAAATTTTATTTATTAGTTAACAGTATCTTATATGATTTACAAAAAAATAATAAGAGTGGGTAATTCTGGTAACCCACAAGCGTGATGACGTAGTCTTGTGTTGGTCACGTGGTTCACGAGCCTCGGAAAGAAATACCAGGCGGAGTATCTTATTATACCATGGTTAGATTCATCTCAGCAGCGCGAGTGACACTTGCTACTCATAAATTCAAGATTGCAGATTTTTATCGCAAAATACAACTTTGAAATTACCGCAGCCGGGTCTTGTTTTTAATAAATCTGAAAATTAAAATAATCTCTACCTTGATCACAACGGGGGGGAGACGTTTACCTACCTAATAATAGTTAGGTATACAGACCCGATTTAAGACACAGAGGTCCCGGGTTCGATTCCCCGCTCGATATATAAATCACGCACGCCTATATCCCTTGCGGGTAGAGCGTAAACGGCTGCAGAAATCACCACATCTGACAAAAGTTTGAGAATCATATAGTAGACGACTGTGTATCACCATAGTGACAGGTTGTCAGCCTGTCGCCTAAAATTGCAATACAAATAAACCACTCAACTTTTAGTCGCTTCTTACGACAACCACGGGAAAGATGGGGTGACATGCTATAGCCGGCACTACACGGATATACAACGTGTTACAATTACAAAACAACCAATAAAGCTCCCAGTCCCATACAAATTGAGTTCGTTTTGTATGGGAGGCACAATATATATATTTTTTTCATTTTTCTACTCATGTTCCATGGGGAAAGTTGTTCAGTTTTATGAGTACCTTGACCTCCTTTCAGCTTTATTGGTTGTTTTGCAACACCCAGTATAAATGAAAGAAAATACATTTGACTTTAAACAACAGCCCAAATCTGGGTTCTAAATTTCTGTCTTCCGTGTCCATTTTATTCTACCCTGCCTTGAACCCTTGTTCTCTGACAACCTTGACCTTTAAAACTAAATCACTGCAGCAAATTGTGTGGTCTAACAACGTGGCTAAATTAATATAGCACGTTCATACTGAAGAGACTTTGGCCGGCGACTTATTATCGGAAGTCCGTGTGTCGTCGTCGAGGTGTGCAACCGTTTTACGTCGACCTTGACGTAAAACGGTTGCAAAACGGTCTTTGCGCAAAACGAAACGGAAACGGGGAACCAGCCGAGTGAATGAATGAATGAATGGAAATTAAACGTCATCCTTCATGAAATGACGAGACGAAATTAGAATTTTCAAATGTATTTTTTGCTTTATTTTCTCTAAGTAATACTAATTTATCTGGTCTTATTAAGTTTTATACTCGTTCTGCAGAGTAACAGTGGAATGATATTCGGGTTCAAAGAGCACTAACAAATTTTATTTTCGATTTAGATAATTTTACAATGTTTACACCTAGACACTTTCAATGACAGTATTTTTTCACATCACTGTGACACGACAACACTTGACACAGTCAAAGTCATACACAGATGAGCTCTATGCACAGGCCACTATTTTGTCCAAAAAGGTCTGCGCCTAACACTTTCCCTTGCACTTTAGGTATTTCTACTGCAAACACCTAAT
The DNA here is from genome assembly GCA_024500475.1 of Phthorimaea operculella. Classification (NCBI taxonomy): domain Eukaryota; kingdom Metazoa; phylum Arthropoda; class Insecta; order Lepidoptera; family Gelechiidae; genus Phthorimaea; species Phthorimaea operculella. The sequence continues at coordinate 1,850,293 of JANFCV010000009.1, forward strand.
AGGGCACACGTTCTGGCTTGCTTCGGCTTCGGAACAGCCTTGGTCAAGAAGTCAGCCAGTTGCTCATCTGAGCTCACTTTCTTCACTACCAGACAGCCTTCTTCTACAACTTCTCTGACGAAGAAGTGTCTTATTCTGATGTGTTTGGTTCTCTTATGGAACTCAGGGTTGTGCGCCAGCCGTATAGCAGCCTCATTGTCTACATGCAGTACTGGAACTTCTTTCAGTTTAGTAAGATCTTTGTAGATCCTTGAGAGCCATACTGTTTCTCTGGCTCCTTCACTAGCAGCGACGATTTCTGCTTCTGTTGTAGAAATGGCGACTGACGCTTGTCTTTGGCTTAGCCATGATACAATGCCTCCTGCGTAACGGCATATCAGCCCTGTGGTTGATCTTCCACTTAATTGACACCCTCCATGGTCAGCGTCACTAAAGCATTCAAGTAGGGGGGTTCTTTTGGTGAGCCTTGTACTTGATTCCATAGGAGCTGGTGCCCTTGATATAGCGCATGATACGCTTTACTAAAAGCCAATCTTCTTTAGTTGGAGACTCTAGCTTACGAGATGCAACTCCGACGGCATAAGCGATGTCTGGGCGCGTTCCCGTCATTAAGTAAGCGAGTGACCCAACGGCTTCGCGGTAGGGGAAGTGTGCTTCTGTAGCATCCACTTTCCCTGATTGAGTACTCTCAATTGGTGTCCCGATTGGGTTGCAGTTGGCCATCCCAAATCGTTCTAGTACCTTCTTGGCATAAGCTTCTTGCTTGATAAAGATAGAACCGTCCGCTTCTCTGTTAATTTCCAGACCTAGATAGTACGACGCTGGCTTCGTCGTAATCTTTAACACTGTCCTTAAATCAGCCAGGAAGCTGTTCGCAAGCTCTTCATCAGTGGCAGCTACTAACCCGTCATCAACATAGAGGGTGATGAGTATCTTTTTTATCGTTGATCCGCTTGGTGTATAGACAACAGTCAGCTTCACTCTGTTTGAAGTCCATGTCCAGCAGTATTTGCTCGAAGCAAGAGTTCCAACAACGTGGTGCTTGCTTTAACCCATATAAGCTTCTGTTCAGCCTGAGAACATTCTGCGAGCCGTCTGCATAACCTTCTGGTTGTTGTACGTAGATCTCTTCTTGAAGTTTCCCATTCAAGAACGCAGTACAGACATCGAATTGTACAAGGTGCAGATTCTCTTGGGCGCTGACACTCAATAAAGCTCTTATCGTAGCCATTCTGGCGACAGGGCTAAAGGTTTGATCAAAATCAATACCTTTCCTTTGTCTAAAGCCTTTTACAACAAGTCGGGCTTTATACTTGTCTATGGACCCATCCGGATTTTTCTTGATGCGCAGGACCCACTTGCAGGGCAACGCCTTCCTGCCTTTTGGTAAGGAGCAGGGAGTCCAGACATTTAAATCCTTAAGCGAATTTATTTCACTGTCCATTGCCTTACGCCATTCTTCGCCATCTTGTCGCGCAATGGCATTTTCGTAAGATTCCGGAAAACTGTCATCGACCACAGAACACACTCCACAAACATAGTCCTCGAGTTTTCGTGGTCTCGCAATTTGTGATCTGTCTCTCAGATTATAGCGAGGTTCCTGCTCGACAGGTTCAGCTATCTCTAGCTCTTCCTCATTTGATTCTAAGATCACGTCGTTTGCATCTTCGGGATCTTCAATGCTGTGTTCTTCTTCATGAACTTGATCTTGATCTACCACTCTATCTCCCTCTAGAGCTAGTTCATGGTCTTCAGTTTCCACGTTAGGCTCGGTCTCGGTGATGTTTCTATCTCCGCTCTCAGCTGCCTCTGATTGTAGGGGCATACTAGTGGAGATTTTGAACTCTACGTCGGTTTGGAAAGAGATATCTCTCGACCTCAGCGTTTCTCTTCCGTTCCAAATCCGATAGCCGTCGTCACCTTCGTAGCCTATGAGCATGCCCTTGATGGCTTTCTTGCTCATCTTCTTACGTTTCTGTTTGGGTACATGGACGTAGCATTCGCTACCTATAACTTTCAGATGACTAATCTTTGGTTTCTTTCCGTGCCATAGTTCGTAGGGTGACTTAGATTCCACTCTAGTAGGGCCCGTTCTATTTAGCACGTAAGCGGCCGTGTTGATTAACTCTGCCCATAGTACTTGCGGCATCTCTCCTCGCATGCATCATTGACCTTGCAGCTTCTACGAGGGTGCGGTTCTCTCGCTCACTACAGCCGTTTTGTTCGGGCGTGTAAGGCATTGTTAACCTGTGCTGCACACCTTGGTCTTGTAATATTTTTCGGACAGCGGCATTGTCGAATTCGCCTCCATTGTCTGACAGAATAGTCTTGATTTCGTGCCCAGCCTTCTTTGCTTCTTGAAGCATCATGATGAGCTTGTCTTTGACCTCTGATTTCTGTCTAAGAAAGTAGACAAGTCGGTAACTCGAGTAGTCGTCCTTGAACAGTACATAGTATTTGTACTTCGTAATGCTATCAGCGAAGGGTCCGCAGACATCTGTGTGGATAAGCTCTTCACATCTCGAGGCTCTTTCCCTGGTACCAAAGGGTTTTCTATGTGCCTTCCCATAGATACAGCCTTCACACTTCACTTTGTCAGGAGTAAGCTCTATGCCTAACTCGCGTTTCACTACGCGAATGACGTGGTTCTTATCCTGGTGAGCGAGGCGTTCATGGTATAGCTGCAGCATATTTGAGCCATCGATTACGTTAACCTCTATGGTTCGCTTGACTGACATGACTGTCTTCATTTCCAACTCATACAGTCCGCCAAACGCCGATCTCTTGCCGACAATTCTTGTCGTACCATCAACGTCAAACTTGCACTCTGTAGTCTTTGACGTGAATTCAGTATTCTGCATTCTGTCATGTGCAGCGAGCGGCGAGAAAAGGTTCTTCGTCAGACTTGGTACTAGCCACACATCTCGGAGCATTATCTTCTCCCTCTTGCCATCGACCTTCGCTTCGACCTCTACAGAGCCTTTTCCTACGGCAGGAATTATGGTTCCGTCAGCTGTTGTAACAGTGTGGTCTTTGTCGAATTCATGGAACTCTTTGAAGAAGTCTCTCCTTACAGCTATGTGTGTAGTTGCTCCGTTGTCGACAAACCAATTGTCTCTATTTTGAGTTTGACCTTTCGCACTGGAGCAAGCGTTCACCATCAGTGAGATCTGTTGCACTTGCTTGGATTCTGAGCTTTTGCCTGACGTGCCTTGTACTGGTTTGGGTGGCCTCCCATCTCCAATCCACTTCTTACACTTGCGAACTCTATGTCCTTTTGCATGACAATAGTTGCAAATCAGGTGCTCGTCCTTGCATTTGCGATATCCACTCGGTGCAGTCACTAGGGCTTCCATTCTAGTGGTCTCTTGACTGCCTAAGTCTCTTTCAAAGGTGCAGAGGTGACTCGTCAGACTGTCAATTGTCTTTTCAGACTGCTTCAGCATGAGCCAGCTTGACTTAAAATTGACGAACCGGTCATCCAGAGTATCAAGAATCTTGCATATTAAGAACATTTCGGGTAGTTTCGCAGTTGTGTCTGTTTTGGATAATTCAGCTTTCAAATCGTTCCACAAGTTTTTCAGTTTTGACATATGTGTCGCGATGTCATCTGCCTTGTCATGTTTTGTGCTGAAGAATTCCATGCACAGCGTGTATGCCCTGTCACCCGTGTTCCCGTCAAATAATCTATGCAGCTCCTGCCATACCTCTGATGCCTTCCTGTACCTCATTACTTTGGTTAAGGTGTCTTCTGACATATTTGTGGTCAGCATTAGAAGAGCGCCAGTTTCAGTTTTCTTAAATTTGGCCAAAGCCGCATTATAAGCTGTTACGGCGGCGTCACCTTCTGGGCCTTCTACAGGAGTTGGTGGAGTCAATTTGCCCTCGACGGCTGCCATTGCATTCTCCGTCCCTTCCAGCATTATTGACATTTTGTATTTCCACGTCGTCCAGTTTGATTTCCCGGCCAGCTTCCCAATATCAATTTTCGTCGTAAAATCCATCTTCGAAAAAATTATTCGCGACTCTTCGCCCAAATATTAGCGGGTCCGTGACCTATTAATAAAATATAACTATAATATCAAAAGAGCGCTGGCGAATTTTATTTTCTCGAGTTTATTTACAACAATGTGTTTTCACCTAGAGACTTTTGTTGACAGTATTTTTTCACATCACTGTGACACGACAACACTTGACACAGTCAAAGTCATACACAGATGAGCTCTATGCACAGGCCACTATTTTGTCCAAAAAGGTCTGCGCCTAACAGGTCTTACGCAGTTTTTAATTTATCATTCAAAGGTTCAATATTTCAGGGCATTTTATTAACATATATTGGTAAACTTTATAGAAAATAACCTCTTGCCGGGTATGATAAACTTCATTTTATTTTATTGTTGTTATTATTAATTGATGTAGGTGTAGACTGATTGCGAGTTTGCTTTCTATATTTTAGCAAAGATGAGTACCGTTTCTAAGGCTTTATCTAAAGACATCATAGTTCTTACACCGAATGGGCGCCGGCAGAAAGTCCATTGCTCGCCCGACACCACAATATTGCAGGTCAGTCAATTTCAGAAGACTTCTTAACTATTCTATGAAGTTCTTATATTATCTCCGAGAAAGTATGCATTATAGTACCTACTCTTATAAAAATGTTTTTCACTTACTATTCTAATTAGATTACCATTTTCAGGTATTGGAAGACGCCTGTGCAAAACATGGCTTTGAAGCAACACAATATGATTTGAAGCATCACAACCATATTCTAGACTTATCAACCACACTAAGATTTTCAAATTTGCCGAACAAGGCTACTCTTGAAATGGTTGAGGCAGAAAGAACCAGGAATGAATCTAATGTCACCATTGGATTATTACTTGAAGATGGTAAATGATTAAATAGATAAAGATCAATAACTTTTTTGACAATATTAATAATTTGTTAAAATAATTTATTTAAAATGTTTTAGGTGACAGAAGAACTGCAGATTTCCCACCAAACACATCATTATATGACTTAGTGACTTCATTAGCTGAATCTGAGCTGAATTCTCTACAAAACCCTACAGTAATGTACATGCGGCAGGAAGTTACAGGCCTGAATGCAATGAAGGAAAAGACTCTAAGACAGCTTGGTTTGATGAGTGGTCGAGCAATACTTAGATTACTGAACAAAGCAGATGAAGCAAAGTAAGCAAATTCAATGACATTCATGATTTCTTTTAATAATTATTATTTCATTTACATAACATTTTAAACCCACCCACAGGCAAGCAAATGTTTCTGCAGTATACAGAGTTCCACTACCAGAAAACAAAGTTGAATCTGTTACAAATGAACATCCAAAACAAGAGGATTTAACTAAATCAGGTCCATCTACTTCAAAGAAGATGGATACAACTCACATTGACCCTTTGAAGCTGATCAAGGATGTGAAGCAGTCTCAGAGTAAACAGAAAGAAACCAAAGAATCACCAGAGAATATTCCAGTTAAAACACCAGAGAGTGTGCCAGCAGAAGTTCCTATGGAAGTAGACAGCAAGCCAGATGAACAACCAACAAGTACTGGCAGATTTCAGCCTCTAACACAAGAAAACCTAGAAAGGAGACTCAAAATAGAAGAAGAAGTCACGTTCGTAAGTATGCTAGTTACAAATCTATTCTAAGCTCTACACTACCTACATCATACACGATAACTTTTATATAATCTTATTACAGTTGGGAGCCCAAAAGGCTATTGCTTTTAAGCAACCTGAAGAGAAGCAGGATGAAACAATGGATCTCTCTGATGATTTCTATGACCTTACTGTTGATGAGGTCAGGAGGTTATACAGAGACTTGCAGCAGCAGAGAATGGAAGTTGAGAATTCACCACTTCTTACTGCTGAGAAAAGAGATGAGATTTCAAAACAAGTAAGTATTTAAACTGAAGATTTGTCAATTTATGGTTAATATTATCAATACTGATGAATTTCTATTCCCTTTCAGACATCTGAACAAAAAATGGCTGGATATAAACATGCTGTTGTTAGGATTCAATTTCCTGATAGAATTATACTTCAGGGTGTTTTTCTGCCAACAAGTACCATTGCTGATGTTCATAATTTTATAAAGGAACATCTAGATAATCCAAATCGACCATTTCACATATGTAAGTATCTAACTTTAACTTTAAACTATTTAGATTTATTAACTTTATTTGTATGCAGTGGAGTTAACTGATAATGATAATTTTTCAGTCACTACTCCTCTGAAAGAATCATTAGATCCCAAAATGACTCTACTGGAAGCAAAATTTGTGCCATGTGTGCACATGCACTTTAAATGGGCTGATGATGATGCATCAACTACTACTTTGAAATATCTGAAGGATGAAATATACACTAAGCAAACTTCAAGTGATGCTGCTAGCATATTGGCTTCAAAATACAGGTAATTTAAAGAATAGTATGTTATAATTTGTATATGATGTTGGAAGTAATGATGAGTAATAAATGTGATGAGATGACTAGTTATTTTCCACTATCCCGCAGGGCGCCCAGTAGAAGAAAGATGGATGATTCATCAGAATCAGGACGATCAAATGCAAGTTCTGCATCAACAGCTAAAACCAGTAAATTGCCTAAATGGTTCAAGAGATAAAAATGTGGATAAAACCAAATGTCTTACTTATGTTGTATGTGCATGTTGCATTGTGTATGGATCAAAAGTGAAATAATTCTGCTCTGCATTCAAAGTACCTAGTCCAACTATGGACTCGTATCTGCTTTACTTTCTATATAATGTCTTTTGTCATTTTCAGTTAATTAGAGCTGGCAGTTTATTTTTTGACTCATTTTTCTTGCAACTGTCGCTTTTCGGACATTTTAGCAACTTGTGTGGCTAGTCTAACTAAACTTCCAATGAAGTTCACAAGTTAGAGGTCACAAGGCCTATTATGCAGTTAAGCAGAAATTAGAACTGACTATGTAAAAAGTTTATCTATATGCGCACATTTTTAATTAAGCCCGCTGGCCGCATTAAATGCGATTAGCTCTTATCTACTCTATTTAACTTTATTCATTTTTCTTAAAGATTTCTTTGATGCATCAGAAATATAGATATCCTTTTGATTTATGCCTGTGAACTCTTTTTTTATCATTATATGTATGCAAGATTATGTTATAATTTCATGTGTAATATAAATACAGTTAATTTATGTAAGAAAATATTTTATTTCTAAGATAATTTATAATACAAAAAATAACTTACCTAAATTAAAACAAATCACAATTGGATGAAGGATGGCAAAGCACCTAGTTTACATCTAGTAGGCTTAATCACTTCTACTTCCATAGGAGCAGTGTCTTCTACGACTTCTTTATAGTACCTACAATCTTTATCATCTTCTACTTTATCTGAAGACTGAACTGAAGTACCTCCATCTATATTCTCCTTTTTCTCGACTTTTATATTTATTCTTGATTTTACATTGATTTTTTTTGTATTGACTTTATTTACAGTCTTTTTATTATTTCTATGTGGGTATGGGCACTTCTTCCTTAGGCATGATCCTTTTATAGCTTGATCTGGACACAGATTTATATGACGATTCAAACATTCGTTTCCTTTTTCACAGTAACCTTTTAAGAAATCTAAGCAGATCTTGGTTTTTTCATTTAATTTAACATGAAGGTAAGGGCAATCTTCTCTGGTGCACATGCCATTTAGATAGAAAGAACATGTAGGCATCTTTTCTGCTGTAACTTCATGTGATAAAAGGCAATTCTTGTCATGGCATACCCCTTTGAGGAATTTTCTGCAGATTGATACATGTTTTTTATCATGCAGAAACTCACACTTCCCTCTGGAGTTCCTGAGACATGTGCCATATTTTCTAAACAGTGGACATGGAATATTGTTTTTCTTGAATTTCGTAATGTCCACCCTCATTTTTAGTTTCTGGCTAGATCCCAGCATAATCTTAGATGAATTAAGAGACCTTCTTTTGATTGGTGTTTTGAATTCTGCCCTTCTTGCTTTAGTGCCTGTGTTATTCTTTATTAATTTGAACCTGTTGTTTGTGAAGTATGTCCTGCTGACTCTTCTACTTTTGTCTGCAGCTGCTGGAACATTTGTTTGAGGCAAGACTTTAGGCACTGGTCTGTCATTTTGAGTTTGCAATTTCTTAACATGCTCTAATGATACTGTTTTATATTTGCTGATTTTCATTTTAGTTACAGGTATATTAGTATTGTTCAATCCAACATTTGAGTTTGCAATATTATTTTGTCTTACCAAACTGTACCTTGACTTAGAAAGGGTCATGGGTAGGGTGTTATGTGGCATTACTTTTGGAGTCACATTGGGCAATTGTAGACTGTCTGTGCTAGTCACTGTACTAGTTTTGCTATTTACATAATATGTATTCAATGTTGATCTATATGTTGAGTCATAATAACTACTCATCATTGGTGTACTTCTTCCAGCATTGCCTGTTGGGGCATTAGGCATTCCATAATAACTGCTCATAGTGGATGTGGCTATAGGTGTTGTATAATGTTCACTCACTATTGTCATGGGTGTATTTGCTCTAACAAAATTAGGATTCACATAAATTTTGGGCTTGGTGCTTGGTGGCTGGGGATTGATATAATGAATATTTTTATGAAAGTTGGGATTGAGATACATTGAACCACTCTGTGATACAAAAGTACTCCTTGTATCTGCAGGTACTGCCACACTTTGCCCATTGTGAGGTTTTAAAGTACTTCTTCCTGTCTGTGACACTAAAGTACTTATTCCACTCTGGAAATTGGGGTTTACATATACCCTTCTTGCATTCTGTGCACTCTTATCAGCATTGGTAAAACTTCCAATATGATAATGTGAATCCATGTTTATAATAGAGAATATTGGAAAAACTTGTTGCCAGTTTTGCAGATTACTTGATCAACTGGCACAGACATTAGGGTTTTACCAATCTCCTGTGTGACAATCTCATTCAACTGAGGTAGAATCATAGAGAGCTCATCCTGTTTATCACCATTCACCCAAAGTATGCTCATGTGGAAAGAGGGATCCTGTAATAAAGATTTTCAATTTTACAACTTCAGATAAACAATCCAGCAAAATACAATACCTTCTCAACAGCTGTGTTTTGACCAATACAACAGCATCTATAAAGAAATACTCACTTCATAAAAGGTAGGTAGTTTATATTCTTCTAGAACTTTATCTATCTTCTGTGTAACTTCTTGCAAATATGTGTTGCTAAAGAGATCTGCTTTCAGTGCAATAAATGTCCTCGTCCTTTCTTCGTTGCAATATATTTTAACTGAGTCAAAGCCCAAATCAAAACTGAAACAGAATTATTAATGAAATAACTTTAAAAAAAGTCTGTTTTATAATTTATTCAAAAAATTAAAATAAGTTATAGAAATGTACACATACCTTTTGAAATTTCCTAATGCAACTTGAAGAGATGTTGTAAAAGGTGTTATCAGATGGTACGAAAGAACAACTGTCTTTGACAAACTCACATGGACGTCTTCAATTTTCTGACAAGAATCAATTGAAACTACTGCTAACTGTAACTTGGCCACCAGTTTTTGAAAATCGTCGTCTTCAGGATCTGGAAAAAATAAAGGAGAAAATAATAAATATCTTGTAACATAAAACTAGAATGGATGTATCATCATTAGTCTATACATACATTTAATATACACAAATGTAACCCAGTTGCCCCGTTCGTGAGGAAAGGCTCTACTGCGACCTCCGTGCAAGGCAGGGTCGTCTGTATGATCGTCTCTAGGTACTACAGCTACTTTACTCAAGTCAGGTGGTGGTAACTTCTGTCTGCAATTATAATATAGAGGTGAAGCACCATCAAAACTTACTAAAACAATACTTCAAATCTAGTTAACGTGCGTTATTATCAATTCTAAACAGCATACAAAAAATCTTACCTCTTCCTGTTCACTGGAACGTATTCTTCGTCCTCGTCTGAATTGGACCCGTAACCATATCCACAAATGTATGCAAGCCCGGACATCAGAAAAGCGGGCTAGGTTTCTATTTTCTTGAAGAAATCCACAGTCACCGTATTTATTCTACAAAAATATTCAACAAAAAGGCAAACATGCAAAATTGCGACTTTACTTCACTTACACAATGAACGAATGAGATATATGTCAAATGTCAATCAAATGTCACTGATTTCTATTCATTCATTTGTCTATGATTAAAAAAAATTCAGTTTCCGTTTCAATATTCTTTTATTGGCAGCATTGGGTACGTTCACGCGCGCCTTTTGTATAAAAGTTAAACTATGACAGTTCGTAAAACCTCGTTTTGGAGCGTAGTTTGGGAGGAATTTCCTACTTGTCAAAATTTTAAATACCCCGTTCACCGTGCCGCCCGGAGAATTTTTCTCGATGTCTCGACATAGATAATTTTTCTCCGAACGTCACTTTTGACAGTAGGTAACAGTTTTATTTACGAGCTACGTGATTCTTTTATCATCATTTCTTAATTTTTTGTGTTTCATACGATAATTTTAATAGATGATTTGTGTTTATAAGCAAAGTAAATGTATTCAAGTAATAAATTTACTTTAAATTAAAACTATTTGTGCCGGTAAAAGTGAAATTATGAAGCAAAAACAAGGTGGAGTTCTCTACGCTGATCTTTACAGGTAATTTGGCTTTTATTTTCATAATATCTGTTTAGGAACCGATGAAAACTATATAAGAATTCATTATCTTGTAGATATAACCAATATTTATTTGAAAACTAAGCAAGTTTACGTTAGGAATATTTTGCAAAACTTGTTGGTTTTTTTCAGCATTATGTTGTTATTTCTTTCTTAGAACGACATGAATCATGCTCTATTAGCGTATAAGTTGAACTTGAGTATGTTTTTACCTGTCTACAGTCTACTTAATCACATTATCAACAATTAAAAACCCTATGTAAGGACTCTTTTCTTTCACAGTGGAATTAAAACTTTAATTTGATTTCCAGTTATCTGATGGCCCTAACCGTATGGCTAATAAGACAAGATTCTGGATGTGGACAGCTAGCGGATGAGGAGGCAGTGTTATGACTGAAGATGTCGAATTGACAATGGTACTACATTGGAAAAAAGATGAGAGTTGTGGTATGGGTAAGATTAGTTTGTGTTTACCTTTTACCTTACTCCACTTCTTATTTTGACGACAAGAGGAGCAGCCCAATGAGCTTCTAAGTAATAGATGTCACTACGTTCAAACCGCTCTCTGCTACTAGTAAGCTTCTGACACGTTACCTGTAGTTGTTATCATATTATCATAGGCAGCAATAGTGACCGATGTAATGGCTCAACATTCACTTTGAAGAATGCAAAAATCTTTCTGACAGTGAATCAGGTTCGTTTGCCTATGTTAAATGGAAAAAAAAATATAAATATCCACTATGTAACCGTAACAGTCCACTGCTGGACATGGGCCTCCCCATAATAATATGCTATTGCCATACTCACCACGCTTGGCAGGCAGATTGTTGGGCACAGTTCAAGATGTTGCATTTACATGGAACGCTGCTGCCCGTTCCCTGGATGTCTATCCCTTAGTAGTTTTTTTTTACACCCACGGGTAGAATTGGGATGATGCTATTATTCTAAGCAAGCATCACGCAGCAATCATAATTCATAACTATGTCTCTCTTTATCTTACCTCCCCATGTACTATCACCAATAAATCCACCTTCTGATTTTAGGGATCAACTTATAGCGTATTAACTATGTGTGTTTCCGGAAATGAAAGACTACACCACGAAGGTAGCCCATATCATTGTATGCTGGTATGACTTAGAGAATAATTAACTTCAATTTCTAATATTTCAGGAAATCCAGTTTGTCTCGGGCAACTTTTGGCAAAATGGAATTTGCCAACATGAACCTTCTCTTCTTTCATCTGCACCAACCAATCAAGCTGAGCTCAGACTGGACTCTGCAGTGCACCACCACAATGCAGCGGATCAGTGACCTGACGCTATCAGTGACTCTATGACACAATTTTGGGATGGATTGTAAAATATGCATAAGAACCAATACATACATCGCATGCGCATCGTATCTGGAGTTCACAACTTAAACTTACACTCAATTCTTGTCCCCTCATCACCGAAGAGCCATACCAGGGTTCATCGGGTCGTTCATCGACTAGTGTGCGTGTCCCACACGATAGGCACAAGAACATCTATTCAGGGCCTTAAGAGTGATCTTAGTAAATGTACCGGAGAAGATAGAACAGGAGCTACAATCTACGCACCAACATAGGCATCGTAGAGTTCTTAGGTAAGTCACGCCTGTATCCCTGTCCCTGTAAGTCTCTAACATGGCCGTGTTATGACCACCGTAATTATCAGTGATCAACACACAGACATAAATGGTGATCTCCAAATCCTAAAACCAGCGCTCAAAGCACGAGACCACATCAAAAGTTGGGTGCAAGGTATTTTAAATATTGCTGCTGCTCATTTTCTGTATCGATCCCTCAGACCTCCGCAGTCGCTACCACACCCATGGGTAAAAATGGGGTAATGTTATTCTAAGCCAGCACACATTTTTTGAAGATGTCGTATTCGTTGATATTTTTACCTAAAAATAAAGCTTTAATAAGATTTTTCTTCTCAAATTACAGGCAGCCGGACAAGCGCTCAGGCAACTTTGTGCTAAACTTCGTAGACAACTACGAAGCATGAATAGTGAATATCATGATGAAACGGGTTTAAGTCAAGTCACACGGTACCCCATACCCGGTGATGCTAGTTGATTTTCTGTGAGTATTCAATTTCAGATTTTCTTCTATGATCAGATTGAATTAAAACAGCACTGGGTTGGACGGAATATTTCTCGTGTTGACCATAACTCGCTCTCTCTGATTGTTTTCGACGGTACCATAATACCCTTCAGCCGTAAAGTTAAGAACCTTGGGGTTATCTTTGATGATTGTTTATCATGGAAGGACCATGTCTCTGAAGTAAGTCGGAAGGCGTTTGGCGCGTACAATTCGCTGAAGCGTCTTAAGAACTTGCTGCCTACTAAAACTAAAATCTCTTTGGCACACACGCTTCTATTGCCGATTCTGGACTATGCGGATATGTGTTATCCAGACCTAACAGTTGAGCTGGTCAACAAATTGGAGCGAATGCAAAATCTCTGCATTAGGTTTATTTTTGGTTTGCGGAAGTTTGACCATGTTTCTTCCTATAGGTCCCAGCTTAAATGGTTGCCCATTTCCCTAAGGAGAGACTGCCATATTCTCTCCCTTCTTTACTCTATTCTTTTCTTCCTCATACTCCTCCTTACCTCAAAGAGCGCTTTATCTTCCACTCCTCGACGTTGGCTCGCTATCTACGTGCCAGCGATTCCCTTAAGCTCAATCTCCCTTCTCACAGGACCGAATTTTATGCGAAGTCTTTCACAGTGCGAGCAATCAAGCTGTGGAATTCTTTGCCGGAAGAGATTCAACGGTCACCGTCACTCGCATCTTTTAAGGAGAGAATTAAAAAACACTTCCTTACCTCTCCTAATCTTAAGTAAGCTTTTAAGAATATCTGTTGTTAACTTGTTATATATCTGTGTTCTTCCGATTGTTTTTCTTTTGTTCTTTTTGATATCCTTATTCCATATAGGTTTATGTATTAGTTTATCTTATAATTATTTATTAGTTTATTTTATCTTCTATAATGTATGTATTGTATGTAAAGTAGTTTATTAGTATATGTAGATGTATGTACGTACCTATGCACTATCCCGCTTCACTGTACTCTTTCCATCACCCAAAGGTTGCCTGGTAGAAATTGCTACTCTAGCAATAAGGCCGCCTATATTGTACTGATTTTTTTCTTCTACTGTATGTTATATCGTTTTGTGTTTTGTGCAAATAAAGCATTTTGTATTGTATTGTATGTTGGGAATTCTAGCCCCCAGATGTATTACCATTGCGCTTATCGGCACTCAATTCGTACTTGAAATAATCTCTTAATAATCACTCCATACACACCACACTTTTCAGTTAGATGGGCCAGCATAGCACTATATATTTTTCGTAATAAAAAAATTACACTCTTCCGCAAAACAACACGTCATTATTTCTATTTTACGATTTCTACGATTTAAGTTTCTAATAATAATTTAATTTTGTTAATTTCAGCGCGCATCGCGGCTAGTGGGAGCCACTTAAGTAGATAAGAAGACTTTAAAGGTAGAAGGGCGTACGTGTGGCCACTGCACGCACCGCCCAGCGCCCCGAACCACAGACATCTTAGCTGGCGTTTGAGGTACAGACATTTACAGAATTCCATATAGACTTTACAGAGACATGCACATGAGCTTTAATTCTAAAATCGTTTGAAGCCAAACTCCACTCACACATACAAAGAAGCGCGTAGTAAACCGATTGTAGCAAAAGAATAAGATGACTAATCAAGCACGTTCCAATAATGACTAATAGTGAAATGAGTAACAAAATTTCGCACTCCGTGTTAAATGTTCGGATGGCGCATTGGTAAAGACAGTGGCCTACCAATCAGGGATGTCATGGTTCGTATCCTCATGGGTCGATTCTTTTTTATTTGAACTTTTTTTCTTTAAGTATTTTTATCGTTATTAAACTAAAGACACGTGTTATGTGAAATTTCCCACCTTGACCTTTCGCTATATAAAATAATGATTGGCCTCTGAGGATTTTATAGCTTTCTTTAAACATTTTAAGTATGTTTATTTTTAATTTTGAAATAATGTTACTTTCACGGCTTAAAATAGCATCACTCTATTTCTACCCGAGGGTATCCAAGGGCCGAATCCAGGGAATGGGCAGCATTGTGCAGCGTTCAGCGTCTTTCTATGTCGTAGTTTTTGATAAAACTAGGTTTTTGTCCAAAAAGCTAGGCGCTTGAGATAACAAAATTTTAACGTAAGTTTTGCCAAATTTTTTATCATAATCCTAAACCAAATCAAGTTCTTAATCAAAGACTACATTATATTAATGTTTTTGGCAATAACTTTACCATATTTAATCCTAAACTACTTCAGGTTCATGATCGGAAACCTATATTGTTATAGATTTTCGATCAAAATCCTAAAGCAAATTAATGTTTATGATAAAATTGAATTTTACTTTTGTTATCTACTGGTCTTTGGTTTTTGGTCAAAAACCTGGTTTGATTAACATCGCTGCGACATATAGCATTAACTTCACTGGTTATTGTAGCAATTGTTCTGTGGTTTTGAATTTAAAGCGGTTGTATTAAGAGTGAGTATCGAGGAGCGCGCATTGTTTTGCATGTGTGTGTATAAGATGTAAACACAACGTGTAAACGATTTTAAAAGTGCATAACTTCAGCGTGCCTATATCCACTTATTACTATCACTGTACAACATAAATTTTTCTCATTCTTGTCCTCATCACCGAAGAACCATACAAGGGTTCATCGGGTCGTTCGTTGATTGGTGTCCGTATCCCATACGATAGAAATAGGAACATCTACTATGGGCCTTAGCTGCATTCTTAGTTAATGTATCCTTGTGCGGAGAAAACAGCATCATAGAGTCCTTAGGAAAGTCACGCCTATATACATCTTTCCTTTTATGAGTAACAGGCAGTACTGCATTGAAACCCGCACTGGTTTGTATCGCTTACTCTCTTTACAAACTCGCGCACAGTTATGCGAAGAGCATTTTGCATGAATGTCCGTGTTCAATGGGAGGTCATCGGGTCGTTGGACGACTTGGTATCCCACTCGAACAACATTTGCGAGGTAAGATGTAACAGTCGGGTTGTCAGTTATTGTAATAGCCGCGTGGTTAGTTGTAGAGAGATATTGTTTTTGTCGTAGAAACGTACAACCGTAAAGAAAATGTCTGTCACCGCCGCCGCCTGTATCGCCCGTGTAAGTACGTTGTCGCGCACTTCATAGGAAACAGTGTCTTTGTAAACCATATGACTACAATCTTATTTTATTATAATACTAGCGACCCGCCCAGCGGTTTCACTCGCTGCTACTTACCTGTTTTCCCGTAGAGATTGGAATTTTGCCCGTAGTTAAAAGTCGATTACTCCATTTCAGCAGAATAGAGTCATCATGCATGACCATGTGCCAGCAGAAGCGGCCCGTCATGCTGAACAACTTTTACTTTGAAGCCATTATCGTATGTCTTATAGTTTAGCCGTGTGATGCCGGCTTAGAGTAGCATCACCCCAATTCTACCCGTGGGTGTCGTAAAAAGCGACTAAGGGATACTTAACCAGGGAATGGGCAGCAGCGTTCTCTGTCAATGCACCATCATGCACTGCGCTCGCCAATCCGCCTGCCAAGCGTGGTGAGTATGGCAATACCCCCCGACAGGGGGAGGCCCATGTCCAGCAGTGGACTGTTGTGGCTGTTATGGTTATGGTTATGGTTATAGTTTAGCTGTGCTCCTGGTGCCTTCCATCAGATCAGGTACTTACTCCAGATCCTCAAGGGCTGACAAAAAGTAGCTCATGGCCGTCTTTAACATGCCAGTAATATCAGTGCCCAATTTTCACAAAGATTGGTAAAGCGGTTTGGCTAATTTGGGTAATATCCGCTATATTTCCGCTTTCTTGTGGGAATGAGGAATTTTCCTGTGGTGAAAAGTGGCCTATGTTACTCAGAAATGTTGTACCTTTCTAATGGTAAAAAAATTTTGAAAATCGGTCCAGTAGTTTCGGCGTTTATCGATTGCATACAAACAAAGAAAAAAACAAACAAACAAATCTTTCCTCTTTATTATATTAGTGTATATGAAGAAGAATACCTTATTTATACCTACAAATTATAATGTTACAGGTTTCCGAATATGAAGAACACAGTGTCTATGCTGAAGACAAAGAGATACACAGTGCCCGTGTGGACGCATCCCTGCATTAACAAGGGCTGCGTGCCCTGGGAAATCGAAGTTCTGAGCAAAGGGTGAGCTTTTATAAGCACAGTTACTTTAAGGCGGAGTAAAAAGCCCAAAGACCAAAGCTTTCGGAACATAAGCGTAGCAGCAGCGTCGCTACGCGCTAGTCTTCTTCTTTGAGTGGGACACCAAGTCATCCAACGACCCAATGAACCCTGGTGTTAGAGTTTTTCAACCGCCTACTACAAGTTGCAGGCCTCTGACATGGTTCATAGACAGCAACCGGGACCGACGGCTTAACGTGCCCATCATCCGAAGCACGAAACCATCTTGCTTTTTGGACAATTAGGTGGTTCAGCCTGCAATGTCCTGAACAGACTGGGAACAAATTCACAAAGTGACAATTTTGTGATTAACCCCACGGGGAATTGAACCCGGAACCTTCTGCGTCGAAAGCAGTCGTACTAAACGCTGCGCCACATCGAATGTCGCGCTAATAAACCGGTAAGATGAACTTTAGTGAGAAGAAATGGTAAAACTTTAATATTAGTTACCTCTATAATGGCTGGCCAAGTCATAATTTATGTTCAGACCCGTTACGGAATCTTCGAATCCTAAGATATTATTATTCTTTAGGTTAGACTGACTAGATAATTATGTTCATAATTTCTGTGCAACCTAGGAATCTTTATTCTAATTTCTCTTGTTTTCATTTTATCATGTATTTATAGCACTGCCAAGAAAATGCCCTGCACATGCTAGGAATTTGTTTTCTCTCCATGTGAATGTAATAGCAACATCTACGTTAGCGATTACTTTGTCCAAAAGTGATAAAGCTTCTACCTTCTTTCCTTCAGCTACCTAGTCTTCTCGGAGTACGGTTCAGCGAAGACGAGCTGATGGAACGAAAACGGCACCACCACCGCCTACATCGACTTCATGAAACCTGTCAAGTTAGTCTCCAAAGGTAATAAAATCTGACTTAGATTTGAATATGTGCAGCAAGTCTATCGCGAAATCGGGTCAATCGCGAAATCCCTAGGCCCTTTGCGAAGAACCGGATAAGTGCGAAATGCATCCATTTATTCGCACTTGGCCTTAGAACTCTAGGTCTTTAACGAATTCGTTAATGAATGGTCAAAAATCTAGGTCAACTACTCGCTAGGACACGCTCGTAGATGCCTACGCATCTGCTACGACTTTTCGGTGCTCTAAGTCCCTCTACGCCGCCGTAGCACACAGGGGCATCGACTACTAGTCGTGAGCTCCCTTTAGGTGCATAATGTCCATTTTGCAAAATGTCCAGTGGTGAAAAAATGTCCAGTTTGCATAAAGTCCAGTTTGCATAATGTCCAGTTTGCAAAATGTCCAGTTTGTAAAATGTCCAGTTTGCAAAATGTCCAATTGCAAAATGTCCAGTTTGAAGATGATCTAATTTGAAAAATTAGCAGTTTTCAAAAATACAATTAGCGAAATTAAGGGGTGAGTTCGGACTATGAAACCGAACAACTTTCCCCAAAACACATGGGTCACTGACCCAGTATTTCATATAAACTGGACTTATTGCGAACTGGACATTTTGCAAACTGGACATTTTGCAACTGGACATTTTGCAAACTGGACATTTTACAAACTGGACATTTTGCAAACTGGACATTTTTTCACCACTGGACATTTTGCAAAATGGACATTATGCACCTAAAGGGTGAGCTCTCGCTCGTCGCAGTACTGGGCAGTTCCGCCGCAGTCGAGCCCCGCTCTAATCTGGCCTATACATTCATGTCAGTGGCCCACAGAACCATTTCAGAGGTCTGCTCAACTAAGTCATGCCTCCTCAACCATGTCAAAGTTCTACATAACCATTCCAGAGCCATTCGACAGCCGATGTGGCGCAGTGGTTAGAATGACTGCCTGCCACGCAGAAGGTTCCGGGTTCAATCCCGGTGGGGTCACTCACAAAGTTGATATTTATCTCTTTGTGAATTTGTTCCCAGTCTGTTTAGGACATTGCAGGCTGAACCACCTTATTGTCTGAAAAGTAAGATGGTTCCGTGCTTAGGATGGGCACATTAAGCCGTCGGTCTCGGTTGCTGTCTATGATGGCGGTCATTACACAACCATGTCAGAGGCCTGCTACTTGCAGTAGGCGGCTGAAAAACTCTGACACCAGGGTTCATCGCGTCGTTGAACGACTCGTTGTTCCACGCGAAAGAAGACTCCAGAGTACTACGACACCAGTATGGAAGTGAGCATGTGCATTAAAATGAGTAGTAAACGCTGGTGTAGTAATACTCCTGAATGGTTGTGTAGAACTTTGACATGGTTGAGGATGAGGAGGCATGACTTAGTTGAGCAGACTTTTGACATGGTACTGTGGGCCACTGACATGGATGTGTGGGCCATTGCAGGCTGAACTACCTAATTAATATATGCAACCTTTGCTGGAGATTAGAGCGCGGCTCGACAGCGGCGGAACTGACCACTACTGCGACGAGCGAGAGCTTACGACTCGTCGTCGATGCTCCTGTGTGCGTTCTACGGTGGCGTAGAGGCACCGAACAGTCGTAACAGGTGCGTAGGCATCTACGAGCGTGTCACCTTATACCTAGATGACCTAAATTTTTTACCATTAATTAAAGAATTCGCTATAGACCTAGAGTTTTAAGGCCAAGTGCGAATAAATAGATGAATTTCGCACTAATCCGGCTCTTTGCGAAGGGCCTAGGGATTTCGCGATAGACCTGCAAAATATGCATTATTGTGCTTCTCTTTGTCGTGTGGGTCATCGAATCAAATATTTACATCCAAGTAAAGCCTCTAAGACTTAAGTTCCAACTTAAGCCTCTTAGATGACCGATCTACGACCACCGTAATTATAAGTAACCAACTCACAAACATTA
Organism: Phthorimaea operculella; assembly: GCA_024500475.1. Taxonomy (NCBI): domain Eukaryota; kingdom Metazoa; phylum Arthropoda; class Insecta; order Lepidoptera; family Gelechiidae; genus Phthorimaea; species Phthorimaea operculella. The sequence goes on from JANFCV010000009.1 coordinate 1,870,086, forward strand.
TCTCTTGATTCTAAACCTAGCGCTCAAAGCACTAGACCAGCGAAAGTTGTCATAAATGTCGTTCAATGAAAAACTTTCAAACTGGCTATTCTTCTTTTTTTCGAGTGGGACACCAAGTCGACAAACGACCCGATGAACCCTATTAAGTCACTAACAGAAAGCCGTAAAAACAGTTATATGTTGCAATTATATTTTCTTCTCTTCTTCTCTTGCAGATTACTGTCCTTAAATGTGTGACATCAGAGACCAGCCAGGAGTGACCACCGTGAAATACTTATGGTCGATAGCACAGTTCGTGCCCATGACTGAAGTTGGGTCTGGTTACAAGTAAGTGTTCATAACCCCAAATTAGTAGGGCATAGGTACGTCATGTCATGAGTTGTTTTGTTGTACGACACTTTTTCCAGTTGGAAACGTCAGTCTTTTTGGGGGTAATTTATTTGCTATGCCACCACGCGCTTAGCGCATTTATACGAAATGCTACTGAATATTCTCAGGATTTATCCGTTACTTGCCTTTTAAGATTTCAACTTGTAAAAATGGGGGAATAGTATTCTGAACTGACATAACACGAGCAAATGAGTTAACTTAGCATAATCTCATTCATCTATTTGATTGAATCGATAGTGCAACATTAACAGCAAAACGTAAGACCTTTCCATCTTCGTGTTGTGCGCATAATCGACAAAGACACATAATTGACGGCTGATGTGGCGCAGTGGTACTGCCTACAACGCAGAAGGGGTTCGATTTTCGATGGGTCATTCACAAAGTTGGTACTTATCACTGTGAATTTGATCCCAATCTGGTTAGGACATAGCAGGCCGAACCACCTAACTGTCCATAGAAAAGATGGTTCCGTGCTTCGGAAGGCACCTCAAGCCATCGGTTCCAGTTGCTGTCTATGATTACTTAGATGGCAGTTGTTACAGATCCATGTCAAAAGCCTGCTACTTGTAGTAGGCGGCTGTAGAGCTTTGACACCGGGGTTTATCGGGACGTTAGACGACTCGAGTGTCTCATACAAATAGAGAGGTGAATAAATTAACAAAATCCGTAAGGTTCTAGAGGTTGAGAAAGTTTTTTGCCGCCCTCTAGTCACCACCAAATCGTAAACGATTTGTGCGGAAGGAAGTTCATAAATTTTGGTAGTCTTTGCTTGGTTTGAAATCGGTACGCGCTGTACGCGTTCCTCTAAAGTAATGCTACAAACTTTGTGTTACAGAGTCTCCGGCTGATGTCCATTCCACGTTACGCGCATCTGTTACTACACCGACGCGTCGCCGTGAGCAGGCGGGACGCGAGACTACTCGTCGTGTAGATGCAGCCAATTTGTTTGTTGTTGATGCAGTTTTTTTTTATGTAGTAACTGCGTCTAGATATGGTCATGCGCGTGCGAGGCAAGACCGTGCGGTGCGATGCATGCGTCCCACGGGGCGGTGAGTGGTGACCACGCGAAGCTGCACGCCAGATCTGGACGCAGTTATTTTTGTATAATAAATGTTACATTATGCAAATAAATGTATTATTACTATCAGCAATAAAAACGTATGTATCTGTATGTAAGATTCAATTTATTTTCTACCTAAATCCCTACATATTCTTATCTAAGGTTATTCTGAGGGTCAATTTATAGTACCTACTTGGGTCAGTGGTGGAACGGCACCAACTGCTTATCGCATCTTTACGAGCAAAGATTTAAACTGCGCGGCCACCATCACTGAGACAAGATCTATAATCTATAAGATCTATAATATTAGGCTTAAGTAATGAACATGGAAACAGTGCAAATAAAACTGAAATCTACATATTTGAGTACTAGATTTATTTCGTACTAAATTATATTAGCTACATGGTAGATAGGTACACGACACGGCATAAAGGTATATAAACACAACAACTTAACTCTACAATGGATCAACGTTAATGATGCAGGTCAGCGGCTCAGGATCCAGATGTCCCTATTAGCTAATGCTAACTGCACCCATGGTCAGCGGCTCAGGGTCTTGATTTCTCTGAATGGATTTCCCAGAGGAACACAGGAAGATAATATTTTAAAAATAATTTCTCTGTTAGTGCTTACAGAATTTGTTTAGCAGACTGAAGAGGAAGATTCTAATAAGTCATCCATCCCGCTTGTTGACTAACTATACAACCATATCAGAGGTATACTATTAGTTGCCTAGTAGGGGGTGGAGACCTCTTACACCAAAGGCTCATCCATCATATTGTTCGTCCACTTTGTGTCCCACATTACATGAATGCATGCATAATAAACAGAATAACACTGAAAATTGTTTTTCCATATAAGATATTTTACTGGCATGTATTACTATACATATGAAATGCGCTGCTTTTTCAATCACTATACATATTAAAAAATACACATCAAAATCTACGGATTCTGATAGCATGGTTAAGGAACAGTTCTCCTGCTGCACTGCACATCTTTCACTAGGGTTCACTGGGTTCGACAGGAAACATTTGCCGTCCCATTCGACGGGAAAAGAGGCATTTCTGTAACTCTGTAGCCTAGCTGGGCTCTTGGTCAGGGTTCAAGTTTTCTGGATTGCGCATCAGGATCGTTGAGAACTTTTGTCTGTAAGCCATTTGTATATCTCGTGCTGATTATCCAGGCTCCTGGAGTCTCCAGCTATTTCACATTCCGCACTAACCCTCGATGTTTATCCGCCAGCTGGAGCAGTACAATAAACACCAAAAATCTTGTGCTATGAAGGTATTTTTTCTACTTTGTGCAGTGAAGGTGGGCTCCAGGCCTCCAGATAGTCAATACTAAGGGCTTCACATCGCAAAATTAAAGCAAAACAGCTTAAAAACAAGTAAAACGTTGAGAAAAGCGTGAGTGCGAGCAACGAAATGACGTTTAATAGCTGTCAAATGATGCATACTTTTTTCATTCTTTCGTTCTGTTATAGATTTGCGTAAAGTGCACGTTCATCGACGCAAGCGTATAAAAGAGCTACGAAAGAATTATGCGAAAAGCTGCTATGAACGTACCCCAGATATCGTTCTACTCACTCTAAGTTTTTTTCTCTGTCTCGCACCAAAAGAATGAATGGAGTGAATGTCTTGCATCAAGCTTGCATTCACATTTGTTTGCAGCGTTGCCAGATCTACGTCTTTTTACGTAGATCTACGTATTTGAGTCCTTTTTTGAAAGGCTACGTATTTCAGTCTCAAAATCTACGTATTTTCTATAAAAATGTACATTCTATGTAATTAATAACACTTTAGGCTGAATAGGTCCAAATTCCGTTACTTTCGAGAAAAAAACAATGTCAACGTGCGTTCCGTTTCATGCCGTCACTTATCTAGGCGCCACGCTGCCACTCTCCCTCCACTCTCCACGCTACATCGCGACGACGTGACCTGTCATGCCGTGCTATAAGTGACTGTGTAAAACGAAACGTCTCGTACGCTAGAACTCTTAATGGGGCTTTTTCTGTTGACAGTAATGACAGTTCCCTAAGGGTCTTGGTAGTTCTGAATTACAAACTAGAGGGTGCTGCGAAAGACGGAAAAAGACGTTCCTTTCCTTTCCTTTCCTTGCAACCTCATAATCAATCAGTTAGATACCTATTAAATCGCATTCCGGTTCGGCAAATTACTTTAGCATACACGGCACACGACCGACTATAGCAATAGCAACTGTCAATATCACTCAAATGACAAAATTTTACATCTTGTGCAGCGCCCTCTAGTTTGTAATTCAGAACTACCAATTTAAGAGAGCCTCAGAGAACTGTCAACAGAAAAAGCCCCATTTCACTTAGAAAAATCAATACGTAGATCTACGAAATTTTCTTAAGCAACTTTTACTAATTCTACGTAATTTTCTAATCTGGCCTACGCCTTTTTCAAAATCCGAGTTGGCAACACTGTTTGTTTGTCACTTTACTCCACTCACTCACGCCACTCACACACACATAAATGCAATTATAGTAAAACAAGTCAGCATTTTGCTTGCTTGATAAATTAAATTGATTTAATTCTGCAATAATAAGCGCCTAAAAAGTTTTTGTATAAGGATATTAAGATACCTAATTGTATAAAAATGGATTCTAGTAGCGCTTTAGAAACGCTAAGCGAAGATACAGTTCATTGTGTTTTCTTCCCAACGGAGTCCTCAAATGCCGATAACCTAGACGAACTTTGCGAATCTCTAAACAAAACAATTAATAAATTATCGGAAGGATACATATGGCATAGGGATGAGTTTCGAGTACACGTACCTCTCAATGCAGATAAAATTGGTAAGATTTTTTAGGCTTTGTTAGGGAAGGATAATGTTTCAAGTTGAGACAACCATGAACCTTTCCTACCTTGTGGACCAGATCAAGGCTTGGGTTCAGTTTTGATGCATACACTTCTGAGTTAAGCTCTTGTCCACTGTATTATACGTATACAACTTATGCAATAATAATTATTTTATTATGTGGCTTGATTCATAACAGTGCTAATTTGCTTAATTTTTTTCTTCAGATTTACCAGTTCACCTCGTCAGTGTTACTTGCTTTGGGGATAATATAGAAGATGAATGGTTTATTGTGTATCTTTTATTGGAAATCAGTAAGGAGTACCCAAATATGGTCATCCAAGTCTATGATAATGATGGTGAATTTCTTCTCATAGAAGCTGCTGATTCTTTACCACCCTGGGCAAATCCAGATACTACACAAAATAGGGTGAGTTGTGAATTTGTACATAAAACTATGCCTTTTCTTACCCTTTTAAGACCTTTGCTAAATATAAAATTCTTTATTTCAGGTGTTCATTTACCAAAACCACATACATCTTATACCGGCAAATGTTGTTGACATGGACACTGATTTAAAAGTAAATGAAGCCATAAAAGTTATTTGTGACATGCCAGAAACAACAAAAAGTAATGAAATTCAGCAAGCAGTAATAAAAAGAATTGGAAATTATCCTCAAAAAATCACTGAAAATATTCACAGAGCAATCGTTGATTTGCCTTTAGATATTGCAGCTTTGTTATCTCTAAAGCCTTCACTTATATCACCTATAGTCCATGCATACTGTAATCATGATGTTATAGATGCGAAAACTTGCAAAAACATTAAAGTTGAGGAGTGTGTTCCAACACAAGTAAAATTTACTAAATGTTTATATGCGATGTTAGTACACTCCAAGCTAATAAAGACTGTCACATCATCTAAAATAAAAGAAAACAACAAAAAAGCTGCACTTGGACTCAAATTGACTTATGGTTATGAGATTATTATGAAAAAACTAACAGGGGATGTTTTTGCCTCAAAGGAGTTCAATAAATTTCTCAAAAGTTTAACTCAAAATGGTTACTTTAAAGGAAATATGGAGGGTTCCAGAGATTATAAACAATTGCTTCAAAATGCAAACGATTTTTTCCTCACAATGGAATGCCCAATTAATACACAAGTCTGCAATAACATTTTGCAAATTAAAGAAACAGAAGAATTTGTAAATAAGAGGAATGCTATTAAGAATAATACATCAGCAGAAAGCCTTTCAGAAGACAGTGATGAATGGCTCAACATAAGCCCCGATCAGTTAAATGAATTGCTGAACTCACGTTATGGAAGGCAGACGAAGTTCAAAAGTGATGATGTTATCAACTCTCAAACAGTAACATCTGAGCTGTCGAAATTTTTGAAACAGACTTCAGATTTTGAAGGGATAGAAACACATGATGAGAATGCAGATGATCATATTGAGTTTGACTCTGATCTGTTTGTTAAATCTCTTAAAAATATGATGAATATAATTTCTCCTGGTGTTAATATGGATATAGATAGTGATTTTGATGAAGATGATGACATTGAAGATGCTCCCCTACCTGAAGAAGATTTAGATAGAGAACTAAAGGACAAACTTAATATTGATGGAAACTTGGAATCACAGAATAACAAACAGATTTTATTGAATATGATACAAAGTATGAAAGAAGAGGGAGGAGCCACTGGGCCATCAAGTAATATACTGAAATCTATTGGTATAAACAAAGCTGATATCCTGGATTCTGATGATGATATTGAATAATTTATTATATTTTAATTCCTACATACATGTAGGTATGTATTATTATTATTAGTCTAGGTATGTTAAGTACTCAATACATAGTATAAAATGAAATCGATTTTTGTGTCTGTCTGTCGTGGAATTCGCCAACTCCTCCTAAACTACAGAAACCATAGATTTTAATGGTTGTAATAGATAGAGTGATTCAAGAGGAAGGTTTATAATGTTTATATGTATAACACATGTCGGGAAAATGCCTGCTTCCCGCGGGAAATTGAGTTACAGTGGGTGAAACGCTATTTAATATTTATTAAATAAGAACTATAATGTTATTATATAGTGACCAAATTATGTAATATAAAGTTCAAAATGCATTATAACGTAAACTTTAACACAAAAAATATGCCTTAGTTTAGTAGACAGACAACCACAACCATAACAAGACTACCGAATTAGAGACGTGCGTGTGTTCCTCCAGCTACCACTATTGTTTCCCCTGTAATGTAACTAGCATCATCTGACACTAAGAATGCGACTGTTCCTGCGATTTCAGCGGTTTTTCCAAACCTCTTCATTGGTACAATAGATAAGCCAGCTTCTGCTGCTTCTTCCGATTGTGTAATCTGAAAGATCATTTATATTAGTAGGTATTTCATTTCGACATATTCATCATAGAAATATATAATGCAGATTATACTAAGGTCAATACACTTACGGCTGAAGCAAACTTTGTAGCAACTATCCCTGGAGCAACACAGTTGACCCTGATATTGTCATTCACAATTTCTTTTGAAATTGCGTTTGTAAGTCCCAATAATGTTGTTTTGCTCACACTGTATGGTCCTAAAGGCTGAAAGAATATTATGTGATGTAATGTATTTTTTTTTTAATATTAAATTAAATACGAATAATTTGTATTGTTTTACAATTAACATGTTGTTGAACATTACCTCCATGGGCTGATATGCAGCAATAGACGAAATAAACACAATGCTTCCTCCTCCCCGTTTTACAAGTTCTGGGTATGCTTCTTTAGCCAACAGCCAAGAACTTTTTACATTTATTTCAAAAATCTTGTCCCATACCTTTTCATCAGTCTGCAAATTTCATAAAAAATATGTTAAAACATTTAAGTAAATACTGAACAACTGATATACGAGTATGATATAGTGTCCTCTTAGGTGAAGGAACGTAAGTACTATTCCTACTTCTGTTATTGTTCTGTATCAATTTTATTTAAGTAAGTAGGTATATCTGAAATATAATTTTATGTTTATTGTGCATTACCTCAAGAATTGGTGAGACAGCTGGATTAACAGCAGCATTTGAAACTAAGATATCAAGCCCACCAAACTTGCTCTTGGCCTGAAAAATAAATTTTATAATAGGTATTTAATCATTATTAACATTCTAGTTTTGGTAAAGTAGTACCTACCTATGTCATCATTTAAAAACACTATGTATGGAATGAGTAAGTAATAAATGTTGATCTTAAATAAATCGTTTTAAGTTTACTTACGAGATCAAAAAGTCTTTTTCTATGTTCTGCATCAGCAACATGACAAACAACACCTTCCACATTAATCCCATCCTTTCTCAAACTTGCCACTGCTTTCTGAACATTGGCCTCTTTCCTGCTGCTAATTATGACATTAGCTCCTTCGTCGCCGAGCCTTTTTGCTATTGCAAAACCTATCCTACAAGAAAAGGAATAAGGTATGTTTTATTTTAAAAATAGGTTAAAAGTAATTATTCAACATAATTAGTAGTAAATAAACCAACCACTTATTAACCTCCACCCACTATAGCTACCAAAATAATATTTACCCATCTGTAGATGCAGTTACTATCGCTACTTTGCCATTTAATCTTTTGAGATTTCCACCAGCATTCACGCTATATGGGTAAACTTTGGACATCGTATTGTTACTTGCTTTCAACAGGCTCCTCGCAGATGAACTAAACATTTTGCGATAACAATGTTAATAATCAGGGTTATTAATAATTAATACGTAATCAACTGCTAGTATCACGTAAGGACAAATATTTGTGTTAATGATAATGAATGGTTGGTCTCTATTCTACAGGTTAGCCATTTTAAATCTCTAAAGTTAAAATCACTAAGTTAAAATGGTTAAAATTAGCAATTTTAAGTTGTGCTATTCCACGAAAGTCAAGTTTTAGAAAATTAAACAGAGGTTTTTGACAGGACTATAATTTGAATTTGACGTTATTAAATTCAGTGTTGCAATTTAAAAAAAAAGATAAATTTTAGTAATAAATGAATAAATCTGTAACTGGTAAAAATATTTTTATTTTCGGTGACACTCAAAATCCTTCTGTACCACCTTTGGTTCCACCACTTAAGAACCTAACAACCCGGCCCCACTCTAGAACATTCTGACTAGGTGCTAATTTAAAACGTTCTGACCCGGTGCCACTCTATTACCTTTAAATCTGTTGCCACTCTTAAACTTTACTTCCCGGGGACACTCTAAAGCCTCCCTATCAAATTGTTTCCACTCTTCGGCTATACTACCGGGTGACACTCTAAAACCTCCCGATTAAATTGTTTTCACTCTTAAACTTTCCTACCCGGTGACACTTTAAATCCCGATCACCTTTTTTCCACTCTTGAACTTTCTGATGTGACCAATAATTACACAAATCACTCCAAAACCCCACCCATTTTGAGATGTTCTGACAGTATTATTTTTAAGAGGGACCTTTTTAGTGGCCGCTAAGATTAGCGATCTTAGCAGTTTTAAATTTTTAAAATGCTTAAATTTGTGCGCCGTGGAATAGCACTAATCGGCTAAAGCTAAGTTTAGTGCTGTCACTTAATTTTAAGTATTTTAGAGATTATAATGCTGTCATTTGAATTTGACAGTTACGTGTAGAATAGCAAACGGTTATAGAAATGTCAAATTGGCCTTAGCAATTTTAGTAGCGCACAAGGAATTGGATCTAATGATATTTTAAATTAAGAATTTAATCAAGTAATCCCAACCAAACTTCAAAGATTAACTTCAAGGTCATTAAAGTTTTTCTTTTTCATCCAAAAATAAAAATACGTATGAAACGAAACGTAAACTTCCGGTTTATATTTCATTCGTTCTTTTTTATAAAGTTGGTGCCATTGGCTGTCAAATCTGTCAAGTCTGTCTGTCATGCCTATTGGCCTTGTGATGCCGCTATTCGGATTTATTTTGGATTTTAAGTGTATTTATTATGTTTTATGAATGATATTCATTCTAATAAAAAATATGAACAACGTAAATTAAAGCGTACTAAACAATGGCGATAATTTCTCGAAGAATATTCTACAAATATGCTAAGTGTTTAGTGATAACAGTTCTTGTAGCGTTTTTCGCGCATATTGTAATTGCAATTTTTCTCTTTCCACCTGAAAATGATAATTTACTGAAGAAGAATGGTCACGTATCGTCCCATCGCCAAGAAGTTAGCGACGTGTCGGCGAGGAAGATAATACCCGGGCTAAGTGATGATGAAGATTTTCCTGTAAAATCTAAGAACCAGGACAAACCTGCAGCTATTTTAAGAGTTGAGGAGTTAGATTTTAAGCCTACCTGTAATGTCAAAAGCAGAGAAGCTATTTCTGCAATTCACCGCGCAAAAACACAGAGCTGTAAACATGAAATTGTGAACAAAACTTGTCTTATTCAAAATGGGCAATTCTACCCTAAAAAGTTACCAAATAGTTGTCTGGCAGATGGAAAGTCTTACGGAAAACATTTAGGCTGTTTTGTTGATGAAAAGAAACTGAGGCTGCTGTCTGGTTTCTACGGAAATTATGCAACAACAAATTCACCTACAGCATGTTTGGATATCTGTGTTCAGGCTGGTTTCCCTTATGCAGGTGTTCAGTATGGGTAAGCATTTCATATCTTTTCAATGATTTTGTTTGTACTTTGAACAGTTATACCTAACCAGATATTCAGGAAATAATACAAAAGCTTGTCAAAAACAGTTCAAAGTTCAAATTATTTTCAGACATATTAATTGAGTTTTAAATTATCATATCTATTCTCACTAATTGTTATCTACAATGTCTCTGCAACAGCATAAAACTATCCAATTTATACTAATTAACAAATTGTATCTTATATCGGGTGGTATATACAAACTTGCCGATCAGCTGATTTCAGTTACTATGGGAGGTTCAAAATTTTTTTCGTATTTCGACCTATGTTCCTTGGGGAAAGTTGTTCCTTATCACTAGCCGGTTCTGAGTTTTCGCTATCGGTCACTAGTAAAATTTCACCCTATATTTCTAAAATAAATAAAGAAAATTTCTATTTCAAAAATGTATATAATTTAAAACAATGTATTTTACAGATCAGAATGTTTCTGTGGTGAGAGCCAGCCTCAATTGTCAGCACAGACTGCTGACGACATGTGTGACATGAAATGTCCAGGGGAGCCTGCCAAGATCTGCGGTGGATACTTCACCATGAATGTTTATGAAACTGGAATAGCAAGTAAGATTAAAGCTTCTGTACTGTGTCATTGATTGGGTAGCTTACCCACAGGAGACCTTTGGCTTTAACTAATCTTATCTATTTAAATAGTTAAATACATTATTTAAATATTTAAAAAAAATATATTGCTGTACTATTTTAAGTTAAGAGGTAAAATACTTTCTCTCAATAATGTAGTCATTTTTCCCCATCCTTTTGTTGGCTGTGCTTTAAAATTATAAGTCAATACCAAATTTTACAACACTTCCCATATTAGATATATATACAATTTCTGGAAAACTTGCAAAGTTTCTACTGACGGCAGGATTTGAACCTGCAACTTTCAGCATCTCTACTGCTGTCGCCTCTCACTAATACTATTCCATAAATAGATGTTGTGTCTAGTAACTTCTTTATCATTAATTGAGGAATTTAATCTTTACCAAATGATAATAGTTGTCATAGTTCTGTATGATTAAATTGTATGTAATCCGTGGGAAGGGTTTATCCGGTTTATCTCAAGGATTAATAAATAGCCCTTTTAACTGATAATCATTTGAATAATAGCTTGTAATTTAAGAATTAAAAAAGAACTATTATATCAAGTTGTTTATTCATGAACTATTTTATTTGATTTTTATTTCAAGTTAGTTCTTGAATGGCTCATAATTAAATTACAAAAGTTGTATGCTTAGAACTATTGTACTAAAATAGTAAAAAAATAAGTAATATGTTTTGCCACCATCCAAAAAATTTAAAATCATTGTTTCGCACATTGTTTATTTGGAACTTTACTTTTATTTGCAGAATTTGAGCCAAGAACACCAGATACCTCAACAATTGAAAAGGAACCAGCTAGGATCCTGTTTCTCTTAACCCTCAATGGGCGCGCACTTCGTCAGGTGCACAGACTGATCAACACTCTCTACAGATCCAATCATTATTTCTACATACATGTTGACTCTGTAAGTATATCTGAACCTGACTATAAGGCTATATAAATGTGCCTATGTCATGGTCAATGTTCTGATGTGTCTACTATTTTTTCAGAGGCAAGATTATCTCCACCGCAAATTATCTGCATTGGAGAAACAGTTTCCAAACATCAAGTTGGCACGCACCAGGTATTCAACCATATGGGGTGGAGCCTCCTTGCTGACAATGCTTCTGACTTCCATGAAAGACACATTCCAACTGGGCTGGCACTGGGATTTCGTCATTAATTTAAGTGAGAGTGATTTCCCTATCAAATCATTAACCAGTCTCGAGAACTTTCTAACTGCTAACAAAGGTCTAAACTTTGTAAAATCTCATGGACGAGAAGTGCAAAGGTTTATCAAGAAACAGGGCTTAGATAAAACTTTTATAGAGTGTGAAACGCACATGTGGCGAGTTGGCGACAGAAAGTTGCCGCGGGGGATAGTAATCGATGGCGGAAGCGACTGGATCGCTTTGTCATCAGAATTCGTAAAATATGTCATTGGAGAACCAGATGACTTGCTAGAAGGCTTAAGTATTATATTTCAGCACACTCTTTTGCCAGCAGAATCATATTTCCACACCGTCTTGAGAAATTCACGCTTCTGCACAACATATGTCGATAATAATTTGCATGTCACGAACTGGAAGAGAAAGCTAGGTTGCAAATGCCAATATAAACATGTAGTGGACTGGTGTGGATGTTCGCCTAACGATTTTAGACCAGAAGACTGGCCCAGAATACAAAATACGCAAGATCGACAGCTATTCTTTGCCAGAAAGTTTGAGCCGGTTATCAATCAAGAAATAATCACCAGAGTAGAGCAGTTTATTGGCTACAGTGACCATTACCAAATACCTAACTTGGAAGCTTATTGGCAGAGCATTTACAACACTGATGACTTGACCGCCAGCACTGATGACACTATATTGTCGCATGCGGGAAGTATTATCCGACAAAATGCTAAAATATTACTTGCGCAAGGATGTGTGCTTGTACCAGATGAAATTATAGAAATTTCCTCTTATCATTACGCAGATGTGTATAAAGGAAATCTTATATTACATAAAGCTGTGATTGACAACTTAGAAGTTTTTATAGAAACTTGGTATAAACCGAAGACGCATTTGGACCTAAATTTCGATCATGAATTCGCTGACAATGTGAAAGTATTTAAAGTGAATTCTGAATATGACCAAAAAGAAACAACTTTCAGAAATCTGGCAAATATTCTGGGTCCATTGTCTGAACCAGTGCTGTTGTACCAGTTTTCTCCACCTATCGATAAGAATTACGAAAATCTTACTGTGATGTGGCTGGATCCCGCTGGGTTGATCGCCGATATGGACGGGATACATGTTAATGAGAACAATTTAACCAATTTCATAAAACCTAAACTAAAAGTGCCTCTGTTGCCAGGTATTTGGAAAGTTGGTTTGTTTGAACAGGCCAACTTGATAGCTTCGACAAAGTTTTTAATTACTCCATTAGAGTACTTCTCAGGAAAAGAGTTGTCCCACCAGGAGGCTAGCATTATTCATAGTGGATCTCAAAACGCATATAAAAACTTTTCGAGTTATAAAACTATTAATTTTCTACCAAATCATGAAGAGAGTTTATTATTACAAAAAATATCTTCTTCTAATATTAAAAGAATACATCAAGACTTAAGAGAATGGATAGACAGTTTAAGTATAGATTTTTACAATGTTTTAAGTTCTTGCATATTTTCAAAGACTGATTTGAAAGACAAGCTATCATGTGGTAGTCATCATTTCCAATATTGCACTTTAACTGATTGGAGTTCCTTATCGCCAGATCCAAAGGGATCAATAGGTAAATTAAATAAAAACACAGGTCGATTGGAACGACTATGACGAAAGCTGTATAGATTTAGTCACGATTTAGTCACTTGATCTAAGTCATTATTTCGTCATAATAGAAAAAAAATGCGTACATTCGACTAATGACGAAGAGGGCAATTTCGACATTGATAGGAATATTTTGTCATTTCATTTTATCCAGTAAGTGTTTACGAAAGTGGTGATGACTAGTAAATATTTGTTATTTAGTTTGTAAGTAATTGTACAATTTGTGACAAGTAATGAACAAAGCATGGTACACTATTTATGTTGCATAAGTAAAAATTAAGATCAATGCACATTACATAATATATTTATTAATTGCATGTATTTATATGCAAGGTGTTAGAAAAAGTAATAGTAGTCTTGTTTTGATTTTATGTTCCTTGGGGAAACTTCATGGGCGTAGGTATTCAAAGAATGCTAGTACTTCTCCTAACACCCTGAAATAATATTTTACATATTTATTACTTATTTAGGTATGTACTTACCTACTATTATTCTGCGTAATATTTTTACCTATCAATTATCAATATTGCTCCTGATAATGGATGAGATTGGAAAATAGTTCCAAGGGTTAAAAATCTTTTATTTCCATAAAAATGTGAAATTTAAAAGCGGAGAATACCTACTAAAAGTGGTTATGTCTGACCATTCATAGTTAAGCTTTATTTTATACAAAACTAGGAACATTCTCTGTTAGGTTGTTAGCTATTTGTAGTAAAATATTTGTTTGCAAAAGTCAATATTACTTTTCTCTGTTATTCCATGACTTAAATGATGCATGGTGATATAATAAGAAATAATTTAAAACCCGTCGGGGCAAGGGCACATATTTATCCGCCTATATTCTATGTACCTACATATATTGTTATTCTATTTAAAAAGTCAAACTGTATCCCATTGATCAAATTATGCTTTGTTATCTTGACCCTAGAAAAAGATTCATTGTTATTTCAGTAAGAACCCAATGTAACTAAACAAACCATTTCCATAAGTTTGGTACATGTAGTAGGGTGATTTTGTTAGTAAATTCTTAGCTTTTCCTGAAACATTTAATGAGCAACTTATCTTTTTTTCTAGATGGCTAAGAAATTGAGAGGCAAAATTGAGATCATATTATTACCTAAGTCTATTCACATCAAAAGATGATTGTATTATTATAAAGGGTATAAACAAGCCGAAAGGAGGTCAAGGTACTCATGAAAGTGAACAACTTTTTCCATGGAACATGGGTCGAAATAGGAAGAAAAAATTTGGACCTCCCATACAATTTCGCCGATCAGCTAATTGATTTACTATGGGAGGTCCAAATTTATTTTTCATATTTCGGCCCATGTTCCATGGGGAAAGTTGTTCAGTTTATTGAGTACCTTGACCTACTTTCGGCTTGTTATACCCTTTCCGTTACCCCCGGTATACAGATGGTATACAGTAATGAAGTTTTGCAAGTCGTATCAGAATGCAAATTTTATCTATACCTACCTGTTTTATTTTATATCTGTCTACATTATTTTTAATATAAGCGGAAAGTTTTACAGTTAATAAATATTTTCGTTACTTACCTACTGAAACGTTTTATTTACATGATAACTTAACTTTCAAATAAGCAAAATCTTTGTAAAATAAGAGTAGGTGTAATAGAATTAAATGGGATTCTAAGGACCGCATTTTTAAATTGTTCTCAACCCTGAGATCCATATTGACAAATGTCAGCAGTACAAAACGCATCTCAAAATCGCTCTCCAGGATCAGAGTTGAGAACAATTTATTTAGGCCCTAGTTTTTCCAGAGAAAGGTATTTTAATTTAAGTGTAAAAATAAAATCTATCTAGGTAATTTTCATTTCAATTTATTAAATTAATTCAAATCGTACATTGATATAACTGGTTATTTCCACCATTTTATCGTAATTTGAGATCGGGAATGTTAATTATTATTCATTTCATTTGTATTATCTGTTGCGTCGCAACTTTCATCAAGCCATAAAAATCTTCATGTAGGTGAGATCTCCAAAATTTACACCTGCCCCAGACTATAGCTGGGTAATTTGGAGAAGATATACCTTGAAAAATTCGTGCTATACTTCGTCCAGTAAAGGTACAGTCTCTGTATGCCGATATTAGAGCTCTGATGTCTGATATAGCGCGCTCCACGTCTAATGGTCGTTCTTGTAACGTAACATCCGTGGCAATCGAGTTGTCTCTTTGGAAATAATTTCTTATAGTGTGCTTCAATTCATTAGACTTTTCGATCAAAACTTCCTCAGGCAAATCATTCTTTTCTAATGAGTAATTCCCAAGCTTACTAAAAGCTTTATGGCTCTCTTCCAATTGGTACAACATAGTCTTTTCCTGAGTAAGAACTGAATCATGTAATTCATCCAGTATTGAATCCAACTCTGATGGAGAAAGATCTCCCGGCGCTTTTATTCTAAATCCTAAGGTGTTGAATTCTATTTTCAAATTGGATCTTCTAGATGACCCACCCTCTGAGATCCACTCCAAGTTTTTCAAGTGGTATTTTGTCATTCCACTTTCCCAACCAATTGCAGCAGCCACTTCTATAACATTGAATTCTATAATACTCTTCTTAATCACTTCAGGATCCCTTTTGCTTTCTAATAAATATGCCATAGCAAGTGGGGGGCAAGTTTTCGCTGCTTCAAGTATCTTTTGTGGGCCACCATAAGAAGATATTTTGCAGATGGTATAAGCATTGTTGAGCACTTTTATATATTTCTTAGGATGGAGCTCCACATAACATAGCATAGTGGCTATGTTTTCTGAAGGTAGATCTAACTCTTCAACAGTGCTGTCAATGGGTATGCCTACTTCATGCCCTTTACATCTTGGTTTATTTGTTGTGCTCTCTTCTGGTTTGGCAGAGCTCCCACCACCACATTCACATGGAATGAAAACTTTTTGTAACAGTTTACGAATTGTTGGTCTATCAATTGTATTTGCATGGATGTGTTTCAGCAGTTCATTTTTATCTGTGTTGCTATTATTCATTAAAACATGGCAGTATGCTTCCTCTCCATCGCGTCCAGCGCGCCCTACTTCTTGCACATATGACTCAAAACTGCTGGGCATATTGTAATGTATGATGCATCTGATATCTGATTTATTTATGCCCATTCCAAAAGCTACAGTGGCAACTATAATTCGCAATGTTCCATCCATAAAGTGCTTTTGGATTTTCTTTCTCTGAGCAGCTGACATTCCTGCATGATAAGCTTCAGCCAGGTAGGACATCCTTTTCCTCTTCTTGCTTTGCTCCATGGTGATTTTCCCTGGTTGCTGAAGACAGGACCTAAGTACTGCAGCTACTCTTTCACATTCATCTCTTCTGATACAATAAACAATGATTGAATTGTACTCCATAATTCTTTCTGAATTTATAAGTGTAACTAAAGCTCTGTCCTTGTCTCTTTCAAATGATACTGATAAAAGCAGATTGTCTGGTAATGTCGGGTTAGTTATCACTCCAGTGAGCCCATCAGGTATGTTGATATGGCTTATGACACTTTTTATTGTTGCTTGACTAGCAGTAGCAGTCAGTCCAAGAATGCATTTCACGTTTAGTTTTTCTCGTAAAACTCGACATATCATTAAATAACTTGGTCTAAAGTTATGACTCCATTGTGAAACACAGTGGGCCTCATCTATGCAAGCAAATGCAATTTGTGGCAGAGACTTGAACAGACCCCCAAACCCATGAGACCCATCTCCTGAAATTAATGCTTCTGGAGATATAAGTAGGATATTGATTTCTCCATCTTTTAAACATTGTATTATTTTCTGTCTCTGTGTTGGTGGCTGATTGGTATGCAAACAGCCAGCTTTTAAAAATTCAGGCATGCTTAGGACTTGATCTTCCATTAAAGATACAAGGGGAGAAATTACCAGAGTTATACATTTAAACCTTTTGCTATAAATGTAGGCAGGCAGCTGATAGCAGAGTGATTTACCACCACCTGTTGATAATATAAGTAGTGTGGACATGCCACATAAGATTCTCATTATAGCTTCTTCTTGCCCAGGTCTGAAAGCTTTGTGACCGAACTTTTCTAAAGCCTCATATAGCTCAGATGGAGTTTCTTGCTTGTAGTTTGTATAAACTGAAGTTATTTCATCACTGCTGCATGGTGTCTCCGCTAACAATTTCATGAATGATTCAGGTATTTGACTAGGTTCATGGATTGATTGACTCAATTGTTCAGAAAGTGATAAACTTTGAGTTTCATTTGAAACTACATTCTGCATATCTTCTAAAGTGGGCATGTCATTATCATCATAGCTTTCTAATGGTAGAAGTGTGTCCCCTCTATGTGCTGTACAGTATCTAGCCATGTGACCTACTCCTCCACATTTAAAACAATTTATTTTTCCTGACTCTGGAAATTCCATACCAGCATGAAGAGCTTTTTTGTCTTTCCACTGTTGTTTCTTGTATCTTGAATAATTAATATTCTTCTTTCCTCTGACAAATACTTTCTTCTCAATGTTTATCCGTACAAAATTTTCATTAAGAGTGCCATCTTGAATTTTCTTTTCAAGCTTTCCTATCTCATTCTTGTTTTCCAATTTTACTGTGTTTATATTCTTTAAAATATCTGTTGGTTTTGAATGCCTTGGAGTTACATCCTTTTCTACACCAAAAGGTATATACTCTGAAATATCTGGGGGCTGTTCATCATTATTTATGTCTTTTATTTTATTTGGTTTTGACTTCCTTTTATTTGTTTGCTTTTCATTTGATTTTGTTCTTGCTCTGCCTGGTTTCTTTGTTTTGTTTATTTGGTCAGTGTCTTCATCAAAACTTTCTGTTACGTTGTCCTTCTTTCTGGCAGTAAGTTGACCAGTGTGAACGGTATGTTGCTCACTCATTTTCCTCTTTTTAAGAGCAGGTTTTAATTTGTCTAGTGTCACATCTTCATCAGACTCACTATTTTCAACATAGTCATTAGTTTTATCAGTAACAGTTTTCATTGCAATATTTGCTATACCAAATCCTTCAGTCTGTTCAGTTTTAGTTTTATCAGTAACTGATTTTATATCAATATTTGCAATGCCAAATCTTTCAGTCTGCTCAATAGGTTTTTGTTTCAATTGTGGTGTTGAAGAATACAACTCTTGGGGTTTTAAACCGGTAGCTCGCTCTAACCAGGCCTCATTTAATTGCCTAACTTTAGGAGTTTTCATGCTGCTGAGAATATTGTCCAGACTACTAGATAGAGCGAAATTAGAGCACTCTGTTTTGCTTTCATTGAATGAAAAATCAATACTATTATCATCGGGCTGTGTGTAACTACTGAGTTCTTCATTTTCTTTTTCAATACAATTTGGCTTTTCTTCAATAACAGATTGAGATCTAGACAGAAGCAGTGACTTTCTGGGATTTCTAATAGAAAATTTCTTACTTTCAAATAGTTTTTTCGAAAGGTTAGCTGTGAAGGGACTCAAAGGTTTAACTGGAGATGGTACCTTGTTGATTGCGGACTTGGCTTTTAATATATCTTCCTTCTTGGCATTAGACAGCAGTTCCTCTAATTCTTTTCCACTCGGCAAGGACGGTATTAGTGCGTCTGGCTGTGAACTTTGCTCAAATTGTGGACTAAGAACACTGATGCCTTCTAGATGTTGTAATGGATCTGGGGAGCCGACAGGCTCATCATCAAAGTCACAAATTGACAGAGAGTTCTCAAGGGCTGCACTCTTTAGTTGAAAATACTTCTTGTAGGCATATTTTATGCCTGAAGGAGCTTCTTTGATATCGAATTTCGACGGCGTACGTGCATGCTTTGTTTTGAACTCTTTTTCCCAATTTTTTACTATAAACTTGTATTTGTTATAGGCCTTATCTTTCTTTATCGTATCAATTAAATCCATTTTGGCACAATTGTTATTGATTTAATTCATTTTTATTGCCTTTTTACTTGAAAACAAAACGTACGAGGGCCTTTTTCGCTTAGGTTACTTGTCAAATTGACGTTTCTGTTCGCGCGCGCTAATGTTTTTTTAAAGGCACACGTCTTGTAGGCCATGCAGCCGGTTTACATCCAGCAATTTCTTGCTTGCTACTTAGGGTCGCCGCACACAGACGGCAATGACAGACGTTTTTCAATGGCAACTTTATTTCAATGATGATTTCATTTTTATATCTCGTGAATTTGCTCGTGAAGAGTTCGCGCGACGGTGGCGCGACGCGACAACGTCCGCTCTGTCTGCCTCGGAACAAATGGTTGTGCGTCGCCGCACGAAAAAACGGCTGTATGTGTGCAGCTGCCTTGTGCCAGCACTATTGCTTTTGGCTCAGTCAGAATGTGGGTTTTGTGTAGTTGCTTGAGATATGAAAAAAATCTGCTATTTCAGTTTTTCTGAATAATTTCAGTAACACATCCATAATACAAACTAGATAGAACACGCTAAATTTAGGACAGGGCAGATAAATGAAAGGCATGATATATTGGATCCTATTTTGTTATTAAATTTCCATAAAATACAGAAAAAGCAACACTTAACAATTATTCTTCACAGTAATTGACTTAAACACAACATAAATAATATTCTAGCATATTTGAACACTACACGAAATAATACATTAAAATTCATCTTTACTGGTATATGCTACATCTTCATTCCATATATAATTTAAATCAAAATTTAAAAAAAAATTACCTATTGAAAATAAAATTGTCTACATAATTTTCAACAAAATTTGTGTAATATTTTTATAACTATCCAATGTAGGAGCTACATCACATCACGAATCTCAGCTACGCAAGTTCATTTTCATATACCCAGTAAAGATATCTTGTTACTCCTCAACGATACACCGACTTTAAAGAATTATTGTTAAATAGTAGATCGGACATATACACAGTTTTTCCGCAAGTGAGCAAGGTACAAGGAAAGCCTACCCACCACACTGGGTTAGTAAAATTTGTTAAAAATACGCACATCATGCGTTATATTCACATATATTATATTACTTACACTGACCTCTTTGTTAGTTATTATACGTAGTTGTACTTACATCCATTATGTATACGTACTACTATTTAAAAAATAATACATGAAAAATTAACCTTTTGACCGCCAAAGTCTTCGCTAGATCGCCAATTATTTTCGAGGCCAGTGTCAGCATATAACTTTTATAAGATTAAGACTGGTCAAAGTCTATCTCATACATAAGTATAAAATCGGCGTGAGTGTAGCAAATTGGACTAGTCTGGATTCTGACAAACGTTCCCTTAGCTGGTTCTTAGATATTCCTGACACTTTCTTGAATTTGGAAAGGAAAAAAAATAAAATTTGCGTTCATAGATTTTTGCCTATTAAACGTCACTTCAGTAGGCAAATTCTGAAGGTTGAAGATCTCTGGCACATTTCATTTTATGATAAAAGTGACAAGATTATCTTTAGCGCTAAGTAAACGCGAGAATCGGCACCTATGCCGCCGTTGTAGAGTGGGGCACCAACCTAAAACGCGCGCACTTATACCCGAACAATACGAGTAAGCGACGGTTACTGAAAACTTTGCGGACAAGCTCACACCATGACGAGACAAAAATGACAACCTCCCATAAAAAATTTGATAACTTGCCTGATTTTCTATGAAAGCTTATTTCTTTTTTGTTTCCCAACAAGCTCCATAATAAAAGTTGTTTAGTTTCATGGCCTCATCATGCCTGCAAAGTTTTCGGGTCACTTACTTTCGGTACAAATACGCCTTGCACCGTAATACAAGTCTCGGAAAGAGGCGCCTACTCGATTCGGTTGGGTTATTCTGTCGCGCTACAGTATGGCCGTCTGAATAGACCATATTTGACAGCTGTCAAAGAAATATTAATGCTATGGAATAAGGTTTATTTTTCTTTGTTGACATGCCTTCTGGTATGTGTTTAACAGCTGTCAAATATGGCCTGTTCCAATGGCCGTAGGTACTTTAGTGACCCGGCGCACGCGTCTAGACGGACAGCGACACGAAGCTGTTGTACTGCGCGATGTTGCGCTTCAGGATGTCCGCGCACAGCCCTAGCACTCGCTCGAACCTGGAATTACAAAAACAATGTAGGTATATTAGTAAGTAAGTAGTCGTGTGGTAGCGGTTAAAAATACTGCCAACACTTATACATATGTACCTAACACCTTTTTAAAATATTGACAGAATATTCCATTTACTTGTCATTCATTAAGGCATAAAGTTACATGCTGTGCGGTTAGCCTGGCCAGCCCCGAGGCAGTGCCTTTCTTTATTTTTATTTTCTTATCCCGCCCGAGCCGCGTTTACAAATTGTTATTAAAAAAAAGAAAATTTGTAAAGATAATTTTGCCTTACAAATTTTCTCTAGTAAGAGAATCTTGTAATTCCTACTAAGATTCATTCATTCCTACTAAGAAATAAATGTTTTGACATTGACTTTGCCGCCCCTACTCTACTCAGGCAGGGTGTTTCGTAAAATGCGACGTAGTGTTTTAGATCTCAGCTGAATATCTGTCGACTATGGTCAACCACATGGTGGTGGTGAAACCACCTACAATAGCATTCCCAGAGAGTGCCACATACAAGGTGTTCCAATGTAAAGTAAATACATTAAATTGG
This sequence comes from Phthorimaea operculella, assembly GCA_024500475.1. Taxonomy (NCBI): domain Eukaryota; kingdom Metazoa; phylum Arthropoda; class Insecta; order Lepidoptera; family Gelechiidae; genus Phthorimaea; species Phthorimaea operculella. Next base: position 1,892,057 of record JANFCV010000009.1, read on the forward strand.
AGAGGTTGTGTAGGCCATCGTACCGAATAATTTTCATTATGGGGCCAAGTTATGAAAACCCCTCGTTTAGAAGTAATTAACAACTTAAATTTGTTAAATTTAATTGAGTCCCACATTATGAAATGAGCTTATTAATATGACCTTTATTTATGTCATGTTGCCGTCTTGGCAAATCTTTTGAAATTACCGCCCAGAGTATAGTATTCCTTGCTACAGACTCTACTGGGTTCTCTGATTGGCCCTTTGTCTTTGCGTCTCTATGGGTGCTCTAAGTCAAAAGAAGTTTTTAGTTTGAGGCGGCAATAAAATAAAGTTGACACCAAGAAAGAGATCTTTTATCTTAAGTTTTCGTTTAAATTTAAAACATAGACAACTAAGTTCCAAACTTTTTCGAAAATTCAAATCCAACAAGTTAAAAATGCAAGGTTGCAATCTTGGATAAGTGGTAATACATAATGGTTGTAGTAAATGTAGGCATTTAGTTTGTATGAAAATTTTTACTTCTTAATTGGTAAGAATTTAAACTTGGTGCCATAATAGAAATTGTTCAGTACAATGATCTACACGTCTCCAATTTAAGGAGGCAGGCGGCCGGAATTAAATAATGCCAAATCCTTTTGCTACATGATTTTGTGCTCTAAAAAAACATGTTGTGCTGACCCCAACCGATTTGGGACAAGGGCAGGCAGTTGAACAGTTGAAGTACGTATGCCAAGCATAGTGAGAATGGAAAATGCTTCTTTAATAATGGAAGGCTCATGCACAGTCCATTGATGATACCATGGTGGTCATGCTGTCTTATCAATATCGGTCGGTCAAGTAGTATAGTACCTACAGGAGCGCTATCTCATAACTTAATCATAATTCTTTATTCACCAACACAGGTAATATTACAAAATAAGTATCAGTCCTCAGTAGTGGCTGCACCTCCAGTACAGGGGACGTCGTGTTAATGCTGTGACATAGGGTCCATTTTTCTTTGTTGACATGTCTTGTAGTGTGGGTTTGACAGCTGTCAAATATGGCCCATTCGAATGACCGTACTATAATGCTGTACACACACCTCGCGGTCTAGCTTGACGCACTTGAGCAGGCCTATGGCGCGCACGGTGGTCGGTCCAGCAGTAGCGCTATTTCCCTCAGTAGCAGCAGTTCCACTATAGTACGGTCATTCGAATAGGCCATATATGACAGCTATATATGTATACACACCTGGCGCGGTCTAGCTTGACGCACTTGAGCGGGCCTATGGCGCGCACGGTGGCCGCGCGCGGTCGGTCCAGCAGTAGCGCTATTTCCCCGAAGTAGTAGCAGCACCTCCACTATAGTACGATCATATATGACAGCTATGTATGTATACACACCTGGCGCGGTCTAGCTTGACGCACTTGAGCGGGCCTATGGCGCGCACGGTGGCCGCGCGCGGTCGGTCCAGCAGTAGCGCTATCTCCCCGAAGTAGTAGCAGCACCTCCACTATAGTAGAATAGGCCATACATGACAGCTATATATGTATACACACCTGGCGCGGTCTAGCTTGACGCACTTGAGCGGGCCTATGGCGCGCACGGTGGCCGCGCGCGGTCGGTCCAGCAGTAGCGCTATCTCCCCGAAGTAGTAGCAGCACCTCCACTATAGTAGAATAGGCCATACATGACAGCTATATATGTATACACACCTGGCGCGGTCTAGCTTGACGCACTTGAGCGGGCCTATGGCGCGCACGGTGGCCGCGCGCGGTCGGTCCAGTAGTAGCGCTATTTCCCCGAAGTAGTAGCAGCACCTCCACTATAGTACGATCATATATGACAGCTATGTATGTATACACACCTGGCGCGGTCTAGCTTGACGCACTTGAGCGGGCCTATGGCGCGCACGGTGGCCGCGCGCGGTCGGTCCAGCAGTAGCGCTATCTCCCCGAAGTAGTAGCAGCACCTCCACTATAGTACGGTCATTCGAATATGCCATATACAGTAGAATCCGTTTATTATGACACCGCATAAATTGACCAACCGCTTAATATGACGTAGTAACAGAGCGTAGTTTGGATTTCATACAAAATTCTTGAAAAAGGGTCGGATATAATGACTCGCTTATAGTGACATATCGGTTATTATGACCCATTCTTGTAAATTATTTCCGGTTTTAATGACCGACATGACTGTAAACGACGATATACTGTGAAAAAATTACATCTCTATGCCGAAAAGCATTAACGGTTGAGAAAAAAGGTCCAATAATACGCCGATTACAAAGTGGAGGATAAAACAAAGCAGTCGCGAAGGAATTATAACTATAATATAAGCGACGGTCTTACATGTAAAAGGTTGAGTCATTCAACATACAACCTACCCTTTGTATGACGTCCGCTTATAATGACATGTTTGTCAATTCCCTTCAATGTCATTATAAACGGATTCTACTGTATGTCAGTTAAACATGTATACACACCTGGCGCGGTCTAGCTTGACGCACTTGAGCGGGCCTATGGCGCGCACGGTGGCTGCGCGCGGTCGGTCCAGCAGTAGCGCTATCTCCCCGAAGTAGTCTGACGGACCGAGCCTGCCCACTTCTACGGCCGCGCCCTCCGCGCTACGCTGTTGCAAGACTACTGCTGTGCCTGGAATCAGTAAAAAAATGTTTATCGATATGTAGCCGTCTCAAGGCCGCCCAAGGGCCAGCTGATGCAGTTTCTATGGGTCATACTCATTGCCCTATTCAGAAATACTAATCTCTCTACACGAAGAGTCGTGTGGGACACCGAGTCGTTCAACGACCCGATCAACCCTGGTGTCAGAGTTTTTCAACCACCTACTGCAAGTAGCAGGCCTCTGACATGGTTGTGTAACGACCGCCATCATAGACTGCTTCAGCCTGCTGCGATGAAATACTAATGACCCATGATGAACTAGTGATAAGTTAAAATTCCCCAAGAAACATAGGTCGAAATATAAAATAAAAATGTACACTCCACTGTAGCTTATATCAGAAAAATTCTGTGTTGGTAATGGTAAATGGTAATGGTTATACGGGCTGTTTTCCGCAACTCAACGTCTACATGCGCCTATTTTGTATGAAGGGTGGGGGGCCCACTACTCGAGCCATCCTAGTTCCCCGAGGAAGCTCAGCAACCCTACCAAATTACTGAGTGCCTCAGTGAGTGGCTACGCCGATGCTTGTGAAGTTCGTTTTGTCGAAGGCCCCTTCAATATCAATGAAGGTTCCCATGCAAATGCTTTTGCTTTGTATACCAAAAATCTGTGTTACCTTCGACGATGATGTAGAAGTCGTTGCCGGGCTCCCCCTGGCGCACGATGGTCTCCCCGTCGTTGAAGGACACGGGCTCCAGCGCGTCCGCTACAGTCAGACGTCACCATAAACCAGTACTTTCTAAAGTAGCTAAATCCCGCTAAATTTTCTCTTACCTTCCACGATGATGGCTATAGTCAGACGCTTCCATAAAACAGTACTTTCTAAAGTACCTAAAATTAGCAAGATTTCCTCTTTTTAAAGTAGCCAAAATTAGGAAAATGTCCTCTTTCTGCAGGAGCTAAAATTTGCTTAATTTCCTCCTACCTTCGACGATGATGTAGAAGTCGTTGCCGGGCTCCCCCTGGCGCACGATGGTCTCCCCGTCGTTGAAGGACACGGGCTCCAGCGCGTCCGCTACAGTCAGACGTCACCATAAACCAGTACTTTCTAAAGTATCTACAATCCGCTAAATTTCCTCTTTCTAAAGTAGCTAAAATTCGCTAAATTTCCTCTTTCTAAAGTAGCTAAAGTTCGCTAAATTTCCTCTTTCTAAAGTAGCTAATATCCGCTAAATTTCCTCGTACCTTCGACGATGATGTAGAAGTCGTTGCCGGGCTCCCCCTGGCGCACGATGGTCTCCCCGTCGTTGAAGGACACGGGCTCCAGCGCGCCCGCTACAGTCAGACGTGACCATAAACCAGTACTTGCTAAAGTAGCTAAAATCCATCTGCACTATTCATATCATAAAAGGTTGTCGTATGGACCTGATGATCAGAAATAATCCGAATTGAAGGTGAAACAACCAGGACCTTTCACCGTCGGTACTTCGGCAGTCATGCTAAGTAGCTAATCCTCTAAATTGTCTCTTACCTTCGACGATGATGTAGAAGTCGTTGCCGGGCTCCCCCTGGCGCACGATGGTCTCCCCGTCGTTGAAGGACACGGGCTCCAGCGCGTCCGCTACGGTCAGACGCTCCCATTTCTCCAGACTCTCTGGCAAACAAATACGTATTCGCTTTAGTTCCAGTATAATTTTTCATGAATGTGTTTCAATGCCCTATCTATTAACGAGAAAGGCCATCAGTTGAGTTGATGAAGGCGATGAATTTTTTAAAACGATACGTAAAAGTAAGAGTAAGTAATTTAAAATCGTGATATATAATATAGAGACAATACAATAAAAATACTTTATTTGCACAAAAAACAATATTGATACAATATACAGTAGAAGAAAAATTCGGTGCAATATAGGCGGCCTTATTGCTAGAATAGCAATTTCTACCAGGCAACTTTGGGTAGTGGAAAGAGCGTGTACGGTGCAGCGGCAAAGTGCATAGGAGACCTTGCAGAGGAACTGATCATACATCCTGCTCTTGCGTGGAGACCATAAGGATGCGTCGGTTGGTATGAGTATCCAAAGATCACAACCATTTTCCTAAAAACCTATATACTAGTAACTTACCTAATATAGAAACCCTGGATAGGAATTCGTCATACATCCTTCGTTTACGAATGGTAGAACCCATAAGGATGCGTCGGTACGAGTCTCTATCGAGCCCCCACAGTTTGAGGGTGGTTCTGGCGCGGACGGTGGCGGCACGAGGGGTTCCGTAGATCAAGGCCAGCTCTCCGAAGGACCCGCCTTCGCTTATAGTCGTTACCGGCTCGCCGTTGACTAAAACCTAGAAATATTATTAGACTTGTGAATGCAGCGTCATGACATGTAACTTCCGATGGTTTTAAGAGATGTCGTTTAAAAATTGGCGAGTTTTCAATGCGGTTTATTTGCAAAGACAACAAACTTTGATCTTTTTCAGTTTCCGAGCGTACAATTTATATGAGAATATAAATAACCAGGCGTCATCACATATTAACATTACATTATAGTACCTACACAAGGAACACACTTCAAATTCAACTTATAGGTCTAAGAGTACGATTGCACAGAAATGCAGTGAATTCTTCTTTGGGCCTATTTCTGGGCTGGTACTCTTACAAGCGTTGCACACGGAACATGGCTCGCTATAAGCAAGTATACTCACCTCGACCTCCCGAGTCGATAATGTAGAAGTTGTCTCCCTCGTCGCCCTGCCTAATGACAGTTTCCCCCGGCAAGCATTGAACAGGGAACATGGCTCGCTATAAGCAAGTACACAGGGCCTCACCTCGACTTCCCCCGAGTCGATGATGAAGAAGTTGTCTCCCTCGGCAAGCATTGAACGGGGAACATGGCGTCGAACATGTCCGCCCGCTCCGACTCGTCCAAGTGGGTGAACATGGCTCGTTATAAGCAAGTATACAGGGCCTCACCTCGACTTCCCCTGAGTCGATGATGTAGAAGTTGTCTCCCTCGTCACCATGCCTGATGACGGTCTCCCCCGGCAAGCATTGAACAGGGAACATGGCTCGCTATAAGCAAGTATACAGCCTCACCTCGACCTCCCCGAGTCGATGATGTAGAAGTTGTCTCCCTCGTCGCCCTGCCTGATGGCGGTCTCCCCCGGCAAGCATTGAACAGGGAACATGGCATCGAACATGTCCGCCCGCTCCGACTCGTCCAAGTGAGTGAACATGGCTCGCTTTAAGCAAATATACAGGGCCTCACCTCGACCTCCCCCGAGTCGATGATATAGAAGTTGTCTCCCTCGTCGCCCTGTCTGATGACAGTTTCCCCCGGCAAGCATTGAACTGGGAACATTGCTCTCTATAAGCAAGTATACAGTAGTCTCACCTCGACTTCCCCCGAGTCGATGATGTAGAAGTTGTCTCCCTCGTCGCCCTGCCTAATGACGGTCTCCCCCGGGCAAGCACTGAACTGGAAACATGGCGTCGAACATGTCCGCCCGCTCCGACTCGTCCAAGTGGGTGAACATGGCTCGCTATAAGCAAGTATACAGTCTCACCTCGACCTCCCCGGAGTCGATGATGTAGAAGTTGTCTCCCTCGTCGCCCTGCCTGATTACGGTCTCCCCCGGCAAGCACTGAACGGGGAACATGGCATCGAACATGTCCGCCCGCTCCGACTCGTCCAAGTGGGTGAAAAGTACGTTGGACGCAATAGCGCGGGACAGCGCGCCCATCGTCTTGTAGTCTTTTGGCACTACCTGGATCAGAAAACAATAAAAGTTACATTGGTATTTATAAGACTAGCGTCTAAGACTGGCGTCCAGCCTTCCAGTGCTTTACTCTGGAAACGGAAATCACTCGCAATAAAATCAAGGTTGTATTTTGTAGACGCACACTGCCGATAGTAAGTTGGTACATAAGGAAACTGATATAAATAGACTGCTATTTTTAGGCGCGTCATTCATTCATTTCCACATTAAATTAATTTAGACCACTACTCCGCCGTCTGGTGCTAAGGAAGGTAGTAATAAATAATGCTGGTAATGAATGTCTGGCATCAGAAAATCAAACATTGGAAAGTAATAAAATGAAATTAGGAAGCACTCAGAGGAAACTGAAACCACTAGACATGGCTGGAAACTATCGCTCATGATCGCCCGGAATAATGAGCCATTTTGCGAGACCTAGAAAGTCTCGTAAGTGTCATAAAAAGCGACTAGGGGATAAATCCAAGGAATGGGCAGTAGCGTCTCTTGAGAAAATATTAACAATATCTTGCACTGCGCTCGCCATTCCGCCCGCCACCGTAGCGAGTATGGCAAATAACCTCCAAAGGTCCACTGGGATATTGCGATGTCCAGCAGTGGACTGTTGTGGCTGGTGTAAAAGTAGTAAGTAGTATACAGGGAGTAACGAAAAGGGTAGGTATGACAAGCCGAAAGGAGGTCAAGGTACTCATGAAACTGAACAACTTTCCCCATGGAACATAGGTCGAAATATAAAAAGAAAATTTAGACCTCTCATACAAAATTACCGATTAGCTGATTGATTTACTATGAGAAGTCCTAATTTTATTTTTTTATATTTTGACCCATGTTTCATGGGGAAAGTTGTTCATGAGTACCTTGACCTTCTTTCGGCTTGTTATACCCTTTCCGTTACTCCCGGTAGAATTAATATGTTTAGTTAGATCGTGTGATACGAGCACGTAGCAATTCAAACTTCCTCAAAGAGCCCCCGGGAATCATCAACATTTCGATTCTTACCTTCTTAACATAACTAGTGGCGTCTTCCTCCGTGACGGCGCCCCGGCGGCGCGGCGGCTGCCCGCCCGGCACCGGCAGCGGCGACCATCAACATCTTGATCACATGATGAAACTGTTACCTTCTTAACATAACTAGTGGCGTCTTCCTCCGTGACGGCGCCCCGGCGGCGCGGCGGCTGCCCGCCCGGCACCGGCAGCGGCGACCATCAACATAGAGATCACATGATCAAACTGTTACCTTCTTAACATAACTAGTGGCGTCTTCCTCCGTGACGGCGCCCCGGCGGCGCGGCGGCTGCCCGCCCGGCACCGGCAGCGGCGACCATCAACATAGAGATCACATGATCAAACTGTTACCTTCTTAACATAATTAGTGGCGTCTTCCTCCGTGACGGCGCCCCGGCGGCGCGGCGGCTGCCCGCCCGGCACCGGCAGCGGCGACCATCAACATAGAGATCACGTCATGATGAAACTGTTACCTTCTTAACATAACTAGTGGCGTCTTCCTCCGTGACTGGCTCAGCGCTGATCGCGCCCCGGCGGCGCGGCGGCTGCCCGCCCGGCACCGGCAGCGGCGACAGCTCGCCATCCGCCTCGCCCTCCGAGGCTGCGGCCGCCGCCGCCGCCGCTTTCACCTGCTCCTGGAACACAAATGGAGCTGTCGTAGGTACCGCCATCTCATCTTTTCGAGTGGGACACCGAGTCGAAGAACGAGTCGATGAATCCTAGTGTCAGAGGTTTTAAACCGCCTACTATTGCTAGTAGGCCTCTGACATGGTTTAACACGGTTTTTAGGTACCGCCATAAAAACAACACATGGTATAAAATTAATTCTGTTTGTCTGTCATGGGCATAGTTAAATCCTCCTAAGCCACGAAATGGACTTCAATACAGCTTTTTAAAAAAATAAAAAGTGATTTGAGATAAAAGTTTCTATGTATATATAATACATGATAGGAAAACGCAATAATCCTATGAGAAAACTACTAGCAGCGGATGTAACCACTGGGCAGGTCACTGGTATTTTATAAGTATACATTTCCATTTAGTTAGATTATTTGATCCCACTTTTGAGCACAGCGTCCACAGTGTAATTTTTCGCATTTTTTCCTGTTTTAAGACAACACCAACTGAATAAAAAGGAAAATTCCATAAACCACACAAATGAATTCTGGAATTTTCCTTTAAATATTCCTACACTATTTTAGTAAAAGTCATAAAGAAATAATGTTTTAATGATTAAGTAAATAATACTTCTGTTAGAATTGTTACCAACCTTATTCATTACTTAATTGAAACAAATGTGCTTATTATTCCATCTTGAGACCAATAAAAAACCACAAAACTTTAAACATGAATAACATATGACATCACTTTATAAAATACACAAAAGTATTTGTTACATAAGATTAATATTAATGTTGTGTCCACTTGAGCTATAAACCTCAAATGAGAACATAAAAGCAAACCTCTTGCACTAAATTAGATAGCTCCACCATCTCCATCTCTTTTACGATTATAGCTAACTTCACACACAAACTGAGTTCACAAAAACAAAATCTATTTTCGGTAAATATATAAATAAACAAACTCCACGGCATGCATGATACACATCTGTGATCATTCCAGTACAGAAGCTGGGTCAAGAGCATAGATTTAAAAATACAGTGATGCGGTGAAGTAGGCAGTTAGCATTCTCAATGTTAATTAGGATGATAAATGAAGTATATGTAACACTGAATGTTCTTTGAAATTGAATTTATTAGTAGGTATTTATGGTTGTTATCAGTAATAAATTAGAAGGTATTTACAGACATTTTAGTTTGAACTAAATAATATGGATGGCAAGATGTTTAAAATCAGCACAGTTGAAGCAATACTAATGGAGAAGTTCAAATAGATTAGATTGGTCTATAAAATATTAGGCACTTACTGCACTGGACATGATTGCAAAAGATCATGGAGCAGACTAAAGTAGTATTAGTTGTGTGAGTGGTAACCAAATAGATTCAGGGATGTCACATGAACAAAAAAATATTTTTTTAGATGGAAATAGATAAATAAAAACCAAAAATTTTGTTGTATTCATTTTAAGGAAGATCTAAATAGTTTAATTTGGATTCAGCACTATTTTAGACATTTTCAAAAGCAAAAAGGTGTGTTAGATAATTCATCACCCAACCAATAAATTATAAATGAAATTACTTCTTCTTCATCGAGTTGATGGGCAACAAATTAGATTTTATTAGACCAGTATTCGGCCACACTGATTGCTTTTGAATTAGCCTCCAGCAGGTCCTGCATAGTACAAGAGCTAGGGCAGTTGGGACAGGACAGAAGGTGAACCATGGTTTGTTCCACACCGCAATGAAATTACTCATACATTATCATAAGTTCACCTGCAGGTTATTATTATGAATATACCTAGTGTAATATTCTTGTTCAAGTGGAATCTAGGCCAAAGTACTAGTAAAAATACTGTTGGAATTGAAAAGTGGCCCGTTAACGGTTTCACTGGTTGCAACTTATTTTCCCAATATGTGTTATAAAAACAAACCTTCCTCTTAACTGCATCAAAAACAATTGCATAGTTTAGGAGTAAGCAAATTCTACATCAAACATACAGACTGAGAAACAAAAAATTCAATTACGCTATGTGTAGACAACAAAACCCTAAGCAGGATTAGCATTTAGATTTGGATATGTATCATTGATGCAAATCGGTAAGTAAACTCCTATAAGTACTTATTTACAAATATGTTACATAGGTGTGGATTGCCAAATCATGCACACTTTTGGAATACCATAGATTTATATGGTATTTGCTACACAAACATATTATTCTTAATGTAGAGTCATTAAGTATACTCTTAGCAAGAGATGAGTAACATTCATTATGTAGTATACTGCTCAGCCTTTTCCTGTACCTTTTGATATAGGCACATGACTAAGGCAGGTACACAGAATAGCAGCAGCATTTGTTAGATATGGTATAAATAGAAAGTACCTTTGCTTATCAATAGAAAGGGCTTTGGAGAATAAAAGATAACAAGGCTGATTATCAGCACCCACAGATACACAGAATGATAAAACAGAACAGTTGGATTATAGCTTACCCTCTCCAACTTTTGGAAGTATTGACGCAGAAATATAACAGGATTCTCGGGTTTATTTACACACAGCTGGACTATGCAATCTTTTAGCAATAATTGAATGTTGTGGCTCTGAATATAGCTTTCACATTCTTGTAAACATTGTTCTTCCTCCATTTCCTCGTGTTATCTGGAACTGTCACTGTGTTCGAAGAGAACATTCATAGCATTCAATATAGCCTTTTCAGATTTCCGAGTTCTTTGAGGAGTATTACAAGGATTTTACAAATAAAATTTGAAAAACATCCCACTGTGACCCCAATTTTTTGACGTATCAATGACGTCTCTAAAAAAAAACCAAAGACAATTTTTTTCTTTTTAAATAGAGCTGCGCTCTCAATCATGTTCATCATGTTATCAATCACTCCTCTTTTTGTATCATTCACTCACTTGTTCGTTCTTTGAAAGAAAAGCTACAATTATTGTCTATGACACAAACGAAAGAAAAGTATAATCGTGTCTATGGTTGTGAAGCAAAGATGGAAGGTGCAAGCGTTGACGCCGGTGGGAAAAATCATTTAGAAAATGTTTTATCAGAAACGGAAATCTCTTCTTTACCCAACGAGGTCGCGAATAAAATAAACACTTACATAGATACAAAGTTTGAGGAATATCTGACCTCGAAGGCTCTCCATGAAACCAGTAAAACCCAAATCGGTAAGTGACCGGTGTTTTCTGCAACGCTTGCAAAGCTTTCGCTTGGTTTATGATCCTGTCGTAACCGATTAACAAACACATGTACGATGTAGTCTAGAACCTGAACTTTGAGGCAGCTGTAAGAGGCCAAATTCGTAATTTTTCGCGACTACCTTCTTACTAGTCATTACTTGGTTTTCTTTGTATGTAATGTTTTTTATAACCAACAAAGTTGTTTCTGTTTGCATGGTATTTGACACAATACTGCACAATAACAATGTATAACCTCGTTAATTGTTCTTATTTTGTCTTATTACTTTTAGTCAATATTATGAATTTATTTTTTACATTCATTTTGGAGCAGTAAGCTGAGAATGGACCAAGACCTGAGATCCTCACACCCTACTCTAATTTGAAATTTTTGATTTTTTATGATCAATAATTTAATTTTTTTATTGGTAAACTTGTAATTTATTCGGATCAATTGATTGCTTTGTATAAGCATTGTACAAACTGTGGGCTCCATGTTGACAATTTGCCTATTCTTAGCGTTGTTGTTCTTTTGGGAATCAGGCTACCACTGTTGTTCTTTATATTTCATAATGCAGAAAATGTATGTAACATATAAAATAAATAATACATTGTCAAGGTGGGGTTAAAACTAGTTTTCTTCTAATGAGGAATTTTAGCCAGAGTATACTTATAGTTTGTTTAGATTATATTGTCAAGCCCTCTCCTACACTACCCCGTGTAAGATCTCAGGAAGGAGGGACTGACTGAAAATCAGCAAAAGCTGAGTCAGTCCTTTTTGCCTTTTTCTTTGTAGTTGTTCTTAGATTAAGCTAGTTTTTTGTTGAACTTAAAGGCAAAAGCTGAGTCAGTCCTTTTTGCCTTTTTCTTTGTAGTTGTACTTAGATTAAGCTAGTTTTTTGTTGAACTTAAAGGCAATAAACGTTATTTCTATTCTTTTTCTATTCTATATTCTACTGTTTGAAAGGATTTTAAAACAGATTTTGCCCATAGATGTTTCCCATTGTGAAAGTAGCGCTCACTCAGTCTCCAGCCAGCCCCACAACTATCCACACACATCCAATTAATCATACATAATGTTCGAGCACAAGAACTCTTTGGACTGACAGCTGACCTGGCTGGTTTTCTATATCTATTATGTCGTTGTGACGTTTCTTCAATTTCGGCACTCATTTTGTTAATTCTTGAAAAAATGGTATTATAATAATATATTTATAAATTATTACGCAATCCAGACTTTATGTGTAGTTAGACGCACAAAAAAAACTACAACATAAGTTGTTTGGCTCTTCGAGCCTCGGATTATTTAATCCGTAAAAGTACATATACCTACGCGCAACAGCGACCTAGGAACATGTCGCAGATGGAATAAACGAATGGATGAAAAACCAGACCACAGCGTGATCTAGGAACTGGTTGAGGATAGATCTACGCAGGATCCACGTCGTCGGCAAGAGACGCATCACGCAGCGCTCATATGACTGACGTGCCAACCATTTTTCATACATTCTTATTCATATTTCCCTTTATTCCGTGTGTTTTAGTTTGCGTTTATTTTCAGTGTTGTGTTATCTCGGCGTAAAATTGCGTTGTCCTGCTGCACGTTCAATTTGAGATATTGTGTTGGAATCAAAGGTATAACCGCAATAGCCATCGTGATCTGCGACCGTTGAATGTGAGTACTTCTACACTCCTCCAAAATGACTGACAAAACAGAGTTGAGTGCCCAGAGGGTATTATAAAAGGGGTCTCACCAATTTTACGAAACATGTAGAGGGTTTAGAAGGTCATGTAGAGTTAGGCAACCTTTTATCACTAAAGCAGCGTATAGAGTTAAATCTGCGTATTACAAACGTTAAGAGTTTGTATGATTCGTTTCAAGATATTCAACAGAAAATTGAAACTCTAGCGAGCGAATCGGAAGCCGATACTGAGAAGGAACAAGCGTATCGCGACACCTTTGAGTCCAATTATTATTCCGTATTGGCCAAAGCGCAATGCCTTATCCATGAGGAAGATAAGAAAGCTAGCGGTTCATCTGGTTCGTCTGGTGCAGGTCAAACTCCGTCTGTTAAGTTGCCTATCATATCTTTGCCCGAATTCGACGGTTCATTTGATCATTGGCTTGAGTATCGTGATACATTTCAGTCTCTCGTCCATAAATGCCCATCAATTTCAAAAATACAGAAATTACTTAAGTCGACTTTAAAAGGTTCAGCTCAGTTAGTTGTTGATTCGATTGAGTTTTGCGAAGACAACTACGACACTGCATGGGAGCTTCTGCTTAATCGCTACGATAATTCGAAACTTTTAGTTCAGAAGCACGTTAAGTCTTTGTTTACCATGCCGTCGATTACAAAAGAATCATCGCCGCAGATAAGGAAACTTATTGATGTGACCTTAAAAAATATACGCGCTTTAAAATTGCTCGGTGAAAGTACCGAACATTGGGACACATTAATAATCTATATGATAGTTTCCAAGCTCGATCAAAGCACAGAACGCGAGTGGGAACAACATAAGTGTTCCTTATCAGTGACTGATGATTCTAAAATCATAAAATTAGATGATTTAGTGAAATTTCTCAGACAAAAGGCAGATATGTTAGATACTCTTTCACACTCGGTTTCATACAAGACGAATAACACGCAAAACACACAGAACAAACCTTCTAATTCTGTCGCGCAAAAGGTTCATTGTCACATAGCTACAGAAAAAGCGGGCACTATTACTAACACAAAAACAATCAAACACGCAAACGATTGTGTGTTCTGTGTAGTGCGCCGCATCCTCTGTATTCGTGCCAAAAATTCCTTGATCTTAATATCCAGGACCGGATTCAGATTGTGCGCAAACACCGCCTATGTGAGAACTGTATGAACAGCCCAACGCACACGGCTACCGACTGTAAGTACGGTCCGTGCAGGAAGTGCGAGACTAAAAAACATAATACATTGATTTGTGATCATGCAAACGCGAGCCAAGTAAATAAAGCTACGGTTAGTTTGCAGTCGGCAGCTGAGGCGCGGGAGGCGGCGGTTCCTCTGACAACAGTTCCAACTCTTCTCATTCGGGTGGATCGGCTCAATCGCAGAGCTATTCAGTCCAAGTAGGGAATGAGACGCACATGAATACGAATACACGGTCGACTTTTATGGAACCGAGTCTGTTGTCTACTGCATTGGTGGAAGTATCCGACAAAAATGGCAACTTTCATCAAGTGCGCGCAGTGCTTGACAATTGCAGTGAGAAGTGCTTAGTTACTCAATCGCTGTGTGACAAGTTAGGTTTACAATTAGTACAGTCCACTATACAAATTCGAGGGGTAGGTAATTCCGTGGCGCAGAGCAAATACCGTTGTGATATGGAACTGCGTTCATTGGATAAAACCTTCACCACACCCATTCAATGTCTAGTACTGCCTGAGCTTACTTACAATTTACCAGGCCATACATTGTTGCGTAAAGATTTCTTTAAGTACATACCTGACAACATTACGTTGGCCGATCCCACATTCTATGAAAGCCGAAAAGTCGATATTCTTATCGGCGTTGATAGATTTTGGGACTTGGTAGTTGCGGGAAAAATACGCTTACCTAATGGGCCCTATCTAATCAACACAAAGTTAGGTGGATCATTGGAGGCTCAGTATCAGGATATACTAAACAAAGTTCAAAATATGTCAATTGTAACTTCACGCAAACATTAGACATACAAGAATCTATAGATATGCCGTCTTTAGACAAACAAGTCCGCAGCTTTTGGGAGCTCGAAGAGCTACCTATTAGCGCCAAACCAGTTGATTCACGCAGTGACGATGAGCGTGCATGCGAAGAACATTTCCTTCATACTATGAAACGCACATCTGAGGGCAGGTTTTGTACGCATACCGTTCAAATATGAACCTGATTTGTTGGGTGATTCATTTGCACAAGCTGAACGACGTTTTTATGCTTTGGAGAAACGGCTAGACAGATATCCAGAGTATAAGAAGTTGTATTCGGAATTCTTAAATGAGTATGAAACCTTAGGTCACATGAGTCGTGTCACATCATACGGGTCCCCAAATTATTTTTTCCCGCATCACGGTGTATTTCGGCCACTTGCTACGACTACAAAACTACGTGTCGTGTACAATGGAAGCGCAGCCTCTAGTACGGGAAAGTCATTAAATGACTTACAGTACGTTGGACCGGCTATACAGGGTGATTTAATTTCGATTCTGTTGCGTTTTCGAGAGAACAAGTATGTAGCTTGCGCAGACATAGAAAAATGTATAGACAGGTTTTGATAGATAAAGATCAGCGCGACTTGCAATTGATTTTATGGCGCAATGATAAATCCGATCCCTTGGGTATCTACCAGTTAAACACAGTGACTTATGGTACCGCGTCTGCGCCGTTTCTCAGTTGCAGGTGTCTGAAACAATTAGCACAAGAATGTGAGGACCCTGAAGTAGCACGCACGATTCACGAAGATTTTTACGTTGACGATCTGATTTGTGGCAATAATGATAAAAATAAGCTAATTCAGATCTGCAATGACACTGCAAAAGTTTTGCAGTCTGGGTGTTTTCTCTACGTAAATGGATTTATAATTTCGACGTAGACACAGACGTAGACATGCCTACTGACGCAAAAGATTTTTCGTTAGGTGAGCATGTTCACAGCAAAACCTTAGGTTTAGGGTGGTACCCACATCCTGACGAATTGTATTTTCATACTCAATTTGACCCTGAAACACAACCCATTACGAAACGTACAATACTATCGGGTGCATCACAAATTTTCGATCCACTCGGGTTATTGAGTCCAGTCATAACACAAGCGAAGATGTTGTTTCAAAATGTTGGCTTTTAGATCTCGGCTGGGATCAACCAGTACCCGATGAAATCTCGCAAATTTGGAAGCGGTTTGTAAACAATTTGTCGTTGCTCAATAAGATTCGAGTGCCTCGATTTGTGATGTGTGAACACCCTGTAGTTACTGAATTACACATGTTCGTAGACGCGTCCCTGGCGGCTTATGGTGCTTGCGCCTATGTGCGTACAATTAACAACGTAGGAAATGTTACCGTGCGGCTACTTTGTTCAAAGGGTAGGGTAGCATCTATAAAGCCCGTTTTGACTATACCTAGGCTCGAACTGTGCGGGGCGTTAGTGGGAGCGCGATTATATGACAAAATTTCACGCTCACTGAGATCTACTTTTGATAGAGTTGTATTCTGGTCAGATTCGACTATCGTGCTAGGTTGGTTACGTACTCCGTCTAACATGTTAAAACTTACGTCCAGAATAGGGCCGGGAGATACATGAATTGACTAAAGGCCATTCATGGCGTCATGTTAGTGGCGTAGATAATCCAGCCGACTTAGTATCGAGGGGACAAAGTGTAGATGCATTAAATGAAAATAATTTGTGGTTCACTGGGCCATATTTCTTGCATGACCCCACATTTGATAGTTCGGAAGACGACCAGATTGAGGTTTTACCGGAGAACTTGCTTGAACTAAAAACTCATGAGACACACACATTGCTTATTAACACGCAAAATGAAGAAAATTTATTTCCGTTTTCGAGGTTTTCTCAGTATAACCGCATGCAACGTGCCGCCGCTTATGTGCTTCGCTTTATACATAACGCACGTTATAAAGATGATATTAAGTGGAAGGGTGTGTTAACTGTTGACTGAACTAAACCAAGCTACGATAACGCTCGCTAGACTTTCGCAACGTGAATCATTTTCCGATGTGCGCGATTCACTCGTTTTAACGGGTCAAGTAAGTAAGAAACAAACTCACTTATCAAAGTTGGATTTGTTTATTGATAAAGATCAGTTAGTGCGCGTCGGTGGTCGAATTCAAGATAGCCCTAACTTCGATTTTGACAAGAAACATCCCATACTTATTTCAAGTAAACATCACTTTTCAATTTTGCTTTTTCGATTTGAGCATAAACGGTTAATGCACGCATCGCCGCAATTACTGTTGTGTACTATCAGGGAGTCATGGTGGCCACTTGGTGGTAGGAATCTTGCACGCAAGACCTGTCATGCATGCGTAAAGTGTGTACGTATGCTAGGTAAAATTATTGCACCAAAAATGGGTAACTTAGTGAAAGAGAGATTAGAACCCGGGTATCCTTTCATGTATTGTGGTGTAGATAATGCGGAACCTCTGATTATGTTAAACCGGCGAGGCAGAGGTGCTCAAACTGTTAAAGCATACATTTGTTTATTTATATGTTTTACTACGCGCGCAGTTCATTTAGAGTTAGTTAGCGATCTCACTTCTGAAGCGTATTTATTAGCTTTGAAGCGATTTATTTCACGCCGTGGCAAACCGGCTGAAATATTTTCAGACAATGGGAAGAACTTTGTTGGTTTGATGAATGACTTCGGCAAATTTCTTTCCACTTGTTCTGGTGATATCAAACAATACGCTGCATCACAGAATATTAAATTTAAAATGATTCCTCCTTATGCCAGTCATTTTGGAGGGCTGTGGAGGCCGCGGTTAAGAGTTGTAAGTATCACTTGCGACGTGTGGTAGGTAACGCACGTTTAACGTTTGAGGAGCTCAGCACTGTATTGGCGCAAATTGAAGCCATACTGAACTCCCGTCCTTTGACTCCAATGTCAACAGATCCTCATGATTACCTCCTCTTACCCCTGGTCATTTTCTGGTTGGCCGTCCTCTGACAGCGCCTGTCTGTGACGAAGACATCAGCACCGTTCCTGCCAACCGCCTGACACGCTTTCAAAGGGTCGAACAAATCCGGCAGCATTTTTGGAACCGTTGGTCGAAAGAATATGTCTCGGAGCTGCAGACCAGAACCAAATGGCGAGAGAATCAAGATGGTTTACAAAAGGACACGCTGGTTCTTATGAAAGACGATAACCAACCTCCCTTGAAATGGAGTTTAGGCCGCATTGTCGAAGTCTATCCAGGCAAGGATGGAGTGGCTCGAGTGGCTGATATCCGGACTGCTTCTGGTATCGTACGGCGAGCATTTTCGAAGATCTGCCCACTGCCACTGGACGAATAGCTGCTAGCTGTGGATCTTGCTCATCCTGCTGCAGTCTTTGGAACCTGCTGCTTCCAAGGCCGGGGAGCATGTTCGAGCACAAGAACTCTTTGGACTGACAGCTGACCTGGCTGGTTTTCTATATCTATTATGTCGTTGTGACGTTTCTTCAATTTCGGCACTCATTTTGTTAATTCTTGAAAAAATGGTATTATAATAATATATTTATAAATTATTACGCAATCCAGACTTTATGTGTAGTTAGACGCACAAAAAAAACTACAACACATAATGTAAAAGAAGAAGCATACAATACAAAGAAGGACCAATAAACTTTCCTAAAAATTAATTAAATGGATATATTGCTTGAGGCATCAACCTGAGCTGTTGTCAGTACAGAACCAATTTCCCAAAATTAATTAAAAACATTCACCAGCCATATACACCATGAACATGATCTGGCTACCTTTTTTGGGATGTAGAAATATTTTTATCATTTTTACTTTGGTACTATATTGAAAATTGTTCAGCAAAATGACCTTAATAATCTAAAAACAAAAGAAAAGCATATTAGGTTTACCAAGAAAAAAAATGCTATAACTCAGGTACTATCTGTACCAATGGCAAGTAACATTGTTAATTTTTGTATCCATAAGTTTAAACATACATGCATCATATGAATCTATCAGCTTCCCCATGAATACTGGATTCAGAAATGAAATATGGAATAAATAGACCCAGGTACTACCAAGCCAGATGCTTACCTCCATCAGGTTACTTCAAAGCACTTGAGCTGACATTGTAAACTGCATGGTGGTGGTGATACCACCTACAATAGCATTCTCAAAGAGTTTTGACATCAGGCAGGCTGCCGGTCTTAAAACATTGCTTAATAAGCTTGTTACATAATTTTTACTGAAAAACAAAAGATGTTGGAATAAGGGCAGGTAGATAATGATAACTTGAGCTGACATTCCTTCTGTTCTTACTGAGCTTAGGAACAAAAGGTGTCTTTTTTCAGTGGTGCGCCTAGGGAATAATACCAAATTGTTTCTAACACACAGCAAAAAAGTAAAATGACACCTTTTGTTCTTAAGCTCTTCACTTGTGCCCTTGTATGGTTCACGAACGTACATTTTTGCCAACACTGCGGCCTACTTTTGGTAGGCAGCGCGTGCGACATTTATTAGCTATATTTTTAGTGTTTATCGGACGCTCAATCAAGCGCTACCTAAATTATCTAACAACGTAAGGAATACTAAACCTCTAATCGGAGTGTTTTCTTTCTATCTATAATAAACAGTTAAATTATCTGTGCATCTTTATCTTGTGATCTACATCTATCAACTTACCTGGGCTATCGGCCACACATCCAATAATCATCGGGCAATCGCCGCATCTTACTCATCATCGAGTCATCACTGCAATATCATCTTATCTACTATACCTCAATTAAAGTATGCATGAGTCTGCGCTAACTTACAACTAGCCGTGGACCATACAGCCCTGAAATTATTTAACTGGATTTCAGAAAGATGTCACAGGGAATAAATAGCCAATCTACCAATTTTGTTAACATTCTGTTTACCTTGACCCATTTATGCCCTTAAATTTCTTGAAAACCTGTAAAAACCCTCCTAGCCTGACTTGTCCTTACCCAGCTTATATGTCATATTAATGAAGTAGATAAATCGAGAGTAAAATGCAATATATGAGATGAAATCTAATATGAATTGTGACATGTTAATTGTATATTAACAATAAATGAATTGATTTAAACATTGACTTGTACATCTGATTTCCCTACTGTCCCCTGTGATATCTTTGTCCCAAATTTTATTCTTTCTAGACCCCAATGCTATCATCATCTTGACATTCTAAGTGTTTGAAATCCATCTACCCTCCCAACTATCCCCCATGACTTCCTACAGTTCCTTGCCTGTGACATCCTATTCATTCCCTCTCACTATTTCCACCCCTATCTTTTGTCTAAACCATTTATCTTCCTCCTTGTCTTCACTATGTTCCCCTGACATCCTTCCTCTCCCCTTAGCCCCTCCATGTCCAATATGACTTCCTCAGAAAAATAAATTACCTCATAATCTTCCTCACCTCTCACTTCTCCTTAATACCCACATCTTCATTCACCTAAGTGCTCACTACAACCCTGCCTTCTCACTTTATAACCCCGTATCTCTATGGTGTCATTGGCAAATGGAATTTAAAAAAATGTATCAGCTTGTTGGTTTCTTTATTTGTTTGGTATCTTTTACAGGTGACAAAATAGCTACATCTGAAGCCCAGATCCTAGAGCTCACAGCCAAATATGAAGAAACTGCTCAGAAACTTCTAGCTTCCGACGAGACCAACTTGGAACTAGGAAAACAACTAGAGTCCCTAAATTCCGAACTCGAAAAAGCTCGCGATAAAATCAGCCGACTTGAAAATGAAATTATATCCATCAAAAGTGCCAGAGATGCTGCAGTGGACGAAAGAAATGACTTAACACGGATTCTTCAACGGCGTGACGCCGAAATTGAAAGGTTGACCGCCAGTGAAGCAGCTCTCGCACAGCAGCTTAAAGCTGCTATAGACGCCAAATGCGAAGCTTTAGCCCTAAATGATGAAATTCAAAGTAAAGAACTTTCACTTCAGTACCGCGAAAAACGAATTGAACAGGAACGTACATTGCTAAACTCTCAGATTGCTGGTTTGACAGAAGAAGTCAACAGACTTACTTCTGAACTGCAGACGTTAAGGCTTAACAACACTAGCCGACTAGTCAATCTGGAGACACAACTGGCTGAGAAGGCTGAAGAATTAAAGGCGGCAAATGAAACTATCGCACAGCTTAATGAAACCAAGAAGAACTTAAACAATCGTATTGAAAACCTTTCTCAAAGACTAGCAGAGCAAAGGGAAATAGAAAATAAAATGACTGAAAACTATAAAAAAGAATTAGACGCAAAATCTAAACTGGCTGATCTTTTCAAGTCAATGCATGATGATGCAGAGGCTAAGACTATGGAGCTTACTGATGGCATACAAGAATTGCAGAAACTACTGAATGAAGCCACTGAGAAATATGGAGAGCTTGAGACAAAATACAAACAAGCTGAAATAGATCATGAAGAAATACTTGAAAAGAAGAATGAAATTGTAGCTTCCTTGAAGGGTGAATTAGAACATGCCAATGATTTACTGAAAGCAGCGAATGCCCATAACCTTGACATGGCACTTAGTGACCTCGCACCATCTGCAGCAACAGCAAGTAAATTGTTGAAGTCTGGCATGTCATTGACTCAAATCTATTCACAACTAGTAAAGACCTCAGAAGAGCTAGCACAGGAAAAGGAAGAAAATAGGCGCCTCAATATTACCATCAATACAATCGTCCAAGAGCTAGAAGAGAAAGCTCCACTTCTACAGAAACAAAAATCAGAGTATGAAGAAGCTTTAGAGAGCAACACAGCTTTGACTCAGCAAATTGAATCTCTTCTTATAGAATGCAACAGACTTCGGGATGATTACAATGAGGCATCCAAAATTGCCAACCATTACAACAGAGAAAATGGCAGACTAAAGGGTGAACTGGCTGATTTAGGCAGACAGGTGTGCTTCTTGTTGAAAGAAATAGAACACAGTCGCGGAGGACTTCCCAATGGAGATCATGATCCTTCACAAACTGGGTCACCTAATAATTCTTCAGAGTCATCACGTCTGATTTCAAAGACGTTAGTAACATTTAGCGACATTCAAGAGTTGCAAGCAAACAATCAGAAACTATTAAGCATGATTCGTGATTTAACTGACAAACAGGCGGAGCTTGAGCGCAATAAAGAAGAGTTCGAGAGTGGCGAAATGCAAAACAAAATAGAGTCGCTTAAAAATCGCGTATCTGAACTTACTGAAGCCCAGGACCGACAAACCAAAATGGTTAACGGTCTCATTCGACAACGCGACATGTTTAAAAAGTTGTATCATGATCTCATGAAAGGTAAACGTCATGAAGTGAGTGCTATGCTCGACGGGTCTGACGGAGACAAGGGTGATTCGTATATGGAAACATCCCCAGAATCCAATACACCTAAACCACCTACGCCAGATCCCTCTGCATTTGAAATTAAATATAAAGAGACAGAAAAACACTTGGAATTGCTGAAGGAGGAATACAAAACTTACAAGGAAGAAAAATTGACTAATGAAAGGATGTTGTATGATCAAATTGATAACATGAGGCAAGAAATAGCGAAACTGACTGCAGCTAATAGCAAGGCAGTTTCAACTTCAGAGTATAACAATGAACGTTTGAAGATACTGCAGACGAATGTGACAACTTACAAAAAACAAATAACTTCCTTAGAAGAAAAGAACAAAGCCTACAGTGCAACTATTGCCAAACATGAAGTTTCTCTACAACATCTCAGAGATGAAGCTCTAAACGCCCAAGGAAAGCTGTCTGCTGCTGAAATACAGCTTGAAAATCTGAAAATGGAATTGAAACTATTAAAAGATTCCGAAGTACGTCTTCAGACTGAGAAAGAAATGCTGAATCGAGAAAGACAGGGACAAGCAATTCTGTTGCAAAACTTGGAACTTATTAAGGCTAGCCTTGAAAGAGTTGAGGCAGAAAACAGTGCCAAAGTTCAAAACAGACTAGACGAAGCTACCAGAGAATGCGCTGCATTGAGAAGGAGACTTCAAGAAGAACAAGACAGGTTCAGAGAACTTGCTGATCACCTTGAAAGGCAAACGGAAACTGCAAAATCGCGCATGCAAGAAGAAAAAGACGCAGCAGATGCTCTCAGAAAAGAACTGACTCAGCTCAGAGAAGATTTAGCTGAAAAGAACAAATCGAATGAAGAACTCGCTAAAAAACTTAAAGTAGCGCTTTCACCTAACTCTGATGGATCATTCGATACAATGAAGAGGATTCGGGAACTAGACAACAAACTAAACGACAGAGAAGCTGAAATAAAGTCCTTGCAAGAACAGTTAACAGTTGCTAAAGAACACATCAAACAGTATTGCGACATAGCAGAAGGATCAGAGAAAGAATTGAAAACATTAAATGATGAGTATCAAAAGTACAAATCTGAAACCGAACCTAAACTCGCCGAATATGCTCAAAAGATACAAACGCTTGAAGATAAATGTGCTGAGTTGGAAACAGAATTATCACTCCAGGGTACTGGGGAGCACTCCAACATTAACACTAATTTGAGGAATGAGCTGGCAAAGGCTAAAGAAGAAATAAAGAGTGTCCAAGAAGAACTTGAAGGTTCCCGTTCAGAGTTAGAACAAGCTCGTGGCGAAATAACCAAACTTTCTGAAGCCGTACAAAACGCCGAAGAAAAGTACACGCACGAAATGATTTTACATTCTACTGATATTCAAGCACTCTCTCAAGTGAAAGAAGACTTTACAAAAGCACAAAATCAAATTAATGAATTGGTGGCTATGAAGAATAATGCTGTTGAACAATACGAGGCTGCTAAAGCTTCCTGGGAAGAAAGACAAAAGATAATTGCTGCCGATAACGAGCAATTAGCGCAACGACTGAAAGATTTGAATGATCAAAACACCTTGTTGCACAATCAAATTCAAGCACTAGGTACTCAGCTATCTGTTAGTCACGCGGCAAGATCACGATCAGAAAGCATGAATGAGTCCGCAAATGATTCCACCATGAATGTATCAAATGTATCATTTACTGAAGATGAAGTGAAATCTTCAGATCAATTATTCCAAATTGTGAAATTCTTGAGAAAAGAGAAAGATATAGCCATGGCTAAGTTTGATATTCTCCAGGCTGAAACTATGCGACTAAAGTCGCAATTAGAAATTACAGAAAAACAATTAGATGAGGCCAAAATGACTCTAGCTGCCGAAAGAGAGCGTTCGGAAGTGAGCATGGTAACTGTTAATAGACAATCTGACCTTCTTAGAAAGGTAGAAACACTGAATGCGTTAACTGATAGCAACAGGATTCTAAGAGAAGAGCGTGACACGTTAGCTGCACGAGTGGAGGAACTTTCCGCACAAGTGAAAGTATTCGAAGAGCAACTGGCTCCACTTCAAGAGAAGATTGCTGATATAACATCTAAGAACGACACGCTACAATCTGAAAACACATCTCTGAAAGCAGACTGCGCTAGGTGGCGTACTAGAGTCAATGCTTTGGTGGAACGGGCAAACAAAACTAGCCCAGAAGATTGGAAGAGGCTCCAGAATGAAAGGGATGCTCTTGCTAAGATGCTTACAAATGAAAAGGAGACTGTCAGAAAGCTCAATGAAGAAATTGGAGCTCTTAAATTGGAGAGAACGAAATTAGAGGAACAGTACTCCACACTGTCGCGGCAACAAGGCTCTCTCGTAGAAGAAAATAAGAAGATGAGCGAGGACTTGCAAGTTATCAAAGAAGACATGACGCGTGTCACCGAAGAATTAACGAAAGTTAAAGCAGAGTTGGCTACTGCTATTGAAAACAATACTAAATTGACTGAAGAACTTGCAACTACGAATGCTTCTCTGACTGATATAAGAAACAAGGAAATGCAGATCAGGAAGATCGCTAAGAAGTACAAGGCCCAATACGAGGAGCTGGTGAAACAGGTTGAGGACGAGAAGAAAAAGACTGAAGGGGAGGTGGCAGCTGCGGGCGCGGCCGCCGCTGAAAGCGCCAAGAAAGTGGAAGGACAACTCACCGAAATCCAAGCACAGCTAGACGCAGAGAAAGAAAACAACGAGAAACTCAAACAAGAACTTGAGACGCTTAGAACAGATAAGGAAGACAAAGAGGAGAAAACTAAACAAGTACTGAAACAGGCCAAGTCTAAGATATGCCAGTTGACAGAACGAAACAACACGTTGACTCGCGAGTTGGACGAGTCTCGTACTAAAATAGAGAGTATCGAACAGAGTACTCGTGACGAACAGGACGTTAGACTGGCTCTTATAAAATCTCAGTACGAAGGGCGTCTAACACGACTGGAGAAAGAACTGAGTGAAGCTCAGGCCGAAAAAACGCGTGAAGTAGAAGCCTTGCTGCAAAAAGTGAACCTTTTGCAGAGACAGCTCGCAAACCAGGCGTCTGGGTCTAAGCAGCAATCCACTACAGAAAAAACCACGACTGATCCTCCAACTGCCAACATTAAACCTATGGCTGGTAAGTAGCTACTCCAATCCATTTATCGTACCGTTTTGCTTACTATCCATATGAGACAGCTAAATACTTAGTAACATTGGGTTTCACTCAAATCCATGCAAGGCTTGTGCACTGGTCTTGTCTCTGATTGACCGCTCTGAAACGGCCCAAATGTATGTGTACCTATACTTTAAAAAACCTAAAATATATCTGAACAAGAAACCCCTGAAAGTTTTAAATTGTTTTTGTGTAAACATGTACGACATAAAGATATTGTTAGGTGTAGCACAACAGAGCGTGACGCCGAGCCGTCGCGGCGGCGAGACTCCCTTGGCGTCGATCCGGCCGATGGCGCAAGTTGGACCTACGGCGCCTCATGACGCGCATACTACGGAGTACATGCCGGCAAGTTCCTCCCGCCCCATGCCGCGCGCCGCCGTCGCCGCTACCACTGCCCCGCCGGAGTCCACTCAGGTAACATCACCTAATCTAGCTATAGTCGAGGAGAGAGACTCCCTTGGCGTCGATCCGGCCGATGGCGCAAGTTGGACCTACGGCGCCCCATGACGCGCATACTACGGAGTACATGCCGGCGTCGTCCTCCCGACCCATGCCGCGCGCCGCCGTCGCCGCTACTACCGCCCCGCCGGAGTCAACTCAGGTAACATTACCTGATCTAGCTATAGTCGAGGAGAGAGACTCCCTTGGCGTCGATCCGGCCGATGGCGCAAGTTGGGCCTACCGCGCCCCATGACGCGCATACTACGGAGTACATGCCGGCGAGTTCTTCCCGCCCCATGCCGCGCGCCGCCGTCGCCGCTACCACTGCCCCGCCGGAGTCCACTCAGGTAACATTACCTAATCCAGCTATAGTCGAGTTAGAGACTCCCTTGGCGTCGATCCGGCCGATGGCGCAAGTTGGGCCTACGGCGCCCCATGACGCGCATACTACGGAGTACATGCCGGCGAGTTCTTCGCGCCCCATGCCGCGCGCCGCCGTCGCCGCTACCACTGCCCCGCCGGAGTCCACTCAGGTAACATTACCTAATCCAGCTATAGTCGAGTTAGAGACTCCCTTGGCGTCGATCCGGCCGATGGCGCAAGTTGGCCCCACAGCACCTCATGACGCGCATACTACGGAGTACATGCCGGCGAGTTCTTCCCGCCCCATGCCGCGCGCCGCCGTCGCCGCTACCACTGCCCCGCCGGAGTCTACTCAGGTAACCTTACCTAATCTAGCTAGTAGTCGAGAATACCGATGCATTCCGAGTATGGCACTACCTTTTTTACTTGAGTTTACCACCAAGTATACAGCGACTGGCCGTCTTAACTATAATCCCGCTCGAGTCCATACGGCCAAGTCAAGCTTATGATGGGAACAAATCATGTAACATAGGTACTTTTGTTTATCTAATTTTGTACATATAACTTTGAAAGGAAATGCATGGTTCGCGCGTGAAATACACCGTTCGATGGTTTCATTGAATGCTTTTATCTCTATCTCTAACCGTGTTTCTTTACTTGATTAGGACATGGACACAAGTGAAGCTGGAATGGGTAGCTCCGGCTCCAGCGACAGCACCGCACAACCGTCTTCGCACTCTCAAGACCCTAAACAGGTAATCACACACAGGCATCATCTATAGGCTCAGAAATAGTGAAAATCTAAAACATGTACAGTACATTGTGGGCTTCCGCGCGTAAACTTTCGCCAAGTAGTTTCCGAGATATGTGTTTGCATTTTTGTGGACGCTTGTAGATTTCGAAACTGGTTTTAACTCAATACCTCACTGATGGATTTCATGACAAGATTTCCTTTGCAGTGTTCACTATTAAGTACATTTACAAAGCTTGAAATGTGCCTTGAAATATCTGAACACAGTCTATGTTAATACGTTCATTATGTTTGCTTTCCAGGCTGTGGCGTTGGTGATGCCTCGCATCGAGCAGCCCGGTGGAGCGAGCTCGGCCAGCGCGGCCAACGTGCCCGCGAGCTCGGCCCCTGCTCCCAGCGTGCCCAGCGCGCCCGCCCCCGCGCCCCCGGCCCCCGGTAACGTACTCCCTCTGACTGTAGCGCTAGTCATCAAGTAGCCCGGTGGAGCGAGCTCGGCCCCTGCTCCCAGCGTGCCCAGCGCGCCCGCCCCCGCGCCGCCGGCCCCCGGTAACGTACTCCCTCTGACTGTAGCGCTAGTCATCAAGTAGCCCGGTGGAGCGAGCTCGGCCCCTGCTCCCAGCGTGCCCAGCGCGCCCGCCCCCGCGCCGCCGGCCCCTGGTAACGTACTCCTCTGTGTAGCGCTAGTCATCAAGTAGCCCGGCGGAGCGAGCTCGGCCAGCGCGGCCAACGTGCCCGCGAGCTCGGCGCCTGCTCCCAGCGTGCCCAGCGCGCCCGCCCCGCGCCGCCGGCCCTGGTAACGTACTCCCTCTGACTGTAGCGCTAGTCATCAAGTAGCCCGGCGGAGCGAGCTCGGCCAGCGCGGCCAACGTGCCCGCGAGCTCGGCGCCTGCTCCCAGCGTGCCCAGCGCGCCCGCCCCCGCGCCGCCGGCCCCTGGTAACGTACTCCCTCTGACTGTAGCGCTAGTCATCAAGTAGCCCGGCGGAGCGAGCTCGGCCAGCGCGGCCAACGTGCCCGCGAGCTCGGCGCCTGCTCCCAGCGTGCCCAGCGCGCCCGCCCCCGCGCCGCCGGCCCCTGGTAACGTACTCCCTCTGACTGTAGCGCTAGTCATCAAGTAGCCCGGTAGAGCGAGCTCGGCCCCTGCTCCCAGCGTGCCCATTTCTTAGCCGTTACTACTCGGCACATAATCGGTCCATAATCACATCATATGTCCCAAAAATATTCTTCCTCTATACCACAGACTACGGACATACGGAGTCTTTGCTGTAGTTGGTTTCGTGCAGGTGTCAATGCAGACTAACACACAGCATTCGTACCCATATTCCCATTTTGTTGCTTAGTGCGACCGACGCTCGCTCGTGTCATGTGTTGTGGTTACAGACCTAACCCTATCATATCGCGACTATTGCAAACACGCAGTATTCTTAAGGCAGGCAGACTGAAATCGTAGAAGGCCACATCCCTTCCTCATTATGCACGACGGCATACTTGAAACAGCCATACTGATCAATCAATAAAATTGATGTATTTATTTCTAGCTCCAGCAAGCAGCGCGCCAACATCCGTAGCCGCGTCCACAGCCTCAGCCAGCAGCGTCAGCACTTCCCACCCCCCCGCCACCGCCGGCGTCAGCACCTCCCACCCCCCGCCCGACGCGCGCCCGCAGAAGCGACGCCTGCAGCCCAGACCACTAGCCGCTAAACGAACCAGGGTACAGGTACTGACACATCCCACCCTCCCCACCTCCCACCCGCCGCCCGACGCGCGCCCGCAGAAGCGACGCCTGCAGCCCAGACCACTAGCCGCTAAACGAACCAGGGTACAGGTACTGACACATCCCACCCTCCCCACCTCCCACCCGCCGCCCGACGCGCGCCCGCAGAAGCGACGCCTGCAGCCCCGACCACTAGCCGCTAAACGAACCAGGGTACAGGTACTGACACTTCCCACCCCCCCGCCACCGCCGGCGTCAGCACCTCCCACCCGCCGCCCGACGCGCGCCCGCAGAAGCGACGCCTGCAGCCCAGACCACTAGCCGCTAAACGAACCAGGGTACAGGTACAGGTACTGACACATCCCACCCCCCCGCCACCGCCGGCGTCAGCACCTCCCACCCGCCGCCCGACGCGCGCCCGCAGAAGCGACGCCTGCAGCCCCGACCACTAGCCGCTAAACGAACCAGGGTACAGGTACTGACACATCCCACCCCCGCCACCGCCGGCGTCAGCACCTCCCACCCGCCGCCCGACGCGCGCCCGCAGAAGCGACGCCTGCAGCCCCGACCACTAGCCGCTAAACGAACCAGGGTACAGGTACAGATATGTTACACATAAATCTTTTCTCTAGGGTATGACCAGCGTATGACTCCTTAGCATAGTAGCTAGGCTACTACCCACAGCTACTGGAGTGATGCTTAAAGACAGGAGTTGATTCTACAGGCGTGCGCTGCGTGACAATTATTGTACGCGTGTACTCGTCCGAAGTTCGCTCACTACATTTACACAGTTTGGAGTAAAGTAAACTTCGAACGTGGTCCGGTGCGCGCGTACAATCGCGCGACGCGGGGCACGGCCTACAATAGCGTTATCTGAGGGAAAAGTATCTGTGTAAACGAAACCGTAAATAACATTTAAGGTGTAAGCTAAAACCAGAAACTTGTTAACAACTCTGTACCACTTTTTCTCAGCTACATTTTGTTACAATAAATAAAATAAAACTTTCCTGACATTGCATTCATATCGATCGATCATATTAGCCCCACTTTGTATCAGCGACATTTTGTTACAATAAATAAATAAACCTTCCTTCACTTTGCATTCACATGGAACGATCAGCCATCAAACTTTACAAGTTTTCTTTTTCTAGGGCTTCGAACGGTCGGTGGAAGTGGAGTACCAGGTGCCTACATCGTCTCGCTGCGACCAAGAAGACGAAGGAGTTATTGTGGTGGATTCCGAAGAGGATGACGAGAGATGCAGCGGCACTATGTATAGGGTGAGTCTTCTTGTCGCATCTATTGTGACCATATTGAATCCCACAGAGCGTTTTTTACTTAGGTTTTTTATAAATCAAATAACTTTACAATCCTAAGTGGCATGGTTCGTGAAAACTCACGTTTTAGCCCATAACGCTGCTCCGCTACCGGCGGTTGTTAGAAGCCAAAAACGCCTGCAGATTTGTGAAGAGCATTGCACGGTCGTGTCGCTAAGAACTGAATAGAACGCATTTTTAAATGTAAAGGAAGCGAAAGATGTGTGTCAGGATTGTAAGTAAACGAATGTGGTCTTTGCTTACCCTTCCGGGAAAGAGGCGTGATTTTATTGTATGTATGTATGTAGCATGTTCACTGGTACAGTTTGGCGAAAAACCGTTTTTATGTCTATGATTCCGCTTTACCGCCCAAATATATAAATGTTTGTTTATCGATAGATTCAAGTCTCGTTGCACGATTTTGACAATATTGTATTTGTAGTACTGATTAAAGCCAGGTATTCATTGGGGCCAAAATCCCAGAAACTTTGTTTAAGTAACACATTAGAAACAAAGTTCCCAACAAATGTTACCACGCAATTGCGAGAAACATGGTTTAAAATGCGTATATTTATTGAGAACTTTTGTATTTATGCAACTTACAACCGGAACTTTGTCCCAGAAATGTTCCTAAATAAATACCCGCCTGTAAGTTTTATTTGTGGTACGCACTAGAGGTCACCGCCAAGGAGTAATGTTGACCCTTTTAAACGAGCGTGGTAAATAACTATATCCTTTCGTATTTAGCAGGAAGGCGAGGATGACGACGAGGAAATGGAAGAAGAACAGGAGGTGGAGGCTGGAGAGGAGGAAGAGGATGAGGAAGACGGAGAAGACGGTGACAACAACGCCAGACAGGTATGTGTAAAAGTAGTGTAGCGACCTCTAGTAGCTACTGAACCAAGCTCACTGAAGGCGGTTCTTAGCAAGACCAAAGGAAGTTCTCATCAAATCCTTTAGATGGGGCTAGAAGTATTTAAATCACGGTATATCAGTATTCACGTCGAAACGCATGTTTTCCATCTTATGTATATGTAAGTGGACCAATTGGTCTCCTGGCCACATTAATCCTTTAGCGCATCTATTTGGCCAGTAAAATAGGATCAAATATTTTTTGAAGTGTTGTTGTTGCACGCCTGTATTTTTTTATATTTGACTGACCCGTGATTTAAAGAGAGCTGCTGGCAGCGACTTGATAGCGAAAACGGGAGATCGTGCATTGTGGCGTATCCTAGAGGAGACAGAAGTCAAGCATAAAGACTGATGTAATCAAATATCTTCTTGTCCTTATCCCAAATCAGTTGGGGTCGGTACAACTTGTTTTGTTAGAACAAATAATTATTATGTAGCAAAAGGATTTGGCTACGTGTTATGACCGGCCGCCTGCCTGACTTCAACTCTCTTTGGGAATGCTAATGTGTTGCGATACAATAACTGAATGTTATTTGTCAGGAGTCGCCAGCGCAGTCCCCCGAGGCGGGCGAGGAGGCCGAGGAGAGTGAACTCGGCGACAGCGGGTCCGGGCCGGGGGCGGAGGCCGACAGTGAGCCCCCCGCGCACCCCGCGCACCCCACCGCGCAGATCGAGGCCATCAGCAGCGGCACCGAGCGTGAGTATGCATTATAAGTGCCAACGCTGCGTGACGCGAACGAACGGTCCGCTCGTACAATACGCGCCACGCAGCGGAGTCACTTCTTACTTCTATAACAGCCACAATAAAGTCCACTGCTGAACATGGGCCTCCCCCTAGTAGGAGGTATTTGCCATACTTACCACGCTTGGCAGGCGGTTTGGTGAGCGCAATGCAAGTTGTTGCAATGCGATTACGAAATTCATCCAGGAATTGAACCCTTGGATGAATTTATCCCTAAGTCGCCCCTTACGACACCCACGGGAAAGATGTGGGATGATGGCATTCTAAGCCGGCATCACACGACATAGTATGATATGGTATGATATGTCGCAAGAAATCTGATAAAAGCCGAAATGCATTGATTCTTCATCTTAACATGTCAGTGGCCTACCAAACCATTTCAGGGCCTTGTGAACCATGTCAGAGGCCTACCTAACAGTGACGAAAGGTGACTTTTAACGAAAGTAGGCCGGAGCAAAAAAAAATAATCGGCATGAATGAACACTTTGCTACTGCAACCTAACCATGTTAGAGGCCTGTCAACCATGCCAGAGGCCTACCTAACCATGTCGGGAACCTGTAATCCATGTCAGAGGCATACCTAACCATGTCAGGGGCCTCTGAACCATGTCAGAGGACCTAACCATGTCACGGGCCTCTGAACCATGTCAGAGGCCTATCTTACCATGTCAAGAACCTGTCAGTCATGCATGTCAAAGGCATACCTAACCACGTCAGGGGCCTGCCAACTAGATTTTTTTCAGGTAGATGACGAATAAACCAATGCATTTCGCCATTTCCTGCGATTTCCTGCAAAACATACAAAGGCCGTTCGAGCTGTTCTAGATAAACTTATTTACTATCGACCCTGCATACATTAAACCTAATCATCGAGAAGCACACCGAGTTCCACACACCATTATACTTGGCTTTCGTGGACTACTCCAAAGCGTTTGACAGCCTTTCACACCAGGCGATATTCGCAGCACTCCGCAAACAAGGCGTAGAGGAGACGTATGTCAAGCTTTTGGAGTTAGTCTACACCCACAGTACAGCATCTATCAAGCTCCACTCTCCAGGTCCGTCATTCGACATAGAAAAGGGCGTGAAACAGGGTGACCCCCTCTCCCCTAAACTGTTTACGTGCACCTTGGAGGAGGTATTCAAACAGCTGTCTGTACCGTGGGAATCGCGGGGCATTGTCGTCGGCGAAAAACGATTGACAAATCTACGTTTCGCCGACGACATTGTTCAGTTCGCTAATACGGCTAAGGAACTTGAAGAGATGCTCCAAAGTCTGAATGCCGCAAGCCTTGAGGTTGGACTTCAAATGAACAGGATAAAGACACAGCTGATGACCAACAACACGAGACGTAGGGTGCAGGTCGATGGGCACACAATACATTATGTTGATGAGTATCTATATCTAGGCCAGATTGTCTCGTTCGATAACAGGCAAGAAAAAGAGATCGATCGCCGGATCGAGAACGCTTGGAAAAGCTTCTGGTCTCTAAAACAATTTATGAAGGGCGATCTGCCTTTATCACTCAAAAGAAAACTCATCAACATGTGTATCCTGCCCGTCCTAACCTACGGTGCTCAAACGTGGTCTCTCACAGACGGTCAGAAGTCCAAACTCAAGGTTTGCCAAAGAGCGATGGAGCGGAGTATTCTCGGCGTCAAGAGAACTGACCGAGTCCGGAATACAAGACTTAGAGCGCAGACAGGCATCACCGATGTAGGGAGCAATACTGCCAAGTTGAAGTGGGTTTGGGCCGGGCACGTCTGCAGGATGCACCCGGATCGATGGGCCAAAATCGTCACGGACCACTGGGTACCTCAAGGCGGGTCCCGTCGCAGAGGTAGACCCCGAAAAAGATGGCGTGACGATTTCGATGCTTATCTGAAGGAGTGGACGGAGGTTGCACTAGACCGCAACAGGTGGAAAACCGCGGGGGAGGCCTTTGCCCAGCAGTGGGATCTGGTAGGCTAACTATAATAATAATCTGTTTGCATTAGCTGATATAACACAACAATTTTCTATAGACATACAAATGCAGTTTGGTGTTGATAAATGTAATACTCTTGCAGTAGAAAAGGGAAAACTTATACACAACCCGTATGTTCTTCAAACAGGGGAACTAATTGAACCTATGGACGAATCTAATACATACAAGTATCTGGGTTTCCATCAAGCTAGGCAAATACAGCAAAAACAAACAAAAACTGATCTAACTACTAAATTCAAACACCGCATCAACCTTGTATTAAAATCGGAACTTAACTCTAGAAATACCATAAAAGCCATCAACACATACGCTATACCAACACTTACATACTCATTCGGGATAATAAACTGGTCACAAACAGATTTAAAGAAACTACAACGCACCATACATACTAGCCTTACAAAGTTTAGAAAACGCCATCCGAAATCATGCGTACAACGACTTACACTACCACGCCAAGAAGGAGGAAGAGGCCTCATAGACATTAACAACCTTCACAATAAACAAATCACTACACTCAGGAAATACTTTCATTCTAAATCGAAAAATTCAGCACTTCACAAACACGCAACCGACACAGATATAAAACTCACACCTCTTAACCTAAACGACCGACAGACTCAACCTAACGAACAACTTGCTGACTCAAAACAAAAAATCGCAGCCTGGGTCGGAAAGTCCCTTCACGGGAGACACCGATCCCACCTTTGCCAGACATACGTCGACAAAGAGAAGTCGAACGAATGGCTAAGGAGGGGTGAACTGTTTCCCGAAACTGAAGGCTTCATGCTCGCGATACAGGACGAAGTAATTGCCACGCGCAATTACAGAAAACATATACTCAAAGACCCTAACCAGACTAACGACTGTTGCCGACACTGTAATAGCGCACCTGAAACGATTCAACATATAACTGGTTCTTGTAGAAGTATTGTTCAGACTGACTACAAACACAGGCACGATCAAGTAACAGCAATTGTACACCAAGAATTAGCGCACAAATTTAATTTTATTTCGAAGAAACAGCCATACTACAAATACAAACCGGACGTTATCCTAGAAGACAGAAACAGCAAAATTTACTGGGATAGAACCATTTTGACAGACAGAACAGTGCATTACAATAGACCAGATATTACCGTCCACAACAAACAGACTAACGTAGTTCACCTAATTGACATTGCTATCCCTAATACCCACAATATTCAAACCACCATTTCAGAAAAACTTTCAAAATATCAGGATCTCGCAATTGAAGTAAAAACCCAGTGGCAGGCGAATGCTGTACACATTGTTCCTATCGTGCTATCTTCTACAGGAATCATTCCCAAGACACTTGAAAACAGCCTTAAATCTTTAAATATTACCAGTAGATTAACTTACACTCTCCAAAAAGCCACAATTCTTAACACTTGCCGCATTACAAGAAAATTTTTGACATCAACAACAATCACTTCCAACACAGACCCATCTGCCATACTTGGTTAAGGCCCTAATGGTAGATTATTACCTTCTTTTGTTAGAAAAGGAGAGAAATGAAAAGACTAACTAAATAATAATAACAATAATAACTATCGACCCGTCCTGCGTCAGCGGTGTTTCTCGCTTCATCTCAATATCATACAAGAATGAATGCAAGTTCAAACTTCTCTTTTTCTATTAAATAAAACCCATCTTAAAATTCAATTTCCTATCGTGTTTACTTTTAAATGAATTAAAAAATAGTGGAGGTTCTCATTAATTCATCCTGTATTCTTCTGTATGCTTCGTCATTTTAGGAATCAAAATGTATATTCTAGAGTTTATCCCATCCCATCTGTACTATTTCCATCTACAAAAACCTAGGGAATTACATATTGAAATATTACAGTGTACCTAAATTTCAAATGTGTAATTTGAAATTTTAATTTAAAGGTGAAATTTGTTCCAATTTAAAATTGTATAATTAATATCTTCGGGACGATAACAATATTTGTATGAACTAAATTATACAAGTTGTTTTACATAATTGAAATTAGACACATATTAGCATGACTTGCGTGATTGAAACCTCTCGTGTAAAATTGGAGTTTTCTTTGTCCAGTCACATTACATTAGGTATCCAGAATATCTTGTATGCAATACTTTTAAATGTAACGTCATACATGCGCGCAAGTACTTGTATAATAGAAACCTAGGTATAATTCTGGAAAAACAGCCACTTATTTAAGCTTCAAAGCTTTGAAAAAACTTTCTCTGTCAGAAATGTCTATAATTACAACTAAGGGATGTAAAAACTCTGACACCAGGGTTTATCGGGTCGTTGGATGACATGGTTTCCCACTCGAAGAAGAAGAACTAAGGGATCATACTACAGTACGCGCTCGAGTTTATGACCAGCCTGAAATATGCGCATCCTTGTCATACTCGACATTGTACTGGCATGTGCGACAATGAGGCGCATATTTCAGGATGGATGGATGGATCATAAACTCACTCGCGTACAGTAGGTATGATCCCTTGGTTGTAATTTGGGACATTGCTGATAGTGAAGTTGTTTCAAAGCTTTGACGCTTAAATAAGCGGCTGTTTTTCGAGTACTATACCTAGGTTTCAATTATACAAGTACTTGCGCGCAAGTATGTTGCATTTATATTGCGTCCAAGGTATTCTGACTGGATACCTAATGTTTGGACAAAGAAAACTCCAATTTCACACGAGAGGTTTCAATCACGCAAGTCATCCACACTTGTTTTTGCTAGTAACTCTGTGCAATAACAGGTGTAGATTGATTCCTTAACATGTGTATTGAAGTATTCCTTTAGGCAATTTTACTTATAAAGTTGTGGTAACATTTCGTTCAAAAACGTATGAATCAGTTTAATAGTCATAATCAATTCCAATCAAATGGATATTTGTCTTGAAGTTAAATTAATAAATTTCGTCTTTAATTAGCGTTTTCCGCTTAGGTAACAGAATTAATTATAATTTACTTCCTCAGATATCTAGTTACTTAAAAATGCTTGGTTTTTATCACGTTTTCGTTCCCCCGTTGAGTAACTTACATATTTTTTATAAGGGGCATTGTCTGAATATAGCAGTATGCACATCTGGCAGATTCCCGTTTCGGGCATAACAGCCGTGCTAAGAGCTATTGTAACAAGACGAAGAAAACTGAGTCGCGCCGTAGTTATATGTCCGATGCCACAACGCAGTAAATCTAAAGTACGAGAATAATTTGATACAATATGATAATTTGGGTAAAATAGTTTCAAAAAATGCGAGCTCCGCGTCCTACCCCGAGAAGATGATTGATACAAGCAGATGCGGATGGAGGATGATGCAAATGATGATGATGAAAACTTTGCAGGCGTGATCAGACCATGAAACTGAATATATTTTACCATAGAACCTCATATCAAGCCTACAACGTTGTCGGTGCACCTTACTTTACACCATGTGTTGTCTATAAGGTTTCAATTTTCAATTTGTTGCGGAGAAGTTCTCAAAGCCTCCACTTATGTGCCAAGTTCTGATCTATGATTATAATTTTATAATGAATTGTATATTGTTTCTGCAGCGAGTGGAGCATTGTCACTCGGAGGGAACGGAGCTGACGACGGTGATGACAGCATCGTACCTTCCACGCCCACGCTCTATGTGCCACGACGGACTGATGGGTAAGTTAAGGGTGAAATATTAATAGTGACCGATAGCGAAAACTCAGAACCAGCTGGTCATAAGGAACAACTTTCCCCAAGATTCAATTACATCGTATTATTTGCGAATTTTCTATCGCTTTATGCGTCATGTGACCTATGTTTAGAATATGATACAGCAGTTATTAATTTATTATTATTGATAACGATCGATGACGCCAGTGGCCTAGAGGCATCTGGCTGGATCATTGTCATTTGCTCACAAAGCATAGTGGAACAGCTTACAAATATTAGATCATCTGGAGCCGCGTAACTGTTGACGTATATCGTCTTTGGTTTGTATGCTTAGGTAGGTATATATAAGCAAACTATAGAGTGCGCCTAAAAAGTTAGAACGGTTTGCAGTAGTCAGAACACAACCTCTCTGTCTATCAGTAGTAAAACGCCAGTGACAACACTATTGAACCTCTATAACCTCTTATAAATTTGACGTAGGTATCTACAGAGCAACTGCTTACGTTTTGCCAGTACGGCGCAGGGCGATATACGCACTCTATAGCTTGCTTATACATATATACTTACTCTAAGTTTGTATGTAAATCCGTGGCCATCCCTTTACCGAGGGCGCGCTCTGAGGATATACCTACCCTTTTACTTATGACGAAAAGGACGAGAGATCAGAGAGTTAACGAGCAATTAAATTGCCAGTGCTTGTCCTGGATTATACTACGATTCCCTGCGCCAACCCCTTAACATCGTTGTTGATTTTATCTAGATTCGGTGAAGCAGTAGTGTCGCCCTTGCCGGGCGGCGCAGCCAGCGCCCGCTTCACGTTCTCGGAGGCGGCGGGCGGCGCGGGCGGCGGCGCGGCCAGCCACCACGACACGCACGCGGACCTCGCCGCCGCGCTGCCGCCGCCGCAGCCGCCGCAACATGCACGTATGTACACCAGGCTCACTATACCCTTAGCCAACAGTCTACTGATGGACATGGGGGCCAGCCACCACGACACGCACGCGGACCTCGCCGCCGCGCTGCCGCCGCCGCAGCCCCCGCAACATGCACGTATGTATACAAGGCTCACCACACCCTTAGCTATAGCAGTCTACTGATGAACATGGGTCTCCCGTCTCCCTTGCCGAGCGGCGCGGCCAGCCACCACGACACGCACGCGGACCTCGCCGCCGCGCTGCCGCCGCCGCAGCCCCCACAACATGCTCGTATGTACACAAGGCTCACCATACTCTTAACAGCCATAACAGTCTACTGATGGACATGGGTCTCCGGATAGATTGGGCAGCGGATTGCCAAGCGCAGTGCAACATGTTGACATGACATGACATAGCGCCGCAATGTTATTTGCATTACGGATGTCACATTCAGCCGAAATTAAGTCGCCGAATTTCGGTCCAAAGCAACTCGGCGTGATTTATACGTAATTTCGGCGCTTATGCATCATCCCCAACCGAAAACGACGAAAACTGACGAAACGGAATTTAGCGAATTTCCGTCGTAGTTTATCTACACACTTAGGCTCACCATACCCATAACTGCCCTAACATTCTACTGATGGACATGGGCCTCCCTCTGTTGGGATAGTGCCATACACATCACGCTTGGCGGGTGGATTTACACGTGACGCGTTGCATATACACGTGACTTGACCTGATTTATAGGCTTCTCAGACATTCTGGCGAACTCTCTTCAAATCTCAAATATCTAGCAAAAACCGTACATTTCACTCAACGTCTTAACTATACTTGAAGTGTCCCCCTTGCTCAGTATGGGTCTATCATAGCAACCTCTATGAGCTTCCACACAGGAGCTTTATCACACTAGCGGTTTGGGAGCAGATGCGAAGCGAATTCGCTGCGCCTCCGCTTCTCTCCCATACCGCTGGTGTGATAAGGCTCTACTCAACTCAAACACAGCAACAAAACTTCAACAAAACCTCAAAATGGCGGTAAAGCATAATAACGCGTCAGAAAGAGCCTGAAACGCGGTACCGATGTGTTCACAGCAACTCACACAATACGATACGCGTTTTTGTCAACATCTCAAAGCAAAATGATATGACTACTAGAATTAGTAAAGGGGACCTTATCGCTTTATGATATCTCTTTCAGACCCAAAACACTGAAATAATTAACTTAGTCGTTTATCTCAAAGCTACATGTTTGATACAGGTGGCGAAAGTTCAGAGACTCGTGACTGGGAGGAGAACCGCGCTGAAGAAGAAGCGGCCGCCGTCAGCTCACAGGGCAGCGAACCTTCTTCCCCACACCAGGTATAAACTCATTCTAAGATTCATCATAACCTATTTATTTATCTCTAGCAGTCTTCATTGAGCACATCACAGAGAGCAATGAAGCGCACTATGCTAGGCATCTCCCTCGTACCAAACGTCGAAATTCAACGTAGGAAGGAAAGTCGATGATGTAGGTAAGGGAATCACGAGATTAAGGTGGAGATGGGCAGGACATATGGCTAGAAGACAGGACGGGCCGTGGACCAATGCAGTCACGGAGTGGTGGCCAAGAGGAGCAAAAATCAGCCCGGTGGTCAGATGACATCAAAATGACCGGGTCTAAATGGATGACATTAGTGAGAAGTGGTGTAATAGAGAAGAGGCCTTTACTCTGCAGTAGGTAGAAGTGGGCTGATGATGATGATGAGTCTTCATTATTGGTCTAAAATGAGAAAACTTTTTAAACGCACTTGTAAAAGCCAATCTCTTTTAGATATATTTGAAGAGTGGTGGAGATTCTTAATTCTTTTAAGCTACTTTTAGATTGCTGATTACATCTTCTGCTAGGCTCTATTCACACTGATGTGTCAGGTGACCCCACCGACCATCATGTCAGTGCCATATGTGAATTGAACTATTCAAGCAATACAAAGCAGCAGTGGGACACGCCAATCCGCTTGCCAAGAGTAGTGAGTATAGCCTTATAGGGGGAGGCCCATGTCCAGCAATGGACTGTTGTGGCTGTTATAGTAGTAATGGGACACTAGAGTAAAATAATAATAATAAATAAAGTTCGTAGCTAACAATAACAAGCGACATTAAGCATAGGAGCCGCGTCATATCGGTTGTAGGTGTAACTCTTATTCGGAAAAACAACAACAATACTTTTGTTACTATTTTAAGAACGCTGTCTGTTCTGTTTTAAATATATTCTGAATAAATAATATTAAAAATGGATTAGGAAAGGAACATTTAGTCGGCAGTGTGACTAGCGTAACTATAGAAAATTTATTTACAAAAGATTGTTTTCTAGAACATGCAAGGAAATTTATTCAAGTTTAAAACTGTGTTGTCACGGTTACTGCTCCAATCGCTTTAGCAAAGTTGATTAGTAAAATATTGCCACAACATAGCAATGGAAAATAAAAGAAAGAAATACTTAAATACGTACTTAATAGAATGTCCAAAAATAACCGACTATATGTTTTCAAAACAAATAATATAATGTTGAATGTAGAGTACAAAAAGGTGGATAACAAAAATGAATCTATTGATACGAAATTCAATTCTATTCTGCTGAGATCATAGTTACTTGCTATCTGCTGTTATTATATTTATGGTTTCATTGTATATTCAGCAATTCCCTTGCATTTTCTTAAATAAGCACTATGTAAGCGTCAGAGAAAATGAGTTTGCTGGTTTCGTATAATAGAATTAGGTAGTCCTAATTCCGTGCCGTGCAATAATACCGTGACGTCGGCTTAGAATAGCATCACCCCTTGTAATCGATCTTTCCCGTGGGTGCCGTAAAAAGTGACTAAGGGAGTTGATATGTATCGCAGTTTTAGGTGACAGGCTGACTACCTGTCACTATAGTAATACACAGTGTTCTGACTATTGTTAGACGTGGTGTAAATGGCCGTTTTTTTACCGCCGTTCACGCTCTGCCTACCCTGCAGGGGTATCGGCGTGATACATGTAGTTCTAATTCGTAACTATACACGACGACAGTGATGTCAACTATGTTTTTGAAATTCGGCATTTAACTGTCTGCTTGATTGTTATGACTGAAAATCAGCGCCAGCTGGGCGACTTGGTGACCAGTCCAAGAAGAAGAAGAAGAAGCGCCAACGAGACCTGAGTCTGGTCAGCACCAGCTGAATAATTGTCTTTTGCCTTTTCTATAGTTAGTAATTATCTATACAGGGTGGACCATGGAGTGACGTCAATAAAAAGAAATTAGATTCCTCACATCTTGGGGTATTCGAAAATATGTTCCGCAATTATTTTTAGTTTCCGAGTTATTCAACTTTTAAAGTTGTATGGGGAAAACTCGAATGGCAGTTTTTTTTTTAACGCTAAAAAGTACAAATCACAAAGATTGTGCTAGGAAATCAACCGCGCGAGAAGCCCTTAACCGGAAATAAAAAAAGAAAAGGAAAAATTACTGCCAGTGGAGATTTTTCCATACAACTTTAAGGGTGAGAATCCACCAGAGCTGTGCGAGGTAGCTAAACGGTGTGCGAGGAAAAAATCCACCAATAGAATCACTTCATTTTCCTAGCCTCGCTCAGCTCAGCTCTGGTCGAATAGGGTTGAGCGAAGCGAGGCCATTCTACATACAAAACAAGCGAGAAATGTGTGCGAGGATGTGTTGCGAGGAATGTGTAGCGAGGAATGTGTTGCGAGGAATGCGTTCCGAGAAATGTGCTGCGAGGTTTCCACTACATCGCATTCCCCCCCGCTCACACATTTCACAGCTTCGCAACGCATCCTCGCTCCGCACATTAATGCGCATTTTGACAGCCCGCTACGCATCCTCGTACCTACGACACATTTTACTCGCACAGCTCTGGTGGAAACCCCTACACATTTCCACAGCACAGCTACGCATCCTCGTACGACACATTTTACTCGCACAGCTCTGGTGGATTCTCACCCTAAAAGTTGAATAACTCGGAAACTAAAAATAATCGCGGAACATACATGGGGTATTTTCGAATACCCCAAGATGTGAGGAATCTAATTTCTTTTTATTGACGTCACTCCATGGTCCACCCTGTATACAA
The DNA here is from genome assembly GCA_024500475.1 of Phthorimaea operculella. Lineage (NCBI taxonomy): Eukaryota > Metazoa > Arthropoda > Insecta > Lepidoptera > Gelechiidae > Phthorimaea > Phthorimaea operculella. The sequence goes on from JANFCV010000009.1 coordinate 1,934,368, forward strand.
CGTGATACAAAACAATAAAGCTCCCAAACAAATTGAATTGAATACATTTCGTATGGGAGATCCGTTTTTTACATATTTCGACCCATGTCCATGGAAAAAGTTGTTCAGTTTTATTGGTTCTTTTGTAACACCCAGTATAAGCTAATTAAAGTTTTCTTTTGTAGCAGATACCCGAGGAGGGTCGCGAGGCGGAGGCCAGCGCGCCCCCGACGCCGACGCCGGCCGCAGCGCCGCGCCGACAGCACCACCCCCCTCACCCCCCGCCGCACTCCCCCGCCGCTCACACGCGCTGGATGCGCGCCGCCGGTACGTCAACTATACCTTACACGTCCTTTCGGATGAAGACGATGATCCTATTATTGCAGCAGCAGCTGCAGCCATTGCAAGTAGATCACACTCCACAAGCTCTTCAAGGAACCGTCGTCCCCGCCGGCGGGGACGCGTCGGACGCGGAGGTCCTTCTTTTGTGCCCTTCTTTGGCAACTACCGGCATATACCCGGTAGACATAGTCCGATCCGTTCTTCCCAGAACAACTCGTAAGCCCAGTCTCGCCCCTAGGGCGCGATTAGGGCTAGTTGTTTGAACAACCACACACACACTTCCGGGTGGGTGAGCCTTCCGCTCCCCAACAATCAGCTAGGTGTAGATTTGTCTATACAATACCATCATACAAGGTACATGTTACACTCATCAATTAAATAACAGATTGAAAAGCTTGGAACGGTACACCACGCGTCCCGTGTTCTGTCCACGGTCAATGCTTGTATTTTTTTAAATTTTCTTAATAAAATCGCAATAGATTGAATAAGCAATAGTTTCATCATAGTATGGTTTGATTTCCTACTGTAATGTGGACTAACCAGGTACTAAACTTGTAAATACTTTCTACGGAATGTGGCCAGATCGTCGATTCGAGAACAGCAAAATTTGACAGGCATCTACCGATGCATCGATAGCTCAGTGCAAAGCGCCTCCCTGATTCGATCTCCCGTCGATGCTTGTGATTTTTTCAATACTTATTTCATTTATGACAATAATATAGCACTGCGAGTGCATTCAAATTACAATACATTTTACACTGTTCATATATCATACTAGAAGTATGGTCCGCAAAAAATGCCCCTTATGCTCGAGCATTATAATGGGTCTGACAGCAGCCCAATCGGGGTTTTAAAATTGGCTCAACAATTGCTTCGTCATTTGACATGTAATTACTAATTACGGATAAAATATCACCTTTACCTCTTGTGTGTCAAATGAAGGAAAGAACAAAGAAAGCCGCGGTCCCTCAGAGTTCGATTGAGATAAGACCCTCAATATGGTAGGCGAATTTCTGTTTACAAAGAGTTTAGGATGTAATTATTTAGGAGCTAAATGTACTACTATTGCAGAATGACGGACGGTCAGGCGGCCACATGACATAACATAATAAGCACTATGATAAAGCCATAGTTAGTTGCAAAATTACGTACTATTCAAAATCGCAATTTACTTATACAGGGTGCAAATAAAAAATCACAATATGCAACTTGGTTGAACATAAAATTGTGAGCATTTGTTTTATAAAAAAGTGGCATTATAAATTATAACATCATGTTACTGTTTGTTTTTATACTGACAATGATCTACGTTTTTATCTGTGTTCTGTGCAAATACCTACTGATAGAGAAAGTAGATAGTTATCAAGATCTAGCTGTTGGTTTCTTTTCTTATCACGGGTTTTTTAATGGTACAGACAAACTCCTACGAATAGTTTATATAATATTAGTAGTCGAGATAATCTCAAATATAGAGTTAGGCATTCAAGTGAGAGACATTATTTTGTAATTCTTACTAGCAAGGTGCCCCTGATAAGTCCGATACAAATACTTAGTATTATCATTGAAATTTTCTTAAACGACAGTAAACATCAGTGGCTTGCTGCTCAATGGGAACGAATTGGTTTTCCACAAGACAAACAAAAGAAACACAACTTTATTGTGTGCGATATTCATTAGCTGTCCTTTCTTTACTATTATGAAAAATAAGGTATCATCCATAACATTAATATTAGCTTGCATGTAATCATATGATTACTAAATTAGCTAGGTAGAACTCGTTCTATGTAACCTTGATGGTTCTGTACTAGCTGATTTCATTTAGCTATGTACGTTTTCACACAGCTGTGTTTTATTTAAGGTCGAACTAATTAGGTACCTAAATATAATGCTAATTCTATTATTATTTGTCCAGACAGTGAAAGCGGCCCGCGAGGGCGCGGCATGCGGTCCCGAGGCAGACCGCCCCGGAGGTCTCACAACTACAGGTTCTGAAAACGCCGGAAAAAAATATGCTACAAAAACATGTAACACGATACTATTTGCCCACAATATTCCTATACAAATAAGCAATAACGTCTATTAGTGTTTGTAACTTTAAAAGTAAATATGTTTGTAACCTTATGTAGGTATTCTGTGTTGTGTAATAAATACAACTTTTCTTTTGATAATTGCATAGTTAGTTTTTTACTGTGATTGATGGATATCGTAACCAGTTAATTTAATTTGTTAAAGTATTAAGGAATTAAAATTTATTTCAGAATGCTTACTATTTTGTAATAGGAAAGATAGATAACAATAATCTTCTCTTACATATAAATTGACATTTTATATTCAATAGATTCTAATATTCCATTGTCTAAGAGTAGGAATAGACAAACATACATACATACAATTGGTAAAATAAGTTGTTAAATTAAACTAGATGTAAGTTAAACATTTCCATACACCATTGATATCATTGATGTAGAATTTAAATAAAGATATTTCAAAGTTATTACTATTTTTTATTTGTACAGCACCTAAGTACCCATCATCACACCTAGCCTAGCCTTCCTGATTTGTGATATTATGGTCTTAATCCGCAGCGGAAGGCGTAATTTTATTAAAGTAATTTAATAAACAAAATTATTAATAATGTCAGATTCTAAGTTTGATAAGGACTACTTTTTTGGTCAAGGTATGGCAGACGAGCGAGAGTGGTTGCGTGTAGGAGCAGTGAAAGTTCCTTATTAAACAATTTAAAACAGTACATAGTATGAAATATTGTTGTAGTGTAGTGGAAAATAAGGCGTATGGAATTATCTACGAACTACGAACAGTCTTGAAAGTTTTAGTAGGTGCCCCGCACGCTGTTTCCTTAATTTGTGGTTTTAGCCTATTCCCTTCATTTTGAAGCAATTGCAAAGCAAACATTTTAAAACAGAGCTATAACGGCCGCGAATACAAAACCAAACTATATTATGGCGGCAGGATGTCATTGTCTCCCTCTAACATACATCTGTCTATCTATTCTCACACACAATGGTAAAAAAAATCGGTTTATTGTGATATTAGCGTGGAAGCAGTGTTTATATTTTTTAAGGAATAAAACTGATAGAGAAGTTAAAAACTTGAAAATGAAACAATCTCATAAGTGGGGCAAAGTTCTGCAACATACATACAAATATCACGCCTTTATCCTTTGCAGGGTAGGCAGAGCGTCAACGGCCGTAAAAGTACGGTCGTTATCGCCACGTCTGACACATATTTGAGAGCCGTTTTAGCTATTGTCGTGTATCGCTATAGTGACAGGTTGTCAGCCTGTCGCCTAAAATTGCAATACACATGATACCCTCGAGTCCTTTAGTCGCTTCTTACGACACCCACAGGAAAGAAATGCGGTGATGCTATTCTAAGCCGGCATCACACGGCAACATGATACAAAAAAAAACTATTCTGCTGCCTCTACTGGAAGAAAAGGCCGCCATTTACAGTTTGATTCTTCATCTATACCTATAAACATTTAAAACAGGTGTAGTTTACATAAAAAAAAAACATTAAAATGTATCTAGAACTTAGTGGGCTTGCATATGCATATGGATTTGAAATAAATTCAGTTTTGCCTGGACCCACTAGACTGATGAATGTTGTTTTTAAAACAGAAAAGTATCTACTGAGTGTTTAATACACCTATTGTCACTAATTAATATGACTATCATTTACTACAAAGACATAGGTAGGTACTTCTACTCTGTAAAATGTTGCTTAGAAGTTATATAGTTACAGAATCCTAAACCAAACAAAGAAACGATGCAGTTTTTTTTAATTTTACCCAATAAAGTATTTATTTATATATTTATAATTTATAAGGAACAAAGCAACATGGCATTCAGAATGTTGCTTGTAGAAATTGAAAATAAAATAAGTATCACCATAACATAATACATCAATTTAAAAGCTAAGGCTTATACCTAAACCATATGGTCAGAAAATCCTATACATATAATGTGAAAAGTAGTAATAATAATAATTAAAATAAGTAATTAATTGCCATATACATTTTCATCAGAGAATGCTATGTAGAGGAAAAAGTCTTCGTCGTGGTGCTCTTGGTAGAGCGATCCCATGGTAGCTGACGTCGGCGGAATCACGTTGTTTACAAAGAAGAACAGCGCGTCCTCGGCCCGCAGGTGGATGCGTTTCCGGATCAGGAAGTAGAACTGACCCACTGTCAGGTCCGACGGCACCAGGTACTTCTTCTTGTCGAGGTCCCCGAGTCTGGCCTTGGGCGCTTTCTCAACAATGACGGGGACACGGTCCGGATATTTCCTGCGTATTTTCTCACCTTCCGTCTTCCTTTTCTCGAAGGAATGTTCTTCTTTGTATTGGAACTTCATTTTGGATTAGGATTCACTCGGTAATTTGCAGGACGTGAACGATAGAACTCAGATTCGATATTGCGACTTGTTTTTTGTTTTTGCGTTTGTTGTAAATGCAATGACGCAATCAGCTGATATGACAATGACAACGACCGACGCTTTCAAGCCGCTACAAACCAATGATGATCGATTTGTTATTTTTTAATTTGGCAATCTATTCACAACTACGCCGTTTGACAACAGGACAGCAGAATATGCTGGCTTCACAAGAGTAAGAGAGAAAACGATAACATATCGTAATGACTGTATAAATAGCAACACTAACACCATAGTGTTGTATATCATTAACTAAAAAAATATAAAATCGATTATATTACATCGATTAAAGAATCGACACCAAAAACTAGTATGCTACCAATCAGTGTTGGGCAAAATGTAATCAGATTAATGATTACGATTACTTTTTGTAATCTGATTGATTGATGTGATTAATGATTAAAAAATGTAATCTGTAATCATGATTACAGTCATTACAGATTACTTACTTTTTTAAATCGTTAATCGTAATCTAGATTAAATGATTACGATTACTGAGTGAGATTTCAAAATATTTTTTTATTTTAGAAGAAATAGTTTTGTTGTCGGTGCGTGATGCTTGCGGTAGTTTACGGTAGTTTATAAGTGTGTACGGAAGTTTACGAATGTCGCACAACGAATAACGAATGTTTTATTTGCGAATAATTTATTCTTGAATAAATTGACAGTGACTTTGACAGTGACTGTGACAGTGACTTTGACATTTGACATCACTTTGACATTGACATTGCTTTGACACTGACTTTGACAGTGACTTTGACAGTGACTTTGACAGTGGCATTGAAAATGAATTTGACAGTGACTATGACAATGACTATGACAGTTACTTTGACAGTGACTTTATAAGTGACTTTGACAGTGGCTCTGACAGTGGCTCTAACAGTGACTTTGACAAGGACTTTGACAGTTACTTTGATAGTGACTTTGACAGAGGCTTTAACAGTAGCCACTGTCAAGGTCACAGTCAAAGTCATTTTCGAAGTCACTGTTAAAGTTCTGTCAAAAGCACTATCTAAGTCACTGTCAATGTTACTGTCAAAGTCACTGTCAAAGTCACTGTCAAAGCCACTGTTATAGTCTCTGTCAAGGTCACTGCCAAAAACACTTTTAAAGGCACTGTCAAAGTCACTGTCAAAGCCACTGTTAAAGTCACTGTCAAAGTCACTGTCAAAGACGCTGTCAAAGCCAATGTCAAAGACACTGTCAAAGTCACTGGCAATGCCACTGTCAAAGGCACTGTCAAAAACACTGTCAAGTCACTGTCAAACACACTGTCAAAGCCACTGTCAAAGCCAATGTCAAAGTCACGGTCAAAGTCACAGTCAAAGCCACTGTCAAAGTCACTGTCATAGTCACTGTCAAATTTCACTGTCAAAGGCACTGTAAAAGACACTGTCAAAGTCACTGGCAAAGTCACTGTCAAAGCCACTGACAACGCCAATGTCAAAGTCACTGTCATAGTCACTGTCAAAGCACTGTCAAAGTCACTGTCATAGTCACTGTCAAAGTTACTGTCAAAGTCACTGTCAAAGTCAATGTCAAGGTCACTGTCAAAGTCACTGTCAGAGCCACAGTCAAAGTCACTTTCAAAGTCACTGTCAAAGCCACTGTCAAAGTCACTGACAAAGTAGCTTTCAAAGTCACTGTCAAAGTAAGTGTCAAAGTCACTGTCATAGTCACTGTCAAAGTCACTTTCAATGTCACTGTCAAACTCACTGTCAACCGACTGTTGCCGTACCGTGCCGATAAATAGTTTCGCCTGATATTGGAATACGCAATATCGTAATGTCGGTGTTTGTCCAATACAAAGTTTTAGAAACTATTTACGGTTTGTAACGCCCACCTCTTCTAGGATTTATGCGTCAGAGTGAAGAGTAAAATAATTTATTAATCATGTAGTCTTGATTACAGATTACTTTAATCTTGATTAACGATTACATGTAATCATGATTGAAAGTAATCATGATTACATGTAATCTGATTATTAAACTGATTACAAAAGTAATCGATTGCGCCCATCTCTGCTACCAATGCTACACTTATAGATGGAAAATGACATGACGTACCGATTACAATATTTTTTTAAGACTATAGGTAAAACATGTGCCAATCGATAGTTCATAAAATTACAAGTAGAAAATACTCTATGGTAAAATGTCATATGGGGTATATTTTTAGACTTAAATACTATCTTTTGACGGCCCGTGGGCTACACGTCTACAAGCGAAATTCGGTGTACATTGCGTAGCCGCTTAGCCACTATGATTTCATTTTATTACACCGGCAACGCAATGTACATCGAATGTCTGTAGAATGAGACCTTTTCTTTGAAAGCTGTTACTTTATTACAAAATCAGCGTAATAAAGTAACAGCTTGCAAACTTACAAAACAAATGCATTTCCATGCTGCCAAAATGTCTTTCTGTCCTCGTAAAACTCACTTACTGAATTGATTGTCATGCAAGAACTTAATAATTGATGCCAAAAACGACCAAAATCCGTTCCCTTCGAATAGGCCATATTTGACAGAACCTTCAGCGAAAAAACAAAGTAAAATAAACCTTATGCCATAGCATAAACATAATTTTGACTGATGTCAAAAATGGCCTATTCGAACGGCCGTAGTTTAGTAAGTTTTATTTTTTTACTTTTGTCATAAAAATCCCTATTGTGTAGCCCTGAAGTTTGATAAAATAAGGCACTGCAGCTCCTCTGTGAAGTTTTCCATAGACAACAAGTGAATCGATATGGTGATCGATTTCACATGTTAAGGTCACTTCACTAGCTTTGTCTTTGAGTGAGCGTTGTGGTGGTGTGCGTGAAATCAAGCGTTCGTTTGCTTGCTTTTCAAGATCTTGGCAATTAAAATAGCCGCGGCGTGGGTTGTTGATTCTAATTCTCCTGTTTCCCTTTTACATCTAAGAACAAACATGCGTAAACGCAAGTCTCTCAAGAAAGACGACGACTCTGAAGGCTCTGAACACGGAGGAGAACCAGAAGAATTCCAAGATTCGGGTGAAGACTGGACGCCGGATGCCGATCCGGTAATGTATAGAAGAAATCTAACGTAATTCATTATATTCCTAGTGACGCCACGCTTTATTTGTGTAAAACGTTGCAATTGTACTCTATTTTGAACCGTTACATTAAAATATTTAACGATTTTCCTTAGATGCGTAGGTATGTTCCAGCCATTAGGTTTAGGTTATGAGAAAGACAAAGTCTTTTCTTGGTACAGAAGTCGTCTTCCAAACCTTACAGTGTTTTTCAACTATACGTTTGAAAAGGATGTAGGTAGGTACTTATTTTGTTTCGTTGTTGTTGTAGGGTGAACAACCCGCCGCCCGCGGTCGCAAGCGCGGCGCAACGAAAGCTGCCGTGAACAACACTAAAAAGAAGAAGAAAGAGGAGTCATCAGAGGGAGAAGAGGATGAAGAAGGAGAGGGTGAGGAAGATGAGGAGGGCGAGGAGGAGGAGGGGGACATGGATGAGGAGGAAGGCTCCGATGATGAGAAGAACGGCTCCGATGGGAACAAGTCTGACTCCAGCCAATCAAAGGATGTACCAAAGCATTTCCATGTGTGTATTTTCTTTAATGTTGTTACTTTAGTTCCATTGCAATCTAGTCTGGCATAGTATTCCGTAACTTGTGGGTGGTGGGTTACCTTATTGGAAGCAAGACAGCCATTGCTTTACATATATCATGTTTTGGGACCAGTTAAAAACTGCTGATTTAAATTTTTACTGTAAAACTTATTCTTCTATGAATTATGAATTCATACATAGGGTCATTGCGCCCGTTGGCGACCGATTAGTCGACTTCCCAACTTTGCACCATGATATTAATATGAAGGTTTCATATATGAAGGTTGATTTTTTTTGTGAGCATAGCAGATATAATCAAGATATTCTTTTCGAGAAGTATTAGCGAAATACTGTAACAGTTTATTTTAAAAATAATTTTGAACCGAAAAGTACCCAAAGAGTCAGATAGCGACCGCTTTTTTTAGATAGCGACCACGTGTGCGTCAGATAGCGACCGAACGTTTTACTATCGTTATTATGGGCATATTAACCATTATTTAATAAAAAGAAATTACTTTTGCACATTTCTCATACATATTGAACAATCCTTTTTAAATCTACACCTAAGGTTGTGACATAGTACCTATCTAGACTTGATAAAAAAATTAACAATATTTCATAGTGCCAAACAGGTGTCACAGCAATGACTACTGCTGACTTTGCTGCCTCACAACCCTTGCTGACGCTGTTTATTACGTTTTATTGTCTCCGAAGCCTCAGCGTGAACCGAAGAGGCATCAAGACCTCGCTGGTCTTCAGTGCGCATTTGTACGGTACTAATCCTCCCTAGGTTAATGCGTATTTTCTGATACTGAGGAGGATCAACTATTTCTACTTCATTAATGCAACCGCCAAGGACCTAGCCCGGTTCTAGCTCTCAAGGTCACGCCGCACCAGAACTGTCCATGCCTCATACCTTGGTGCTCATAAACACTACCCTTGCCTGTACCAATCACGCCAGCGCGCAATGTTAGGGGTGTTCAGCTCCATCCGCAAACTCGACCAGCAGGATCTGTCTTACGCAGCAACTGGGCATGAAATTCCACCCTCGGTTGAGGAGGGCTTTAGTGGACAAACATCGAAGGGAGCTCAGGAGACAGGCCTTTAGATATGCGTGGACGCCAGAGCACATAGACCGACGGTCTTCGAGTCCCTAGCAAAAGTTAGTAGGAATTCCGTGTGTCACTACTTCACGGTGCTACAAAGTATCGGTCTTGGAACTTCACTTCACTGATTCACTTACACAGTACGACCCACGATGTACCAAGAGCGACCCATAAATATTGTACAAAGACTCTTGTCGGCCAACAACACACAGCAGAAGTACATAAGAACGTATCTCTCTATCCTTGGCAATTATTTTCTTCATCCCATGGTGAGTCCTTTCTGGTCTCCTGTCTTCACTTCGCTCTGTTGGAGGTATCTTCGTCAGTCACGTCGCAGGAGCTCATCAAGCCTCTAGCCTTCTTCCATTTTTCTAGAACCCTTGGGTTTTTATATTGGCCACTGTATTGCTTTTATAGTCTGCAGGCCTAGCTGACTATGACTACCCACCCAGGCTACTTGCACCAGGTAAACTGGTGTGGGTGCACCAAACGCAGATCTTTTTCACCTACCTTTTTTAAACGAGTATCTATGACGTCATGCAACTGCTCAACCCAATATGAAATTTGAAGGATGTGAGAGCAGCACAGCCTGATTAAACCACTGCCAGCAATTATGTATGACACAGCTCGAGAATCTGCCAACGCAAGCTACCCTGAAGAATTATAGGCCCAGTTGTACGCTAGCGTGGAGGCATGGGTGAATGGCGCTGAAGTGATGGTGCTGGGCTTTAAGTAAGGCATGGAAGTTCTGGTGCAATGTAAATGTGATCGTTGTAATCAAGTGGGTTCGCGGCGGTAGCCAGAGTGAAATAAAATACCCCTGTATCCAAAAACATTGCTTTTACATGGCAGCACCCTTCTCCCTTAAGGCAAGGACTGTGTGGAGGTCAGTAAGAAGTGAGAACTTCCTGCTTCTTCGTTGTCTCGAAAGCGTCAAAGTGAGTAAAAAAGCAGCGAGAACTTGCTGCCCTATTATGGTGAACTACTTTACAAGACCCAACTCCTGAGATAGTCTAACGAATTATAATTATACGCTATAAGGAGTCTCTCTGCCAACACTTTGCTGCACAACAAAAACTGGGCTGAATTCTCTGGACAATGAGGAATTTGAATGCTCAGCTCAAAGTGCACAGAAGTCACCCAGGCCCCGAGCCTAGGACGTGCATCTTCTCCACGCAGCTGACCCGCACGTACTGGAACCTCACCCCAGGCATTTATGACGTTTCGAAATAGCTCTGATTGAAGAGTGAAGATTTAGGGGTGGCGTGTATAGACCAGGACAGCCCAAAGAAACTCTGCCTGTACTTCTGGCACAGCTCGAGGAAGGCAAGTGGGTACGGCTGGTGCTCTTTACATATGTCCATTGTGCACGATCCAACAGAAACGAATACGAAGTTGAAACAGGTCCTCTACTTCAGAACGCGGAAGCTATATTAAAATCCAACAGGGTCCATGAGATGCTGTTGGCGGGGCGCGCGGCGTTCCAAGACAAAGAGCCTAAGAGTAGCAGTATAATAGGCTAGTTAAAGACATTTGTAACAAAAACCTATCAAAGGGCCAACAAAACAGTGCAAGAGCAAAAGTGGTGGTCGCTAAGTAACGTAAAAAAAAATTAGAGTCTGATTGCGACCGTCTATTTTTCATACATTTTTGAGGCGGTCGCTAACTAAACATGGTTTTTTAGCATGTACTAGTTAGCGACCAACTGTTTCAAAATCGGTCAAATAATCATAATTTGACGGTCGCAAACTAACTACGCTATAAAAAACGTCTTTAAGAATTGATTAATGTTGTAAGAATCAAAACTTTGTTAAAAGATAACCTGGAAAAAAATAAACATTTTTTCAAGCATCGTGTTAGATAGCGACCGGCCGGTCGCTATCCAGCATTATTCTAAAAATTGCGTTCCCATTCGCGACCATCTAATAAATCATAAATTTACTTAAAAATAACACGAAATTATCGTTAAATTAGATACTTTACTAAACTATCAACACCATAAAACCGTTATAGTTGTAAAAACTAGACGAATAATTGAAAATTTCACTTTTGTAGTGGCACGTGGTCGCTATTTTTTGGATAGGTTTTCGGTGTGTTTTCGAGGGCAGAGCGACTGGCAAAATGGATGATTTATTTGCGGTACATTGGTGAGGTTTAATGAACAGATTTGAATAGGCGTAGATTCTACAGTTATCCTTGTCTTGTTTAAGCCACACTTTTTTACAAGGAGTGAAATATAACTCTTATTATTGCAATATTACTGAAATCAGACCTGAAAATGGTCGCGAACTGACGCATGGTCGCGAACGGGCACAATGACCCTACAACAATTTTATTGATACTGGATAATTTGTGTACTTAGTACACCCTAGTAATTTATTTGCATTTATTTGTCCACAGTCCGGAAACTTTGTGTTGCTGAAGTCGGATGTGAAATGGGACGGAGATACAGTAATTTCAAAGTTGGATGAGCTGAACTTGTGGAAGATTGATGGGAAAGCTCTGTTGCAGAAATTCATTCCAATGGAGTCCAATGGAAAGATTTTACACAAATGCACTTGTGTGGTAAGATTTTTGGAATTGTTCCTTGTATTTCTCACCATACTTAGCTGGTAATTGTCTAATCAGACAATTTACAGCAGAAAATGTGTTTTCCACACTTCTGTACTTCTGTTAATTGAAGCAAATATTTGTAGCTGTAATATGTAATCACCTTCCATTGCCATTGTTATACTTTCTTATTTATTTATTTATTACCTACCTATGGTGTCCCACTGCTGGGCAAAGGCCTCCCCTTCCTTTTTCCACATTCATATACTTAATTTAATTTTTAAAATTTGTTTACTTTCAGTACTCTGGATGGAATGTGGACAACCGTGACAACTACTACCCTATTACTGAAATATTGGACCGAAATCCACGCACAGATTCCAAGGAAATATGCGTAGCACTAGACCTTAATGATCTTATCAAAGTAAGAGACAAGTAATCCCATTGTGTTTTAACACAACCTAATTCAATTAGTTAAGTGAAAATAAAATTATCATTAATTACATTAAACATAAGGTTTTTTTGGCACTTCATTCCAGATACATACATTTTGTGTAATTCATACATTTTGTAAAGAATGGGTAATAAATGTTCAGTGAAATAAAATTTGAAAAATATGTAGTTTTATTTTGTTTATACCCAACTACCAATTTAGTGATTGATTACAAACATGAACATCTTTTGTAAAAAATACGCAAAGCTACCAATTCATCACACTGGCAGTCTACCGTGACCCTTCCCCAAGCTAGTTTCTATTGATACTATAGGATCATCTACAAAAGGTGCTACAAAAAGTACTTCGTTACTATCAAACGATGACCCTGCTCATAATATAAGACAATTTCCTCGGTTTTTTTTTTTGTTCTTACTTCCCCTTCTATTACTGCTATTACTTGAAATCACTACTTATTGCATAAAATAAAGCAGCAGTGTGTATGTGCGACTACCACAAAAGTTATTTTCGTGTCGAGGAGAAATGAAACGAAACGCCCCTAATATATAATCAATGCTGCCAACACAACATAATAATATTAAGTCGCAAGGATTCTTTGGCGGGAATTTGAATCAAGAGGGTGAAAATTTTTCAAAGAAAATTTTAAAATTGCTTTTTGCAGAATAAATTGATAATTTCTTAGTAAATTTAATTACTAGTAACTTATATTCTAATAGTGCAATAAAAAAGCAACACAGCTTTGCTGCCCAGCCATGGGTCGCAAAGGCAAACGTAAAAAGGGAAACGATGGCGGAGAGGTAAGCGAAGGAGAGGACCCCGCTATGAGCGATGATGCGGGCGACGACGATGTAGACAAATACAAGCCATACAAAACTGAAAACTACATTCGTCAGTATCCGGAGGATGGCGGTGAGTTCGAATATATAGTAATTTACGAGAGCGCGGACGACAAGACGCCGATAGGTGAGAGAGACTTGATGGGCTTGGGAAGCGCATTGAAGCTTAGTAACAAAGGTATCAAGCAATTGAAAAGAATCAATCGTTACAAAATAGCGGTTATATTTGAGCGACCAGGGTTAGCAAATGCAGCTCTTAATAATCTCAAGTCTCAAAAGAGCTAAAGTTGAGGGCGACTATTCCAGCAAGATTAACGGAAGTGACAGGGTAATAACAAACGTTCCAACATACATGAGCAACAAAAAATATATGATGGAATTTCTAGTTGCAGAAATGTTGTATCTGTACGCCGATTCATGCGACGTTCCAAAGACGACGAAGGTAACTCCTGCTTGGTACCAACACAAGCGGTATCGATAACTTTCGCTAGTGCAGTACTTCCTGATTATGTGGATATTAACAGCTGGTATTTCAAGTAAGGCCATACACGCCTCCTGTGAGCCAATGCCTGCGATGCCTGCGCTTTGGGCACATTGGTAAATTCTGTAAAAACGCCCAGAGGTGCTCAATCTGCGGTGATTCTCACAATGATAAAGATTGCGTAAAACGGCCAGAAGAAGCAGTCTGTGTTCACTGCAAAGGTAAACATGTTGCAATTGCCAAATCATGCCCAGTGAAAATTCAAAAGCAGAGGAGATAAAAGTTCAGATGCGCAGGGCCTCGTATTCTGAAGTTTTTAATAACAAAAACTTCCCCACTAAAAAGTAAAGTAGACCCAGTTCAACAATTGTTTAAATCGGAACAATTCATGAATCTTCTGATTTCTTCAATTATAAAAATTATTTCCGCTAGTAAAGATGCTGAAAATCCCATCCCAATCTCTACTCAAAGTATAAAAAGCGCTTTACTTGATTCATTCAGTATCAATAAAACCACAGACCATAAAACTAAGTAAATTCTAATTTATGGATCAGTTAAATATTGTTCAATGGAATGCTCAAAGTTTGTCTAGTAATTTACATGCTTTTACTTATTTTTATATAATAATAATATTCATGTAGCACTTATTTCTGAAACCTGGTTAAAACCAGGAAAAAATTAAAATTAAAGGTTTTAACATCGAAAGATTAGATATAGGTACTAAACACAATGGTGTTGCTATATTAATACAAAATAATTTGCGTTACAATTTGTTAAACACACATTCTGATAACTCATTACAAAATTTGGCAGTTCAGTTACATTTCAACAATGAAATTATTACAATAATTAGTTTCTATAGTCCCACGTTGGCTTCTCCTTCCAACTTTACTTATTCCCGTCTTGATAGTTTGATTAAATCTGTACCGGGCCTCTTATTATGGCTGGGGATTTCAATGCACACAGTACTTCGTGGGGTTGCACGTCAACTGATGCGCGTGGTATAATTTTGCAAGATGTGATTGATGATAATAATTTATGCCTCCTTAATGACGGCCAAGCAACTACTGTGGGTTCACATGTGTGGAAACCAAATGCATTGGATCTTACTCTCGTTTCTTCCTCATTATCATTACGTTGTAGCTGGTCAGTTCATGATGATCCAATGGGGAGTTATCATCTTCCCACTGTTACTAGTATCCTTGGTTCTGTAAATAGAATTAACAATTCCAATTTAAATCAAGGAAATTACATCCGTCCAAATTTTTCAAATGTCGATTGGAAAAATATCAAGAAATAGTTAGTGACAAATTAACTACTTTTAACTTTGACTTTGAACGACCCCAGGAATCCTATTCTAATCTCTGCTCTTTACTACTAAATTGTGCATTTGAGGCTAATCCCACAACCAGAAATAATTCAGTGCAGCCAAATTTAACACGTAGGAAAAGACCATGTTTGCCTTGGTGGAATAATGCCTGCACTTTAGCAGTAAATAATTCTAAAGCTGCTTACATTCAATTTAAAAATGACCCAACATTAGAAAATTATATCTATTTTAAAAACAACAAGCTATTAAAAACTTACCATTAAAAGGAAAGAGAAGCTTCATGGATGGCTTTGTGTGAAACATTTAACCGGCAAACACCTCTGTCTGTAATATGGAAAACAATGCGCATGTTTAATAAATCTTTTCTGAATGTAATGTGATACGGTCTTCTAACACAGATTGGATACCAGCATTTTTAAATAAGTACACAACCGTTTCTCCAAATATTGTCACTACTACTGTTAACTCTCCAGTCACTGGTGGTAATGATTATTTAATTACACCTTTTACTTTAAATGAATTTATTAGTGCACTTAGCTCTAGAAGAGATACTGTTTTTGGTTTAGATCATATTCCATATAAGTTATTAAAAATCTTTCATTGTCAAGTAAAAATGATTTTGGACATATTTAACTTTCTTTGGTCTAATGACATAATTCCCACTGAATGGAAGGTTGATTGTTTAATTCCAGTTTTGAAACCTGGTAAAGATGCGGATAATTGTAATTCTTATCGACCTATAGCATTAACATCCTGTATAGGTAAAGTTTTTGAACAAATACTAAAACAAAGACTAGAATTTTTTATTGAATCTAATAAGTTATTACCTCCAAATCAGTTTGGTTTTAGACGTGGTCACTCTGCAATCGAAAGTTTGAATAATCTCTTTCTTGACATTCATCATTCCTTCTCATTTAATAAATTTGTTGTTTGTGTCTTCTTTGATATTGTTGGAGCCTTCAATAATGTTAATCATCATGTGCTTGCTGCGGAGTTACAGTTGTTAGGTTTACCTGGAAAATTAATTAGTTGGATATTCAACTTTTTAAATGGTAGGCAAGTATATGTCAAGTTTAAAAATAATTTATATGGACCACAATCGTCATATTTAGGTGTTTGTCAAGGTGGAATTTTAAGTCCTTTGCTGTTCATACATACATACATACATACATACAATCACGCCTCTCTCCCATAGGGGTAGGCAGAGACTACTTCCTTCCATTTGCTACGATCCTGACACACTTGTTTCGCTTCCTCCACATTCATTAATCTTTTCATACATGCTCGTCGGTTTAGGGTGCTCTTGACCTGACCTTTCTTTAAGACGTCCCCGATTTGATCGAGGTACGTTCGTCGAGGCCTTCCCCTTCCAACATTCCCATCCACGTTTGCCATATATACTTGTTTCGTCAATCTTCTTTCATTCATCCTCTCAACATGACCAAACCATCTAAGCATACCTTTTTCTATACCAGTCACTACGTCTTCTTTTATACCGCAACGTTCTCTTATCACGCTATTCCTTATCTTGTCACTTAATTTCACTCCTATCATACTTCTTAACGCTCTCATTTCTACCGCATTTATCCTACTTTCATGCTTTTTCTGCCATACCCAACTTTCACTTCCATACATAAGTGTTGGAACTAACACTCCTCTATGGACAGCCAGACGGGCCTTATTAGACACTTTCTGGCTATTCATAAAGGCATGCAACGCTCCATTCACCATGTTACCAGCATTCACCCTCTTCTCAATATCACTTTCACACTTTCCATCCGATGTAAACTTCGATCCCAAATAAACAAACTCTTTCACTTGCTCCACCCTCTCTTCTTCTATCATAATGTTACACTCTGTCATGCCTTCCTCTTCTTTGCTGTTCATCTTGTATATTAATAAATTAAATAGTATACTGGGTACCGAAGTAAGAAATTTACAATTTGCTGATGATTTAGCTATATATTGTATTGGGTCTAACATGCAAGCAACAGAAATCAAATTAAATTTAGCATTAGAAAGATTAAAAACATACTTTGATTATTTACATTTAAGTGTTAGTCTAGAGAAAACTAAAGTTGTGATCTTTAGTAGATCTAGACTTTTAATATCTCATATATATTATGATGGTAGCTTATTGCCAGTAGAAGATGAAGCAAAATTTCTTGGAGTCATTTTTACTAGAAATTTATCATGGAATAAGCATGTAAGTTATGTGTCAGATAGAGCTTCTAGAGCTTTTAATATTCTTAAATCCCTCGCTAGAACATCATGGGGGGCTGATCCTAAAGTTTTACTTATGTTATATAAGTCTGTGGTACGTTCCCACTTTGAATATAGTTTTCTTTGTTATGCTTCCAATCCTATTTTGGTTAAAAGTTAGAAACTTTACAGAATAAAAATTTACGTTTAATAACAGGTGCAATGAAAACAACACCTATTGTTTCTATGCAAGTTGAATGCAATATACCTCCATTGATGTTAAGATTTAAATATCTCAAATTTAGATTTCTACTGAAATTATTTTCTTTTACTCACCATTCCTTATTAGAGAAAATCGCTGAAAATCAAACTTTGGCCTCTGCATCTACTTCAATTAAATTCCCCTTTATTCTGCTTGATTATTCTGAAATAAAAGTTTATAATGAAAGGCATAACATTCACAAATCTGACAAGTTGGCATGTTACGAAGGAGCTTTTGAAAGCAAATTTTGCAATATGAATATAGTTATAGATAACTCCATTAGAACTAGAGAAGAGCTATATGAGAAACTATCATTATGGCCACAATACCAGCATATTTACACTGATGGCTCAAAACTGATACTGGTGTCTCTCTTGCATACTATCACAGTGCCTTGAAGACAGGAAATGGATATAAACTACCAAAACCTGCAGTATATTTACGGCAGAAGCTGCAGCAATTCAAGCCGCTTTAGAATATATAAACAATTTAAATCACTCTTTCCCTAAATGGCTTATTATTAGTGACAGTATGTCAGTTTTATCAGCTTTAAAGAATAACACTCTGAGTACAAATTATATTATTTATAAAATTAAACAGCTGTGGCAAACACTATACAACGCCAATGTTTCAATTGAATTTTTATGGTCTCCAGCACATAAAGGTGTGTCAGGTAATGAAACAGCTGACTACCTTGCCAGAACAATAAACAATAGCTTAATTGGACAACCCAGAAGAATGTCACTTCCATGGAGAGATTTAATCCCATTGATTCAAGAGGAAATTAGACAAAGCTGGATAAATCAACATCAAATTATAATACAAGAAAAAGGTGCATGGTATGCTGCAATCAATAAGAATCTTGGAGAGAAACCTGGTTCGCTAAAAATAATACCTTTATAAAAGAAGATTCTTCACACAAATATGCAGGTTACGATTTGGTCATTGTAAATTTAAAGCCCATCTACACCGCATGAAAATTATTAACTCACCTTTATGTACAGATTGCTCTCTAAATGAAAATCAAACGCTGGAACATATATTTTTCAACTGTCCTGCTTTAAATATTAACCGAATTTTATTAATTGACAAGCTGCAAGATATTTACAAAGACAGTATCCCGCCTTCGCTTCAAGAACTTCTATCGAACCCTGCCACTTTTAATCCAATATTTGACTTTATTATCTCCACGGTTGGAGAGCTTTGACATGGATTTAACCCGGACATGGAATTTTATGAACCTGAAAATTACACAAGAATATATAGAAGAAATGGCATTTTTGCCTTGTTTTTATTGGAAATAAGAAATGAACTATAGAAGAATTGGCATTTAATGCCTTATTTTTGAAAAGATAACAGAAAGAACTAATAAAAGACTAGGCTGTATGGCTAGTACCATTGCCTATCCTGATGGATGAATTTTTAAAACAACAATTAAGTCGCAAATCAAATGTCAAACGAATCTGTGTCGTTCGTTCTCTTTCATATTTTTTGCAAACAAAAATAATAAAATATTTCTTCAATATTAAAAGAAATAGCTTTAAGCTTGTAGTGACTGAATTTTGCCAACGATATTTTAAAAATTATGTTAGGTTTTCCATACAAGTACCTAATCTTATGTAAATTAACTTATAATTTGTGCTAGCTCTAATATTATTTCCTTCTTCTTGTATAACTATCACTTTGTGTTTTAATCTAAAGAAGTCTGGACAATACATATTATGAGTGGAGAAACCGCCCAAGTAAAGCAAGGTAAGTAATAAATTATTGACCTACTAGCTGTTTCTAGAATCAACTGAATTAGAAAGTGAAAACTTGCACTCCATGCACTGTAGGTGCTACTAGCCACTTGTTATGCCAGTGATACCCAGCCCTCGTAAGTGCACCTCAACCGACAACCTTTCTATATACACTATTCTGACTCATAATTTAAATATAAACTGTAACTGTACTATAACTATTTTTATTTTCTTTTCAGAAGTGCAAGATTGTGCAGTTTGTTTGCAGAAATGTCACTATCCAACCCAGTTGCCTTGTGGGCACATTTTCTGTTTTCTTTGTGTTAAAGTAAGTTTATAATAAGATCTTTATTTCTATGGTAAAACTGCATAGTAAATGATAATCTAAATAACTATAAAAAAAAATAGTAAGACTGAACATACAGGATTTATCGATAGGATCGAATATTATTACAATTTAACAGATTCTAAAATGTTTGGTATTAATTGTTGACAGGGTGTTGCAATACAAAATAAGAAATGTGCAATGTGCAGAGCAGAAATCCCTCCAGATTATCTTGACCACCCGGTGCTATTAGAAAAGGTTGTGCCTGCGCCAGTTGATACTCAAGCAACAGAAGGGTTCCAGTGGTATTATGAAGGAAGGAATGGTATTTATTTATATCACAACTAGTCCTAATAAGAGCATTTTTATTATTTCTAAAACTATTACGTCTGTATTGGACAAAATAAAAAATTATCCTTATATTTTCATAGTTTTTACAATCTCCATTACATCTGAAACTAAAACTTATAAATGCATGTATTCTATGTTACCGGCCGGTCGTAAAATTGAGCCAAAACCTTTGCAACACGAGTTTGTGTTCAACAAAACGTGTTGCGCCGACCCCAAGTAATTGGGATAGGAAGATGATGATGATATTCTATGTTACCCAGTGGTTTATAAGTATAGTGTATGCATGGTATTTATGTTTTAGGATGGTGGAAATATGATGAACGTAGCAATGCTGAGTTGGAGGCAGCCTTCAATGCAGGTGATGGACAGTGCAAGCTTCTGCTGGCTGGAGCACTTTACATCATAGACTTCCAGAGTATGTTGCAAGTGCAGAGTCGGGACACCACAAGACGCCGTCGGGTCAAACGTGATACACCTGCTTTACCTGCTAAAGGTAAACACCATCTTAGCTCCTGCCTATTCTCAGTACCTACCCAAATTAATACCCAAAAAGTGGTAGCAAGCAAGTTCAGTTCAGTTTTGAATTAGTTTTTGTATTATTTACGAAAGGAAGTTTTGTCAATACAAGCTGAGAATTAAAGAACTAAGTATTCAACTCATTTTATTTGCATCATTACAGGGATAGCTGGCATAAAAATAGCAGATGATGCTCCAAGGCAACCAACAAAAAGTGAAAGCGAGGAGAGCCACAACACAAGCAGTCACAACAACTCCGCAGACAGTGACATAGAAGTCATTGAGAATGAAGTTGAAGTGATAGAGATTGAAGATGATGATAATGTGGTAGCTGCATCTGACAGACATCATGCTCTTGGTGAAGTCATTGAAAGAATCAGGTTAGTGCAGGCTGAATAGTTAAAGAAATATAATTTGATCCGTTTCTTGATTGACATGCTAAGCTGTATCTGGTCACATTTTATTTCCTAAACTATATTTATAAAACCAACTTATTTTTTTCTAGTTCCATTGATCTACAAGAACAAGCTGGAAATGAGCTTTCAAGAGATTTATCACCAGCAGAAGACACCTGACTGTAAATTAAGTTCTTCAAATGAAGATACTTTTAATTATAATTACAGGCAAAAGAAGTATGGAAATATGTATACAATTTATGAAATAAAGTACATATCTATTAAGGTTTTATTATCTAGTTATGAATAAAAAGATCAGTCTGTTATGTTGAACTGGTTGTTTTATTGCTAATTTTCATAAAATATCTACTTAACAATAATTATAAATTAATCTACACAGAGTCAAACACATTTACCACGGTCTAACTCTGCTCTGGCTAGCGTGTGTCAATATCCATGTGTTGTGTGGTTTCGGTCGCATTGCCATTTGCTTGTGTCGGGGATGCTTGGGGCAGATGTTGTACATCCTTCCATCTCTCAGCACCAAGTAGCAGGATGCACACCGCCTGGTCACTCGTCCCCTCAGCTTGAACCCACATACTTGGTTCGCCAACGGTGTGCTAGGTGTTAACAACTCCTTTTTGACAGTGGCGAATATCGAAGACAAGGCATTTCCATTCCTGATTGGCATCAGAGCTCCCACCGATGAAACAGTTTGGAATAATGATACTATCCGCTGCATTTTCGGCTGGAAACAAATTAGGTACTGCACGTTAGCAAGTTGCGATATTTAAGAACATTGGATGACCAAAATTAATTGTATTAGTTAACTATGTACTCACTGCAATAGATTTTAAGTCAAAATAGAGGAAAAACTTCTAAAATGTTACGATAACATAACATAACCTCAATTTCTGATTTTATTTCGTTTGACAGGTATACAGAAGTGCCACCATAACAAACGAAACTGACTGTCACGTTCGTTTCATCGCATAAAACAAAACCAAACGAAAAGTTATGGTTATCGCACATTTACAAGTTCGTTGGAAATCTCCCTGGAAATCTGGATTATGATTGCAAAAGATCCGAAATAAAGATTTTGTTCAAGAAAACGCCTCCATTATTATTCATACAGGGTTTTAGGGCCATAAGTGTAACGAAAATTTTGCAGGCGTGATCAGACTATAAAACTAGGTATCCATAATATTAAATAAAATATTGACTTCGCTTACAAAGTTGTCTGTTCATTGTGATTTTTGTATAGAGGCCTGAATTCTTTTTTGTTTTCGTTTACCAGCAATCCATAGCACTGCTCCATAGGGAAAGTTGTTCAGATTCATAGCCTGAACAGAACACACCTGCAAAGAATTAAGTACACAGATGCGTCATCCCTTACACCCGGTATTTAGGCTCCTGTTACAAGTTGTTTAGTTACATACTCA
The DNA here is from genome assembly GCA_024500475.1 of Phthorimaea operculella. Classification (NCBI taxonomy): domain Eukaryota; kingdom Metazoa; phylum Arthropoda; class Insecta; order Lepidoptera; family Gelechiidae; genus Phthorimaea; species Phthorimaea operculella. Next base: position 1,956,717 of record JANFCV010000009.1, read on the forward strand.
GTATATTTTGAAACGGAACGCTTCGTAGCTAAGTATGTAGATGATTTCTAACGTGTCCCACACGAAGAGAGAGATAGTACTTCGTAGCATGGTATTGGTATAATAAGATACTCCGCCTGGTATTTCTTTCCGAGACTCGTGAACCACGTGACCAACACAAGTTTATGTCATCATGCTTGGCTTGTGGGTTACCAGAATTACCCACTCTTATGATGTTTTTTGTAAATCATTTATGATACTGTTAACTAATAAATACAATTGAAGTGTTGTTGTAAAGTTAAAGTTAATACACACGTAAATCTAAATTATAAAATTATTAAGAAATATTTTAATCCATTGTTCTGAGATTGAATTTACCCCATAACGTATTTTATTGAAATAAAGTGGCAATACTAAGTGACGTTGACTTGTGTTTCTCTGGGAAGGAAAGACCATGCTTCGTAGGTGCTTGCGTAGATATCTTCTGTGGTTTATGCAACGAATCTACAGGCTACAGTTCTACAGGCGAAATTCGGTGTAAATTGCGTAGCCGGTTGGTTAGCCATTATGTTATGATCACATTATTAAACCGGCTACAATGTAATCGAATTTCGCCTGTAGAACTGTAGCCTGTAGTTTGATAAAATCGGGAACTGGACTTTCATCATCTTCCTCCCCTTATCCCAATTACTTGGGGTCGGCGCAACACGTTTTACTGAACACAAAATCGTGTTGCAAAGGATTTGGCTTAATTTTACGACCGGCCGCTTTTGTGGTGGATTAACCGCCACCATACGGTTGGCCCTGGCTGTTTGGGTCGGGTTTATCCCTCGGTCGCTTCTTACGACCCCCACAGGAAGAGAGGGGGTAGTCGGGGTAGTGCTATTCGGCTTTATAGAGACCGCTTCGTAGTCGATTGCGTTGATGTCATTTGCGTGTCGTAGCGGAGTCTTCGTAGCTGATTGCGTTGTCTTTTGCTTGTCGTAGCAGAGTCTTCGTAGCTGATTGCGTTGATGTCTTTTGCTTGTCGTAGCGGAGTCTTCGTAGCTGATTGCGTTGATGTCTTTTGCTTGTCGTAGCAGAGTCTTTGTAGCTGATTGCGTTGATGTCTTTTGCTTGTCGTAGCGGAGTCTTCGTAGCTGATTGCGTTGAAATCTTTTGCTTGTCGTAGCGGAGTCTACATCTACACTTATCTGCACTAATCTAATAAAGAGGAAACCTTGTTTGTTTTTTTGTATGTGTAATGTAATTGTATAAACTCCGAAACTACTGGACCGATTTTCAAAAATCTTTCACGATTAGAAAGCTACAACATTCCCGAGTAACATAGGCTACTTTTTACCACGGAAAAATTCCTTATTTAAAGATTAAGAAAACGCAGAGTTTTAAAATTATCACTAATACATTTCCACGGAAAAACGGTTAGCAGCAGTAAAAGCGGGAAATATTGCGGATATTACCCAAATCAGCCAATCCGCATTACCGATCTTAGCAAAATTTGGCACTGATATTGCTAGCATATTGTAAAAGGACATTTTTTTTTTTTTTTTTTTTATTTATGATGGGCTTACTCTTGACCCCAATCTTACCCTAGAGCAGAGATGGGATCTACGGTGGAGCGAGCTTGCCCAGAAGATGCCTATTCACTCTAGACTTAAAGAGATTCAGGTTATATGCACTCGGAAATACAGACGCAGGCAGGGAATTCCATTCTTTAGCCGTGCGCATAATGAAAGATGATTTGAAGCGCTTAGTGCGTAATGTGGGTATATCAACTAAGAACGGATGGTAGCCGGCCGTGCGTCTGGATGTCCGATAGAAGAAAGGAGACGGTGGTATGAGCTCATGCAGCTCACGCGCACACTCTCCGAAGTACAATCTGTAGAAGACCGATAGGCAAGCAACCTTGCGGCGGTGAGCCAGGCTGTGAAGCTTGGTCGCCACCAGTTTTTTATCGCCTATTAATCTCTTGGCTCTGCGTTCCACCGAATCCAGTGCAGCAAGTTGGTATTTAGCCGAGCCATCCCAAAGGTGACAGCAGTACTCCATGCAAGATCGGACTTGAGCTTTATAAAGAGTTAGAAGCTGTTCAGGCGTGAAGTACCGCTTGACTTTATTCAGGACGCCCAACTTTCTAGCTGCAATTTGAGCCTTGGACTCGATGGTGGTGCCGAAGTTGAGGTCAGAGGACAACTCCATGCCAAGGAGTTGAAGAGTGTTGGTCACTGGAACAGATGTACCCCGAAAAGTAGGAGAAAAGGTGAAAGGACTCCTTTTTGCGGAGAAAAGACACGCCTGCGTTTTTGAAGCATTGAAGCTGACGAGATTGTCTTCGCCCCACTGGGAGACGTTACTTAACGTCAGGCTCGTACGCTCAATCATAGCCTTTCTCAATCTTTGGATTTCATCACCACTGGCTCCTGCGCCGGACAGATATTTCTCGGTGACAGTACTGTCATCTGCGTACCCAACAATTCCTGAAGATAGAAGGTCATTGATGTGCAGCAGGAAAAGCGTCGCGGAGAGTACAGACCCTGAGGAACTCCGGCGTCAATAGCCTTGAGGTCAGAGGAGCAGCCGTCTATGACCACTCGGATCGACCGTTCACTCAGGAAGTCAGCCACCCAGCTACAGAAGCCAGTGGGTATGCCGTACGCTGGAAGCTTGCTCAACAGACTCGCATGCCACACCCTATCGAAGGCCTTTGAAATGTCCAGCGACACTGCTATTGCTTCGCCGTGGTTTTCAATGGCCTCGCCCCAGCAATGCGTTACGTACACTAGAAGATCTCCCGTGGAACGCCCTCGGCGGAAGCCATATTGACAATCACTGAGAAGATCATTGTCTTCGAGGTACGAAAGCAGTTTGCAGTTCAGAACTCTTTCCATAACCTTACAGAGTACGGAAGTGATGGCGATCGGTCGATAGTTGCTAGGGTCGGCACGGCTACCCTTCTTGGGCACAGGTTGCACATTGGCAAGCTTCCAAGATTTTGGTACAATTTTTGACACGAGAGAGAGGCGGTACAAGCGTGTCAGTACAGGAGACAACTCAGGCGCACAATACCTCAACAATCTTGCTGGTATGCCATCAGGACCACTGGCCTTGTTCACGTCCAGACTGCGAAGGGCTCTACGGACCTCTTTATTGTGCACTGTGATCTCAGACATCAAAGAATCACAGTGAGGTAAGGTGGGTGGATATTTCGAGCCAGCGTCTATACGAGAGCTCGCAAACAGATCGGCAAATAAATTTGCTTTCTCTGCCGCGGTGTGGGCAAGCGACCCATCAGGTTTCTGCATTGGAGGTAGTGAGGGACGGCAGAAGTTGGATTCGACTGATTTCGAAAGGGACCAAAACTGCTTACTACCCGGTGGGTGTGATGCAAGCTTTGCCCCAATACGGCTAATATGGTCGAACCTATGGACATAAACTACTTTTTGCCAGCCCTCGAGGATCTGGAGTACCTGATGAAGACCACCAGCATCCCATCTAAACTATAAGAGATACGGTCATGGCTTCATAGAAAAAGTTGTTCACCATGACGGGCCGCTTCTGCTGGCACATGGTCATCGAGGATCTGGAGTACCTGATGTAGACCACTAGCATCCCATCTAAACTATACGAGATTCGGTAATGGCTTCAAAGTAAAAGTTACTCAGCATGGCGGGCCACTTTTGCTGGCACATGGTCATCGAGGATCTGGAGTACCTGATGTAGACCAACAACATCCCATAAAACTGTCAGAGATACGGTAATGCCTTCAAAGTAAAAGTTATTCAGCATGACGAGCCGCTTTTGCTTGCACATGGTCACGAGGGTCTGGATTAGGTACCTGATGTAAAACACCGGCATCCCATCTAAACTATAAGAGATACGGTAATGGCTTCAAAGTAAAAGTTATTCAGCGTCACGGGCCGCTTCTGCTGGCACATGGTCATGATGAGTCACTTTTGTTGGAACGGAGTAATAGACTTTTTACTACGGGCAACGATCCTGTTTCTACGGGAAAACAGGTAAGTAGCAGCGGGTGAAACCGCTGGTCGGGCCGCTAGTTATTGTTATTTTTTGCATGTCGTAGCGGAGTCTTCGTAGCTGATTGCGTTGATGTCTTTTGCATGTCGTAACGGAATCTTCGTAGCAGATTGCGTAGATCTCATGTTCGGATTTCTGGTGTCGACAGTTCCGACGCTAGGCGTGGTCGAATGTGGTCAGCATGACGACGCTTCTCCTCTCCCTTTGATGTAGTGACGACATAAGAGTATCTGTGTTTCCGTGCAGTGACAGTTGCTGGTTGCCATTGTTTCTCTTGTCGCGTTTTTATGTACACGCCGTCACCTGGCATGTAGTTTGGTGTACTTAAAGCGGTCTGGATGCTCTCTTTCACGCGCTGATATTGCAGAGTTCTCCTTTTATCAGGGCGGATGTTCGAGACCAGGCAATTTAAACGGCGGCCAAACATAATTTCCGCAGGGGTTTTACCTGTAGTAGTGTGAGGAGTGTTGCGATAAGTGAATAAGAATTCATACAGTCTGGATTTTGCATTTCCGTATTTATCATCCACTTGTTGCGTCATTCTGGCTTTGAAGGTCCTCACTAGCCGTTCAGCCAACCCGTTTGTCCGGGGGTGATATGGAGAAGAGCGAATGTGGAGGATGCCTTGATCTTTAAGTACTCTTTAAAGTCGTAAGAAGTGAATTGTGGGCCATTATCTGATACAATCATGCGCGGTAGGCCAAAGGTGCAAAATATTTCGTCTAGGACAGCGCAGAGGCTTCTGGTCGTAATGTTTTTCATTGGTCGGATCTCAATCCACTTAGACAGCGCGTCACATAGAACCAGCCAGTAACAGCCTTCAAAAGGTCCCGCAAAGTCAATATGTATTCTTTCCCAGACTTGCTCTGGAATTGACCAACTAAAGATAGGGAGCTTCTTGATGCAAGGGCGATTTTCCTGGCATCTGATGCACCTCTTGACAAATGCGTCGATGTGGTCTTCTAAAGATGGCCACCATACGTAACATCTGGCGATCGCTCTCATAGCAGATATGCCTGGGTGACCACGGTGGAGGTAGGTGAGGACAGAACGCTGAGAGGCCTGAGGGACGACCATTCTGCCCTGCCACATTAAGATGCCGTTCTCTAAAGACAGCTCGTCACGCTTCCTGAAGAATGGTTTTAACTCTTGATCGAATTGTAAGTCCCTCCAACCAGTTTTCAAGTAGTTTATGACTTTGGTAAGAACCGGGTCTCTTGATGTTTGTGTTTTAATCAATTCCTCTGAGAGGTGCAGGTCTGCGATCTTGGTTCCTTGTAGTTGTGACGTGATTTTGCATACAGCACTTTCTGCTTTTGAAGGGCGTGTGTCATGATTGGGTAATCTCGACAGGCAATCGGCTAGGATGTTATTTTTACCTTTCTGGTAGCATATTTCGTAGCTGTAACTTCCAATAAGTAAAGCCCACCGAACTAGGCGGTTATTCACGAGTTTGGGAAGGTTACGTCGAGGGCCAAGGAGGTGGATCAAAGGTTTATGATCAGTTACTAGGGTAAATTTTATTCCACGTAGGTATTGATCAAATTTCTTAATTCCGAACAAAATTGCTAGGGCCTCTCGATCTATCACTGAATAGTTAACTTCAGCAGTTCTTAATTTTCTGGAGGCAAAGGCAATCGGCTCTTCGGAATTTCCATTTTTGTGGTAGAGGACAGCGCCTAAGCCTTTTTCAGAAGCATCACAAGCAAGGTATAGGTGTATATTCTCGTCAAATGCGATTAATGATTTTGAATCGGCGATGCAAAGTTTTGTAGCTTCAAAGATTTTATCTTCATGATCTGTCAAACGCCATTTGTGTCTACCGCTGGTTAGGTCATGGAGGTCTGCGCAAAGTCCGTGTAGGTGTGGAATAAAACGCTCATAATAATTGACTAATCCTAAGAAGGATCTAAGTTCCTTAGAGTTAGTAGGTGGCGATGCTTTTGTGATTGCTTCAATTTTAGATTTTGTCGGGTGGATTTGTATTTGATTGAGTAAACAGGGCTCGGGAAATCCATATCAAACATTTCACTCCATCTCAATCCAAAGAGCATGGGGTCGGCATGATTCATAACAACGACTGGTAAGATTTTTTGCTGTTGTTCTAGTTTTACTGACTGTCCCGATGGCGTAGTGGATAGTACACCTGCCTTCTACGCCGAGGGTCGTGGGTTCGATTCCCACTGGACACAAATATTTAAAAAGTCAATTTTCAAATATTTGTGTTAAGTCTGGGTGTTTTCTATGTATAATATGTATTTATTTACAAAAAAAAAGTATATAAGTATTATATCAGTTGTCTAGTTCCCATAGTACAAGCTTTGCTTAGTTTGGGGCTAGATGGCGCTGTGTGTCTCGTCCAGGGATATTTATTTATTTATTTATTTATTTATTTATTTATTTTATTTACTGTAACGTGAGCGATCCCTTTTGTCTTCAGTCTGGTGTTACCATAAGCTTTCAGTTCAGGGGCTTTTGTCAAGGGTGGAGAGCCGATGCGCTTCCAAAGTTTTGTGTCGATTATCGAGTAGGGTGAACCTGGGTCCCAATCCATCGTACAGTGGATGCCCTCTATTGTGCAGTCGATTTGCTTGCAGTCTTTTGTACTCGGGAGGTTGTAAACAGGTTGTTCGTCGTCGTCGGAGTTGTAACTAGTGTAGGTAGAATCATCTGTGTCTTTAGATGATTGATGTCGCTGCTTGGTAAGTTTTTTTACTCTACGTTTAGGGTTTTCGCGTCTAGTTTTAGCAGGGGCTATGTATGCTCTCCCTGATTTTATACAGCAGGATTCAAAGTGCCCATCTGTTTCGCACTCAGAACATGTATGATTCTTGGCTGGGCATTTGGCGAGTTCGTGGCGATTCTGACCGCAACGCAAGCACTTATCAGCGCGTAACTTCCGGGGTGATCCGTGCTGACTCTCGTTTGTGGGTGTACGTGGGGGGCGTTTTCCTTTAATTCTGTTGACGCTCGGTCCTGCTGTGTCATGTTCGGCTTGTTCTCTCGACTGTGATACCGCGAAGATTTGAGCAAATGTGACTTCTGATGTTCTACCTTCACGGGTATCTCGTAAGTCAGGCCACATTTGTTTTAAATCGGTTTCGAGATCGGGGTGGTTTAGGCCTGTGGCGAATCTATCTCGTAGTTGTCTTTCTAGTAACGTATTGTCATACCCACAGTCTCTGCTAATTTTTTTGAGTCTATTAGCGTAGTGTTCCATCGTCTCGTCATGTTCTCTAACACAGCCCCAAAAGTCTGTGAGGGCGCGGTAGCGTGTTCTTTTTACCCTGTAGAGGTCCAAAAGCTTTTCACGTATATTTTCGTACGATGCTGTTTTGAAGTTAGGTGTAAGTGCCGTCTTCACCTCGTGAAAAATCTCGGGTGTAAGGTTGGTTATAAGTAGGTCCTTTTTTGTGACGTCGTCTTGGATGTTGTGTATTCGGCATTTTTCTTCGAAGAATTCAATGTAATCTTCGGCGCGACAAGTGTCCGGGTTAAATTTTTCAATGTGAATGTTTTTGAAAACCACTGTTTTGTTTGTTGATCCTGGTGCTTCAGTGCTCGTCACACTGTTTGTGGCGTTTGTGGCCGGTGCGTCTAGCCTCAGGAAAAACAGTTGCATAAGTTGTTGCATCTGCTCATGATGTGCCTGTTGGGCTTCTAAAAGCTTGATGAGCTTTTCATCACTCATTTTTCGAAATTTTTAGCTCGTCGCCAATAAAATAAACTACATTTTCTTAGTAGACAGACCACAGATGAACTTAAATATGTAGACTAGCTACAGATAAGACAGTTACTGAAACCGCAAACCAAACGAGGACCACCATGTCGCTAGCGTCGCACATTAACCATCGATGTTAACTATAGATCACGCAAAAAGCATAGATGGTAAATATAAACCTTAAGGAGAGTACATCCAAATAGGTATTATGTTTATTGATAGTGCTGTCCATCGAAAAATTTATCGCTATCGATATTAGTGCTGTGCGGTTGTTATCGATAAAACTGCGACATACTACTGTAGGGTATACTGTATTGATTTTGATTAAATTTAATAAGAAATTGTGAATAAAACTTCAGAAAACAGGATTAAATTGTCAGTTTATTAAATTTTCAAAATACATTTATTCAAGGTAGTTCAACAAACTTAGGTACCACATTACCACTAACAAAGAGTTTTATCGGAAATTTCCATTGCGATGTTTGATATTAATTAATTCAACGTGAATTCGGCCTGGCGTTTTAGGTAGATGTAGAAGCTTGTACAATGTTCACAAGAAGGGGCGAAGGTTGCAAATGAAGATCTGAAATTTGATTATTTTAATAAACATTAAAATAAGATAGTGTTGCTATAAGCACACACCTGCCTAGCTCATAAGTTATAATTTAAGAATGCTGTGTTCATCTTTATTGCATATTAGAAACTAGTTCTATAAGTACTTATAATATCTTAAAAATGTAAAATAGGTTATGATGTTGATGATCCTTTTTATAGTAAATAAATAAGATAGAGGTTAGGCAGTTAATTTTTAAGAAAATGTATATCTTTCTAGTAAAAAGAAGATTTTTTTCACCTTCTATACAAAATATATGTCAGATCATATATTTTTTATGGGAGGCCAAAAATATTTCGTTTACTACCATATGTTCCATGGGGAAAGTTGTTCGGTTTCATAGTCTGAGCACGCCTACAAAGATTTCGTTAAACTGACCCTTAAACATACTGTCCTTCTGAGGCAGTTTTGCGCCTAACATAAGTACAAAGTGCACAATATTAATTTTTAATTACATTACATACCTGCTTTTCCCGCACATAAGGTGAGGTCAGAATCATCATCATCATTATCATCAGATTGAATCTTGAAGTAAATATGGTCACTCAAAGCTTTTGATCTGAAAGAAAAACCGTTCAAGTTAAATAAATAATTACAAGGAACCACTCACAAGGAAACACGAGCAAATGAAGAATCGTCATATTTAGGTAATCAGCCCGTAATCTAAAAAGGGAAGGTACAGCTTACCACGTCTCAGGTCATGGTCCACGCCTTAGTTCCACGCATCCGAAGACTTTGCGAAGGAAGCCTCCCTTATCAACAATTTGAGAAATAAATGATGCGCTGATAAATCAACTACTTAATGCAATCAATTCAAACATTCATTAATGCGAGGACAACTCAAGAAATTCTGCAAATTTCACCAAAAATTCGTTTTTGGTGAAATCAACAACAAATGCCACGTCGAGATTTGAAAAGTCTTGTCATAGTCATAAGTCATAAGAGTGTCATTGTCACAGATCAATTAATTCCGACAATATTGTTTTTCATTCCAAATTTAAATTCCGCCGCCACAGTCAAATGAAGTGATAGTCGCGACACCAAGGACTATTCGGAGCAACGGCTGACACCCCCCTGAGACAGACAATGTAATTGAGACAATGACTTGACAAGAGCATAGATAAAGGTAGATGTAGACATGAGGTTGTAACAGTTGACAAGGACTGTTTGTAGCAAGGACATGATGTTAAAAAAATATTGCATATATTTTAAGAGGTGAACCAGTCCACGAAATTGAACTATTTTCTCCAAGGACTACAAAAAATGGACCTTCCATATAAATTGACTTGGTCTTTGTATAGAAGCTCCAAAATTCTATTTCTCATATTTCTACCTACAATGCTCTTAGAGAAAAGTTACTGTTGTGCTCTTGTGCTTCAGCTTGGATTTCGTGGAAGCTAACCTCTATGTAGAAATCTGTAGGAAAAAGTCAAACGTTTGTCAAAACAACGTTTACTTCTTTCACGGCAAAAACTGTTTTTGTGTGTTGAAATAATAACAAATATATCACTTTACCTGAATTTTGTAGCTTTTTACTGCTAATTTTAGTGCTATCGCTTGTTCTCGCCTTATTTTCATCCAGTTGTACTTAAAATAAGTTGATTACCATGACTGATAAAAATGCGGCGCACAAGTCCGATGCTGCACCGATCGGGGTTGCAGCGAAGAAGTCGGAACACATAAAGCGGAGCACCTCCAAGCCTGAACTATCACCTGACGAGAAAGAGAAAGAGTGCTCCTTACAGAAAGTGACCAAGACCATAGTCCGCTCACCGCATATTTACGAGCCCGTTGGTCCTTATAGGTATGAATATGTACATTTATATTTAGAAGAGAAAAGATTTGGTTCCTTGCATGTAAACTTAACTTATATAAACTCCAAAACTATAGGATCATTATCAGGAAACATTCACCCACTGCAGGGTATAGGCCTCTACTCTATTGCGCCACTCCTCACGGTCCTGTGCTAATCTCATCCATATTTTAGACACGGCCAATTTAATGATGTCATCTGACCACCGGGCTGATGGTCTGCCCGCCGGTCTTTTTGCTCCTCTTGGCCACCACTCCGTGACTGCCTTGGTCCATCTCTACATGAAACTCTTTTCACATTAAAAAGCTAGAACTTTCTTATGTACCCTAAATAGGCTACTTTTTATACCTGGGGAAAATATCTTATTCTCGTGAGAAAAAAGTTAAAAGCGGGGGAAACCGCTAGGCTGTTTTATTCTAAGTTTGTTTAACTTATTTTAGCTGTGCCGTGTGATGCCGGCTTAGAATAGCATCACCCCATTTCTTTCCTGTGGGTGTCGTAAGAAGCGACTAAAGGACTCGAGGGTATCATGTGTATTGCAATTTTAGGCGACAGGCTGACAACCTGTCACTATAGCGATACACGACAATAGCTAAAACGGCCCTCAAATATGTCAGACGTGGCGATAACGACCGTACTTTTACGGCCGTTGACGCTCTGCCTACCCCGCAAGCGCAAGGGATAAAGGCGTGATGTATGTATGTATGTATGTATTTTAGCTGTTCTTAGTTGAACTCAATTGAGAGGATACCTTTACCTTTACCTGACATATTATGATACTCTGCTTACTTACCCACACCAAAATTCTAACTTACGCGAGTGAGCTACTTTACGGTGTAGGTAGAGTGTCAACTACATGATGCTAAGTTGAACGTAGAAGTTTTACTCATGGCTCAGGCAGGACGGGTAGTCAGCTGTTCGATTACCTACCTATGTTACATTCCTACATAACACACAAAACCCCTCTAAAGTGGTATTTTAACTTCGCATCACAAGTGCCTACGGATGATTTATTTTTACGCTATACGAAAAATACCTACAAACAAACATTTGTTTTCAGCCAAGCCATTTTAGTAGACAAAACGCTGTATGTGTCTGGAGTGCTGGGTATGGATAAGGAAGGCCAGCTGGTTTGGGGAGGCACGGAGAATGAGACACGAAAAGCTCTAGATAATATGAAGCACGTGTTGGAAGCGGGCGGCGCCTCTCTGCTGTCCGTGGTCAAGGTCACCATCCTGCTCGCAGACATGAAAGACTTCAAGATCGTCAACCAGGTTTATTCGGAATGTAAGTCTAGTAGAACCAAAGGATTCTACTCTATTAGATGAAGCTAGATCTAAAGAGGTCCTAACTGACTTGTTGCCGTGGAGAACATGAAACATGGTGTCTGAATTAGGGTTTCTTTTTTGTAAATACATACTAAAGTCTGCGCTCGCACTTAGCAACATCAGTTTTTTTCCGGGGTCCACTCGATGGAGGAAACCAATTCAATGCTGCATATGGAGCTCTATCCTTTAACGCCAACTCTATCTTTCCAGATTTCCAAGGCGATTACCCAGCACGAGCGACGTACCAGGTTGCCAAGCTGCCAAAAGACGCCGCCGTTGAGATCGAGTGTATCGCCCTGAGTGGGGATCTAGTCGTGGCAGAAGCCGGCCCCTGCCCCTGCTCGAAAGCCAGACCAGTGGAACCAGTGCATGTCCGAAGTGAAGCCAAGTCGGAAGATTAGCTTTTAGCATGTTACAATGGCCAAGGTCTCAACTTATTGTCAATCAAATAGATCCTGCCTATTTTTGTTATGTGTTATTCTGTTTAGTGTTTGCATAACTTTTAAAAGTTTATTATAGTTTTTGAGTATAACAATGTATGCACTTTTATTTTATCTAGATCTCTTATCTAATAACTACCACAAAACATTTACGATTTATCGATATTTAGATGTATTGAGGATGAAATAATGAAACTATGAATGAAAATATTAAAAATGATTGTTTCCTGATTTACTTTTAGAGTCTGGCCATCGAGTCTTTGGACACGGAAATGGCGCCAATTTTAAAAATCTTTCATATGTTAACACTGAAAAACTACAATAAAACAATTTTGATACTTACTATTTTTTTCTTTTCTGCTCTTTAGTTTGTGTTTACCTTGCCTACCGGTATGTTTGTATGATGTATCTACCGGGAGTAACAGAAAGGGTATAACAAGCCGAAAGGAGGTCAAGGTACTCATGAAACTGAACAACTTTCCCCATGGAACATGAGACGAAATATGAAAAAAATTTGGACCTCTCAGAGTAAATCAATCAGCTGATCTGCGATTTTGTATGGGAGGTCCAAATATTTTTTTCATATATCGACCCATGTTTCATGGGGAAAGTTGTTCAGTTTCATGAGTACCTTGACCTCCTTTCGGCTTGTTATACCCTTTCTGTTACTCCCAGATACATCTACATACATACCGGTAGGCAAGGTAAACACAAACTAAAGAGCAGAAAACAAAAAAATAGTAAGTATCAAAATTGTTTTATTGCAGTTTTTCAGTGTTAACATGTTGCCATTTGAAATATTTGAATTATTTGACGTCCAAAGACTCGCTAGCCAGACTCTATAACCTTTTTGTATGTGCCTATTTCCCGATAAGAGGGCCCGTCAGCCCGTCGCGTAAATACATACAGTCTGAGCACCCATTCACAAAGTCTTACCTCATAAGGCTACCGATCGGAAGTGTACCTACTATAATAATGATAGCTAATATTTTTAGGGCTCTAAAATGTGGCTGACCATGGAAACATGGTGTTGGGTTGGAGCTAGCAAACTTAGTGGGTTTTCATAACCAAAGATGTATTTTAGATGTGTATACGTTTCGAACGATAAAACGTGTGATGTGATTTTTGAAAACCTATTCGTTTTTCAAGTCGGATAAAAAATATCTGCTATGATATCGATTGGCAACCCTTCTTCTTCTTCTTTCTAGCCATCATCGACCAAGGATTTGGTGTAGGACTCCTTCAAACTTCTCCACTTCTCTCTGTTTTGGGCAGTAAGAGTCCAGTTGCTACCCGCCACCTTTTTGATGTCGTCTTTCCATCTCATCTGTGGCCTTCCTCTAGGTCGCTTCTGGTCCCAGGGTCTCCATTCCAGTAGTCTTTTGCACCACGACTCAGATTTTCTGGCTATATGACCCGCCCACTCCCACTTCAGCTTCGCTACTTTCAAACTGACGTCGGTGACCTTACTCCGTTTCCTTATGGCCTTGTTGGTCACTCGGTCCATTAGGCATACTCCTATCATTTTCCTTTCCACAGCCCTCTGTGCCACACTCAGTTTATTTATAACCTCTTTAGTGGTGACCCAGGTTTCGGCTCCATAGGTTAGTACTGGTAGTACGCATTGGTCAAATATTTGGGCCTTCTGTTGTGCTGTCAGCTTCATTTTGAAGACGAATTCCAGTTTGGAGTAGGCTGCCCATCCTAGTCGTATCCTTCTGTCTATCTCGTTACACTGGTTCTCTTTCCCCATTTTAATTTCTTGGCCTAGGTACACATACTTTTGCACTCTCTCAATTTGAGCCCCTCCGACAATAATCGCAGTTTGGTCTTGCTGTTCAGACGTCATCACTTTTGTTTTATCAAGGTTCATTTCTAAACCTACTTTAAGTGATTCGTTATGCAAGTCTTCAATCATAATCTGCAATTCAGACGGAGTGCTTGCAATCAAGACTATGTCGTCTGCGAATCTTAGATTAGTCATACGTGTACCTGATATCGAAATGCCTTTGTCATGCCAGTCTAGTTGTTTGAATACGTCCTCGAGAACCAGAGTAAACAATTTTGGCGAAAGGTTATCCCCCTGTCGAACACCCCTCCTGATGTTTATCGGGTTTGTTGTATATGGCAATGACACTTTCATTTTCGCGTTTTGATAGATTCTGGCTATAAGATGGTTATATCTGTGATCTACTCTTGCATTTTATAGTGAGTTGTGCACTGCCCAGGTCTCAACACTGTCAAATGCCTTCTTGTAGTCGACGAATGCTAGCCATAGTGGCATTTGGTATTCAGTCGCTTTCTCTATCAGAACTCTCATCGCCAAAACATGTTCTATTGTGCCATATCCTTTTCTGAAACCCGCTTGCTCTATAGGTTGATAGAAGTCTAGTTTAGCGGTTATTCTTGATGTTAGGATTTTAGAGAATAACTTGTAGGTCTGTGATAGCAGACTAATAGGTCTATAGTTGTTCAGATCAGTCTTACACCCTTTTTTGAATAGTATGATTACCACTGCGCTATCCCATTCTTCTGGTATATCTCCTGTATGCAGGCATTTGTTAAAGAGAGATACTAGAGCATTTATAAGTGTGTCATCGCCTTCCTTGAGCATCTCAGGTAGGTATTCCATCTTCGCCCCCTGCCTTTCCGTTCTTAATCTTGTACTTCATCCTTTGTGATGTCTGGAATATCCTCTGACCCCACATTTGTTATTTTTGAGCGGCTAGTATTGCTAGGTTCATTTGTCTTTTGGGCATAGAGAGTTGAGTAGTATTCTTCCACCACTTGCAACATCTGCAACCTGTCCGTTACCAAGATACCATCCTTATTCTTAAGTTTGGCAATTATGTTGCTTCCTGGCTTTAGTTCTTTTCTAAATAACATGACCCAACCTGACCTCATGAACAATATGACCTCTTAAAAAATATCTATCGTTACGTTAGAGCATATTTTCGATCGGTAGCCTTATGAGGTAAGATTTTGTCAATGGGAGATCATTCTAATAGGTCCATCACCATAGTATAGTATTCTTTGATCACCATCCTCTCTTGTCACAATTCTGTCAATTTCGGAGGCATTCGGAGAAAGATGTAAACTAATATGGAACTAATAATGTAAACAACGTAAACAATAAATTAACAAGTAAATTTTATCAAATTCTGTTTGAACACATTAAAATACAACTAGCGCTTGTTATCGACTTATCGTCGTCGAGTTGATCTCTGACCTCTACCGTCGATACAAGCGATCGCTATGGCTGACGCCAGCCCAGACCTAGAAGCGACTCAGAAGTCGAAGAAATCGGAAGTCTTTAAAAAGATGAGTTTCGCCAAGCCAGACGGTCTGAAGGAGAGCACATCGCAGAGAGTGACGAAGACTATAGTCACTTCACCGCATATTTACGCGCCTGTCGGCCCTTACAGGTATGAATATAAAGTGTTTATCATCGTGTTCCCGCATTAGTTAACTGTTACGCTAGATGATAACAAAAGATCATTATACATTATATCTAGAGTTTTAGCGATATAACTTACTAAAAATCGGTGGAGTGTTTTTTTGCATTTCTACATTGTCATGTAATTTTCGTGAAAACAGTTGGATAGGTAGCTGTTTAGTCCGTCTTTAGGGTTTCGTAGTCTACTAGAAACCCTTATAGTTTCGTCATGTCTGTCTGTCTGTCTGTCTGTCTGTCTGTCTGTATGCCGCGCCCTCATATCTTCGTCAGTTTTAGAGATATCGACATGAAATTTCGTGAGAAGATAGATCGTGTTGACCCAAATATAGAAATGTTAAGAAAAAAATATTTTAAATGTTTTTGGACCCCCTCCCATACAAGTGAAAGGGGGGCAAAAAATTTTTTTTTCTTCTGTAATATTGAGTAGGGTATCGTTGAATAGGTCTTTTAAAATTAAGGTGAGGATTCTTTGAAATAAATTCTCCAAAATGTTTCTGTCACGAGATATTTGCTTTTAAAAAGGGCGTTTTTGACCCATAATTTGTTCCAGCTGTAACTTCTAAAGTATAAAAGCTAAAAATTTGAAATAAATATGGAATATAGCTTACAATCTGAAGTTACAATGAAAACTATAACGGATATCGTACCCTCAAAGGTTTCAGGAAAAATTGAGTTTTTCTATTTGCGGTTGGTCATCATACTGCTGCTAACAAACCAGCAACAAAATTAAGTTTGTAATGCTGAAAAACCTGATATTTAAACGTTGACTACGAAACCCTATTTATGGGCGTGTCTGACACGCTCTTGGCCGGTTTTTCGAAATGTTGAACCGAAATCATGTAAGTAGGTAGGCATGCATGTACCTACTGATACGAACAGTATCGTGCTTCCGTGCCTTTCTTCTACTAGTATATTAGAGAAAGAAATATAAAAAATACTTACCGTTTATTTTCGAGCTAATGTAAATTTTGCATTATTTATGCAAGAATTTTAAACGTATACCTACGTATGCACTAAAACCCAAAAATGTAAAAACACTACTTATATTTTAATTCCAGTCAAGCAATTTTAGCGGACAAGACGCTATATGTATCCGGAGTGCTGGGACTGGACCAGGACGGCCAGATGGTCTGCGGCGGGGCAGAGAGAGAGACAAGAAAGGCGCTGGAGAATATGAAACATGTGCTAGAAGCAGGCGGCGCCTCACTGAACTCAGTAGTCAAAGTCACCATCCTGCTTGCAGATATGCAGGACTTCAAGATTGTCAACCAAGTTTATTCGGAATGTAAGTTGTCTTATCTGTAGCAAAACTTCAGGATATCATGTGGTAGCCACTAATAATACTGCCACCCCTAGTCCACTCAGGATGTTTCGTAAAAGGCGACAAAGAGTTTTTGACCTCAGCTGAATATCTGTCGACTATGGTCAACCGTATGGTGGCAGTGATACCACCTACAATACCCAGCATTTCCAAAGAGGGTTGACGTCAGGCAGGCAGTCGGTCATAAAACATATGCAAATTCTTTTGCTACATGATTTTGTGCTCTAACAAAACATAATGCCATAATGCTCCGATCCTAACAGATTTGGGATAAGAGCAGGCAGATGTTGATGACGAAAAATATGGACATTCGAACCTTAAAGTTTTAAGACATACAATAAGTAATATTGAGACTTGGACATTTTGATTTAACATTATGTATTTATTTTCCAGTTTTCACAAAAGATTGCCCTGCCCGAGCCACATACCAGGTGGCCAAGCTGCCGAAAGACGCCGCCGTGGAGATCGAATGCATTGCGCTGAGTGGAGACCTCGTCATATCAGAAGTCGGTCCCTGCCCGTGCACGCGAGAGTAACATAGTAACAAACCAGCATTCTAAGCACTATACCAGCGCCATACTTGGCGATGAACATGCCCCGGTTTCTACCGCGCGAGTAACAAACTCTTCTGAAGAGTTTAGAAAGTCTGTGGATCTCGAGTCAATAACAGGTGACACAAACTGGCGTCGGCAGTATGTGCTTAGAAGGCCAAGAACCACCAAATTTAAAACGTAGCTACCCAAGTGATTTAGCACCTAAAACTTAATCAACAAAGTTTCATTGTTATTATGGCTGCCCAAAATCACAATTTACATCTTTATTACGACTAATAAATCGCGGTCGTGCCCAGTAATCAGTGAATTTACCACTTTAGAACCCCTCCTTTGATATTGTCGCAGCGGTAGACTAATAGTCACAAATTATTCAATCTAAGTGCAGCTTAGAAATAAATGAAATCGCACAACTCTTTCTGCGTGACCTCGCGTATTCACGCGATATAACAGATGACCAAAGTTGTAAAGTTTAGTAGCTACCGCGTTTAATTGTTCGTTCGTGTAAGTAGCAGCGCTAAAGACAATCGTGTCATAAAATCAAAACAAAGATAATTAATATGCATGCAGTACCTACGTATGAAATGTATTTGGTTTGGTTACTACAACATTGTAATTTTACTGTTCATTTCAAATCTGTTTCTTAATTTTTTTTTTGTGTTACCTATAATAAAAAGATTTTTATTTTGTGTACGTCCGCTGCATTTTCATTTGCATGCATTTGTTATTATGAAAACCTTCCATTATTGGATGTAATGCGTTAACGGTTAACGAAAAACGTTTTGTTTCCGGAACACGATTGGATGGTAAGGGTGCTACGACGGACGCTACGAGTAGACTGCTATTAGTACGCATTTACTGAGTAGGCACGTTAGGTTAGGTGTACTTAGTAGGTACAAACAAACTAGGGTAACAGCCTACAATACTTCGTGTTCTAAAACTAATTTCTTAATTTATAGCATTAGCGTAAGAAATCTCATATCTGCGTAGGCCTTGGTGTGCGTGCGTGTATTGTACCAGTTTACTTCGACTAAACAACCAGCTGATTTGGGAACCGATAAATTATTATTTGTGAGCGCTTTATAACGCACCTTTCCAGAGATTGTTAACACGTTTGTAGGTCATTGTAATATTTACTCTAGTTTATCAAGATTATGGCGTCGTCCTGTGCTGAAATGGCTGAAATCACGAGAGTAAAATTTTACCAAAGTATCCAACGCCTATCTTCCCCAGTGTGTTAACTAGAATCTAAAAATATACTATCTTTTTAAATATCAAGGTGAAAGGATGCCTCTTCGCAACTGTTGAAGTGCATGCAACAATTACAGTAGTGGCGTATCGCTTGTTGCATGTCCAACAGCAATACTTTACGAATCTCAGATCGCGATAAAAGTTAATTTGAATTTTGAGTTTTTCAACGAGATTTGGGTTTTATGTAGGAGTAAGGAGCTTTCGTAATGACCTGAATATTAATTAGCACTTGTGTGCTAGAAATTAAGGCCCAGATTTTTTTGATAAATTAGTACAAGTTCTCAATTTCAACCGTTAATAGTGATACTGATAAGGTTCAGCGGCCTCGGAGCAATGACACCTTGCTCGCAAAGGGTTTCAGGCATCGCGTGACTGAGCCAAGCACTAGCTGCTGCTCCATATCGGGTGTAATGTTGGAAGCTGTTAAAACGTCTAACTAAAAATTAAAAATAAAACTTCATTTCCATTCTTACCGTTAATTATAAGTTGCACAAAGAAACGGTTGGTTACACAGAGTTAAACTACTTCTGTAATCATAACTAGCTTTCACGTCACGCGCATGCAAAGCGCAAACCGCACTCGTGTGCCGTGTCGCTATGTGACCAGCAAACTCGCTCAATTATGATTGTCATTGTAAAAAACAGTGTAATTTAAAAGGCGACTATTTTTAAACTGTGACCTAGAGGGGGTGGCTGGTGGTCATGACCACACGGAGACGAGAACCGACGCCCGACGCCCGAAGCCCGGCGCGCGGCGCCCGCTGGGCGG
The DNA here is from genome assembly GCA_024500475.1 of Phthorimaea operculella. NCBI lineage: Eukaryota > Metazoa > Arthropoda > Insecta > Lepidoptera > Gelechiidae > Phthorimaea > Phthorimaea operculella. The sequence goes on from JANFCV010000009.1 coordinate 1,975,994, forward strand.
ACCAGCATAATTTATTTACAAAGTACCTACCTACCACCTATTGCGTGAACTATTAGGGATTGTTATATTTATAACACTCATATTTTTATGTTTTCTTTAAGTACAGGTTTACTAAAGCTATATTGTGCGACACATACTAATAACTCCGCAGAAAGTAAACAATGGGGAAACGGGGTACATAGGTATTTCCCTAATTTAGGTTGTTAGCAAAATTTTCTGATAAAATGCTAAGTATTTTTATATGGGTTTTAAACGCGAAGGCCGTGTTAAACGTCGTCAATTACATAAAATAAGAAATGAAAAAATAAATCAACATTTTCGCCTTCTTTTAAAACAATACTCTGCTGCTGTACTTTCGATACAATTAGAGAATACGAGAGCAGTAGAAATAGCAATCCGAATCCGAGACTTGATACGACTGTAGGTATGCATCTTAAAGCTAATAACATGTGCACCTCGAAAACTATTATATCCATCACTCTGGAAGGTGTTTTTTCAAGTTCCGACTAACGAAAAGACGGAAAATGTCGTAGCTAAGCTGAGCGATAAGATTATAAAAGCGATCCATTTGCGTTTCAGCGGATAAAGATCTTGGTGATTGATGTTGGCCTATTCAAAGTTGAAAGTTCAAATTTTATATTGAGTGGAGTCGATCCTTTGTCAAATAGCCTTCGCATTGAATTTCTGAGGGAGAAGTTGTTTCGCTAAACAATGCGCGTCAACGTAGAGGAATTTACTTACTACGTCGTCGGTTTAATTGGAAAAACGCGATGGGGGTGCGAGGTCAGTTGAGTGGGCTCCCTCCTCCCATAATAGGTAGTTTAGTGGGCACGATACAATCTTAGCAGCGCGCAGTCGGGGCGAGTTGGTGCGGCCGGCAGGTCGGTGGTCGGCACCACGGCACGCGCCAAGCATCGAACCAAACATCGGTCTACGAGCCGAGCTTTACCATCGATACTGCTATCAACCTAATGGCCCACCTTTGATCATACCGGAAAGATGGGCTGCACCAGCAGCGCACAAAATAACATGCCTCCTTCGCTGGCCAATTCTAATTCAGGTAATTTTGTTTTGACGGTTTTATTAAAAGTTAATTCGAAAATGTATGCTGTTTGAGCGCATATTTCAGATATTCGCATGAAAGCAATTACCATAAACGAGGTTAGGTATTTAAATATTTATAAGTTTTATGCTCGTGAAAAGGGACGATTTAAATTAACTGCGAGCTTTTTATTGAATAATTTAATGTGCTCATTTAGCATAGCTTAACTTAATTGATCTAGTTCATTTGCTAATGAGCTTTGTTTGCCAACTAAACACTTAAACGTAGCTTAATCAAGGGTGGGAAAGGTCAAATTTGTACCTTGGTTGGTAGTTTAATCAACATTCCTACACGATGCACATATTTGTAAAGCCACAAGTATGATGATAAAGATCATTGAAGTTATGTGAAGTGGAAGTTCCTCATGACTTCACGATATGTTTCATGTCTAAATGGACAGCTGATTGAGAAATAAAGTAGGTAAAATGAAATACCTCATTTTCTCGTAGCTCGGAAATCTAATTGATTGCTTAGATAACTTTTATCAACCTACGACTCTTTTCAGACAATGAACAGAACATTTTAGAAGAAATAGACGAGGAACAACCAAAAGAGGACAAAATAGTTAGTATCGAGAAGAGCAACGAATCGAACGGAATCAAGGTGCTTCCACGGTGTGATAGCGTAGATGAAACTATGCAATTAGATAGCCATAGTAAATTAGTAGATACCGCAAACCCAGAAAAAGGTAAATAGCTCCAAATCTTCACTGTACCTAGGTAAACTCAGCACTGTAATAGGGTGAAAGGTAATTAATTCAATATTAGATAAGACACAACATACTACTGACTAAGGCCTTTCACCATTTTGCAAAATCAAAGGTACTAATTATTTTATAACTGGTGCTTTCCGACCCATGGTTCAATGGAAGAATATGTTGGGAATGGCCTCCCTTCTTACCCTCTCCAGGGAAAGTATCGAATTACCGTTCACCCTATTTACTCATAGCATTTAGAATTTTAGCATTTAGGGAATCACCCTTATACAGGTTGACCACCTTTCTAATTGTAAATACCTTCCGGGCCGGAACGGGACGGAAGATCGAGTTGCTCGAAGGTAAATACCTAGTTAAAGCTCCCTTCATTAGGACGTAAAATTGGCATGGGGAAAAGAAAGCAAGGGGATGGCAGTTCAAAGAACTATTCATTTTGTTTTCCTTGTTCATTTTTCACGTCTAGCTAGTCTAAATAGATTTATTTCGTGGAAAAAATTGACGGCGTGCAGACTGTAAATATTTTTTTATGTAAAGCGGTTTTTATTTTCACGAAACGGTTTTTATTTATTCAGAAAATATGTAATGCAGATAAAGGACCACGTAGGTACTAGGTTATAATATAACAGTATCTAAGTCTATGAACAGTATCCTTAAGTATTTCCTCTATGCCTAAAGTAGGTAGTAGGTATCTAGCTTTCTATCTAGGTATAAATAAAAATAAGGTATTTACGTAGGTAATAGCACAGGGTAATAGAAAGCTAGTTCGGAAATTTTCGTGAGATTACCTGAGATTACCTACCCGCGATAATATCAATCAAACCTGTCGCGAACAAGGCGAAGCTTTTTAAAAATTATACTTTAGTCATAATTTAAAGTATACCTAGTTAGTTATCGGCCACGATTAGGTATTTATTTTAAAACTACTTTTACCTAATATAGCACAAAGTAATACTTTGTAGAGTTTGTAAGGCGGGCATTCATTGGGGATAAAATCCCCGAAACTTTGTATCAGATACAATGTTCCCATTAAAGACGCAACCTCGTTGGAAACTTTGTTCCGATTTTCCGAAACATTGTTACTTTTGTATCTATAAGGTGTAAAAAAAATCAACTGCTGAAAAAAAATCAATTTTAAGAGGTGAACCAACCCATGAAACTGAACAACTATCCCCGACGATCATAGGTCGCAGGGAAAGTTATACAGTTTCGTGGGTTCACCGCTTAAAATATTTGCAGTTGATTTTTTTACATCCCGCATGCAATGTCTCAAGATTTTGTCCCTGAAATGTTCCCAATGAATACCCGCCTTTGCTTTCAACAATTTTCCGTTAAAATAGCCCGCAGTATCACATATGGATCATGACGTAATCTCGCGCCCTATTCATCACATGCTATCACAATTTTCAGATTCCCATGGAAATGTACACGATAGGGAAAGTAAGAACGAAACAACAGAGGCAAATCATTCTCCTGCAGATAACAACGATACTGAAGACAGACTATCGCATTTCGAAGAAGTTGTAGAGAAAGTTGTAGAATTGCACGAGAATGGGGAGTTGGAAATTATAAATGAACCTGAACCACCCAGTGAGGATTCTAAAACAAAAACAGTGCAAGGAGATAAAGCTGCAGATGACCAGCAAGATAAGGCAGAAGTAACGAATACAGAGTAAGTTAAATGTTACGAGTACTCACTAAAGTTGGAATATATTAATACTTAAGGCGTTCCGTTTTCCATACAAAAGTTCAATGGAGTTATGTATGTAAAGGAGACAAGAGTCGGTTTAAAAAACTTGATGGGGAGTCCCGTGGGTATATAAGATTGTCGCAAAACACTATAAAGAATTTTTAAATCATCAGATTTCCCCGTAAAAAGCGAGTCGCCACTTTACGAAAATAGATGGAGCTACTGCTGCAATAAATACGTTTAATTTTATTGTGCAGAAAATACTGATTATCTTTTAACTATAAGTAGTTTTGCGACAAATTTACATGTGCCTTCATCATTCAGAATAAAGTTTCTTTAAAAAGAAACTCTACAGCTCATGTGTAACCCGACTGAAGTGCAGTTTTTCGTTTGTATGACGTAACGAACCACCTTAATATTAACTCTTACACGCAAAAATAGTAAATAGCTGTGTTAATAATAGACCATGAAGCGTTGACGTCACAGTATGGGGTGGGCAATCGGGTACAAAACAATGTGTTAATTATTTATTACTCACGATGTACAAACACAACTAATTACTACAGGAGTTATAGCTCGCGAAAGTTCAACGTCACACGGCACTATAAAGTGTGTTGAATTGGATTAAACTTCTACGAAAACGCTATGTCTGGGCAAAGCTTGGGTGCGGACAGCCAGCAGGATAGATTACTATTAATTTAGAAATCATTCTACGAAAACGTTACGATTCGCGACGTACGATACGACGCGACTACATTAGTGTGAAATGAAATGGTGAATTAGAATTTGAGTTTTACAGAATGCTACGGTACGTCACTGTAAATAGTAATTATAAGTAATGTAAATAATTGATTTTGAATCAAAAATGTGCTTTACAAAGGAAAAGCGTAAACAAATTAAACTTTTTGAATACAAGAGACAAAAATATGCTTTGTTCGCTACATCAACGTAGAAGACTTAATAAAAAATATTTAATAATATAGTACTATACCGTATAAGGTAATACAATGCTAGCTTTACAAAATGCTACGCTTTACTGCAGCTGCGTAGGTAAGTTAACGAAAGCCCCACAATGCCGCTACGATTGCTACGGCGGCGTAGCCTAGTCTACGAAAGCTCTACAAAATACTACGGTTTGTTACGACATAGACAAGTTATATTATATCGGAAGCTCTACAAAAATGCGACATTTTGCTACGGAGGTGTAGACAAATTATAACGAAAGCTTACAAAAGTATTATGTTTTGTAACGGCAGCTTAGAACACAAATTAACTTAAATATGTAGACTAGCTAGCTTAGAAGCTCAAAAATTATTCATAGTCGCAAGATATATCGTCACTTTTGGGGAGTCAAAGTCAAAGTCAAAAATGTTTATTCACACTTATTGATAGTCATTCATTACATTAGATTAGTCATTGTAAAAAAGAGAAATTTGTGAAGCACAATTTTCTCTTTTTTATAACAATTTTTATTCCTACTATAAACGCGGCTCGGGCGGGATAAAAAAATAAAAATAAAGGCACTGCCTCGGGGCTGGTACTTATTTACCAAATTCACTACGCTTACTTATTGGATCTGCGTTTGTAGCAAAATGTCATGAATTCATCCCTTAATTACTTCTATGACTCGCAAGATTAAAAAGGTAATGTCGCGCGAAACCGAACACACATTAAGATAAGTAACTTAATAAAAAATATACTTACCTCATGTTCCAGTGAAGCAGAGCCCGAAGAGGTATCCAGCCCATCTCAGTCGCAGAGCAGCCGCGCGACGCGGTGGGAGGCGCTGGCAGACATCGCCGCCGAGCTGCCGCCGTCGCTCGCCGTCGACCCGCTCACCGGGCAGATATACGCACTCTCCAAATAAGACATCCATCTAGTGTATGAAGAGAGTCGCAGAGCAGCCGCGCGACGCGGTGGGAGGCGCTGGCAGACATCGCCGCCGAGCTGCCGCCGTCGCTCGCCGTCGACCCGCTCACCGGGCAGATATACGCACTCTCCAAATAAGACACCTCTGAAGAAGAAATGGACACCTCTTCATCCATCTAGTGTATGAAGAGGTGTCCGTCCAGTCTTTCACAGTCGCAGTGCAGCTTCAGTTCAGCGACACCTCACGGTTTTTGTGTCCAGTGCAGTGCAGAGCAGCCGCGCCACATAGTTTTGTTTGATCATGTTTCGATAATAACCATCGTGTATGGGATACGGGATAAGTCATGCAACTACCGATGCGTTACCTCACAAAAATCATACGCTCTTATCTGTATCTGTGGCACTTTGTTGCAAGTTTATAAGAAAATTTGTGCTGCTAATTATTTTCGTCGGCAGTAAGTTTTGTCTAGTAAACTTGTGGCGAATTTGCTGCGAGCAACTTGGCCCCTGGTGGCAGCGCGGCGGGCGAATGAATATGATCAGAGCCTAATATAATATCGGTTCAAAATGTATGTATGCTGTTAACAGTTAGAAAGTACAATATGTTCTACATTGTAAGCACTAAGTGCAGGGAAAAGGAAAGGGTTTAAAATAATAATTTAAGATAATTTATAAAATTATTAAATATATATGTAATATTTATATATTGTAAATTAAAGTTATATTAACTTTTTAAGACAAATTAATTCTTATACTAATAATCATAATTACAAATCTAACTGGAGTTTTTTACTTGCATCATGCCTACTCCATTCTCAGTGGTTGAACCACCAAACACAACAACACTCAAAGATGACTGCAACATACTGTTCCAAACATCTCCTACCCACTTATTTACAGTGTCCATTTGCTCACATTCATTCTCATCATTTATTTCAAGCTTCAAATGCGCCATTGCGAAATTAAACTCACTACTAGCTTCACAAAGTTTAGAGATCACTTCCTCAGGGGTCTCTACTGTGTTCAACTTCACTTTCTTTGGTTTACCCTTTTTAAACTGGGAACTTAGGCTTTCTTTAGCTTGTGTTAGATATGTGTGGTAGTCTCCTGTGATGTTGTCACAGCCCACCACTACAGATGTTTTCTTCTGCTCTATCATGTGATTGAATATGGACAGTGCAACCTCAGGTGTTTTCTCCATTTTCAATATATTTTCTTTATAAGGCTGCCTATTTACATAAACAGCATCTCCAAATTCTATGCTTTTGCTAAGTTTTAACTGGACCAGCTTCAATGCAGTGATGGAATCCTCTGTAGGACAGTGACCATTCTTGCCAGACTGGATATCCACATTCAAGAACTCTTTTGCTAATGTTTTAAGCTTAGGTTTGCGAGTTCTCTCACCAGTAAAGTTGTAAATATAACTAGTATCTATGACATATGGGTGCATCATTTTGAGAGCATGTAAATCAATGTTTAAAGACTGACCAACAAGAATGGCATCAGCAGGCAAAAGTTCCCTTATATCATTCTGGACATCACCAAGCCTTTTTGTAACATCATTCAACATTTTCTTTGTTATTCCAGAGAACCTTGTCAAATAATCTGTTATTTCGTTGTATGGTTTTACTAAAGCTTCATACACTGTCTCATGTTTTTCATTGACAAGGGAGACTCTGGTAAGTTCTGAGCCAGCATTGGTGATACACATCTCACAATCTAGACCAAACATTGGGGACTGAGCTGTGACGGGCTTGTATTCATCTTTTGTCATTACATAATCCGAGTAAGCATCCTGCAACTTGCCTTTTAAAGGAACTGGGTAGTTTTCCTCAATTAGTTGCCAAGCAGACAAAACTAATTGAGTTCTTGGGAATTTATCTGCAGAGGTATTGTCAAAACTCTCTGCACTTTCCTCCCTGACGGGGAACATAGCTCTCATCATCACCATGAGGTCCTTCCGCACTTCCAGAGCAAGATTCATGCTCCCATATTTCTGGATAAGGCTTTCTTTTTCCACCTCAGACAGGGGAACCAATGCTAGTTCCTGAACTAAAGATCCATTGTACACAGAAGGTGTCAGTATCTCAACATACTCATTGAATATTTTACTTAAGTTCTTGAGCCTGTCTTGATGTTTAATCCAGTGCTGAATTGAGATGCCTTCTAGAATGAGGCAAGTAGTTTGACTAATTTTCTCACATCTTTCCAAAACATACCAGCGTGGAGATTGTGTAAGATTAAGGTTTCCTAGTAAGGAATGCAGCAACAGATGTTGAATATCAGTGAGCATGAGGGGTACTCTCTTCTCTGGACTTGTGGACAAAGAAGCACATTCTCCAGTAGTTTTCAGACGAAACTTTGGGTTGTGTTTCCTATTCCTAATCCTTTTCTTTTCCTGGTCCTCACTACTTTTATTGGCCATTGAAGAGTCTTGATCTGTAATGCAATGTTATAAATAGTAAAAATTGTGCAGTATTATTCAATGAAAATGAATCGTGCTGTGGGCATATTAGAATCTATAAACATCACAATATACTCACTTTTATCGTCAGCTGCTTTGCGTTTTTTACTCATTGGTTCGTCGTCGGTAACATTGTTATCGTTACTCATTGTGAGTTTCTTTATAGTGGGGTTAAAATAAAAGAAAACACCTTTCACAACACAATAATAAAATTGTATTTTGAGGTTATGTGTGAAACAACTGTCTGTCAACTGGAACTATCCATAGACTATAGAGCGGACGAAAAAATGAAATAGCATAATCTAAAATTACTCTGTGTGACTGAGACAAAAACTACATACTTGACAGTTTTATTTTCAATTCATACTCAACTGACTGGCTACGTGGGTTTTGAGAATATGATAGTTTTTTTTTTCTTATTAGTGATGCCTGAAAAGACAATAACCTGTATTTTTTTCCAGCTCAGTAGTCTACATATTTAAGTTCATCTGTGGGGATACGTATACGTAAATTTTGTATGGGAGGTCGGAATTTTTTTTTCGTTTCCCACCATTGGCTTCATAGTAAAAGTTGTTCAGTTTCATGGTCTGAGCACGCCTGCAAAGTTTTCCCTTAATAGTAGCTCTCTCAAAGTGGTGGTTGTTCGGAGTCACAGAGCACCAAAATGTCATTCGCGGCCCCCCGTTCGGAGTATAAAGATACTATCGCCGGCACATTAATCTACATTTAAGGGACCAACTTTTATTGTAGCTGGTTTCGTACAGAAACTAATATTAAGAAAAAGCACTAAAAGTCGATCCCATTTATAAAGGTTAGGTTGATGTGCTGGCGATAGTACCTAATGAAATACAAAAAATAAATAGTAGGTACCGTAGTCCATAGATACCTTAATAAATAAGCTAATACGAGTTTTGTAAATATTTTTAGACGAATTTAGTGTAATGTTTTAATTTAATAAAGTTTATAATGCTTGAGTATCAAGGGATCGCAGTACCTACTTTATTTGGTACTCTATTTATTGCCTAAAATACACCACGCATCATATTCGTAACGTAACATACCGGGTAAAATTACGTAAATAAAAAACAAGTTACTTGTTAATAATGATCTTTATTACGTACTACTAATATATTATTTCAAGAAAATATTTTATTTGCTTCTAATATGAATATCCGTAATTCATTTAGGTACTTAGGATAGCTATGTTCAGAAACTTAATTCATTATAGTGGCGTTACGTTCACTGGATCTGTAAAGTGTATTAATGGTGAATGATTTAATTAATATTCCATTCTTATTAAAATAGTTTCAACGATTTAGGTAGTCTATACTTCTAAAGAACGTAAAGGACAGGTATTTACTGAGAAGCTGGCAAAGTCCTTTCTATGAATCCTCGCATATCTTTAAGTTCGGCTTCGGAGGAGCTGTGGGAGAGTCCTTGGTATGTGGTGAATTCGCAGTTTTTCATGAATGTCTTCAGGAACGAGGCTGTCATCTGACCCCATTTGAAGGGCACCACAGGGTCGCAGTCGCCGTGAGCTTGGAATATCTGAAACAAATTATTATCAAATAATAAATCAACATATTTTTTAATAATAAGAACGAGATTCGTTTTTAGGATAATACATACATAAATATATCACGCCTATATCCCTTGCGGGGTAGGCTAGACAGAGCGTAAACGGCTGTAAAATACGGCCATTTACACCACGTCTGTCTGAAGAGAGAATTGTACCCAATCAATAAATAGTATTAATCTACAGCACTATGCTGTAAAATAAAATGTACATATAACAATTAGATGCCTACTCCAGAGTTGTTGCAAGTTGGTGAAAACCAACCAATCCACAGGATTTTTGGTTTCTGAACTGGTTGGCCAGATCTCCAGATATGACAGCGCCAGAAATCACCTAGTGGTATTTTTTGAAAGTTTATGATTACAAATCATATCATGAAGTCACCACAAACGAAAAAAACATGGGTAAGAATGTATGGAAATTAGCGTGTTCAAAGTTAAAACATACCTACTGAACAGGTGGCAATTTGACCAATGTCTTTTTAAAAACATAATAACATAAGTTCTGCATCTGCAAAAGATTGATTTCCAAAAACAGAACTCAATTTTAATGAGTAATAAAAAATGGGAAGCGAGTCAAATCGACTGACTTCTCCTGGCCCATCTTGTACATGCCGAAAATACCTCTAATTCCCATGGGAAAACGATTAGCAGCGATTGCAAACGCTAGTAAATTATGAAATTATAAAGTATAAATAATAAGGAACATTACTGAAATAAACAGTTTTTTAACACTGGATTATATTTAACGAGCAGAGATCTTTCATAATACGAGATAATGCTTCAAATATCTGGGAACCATAACCACAAATACACTTAAGACATCATATCAAGTGACAAGGAGTACATAAAAGAGGAATCTAATTCCAGAATGTAATAGTATACGTATACAGGGTATTAAGAAAATTAGTACGTTTCTTTTAACCACGAGTCCTGCGTACATAACAAAGTGTCTGAGCATGTATATAAAATATATTGAAAATAAAAAAAAAGATTAATTTTTTTTTGTTTAACTTTAGTTCTGAGCCCGATATAGCGCGTCGTTACAGTTGCAGACCTTATTGCACGCGTCATACAAACGGTGCAAAGTTGTCCGTGTGGTAATTGTCAGTACAGCGTGCTGTTTTTTAGGGTGAATCTTTACGTCATACAAACGAAAATCTGCACTTCAGTCGAGTTACACATAAGCTGCAGAGATTTTTTTGAAAATATCTTCATGTGAAATGATGAAGGCACAAGTGAATTTGTCGTAAAACTACTCATGGTTGAAAGATAATGAGTATTTTCTGCACAATAAAATTAAACGTATTTATTGCAGCAGTAGCTCCATCTATTTTTGTAAAGTGGCGAATCGGTTTTTACGGGGAAATCTGATGGGTTCATAATTCTTTTTAGTGTTTTGCGAAAATTTAATATTACACCCACGGGACTCCCCACCAAGTTTTTTAATCCGACTTTTGTCTCCTTTACATACATAACTCCATTGAACTTTTGTATGGAAATCGGAACGCCTTAGGGTTAGTTGTTTATTAACTTTTTTTTAAGTAATTTTATCTTCTAATATTTTTTCTAAATTGTTTGTACACGTTCGAAGGAATGTAGTTACTTTCCTAACACCCTGTATATTTTACGGACATGATGGAATATGTAAGAATTCAATGAGGAAGTTTTTTGCCCACATTGAGGCTTATCCTAAGTAAATTGGACATACAATGTAACCATAATGTAACATACATTTGAAGAAATCTTAAAAGACCCATTACGTGTAAAAAAGTTGCATAACTTGAATGCATGGAACTTGTTTTATGGCGATGTAGATTGCAGTCATTGAACGCGTTTAATTAATTTAAAATAGTCTTTGTGGCAAAAAATAGCTATCTTGCTTATTTAATATTATAATAATATGGATTGAATGCATAGGTAATGTGACTGACCCTGTCCTTCCTGCCTGACAGACAAAATATTGCAAACAATGATAGCTATTGACCGTGAAGGGCCTTGAATTAATTATCTATTATCATATCCATACGATACGAGGAATAATTTTATAACTAGGTACTTGCGATCGTTGACCCTAGCTGAAATGTTGTTGTACTTATAATTTTTATTTTGCTGAAGATCAATGTCATAATTCACTTGGCATTCATAAAAAAAGAAACAAAATATATGTTAAAAATAGCCGTAATAATTTAGGCTTTCATTTTATTAAATAGTGTATGGTAAATATTTCAGAAATCAGTGTTTATCCCACTCACTTTGTTAATATTATTTTTTACTAAATAAATGAAACTTTTCATACTTCTCAGAATGGCGAAAAATTAAAACCTTTCAGACCAAATAAGATCTTCTTATCTTCTTCTTAGCGAATCGATTCTGGCGATTACTAAATTTGTTTGGACCAATACTCAGCCACGCGTACAGCATTGTCCGTAGATAAGATTAGATCAATATACATCGTAAAATTGCTGGTTATTCCAAAATATTTTGGTCATTCTACAGGGTGTCCGGCAGATCGATGTAGGCATTTTGGGGGATGATGATTTGTTGAGATTGTTTGAATCATTTGAACTAAATTAATTATTGTTCAAAGTATTCAGTATCAAAGTTAATCAATCAATCAAATAATTTATATGCTCTAAACACGGTGTTACATGATGGTATAAACAAAGTACCTACAGTCCGCACATATTTTGCAAATGACTTCGAAATAAATGTAAATTTATCAAAAGTCAAATAAAAGTTAAATTAAAATGTCAAACAACAAAAACAGTTATTTAAAGATTTGCCATTTAAAAAACATTTATGTTGTAATAAAGGTGAAAGTACTTTTATCCATTGAGTTTTTTAAAATCCATCAATCAATATTAAGTTTTAAGAATTTGAAGATTAACAATTTCTAGCAGATTACCTAGGCGTCCCTAAATTGTCCCTTCCATACAAATTGACCCGGCCGGCCAACACACTTAGTATGGGAGGACCAAAATTTTTTTTTATTTCGACCTATGTTCCTTGGGTAAAGTTGTTCAGTTTCATTGACAGAAGACACCCTTAACGGATCCGCCACTAATATAATTACACCCTATATAAGACTACACTAACATTACCGTCTCATAGATTTCGTCTAGTTTTTAGATAATTTAAGATTTCTTATACACTTTCAAGCCCTTTTCAACGAAAAACAGGCATAAAATTTAAAATATGAACCCAATTCAATTAATTCTTCTGTTATTCTTATCTTGATACTTTAATGCAATAATTGACATCAATAAAACAACCCAACTTCTAACTAAGATATTGTTAACATTTTGAATTTTATTACTTTTTAGTTGAAAAGAGATCATCCTAAATTGGCCATATCTAAAAAACTAGACGACTTAGTATTATACTAAATTTAGTTTAAAAGGACTTATATCGATCCGCCGGACACTCTGTATGAGCAGCCCGGGACAGTTCGTAATACCAGCAAATTTTGATAGCCTACACAAGTTGGTCTAGTAAGTTTGGTTGAGTAGAATATACTATTATGTCGATACGTACCGGTAATTCCAAAGGCGCTTTGACCCCATCAGGGAAGTGAGCATGCCTCGGCAGCCAGCATGACAGCGCGATCACGCCCGCCAGGGGCTGGGGGTATGTCAGAGCAGCGTGCAAAGCAAGCGCGCCACCCTGGGAGAATCCACCCAGCAGAATGCGATTGGCCGGAATACCACCCTGAGAAAAAAAAAACATTTTGAAAAATTTGTAATTATTGTTGAAAATAAATTACCTAGACCAGTGGTCAAATTTTTTATGCCTAGTAAGGGATCTCTGAATGATTATTACTAGGGCACTGTGAGACACTCGCAAACCATAACAATAGGTTCATTTGTCATACAGAACATTAAAATTAACTAACAGTGTATGTTGAAATTGGGTCTAAGTAAAGTCTTGTTGAATAGCTACAATCGTCTCCTAAAATTATAAAATCTAAGCAAAATTTAAATTAAGTAATTATATAATTTCTAATTGTAGTTACAATACAATGAATATTATAAAATTGTATACATTTGGAAAGATATGAATTAAGGCGTAATATTGATTTGATTGTTTTCAATATTGTTTTCATACATACATAACTTAATGTAAGTTATAATAAGCATGTAATCAATTAAGATATTGCTTTGAAAAGTAGTTACAGTCATTTCATACAGACTAAGTTCAAACTTGCTATAGGTTTGATTCACAACTACTTTTTTGATACCTACATGTTAGCTGAACTGAAATCACGTGAATGTGATACAGAATTTAGAACTGGCTCTCTGCCTCTGAGCTATTTCAGTTAATGCTTTACACAATATGTTTATAAGCCTATGAAATGGTCAAGCATAAATACAGTTAACATCATTGATTAGATGATGAAGAAGAATAATTTAATCTACAATCTTCTTAAATCTTATTAATTGTAACATTTTACTATTTCATAGAATGCATTATACTGGGTGTTACAAGACAACCAATAAAGCTTAAGGAGGTCAAGGTACTCATAAAACTGAACAAATTTCTCCATGGTACATGGGACAAAATATGAAAAATAAATGTTGGACCTTCCATACATAATGAACTCAATTTGCATGGGAGCTTTATTGTTTGTTTTGTAACACGTTGTATTAACTATAGCAGAGGGCTCATGGAAATGGAATACCCAAAAACTTCATACTATAATAATATAACATTAATATAAACAAGGGTATGAGGTGTAATGTCAGAACACGCGATAAGATAATTGATATAACTACGTACTTTAACCTCGTCAGCAATCAAGGCATGCACTAATGTTGTGGCTCTCAGTATGCCCTCTTCATCTTCGGGTGCCGTAGCATCGAGGGTGCGGAGGTCGAACCAGGACGGCATGCGGAACCCGGCGTTCAGCGTCACCGGCATTGTCGCCGCCGTCGGACATATCACCTTCACGTGAGGGCCTCTGATCGCCGCAATAGTGCTCGCCCATCCGTGACTGAAATAGAATTTGATGTGTTTACGCTATAAATTTCACAGGGTACCACTGTTATACTTATTTATGATGTACTGACCCAGTGTCACCGAGCCCGTGCAAGAAGATCAGCTGAAAATAAAAATAAATAGGTATTAAAGGTATGTCCTCATAAAAGTTACCATAATATTTAATTAGCAAGTGTGGAGAGTACTCACCGATGCTGTTTGTCTCGCAGTAGCTGCGATAATCACAGGATTTGGTTCCATTATCGGATTATGTGAAAATCAATACACTTCCGACGTCTGCAGCACTCACAGACGAATAACGGAGTCCTTTAAACACAATAAAAACAATGTCAATTACGTATTCAACAGTAAATTCAAACTTAACGAAGTTATAAATAATTATGTACGAACAACAGGGAAGAAAGTCCGTAAAAATATTAACATAAACGCCTTTCACAAATAATACTGCAAAATGAAACCTTGACTGACATCGATTTGACAGATTTATGAAAAAAAAGGTGCGCATTGCGTACGTCAGCGCTAGGTCAGCGCCAGTCAGCGCACACTCCTGAAAAAAAAAACAAGACTATCAATCAAATCAATCTGTTGAACCGCAACTCTAGCTAGTATCCAATCCTACAAAAAAGAAAAGTATACAAAATTGTCTATGGAATCAAACCTAAAAAGAAAAGTATAAAAAATTGTCTATGGATTTTTGTTATGACGCATCATTTTCTCTCAACTTTTCTCGAATTTTGTCTGCTGTTTATTGTGTTGTCTCTCTGTCCTCATTGTGGGATTTCTTATTAAATAAACTGTGCGACGTAATTTAGTTTAAATTAATGCGAGCTGCGCAAATAATGGTAAGATCCAAAGTTGAAATCACAGATGTGCTGATGATCTCTCCACAATGTTATTTTTCATTTTGTAGATCAGATGGCTATCCAGGAAATAAACATTCTATTTTGGTTACCACTCAGTGGTTTTTGATAAAGACCACGCACGATGTGTATTATGTTGCCTTGATTAACAGTATCTACCACCTCAAGTTTCTGCTTTAGTCTAGAATGTTACACTATTTTAGTTGAACTACAATGTTATTTTTTCAACATAATAAACCCACAGTGCTATTTTTCTCTTGCAGTATATACCACGATGGCTAAAGACGACATAGTCCTAGGAGTTGCATTGGGCAAGTTGGAAATAGAGCCTGTAAAAGTTGTTAAAATCAAAGAAGAAAATCCATTTGTTCCTGAATCTCTGTCTACCCAGAAAAGGAGTTTATTTTCAAAAACCTGCCAGGAAAACAATAAATGTTGCTGTGGGTCACAAAAGATAAAAAACTTACAAATATGTAAAAAGAAACCTAAGAAAATTGTAAAGGAACCAATTCTAAAACTATTGCGAGTAAATAGCCAAGCACCTACTGTAAAGGAAGAATGTTCGTATATCTGCAGTAAAAAGATACTATCGCCTGGAGAGAGTTCAGATATTTTGAGTCTTTGTGCACTTGTTGATAACTGCAATCAATTAAGGATATCATCGGGTGCTAATGAGCAAACAGCAATGGGTCCTGAGCCAAATGAAAATCAGTGGTGGAGGACTAAACTGCCACCCATCATCCAAAGTAGAGAATCAAGCTCGGCGATTAACCAAACTGGTAGCTGTTCGCAGCAAGCCCTCAACCCCCCCTGTGATGTCACAATTGATGAACTGGCTAGTTACTTTGAAACATTAGTACACATACCCAAAAAGATGTCATCAATGGCTGAAATGATGTATATTTGATCACATTTGGATTTTACGTGTAAGGATAAAGTGGTCCAACAAACAGTAAAAAGAAAATTATGCATATTTTAGTCAAAATGTAATGTTTAATGACTGATGCTTAGTAATGATGATGATGTGTGACTGAGTGACTCATCTTAATTCTTGGTGATGTTTATAATTTGATAGGGTAAATGAACTGGAATCTTTTAATGTGTGATTATTGATTAATGTCTCATTTATGTTTGTATAAGCAATAAGTAAAATAATAATAATGTGTACAACATATCTAATTGAAATCTGAATGGGATAAATGTGTGTATTTGGTATTTGTAATGAATGCTGTTGTTTTATTCTTCCATGTGTAAGAAGTCAGGTTCTAGTTAGTCTTAGATAGGAACAATGTAATATTATGTGTACCTAATTGAATTTCCTTGTAAAGTAGGTTTCAATATACTTATTATCAAAATTTAAAATGCAGTATTTTTCATAGCAACCTGTATAGTCTCTTTACCTCTGTTTTAGGGTTTCCTTGTCTATTTCAAACCCTTATCATTTTGTCAACTCTTCTGTTTTTTACAAATTATAATTTATACAGTTTGCACTACAGATAAGCCTATATGAAATACTTTTGATTAAGTACAAGTACTTTAAGGGCTTATTCTGATAAACAACTTAACAGAAACTTTTAATTTATGGTATATATGCAAAAAAATTGGACCACAATTCCCATACAAATGTGATGAAAAATTTTGTCTCTTCTATGGGAAGTCAATTTTATTTTTTTACTAGCTTTCCGCCCGCGGTTTAAAACGGAAACTCTCTTGTTCGGGGGAGATAAAAGGCTATTGCACAATATAAGTCCCTTTATCGTACCGGGAATCCTTTTTAAGTTTTATCGGCACGCACATTTTATCAACTTAGTTTTATTATATACTAGCCTTCCGCCCGCGGTTTCACTCGCGGTATTTATCTGTTTGGTCTAATAAAAAAAATTGAAATACATTGCATTTAAAAGCCACAATTTTGAAACAGATTGCATCAAAGATCACGGAGATGGAGTTCGCCTACTCGGCAACAGATGGCGCCACTTAACTTAATTTTCAAGTTGAGGGATTGGAAATTGGAAAAGCTCTTTAAAACGGGAACTTTCTTGTTTGAGGGAGGATAAAGGGCTATTGCACTATATAAGTCCCTTTATCATACCGGGAATCCTTTTTAAGTTTTATCGGCACGTACATTTTATCGACTTAGTTTGAAAATGATAATTCGGTAAAAGTTGAGTTTTGTGAGTTGAACATGCCCTTAAATTATTTGTATTCAACATGTCAGCGGTTAGCGGGGAAGGGTCATGGGTGCATCCGCATCGCGCGTCATATTAAAATGACGTGCTTCCTCGCCCCCCACCGCCTGTACCCCGCAGGAAGGTCGCGCACGAAGTTGTCGGACTATAGGCGGAGAGCCGCCTACACTTGGGGAAAGCAACGTCTCAATAGACTGCACTAGGCTTATGTGAGGGATGATGATGCGATGTGAGCCCGAGGCCGAAGTAAATTATTCTCTCGGAATATGTTCTACAGGGCCGCGATTCAAAATGTCTGAGGTTTCCTAATTTTCTGAAACCTTAGTACAGGGAATATAACGGGGAAAGTTGATCTGTTTTAATTGCCAGTACTTCACTTTACAAAAGAAACTCGGTACTACCTAACACCCAGTATAGAAAGAACTTGTGAGACTTGCTTGCATAGTCATTTCTAGTGGGGAAACAGTGGGGATGTTTAGGGGATGGGACGGAAGATCGCGTTGCTTGAAGGGGGAGTACCCCTTTGGAGTACCCGGAGTACCATAGGGGAGTAGGGGAGTAGTTGGGGAGTAGTGATCCAAAGAGTATAGATAATAATAGTTCTGATCTCTCTGAGTACCATCTCGGGAGTATCATGCACAGAGTAGGCCTTTTTGTATCATGTCAAGTGTTCTCAAATTCTGACAGAAGAAATCCATAGTAAAAATATTTTGCTCTTTGTGTAATGTTAGGTATTTACAAAATATATTTTGTTGAAGATGTGAAATGCTACATGTTAAGCTACGTTTGGTGGTGGAGTGAAATTTTATGTAAAGCATTTGCGTACTCCTCTACCTACCTTGTCTTTGTACTGGCTCTGATTCTCGGGGCAGTTGTACTTTTGTGGATATATGAAAAATCTTTGGTTCATAAGGTACCTAAACTTCTGAAAGTGTTTCTGTGACTAACGATACTGCTAAGTTTTTTGCATTGAGTGGATCAGACTATGTAATTTGGGTTCTTTTTCTAAGGAACAGGTTGCAACAAAAAAAAAACTGCCTCCCACACAAAATTACCCAGACACATTTTGTATGGATGGTGCGTCTGGTGCATTCAGCTTACCATATGAAATAATTGTTTACTTTTATGAGCACATTCAGTTTGTACCTAATATTTGCTCCTTTTTTATACACCTTAAAAGATCGTATCTGCACCGCTACAACTTAACACAGAATGTTCACTCTAAAAGCCACACCACAGAAGTACCAACTCTTGCACATATTATTTATGAGTACTTTGGTTACTTAGTGTGATAGAGTCCACAATTCTTCATGTTTCAGGAGATGGACCACATCGTCAGCAACACGCCGTCGAGTATCAAAAATACATCTAGAGAAAGTTGTCGGACCAGAGAGGGAATATGTTCTAAGAGTGTAAATAGTGATATAAAGTAAAATAAAACGCGTAATTATTATATGACTTATTACGTTTTATTTATGCTGTACAAATTTAATTACTTAGTCGATGCAAATGTAATCAAACCCATAACTTTATGTATTAACTAGATAGTCATGATCATGAAAATGAAGTGACAGGTACTTCTTTTTATATACATTTTTTTAACAATTATAAATAGCTAGTATAGCAAGTGACTACTTCAAAATCTGATACATCATTAGCCACAAAATGTAAGTGAGATAATTTTGATTTTTCTAAAACCATCTTGAGCTCTGCTATTTTACAATGAAAAGACTTGATAAAATCTCTAAATAATAAAAAGGCATAATTTTATAACAGTTTACTCAAAAGTCAGTGTAACAAGTTGCTTGCTAAGACCACCACCGCTAGTTGCGAGGTCCAGCTAGAGAAATTACGAGATATCCCACTTCAGTCATCTAATTTAACACTAACATACATCTATTACGAATATTATGTTGGTTGTCGTTTCCATGAAACGAGGTGAATGAATTATAATTGCGCAACATGCTGCACACTATAGTCAGACAAGGACAGATACACACAACAACACTATTGCTGTGCGAGGACATGCACATGAGTATTACCTAATGTAACAATGTTATGTATGGATTTGTTCAAACCAACTTTATTACAAAAATGAAAGAACATAATATTGTCTTTTTACTTTAAAATTGTAAATAACTACAAAGCTACAAACTGCAAATCAATCCAGCATTATTCTAGATGTTAATTCATGAAACATATCTAGAACTGAAAATGTAACACCTACATTAAAATTATAAAAATAACATTGATTTCAAAATCATTTTCACCTATTATGTAAAGTCAATTTTATGTTTGATTTCATTACCTCTTACTGATACCAAAACCTAGGATCACAGAGTAAATTTTGATTATGTAAATATGTACCTACCGAAATGTAACACAGTTCAAAGGTGTAATTGTGCATAATTTTTGAAACCACTGTAAATATAAATACATATTTTATAAGTAGGTATATGTAAATTTAACATGATTGACTACAGCACCCCGAGTATTGTCCAGCAATCGCCGCCTTGGGGGCTGGAGGGGTGGATGTAAAGTGATATACATTCCCATACACAGTTCCACAGCTCACTATGCGCACCATTAGAAAAATAAATTATAGATGCTACTAAACTAACTCTTGCGATTTATCTTGGCATGTGTTCACTGCATACCTGTAACAATTACAATTGTGGTCATTAATCAAGTGAAAAAAAAAGCAATCATCTGTTCTTCTAAACATCAATTACAATAAATAATCCAGCCTATAGTGAGCACAGTACTAAAATTATATGAATGGAGTTCATTGCGTGTATATGTGATTTATCTCACCCTGCAGCTATAAGGATTGGAGGATTTGGGTGTATTTAAACATATTGTATTGTAAGTGTAAGAGATGATGACTCGACCATACATATTATCAGTAGTGGTTTGCTGCTCATTATATGAGTATCCATTAAACCCTTGTTAATACACCAAAGTACTAGACACCATTGTGGTTTTACACTGCAAAGTAGCACCATATCGGGCAATGTACCCGGAACTCCGAGGTTGATCCCTGACGAACTCACTGACTTGACCTCGTAAAACTAGGGTGGATCGAGTAGCGATCCCCCATCCTTCACGCAAGATAGGCGCAAGCAGACGTCGAGTTACCATTACACCTAAGTACTAAGTCGTCAGACGTGGCGGAAACTGTAAATTTAGGCTGTTTATGTTATGCCTGCCCCGGGTCGTTATCAGGTCGTCCCATTCGCAAGTCGTCCCACGTTAGAAACTTGTCCCATTCCCAATTCGTCTCGTTCGGAACTTGTCCCGTATGCTATTCACTACTAGTCCCACCAACTTAGAACATAAAACAACCTAAAGTCGGATGATCAATTCATTCAACTCATTACAAATTTTATCAAAATCATTTATCAATACAGATTATAATAATTATGGAAATGATTAATAAATATTTATTGTTAGTTAGCCCATATTGTTTTATTTTGAAATCCTTTTTATATAAAAACTAAAAATATTTTTTTATTTACAACATCATTTGACTATCTGTTTGTGATATCTTACGCCCAAACAGCTGTACTGATTTTAATCAAATTTGTAAAGAGTTGAACTGATTGTCGGACTTAAGGTTATGTTCTAAGTTAGGGGGACAAGTAGCGAATGGGACAAGTTGCGAAAAGGGTCGAGTTGCAAATGGGACGAGTTGCGAATGAGACAAGTTACTTACGTGGGACGAGTTGCGAATAGGACGACCTGCTAACGACCACCCTCAAAGTCTATATTCAGAGGTAGAAACTTGGCTGTCACTTACAGCAGTTGAGCAGGAGAGCGGCGAATAGTTCTGCGCGTTCGGTGATCCGGCGAACGCGTTGACTTGCATCTGCGCGTGCTGCGGTGGCGGGGGGCGCGAGTGTTCTGCTTGCCCCTCAAAGGGCTACAGATTAGTATATTCAGAGGTAGAAAATTGTCTGCCACTTACAGCAGTTGAGCAGGAGAGCGGCGAATAGTTCTGCGCGTTCGGTGACCCGGCGAACGCGTTGACCTGCATCTGCGCGTGCGGCGGCGGCGGCGGGTGCGTGGCGAGCGGCGAGACTGGCGGCGCGGGCGCGGGGCCGGCCGCCGCGCACCCCGCGCCCGCGCCGCCCCCGCCCACGCCCGGGCTGCCCGTCGTCGACAGCCGCGAGAACGCCGCCAGCGCGTCCGGGAAGTTGGGCGGCGTGGCCGGAGTGTTGCACGGCGTCATCAGTTGCTGCACCAATAAGTTTGTTGTAAGTCGCGCGGATAAAGAATGAATCCGAATGTCCCGAATTGGCAACACGGTTGTTTGCCTCTCTGTCATATTATATGACATATGAGCAGGAGGTCAACAACAATGTTGCCAATAGCATCCCTGAAATGTAAACGCGCATTGAATGTATATTTTCTGTATATCGACAGAAGTCCCTATTCAAACCTGAGCGGTATCCGCGATTGTAGATCGGTAGCGGTTTTCTGGTACAAATTGTCAAGCGAGTGAGTTCCGCTACCTAGATACCCATAGGATTCACTCAGATTTGAAGAGGCCTTAAATAGCATACAATTTTCTAACTTCAACCCCATTTTAAAATAGTAGTACAGGTTGATCTTTAATTTTGCACCTAAAATAACTGTGCAGACTTTGTTCAGTTAAACAACTTCACATGAAACCATTTGGAATTTTATTTTATTTTAGCCACAATAGATCTGCAAAGGTCGCAGTGGCTGTCCCTTCTAATAATAATAATAATATAATAACTATTTTGAAATGCAGAAGTAGTAGTTCAAGTAGAACAATCTTGGCTCCTTAAAGTATGATTGATAACTTTGTGAAAAACTACATTGGTAAAGGGATGTCCCAAAATTTACAAGATTTGAAGAAGTAGAAAACAGTGATATTCATTTTTTAATAATTATACTAATAAGTAAAACAATTTATTGAAGATAAGTGATAAATGCTGTGTGATGCCGACTTAGAATAGCTCACTCCATTTCTTTCTTGTGGGTGTCGTAAGAAGCGACTAAGGGACTAGAAGGTTACATGTGAATTGCAATTTTAGGCGACAGGCTGACAACCTGTCACTCTAGGTATACACGAAATAAGCTAAAATGGTCCTCAAATATTTGTTAGGTGTGGTGTGCCGATAATGACCATATTTTTTGTGGCTGTTAACACTCTGCCTACCCCGCGAGGGATAAAGGCGTGATTTACGTATGTATGTGAAAAATAAATAAAATTACCTGTCGATAATGTGGTGCAGCAATGCCATTGGCTCCTGATGGAAGGGCTACTTCTTGGAAGAATATTGACAATGCCGTCTGCAAAGTACAAAGTCCATGTCTGATTATGGAATTCTAATTAAAGTAGAATCTGAAGAGAAATGAGCTATTAGTTAAGTTTCTTAGTATGGTATTGTATTCTTACATACCTAAATCAAATAAAATAAAATTGTGATACTTCAGACCAATAATAACAGCTACAATTGTATGATATTTTATGTTCATATATTTTAGGCTAACATTTGGACAAGATTTAAATTTTTAATAAATTAAAATTAAATCAAAATATTAAACATACATTCACAATGTTAAAAAAGCATAGAATTAAACTATTAAATTAAATATATTAATATAGGTAAGTAATGGAATTCTCAATTATAAATTTACAGAGCATCAATTTAAAAGTTAGTTATATTGCACAAACAGAATTATATATTTTGAAAAATGTGGGTATGTTATAGTGGTAAATAAACAGTACATAAATAAATGCCTCAGATAGTAGCTAGATAAATATAAAATAGATCATGATATGACCCTGCAACATGTTATGAACTTATGATATTGAAATAAACATGTTATGCTTGTATATAATTTTATTCTAAATGTATAAAAAGTACTCTGTGTTCTAAATGTATTTGAGCAATAGTAATATTTTGACAATAGTTGAAATAGTATAATAAATAATAGATTATCAAAATTATCATGGAAAAGTTGCAGCAACCTAGTTTCACTAGCCTCTTTCATGTTTACTGATTAGATTAGGTACATAGGTAGCCTTGTTTACTTTTAGAGATGGTTTTTTTCTGTTGTTCACTATAGTGAGGCCATCATAACAAACCCAATTTGATCACACAGGGACCATTGTCCTACTTGGTTTATAGAATTTAGTCTGAAACTACAACCATAACATAACTTGATGGAGATGTTAAAATGCGTGTTTCCTTTGGTTAAACAAATAAAAATAATAATGTTGACTCCTCTTCTAGATGGCTCAGAAATCCTTGATATTGTTGACAACACATTTACAGATTTTGTATAGCATTGTTCTATGTTATGACTATGAATAATGTGTTGTGAATATTGTGATGATAGTTATAATATGATTTGCTGCACTAATAAAAACCATGAATATAACACCCCCAAAGGGTATGTATGTTTAAAATTTTCATCATATGAAGATCATTTTGCTACAAAACTTGTAATAGGTTAGGATTGCAGCAATACTTTGTACTTAGTGTTAAATGTATAGGAAGCTCAAATGATAAAAACAAGGAAGATTTTTGAAGCAGCCTGAATAGAAGGTAGTTGGTGTTGTTATTGTTCATAAAACTGTGTCATTCGGACATACAGTGAGTGAATATTGCGTGTTATTTTGCTGATAGCGTGTCATGTAGGGTAGACATTGTAATCATAATGGTAAATAAATAATAATAAAGTCTACGAGATTTGATCTGATCTGTTGATTAAGTACTCATATTTATGTCTCAAACTAATGATACTGCAGTGTTTCGAGCTAGAAAGAGACACGAGCATGTTACGTATATCTATAATGCGAGCCAAGGCTATTGCAAAACACAAAATATGTAGCAGCCATTTCATGATTACTGTTTGTTTACATATAATGGAAATTTACCTCAAATTGCCAGTGTGCGGCTTGAAGTAGTTGTTTTGCTTGTTCTCGAGCACATCCTGCCGCTAATACGAATTGATTTATCATTACTTGTTCACGTAAAGCTGAATCCATTGTACTAAATTCTATTCCACTACAAAAATAAAGTCCACCGACTGAGCAAGAAATAGCAGTCGAATGGAGAAAAACCATACAAAAACAACAAACGAATTTTATCAGCAAGCGCTAGTGTGCTCATATGTTATGTGAGAGAAAAAGAGAGATCCGATAGTTTCGTAATAATTCCGCAAACCATTTTACTTGGTCGGATTACAAGGTTGTTGACAGTACGAATACACGTACCTTTTTACGTAATGTATGTAATTTGTCAAAGTGTATTATATTGAGTTATCTCGAAGGATTAATTGAAACTATTGGCTTTTAAAAATCGTTACTATCCTTTTTGAGTTAAAAGTAGGTTTTCTGAGTAAACAGTGACCATTACTTAAAGTTTAATATATTAATAACAACTTATACTCGTAGCTGAATGGAACGTCGACGAAGCGTCGTCATCAGTGTTGCTAACTGTAGTACATATTTCTTATCATATGGTAATTTTTTCCTTCTTCTTGTCAGACTTTGTAGCAGTCTGCATCAGTAGCTTTGCATCTCAGCGTTAGTTTATTCCTTGCCAAGTACTTGAAATTACAAAACGCAATGCATATTCCTATTTTTATCGTTTGGGATAGTTAGTTATTAACATGAGCCTTGGGAGCATGGATGCTTGAAACCTGGAAAAGAAGAAAAGTATATTGGCAACACTGATCTATCAAATCAATCAGCTGGAGTTTTGCGCGGGAAGCGAGAGGGTTCGTGCGTAACTTTATTTCTTATTTTTGTAAATTAGTTTTTCGCTGTTATTGTTGTGTTAATGTGGTGAGATTAACTTAATAATGTGCCGGCAATGAAAAACAATGTAGTGAAAATGAGAAATAAAGTGATCTCGTGTGGTTCTTCTTGTTATTCCCGTGTAAAGTTTTGAGAGCATTGGAACGCGAGCGTCACTATCGTGTTCCAATGAGTTTAGGTTAGGTTAGATTTTAAGAACTATGAACTAAAAATACTGAAGACTAGGCAGCATGGTCATAAAGATCTTCGCCTGTTCCTTTGGAACGAATAATAAAATAATAATAAATCAATCAGCTGTCAATTGAATCGAGTCACTGTTTTGGTGAAGGCCATCGATAGAGTGGACAAGAAACATTCCAGAAAATTAATAAATTAGAGAACATATTGTTTAAATAAACATGTTACAGGTAGTAAGGAAAGAAGTTCTGTGGCTTGGTTTACTCTGCTTTACAACTTTAAGTTATAGTGACCATGTACAGTCTACGAAAGACACAAATCAGCATATCGCCGCATTATGTGGTCTAAAAGCAGTGGAACATTCATCAAATAACTATGAAGAAACATTGAAAACATTATCGAGGACGAAGAGGAACCCACTTCAGAATGTAACCAGCTCCAGTGAAGCGAGTGTACCCATTGAAACGTCCGATTCTTCGAATCAGACGAGCTCGACCAGTGAGAATCCCAATGTGGAAACAAGCCCGTCCAATTCTTCAACACAGCCTTCCATACCCAACAACACTACAGTAAATCCTTCAGATGCCGCCCCATTGCCTGCAAAAAGCTCTGCTGAAGATGAACATAACAGCTCTATGGCTATATTCTTTGTACTTTGCATTTTGGCTCTAGGAATCCTCTTAATTCACCTTATGTTGCAAACTGGCTTCTCATACTTACCTGAGAGTATTGTGATAGTGTTCCTTGGAGCTCTCATTGGTATGTTAATCAATGTCCTTTCCATTAGAAATATATCCAACTGGAGAAAAGAGGAGGCTTTCTCACCTACAGCTTTCTTCTTAGTCCTGTTACCTCCCATAATATTTGAATCTGGTTATAATCTTCACAAAGGAAACTTTTTTCAAAACATTGGATCCATATTACTGTTTGCCATTGTGGGAACAGCCATATCTGCATTTGTGATTGGGGCTGGAATTTATTTGCTGGGTTTAGCCCAGGTTGTATATAAGCTGAGTTTTGTTGAATCATTTGCATTTGGCTCTTTGATTTCTGCTGTGGACCCGGTGGCTACTGTCGCCATCTTCCATGCTCTGGATGTAGATCCGGTGCTGAACATGTTGGTGTTTGGGGAGAGTATCCTGAATGATGCTGTTGCGATTGTCCTCACAACTGCTGTTCTTGATTCAAATAACCCGACTATGTCTACCGGTGAAGCTATATTGTCTGCTATCAACCGTTTCTGGTTGATGTTCTTTGCATCAGCCGGTATTGGAGTGGTATTTGCACTAGTAAGTGCTCTGTTGTTGAAACATGTTGATCTTCGCAAAAATCCTTCACTGGAGTTTGGTATGATGTTGGTGTTTACATATGCTCCTTATGTTTTAGCTGAAGGCATTCACTTATCAGGTGAGTTATAGTAATTTACTGTTTTATGGCCATACTTATTGCAACATAAACATTCTAGAATAGATATAAGTAACTTGTACTTGATATTTCAGGAATCATGGCAATTCTATTCTGTGGGATTGTGATGTCTCACTACACCCATTTCAATCTGAGTACCGTGACTCAAGTGACCATGCAGCAAACAATGCGGACACTCGCCTTTATAGCTGAAACCTGTGTCTTTGCTTACCTTGGATTGGCTATATTCAGGTAAGGAAAAACTTTTCGAAAACTCTGAAACCTATAAAGAATATGGAAAGTAGTATCTTTCCATTGATAGAGATAGAGCTGATATTAACTTATAGATATTGTCAAAGAAGAACAAAAGTATTTAGCACCAAGGTTATCTTGTAAAAATTGCACCAGTTTGTGTAATGTGAATTGAGCTTTCATTTGCTGCTTCTAGTTTCAAGCACCGAGTGGAGCCTGCTTTGGTGGTGTGGAGCATAGTCATGTGTCTGCTGGGAAGAGCTGCCAACATATTCCCACTGGCTCTCCTATGCAACAAATTCAGAGAACACAAGATCACCAAGAAAATGATGTTTATCATGTGGTTCAGTGGTAAGTTTTTATCTGTGATAAATCCAATATTGAATTCTAATATTGCTGTAGACTTTCTATTTATATACCTATTTTGTGTAATGTATAAGTTATCCTTAATATTTATGTTTGTGTCAACATAACTTTATAGTTATTATTTCCTTAGTGTAAATGACCTTGTTTGCAAACCTGCTATATTTAATTGTCCTGTACCTACAAGCTAATGTGAAAGTAAACTGCCTTGAACTACATAATGCTAATAAATACATAGTAACAATGACTCTAATAAAATAATCTTAAAGTAAAGTCTATAATGAACTGAACAGCATCAGCACATTGTTACAACACCATATGGATAGATAACTAAAAGATAATGTACAAGTCAAACATAATGGATTATCTTATCATCATTATAAGGCAATGTTGCAACAAATTCCTTTGCCTGTAAACTCAAGGGATAAGCCATCATGTTTTTGATTAGAAAAACTAATGCCTACTGACTTATTTTATGCATCTTTGTCATCATCATCATCAATAGCCACAACAGTGCAATCTTTCTTTTTTTTCTTTCCTACCTGGTTACTTTGTCATTGCCGGTAGACGGGTTGGCGAACGCAGTGCATGATATTGCATTGACAGGGAACACTGCAGCTCTTTCTCTGTTGTATTTTTCGTCTTCCCAGACGCCAGACTTCGAAAAGTCTCTTCTTCTTGTGCCCTAATTTTTAACAATACTATTACCTATTATTTATCACAGAAATAATAGTGTTGTCGTAGTCTTATTTGTAGTAGTCTGTATTTAGAGAAGTATTTTCTAAATTACAGGCTTACGCGGCGCCATATCGTACGCGCTATCTCTCCACCTGGGCTTCTCCGAGGAGACGCGACACGTCATCATTACGAGTACTCTTATCATCGTGCTGTTCACCACTCTGTTCTTCGGCGGGTCAACTATGCCGCTTTTGAAGTTCCTACGGGTAAGTTTGTGTTTACCATTATGTAAAAAAAAAAGAATTAAGAATCGCACAACATAGGTGGACTATATTTCAGGATTAGGGGTTGTTAAATGCCGTGCCAGTAGTTCCCATGTCCTGATTGTAGATTGTGTATTTAAGTCAGTCTGTTAAATCTGCTAGCACTCTAGGAAATCTCAGCCGATAATGACGCCTTTTTGTCTAGAATAAGAACGTGTTTGGAGGATTTTTACAAGAAAACGTATACTGACTTTCATATTCTTATTTCTTTTCAGGCGAATAAGAAAGTGAAGAGGTCGCGGTCTCAACGCAAACAGAAGGAAGTGAGCTTGTCAAAGACCAAAGAGTGGGGACAAGCCATTGACTCTGAACATCTCTCTGAAATCACTGAGGAGGAACTTGAGGTAACCAGATTTATTTTGTTGGAGTATCATTTATTGGGGAACTTTTGTATTTATGCAATGTCGCGGGACTTTGTCCCCGTAATGTTCCCAATGAATACCCGCCTTTAATTTTTCTTCATCTATACATGTGTAAAATGTTATATTTTGTTGCATATTACAGGTCAACTACTCACATGCAACTAGATTGAAGGGATTCGTCAGGCTGGATTTGAAATATTTGACGCCATTCTTCACTAGAAGGTTCACACATCAAGTAAGTGACTTTTACCTATTATATTTAAGTAAGAAGTAGATTATGACATTTCATATGTAGTCATGGTCCTTAGCAAAAAAATACTGTTTTGCCGGCACAGTTGATGCCGCTTTGCTCAGTGATACTAGGGACCATTGTGAATGATTCCATCCGAGGAAATGAAAAATCCATCAACTGGATTTCAAGATGGCGGACCTTCGTTTTTTTGTATGGCACTAAAAAAATAATTCTTCTGGAGCCCATCGTGTGGGATATCAAATGAAAGGGCTAGACGAGACAATTTCAAAAATATATCGTTTTAATACATTTCCATTGTCCTCTTAGAAAAAAATCAACTTACATTTTTAAAAGTAGTCAATACATGCTAAGTTTGAGGTCCAGTAGGTACAAAATGGCTGACATATAGTTTCATAAAAGTATGCCAAATGATTCACCATATCCTCAACTCTAACGTGACGAAAGGAATTTTGAAAATAATAAGATTTAATGTATGTCGGAGAACATCCGAATTTATGCCTTTTTTATTTTAACGTTTGGCAACACAGAACTGTCAGATTGTATTATCTGTCCTTGTCTGTCAGTAGAGCGCGCTCAGTCTGGTTTGAGACGCTGCCCGTGCCGGTTGTGCACACTGACACTAAAATAAGGTCCCGCTTCTCGACAGCAGCGGTGGGATACAAATCCCAAAATCGGTCAAAATGCGGTAAAATAAAAATTAATAGAATGATCCCGGTCAAATTATAAAATATGTGAGAGTTTCGCGTGTGTGTTTTTTTAAACTTTGTTACGGTGGGCCAGAAACCTATAAATTGTGTTTAAAGTGTGCCTATATTGGATTGACTAACAGGATTTCAAAGCTTCTCAATTTGATTCGAAAATTGAGTCATGTGAGTACCTATTGATTTTATTGTAGTTATCACTTTACGTTTCACCATTCTTGCAAAAAATCCACTTTTGTTTGTTAGGTGATAATGATAAATAACACTTTACTAAAGAAAAGGTTTTTGTTAATGGACTATGACTATGAATTTCATACGTCCCCAACATCTTAAATGGTGTGTTTCGAGTTTTTTTCAATACCTTATTGATGAATGGTGCCTCTCGTGAAACAAAACTCGCTGAATAGCATTAGAGCGAAAAGTAAACCATGCATAATAATAACGTGTTGAGATAAGCCTTTTACTTCAATAAGAAGAAAGAATTTCGAAAACAGTTTTCCGTAGGTAAATTATCGAACGAGAGTGTGTTTATAAGTTTCAATTCAACCGCGGCGCGAGACGGTCAAAGTACAGGTAGTAGGTAGTAGCCTACATTGCCACTGTCGCTTTTTGCACCAGTTTGGGTTCGACACCAATAGTCGTAGGCGTATTGCGACCCTAATGCGCTTGTCAGTACTGGTTATTTTGTTGGAATTATCAGGAGACCGAGCTATGTTAAACTCAGTCCGTTTATTTCAATTCGTAGTTAATTAAAAATCTGGTTGCTTTCATAATTAAACTATTACGTGTGATGATGTGTCACAGTTTCTTACAAAAATTACTTGGTAAAAGTAACGTAAAATTGCAGTTAATAAATAAAATTGATATCTGTATTCACGTTTGTGCGGGTAGTCTTACTTTAAATAATAATACACACAAACAAATTGTGTTGCGCGTCAGATGTGGAGGCTGAAGTTTATTGAGTAATTCCGCTATAATTATGTTTGAGTAGTTTTGCAATCTGAAATCAGTACGTTAATGTGTGATTAAACGAATTCGTAACCAAACGAAGTCTGTCCAGTCTTCAGCGATAGAAAACCGACTCCTGACTTTAAATATCGCACATAAATACGTGACGGATCTGTCGAATCAAATACGTAGATAACTTGAAAAGTGGCTAATTGTGCTTACATCTGATCTGATAAGATCTGGTCGGTAGTTCTTATGAAAACACCTAAGAAAATACCGTTAAAATAATAAATTAATGGTATGCGTGACCGTCTAGGAATCTTGTAAACTAAACGCTAAGTGTAGGTAGGTTCGAGTTACTACCTACGTTGTCTAAGTGCAGATTGTTGCGGATAGTGTTTTCCAGTAGGTATTGTCTTGTGTTCTCTTCACTATTAAGGGACAAGTTATTTGCTTACCTACTTCTTTCTGAATTGCGTAAGTTGGTGATTATATTTGTAAAATTCAGCAGTCCGGCAACTAGTGGTGTAGACTGTGCCTATTTTTCATATTGTAATTATTCACATTAACTATCACTCTGGAAAGAAGAAATTTGTAAAGGTAACTTGAATAATCAGAGTGTCAAATATTAACTTATAAGACATATTTGGTCATAATAAATTGAGATACTACTAAATGTTAAGGGATAATTGATCGAGTTGTAAGTAGTACAAAATGTAAGTCGATTGAGTTGTGTGGGTCCCTTTAAAAATAATGTCCTATTTTTTAGCCATTTCGTATTCACAAAATAATTATATCGCTTAAGGACACCTACCGTTTCCAACTGTAACAGGTACTCTGTTTATTGTAACGTCATCGGAGTAAAAATTAATAATATTGGCGATTCTGTAGCGTCTATGTTGAGAATATTAATATTGTGATAGTTATTGAAAGCTCATCATTATGAGCTTGCAAGCTATCTTCAATTGTGAGAACAAGTATTCTGACAGACTGAATGACTGACTGATTCGTCAACGCAGAGTCTCAACTACCGAAGATAGATACGAGTACATGAAATTTGGGTAGTGGGTGTATTTTACGACAATACTATCCACTATGAGTGGATTTTTAAATTTTGAATCCTAGAAGGGGGTGACGGTTTGTAATCTTTGATGCGATCAGATTGAAAATTTATGATTAGACCAAATAGCTAAATACGTGTTTCAAGGGGTTTTGTAGCTTACACCCTAAAAAGGGTAAAACTGGGATTTTTGTGAAGGTTCGTTATGTTTGATATTATCTGATTTATAATTTAAAATTAAGCTTTACCATAAAGCAAGTGTTGTTTAAATTTTTACCCTTAATTTGTTAAAGAGAAGGGATTGAAAGTTTGTATTCATATTCGTTACTTACTTTATTGCTAACTATTTTGAAACTTGTGATTGCACCTTACGATGTGTATCTCAGTGTCTTCTAGATAATGGGAAAGTTTTAATTAGTTCATCTAGTTTGGACAAGTGAAGCAGTCAGTACAAAAAAATAAATAATCCCCGTTGATCGTTTCCTCAAGTCATTTATTGAGTCCATATTCCGTGCGGGAAGACCGCTAGCGGAAAAATTGTGATAAAAAAAAAAAAAGATAAACTTAAGTAATTTTATCGCATAAGGTGACGAATGATTACCATCGCGGATCTAATAGCGCCTCTCCAACTAGTGAAGGTTGGCTGTCAACACTTCAAATTTCTTTTTGTCTTGTGCGAGGCGGAAGAGTTCTTGAGCACTCGCGATACCGGTCCACTCGCTGATGTTGCGTAGCCGCGATTTTTTCCTGCGACCAGCCCGTCTTTTACCTGCGATCTTGCCCATCATAATCAGTTGCAAAATCCTATATCTGTCGTGGCGCAACACGTGCCCGAGATATGCAACCTTTCGTGTCTTAACAGTCTGCAGGACTCTTCTTTTTTTGATTGACGCGTCTCAGAACTTCAATATTGGTGACCATTTGCGTCCAGCTTATGGCTAGCATGCGCCTGTATGCCCACATTTCAAATGCCTTCCTGAAAACGTTTCCTGATATCTTCCTTGATCGTCCAAGACTCACATCCGTATAGAAGTATCGGCCATATGTAACAGCGAAGGAGACGAACTCGTAAGGATATTTTAATGTTGCGATTGCATAAGATCCTTTTCATGTTTCCGAAGGCACTCCTAGTAATTTCTATCCTGGTTTTTATTTCTATATCACTATCCCGAGTATCATGCAGCCAAGTGCCCAAGTACTTGTATCGCTGGACCCTTTCCACATATTGGTCAGCCACTTTTATAACTGGACTAGCTACCCGTCAGCGGTTTCACCCGCTGCAACCTATTATTCCGCGGGAAAAAAAGCATTATTCGCCAAGAGATGACGCTGTTAGTTTTCGGCGAAAACGTTTAAAACGCGAATCGGCTCAGTCACGCCACCTATTTCAAAAATATTGGAAAATGCGTGATCCCGTGGGAATGAGACATTTTTCCGTGGTAAAAAGTATCCTATGTGTTATTCCAGATGCCCTTTTATATTTCTGCAAAGTTTCATGTCAAACTAATCAGCCGTTTTTGCGTGATGTCGTAACAAACACACACACAAACATCCGCCTTTATAATATTAGTAGGATTAAGGTTTACATTCCTAGATACTACCATGAACTTAGTTTTGTTAATATTCATCCTTAATCCATTCCAACATCGCAGATGTTTAAAAAAAAAAAATCCTTTTTATTATAGAAAGTATTTAATTATCTTTGTTCCCTCTCTCTTGGCCTAGCCTCCTCCGTGTCAATCGGGGTCGGCTCTCCTTATCAATTTTCGCCAGGACAGGCGGTCCTGGGTCGTCAAGTTATCTAGGTGGAATGTCTTCAGGTCTTTATTGACTACAGACATCCAAGTTTGTAGGGGTCTTCCTCGTTTTCTTGGGCCAGTTACTATGTTCATGACGGTTCTGGTCATATGATCTTCCTCTCTTCTCATGACATGACCATACCACCTGAGTCGTGCCTCGGTGAGCTTGTCTTCAATGGGCCGGATCTTGAACTGCCATGTATGTGAGCGTTTCTCACCTTATCAAGACGGATGACTCCCCCGGCCCATCTCAGCATCTTCATCTCAGTTGTGTGAAGTTTTGTGGTATGGACTTTCTTCACTGGCCAGCATTCGGCCCCGTATAAAAGGGCTGGACGGACCGCTGTTTTGTATATCTTCCCCTTAAATTGTACTGGCGTTCGCTGGTCACACAGTGCAAACGAGAGTTCACGCCATTTCATCCACCCCGTATTGGTTCGGTGAGTGACGTCCGTTTCGATTGTCCCGTTGTGAGTAAGCACTGATCCCAAATACTTGAAGTGTTCAACCTCTCTCAAATGGTACTGGTTCCTCCACGTTCCCAAGGAATTAAAAAGGAATTTAATTATCTTTGTTCCATAAGGTAAAAAGTAACTAAAGATCAGGGGTTTTGGTTGAAAGCTACTACGCTTTGCCAAGGGTTTTGGTTGAAAGCTACTACGCTTTGCCAAGGGTTTTGGTTGAAAGCTACTACGCTTTGCCAAGAGTTTGGGTTGAAAGCTACTACGCTTTGCCAGGGGTTTTGGTTGAAAGCTACTACGCTTTGCCAGGGGTTTTGGTTGAAAGCTATTACGCTTTGCCAGGGGTTTTGGTTGAAAGCTACTACGCTTTGCCAGGGGTTTTGGTTGAAAGCTACAACGCTTGCCAGTGTTTTGGTTGAAAGCTACTACGCTTTGCCAGTGTTTTGGTTGAAAGCTACTACGCTTTGCCAATGTTTTGATTAAAAGATTCTGTGGTTTGCCTGTGTTTGGTTGAAAGCTTCCATGCTTTGCCTGTTCTTTGGTTGAATGACTCAACGCGGGAGCGCGTTGTTTTTCAGAATGGCCGTGTCGGAGAACATCCGAATTTATGCCTTTTTTATTTTAACGTTTGGCAACACAGAACTGTCAGATTGTATTATCTGTCCTTGTCTGTCAGTAGAGCGCGCTCAGTCTGGTTTGAGACGCTGCCCGTGCCGGTTGTGCACACTGACACTAAAATAAGGTCCCGCTTCTCGACATGTATATTTTGCAATGGAAAGTAGATCATTGGGAACTGCAGTAGGTTAGTAAGAACTGCTTCTGCGCCTCCATAAATGTTGAAAATGCTATTCTCATCATGATTGCTTTTACACTTAAAGCTAGATTATGATGTGCCGGATCATTTGGAATCTTCGGGCACTGTTGTGCCCCCGCCAAGTCGAGTATAAAGTGTCTTTGCCGTACCATATTTCTCTTAAAGCAGTTTCGTCCAAAGTTGAGACCCCTTTAACGATATGTTGGATAAAAATAGAAATATTTAATTTAGCAGATATAGAAGCTGTAAATGGAGTAAAATACTTAAGTTTAAGAATAGAAAAATAAAACAATTAACTATGTGATTCTATGTGAATACACAGGATTACCATTTTAAATTTACAGCGAAACAGCATTCATTGTACATAGTTTGAATTGTAGAATCATTTTAGTGTTTAGTGTATAAATATGAAATACAATGATTCTAAAGTTATTTCGTACCGACGACGTCGTGGATTGCAGAACATTTCTGGTGGAGTGGCGGACTTGGCTGTCTTTAACAAAATATATCTTGCAAGTAGTAAGTATATGATTATTTGTTTTTGGAATTATTTAATTTCGGTCGCTCAAATAGGCCATATTTGACAACTTTCAGATATAAGGTTATTTTTCTTTGATGATGTGTTTTTTAGTATGGGCTGTCAAATATGGCCCATTGGAATGACCGTACTCGAAGTCAATATTTTATGTACGAAAGCTCTCATTTTTTGCGGTAGATGTACCTAATGAGTGGTGAGACTTGCTTTTTTGAGTTTTATCTTATATCTTTACATAAGCCTTTTTTGATCTCACTTCATTCATATACCTAGGTAGGTACATATGTACCTAATCTAAAAGTGCTTTAGAAGTTTTATGGTCCGTCGAATGAGTAACACATTTAACCTTTTAACCGCCGGAGTCGTATATATCCGACTGTGCGGGTACGTGCCCCTGCCGCCGGAGTCGGAAAAATCCGACTATATTTATTTTTGATTCTATTTAGTTAGACAGACATAATTAGCGATAATAGCAATTAATCTAAAATAAAGGAAAAAAATCCGGATTTTGTTTATACTCGCACCGCCACAGTCGTGAAAATCCGACAGTAGTGTTGTGACAATACTTTGTTGATACCCAAAGGCTAATACTTCTATTATTCATTCTAATTGTTAGATTTAAGAAAATATATACTTAAACACAAAGTTGGTGAAACATAGTAAAACTAACTATTGTATAACATATGTTTCTATATTTTACACTCAGCTAATCTGAATTTATAAATACGATTCATAATATTTATAAAGGTCAGTATTTCCATATATTGCACAGCACTAATCATTTGAAAATTGCTTGAAGCGTCAGCGCCGGAGTCGTATATATCCGACCGCTTGTGACGTCATAAGCGCGAAAAGCGCCGGACTAGGGTGGGTATATTGATAAAAAGTTGTCGATGGTTTTATATTTTGAGAAAAGTTTGTGTCCATCAGAATGGCGGGTGTATAATCTCGAAATGAATCAAAATTACTTGTGTTATATGTACACTAAATGTACGTATTTGTACTAAATATCCACGTCGTACATTTATCGAATGCTTAGAAATAACGATTTCAAAGTAACCAGCCATTCTGACGCCAGGATGGCGGGTGTATTTGAAACGGGTGCACCAAACCTGACCATTCGTATATCAAATAAATGTACGAGAAATGTACGCATCACCTCACATAATAAAAACTAATTTACTCTCAAAATAAGGTCGATAAATAGGTATCAAAAGTTAAGTGAACTCTGATCGATGTAGGGTGAATTTTTACTAGTGACTGATAGCGAAAACTCTGAACCGGCTGGTGATAAGAAACAACTTTCCCCAAGAAACATAGGTCAAAATATGAAAAAAACATTGGGCCTCCCATAAAAAAATACCGATCAGCTGATTTGAGTTACTATGGGAGGCTAATTTTTAGGCGTACCTGCTTGTGTGTTATGTGTGTTTTTCATTATGTCAAAATATATGCCTCCTTATTCCTGCGATCATTATTGACGCACGAATTCGCATCGAACGAACGTTCAAATTAGCTTCAGACGATCTTCCGATGCTTCCAATGGACGTCGATTTTTGTGTGGGCAGCCTCTTGAATTCTGTACTGTCCATCACTAGTTGTTAAAAACATGTTCGGAGTTCCACCGCCGGAGTCGTGTATATCCGTCAATAGGGATTCCAAACAGTCGATGTTTTAATATGAGTTGATGATATTGTCAAAATGATTATCTGGTACATTTAGCTTTTTTATATCATCAAACTTCCTATATAGGTATTAAAAATTATATAGTATTCTATCAAATATTTATTTTAGCAAGGAAATTCAAATATTTCTACTCAGAAGCGTGTATTTTAGCATTATCGTGGATGTCGTTGACATCACTAGCGAATTTGAACAAAAACTGACCACGGCGGTAGGGGCACATTTTTTTTAGATTATGCGCGGCGGTTAAAAGGTTAAGGGATTTGAATGATTTTTTGAAATATTGAATGTTTATTTAATGACTGTTTGGGTCCTAATCACACAGGTTTCAAATGTTATCCATAATATCGTTGTTTTGGGCGTCGAAATTGGCCTGAACTGTTTCGAGAGAAACAATTTTATTTAATTTTATCATTTATTGTAGGTACCTACACAAAAACAAATACAGGACAAATACACAAATAAAAACGGTACAGCAGGCACTGCTTATTTCTAACATGAATTTTTCTTACAGGCCTACTAAACTGAGATAGCATTCATGAGTAGAGCAACATGGTACCTATGGCTTTTTACTCAACTTGGCGGGGGCACAACCGTGCCCGCAGATTCAAAATGATCCGGCACATTATAATCTAGCTTTAAGTGTAAAAGCAATCATGAGAAGAATTACATCTTAAATATTTATGAAGGCGCACAAGCAGTTCTTACTAACCTACTGCAGTTTCCAATGATCTACTTTCCATTGCAAAACATACATTAAATCTTATTATTTTCAAAATTCCTTTCGTCACGTTAGAGTTGAGGATATGGTGAATCATATGGCATACTTTTATGAAACTATATGTCAGCCATTTTGTACCTACTGGACCTCAAACTTGGCATGTTTTAACTACTTTTAAAAATTTAACTTGGTTTTTTTCTAAGAGGGCAACTGAAATGTATTAAAACGATATATTTTTGAAATCGTCTCGTCTAGCCTTTTCATTTGATACCCCACACGATGGGCTCCAGAAGAATTATTTTTTTAGTGCCATACAAAAAAACGAAGGTCCGCCATCTTGAAATCCAGTGGATGGATTTTTCATTTCCTCGGATGGAATCATTCACAATAGTCCCTAGTATCACTGAGCAAAGCGGCATCAACTGTGCCGGCAAAACAGCTTTCGGGTGATATTTGACCGTACCCGCTTAGACTAATGGGACATCGTCTGTAGCTACTAAAGTTTGTTTATACATTTATTTTATTAACCATTTTGTTAACCATATATTTTGATGCATACCTTTTTTCAGGAACTGAAAGACTGCAAGAGTCAAATGACAGACCTGACGAACCAGTGGTACCAGGCGATCAGGATCTCCAACGACCGCGACACCGACGAGGAGGACATTCTGCCCTCTCACTCGCTCTCCAACTCAAACACCAGCCTGCAGAGGGGAGTGTAATCAGGCGAAAGTGAGGGATATATTGCCATCTCACTCATTTTCCAGTTCCAGTATACAAAGGGAAGTATAAAATGGCGAAAGGGTGCCCATGTTAGGCTGGTCACTGAACAACATGCATGCACTGCCCAGCGTGACTTGACCCACGCGCTCGTTGGCAAATTCGTAGCGCGTGAGGTCGATTTTGCTGGACGGAAAATGTGATAAATATTCTTGTCCCTTGACCAGTCTAAACTTACGCGCCAAGACGCCCTTAGTACAATTTATTTATCTTAATTTGATTTTATGACTGCAGTATTTGTTATACAAGCTTATTTCTAAGAGAATTGTAGTTAGATTATTATTAGCACTTACTGTTGTGTGATCAAAATGTGATGCTATTATTTTAGTATTTGTGATAGTATTAATCGAAGTTGCTATAGTTATTGTACCTACACCAAAGTTTAAACTCTAGTATGCGTATAAAAATATCGTCCAGTGTAAGTTTTATTTTGTTGGTTGTGTTATCATAAAGTTTAGTCACATGAAATGTGATTTTAGATGTATGTATTGTAAATAAAACAGACCTTTTCAAACGG
The DNA here is from genome assembly GCA_024500475.1 of Phthorimaea operculella. NCBI lineage: Eukaryota > Metazoa > Arthropoda > Insecta > Lepidoptera > Gelechiidae > Phthorimaea > Phthorimaea operculella. Next base: position 2,015,085 of record JANFCV010000009.1, read on the forward strand.
TCTAGTCTTGTGGGTGTCATCCAATGAACAACATTTTGTGGAACTACTAACTTTCAACTTAGTGCACAAATAAATACTTTGGTACATACAAGCAGATATTATTGTATTTCTCTTTCTCAGCAATATTTTTATTCTTTTACTTATTTATCAATGCAAGTACTTCAAAAATGTATTGTTGTGGACCAGTTTATATCTGCTTACTGGGGTAAAATAAAGCAGATGACTATATAAATGTTATATATACTTAATAATCTATAGTTGTATTATAGCCTGTTGTAATAAAATCTCATATTCCATACTACTAGTATTAGATTTTCGGTATTCGTTACCATTTTCAACTGTAAATGCTTGTAAATAATGAATAAGGAGAGGTAGCATGTATGCTATTGCTAGTTACTTCATGTTACTTTAGAGATGTGGAAGTAGGCTCTTGTAAATATGTAGTATCAGTCAGTAGCATACATACATACAAAATACTTATGTATACTTTCATACCTACGTTATAAATAAACAGAATATTGTGAAAGTCTTAGATCAAGCGCCAGCAAATATACCTCTATATAATGATGAAAATGTTATTTATTTTAATGTACATAAAATATGCAATATTGATACCATAATTTACTGTACTATACCATAATTTCATTTTTTATGTATGTATCAGTATTTATATTGCACATGTATAGTATTATCATGGTGTTGTAATTTTAATTAAAAATGATACAATTACATTGTTTTTAGTATTATTTTATTTTCATAGGTTGAACATCATGATACTGCATGGCTTGGTAAAGTTAAGCACTTGTAAGTCATAAAACTCATCTTTACCTTACCAAGACATGGAAACAATCATAAAACATTATTTTTTATTTTTTCACATATTGTATTAAAATAACTAAAGGTATAGCACATTATATGTTGTTATAAATGTGTACTTATTTGTAAAAGCATATAATATTATTATAAATAAATCAATGTGTGACATTGTAACAGGCAGCAGTTTAGTTTATTCTTCCTCATTCTCCAAGTTGATGTGACTTCCAAATTTCCCATACAACTGAGCCTTCAATTCACCCATCTGAGATTTGAGTTCCTCGCATCTTGCTTCCAAATCACTGATTTCATTAACCTTTTTTGTTTTGGCATCCTCTAGTGATTTCTGAAAATAAATAAAATGATAGGGTAAGCCCTGTAGAACAACTTTACTTCTTATACTTAGCAGAAATCACTACTAGGAAAATTTGTATAGCAGTCCTGTGATATTTAGCTAGAAATTAATGATTTGCAGGTGTTCTAAGATGCACCTTCATCCAGCAGTGGAATGCAGAAAGCTTATGGAAACGCATAGGAATGAAAGTTCAAAAAGGTAACATTAAATGAAAAGTAGGTAACAGACTTTGTATAGTCCAAAGTAGTATACATCTGTAGCATACTCATAATAGCCTGTAAAAGTAACAACTCTTTGATGGCAGTATTTACTTGAAAAATTTGTAGTCTGTAAAAAGGTAGTTTAGTTAGTGTAGGTATTTTTGTTGACTATGGTTCACTTACAAGTGTTTCCTCTAAACTTTGGCAAATGAACACTTCCCCGACGAGGAAGGGGATGTTGTCGGCGTCGTCGGCAAGGCTCAGCTCCTCCACCGCCTCTTCCAAGTTCTTCATGTCATTCTGTTTCACCTTCAATTCGTCCTTGTAGTCGTCCACTTTGGCGTTCAATCGGGCAAACTTATTGATCTTTTGCTGGTCCTCGAACGATATGTGAACGTCTGAATCCTGCAAATGAACATAAGCGACTGCTTTCAGCAAAAATCTAAACATTTGTGCGCCAGTTGAGAGTGAGGTTATGATTCGAGCGTATTTCGGGTTTCAATGAAATTTTGAGACTTACCGGTCGGAAAGTGCCTTTTCCAGAGTTAGCCATTGTTATATTACTTTGTATTTATCGGAATAATTCACGAAATTGTTCAGAAATAAGCAGAAACCATGAGAACAAAACACCGCACGAAATGTCAAATCCTGAAATGTCAAAAATAGAGCTGTGCCCAGGGTTGGATTCAGACCCTCAAAAAATTATTGTCTACGGAATTTAAAAATATACTACTTTGTCGAAAATTATACTACGTTTCGTTGTACATCATTTTTGATTTGTTTTGAAATAAAATTACGTTTATAGGTATAAGTGAAATTTTGCTTTATTAGTTTGTAACAAAAATTTCGAATTAATCAAATTCAGGCAAGTGGATGTCTATTTGAATTGGAATTTGAATTCGTCAATTGGAATTTCATCCTTGGGAGCGAGTTGTTTTTGCCAATTCAGGTAACTTTGCTAAATACTCTCTCACAATCAGCGTTTGCGGCAAAACCAGTCAATCAAGAGCAAATTTGGCGATTTTTTTGAATGGATAGTTTTCGGACATATCACACCAAACGCTCAGTTTTGCCCAATTCCCTATATTGTGGAGTAAATATTAAAAAGCAAAATGGCCTAGAGCGACCTGATGACAAATTATGGTATTTTCGCGTAGTATACTGACATTGCTATACTACATACTACACAGCATGAAATAATGGTACGAATAGTATAATTATACTACAAAATCCAACCCTGGCTGTGCCTTAGAACAAAATCGATCGATTCTTCGAATGAGTCAAGTCAGTGAGTGAGTCATTCATTTGAAAAACACACTGTGCCCTATCACTATATGAAATGACAGGAGGACTTCCGTTCCGGCTCCGGGCGCCAAACCAAACTGTTCTTCTTCCTATTGTATGGGTGTGGTGTAGTTTTGGGTGAGGTTTAGGACCATGGAGAAATATGGTTTGGAGCCAGTGTTTAGGACATGTTTTGGACACCGAGTTGACGATTAGCTATCCTATCTGATTAGCAGTCAAGGTACGATGACTCGGAGTAATATAGATCAGTGACTCCGAGCACTGATCTATATTGCTCGGAGTGTACGCAGTCAGGTAACTGAAATTGTGCTGCAGGTAAAAATACTCTCGTCGCGTCGGGGTCATAGGGTTGTTCATTGATTATGAAGATCGGTTACCTTGACCTAAATAATACCATAGTAGGTTGTAGGTGCACGATTAAGTTAACGGGTCACCTAACAAATCAGATACTTATGTTACAGTTTATCCTACTTCCTTATCCTTATCCTTATCCTTATATCCTTATATATTCCTTATATATATATATATATATATATATATAGAGATACCTTCACGGTAAATGTTGATCAGGCGCGACTTCACGCGAGTTATTTGTTGATCCGAAAACACATGTTGATCCGACGTCTTAAGTTGATCCAATGTGCATGTCTGGTAACTAATGTGGCTCCGATCGGATCAACATCTGCACTCAGGGGACTAAAAAGGGACTAAAATAAAGTCTATGGAAATGTTGATCCGATATACGAATCCACCCTGCAGTAGATTTGGCGAATGTTGATCCGATTTGAATGAGCCAATCAGAGCACAGTAATGATTGGATTGGCTGAAATCAGCCGCGACGTTGCCATTTCGTACATTTGGCCGCACAAACTTAGAATTTACCTTCCGGCACTTGACTGACATGTTTGCGGGTGCTTACGCATCAGATTTTCCGTATCTTCGGGATCTGGTGCCACGCGTGACCACCGGTTTGGAGGAGCTTGACGAGGGTTCTACCTAATTTGACTCTTAATGGACTTTACTTCCGCCGCTGGTTGATGGCTTTGTACGCATACTTTGTACTTATGGCCACTACCGGATTTGTACTAACTACCTGATATGATAATCAGCGGTCTATCGGGCCCGAATTCTTTTGGGTCAAGCTCATCGGCCTTCCCCCGTCAACATCATCACCGCATGGTTGGAAGTCGCTCACTGGGCCTCCCTGAACAGGGTCCCACCTGGTGGCCTGACTTGCCGGAGGTCCTCGAAGAAGACAAGAGCAATAAGGAGTACCTTCCAACTAATTCGGGCGAAAGGGCTCTTTTTTTTTTTTTAAAGCAATGGGTAAGCATTTGTCCGCAATCTCACCTGATGTTAAGTGACGATGCAGACGATGATGGAACATGCTCGCCCAGATAATGCCTATTCACTCTCGCCTTGAAAAGGCCCAGGTTATAATGTTTCGGAAACAGATCCGCAGGCAGGGAGTTCCACTCCTTAGCAGTTCGCATTAAAAATGTAGAAGCGAAGCGCTTTGTGCGAATTTGCGGGATGTCTACGATATAAGGGTGGAATCCCAACCGGCGTCTCGTGCACCGGAGATGGAATGGTGACGGAGGTATCAGGTCATGGAGAGACTGTGCACACTCCCCCAGATTAGTTGGGAATCTGTATACAGGATGTAAAAAAAAATGTCGCGAGGCACCCGCAAGGTGCGAAGGGCGACAGCCTTGGACAAGCGACAGCAAAGGACAATTGCAAAGGGCGACGGCAAACAGCAACAGCGAAAGGCGAACAGCGACGACGAAATGCCAGGGTATAGGACGATGTCAAAGGCCCACGGTAAAGAGCGCCGGCGAAGGGCGACGTCGAAGGGCGATGGCAAAGGGCGAAGGGCAACGGCGAAGGGTGACGGCCAAGAGCGACGAAAAAGGGCGATGGTCAAAGGCGACAGCCTCCAAATCCTTGGGGTAGAATTAGATTAAATACGCTGGCATTTTCTGGGGTTGTCAGAAGTCCGAAGAGAGGGAGAGGACAGGATAACCCTAGAATCAGGTCACCTATTTTACTTTAGGGAAGGGAGCGCACAGTCCCAGGGTGGCGTAGGTTTTCTCGTCAATAAAGCTCTCTGTGACAACGTGAAGGAGATCTGCAGCGTCTCGAACAGGGTAGGTTACCTCGTACTGAAGTTGACCGAGAGGTACTCTCTCAACAGACATTATGCGCCGACTTCGAGCAGCTCAGACGAAGAGGTGGAGGTCCTATACAACGACGTGTCGAAGACCATACACCAAAACACAAAGATCCACTTCACTGTTGTCATGGGGGACTTTAACGCTAAAATGAAACAGGAGCACGGCGAATCAAGCTTGGGTCAGATAGCTACGGGAGCATAAACCAGAGGGGCCAAATGTTATTCAACTTCCTTAGCAGACACAGGCCTAGTGCACTCCGCGGCGTAGGTATAGAGTTGCAAGTACATGCGGCGGCCCCCGACGCCCTCTCCCAAGTCCGAAGGATCGCTCTCCAAGCAGTCCAAGGCGTTGCGTTCGTCCGCAATGAAGTCATTCGGACGGACCTAAAAGTCGAGATCTTGGATGAGTTCGTCTCCAAGCTTTTGACCAAGATTCGTGCGCGCAGACAGGTCAGACTTCGGACACATCCGAGGCCTGGCCCCGTACCACACGCGCCCTCCTGATTGGAAACCGTATCCCCGCGAGCTCGCTGTGGTGCAGGAGCTCGCGGAGAGTACTGACACACCGGACAGAACCGGCCGCAGACGGACAAGCAGTACCGCTAGCGAGTCGCCTACCGGATGGGACCCCAATGCCCGGGGAGGCCCGGTGAGCGCCTTCTAGCACACGAGCCTTAATTTTTGACCCTTCGGGCCGTGGTACAGTGTTCCCACACTTACCACGGCCCCCTACCCCATGACCTGCCCGTCTTCGCGGGCAGCGAAAGAAACAACCCCAGCAGGCTTATAAATTAAATAATGAGAAAATTGAAAAATTCACTAGCGACCGCCGGGACTTGAACCCCGGACTGTGGATCAACGTTCCACCGCTCTACTGACTGAGCTACGGGCGCCTAGCGGACCCAAGTGAATCTTTCAACCTCTTTCCCCATAAAGCGTCTCCCCGACGGCCTCGCGGCCTTCGAGAAGACAACTACGACGACGGCGAGGGGAGAAATCAGTTGGTTGCCGAGCGCCGCACGTTACGCGCGCGCTCTGATGCCGTTCGCATTTCTTTACGAGATTTAATTTATTGTATCAGTTGTGTATTAAATAACTCACCTTCCTGCCTCATTCGTAAATTTTGTATTATAATGCAATTTTAATATTTTGCCATATAGGTATTTGTGCTTTGATTTTCTTTCAATATCCTGCGTTTAACAAAACATTTTATTTATGTTTTATTTGGGTGTAGAAATGTACTCCAGTAAACTTTTCGTAGGTTTACTTTCATATAAATCTCGAAATTCGCATTTCTACACAGCGCACCAGCTGTGACCTTCAGAGGTGTTCTGCGGCAGATGAACTTTCACGCGCAGCAATTCGGCTCATTTTCGCTTACGCGAGCGATCAGTAGGCTAATATAAAAGTAGGTATTCAAAGCCGGTGCGAAGGAAATTGTACTTTATTATCGCGCATAAAGATTTATATTTGTTGAATTTCTATGGCGGAGTGCTTCTTCTGTATTATTATGTATTCTGTGGCAGGCAGGAACTGTTCTGTATGAACACCAAGTGAAAAGCCCCAGTGGTGGACCAACAAGTGGACCCCTGACAGCAGGACGAAGAACGAGATCGACTTCATCATGACGTATAAATGGCATATACTTAAAGATGTCTCAGTGATCAGTAGGTTTAATACTGGAAGCGATCACCGTAAGAGGCACCCTAAATATCAACTTCAAGCTAGAAAGAAACTGAATGGTGAAGCCAGTTTTCCATCCCAATCTGCCCCAAGCCGGGCATGAGGAGTTTCAACATGAACAGAAAAATCAATTCACTGCCTTGGAAACCCCGACAAACATTGACGAGGACCTAGAGAGCAAAGGTTGTTTGTGAAGTAGGGACGAAGTACTGTCGTAAAATGCGAACAGCAAACAAGCGAGGTCCTGGAACTGATGCGAATTAGACGGGAAACACCAGAGGCATTGCATTGCATTGCAAGATCCCAAGATCTGCTGTAACATCGGTTCCAGAGATTCGCGCTGAAATTGAGGACTTCTATGGAAATCTGTATACCTCGCATGCGAAAAAGCCTCCATCTGACGCGATCCCAGACCCTTGAGCTCTCTCCCGCCACTTTATAGACGATCTCCCGGACGTAGATATAGATGAAATCGGGGCGTCTCTCATACAGAAACAGATCCGCAGGCAAACAGAATGAGGAGGCTCTCGGGGAAGACGGAGTTGCCTCTGAGCTACATAAGGCCGAAAGAATACCTGTCCTCGAGGAGCTGAAAAGGTTTTTCAACTCTGTAATAAATAACCAATGAGACAACCCCGAAAGGCGCGGAGCAGAGGTGTATGGACATTGTTTTTAAAAAAAGAATACAAAACACTTTTCAAAAACAATAGGCCGATCGCACTTCTGGACCACGTCTATAAGCTGTTCTCGAGAGTCATCAAGAATCACCTGGCATTATCGCCTGTCAGCCACCGGAACAGTCCGGATTAAGGGCTTTAGCATCCATACTATAAAGCAGGTCATACAGAAGACAAAGGAGTACAAGCAGCCACTAAAAAACACGGTGACGTTATATCCCCGAAACTCTTCACTAAAGCGCGGGAGGATGTCTTCAAGACTCTACAGGGGGAAGGACTGGGCATCAATGTTGACTAAAAAATTCTCACGCATCTCCGCTTTGCCGACGACATAGTCATAATACTATCTAGTCTTAACTCTGCCCCAAGATGTGTTGGACTTGTGATCAACATGGATAAGACGAAGGTCATGTTCAATCCACCCGTCGAAAGTGTACCCCTTTAAGTTGTCCAGAAATATGTGTACCTTAGGCAAACTTTGCAGATGAGTAGAGACAACTATGAGACTGAAATCAATATGACTTAAAAAGGCGGCTGGTAGCGACTGGATGGCAAAAACGGGAGATCTTGCCTTATGGCGTTCTCTGGGGGAGGCCTACGGCCAGCAGTGGACTGCAATAGGCGGATATAGATAGATATAGTACGGTGACGGCAATGGGTGACGGCAAGCGCCGATGACGAAGGGTGACGGCGAACGGTGAAGACGAGAGTGACAGCGAAGGGCGACGGCAAAAGGCGATGGCGATTGGTGACGGCGAACGACAATGACGAAAGGCGACGAAGAACGGCGACAGCTCTCTGAGTTATGGAAAGTACTAGTTCTCTTTTGACGATTATGAGCGAGTGAATGTCTGTCATAAATGGGCTTTGGAACTAAATGACCTACAAACTTGAAATTTTGGGTTTTAGGCATGTGATTATAGCTTACTAGATGACAAAAATTTCTGTGTTCTAGTCTTATCAAGGGTTTTCAGATAGGGGCTTTAAAATGAGGCGAAATGTTTCCAGTAAAGTATGGTATGGCATTGTTGGCTTCAGGTTGACTTGCACAGATTTAAAAAGCAGAGGAACTACTCCATATAATACCTGAGCCAAAACTGCTAAGAAAATGCGTTAGAGTAATTTGGAAGAAACGTAAAACCGTTATGTTGGAGACCGTTTGGCTGCTTGAAAATTCTGACAGCTGGGTTGGCCATTAGCCTGGCAAAAGTTTAATCTAGGATTGGGTCCGATTTTCTTTGGGTTGCGGTCACATAATAGTTGCTTTGTGTAAAAACCAGTATCATCTTTCAATCCCCTAGATTAGGGTGCAGAACCCGTGAGATACGGGAAAAAGTCTGAACACCCATCACACAAATTAGTTACCACATAATATCTCAAACCATAGTTGCATTTCCAGCAGAAGCGTTCCATCAAGCTTAACAAATTTTTCTTTGCTGGCGGTGCAACTTGTAGTCTACGTCAGGTACTTCAAGCATTCGATGTCTATAAGCCACCAGAAGCGTCACATCAAGCTAAACAACTATTATTTTGATTATCTGTATATCCTATACTATAGTATAGCTGGGCTCCTGTTAGAGCACTTGATGGTCTACATCAGGTACTGCAACCTTTCGTTGTCTATTGGCCAGCAGAAGCGTCTCATCAAGCTGAAAAATTTTTGCTCTAAGATGTTATCTGTATTTCCTTAAGTATAGCTGGGTTCCTGTGATTGCACCTGGTGGTCTTCACCAGATTTCTCAAACCCTCGATATCTACGGGTTAGCAAAAGTATCCCATCAAACTGAACAAGTTTTGCTTTGGAGTCATATCTGTACCTATCTCCTTTAGTTGCAGAGCTAGTCCTGGTGGTCTTCATCAGATACCTACCCAAAACCTAGGATGTCTAATTGCCAGCAGAAGCGTCCCATCAAGCTGAAAAAATTGCTTTGAAATGTTATCTGCATATGTTAAAGTTTAGCTGGAGTCCTATTATTGCACCTGGTGGTCTACCTACATCAGGTGCTTCAAAACTTTAATGTCTATTGGCCAGCAGAAGTGTCCCATTAAGCTAAACAACTTTTGCTTTGGTGTCATATCTGCATCTCTTATAGTTAAGCAGGGTTCCTGTTGGTACACCTGGTGGCCTAAATCAAGCATGTACTTCAAATCTTCGAAGTTTATTGGTCAGCAGAAGCGTCTCATTAAGTTGAACAACTTTTGCTTTGGAGTCATATTTTTATCTTATATAGGGTGTATTTTTATTAGTGGCGGATCAGTTAAGGGTGTGTTCAGTCAATGAAACTGAACAACTTTCCCCAAGGAACATAGGCCGAAATACGAAAAAAATTTTGGTCTTCCCATACTAAGTCAATTTGTATGGGAGGGCCAATTTTTTTTTTCATATTTCGACCTATGTTCCTTGGGGAAAGATGTTCAGTTTCATTGACAGAACAAACCCTTAACGGATCCGCCACTAATAAAAATACACCCTATATAGTTTAGTAGGGCTCCTGTTGGCGCACCTAGTGGTCTACATCAGGCACTCTAAACCTTTGATGTCTTTTAGCCAGCAGCAGCATCTCATCAAGCTGAACAACTTTTACATCGGAGTCATAACTGTATCTCCTATAGTTTAGCAGTGCTCCTGGTTGCCTACTTCAGGTACTTCAAACCTTCGATGTCTATTCGCCAGCAGAAGCGTCCTATCAAGCTGAACAACTTATACCTTGGAGTCATATCGGTATCTCCTATAGTTTAGCAGGGCTCCAGTTGGCGCACCTGGTGGTCTACATCAGGTACTTCCAACCTTCGATGTCTATTGGACAGCAAATGCGTCTCATCAAGCTGAACAAGTTTTGCTTAAGAGTCATATCTCCTATAGTTTAGCAGGGCTCCTGTTGGTGTACCTGATGGTCTACATTAGAGTAGAATCCATCTTTGATAACTAGGAGCCAGCAGAAGCGTCCCAAAAAGCTTAACATGTTATGCTTTGTAGTCGTATCTGTATCTCCTTTAGTTAAGCAGGGCTCCATTGATACACCTGGTGGCCTACATCAAGTATGTACTTCAAACCTTTGATGTTTATTGGCCAGCAGAAGCGTCCTATAAAGCTGAACAGATTTTGCTTTGGTTCCATATCTGTGTCTCCTACAGTTAAGCAGGGTTCCTGTTGGTGTACCTGGTGGTCTACATCAGGTACTTCGAACCTTCAATGTATATTCGCCAGCAGAAGAAGCATCTCATCAAGATGAACAACTTTTTCCTTGGAGTCATACCGGTATCTCCTATAGTTTAGCAGGGCTATAAGTTGGTGCGCCTGATGGTCTACATCAGTTACTCTAAACTTTCGATGTCTATTGGCTAGCAGAAGCGTCCCATCAAAATGAACAACTTTTGCTTTGGAGTCATATCTGTAATATCTGTATCTCCTTTAGTTTAGAACGGCTTCTGTTGGTGCACCTGGTGGTCTACATCAGATACTTTTAACCTTCGATGTCTTTTAGACAGCAGAAGCGTCCCATAAAGCTGAACAGCTTTCGCTTTAGAGTCATAATATCTGTATCTCCTATAGTTTAGCAGAGCTCCTGTTGGTGCAACTGGTGGTCTACTTCAGATACTTCAAACCTTCAATATTTATTCACAAGCATAAGCGTCTCATTACGCTGAAAAACTTTTACCTTGGAGTCATATCGGTATCTCCTATAGTTTAGGAGGGCTCGTGTGGGTACATCTGGTCTACATCAGGTACTTCAAACCTTCGATGTATATTCGCCAATTCATAATATTAAGTTTGGAAGATTGGATATTTGGTCCGCGAAAGCTATCTTTCTTACCTTGTTACTCAAACGAAAAAGCATACTGTGTTCTTTGTCACACGAAAAACGCGACGTTGCCGTTTTGTGATCAAGTATCTATTCGTGAAGTTTGGCTCCGGATCTACTTAGTCTAAGTAAATGTGGCATATAAATCAAATATACTCTGGATCTAAAAAATCCTTTTCAGTGTGATTTTTTTGACCGTTAATGGATCAACGAATGTCGGTCAAATCGCTGACGAGTATGTTGAAATCGTGTCAGTGCAGATCCACTGACGTCACACGCGCAGGAAGGCCGGATCAAAGTATATCAGATCCCGCCGTGCGGAGCTGAGTATACACGCCAAAAAGGTGGATCAACATTTGTTCTAACTTCACACTGGAGCTACATTTACCGTGAACGGTTCATTATATATATATATATATATATATATATATATATATATATATATATATTATAAAGGCGGATGTTTGTGTGTGTGTTTGTTACGACATCACGCAAAAACGGCTGATTAGATTGACATGAAACTTTGCAGAAATATAAAAGGGCATCTGGAATAACACATAGGCTACTTTTTACCCCGGGAAAATGTCTCATTTCTACGGAATCACGCATATTCCAAAATTTTTGACGTAGGTGGCGTGACTGAGCCGATTCGCGTCTTTGTGGGGAAGCATATCCGTTAATTCAACAGTCATGTTGAAGTCATGGTAGCTGCGGCGATAATGCGCTTGCCTACCAAACAAGGGGACTCGCGTTCGAATCCGGATAGTAATCTCCTTATTTTTGTTTTTATTTTGTCGAACTTTTATTTAATTTAAGTTTTGTCTTACATCATCTTCCTGCCCTTATCCCAATTGCTTGGGGTCGGCGCAGCACGTTTTGCTAAACACAAAATCGTGCTGCAATGGATTCGGCTTAATTTTACGACCGGCCGCCTACCAGACGTCAACCCTCATTGGGAATGCTTCTGTGGTGGATTAACCGCCACCATACGGTTGGCCTGGCTGTTTGGGTCGGGTTTATCCCTCGGTCGCCTCTTACGACCCCCACGGGAAGAGAGGGGGTGGTGCTATTCTACTCTGCCGGCACCACACGGCGTTAAGTTTTGTCTTACGATATTGGAAAATCTTACACACTGGTCTTGCTATACTTCCTACGTGTGTGTTTGTTACGACTTCACGCAAAAACGGCTGATTAAATTGAACATGAAACTTTGCAGAAATATAAAAAGGCATCTGGAATAGCATATACTTTTTACCACGGAAAAATGTCTCATTCCCACGGGATCACGCATTTTCCAATATTTATGAAAAAGGTGGCGCGACTGAGCCGATTCGCGTTTTAGAAACTAATAGCGTCATCTCTTGGCGAGTAAGTAAGGCAAAATTGATGTATATCCCACAACACATGTATGTACGTACAAAAATTACTTGCCAATGAAAATGTTTTAACAAGATTTTGAATCCCACAAATTCTACTTCCTACTATAATATTATATAGGCGGATGTTTGTATGTGTGTTTGTTACGACATCACGCAAAATCGGCTGATTAGATTGACATGAAATTTTGCACAAATATAGAAGACTATCTGGAATAACACATAGGATACTTTTTACCATGGAAAAATGTCTCATTCCCACGGGATCACGCATTTTGCAATATTTCTGAATAGGTGGCGCCACTGAGCCGATTCGCGTTTTAGGAACTAACAGCGACATCTCTTGGTGAGTAAGTAAGCCAAATTGTGGGTGTCGTAAGAAGCGACTAAGGGACTCGAGGGTTTCATGTTTATTATAATTTTAGGCGACAGGCTGACAACCTGTCACTATAGTAATACACGATAATTTGAAGACAATAGTTAAGACGGTCTTCAAATATTTGTTAGACGTCGCGACAACGACTGTACATTTTCGACTGTTGACTCTCTGCCTACCCCGCAAGGGATAAATTCGTGATTTATGTATGACGTGTGTATTACCGTGAAAAAATGTGTTATTCCCACGGGAACACGCATTTTCCAGTATTTTATGAAAAAGGTGGCGCGACTGAGCCGATTCGCGTTTTAGAAACTAACAGCGTCATCTCTTGGCGAGTAAGTAAGGCAAAATTGATGTATATCCCACAACACATGTATGTACAACAATTACTTGCCAATGAAAATGTTTTAACAAGATTTTGAATCCCACAAATTCTACTTCCTACTAATCCTACTAATATTATAAAGGCGGATGTTTGTGTGCGTATTTGTTACGACATCACGCAAAAACGGCTGATTAGATTGACATGAAACTTTGCAGAAATATAAAAGGGCATCTGGAATAACACATAGGATACTTTTTACCACGGAAAAATGTCTCATTCCCACGGGATCACGAATTTTCCAATATTTTTGAAATAGGTGGCGTGACTGAGCCGATTCGCGTTTTAAACGTTTTCGCCGAAAACTAACAGCGACATCTCATGGCGAATAATGCTTTTTTCCCGCGGAATAATAGGTTGCAGCGGGTGAAACCGCTGACGGGCAGCTAGTAATTTTTATATGGTTACCTATCAGCGAGTTTTCAACCTGTTATGCGCTTTAGCGCGCTGGTGTTTGAGATTGTTTCCACAATCTGACGAATTTTTGCTTAATTTTTATTTTGCGAGTGGTACACCTTGTCGTCCAACATCCTACTACAAGTAGCAGGCCTCTGACATGGTTATGTTACAATCATTTAGGTAATCATAGACAGCAGCCGACGGCTTAACGTGCTCTCCGAAGCCCGGAACCATCTAACTTTTCGGACAATCAGGTGGATCCTTACCTGACTGGAAACAAATTAACAAAGTGATAAATATTTTGTGAGTGACCCACCGGGAATTGAACCCAGAAGTCCAGAACCTTCTGCTTCGCAGGCAGTCGCACTACCATTACGCCACATCATCGGCTCGGCTAGGCTGTACTTACATGACAGTCGATGTAAGTAATCTGATATTTTACTTGTGATTGGTATGATAGAAAAGGTACTGAGGATGGGTTGGTCTTTCTTTCTTTTCGTCTGGGACCCCGTGTCGTCCAACGATAAGCCCGTGTATAAAGGTTTTCAAACGCCTATTGTAAGTATTGACATGGTTATGTAACGACGGCCATTTTAAGTACCTACCTAATAATAATAATCATAGGTAGACAGCAACTGGGACTGACGGGTTAACGTGCCCCCCGAAGCACGGAACCATCTATCTTTCCGGACAAACAGGTGGTTCAGCGTGCAATGTCCTACACGGACTGAAAACAAATCACAAAGTGATAAATGTCAACTTTGTGGGTGTCCCATCGAGAATCGAATATGAAATCTTTTGCGTAGTAGGCAGGCGACGATACGGGATGGGCTGGTGATAAAGAAACTCATTCATCAAAAAACAAAGGTCGAAATATAAAAAGTATCTGGTTAATTTATTCCGATCTGGAACCATTTTTTCAAACAGTGTTTTTGAAATCGTGTATGGAAGTTCACAGCGACTGGTCTAACTCGTATCATAAAGGGTATGTGTGAATGTATAAGTTTACATACGAGCACAATTAGTTTCAGACTTCTATGTTGAACATTACTTGTGAAAATTTAAAAACAAAACTTAATTTCTGTGGCGTATTTATTTAAACTAGACATGAGAAAACATTAGCTTTATTTAACTTTAAAAGCGATACATGAAAATTATTCACTGATAGAAAACGAGATGACAATTAGCAGAAAGTCAAGGCAAATTCCTTGGCATTGACATGGTCAATGCCAATTCAAATACATGTCATTCACCCCCTCCTAAAGACCTTCTGGAGGCAGTTCATCATCAGTACCAACGACATAATCTTCTAGGTAGGCGGGCCTACGTCTCTCTCTCATCGAGCGGCGAAGGGGTTGACCTTGCTCATCGCCAGCAGCGCCAGCAGGCAGTTCAGGGCTTTCAGCCTCACTCATGTGCTCCGCATCTTCCGGTACCTCGCCGACATCTGGCTCGGGCAATGGAGCTAAATGGCGATTGTTTATGGTGGACTCTCGTCCGTCTGGATATCTTATAAAGGAGTAGTCGGGATTCGCATGTAAGAGTTCCACTTCTTCGACTACTGGATCGTATTTTGAGTTACGAACGTATTTTCTTGCTAATATAGGTCCTGGAGACAAGAGCCAATTTGGGATGGACTTCCCGTTAGCTGAGCGACGAGGGTGCATGAATAATCTCTCATGCGGCGTTGTATTGGTACTTGTGCACAATAGGGACCTTATCGCATTTAGAGCAGAAGGCAGGACTTGTTCCCAGCTCCCAACGTCCAAGTTATGGTCGTAGAGACATAATTGAATAGTTTTCCACAGGGTCCCGTTAAGCCGCTCAACCTGACCATTCCCTTGTGGGTTATAAGGAGTAGTTCGACTGCAAGCGATTCCCATGGAAGCGAGGAAGTTTCTGACTTCCGCCGATAGGAATGAAGATCCTCGATCAGAATGTATGTACTGTGGCATACCAAATGTCAGGAATAAGTCCTTCAAACACTTGTTTACAGTCAACGAAGTCATATCTTTACACGGGTATGCGAAGGGAAATCTACTGTACTCATCAATTATAGTTAAAATATACTTCTTTTCCGTGTTCGATGGTATAGGACCTTTAAAGTCAATGTTAAGGCGTTCGAAGGGAGCAGTAGCTTTAATAAGGTGGCTTACATTTCTCGCAAACCGTGGTTTCATTTGGGCGCATGTACGGCAAGACGTAGTTACCCGTTTTACGTCGTCAATCGAATAAGGTAGGTTCTTGCTTCGTACCCAATGAATCATTCTCACTATGCCAGGGTGGCATAGGGCTCTGTGAAGACCATACAGTGTGTCCGTGTTTATGTTCGTACATACTCTTGATAAGGCGTCGGCAGCGATATTTTCCTTCCCGGGTCGATAAATAATGTCATATTTATAGCATGAGAGTTCTAGTCGCCATCGTTCAATCTTCTCATTTTTGATTTTGCTGCTGTGTTGTTGATGAAACATAAAGGCAACAGATTGTTGGTCAGTAATAAGAATGAAATGTCTTCCAAGTAGATAATGGCGCCATTTACGAAGTGATTCTACAATTGCCGATGCCTCCTTTTCTATGGAGGAATGGCGGCGTTCGGGGTCAGACAACGTGCGGGAAAAGAAGGCGATTGGTCGGCCTTTTTGTGTCAATGTCGCTGCTATGGCAAAGTCCGACGCATCGGTTTCCACTACAAAGATTTCCTTTTCATCGATTGCCGATAAGGTTGCTTTTGCGATTTCGGATTTTAGAGAATTAAAGCTTGCGATTGCTTGCGCTGTCAATGGGAAATTGTGAGAATCGATAAGAGGTCTTACTTTTTCTGAAAAGTTATGAATCCATTTGCTGTAATGAGCGAATAACCCCATTGTTCGTTTCAAAGATGCAGAATTGTTTGGAACTGGAAGTTCTAGTAAGGGTTTTAGACGGTCTTTATCAGGTTTGACGATATTGTCTTTAATGGTATAGCCGAGTAGGTTGATACTTTCAGTCCCGAAACGGCATTTGTCCTTGTTGAGCGTAAGCGAGTACTTTTTGACAGCAGCCATGAATAGTTGCAGGTTTTTATCGTGATCTTCTTTATCTTTGCCACAGACGGTGACGTCATCAAGGTATGCGAAAGTGCCAACGAGGTTTTCGTTATCTATAATGAATTGGAGAGTTCTTTGGAAGGCCGCGACGCCGTTCGTTACACCAAAAGGAATTCTAGTAAATTGATAGAGTTGACCACAAGCCTCGAAAGCAGTGTAAATTTTATACGTGCTGGTTAATTTGAATAGTTGCAAAGCACATACTGTTTACATTGTAAGTGTGGCTTAGAGACGCCAAAGAAACTGTGTGATTGCATGGTCTTCGTTTTAGTTTCATAGAATAGGCTAAATCGCTATTAATAAAGCTTGAATCAGCTCCGCTATCTATCATTGCTTCAGCACGTATATCGTTTACAAGAATTGATGCAGTCGCCCTTCGCAGGGACGAGGGGGCAGCGGCGGAGATAGCGGCAGATGCGTGATTTGAAGCTACATCGGAATCAAATGCTTCAATCTGATTTGTTTCACCAGGTGCGATAGCGTTTATAGTACGTTGTTGAGGTTGAGCCCGACCACGACAGACATTTGCAAAATGTCCTTTCTTGTTGCACAACTGGCAGAGAGTGTTGAATGCGGGGCACTTTATTCTTTGGTGTATATTGCCACCACAGAAATAGCAACGTCTTGAATTTGAGAATGATGGGGTCGATGGGCCAGTTGGGTAGGACCCTTGGAAGTTCGTAGTTTTAGAAGGTTGTTGACTTTTCGTAGCGTTTAAGTGATCCATTGGTTGTGAAAAAGCCTTCGAGTCAGTTTCAGCTGTTTCTAGGGATATCGCCAGGGTTTTGGCTCCTTCTAGAGTAAGCGTCTTTCCAGTAAGCGTTCCCTGATTCTTTGTGATCTGATTCCAGCTATAAAGGCTCCTCTAATGGATTCGTTTTGGTACTCTATGGCAGTTACATCTTCGTACTTACAGTCTTGAGCCAGTAACTTTAGTGAGCGTAAGTAATCGGGAATAGTTTCATCCGAACGTTGCTTCCTTGTGGAAAGCAGATGCCGAGCCAAAATCTCGTTTTTAGGTTTGAGATACACACCTTCTAGTTGTTTTAGTGCTGTTGTATAGTCTTTACAGTCGTGGATGTAGTTGTACACCGTCGGCGACAAATGGTTTATGAGCAGCTTCAGTTTAGCGGATTCTGTTGCGGAGATTCCATCTGTGTCGCTCAGAAAATTTTCGAACGTGCATTTCCAGTGCGTCCATTGCATGCCAGCTCCAGGGGAGTCTGGATCTACCTCGAAACGTTCGGGTCGTAAGAATTGTGATGTCCCCGGTTTCGCCATTGTAATGGGGTCGAATATATTTTTGCCGTTATTGTTCGCGTTCACATTAAAGTTAAATAAATTGTGGCGTATTTATTTAAACTAGACATGAGAAAACATTAGCTTTATTTAACTTTAAAAGCGATACATGAAAATTATTCACTGATAAAAAACGAGATGACAATTAGCAGAAAGTCAAGGCAAATTCCTTGGCATTGACATGGTCAATGCCAATTCAAATACATGTCAAATTCTGAATAGGTGATATCTGAAATCGCGCACGGAAGTCCGTAACAATCGTGGGTATCACTTTCTACTACACGTTTTTAAAATATCTAGGGTATTTTTGGTATCTGTGCAGCGTCAATGTACCTACCTACCTAGAGGTAAGTTTAGTAGGTAGAACGGGTGATAGAAGCACAACATGGAAAAGTTTTCCCTATTATCATCAGTCCGTCCTCTAATTTCTGTATTGGTTTAAACAGGTAGGTAGTATAGTCTATTTAGTGCCGTTTGGTGCCGGTTTAGAATAGCATTACATTACCCCATATCTTTCCCGTGGGTGTCGTAAGAAGCGACTAAGGGATTTGAAAGTTGATGTGTATTGCAATTGTAGGCAACTCTGACACTACTGTGATAGGTACACCGTTTCTGAATGATTCTCAAATTTTTTCAGGCATACCTAGTGTAAATGGCCGTTTTTACAGCCATTTACGTTCTGCCTACCCCGAAAGGTATAAAGGCGATATATCGATTCTAACGTCGATTTTAACAGTAAATAAAGAAAATCGATTTATCAAACCACTTTACTTTACACTATGTATATAGGGTGTAATTATATTAGTGGCGGATCCATTAAGGGTGTATTCTGTCAATGAAACTGAACAACTTTCCCCAAGGAACATAGGTAGAAATATGAAAAAAAAAATTGGCCCTCCCATAAAAATTGACCCGGCCACCCAACAAACTTAGTATGGGAAGACCAACATTTTTTTCGTATTTCGACCTATGTTTCTTGGGGAAAGTTGTTCAGTTTCATTGACAGAACACACCCTTAACGGATCCGCCACTAATAAAATTACACCCTATATGACGCCCTTATAAGGGCGGAAGAAGCTAAATATATTTCTAACACTTTCTTGAAGATGGACTTGCGCAAAGTAACGCCTGATACTATTAGTTACACTATGTATAACTACGGGGTGTAAGAGGCAGCAGTGTAACTAAAACTTAGCATCCGTGAAACTGGGCAACTTTCCCTATGTTGGTAAACGATAAAAATGTTTCGAATTTCCATTCCCATACATAGTCGACCTACTCTGATCATGAATTTTGTATGGAAGATCCTGGAAGATCGATTATTTTTCTCGATTACCACAATTGGCTCCATAGTAAAAGGTGTTCAGTTTCATTGTCTAATCATGTTTGCAAAGGCACATCGTACACCGTCCTTAAACCCTATATAGAAATATGTACTTATAACTTCTAGATATTTCATTCTTCTTTCAGAGCTTTGAATCTAATCCGCTTTGTGATCATACCTTTGTGCCGAGTCTAGAGGAGATGAGAACTT
This sequence comes from Phthorimaea operculella, assembly GCA_024500475.1. Lineage (NCBI taxonomy): Eukaryota > Metazoa > Arthropoda > Insecta > Lepidoptera > Gelechiidae > Phthorimaea > Phthorimaea operculella. Next base: position 2,034,555 of record JANFCV010000009.1, read on the forward strand.
AGGTAACTGCCTATTAGTTATGTAGAGACGTTATATTTTTATACTTAGGTACGTCTTAGTCGCTTTGCTTGTAGAGTTAAGCTTAAAAAGAACCAAAACTAAGTAGGTAACGGTGTAAAGGGTTACGTAAAGAAGTCCTAGACACGCAATTAAATGTTCCCTTTTAAGTGCATTTTCGCTATGTTGAGGCATATAAAACTAATGTAAAGTTAGACAAGCACAATCATAACTACAATCACGACATCTTCATGGAAGTGAGCGCGGCGGTCGCAGGCGCAGGCGGCCGGGGCGGCCCCACCACCGGCGCCCGCGCACCCGCCGTGCGCTACTACCACTCACCAGCGCGCACTTCTACTTCGAACGTCAGACATCGCGCGCGCAACACGCATTGCACTCTAAACTTTTTACTGTGAAGATATTTTTGTGATGGAGAAGGAGCACCAGCCAGATTCCATGGCTACCATCACCATGAAGCCGGAGTACCCGCCGTCCGAGTACAGCGCATCCGAGCCGCCGCCGGTATGAACCCGTTACTTGCTTTAGTTAGTTAATGTTGGGCACGTACTAATATGCGGACCTACTTGTCTGTCTCTGTGAAACAGTGCTTTATATTGTTGTGACAAAAGTTTGAACGGGACTTTCGGATTTGAATGGAAGTTGTGTCTGCAATGTAAGGTTGGCTTTGGAAGTTCGGCAGACAAAGAATGATGTTGGATTGTTTTATGTCGCTTTCCGGTGTGCGCGAGTAGTTTGGAATTTGTTGTTGTTTCAACTTTCGTGCTTTGCGTGTATTGCATTAGAGGTAAAACTAAATAAGGTAGTAGCTGAGTAAGCCCCGTAAACGATGGAGTGCGATTTGTTGCGCGAAAGTGCCTTTCTCTTGGGTTAGTGCGGGCTGTGGCTAGGCGGCTGCGGCTGCGGCTGCGGCTAGGCGCTGCACCGCGCGGCTGCGTCGACTCATAACAAGCTGTTTGTAAACACGGGCCTCTGCCACAGACCACCGGTACCGGCACCCGACACACAATCACCTATCATTTCGATACCCGTATTGTGTTCAGAATACCTCCGAGGTTTACCGTTCTGCATGGTGGCACAGAATGGCGATACGTCAAGGTCCTTGCAAGAGTATCACTTTCTTAAAGAAGTTAAACGATATACACGACAGATTATGAATTGCAACCGGATGCTCTTAAATTACTTGATATAGCATTTTTTACATTAAATATATGAGGATGTTGGCATTGAACAAAACTACAAAAAATGACTTAGGTATCATCAAAATTTTATGTAAAAATGCGTCGCGTCAAATCCGGTTTTGTTAATTTTCATTTTGTTGTCTTATTATAATAATCAACAAAATCAGCAAAAGCACAAATTAGAATAGTATAGAAAGTAGTGGATACCTCAGTAGTAGTAATAGCAATGACAATGTAGGTCTGTAAAGTTATCAAAATAATATTGTGGTTAAAGGTAAAAAAGGTATTGCGTAGGACGTGTGACCCTGGCGGACTCTACCGCTGCCATTAAAAAGTTAAACCAAAATATTATTCTTACGACACATCATTTTACTATCGTAGTCAGTGGTTTTCAAAATACTTCACAAGCTATGGCAATGGGAAATCAGTGCGAGATATAATAATAGTTATTAATTTATTATACTGATATAACCCACGTAGGTATAAGTACATATCTACCACTACCTTTCAAAGTTTAATTCTTCAAGAATATTTTGTTCTCTTCTTCTTGGGAAAAGTTGTTTAATTTCCCGTTCAGTTTACCCCTTACGCAATGCCTTATTTTCCTGACATCCTGTATTTAGCCACTTCAGATAATAGACCTGACTGACCGACTGGATATTAAAGTAAAGGAAGTTTATACAGTTTTTAAAACTGAGATCAAATGCACTTTTTTATATAAGAATAAGCAAAACTGGAATCCGTTTGGCAGTCAAAAAATCATCAACATATTCAAATTTCCCCACTATGCCTTCAATATCCTTTGTCTAAACATCACTAACCAAGTTTATTATTTAGCAGGTGCATGCTGATTCTTACAATGGGAGTTATTTTACTACCAAACCAATGTAATTTTACCTAATTGAAGGTGCTCTTTTTAAATCCGCGTCGAGAAACATCACGATGACTGTTTCGTGATTATGACGGACAACATTGCAAAAAGTCCTATAAGGAAATATGGATGCGATGAACATTAGATACAAGTTTCCGAGAAGATGCCGTCGGTACTTGGCTGTGGGAATCATTGTTCTATTGTCATCCACCATTTATTATCATAGCCATTGCGACTAATCACGCAACTTATATGTATTGATGCTGAAGCCTTTGACGCCATACCTATCAACTACGTTATAGGTAAATATCTATATGTCTACCAGCGGCCCGCGTAGCGGTTGCACCCGTTGTTTCGTAGCCGAGCGATAGGACGTTTTCCCGGCATGTATTATTTTAAGGAGGTAACACATAAACCATCCTCTAAAATTGAATCATTAAAAATTCTTAAAAGACCGTTGCGGGGCTTAGGTTGCAGCGGTGTTCATGATAGACAGACAGAGAATCGCAAAAAGTGACTTCATTTTATACTATGCTTTGATTTTCATTTAGCGTCACTACATTACACAGCATGACAATAATTACTATGTGTTTATATGTGAAAATTGCATAGCACTCCTTTCCTGGTTTCTTGTTAACATAACACTGTGATGATAATTCATACTAAACCATATAGAGGTGGTAGAGACGCAACAAGCGGACCCGGTACATTTTACTTAGCATAGGTAGATGGAGATCCTGTACTGAATCCTTAGCCATGCATGAACAACTCTCGTACAAAAACAAATATCTGAACCAAAAATAAAAAACATTGCTCTCGCCTAAAACAGCAAACAGAAATGATTTTTAAAAGTCAAAAACATTAAATATTGGTTCATTTAGGAAACTTGTATTTCTTCAAAGTCGAATTTCAGGGTTTCAGGTTTTGGTAGCTTTTCTTGTGTCTAAGTAAAATGAATTATGCTGCACTACACATTTACCCACTTTGCCTTGGCATGAGGTCAAGTGAATCTGGTAAAGCCTATCAATCTATTTGGTAGAGTCACATTGAACAGGTACCTACTTTACACACTAAATAGGTATTTTGTTCCATTATGCATCAGAATCGTGGTTAAAAATATACTATGCACTTGTTGAACAAGGGACAAATAGTTACCGTAATGCAACTCTGGCATAATCTGTAGGAGTGAAATCGTTACTGGCCGGTTGACCAAGTGGACACAATAGAGCTTACGTCACATCCGAGTCCACTCGCTACTGGCCCGCGCTATTTCTAGAATACCTAACATTTAGCGTCATTTATAAAAACAACTTTGTTTGTATAAAAAATTGTCAAGAGAGTGCCACTACATGGGACTGAAGATGACGCTTACGTCGCCATCCCCACCTTATATTGCGCTGGAGTTGACTAATTGCTGAATGTTGTACGAAGGAACTTTGGTGCCAGCACGTAACTGGGACCGAACTGTGTTATTTACATATTATTATGACCATAGTATGGCAGATATATCTACTGGTTTACGATTTGATGATACCTACTGTATGCTTTAATGTAAATAAAAAACCACTCGGTGACTAAACAAGTCGACTTAAGAGGGATCTATAGTCATTATTTTTCATACAAACGCTTTCAACGTATCCCTCTGCCAATTCGCAACCGATCGACTCAATTTTTGGCACGGTAACTCTTCTAAACTAGATCTATGCTCCATATTCTTTTTCTGGTTGTAATAATGCATTTAAAAAAAGATATGGCCGTGGCAAAATGCTCTAAAATTATCACCAAATTTACGCCTTGGTATCTTCTAAATATGACAATAATTTCAGCAAAACAAATGATACGGGCATAGAATATTTTATTGGCAGCAAAATAATGCCACTATCAACAAATTTGGTGGAGATTTCGAACGGGGAACCTGGTAAACCCAGAACGCAAATTTTCCGGTAGCGAGCTATAACTGTCTCTTTTACGGCTGCGGGACGGGTGGGTTGCATAAATGAGATAGACATATTTTTAACAACTGACAGCTCACGAACTTCCAGCTCGGTATAGTAGCCTCTTAAAGGAATCTTATAAGAACTGGTTTTGTATCTTTAATTCCCGTTGTTTGGCATTCTCCTATTCATAATCTAGATAAATTTGTAGTGGGCAGAGAATGCTAGAAAAATCACTGTGACATTTCCTGATTGCACTAGCTAATCTTGTTAGTCTCTATTTGCCTACATATTGAGAGGTGTAATTCGTCTTATGTAACGGCTATCATTCGTCAGCTGAACAGCTGAATGACGTGATGTGTCGACTTTTGTTTGAGCCATGATCCTAAACATCAATCACGGCTATTGTTGGCTTCTTCACACGCTTTGACAATCGAGAACGTGATCTTTACATCTTTTCTTGCGATAAGTGTTTCATTATTACAATCAAATAAAGAACAACGGTTTTTGTAGAGTCAACGTAAATCCCAGATCGCTTTCAAAGACGAATATGTCTAGCAAAACAGCTCTACATACAAATCGTCGATATCAAAGTCCGGGATGCGGTGTGGTATGCATTCCGAATTGATATTTGTTTTATATACGCCAGTGATGTCGTGAACATAATAAATATTAAGGCATCGGGTGGTCGGTAACTCACAACTGTAAAGTGGGAGGCCTTCGTTTGAGTGAGTCAGTCAAGTATCTAGACTAGTATAGATTCTGTCCATACTTAGCTAGAAAGCAGTTTCACTGAGTAGGTATGCCTACTACGTTACATGACGCCTTAGTGCATTAGATAAGTATTCCCCAAGGCACGTCTGGCTCGCAATTCATTATTGATTCCAATAATGTTATTGGATTGCTATGGACGGTCACTGACTTGTATTGTATTGTAAAAACATTAATTTAGATAAAAATATTTACGCTTGACGTGGTTTAGAAAATTCAACTAGCAGTAAGTATGGGCCTTTGTCATAGAACACAATGAGGTATTCATAAAATCGTGTTTGTGACTTGTTTAGTCCTAGAGCTAAAGCCATCAAGTTAAGTAAACAAACTGTGAAGATTATAATCACTATTGTTTTGCACTTTACGCGATGATGGATTTCTTAAATGCAGTCGTTGAAGCAGAGCACTTTCACTGCGCTCCCCGCCCCTCTTCTTGCCTGAAGCCGCTATTGCATAACGGTGCATCTTTGCAAGCCGTTTAGATGTGAACCACGGGTTCATTAACTACAGTATGCTAAAGACAGTAAAGTCTGCTATATCTATTCTATAGGTATAACGGGAACAACACTCCTTCACAACTTTTCGAATCTACATTTGACTACATATACCTACATGTTAAAGCAATATCGAGGTTGTCTACGGCTACTCGCTGCTTACCACAGCCGGTGTCGTAAGGTAGCCTTTATATGGCGTGCGGTAAGAATTGCGTAATTTTAAACGTCCCTCATTTAATTCTAAAAGAAAGTGCAAAACTTTTGCGGAAATTGTCGTCGCAGTTATCATAGCGTTAACTTTCAATTGTTTTTAAACTTCAACGAAATGCGTTGAGGTCTTTTTGAACTCACTGGTTATTTAAAACTAATGGATTGGAACCTGAGTCAATTCAAAATCGATTAAACTAAAGTTGGTTTCCTAATACCGGTGTGGCCAACGAACTCTTACCTAACCGTGAGAAAAAATGTCTTCAAGCGAGAGTATTACAAATACGAACTTTACGATTTGCGTGATTGACAATTGTGTGTGGTTGTACGAATAATGCATGTTTTGTGTGTAGACTGGTGGATGTTTGGCCTTTGTTGTTCTGTAAACTGGAATAAAGGAGAGCAGAAAGCTGATCTATGAGAGTAAGTGGGGCAGTAAACGGTAAAAGCCTCTGTCAAAGCACCTATAGCTGTTGTGCATAAGTTGTGCAGCTTGATCCTCCTACCACTATGGTCGGAGGGTAATAAAAGCTCCGTTCTCTGAGCGACTGTTTATTACAGATAACTTTAGTATTATGAGCTTTTTCGCTCCATCTGTGTATCTGTGCTCCATTCAATGCACTGGCATAAAAATCTACGAGATCGTGATAGATAGGCACATGTAGCTACAGTTATAAGATATCAAGAATTTGAAAAAACATGTGGGGTAACTTATCTGCACCTCACCCTACATCCGTGCACTTCCAATATTGCCAGACAGTCATGTCTCTAGATAGGTAGTTTAAAGTGTATGCAACAGCCGGTTTAGACAAAATGAAGCAATATTAAGCCACTTAACAGCGTTTATGTGTTTAGAACTTTTTTTTGTTGCTGTCACGCACCAAGGTATATTTTAAGCATACCTTATCTTAAACATAGTCAAAAATATTTAGGAATGTCTAGATCAACCCGATCTATAAATAAATCGAAGGATCTTGCTTGTACAAGTTTTGTTCGTCATCATAATACTTATTATATGATCGCCTTGGCTTACTTTTTGGTTTTGGGGTAGATAATAGATGTTTTTTCTTTATGATCGGTTCTGCGTTTGTGGCCCTCGGGCCATGAAAACTACACCTAACTATTTGGTGGGGAGCGAGGGCTCACAGGGAGTGTGTGTGTGACACAGTCTTCAGAATGCCTCTCAAACTTTTGTCAGACGTGGTGTATGTTTGTGTGTGTTTACTGTATGCTTGTTTGTTTGCTTGCTTGCAAGGGACAAAGGCGTGATATAGGTACATGTGTGTGTGTAGATGTTAATTTTCTTCATCCCTTTAGGTAGGTATAGTTAGTATAAACAAATCCTTACCTACCTATTTTTCTCCAGGCTTACCGTCAAAGGGTGTCCTCATCAGTGCAAATCGCCCGCATCGCGGCGCTGACGGTGGTGGCTGCCTCCTTTATCCTGGGCTCGTTCATCCTGGCTTCCAGCTGGGTGGCAGCCAGAGCCTCATGTCACCAGCTCGAGCAGTTGGACGCTATGCTGGACAAGGAGCTTGCACTAGAAGGACGCGCGTATGGAAACGATGCCTTGCTACGCGTAAGTAAAGTGTTTTTACATTGCTTTGGTTAGAGGCTCCTCCCTTTATCCTGGGATCGTTCATCCTGGCTTCCAGCTGGGTGGCAGCAAAAGCCCCATCGCCCTCGAGTATGTCTTTTGAAGTGATTTTTAAGGAGCTTTTATAACATCGACTTAAAAGACCCAAAGGTCGCGCAATATAACGTGAATGAATATCGTTTCTGCTCCAAAAATTACTACCATAATGTGAAAATAGGACGTTAAAGGTCGCGTTATGGTAATATTAGATTGCGATATGAATTCCTTGTTTAATAATTATGTACCCCATAGAAATGATTTGTCAACTACTTTCTACAAGAAATATGCCTTATGTTTTGCAACACTTAGTTATCTTATCTAGTACCTACTAGTTGGTCGCTAGCTAGTAGTCCATATTACTACCTATATACCTACTGAGTAACTACCTATAGACACACATAATGTCGGTGTCAAACATTCAATATTACAAAGAAACTTAGCGATGCTAAGTTATTCAGATCGGCTATGTAGGTAATTACTTAGACAAATCTTAAAGTAAAGACAAGTAGGATTTCAAAATTAATCTTTATGATGATCACATTTTTCAACAAACAGGAAGTATGTTTTTTTATTGAAAATTGAAAGGCATTCAGAAATTATGCGAATATCATGATTAAGTTAAGTCGAGGTAAGCTCACATAATCAAAAACATAATGTGACGCTTACTTACTTGAAATAAATTTCTATGTTTATCCACAGTTATTTAAAAAAAACATCATTAATTTGTGTCTAATGTTAATTATCCTATTTGCAAGTAAAAACGCAAAATAAAAATAAAGTTTTTAATATTATTGTCACACAAGACCGGACTCGCAGTGTATCTAACCTTGAAAAGCTTGTTGCTTATTTTGGACTGCATTGTCGACCTTTTTGTGTTCATGAGAACCTGTGATCATTATCGTGAGGAATTAAACATAATTTGAACCATCCGTCACGTTGTATGCTGCTATGTAAGGGCTCGTTATGTAACCGGCAAGTGGGTACGTAATCACGACTGTAATAATGTAATTTATTTGTGCTCCATTATATAGGCAATTTACGATACCGAAATTGATATAATTTTGATTTACACTGTTAAATAATACAAACTGTGTTGTTTATAAATAAATATAGATTTATTTTAATTTTAAAGATGCATAAATGCACCTGACTCACAATGCATAGGAAAGCAAGTGTTGCCATTGGCAACAGTACCAAATTACCAACAATTCAGTGTGGCTGCTATAAAACCTAAACTTATTAGGTAAAATTATATAAAAAGATTTTATGTTCAATAATTAATTGAACAGAGTTGGGCGGCGGCAAAGGTAACTAATAGAAAGAGAACTTTTTAATAAACAAGCCGACAACTCTACAACAAATCTAAATTTTGAAAGAAATATTACAATTTTAGATATTGACCTAAGTTCAGAAAAGTTAATTTATAAAACCTTTATATCAATTTGTTTTACATTGTAGGCAGAAAGTATTACCTATCCAAAATATACATAAGTTACAGAAACTGTGACTTTAATTTTATAGTTTTAATTTGAACACATTTAAAATGTATGACCCTAACAGTCTGTGTTAACTTGTGATAACAAAACCAAATTATTTAACTTCTTCATATAAAAGAAAACACTGAAGGAACCCTACAGTAACAGAAAATTACTAGCATATACCTACCTTATAAAAGAAAGGATACATTAAACTTAAATTATACTACAAATATCAAGTAAATAATGTAGGTACATATTTTAAAAACAATTCTAAACCCTTATTAGAATTATAACAAATTGAGTGAAACTTACCTAATCTGACTCTAAAGGTAGGTAACAAAAAGTTTTATAGAAACAAACATAAACCTTAATTAGCTGCTAACTGTTACATGAGCAACTCTTTATTTTGCCATCCGGGCCAGGCAAAACTTTTACAATACAACCCAGGGGCAATTTTAATAGGTGCTACATCACTCAGCTCTACAATGACTAAATCACCTACCTACTTTTAAATTCACATTATCATGTTTCCATTTAAATCTATTTCTATCTTTTTGCCAGACATTATAAAAATCTTGTATAAATTCCCTATATTTCTCATAGCACTTATGATCTTTTTTGAATTTGTTTTCTAATGACAGAAAATGCTGAAGAGCCTCTGAAAAACTATTCCCAATATTCAATTCCTCAGCAGGTTTAATAAGTGGCATATCAACAGAGAATGTATTGTTTTCCAAACCAACCAATCCTTGAAAGGACTGTTCAGCTTTATCGAAATCACCTGAAACTTTCACTGGCTCTTCAGGCATTTTTTTATGTAACTGGTTTTCATTTTGACACACAACAAAATTAGATGTGATAATATTGCCACCATTATCATGGGTTTGTTTTTGATGTAGAAGTGTATTATGAGACTTTTGTTTACAAAGCCTACATTTGAATGCAAACCTGCATTTGATGCCAGGGTGAGAATTCAAACAAACCTGACACCTATTTGTATCCTCAATAAACTTGAGTCGGCCTTCCACAGGTGCCAATTTAAATTTTGGACATTTGAACATAGGGTGACTTTGTTTTTTGCAGAAGCTACATAAAGGTATATTCCTGCTAATATTGGAAACAACATAGGTTGTTTTGGTGTTTGAAGCTTTTGAAGGCTTGTGAACATTCTCAGTAATGACCGTTGGAGAACTAGCTTCCAAGGCCTTTGCTCGTTTCTCCAAAAATGAAATAAATTCATTCATAGTTGGCAGTTTATCAAGGTCTACCCTATCAAGGTGGTATGCCCTATTTGTATATGAATCTAGTTTTTTGGTGAGTATTGAAATTAATAGCCTATCCCATCCATCAACTTTTTCACCAAGGTTCTTCAAAGCGTGAAGCTGCTGTTGCACATCTGAAATCAACGAGCGCAATGCTGAAGCGGTCCCTTTTTGAATTGCAGGCAACTCCAAAATAACATTTATATGGTTGGAAATTAACCTTGTTTTATTTTCATAGCGCTTCTTTAACAGGGTGAGCGCCTCAGCATATGACTCGTTGACCACAGGCAGATTTATTATAACTGAGAGAGCATCTTCAGTCAGATACTTTCTTAAATAAAAAAGTTTCTGAACATCAGTCAGAGACTTATTCTTATGAATCAGCGCATCAAAGAGGTCCATAAAGGATTTAAACTTTGTAAAATCCTTCCCATCAAAAGAAGGGATATCAATAGTAGGCAAATTGGATGCAGAATTGTTAGAAACTGGCTTTCTGGTTTCTGTTTCTTTTAAATCCTTTAGGGCCTGGTTCAATTTAGCAAGCACAGTGAAATACTTATCCTCTACTGTTACAATATCATGAACATCATTAGGTTCTATAAATAAAATGTCAGCATTTACCTCCTCATAGTCCTTAAATGCACTTAGGAGCTTATTCCTTCGCTCCTGCAACATAATTTTACTCGCCTCAGTAAAGGCTGCACTGTTTACAAAAGTTTCCACACGTGTAATGGCTCCTTTGTAACATTCGCGTTTACTACGCAAACGTTTAAGATCCGCGTCCTCAGCCATCTTTATAACACCAAGAAGTCTTTTTGGCACAGCAAAAGTTCACGTAAATTGCCACTTAGAACGCAGAAACACGTAAAAAATTCAACAAACTTGCCGAATTTTTGTTTATTTATGTTGTAATGTCAAACGCTGATCACATCCGTCACCTCACCACCTGTCAACCTAGCGAAAAACGCACCAATAGCCGCGATTCGAGCGCGATTCCCTATGCTGCTTTATCGACCGACGAACACGTTCCGCCTGTCTGCAACCATCTCGCTCGCACGCACTGTTTGACCGACGTCTCGAACCCGACGATGAACCAGGGTTGCCAACCGTACGAGATTTCTCGTACAAATACGAGATTTATGGTCTCCCGTACGAGGTACGAGGACACTGTCAATCTCGTACAATTTTGTACGAGATTTTCCTTTGTTCCCACCTTTCCTACTGAGTAGTTCTCACATGTTACATAATTTTAATTGCTGGCATCCTTTTTTGCTTCTCAAGTAATGAGTTTATGAAAAGTCATCAATTGTCTATGAAAGAAATTCCCGAGCGAGACGGAAAAGTTCACGTTCGTTCGCTCGCTGGTTCATTCATTCGTCTTTCGCACTATTTGTCTCTGTTGCACATACTGAAATATTATATCTTTCTTTACGAGTTTTGTACTTTTGTTTGTCTTTGTTGTTTTCAAACAAACTTTATTTAAGAAAAACTTTACGTTATAATTATTTACTTACTTTACTTTAGTCTGAATTCACTGAAATCAGTATGAGTGATAGCAACGATGAAGCTGATCGCTCGCCAACTCGAATTTTATTGGTTTTACCACACTTCGAAAGCTGTACGAGGTTCGAAACGTAAAATACGATATTTTTAGGAGCTTGTGTACGAGAAAAGAAATTTTTAGGTTGGCAACCCTGCGATGAACGCAATATGGCCGCACTGATAGCGCTACATGGGTGAATGAACTCGCTGGGCTGTAGGTAGAAACACGACGAGGCAACACGCAGCGTGATATTATACCTTCGAAACTCAGTCTTCACTAATTTTTATAGAAAAATTAGGCTTATGCCTTCTTGGCTCTACGCTTGACGCTATCACGTAGATTCCAAAAACAAAAGACTGCGCAAATGGCCGCAGCTTTTTCTTGTATGAGCCGCTATAGCCGACCCAAAATTGGATGAAATCACGCAAACTTTTCACGGCTTTCTTGTTCTGCAATCTAGTATAGACTAGAAACAGCTCCCAAGCAGTGTCCTGGTGATCCTGTGAGATATTTGCGCAAATGGCCGCAATATCCCGCCACGCCGCCGTGCAGTTGCGTCGTATTTTTTCGACACAAATTACTCGCGAACTGACGAAACCACTGGTACAAACTTGTTTATTGTCTGAAGGACCACAGCACAATCTGTTAAATAATACAAACTGTGTTGTTTATAAATAAATATAGATTTATTTTAATTTTGAAGATGCAAAGTGCACCTGACTCACAATGCATAGGAAAGCAAGTGTTGCCATTAGCAACAATACAAAATAACCAACATTATAGTGTGGCTGCTATAAAACCTAAACTTATTAGGTAAAATTATATAAAAAGATTTTATGTTCAATAATTAATTGAACATACACCAACAAGACAGATGGGTAAAAATTAGGGCTGAATCTGAAGTGCCCAATAACATATGTACTTACCTACTTATTGAGGCGGCTAATATATACTACAAATATATTTTTTTATACATGTATCAGATCCATACATGCCAGTTACCATAAAAAGAAGTCAGATATTGTCGACACATACGTACACAGTTAAGTATCTTGGAAATAAATTATCCTGTAAAAGTAGGTTTACAGTTCTATGGGAAAGCCTGTTTGATTTATATATTTTATCTTGAAATTAATTATTCTTCTTGCTTTTATTTACACAACCAAGAAGATAATTTGCAGTTATATGGTTAGAACTTTATATAGGTATCTAAACGACTATCAGAAACCTTATATAAAGTGATCTGAGTAATAAATGCGCGCACACGGGGCTCTAAAGTCCGCCTCCGAGTTTGGAATTGATGTACAGTCGTCTGCGGCAGATTCACGACCCTATGCCTACAAAATAAGGTTACTTTTTACATCTAAAGCCTTATGGTGAAGTGAGACTGACAGTCTAGAATCGTAGAGTGGAGAGTCGACCTGCTCACCTTGAATCTCTTCATAAATGTTACACAATGCCGCGATTCTAACACTACAGCCAGCACTCACATAGCAAATCTTGCGGTGTTGATTTCTAAGTATAGTTGCATACAATCATTGGCAAGAACATGCAGTGATATCGGTCTGTCGTATGAACCAATACCTATAAAGGGTTCGAGTAACATTGCGAATTTGCGACGCTGCTAGCTAGTATAATAAACCTGTTCCAATGATGTTGCGTAAACTTTATAAATAACTTTAAAAACGATGATTAGGTTTCCCATACTTTCGAAACAGCATTGAAGAATGTAACTCAATGGACTACAAGAAATAAAATAACATCCTTTGGAAATTTCCATCCCCATTTGTTTACATGCGTAAAACTTTACCCATCTTTGTATCGCACTGGCAAAGCCGTAAAGGACAATCAGACAGTTTCTCATAATTTCAAAACAGCATTGAACAAGAAATGAAAAACATCCTTTGGAAATTATCTAATGCTGCTTGTGGTGGAAGTGAATTTAAAAGCTAATGAAACAAATTCACATTTGTTTACATGAGTAAAACTTTACCCATCTTTGTATCGCAGTGGCAAATAAGTAAAGGACAATCAGACAGTTTCCCATACTTACTTTCAAAACAGCATTGAAGATGAAACCTAATGGACTACAAGAAATGAAATAACATCCTTTGGGAATTTTCTAATGCTGTTCGGTGGAAGTAAAATTAAAAACTTGTCAAACAAATCCCCTTTTGTTTACATGCGTAAAACTTTACCCATCTTTGTATCGCAGTGGCAAATAAGTGATGGACAATCAGCCAGTTTCCCATAATTTCAAAACAGCATTAAAGATGAAACCCAATGGATTACAAGAAATTAAATAACATCCTTTGGGAATTTTCTAATGATACTCGGTGGAAGTGAATTTGAAAGCTATCCCCATTTATTTACATGCGTAAAACTTTACCCATCTTTGTATCACAATGGTAAATAAGTAATGGACAATCAGACACTTTTCCATAATTTCAAAACATTATTGAAGATGAAACCCAATGGTCTACAAGAAATGAAATAACATCCTTTAGGAATTTTCTAATGTTGCTCGGTGGAAGTGAATCTATCCCCATTTGTTTACATGCGTAAAACTTTACCCATCTTTGTATCGCACTGGCAAAGCAGTAAGAGGACAATCAGACAGTTTCTCATAATTTCAAAACAGCATTGAAGAAGAAATTAAATAACATCCTTTGGGAATTATCTAATGCTGCTCGGTGGAAGTGAATTTAAAAGCTATCCCCATTTGTTTACATGCGTAAAATTTTACCCATCTTTGTATCGCACTGGCAAATAAGTACAGGACAATCAGTCAGTTTCCCATAATTTCAAAACAGCATTGAATAAGAAATTAAATAACATTCTTTGGGAATTATCTAATGCTGCTTGGTGGAAGTGAATTTAAAAGCTAATGAAACAAATCTACATTTGTTTACATCCGTAAAACTTTACCCATCTTTGTATCGCACAGGCAAATAAGAAGATAAAAGACAATCAGGCAGTTTCCCATTATTTTGAAAACAGCATTGAAGATGAAACTCAATGGCCTACAAGAAATGAAATAACATCCTTTGGGAATTTGCTAATGCTGCTCGGTGGAAGTGAATTTGAAAGCTATCCCCATTCGTTTACATGCGTAAATCTTTGCCCATCTTTGTATCGCTGTGGCAAATGAGTAATGAACAATCAGCCAGTTTCCCATTATTTCAAAATAGTATTAAGCATGAAACCCAATGGACTACAAGAAATTAATAACATCCTTTGGGAATTTTCTAATGCTGCTCGGTGGAAGTGAATTTAATAGCTATCCCCATTTGTTTACATGCGTAAAACTTTACCCATCTTTGTATCTCAGTGGTAAATATGTAATTGACAATTAGCTAGTTTCCCATAATTTCAAAATATCATTGAAGATGTAACCCAATGGACTACAAGAAATGGAATAACATCCTTTGGGAATTTTATCATGCTGTTCGGTGGAAGTAAAATTATAACTTGTCAAACAAATCCCCATTGGTTTACATGCGTAAAACTTTACCCATCTTTGTATCGCACTGGCAAATAAGTAATGGGCAATAAGTCATTGGAAACCAATTCAAAAGTAACCTGACACCTCACTTTCGCTCCCTTTCAAGTCCTTCCTTTAAGCTTTCAAATTATAAGAGGATCATTTACTGAAAGAGCTCGGGCAAAAACCAGAATTGAAATCAAATGCCTGTAAGTAATCCGCTTTAATTCCTGTTGGTGTTGTCTTACTAAGGCGGCTTCTGTTTACGAGGAGATCTTGAATGACCTCATAATATTTTCAAGATTTCACCTAAATCCAGCTAAGTTACACAATGAAATAAAAAATGAGGAGATAAAGATAGGTACATTCAGAAAACGAGCTTAGTTTATTTATTTGCTGTCTAACTAGGTAGGTAATTACTTAATCCAACGTTCTATCAGTTTACGTTTTCAGTGTGAACTTTTGTGACAGTCGGAACGCCTTAAATACTGCTGAAAACACAGTGATTGCTTTTCAGACACGAGGAGCGGGTTAGTTTTTCATAGGTAGAGTCTATAGACATAGCCAGTAGGATCTTCATCAGTGGGATGACTAAATCTGGAGCCACATATTATTAATTTTCCATTCTTATTAATGTTATCATATCATTATTTTTAATTAAAGATAAGTTATAATTATTTATTCCATAAACTTATACAAAATAATGATGTGGCATCAACCTATGTGGTTCCTGAACTAAGAATTAGAATCCTTGTATTTCAGGAGAATGGTCAGCCGATATGTAGAAGTATGATTGTATCTTAATTTATTTATTGGACTTTATGTACAATAAAGTACATGGCTGGACTTAACGCTTTAGGGGTTATCTCCCAATGTACCTTTGAGCATGTGGAAAAAGTCAGGGCAGGTGCATTAAGCTTATAGAAATGTTATGAAACAAAACTTAAAATAAGTATACAATTATCTTACTTATTATTTATGTATCTTTGTATAAACGTCTAGGAGTATATTTAAAGAAACGTACCCTAAACGTAGTTTTTTATAAGTATATAATATTTAGCTTAAAATATATATAATTTCCTCGTGAAAACCACAGATGAGTCCATGTGTAGGTAAAATAATGTTCAGTTCAATGGACAGTGCCGGTCCTAATGGAAGGTTGTTTCAATTGGCACAAAGTATTCAGGTTGTGCGTAGGTAGGTACTTAGTTATACCGGGTGTAATTTACAGTGTACCGAATACGTTGCAGGCATGATCAGAACACAAAGCTGAATAATTTTCAATATAGAGCCTATGTCGGGAAAATAAAAAAATCGGGTTCCCATAAAAAGAAATTTGTGTGGAAGATGGAAAAAACTATATCTTTTTCCAGCATACCCTTCACAAGTAGAAAAAGTTTTATAGGCTGATCATGCCAGCAAAAAGTTTTCGATACATCGTCTCTTACACCCGGTATTAACTTAGTACAGACAAGTGCAAATAGGTGTTAACTTGGTATGTACCAAATTCGTGACCTATTTCTCAGGTTACATTTAGGTACAATATTTCAGTTGCGATAGAGATCATGTGTCATTGTGTTCACATTTCTTGTGAATCACGTTATTTGTGTTTGCACATAAATGCATTTTGTTACGCATTAGTTTTTTACGTTTTCTCTTTTCGCTTCTGTAACGCGTATGAAATTGATTTAGTTTGTTTAGGTAGTAAAATTTTATTACATAAAGTCAGCTTAGCTATACTGAATATAGATAGAGCAAATTAATAGCCACGTTAGTAATTTAGTAAATTCGCTTATAAACCATGCAATTTTACGACATATTAAACTGTAGTCATAATTTAGTATAAAACAATTATTGCTCATCTTAGTGTTGCAATAGTCGAGTAGAGACGGTCTGAGACTGGAATCGAGTGTACTATGGCCAGCATATAAACCTACCTATTTACGGGTCCAACTTATACTGGATTATCTTAATATTGGTATGAAAAACCAGTATAAGTTTGTCTCTTAAACGGATAGGTTTATAAGCTGGCGATAGTACAGGAAAGTCAAAGGTCGAACCCGGCAGAAGGCTTACGACTCTACCTACCTACCCACAGTTGCGATTATGTTTGTATATCTGTGGCGAAAGTGGCCGGCAGACGAGGTCATCGAACCCGGGTCAACGATGCATCTCCTCACCACACATGGCATAAGTTTCGAATGTAACACTCACTCGCTAGAAACCGTAATATCGAGCCAAAGCATACACCACCAGCAATTATTTGCAGTGAAAACGGGTATGATTAAAAATTTTCGCTACAGAGAGAACAGTTACAAAGTACGTGCCAGCGATCTGTGATGGGACGGCCCCATGAATATGGAAAACAGTTGCATATAAAAAGTTCACAATGATGAACTGTCGAACTACTTACACTGTCCTCCATGTAGAGCCATATTAATATTGTTTTTGAGCTTCAAAAAGAGGGGACTTTCTATTTTCTTTTCTGTTTTATTGTTCGCGGCATACATTTCTCATATTTTAAGCTTTGTTATGCTAAGTGCTTATAGCTATCCCGTGTTCCTTTCACGTTTTGTTTTTCAAGTGTCTAAGTGGATTGCGGAACAATATGTTTATTTTTACATTATGTTTGGTATATTTTTACCTTTTCTTTGAGGATTTTTTTCTAAACCGTCATGCCTTAGTAAAAATATCTTCTATGAAAATTCAGTTAATGGAATATCTGCTGAATTAATGAATGTATGCCGCACCGCAATTACTTTTTTTAAGACCAACCACTGGCGAATCAAACTATTCCACGTAATTCTGCGCAATAGAAATAAAATTAGGCTTAAACCATAATATTTTGTCGATGGACCTATCAGAATGTAAACATTTAAGAAGCGTAAAGTCCTTGCGTTCGCCCCCATGGCTAATTGTATGAAAATTGAAG
Source organism: Phthorimaea operculella (assembly GCA_024500475.1). Lineage (NCBI taxonomy): Eukaryota > Metazoa > Arthropoda > Insecta > Lepidoptera > Gelechiidae > Phthorimaea > Phthorimaea operculella. The sequence continues at coordinate 2,052,363 of JANFCV010000009.1, forward strand.
CGTTCTTGGCCTGGCAAGCATTCCAAATGATTTCAATGCTGTTTGATTCGGTGGATGACTAGGTAGTACCTAGTAGGTACCCAATGAATAGATTCATTGTTCTTCAACTATTATAATTATAAAAGGCCTCTGTTTCGAAAACCAGAATAATTGGTTGATGATCTAATTGCCTAGAAGTCTAGAAGTCTTCGCTTTATTGTGTACTTACTTCAACTCTCTTACCTGTGGTGCCGAACGACGGACTCTTCGGAAAATGCTAAGCTCAAACTGAATAACTTTCCCCAAGGACCAAAAATCATACTATAACAAAAAAAAAAACCTCCCTCCACACAAAAAATCTGATGACCGAGTTGTTTGCTTTGGGAGTTTTTTTTTGTATTTTACCTTTGTTTTTGAGAAAAGTTGTTCAGTTAAATCTGTTAAGCTTAGCGTTTTCGGGAAAGTCCGTCGTTCGGTACCACCAAACATACCTTTTAAAAATCGGTGCCTCAATTAAGTATGCAACTTAAATACAATTAGAGTTGCATTAAATAATTTGACAGAACAAGTACCTACTTATAGTCAAGGTACGGATGTCAAGGGTTTAATTATTGCCGTTAATTTTCGTAATAAGGTTCACAACCATAAGATAATGGTAACCTCAATCAAGTTTGAAGGTTTCAAGCTAAGAATGTCGCTGTAAAGAAAAAAACGCGGTGCGCTGCAATGGCGCGATGCATTAGGACAATGATGTTCTTGAAATAATCGCAGTTTCCGAGCGAGTGCCGCGTTCAGACAAGTGCCATTACAGCCAGTTACAGGCACATTTGTTTGTGCCGGAAGCGGGCAATTTTCCGCGCACGCGTGCTACAATCATCCCTGACCCCCCCTTGCCCCCTTCCCCCCCCCCCCTGCTTCGTCATCGGCTAATTATTGGCTCAGGTCCTCGTCAATTTTTCACGCACGGGTGGCGATGTCAGGTGCAGGCGATCCTAAGAGCCGACTGCGGTCACTTTAATTATGCAGCGATCCGGATTTTACCCCAAACGTTTAATTTACGTTCGTCTATTAGTTTTCTTGTCGACTATGATGGATGACTACTGAAAATTTGATGAAAAATGCGTGATTGGATATACCTGTTGCTTTTTTTGGTCTAAGCTCTAGTTTCTTATTTTGTTTTTTGAACTGTAAGTAGGTAAATGATAGGCAATAACTTTTAACGTTTGATTGGCAGCGAAGATTGGCAGTTACAAAACAATTCCTAAAAATAAATATTTTTGCATATTCATACAATAAAGTATTTGCATAATAAAGGATTGCCTCTCACCTCCTTCCACACGTGTAGTTTTAAGTACATGGTCACAGACGAAAGGGTTAGAAACCGGAATTTCGAAAAACTGTAATACCCAATGATATTTCCATTGCGATTTTCCGAACTTCAAAATCGGGTTTGGAAAATCCAGACGTTCTTATGTTTTCCACATATTTTTTTATCATTGCTTTTCTTACACATGTAGGTGGTAACAGTGACCTACATACACCCATTTTTGCAAGAATCTTGACAAATAATACCTACTATCTACCTAAGTAAGTGCTCACGTACCCCGCGAAAATTTCCTGAAATCAAAAAAGAATTGCCGTTAAACACTTTTTTATTATGTTTATCACAATTTTTTACCAAAACGGGATAAGAACACAAAGAACCTCCAGATTGAAGGGAGCTCCAATATTGGAAACATAACATCAATTTGAGAAAATCCGGTTTTTAGATCCTTCCGATTTTCCACGCCCTAGTCATGGACAAAGGGGTAATACCTCAAGTGTTTCTCTCGTGGCCAACGTGGGCCATCAATCATCGGTGGGCGATTGCCAATGTGAATGATTGAACCGCGAAAATTTTCCGATATCAAAAAAGGATTGCTGTAAAACAATTTTTTCTACCTATGTCTATCATTAATTACCAAAATCAGGATTTAACTCCAATATCGGTAACTTAGAACCGGTTTTGTGAGGACCTTCCGATTTTCCATGCCCTAGTCATGGACAAAGGGGTTATTCCTCAAGTGTTCTCTCGTGGCCAACGTGGCCCATCAATCGTCGGTGGGCGATTGCGAGTGCGACACACGTAGGGGACATTGACCATATAAGTTTCTTTGTTCGCATGTAGGTACTCGTAGGTGCAATCGGTTACGTCTAGACCTGGCTAGCTACGTGTCTCTTTGGATGTAACATTTTTCTTGGCTATTTGTTGGTTGGGTTGGCTGTAAAAAATAAATGGTTAGTCCTCATGATTTCTTACCAACCGGTATAAGATAGTTTATTTCAAAAATATGTAGAGGGCATCATATATTTTTTCGCCCGCTTGGTATTTCGAAAATTCGGTGACTTCGATGAACTTTAACTTAAGTTATAATTGGCTGCCAGAAAAAAATATGCCAAGTGTGTTTGCATTGTTAACAATTTAAATAAAATTGGGCAATCCTTGCAAAATCAATCAATCAAGGCGTATGATCGAGGCTATACGAAATGCAATAGGCATTTCACAAAACCCAAATGCCTAGATTTCTCTACCCAAGACAAGAGAGCTAGCTGATTGCTTTCTGTGTTTGTGAGAGGTGTAATTTCCTTGTTACCACGCAATGTTCTTTGAAAGGCAACGGCATCTGTAAACGTTTTAAAATGTTTCGTAATAGCCTAAGCGGCGATGACATGTCAAGATTCTGAAAATATGCTGTAAAGAAAATAAATGATACTTATTTTCAGAAGCTGGACTACTTTTTGTTAGAGTGGTTGCATTTATGTTAGGAGCAGTGAGCCAGTAGATGCAATAAAAAAATGCAGAAAAAAGTGTTTTTGCAGCTTCATTGCAGTTTGGCAAAGTTTTAGCGACGATTCTGGCAACATTTCAAAGAATAGCCTGGCATATCTTCTAGTCTTATTAAAATTTTCGTAACTTCAGCGGCTCACTACTCCTAAGTGCAATGAAGAGCAGGTGCCAGACTTTCATCTAAATATTCCATAGTAAGCTAACATTTTGGAAATATAATAAATTTTCTTCTTTTATGTCACTACCTCCCTACCTACCGCGAGCGTTTTAAAATGTTTCGTAAAGCCAGTAAAAGTGTTGTGGGTGTTGGCGTACAATGCGACAATAGTGGTACGTAATCGGCGTTTTCTATCAGTCGCGGTCGCAAACACTTCGCGGTCCGCTGCGCCTCGATAGCTGACACCAGTCGGCACGTCGTTTTCACGCCTCTAGACGTTTCAGCGGCTCTATTTTTCAATTTTCGCATACGGAAATCTGCCACGAAATTTGCTCGTATCACACGTTCTACTAAACTTATTCACTCATACATACTCAAATCAACAGCGTTTCTATCAGTCGCGGTCGCAAACACTTCGCGGTCCGCAGGCGTCTCGATAGCTGCCACCAGTCGGCACGTCGTTTTCACGCCTTTAGACGTTTCAGGACCTCTATTTTGAATTTTCTTTCTACGTTTACGTCTCCGGGGCTATCATATCTACGCAGGACGGCTTGGTGGGGAGGAGGGCTCACTCTTAGTGTGGTTGTTCAAACAACCAACAAGGAGATGTTCTGGAAAGAACAGTCTGCTACTAATTGTACTTGAATCAGACGTACTCAAATCCATACACACACATCCTAGACATTAACAAATTCATGTAGTAGAATGTGCAATAGGATTGTTTAGACCAGAAACTTAATTTCTAAAATAGGGATTTCTGAAATCATGCACGGAAGTCTGTAATGACTGGATATGTTTGAATCAGGCGCTCTTTGTTGGAAATTTCGCATGCAGAAGCTTGCTGCCGATAATCGTATTGCACGTTCTTCTATACAAATTTATTTGCACGTAACTTACCTAGTCATTTCCAATTGCAACATATAGCAGAAAGTGTGATGGTTAGACTTGTCGTTGCGGACTTCCGTGCACGTTTTTAGAAATCACCATTTCAAAAATTGAGCTCCAGGCAGACGAAGGGTTAGATACGATACGATACGTGAGATGAAAGCATAACTTCCGTAGAAAGACGGTTCAATCATCATCAGCGCGCGAAGACTTCCCGTGAAAGATGTTACTAAGTTGTATTATGAAGATGAATGGATTCGCAATGATTGTCTTCTGATGATGGCTACCGCAATAACATGAATTAAGTAATATGTAATATTCATATGTAGATGAAGTCACTTCTATTTTCTCTGTCTATTTAATTCTTTTAAAGTTTGTGGTGCCGTCCCTTTCTCTTAATCGTCCAGACACTTAACAATTTTACAGAATTACTTAAGAACAGAAGCTGCAAGCCCATAATTAATGTCTTATTCCAGCGTGACGGATCTTACAACTATTTGCATTAAAACACTGCGGTGTATAATAAGATCACACACACACCACAGTATGAACACCTTTTAGAATTAAATCAGTTTCATGAACAGAATTTTAATAAAAAACAGTGCTTGTATGTATTTGTATAGGTAGCTGTGTAGGGTGGCGTGGGATTCCCAAAGAACTCCAAGTTACTGTATTCCGAGAATTCCTTTTGGAAGTTTATTTTTCTTGTCCTCGGTATTTCATATTAGCTTTTTCATAAAATAAGTGCAAAATGTTCACCTGTTTGCTATTCATAATTTCAGATTTGGTTCATAATTGAAGCATTTTTACCAGTAGGTAGTGAATAGCAACCTTAAAATTATAATTTTAATGAATATTTTGTTATTCTAAAGTCCTTGAATGTTAGTTCAGCCCAAGATGTTTTGTTACGCCACATAGAAAAACTTCAGCTAGGTACTCGTTACGGTCAGCTAATCGTTTTTTATTATTTAAGTGTTTATCTGAAAAAGTGTTACCCACTTACCTAATACCTATTGCACTTTACTGCATAACATAAATTGTAGTTTAGATTTTTCTGACAATGTAAAGCAAGGACAAAAAACTAAGTACTTAGTAGGTAGTTAGGCAGTCAAAGTCATTTAAGGGAAACACTCGTTTGAAGTGAGGTCAGTACAGACTGTCAACCATTTACGCTGAAGGCAAGCAATAAACATGTCTTTACCAGCTCCGAAAGTCTCACGATTTACGTCGCCGGCTTACAACAACAATACACAAAACAGTGGGCCGAGGTGAAGCGGCAACCTTGCACTTTTCCTATACATAGATGTTTCTTTTGAGCGTTTTGCATGATTGTGCCTGCCGGTGGTTAGCCAGTGAGAATGCGGCAATTGACACGAACAATGACGAATCTTTGCCAGCGTAGGAAGATACCTACACGCAGCTGAAGCATAGGTTACGTAACGGCCAGGCTACATGCAAAGGCATCCGCCATTTTGTGCGATGAGCACTTTGATGGTTTTTGCGCTAAAGTGAGCGGCGATGTCGGCAACGGTTTACCTCGTAATTTGTCGTAGAAATAACTACATTTTGTAAGGTTTCTTAAAATCGTGTTGAACGAGCAATCCACAAAAAGCGATTACGCGGAAAATTGCGTTTGAACTTTTGCGACTCAATTACCATTTTTCTGTAGTCTGTAGAGACGAGGCCTGAAAAATCTTTTGAAGTAGTAAGTTAAATCTTTTTCGATATTGCTTTATTGTTCCTTTTCTTTACAGATTTAATCGAGTAGGATAGATCAATTCATTGATTGTAGGTACTTAAATTAATTTTAAGATGACTCAACGATCAGGATAAAATCGATGAACATGCGTCTTTTAGAATTCTAATTTTAACTCGTTTTAATCAGGTTTGGTATTACTCGTTTAGATAAAAAAGTCAGCCTTATTACGTAGGTATTCGATCTTAGTCTAGAAACGCTACGTTTATTATTATTTTAATGTGCCTGTGTACAGAAAAATAAAGAAATCTTTTTTTTGTTATAGGATGAGCTAGACGTGAACTCTGAGCAACTACCCAGCGCGCATGCGCTCCACGGCGGAGCCCCACCGGCGGCGCCGGCGCAACCTGCGCCCGCGCAGACCGCCAGCCCCCCTGCGCCCGCCAGCCAGACCAAAGATGACGCCTTGAACCAGGCAGAGTCCAAGATCGACGAGGACAAACTGCAGGTAAGCGACAAATAATGAGGAGAAAATACGGGTGATCAATCGCCAGCAACCGCCAGTCAGTCAGTCCCAACCAGGATGTTCATGATTATGTCATATCATGAACGGGCATGACGTCCACTGCTAGACGTAGGAAGCACTACAGACGGCCGCTAGCCAGCCCCCCCCCCCCCCCCCCTTTTACACTGGTTGCAACCTTGCAGCTACCTCTTTAAAGTTAAACAACGCAACGTCCTGATTTGTAGGACGACGAACAACAAATTAAAATTTACCTAGGTAGTAAACCAAACTGATTCACGTCCCTGTTCATGTCCTAGATACGTAAATAAATTGAATATCAAATTGTAAAACACTTCCTGCGTTAGTTATAGGTACAATGTCACGCGTTAGTGACAAAGATATACTTGCTTAATTCGCAGACTAGGATAGAACCGCGGTAGATCAGTTGGTAGTGTCATCGGCAGTATAGATTCTGAAGGTCGCAGATCCATACCCTGCCTGCGCTGAAAAATATTGCAAGTTTTTCTGAATCATTAATAAATTTTACAGTTATGATTACGATAGATACCTAGGTGGGCGTAGGTGGTGTTCGCAACGTTTTATATGATTTTACATACAGATTTAATATTTTTAACCGATATTAAAACAGCAGCATTACATACATGTTAAAAATCTACGGAATTTCAATTTACTTGTTTATTTGAATTCCATCGCTGTTATTGATGCGGGTAATGAATTACTGAATACCGATGATACGCCCCCACGCTTTTACGTAAACTGAATGTAGTTAATTAATCACTTCCTGCTTCCGGTGAAATATTTCAAAAAGAAAGAACGTAGGTAGGACGCGTCATAAAATATTCGACCGAAAATACATACGTATATTACGCCTATATTCCTTGCGGGGTACGCAGAGCGCAAAGGCTGTAAAAACGTAAAATATTAACACGTCTGAAATAAGTAAGAGAGCAATAGGTACACAACAACTCTAAAATCCCTTAGTCGCTTTTTACGATATCCTCGGGAAAGAAATGGGGTGATGCTATTCTAAGCTGGCACTGCACATTATTCCATAGAAAATGGTCATAAAATTCTGAAAAAAAATATTGTGCTATCGAGAATCTAAGAGAGTCTTATTCGTTTTCAAGATGAAGTTCGCTCAATAAAAAAAAAACCAATGTAACCTCTATTCGAATCTGATTATTAATATTATTTCAAAAGTATTTAAGTCATTTTCAAATTTTTGATGCAAAAATTCAAAAATTTAGAAAAAAAAAAATTCTAGTGAAAATCGTTGATTTAGATGTTGCAACATCGTTTTTCTAGTTTCTATGTCGAAAAACCGTTATATCTCGCAAAAATCAGAGTAAAAAGTGATTGGCTGTTTCTTTCTTACACAGCGTAGATGAATGGGAGCAACTTTTCAAGACCACAAGCCTTTAATGCAAATTTTGTGATGAACATATTTTGTTGAATATTATTTGAAGGGTAATAACTGCACCCCAGAAAAGTATGCAATTTACTTAGATCTATTTTTTCTCACTAAAGTTAAATAGCCATGTACATTAAAGAGAAAAAGACTTTATGTGGGACAATAATAGACCGGAAATGCTGAGATAAAAGTATCTCTTTTATGAGAAAAAACATACAGAAACACAAGACTTGTCCGTGATTACAAGCTATTTACAGCTTTGCACAATACCTACGTACCTACTTATTTACACTGGTTCTGCAGGACTTCCGGAACAAGTTCGATGGCAAGTTTCGAGATTTCTAACTCTCTTAGCAGTCTTAGCAAGGAATAGTTTAGATGGAACCTTATGAATGACAAATTGAAAACTGAAAAACTATCCCCGATCATAATTTACGAATAAAGCGCCCTGAAACCCAACCTACAGCTTATCTGCGAAATTTCAAAAGCATTCTTAAACTTAAGTTTCAGTCATTAGTATTTTATAGTATCCGGGTGTTTATGTACGCGCCATTTCTGATTGCAACGAGATTTTCATGGCCTCGTTCTAGTTAAGTTCCTTATGAGGCCTTTTCTATGACAGCAATTAAAAAAAATCTGATACTTAGTAGTGCTAGCAACAGAACAGATGATGCACGCAAACGCTCGCAATGTCTATAACAAAACTTGCGTTTTAGTACTAGTGTGGTCTATGATTTTTTTTACATGCATTTCCGAACTACCAAAATTTCTTTCCTTTTTCTTAAAACACACTTACTGATTTGATTATCTTGCATGAACTAAATAATCGTTGCCAAAAATGCCAGTGCATGTCATTCAGCCCCATCTATTTATCGCTGATTTTACTAACTACTAACTAAGTACTAATTTTTAGTAGCTGTCAGAAAAGGCCTCATTGCTCTAAAGTATGCTAACTCGTTTGTTTTTTAGCAGCTTGTTTTTTTCGTAGAATCCCCTGAAGTGATTAGGGTATTGTGCAACGCGTGTGCGCGCGCGCCGGTGCAAGTGTGACGTCACGAGCTTTCACTCGGCGCCGGCGCCGCCGGTAGAGCTGCAGGGCTGCCAGAATTGGCTGGCTTTACTTAGTTTCTTTTTTCATACAAGGGGAAATAAATGGTGCAAAAAGATGAACAATTATTCAATTACATATTTGCGATGCAAACAGTAAGAAAAGAACTATGATAATATAATAGCATCAGCCGATTTTTTGTCTTATGTAGGCGTCGTAAGAGGCGACTTTAATAAAGGGTAAAACCTAGGAATAGGCACAAAACACCCCGCCTGCTGTCTATGATGATTGATGGCGGTCGTTACACAACCATGTCAGAGGCCTGCTACTTGCAGTAGGCGGTTGAAAAACTCCTCTTGACACCAGGGTTCATCGGGTTGTTGAACGACTCGGTGTCCTACACGAAGAGAGAGACCCCACCTGCCAAGTGTAACTAATAAGTACAACTCTATTAAGATAGGTCCTTGTCCGACTACTGCTCTGTTTGTGGCTTTTGTTGATAATGACGATTACATAAACCTACCTACTCAGACTTTTCTTCAATTTATAATTATCCAATTTGTCAACCATGTTCTGTTGCTAGGCCAGCACTGGCACCGACCGTTGCTCTCTGTGAAAGCGACCAAGCCATGCTCATTATTTTATTACTGGAATCTTAGCGTGTTGTTTATAGAGGTACTTTGACTCTACTTAACGTAAAATATATCACTTTACAATTTATGATTAAAACTTAAGTACTTTCTAAATCTAACACTCTTGCTTCTAATAATGTTTAAATTCCTAAATGGCATTCATCCATATAAAGTTCGTCGTTCAGCCGCTGGAATACTAGAAGACATGTCAACAAAGAAAAATTAACCTTATGTATGAAAAATAGCACTAACATGATTTTGTTAGCTGTCAATAAAGCTTATTCGGACTGCCATACTGTAATGATGTAACGAAGAAAACAAAAGATGTATCTAGTTAATTTTTCATTCATAATATTGTTTTGTTGCTTTAATCTTTTGTTTTTGGTCAATTATGTAGATAGGTAGGTGAATGCACATAATATTTTGAGTCTCTCGTGCAAACCCAAAGCAAACCGAAAGTACGAGTCGATGCTGCCGGAAACTCCTGCATGCTAGAAACTCATGCATATCATATCAATGCCTGCATGACAATAACAAATAAAGCGTTTTTGTGTGACTGGAATGTGTTACACCAACAACTATTATCTGCCTTCCTTAATGCAGCAATATTTACTGAATCGTGAAACGCCATTTTCAGTTTTTCGCTAGCAAGAACAAAATAGTCGCAATCGCAACTATATTTTTACATTCATAATGTACGAGATATACGACTGTACTCTGCGTATATGTTTTCCTTACTAAAATTCATATATTTTCCATAAAAGTCGTGGAATATTCCTATAACTTTTTTCCTTCGTGAAGTATATTTTTTGCTTATTATCCTACACGATTCAGGATCTACGCAGTCACCCGCGATAGTTATCGTCAGCGTCAGCGGTGATTTGAATAAGCAGGTACCACTCGCTCGCTACGTGGATAATAATAGAGTATCTTCATTTAAATCTGTGGCTAACTGCGGTTTTCCTTATGTAGATACGTACGTTGTAGTTATATAAGCATAAGTGTATGTAGTTGTGTTTGTAGGTAGATACGAGTAAGTGCTCTAACAGGATCTTCCAATTTATTTTAAGTATTTTTTTCATATTATAATTAAATTACCTCCTCATTGGATGCTAAGTTTACAATTAACAATAATGTTTTCATTGGTCTGTCGTATATAAATAGTTATTGTTTTTATAAATATTATAGTAATAATTGATATCGAAGATAGAGCATTCACCATTGTTAGAGTAACTGAAGGTAAAATAGTTCAAGGGTTGTCGTTGTGTTTGTAGGTAGATACGAGTAAGTGCTCAACTAGGATCTTCCAATTTATTTTAAGTATTTTTTCATATAATTAAATGACCTCCTTATTCGATGCTAAGTTTACAAACAATAATGTTTTCATTGTTTTTTGTAGAGTATTGTTTATAAATATTATAGAAGTAGGTCATTGGATACTATCGATTGTGTAAAAATAATACTGAATAAAGATAGAGCATCGTTAGCATTTACCATTGTTAAAGCTATGGTTAAAGTTACTGAAGGCATCATAATTCTAAACAAAAACCTATTAAAATGCAACGTGCTTACGTATCTAAACTGGTTTTTAAACTGATCGTAAATATCTTTTCTATCTGAAGTTATATCCTGTTTCATACCATTATTTATAATTATTTGAAACTTTGAATAAAATGCCATGCTTGGGAAATATTTCTTAATGCATGATGGATGGGCCACCCTAGAAAACAATTAGATTACAGAAAGATATTTACTAAAAAACAGCAGAATTCCTTAGTGGTTCTATCTTTTATCAATTTTCAATTATGTTTTCAAACATATGGGTATATTCGGTAAAATCTTGCTAGTGACCGATAGCGAAAACTCATAACTGGCTGGTGATAAGGAACAACTTTCCCTAAGGAACACAGGTCAAATTTTGTATGGGAGATCCTAATTTTTTTCATATATCGACCTATGTTCCTTAGGGAAAGATGTTCCTTATCACCAGCGGGTTTTAAGTTTTTGCGATCCGTCACTAGTAAAATTTCACCCTATATAGCTCACTTTATGTTCCTTAAACTTGTGTTTATTGATGAACAAAGATCTTTATTTATTTACTCAGTGTTAGAGGTTTTTGCAAAAGGATGATTGAGGCAATCGGACTAACAGGTTGATTGAGTGATGGGTATCTATCGAAATGTCGACAATATTTACAAACGCGGGGCGAGGAACAATGGCGGCTGCGCGGGCGCATTGTTTGCGTAGGATGTCCGAGCCATTGTCGGCGGCAAACAGCACAGAACGAGATCTCACATTCTTGTTTCATACTAGGGATGCTAGGAAACCAGGAGTGACCACAGGTCAAAGGACATCATAATCGACCACACAGCACATTACTTACATGGTCTTGACTTCCTGTTAACTTACAAATTGTCGGCGGCAAACAGCACAGAACGACATTTCACATTCTTGTTTCGTACGTCTAGGGATGCTTGGCTGAAAACCAGGAGTGACCACAGGTCAAAATACATCATAATCGACCACACTACACATTTCTCACATGGTCTTGATCTTGACTTTCTTTTGACTGGTGAACGTTTCTCGACTACACACTCACTACACATTTCTCGACTTCCTGTTGCCTAATGAACAGTGATAGGTCCTTAATAGTGGCTAGGTTTGCGTCTTACTACTGCTTGGTATACCATGGGACTGCATAATATAAATGTGTGATGCGTTATAAATGTGTTTGAATTTTACTATCGTTTCTTTTTTCTATCGTAGTGTAGTTTTGCTACTTTATTCTTAGGTACCTTTTTGGGATACTGGACGAGCTCATCTGCTCAAAAATATTAACTTAAGCTCTATCCCAATATAATTCGAAAGAAATCCATTATTAATTTAAAAGAACAATTAGTTATTTACTTAAATCTAGCATACAAAAGCCTGCCATGTCCAGCTTTAGCTAGACGTCTGACAACCCTAACTACAAACACAGTTTTTTTTTCACCAAGAGTTGAATTTCATTATCTTATTAGCAAAACATCGGCTCGTATTATGGAAACAACACGGTTCAATTCACTCATGCAAGATGAATGTTTCATTGAAAAAACGCGTGTTATGTTATGATATGAGAAAAAATACAATCCTGAGGTGAATTCTAAGAGTCATGTTTTCCATTTTCTGTGATTCAAATTGAGATACATCTCTATGAATTCAAAAGAGTGATACTTATTTCCATGCACCAGGCTTAGACCACAAAATAGAGAGTTTACAGAAAGTTCACTCGGCCTTATTTCGGACTTTTGCGATTGGCAATTGTTACATTCAGTCAGGGTTGCTTCTGTCAAAAATCTCTAAGTAAAAAAAAATACTAAACAGCAAAATCTGATAAAGAAAGTCTTCTGATTCTAAGCCAATTTTAAATTCAAGAAATATGACGTTCGTGTCAACCAACTTCTTAGTTACCTTGATTTCCCCGGTTATTTTCAGTTAAAATCAGTAAGCGTCAAAATCGTCGCTAGTACTGAGTGAGCCATCTGTATAGGCGCTCCAAGCGCCATTTCCCTAATTTGTGCTAATAGACTGAGAGATCCATTGTTTAAGAAAAACTTCTTGCTGTTGCAGAAAATCGACGATGTCCCCAAGAACGAGGCTCCGAACTCGAGCGACGAGAGCTCAGACTCTGACAGCTCAGCGGAGGAGGAAGACGAGCTCGACGCCATCAGGCCGATGCTGAAGCTGCCCATCCAGTTCGACCTTGACGAGCTTGCTGGAGCCTTCCTCGCCAACAACCAACAGAAGTAAGTTGACTACTAAACCGAGCGGCAGGAGCGAAAATAGTTCTGGACTCAAGTTAAAACGGCAGACAATACTGTCTTCCTTTCGATTGGTGAAAATACTTACACGACATGAAGAAGACATAAAGCTGGAGTTGATATTGACTGAAAAAGTTTTGATCTTTTTTTCATGCGTCATAGGGCTTGCGCCAATTTTTCGTGCGTTGCGTGTCCCCACTAGGTGTGTGTGCCTACTAGGTGTTTTCAGTGTGTAGGTATGTAAAGTCCTTGCAGTTTTCTTTTTGTCTTTTTACCTCAGTACCTCATTTTACCAGAAGATTCACTCAAAATGACTAGGCAGACTGTCAGCGTTAAGAAATCTCAGTACAGATTCTTATTGTAGTAAACATCGCTGAGTCATCTCATCGCATCACACACTCACTATTTTGTTTACAATACCTATGTTACGTCTGCCTACATTAGTGACGCATCGAAGAGAAAGACCCCAGTTCATTTGCTGTGCCTAGCTAAGACGAAACAGTTTCACTTTCATATTGCCGAACAGTATTGTACTAACAAACGCCCGAGTGAAATCCAAATTGTCTGGCAAACTAGTTTATAACAACTGTACAGTTAAGTCCTAATGCTATTGAGATGAGCTTTGGAGTTTCCTTTTCGGTGTAACATATTGGAACAACTAATAGGATTTTCGACCTTAGAGATTTTAGTTTTAGTATTTTATACTTATTATTTAGACACTATTCTAAATTTTATTTTTGTATGGTACCTGGTCTACACAAATGTCGGTTGGTTGCAAGTTTTTTTTGTAATACGTAAATATGTAGTTAGGTTAGGTACTCTCAATTACTCCCAAAAATTGACTCGGTTTGCTGGAAACTTTCTCATATTAAACCAATAGTCACTTATTTCGGAAAAGTCACTTAGATTATGAGGGACATGAAAGTACCTAGGTATAGCTCTTAATTATTAAAAATATGCATCATTAAAAAATAAAAATACCTTTTTCTGGTACCTACATATTGAAGAGCTGATATTTATCACGAGATAACACACCTAAACCTATTTTTTGCTGCGCAAAAACAACCAAAATCCATCGGAAAATTGTTAGCAGTGCATAGGTACAAAAATAAATAATATCTAAGTACAGTATCAACATACCTAATAGAAATCGTGACCGTTTGCCGCCCGGCCTGATCCTTAGGAAGCTCTCATACTCGTAGTACCTACATGCGGATTAGTGCGGCCCGGCCTCGTTAGATCCGATCAAATTGGATGATACTCTGAGGTCACACGAGCCGATAGAGGTCAAATTCAACACTCATCTCAACTTACTCACTCCTATAACTTTCAAACGACTTCGGGTAATAAATGTTAAAAACGAACTTGGAAAATTAATGAGGTCTCTGGGGGTTAGAGTATTTGGATGCGGCGATCTGTCAATATCTCTTTGTTTGAGATACTTTAGATAAAAACTATTTTATCACAATAAAATATTTGTCTCGTTGCCCCACGGTAGAATAATACAGTACGAGCTTTTAAAATAGACATTTTAATCGAATATTTTCTTTGTAATGCAGCATATTTAAACGCAACGTTATCCAACCATTTGTTCTGAATTTCATGATCATAATAACAGTTGCATTGCCAACAAAAACTTTGCTTATTGCCTCCCGGCTTACAAGATAGTAGAAAACCTCGCCCACAAGTGGATCCATTTATATGACACACGCATATTTTATTTCTAAAATTATTATTTGTTCAATTCCAGGGGCCGCATGAACTGCGTGGTGGAACGCCGCCGTGATGACCCTATCGAGAGAAGATTCCCCTTCAACATCCTTGGCGCCTTCGCCCCACGCAGCGCGCACGCCGAGCGCATTGCCATCATCTGCCACGGAGGGGACGAGCCTAGGTAAGCTATACCTACCTCCTTCACACCATTGACAGAAGATTCCCCTTCAACATCCTGTGCGCCTTTACAGCGCACACGCCGAGCGTATCGCCATCATCTGCCACGGAGGCGACGAGCCTAGGTAAGCTATACCTACCCCCTTCACACCTTCGAGAGAAGATTCCCCTTCAACATCCTCGGCGCCTTTACAGCACACACGCCGAGCGTATTGCCATCATCTGCCATGGAGGAGACGAGCCTAGGTAAGCTATACCTACCTCCTTCGCCCCATCGAGAGGAGATTCCCCTTCAACATTCTCGGCGCCTTCGCCCCACGCAGCGCACACGCCGAGCGTATTGCCATCATCTGCCACGGAGAAGGCGGGCCTATGTAAGTTATACCTACCTCCTTCACCCCATGAAGATTCCCCTTCAACATCCTCGGCGCCTTCGCCCCACGCAGCGCACACGCAGAGCGTATTGCCATCATCTGCCGCGGGGGTGACGAGCCTAGGTAAGCTATACCTACCTCCTTCACCCCATCGAGAGAAGATTCCCCTTCAACATCCTCGGCGCCTTCGCCCCACGCAGTGCCCATGCCGAGCGTATCGCCATCATCTGCCACGGAGGCGACGAGCCTAGGTAAGCTATACCTACCTCCTGCTTCCCATCGAGAGGAGATTCCTCTTAGACATCATCAGCGCCTTTCAGTGCCCACGCAGAGCGTATTGCCATCATCTGCCACGGATTGGACGAGCCTAGGTAAGCTACACCTACCTACCTTCATCACCCCAACGAGAGAAGATTCCCCTTCAACATCCTCGGCGCCTTCGCCCCACGCAGCGCGCACGCCGACCGTATTGCGATCATCTGCCACGGAGGCGACGAGCCTAGGTAAGCTATACCTACCTCCTTCACCCCATCGAAGATCCTTCTTCAACATCCTCGGTGCCTTCGCCCCACGCAGCGCACACGCCGAGCGCATTGCCATCATCTGCCACGGAGGGGACGAGCCTAGGTAAGCTATACCTACCCCCTTCAAACCATCGAGAGAAGATTCCCCTTCAACATCCTCGGTGCCTTCATATTGCCATCATCTGCCACAGAGGGGACGAGCGAGCCTAGGTAAGCTATACCTACCTCCTTCACCCCATCGAGAGAAAATTCCCCTTCAACATCCTCGGTGCCTTCATATTGCATGAGATTCGGCATCTTCGCCCATCTGCCACGAAGGTGACGAGCCTTGGTAAGCCGTATATCACATAAATTCGGGGTACGTAGGCAAGGTACGCCATACACAAGGCAAGATCTCACATTTTCACTGCACAGTTGTCTACACCAGCCACCTTCTTTGGAAACCTAGCACAATTTTCTACCGCAGGCAGGATTTGTTTGTACCTGCGATCTTCGGCATCTATACTCTGGCGAGGAAGACGTCCAATGCCAGGTACGTTAAACATAAATAACCTGTTTACTAATGACTACTACTACTACTCTATCTAGCTTTATCATATTCTTTGCGTGTTTAATTTCCTAAAGTGAGTTTTGAATTAGAAAAATAATAGCTTAGTTTATTCACTCTTGAGATTGCAAATGTGTGTGTACTTTTACAAAGCTTGAGTCTTGAAAAATATGTACCATTTGCCGTTGCGTTTTGCAATTTTGGAAGGAGGCATCTGAGGAATTTGAAATTAAAATTATAAACAATGACTACATTATTCAGTCTGAATTCAATTTGTCTTCTGCTATGTTAGATCGGTACGTGTGGTATGATGGAATCCATTAATTTTCAAGTTTTGCATATGTTAATGACAAGATCGCTCGCTTTAACCTTTGTAGCGTTTGACATTTCAGCAACCTTGCATAACAAATTGGTTTGGTTTTGATCGAGATCATTAATTATACGGTACGGTACCTGCTCTTTATCTTACATAAGTAAATTAAATATCTGCGTAACTGTATTTTTTTTTCCGAGAACAAATCATTTTCCTGGTAGTGGTTTCTTATTTTCTACCTAAATAGATTTTCATAAGATAACTTATAACAGCAATGTTAAAATTATACGACATCGTGGTTGTAAAAGTGCCGTGTGGTGCCGGCTTAGAATAGCATCACCCCATATATTTCCCATGGGTGTCGTAAAAAGCGACTAAGGGATTTGAGAGTTGATGTGTACTGCAATTTTAAGCGACAAGCTGACAACCTGTTACTATGGTGATACACAGTCATCAACTATTGTCAGACGTGGTGTAAGTAAACGTCCGCTCTGATCTGCCTACCCCACAAGGGACGGATATAATTAATATATAGGGTGATTGGAAATTCGATGCATTCCCTGAAGGTGGTTAGAGGGGGGGCCATTTCCAACATATTCTTCCATGGAACCAGGGGTCGGAAATGATTGGTTACAAAATTATTAGGACTTTTGATTTTTTAAAGAAAATTTCCCGATTTCAACTTTAAAAGTCATGCGAAAGCTAGCCAAACCGTTTTATGCATAGTTTTTTGACATGATCTCATAGTGAATGAATAGGACAATCATTTTAGTTACAAGTTTAGTTAGAAATACTCTTCTTTTTTAAAATACAGCGCCAAAACAAGAAAATATTTTGGTGGAAAGGGATTTTTTTCAACATTCATAGTAATCTACTGTAAAAAATCACTATGGAATAATCCGTAAAAACTTCATAACAGAGTTCTCTGTTGCATTAGCTAACCAAAAAGGTACAATAATCTACAATCAAACATGTTTTCATAAAAATAATTAGCATTAATGCAAAAAGCGGCGTGCGAAACAAGGCAATTGACTATGGTCGGTCGACTACGCCAAAGTCAGCAAATGCTGTTTAGACAACTTTTTCAAGTATTTTCGTGGTCTAATGGATGGAGCATTCCCCTCAGGAGTCTGTGGTTCCAAATTCGATTCCCGTGAGTTGACCTACAAGGTTGATATTCAACACTTTGTGAATTTTTCCCAGTTTGGTTTAAAAAATCACGTTGAACCACCTGATTGTCCGTAAGAAAATATCGTGCTCCGGAGGGCATATTAAACCATCGGCCTCGATTGATGTCTAATAAACGCAGACGGTGGTTGTAACACTACCATAGCAGAGGTCTAATACTTGTAGAAGGTGGTTTAAAAACTCCGACAAAGATTTATCATTTCAGTTTTTTAGGCTGTTTAAAGCTCAGGAGCTCCATTTCTGAATTGTCGTAATCCAAATCCGTGCACGGAAATCTAAAACGAGTGGTCTAACCATTCGTATTACACGTTCTACTACTCGACACTTTAAATGTTAAGGGTTTGTGAATTTATTAGGGTGTGCATAAATTAATAAGTTTAGTAGAACATGTGATACGAGCACAATTAGTAGCAGATTTTCGCACGATTAGGATTACGACAATTCAGAAATGGAGCTCCTGAGCTTTAAACAGCCTAAAAAACTGAAATGATAAATCTTTGTCGGAGTTTTTAAACCACCTACTACAAGTATTAGACCTCTGCTATGTAGTGTTACCGTCTGCGTTTATTAGACATCAATCGAGGCCGATGGTTTAATATGCCCTCCGGAGCACGATATTTTCTTGCGGACAATCAGGTGGTTCAACGTGATTTTTAAACCAAACTGGGAAAATTCACAAAGTGTTGAATATCAACCTTGTAGGTCAACTCACGGAATCGAACCTGGAACCACAGACTCCTGAGGGGAATGCTCCACCCATTAGACCACGAAAATACTTGAAAAGTTGTCTAAACAGCATTTGCTGACTTTGGCGTAGTCGACCGACCATAGTCAATTGCCTTGTTTCGCACGCCGCTTTTTGCATTAATGCTAATTATTTTATGAAAACATGTTTGATTGTAGATTATTGTACCTTTCGGTTAGCTAATGAAACAGAGAACTCTGTTATGAAGTTTTACGGATTATTCCATAGTGATTTTTACAGTAGATTACCATGAATGTTGAAAAATCCTTTCCACCAAAATATTTTCTTGTTTTGGCGCTGTATTTTAAAAAAGAAGTATTTCTAACTAAACTTGTAACTAAAATGATTGTCCTATTCATTCACTATGAGATCATGTCAAAAACTATGCATAAAACGGTTTGGCTAGCATGACTTTGTTGAAATCGGGAAATTTTCTTTAAA
Source organism: Phthorimaea operculella (assembly GCA_024500475.1). Lineage (NCBI taxonomy): Eukaryota > Metazoa > Arthropoda > Insecta > Lepidoptera > Gelechiidae > Phthorimaea > Phthorimaea operculella. The sequence continues at coordinate 2,071,346 of JANFCV010000009.1, forward strand.
AAATCAAAAGTCCTAATAATTTTGTAACCAATCATTTCCGACCCCTGGTTCCATGGAAGAATATGTTGGAAATGGCCCCCCCTCTAACCACCTTCAGGGAATGCATCGAATTTCCAATCACCCTGTATGTATGGCATATATGTACGTAAATACCTAAGCAAGTAGATTCGTTAGACTATTTCCTCCATTGACACCTAGGTATTATTGATCGTCTTCATCTGTAGAAAAGTTTTCTCAAGTGGTTTATGACGAGAATTCTTACTCGTAAATGCTGAAAAATATTTTCATATGGCAAGTCAATATTAGCTGCTTTACGGGGCCTCTATTCCGCTCTTCTTGGAATTTTATTGTTACCACTCGTGATGTGAGTAGGGATGCAAAAATTATCCAACTATCGATATATCGATATCGTGCAAGGACATATCGACATATTTACGATATTTCATAAAACTTGAATATGTACATTATTTAAGAAATATATTTTTTGGTAAATTATTCAAAACTCTATGGCTGCTCGCACACCCAGCGCACATTTCGTCAGTTTTGTACTTACACAACATAGTCCATGGGCACATCTAGGCAGGATACCTACGTCATGTCATGGCAGCATCATGTTGCCAGTAAAAAAAAATTACCTACTCTTATGGAGTTTGATGGGGTAGATTAGATTTGATGTTTGATTTCAATACATACATACGTATATCACGCTTATATCCCTTGCGGGGTAGGCAGAGCGTAAAAATATGGGGTGATGCTAATCTAAACCAGCACCACAAGGCAATGATTGATTGATTGATTTCAATATATTGAGATTTTTCGAACTCGATATGTAAGACTCTTTGATATATCGATATTTACAGATATGATATCGATAATGTCGATAGGTATATCTTTACTTCCCTAGTTGTAAGTGCCGCAGCTACGACTCACAGGCGGAATAACTCCCCTATCATATGAAAAAGTAGAAATGGTAGAAATAATAAAAGAAAATTGTTATTACTGTCCAAAATAAAGAGTTAGAGAGATCTTCTTAGACTTTGAAATGTTACTGATATCTATATGTTACAGGCAAAACCCTTAACCAGTCAATAACGTTATTGACTGGAAAAACCAGTCAATAACGATATTGCCTAAGGGCCTCAGTCAAAACCCTTATTGACTGGTTTTATCTATTAAAAGCAGTCAATAACGATATTGACTGACGTGCCCAGTCAAAACCCTTAATAGGTACTTCTGCCCCGGTAGCAGCAACCTAGACTGGCTGGCTGACTGTCTCGATCGCCGGTTGTTATTCCTGAGGACATGCCCAAGTCGCAGACGGCTCTTCACTATCTAATGCTGACATTAGCGTATACGTGGCTTCACCTCCTAGATGTTATAGACTTCACGACGGTGGTTATTAGGCTCTCGCCTAGTTCAATCGGCGAGCGAGGCTGTAGGCTTTCTTCTAGCTGCGACCATCTAACTGTCCTGATGGTGATCTCAGACCAGCCAGGCAGTCTAGGTTGCTACCACCGGGTCGGACGTACCTATTAAGGGTTTTAAAAAAAAATCTAACGGTCCTGATGGTTACTATGCAGTAACCATTGCGTTGCGGTGAGTTTATGTGCGATGCGGCGGGTATCACTGGGTTGCGGTGTGTTTATGTGCAATGCGGCGGAAAACAGTACGGTGCGGAGAGTTTCGGTGTTCGATGCGGCGGGTAGCACTGAATTGCGGTGAGTTTATGTGCTTTGCGGCGGAAAGCAGTACGGTGCGGGAAGTATTGTTGTGTGTTGCGGCGGGTAGCGCTGAATTGCGGTGAGTTTATGTGCTTTGCGGCGGAAAGCAGTGCGGTGCGGGAAGTATTGTTGTGTGTTGCGGCGGGTAGCGCTGAATTGCGGTGAGTTTATGTGCTTTGCGGCGGAAAACAGTGCGGTGCGGGAAGTTTTGTTGTGTGTTGCGGCGGGTAGCGCTGAATTGCGGTGAGTTTATGTGCTTTGCGGCGGAAAGCAGTGCGGTGCGGGAAGTATTGTTGTGTGTTGCGGCGGGTAGCGCTGAATTGCGGTGAGTTTATGTGCTTTGCGGTGGAAAACAGTGCGGTGCGGAGAGTTCCGGTGTGCGATGCGGCGAGTAGCACTAATTTGCGGTGAGATTATGAGCAATGCGGCGGGTAGCACGGCGTTGCGGTGAGTTTATGTGCTATGCGGCGAAAAGCAGTGCGGTGCGGAGAGTTTCGATGTGCGATGCGGCGAGTAGCACTGATTTGCGGTGAGATTATGAGCGATGTGCGATTAGTTTATATGCGATGCGGCGGGTAGCAGTACGGTGCGGTGAGCTATGGTGCGATGCGGCGGGTAGGAGTGGTTACTGCATAGTAACCGTCAGGTTCGATATAATTATATTTTTTTAAATAAGATAGGCTCGCTTTTGTCTGCTATCTCACCAGCTGATAGAAGGAGTAATCCTAGTCAGCGACGCGATCCCCGGAGGTGGAATTGGGATAATCAGGTCGTGGGGCGATTACGCTCGCTTACTGAAATGCATCTTATAGAAGATAGAAGATGGAGGCAGTCAGAGTGAAAGTCTACTGTTTCGCTCGCCGGTGGCACTGAGCCCGAGTCCTCGAGTAACTACCGGGTGGTCTATGACTTCTGGGAGGGGAGGCCACGTATTTGCTGCCGTCAACATAAGTGAAGAGCCGTCTACGACTTGGGCATGTCCTTATGGAATAACAACCGGCGATCGAGACAGTAGACTTCCACTCTGGCAGCGACCATCTAACGGTTCTGATGGTGATCTAAGACCAACCAGGACATACCTATTAAGGGTTTTGACTAGGCACGTCAGTCAATAACGTTATTGACTGATTTTATTAGACAAAATCAGTCAATAAGGGTTTTGACTGAGTACCTTAGGCAATAACGTTATTGACTGGTTTTGCCAGTCATTAACGTTATTGACTGGTTAAGGGTTTTGACTGTAACATATACATATAATAAAACAGTAACAAGTATAAAGTCTGTACATGAAATAGATTCAAAAAAGGATTTTTGTTTTGGATTATGTTTAAGATAAAGATCTCAAAACAATAGCAAAAAAAAATTTTGTCTGTTTGTCTGTCTGTCTGTCTGTCTGTCTGTTTGGTTGTTATTCTTTAACGCAAAAAGTACTGATCAGATTGTTACCAAATTTTGTATCGTGGTAGCTTATTACTCGGGTCAACATTTAGGACACATTTTACTTCGGGAAAATCTCTCATTCCCACGGGAAAACGCAGCAAAGTTTTTTACAGTCTATCTTATTGACGGGGTATCGTTGAATAGGTCTTTCAAAAATAAGTGCAGGTTTCTTAGAAATAAAATCGATTAAATGTTTCTGTCTCGAGATATTTCCTTCTAATGATTAATTTGTAGTACATGTTTGCTTTGAGAAAATTAGTATGAAAACCTTCGTGGATACGAATGCTTGGTAGATTAAAAGTTAGGTGTAGTGTCTTTGTGGGTATTGTTGGTGGTATGTTATGTTGCCGTGTGATGCCGGCTTAGAATGTCATCACCCCATATCTTTCCGTGGGTGTCGTAAGAGGCGACTAAGGGATAAATTCATCCAGGGTTCATTCACTGGATGAATTTCATAATAGCATTTCAACATCTTGCATTGTGCTCACCTACCCGCCTGCCAAGCGTGGTGAGTATGGCACATAATACCCCCCTACTAGAGGGAGGACCATGTTCAGTTAGTGGACTTTATTGTGGCTGTTATAAGAATGTTATGGTAGTAACAAGAGAGTGAAACGTGAAAATAACAGCAAGAGCTACAGATGAGCCAGTGTTTTCGATACCAGGTTAAATAGTTGCTGATGCCCGAAAACGAGCATAACTAACTACATACAAAGTATGTATTTAATTTAATAATTAGGTACGTGTTGTTAATTACAAGAGAAATGTTGGTGTTAGCCTTTTTCCTAGCATGTAAGTGATAATACCGTGATACGTGTATGAACGTAACGTGTTATATAGGTAAATTATCACATTATTGACTGAGATTTTGTTATTTGTTTAGGTAGTTCTAATGTTATATTGCCGCAAGTTTGTTTTAACCGCCGTATTATAAGTACATTACGTCTAACTGTCTCTCAAAAACGCGGCTGTTTACATTGCAAAGGGTCATCGATAAGGCAATATAAACTGATAATGACATGTAAAGAAAATAAACCTTTGAGTGTGTATGTCTGCGTAGTCGTTTCTCTTCTTCTAATACTTAAAGTTAATTTGAAAGCTGTTATTTGGCCAAATTGGCTATAGATTTGGTGCAAACTAAAATATAACATCAATTAATGAAAATTCAGACTTTCTGCTCATAATAACTAGAAAGAGAGACTAGAAAAAAAAACTATACCCCAGAGTAATATGTCTGTTTCAGCCAGGGGTACCCTATTATATCTCAGCTTCTGGATCGACAGTTTGGATGTGGTATACGAGTACTCGACTCCGGTTTCCCGAGCTCCTGTCTATGTTTAAGTACCTTCCAGTAGAATCTTAGAACCTGTGTTCCTGTCTCAAACTCACCACATTCCTTTTCACTGCTGTTCCTACTTTCCCTTCTCTCCTAGATCCAACAAAAGCATCTCGCTCCTGCAAAATCTGTTTCGGCGAAACCCAATGCAGATAGTGCGAATGGGCTTGGTGGACTCGGCGACTCAGCAAGGCAAATTGGACAACCTAGGGCGAAGGTAGAGGGCGCTTGCAGTTACTGTCGGCCAGACACTGCATCCGACCTCTTCGTCAGTCGCAGCGGTTTTCCGTTCCACTGAATCGAGGAGGAGGACGACTAAGTGCTTGCACTTGCGTTTGCGCAAACGTCTGTGCACCTTAATATATCCTGTTCAACTGACCTAATGGACTACGATTTAGGATATAAAATCACCAATATCCGAATCAGTGTCGACTTGATTAGTAGTAGAAGTGGTCGCCATGGCCAAAATCGGTCGGAGAGATAATTATTTGGGAAGTGTACCTAAGTGTCCGAAAGGGTGTCAGTCTAACGATTCTAGCATTTTATAGAAATAATCGGTTATAAGTAAACCATTAAATTATAGCAAGCTTAACAAAAGTTTGCTAAGGTGATGAGCTTAATTCGTTCCTTTGAGTGCTACAAGAAGCATGGATGTAAAACTTTCGAAAATAACAGGCTATATTTCCTTGCCCTCTAACCCAAAACGCGATGTAAGTCCCGGCTAAACCCTTAGCGCAATAGAGCAGTCACACAATCACCATCTAGGTAAATATAAGTTAGCAAAAAACATGATCAACACGATTACCAAGTCATCGCAAGCGCCGCACTAAGTCTCGGGCTTCCAAGATTGTGTCAAAGATCTTTTAATCCTGGGGATACTCATATTCATACTCATATACTTATTTATTTTCCTTCAAACGGTACAATAATATCCTAGATTAGGAGGTATATCGTTTCACATTTGATGTCATTTGTAGGCACAGCATGCATGAGTAGAGCTGATTACCCGTCTGCGAACACCGCAGGCATCCCATCCTCAGAAACTTGACTCAGCCCTAGCCGCACATTTAACTTGTGGCTGATTTCAAAATCACTGATTAACAGTGTAACAACATGTAGATATAAATTAACTAACACAAAGCCCCTATCCACTTGCGTACAAAGTCGCGGGCACCAGCTAGTAAAATCTAAAAAGATTTATTTTATTTCAGTAAATTTTACTGGTACGGTGGTTTACTCGTAAGTAAATTTATTCATTGACTGGTACCACAGTCCTGTGCCTACTCATTATCATTATGAATACATAGTATAAAATTAAGTCAGTCGTTTTTTTAATAGTTTGAGTGATTCAAGAGGTAGGTGTATATGTATAACGCATTTTGGAAAAATGCATTTTTTGGAAAAATGAGTTGCAGCGACTGAAATCGCTAACGAGCCACTAGTCCTACTAATATTATAAAGGCGGATGTTTGTGTGTGTGTTTGTTACGACATCATGCAAAAACGGCTGATTAGATTGACATGAAATTTTGCACAAATATAGAAGAGCATCCAGAATAACACATAGGCTACTTTTTACCACGGAAAAATGTCTCATTCCTACGGTATCACGCATTTTCCAATATTTTTGAAATAGGTGGCGCGACTGAGCCGATTCGCGTTTTAGAAACTAACAGCGACATCTCTTGGTGAGTAACTAAGCCCAAATTGACTGAATGAATTAGAAGAATCACTAAGACGCGGGTGAAACCGCGGGACAGAAAGCTAGTATTCTATAAAAAGAACATAATGCCACTACCTCGACAAGTACAACCATTTATTATAGGTCAGTTATATCTACCTACTTCCTACAGCTAACCACTGATATAATAATTTCATTATTAGACATTTTATTTTTATTATGATTAAAAGTATTTTTTTAGAACGTTGACTGTAATAAATTTTTGGTCTGGATATATTGAAAGGTAAAATTAAGCACCTTATATACTTTCAAAGTTCCTGTACATTTTCCGAGCATGGTTGTAAACAACGTTATTATATTACTCAACCAATTTCTTAAAAATATTTTCCGAGCTGGCTCCGATTATTTTTCACGGAAAAATAACGTATTCGCGCCGGAAAATGCTAAATACCCCCGGGCGAGAGGAAAGAGTTTGTAAATAATATTGCGGGGTAGTTTGCACGGAATAAAATCTCGGAGTGTCACCCCCCGACACCCCGGGGTGAAGTTGGGGTCGCAAAATCCCGCCACCTGGGGCAGCCTAACTTAGTTCAACAACTGCCTTAGTAATTTACATGACTCTGTTAAGATTCCGCAGCCACTTGCCGCAAACCGACTTTAATATTTTAATAGTGTTTTCTACATCATTTTCTACCTAAATAGAGTGCCTAAGTAAATATTTTTTAAATGAAGCCCTGTAGTTAGGTACACTAAGTTTTCGTTTCGCGGATGTGTCATTCTTACACCCCCTATCAAACAATAAAAGTCCAATTTCTGTGATATGATATGATTTACAATTAGTATAGGTATATTGGTTTATTGAAATTATTTATTTATATGATAAGGATACTATTATTTTTGGAGAGTTTAATAACTTGCCGCGCAAGTCGCCGATTACCTTACCCTATGAAATAAGTAAAGAAATAATAATACTGGATTGAAATTATGACACATTGTATATAATTACCTATGTAAAAGAATATTGTTTATATTTCATTTTTCATTGCTGTTTGCAATGAACAATGAAGGTAAAATTAAAATCGATATATCTATTTTTGCGTATGACCTTTGCACATTATTACGTCAGTATCGGTTTTGCCCCACGCAGTGGTTCAGTTGACTAATAAACTGTGATCCTGTCGACATCTGAAATGGGTTTGGTATGCCCTCTGACATTTAACTTCTGTAATAGTAAATAGAACTCTCGTTCACAAAACTATATGTTTGCCGTTAAAAGTCTAAATGCTACAATTTCGTTTTTATGGCATGGCTTTCCAAGTATTTTTTTTATTTTTGGCAGCTTTCAGGTGAACACAATTTTACTTTCGTCCTTTTCACGCCAAGTTAGATTCCTACATGACGTCCTGCTGTCAAAAATCAAATAAACCCTTGGAAAGATTACAGCTCTAATTTGCTCAACTGATGCCGTTATTCTGGTTTTTATATCTACTGTGTTATGGTAAGTCCATTAAAATGGCGTCAGGTAAATAAACCGGCATCAAAATATTGAATTTCGAGTTAATCTGAGAGCTCATTCCCGGGTAAAACCAGCAGATTTGTCGGATAAGATTTGAGCTATTTTTCGTTTCATTGGTAAGTAAATTAGAATCAGCCAGGAGTCGGAAATAAGGAAGATTAAGGAATGATATACCTGTTTATTTATTTTTACGCTTGTATTCTTGTTTGTTTATATATTTTTTTAATCATCGGATAAATTCACGATTATCGAAAATCTTATTCATTATTATAACTTATTTTGGAGATCCAATCTATTGCTCGAACAATAGAATATAAGTAAGTATTAAATGGTGTGCCACTCACCAGAGGAAAACGTGCTTCGGATAGCACGTTGAGCCATCGATCCGGGTTGCCGTCTATGATTTAGATTTGGATACCTACTTATAGATTGAGATATTGTTACTCCGTGTTACTAAATATCAAAATTTCAGAAGAAGCATCAAAACGGCTATAACTGAAGAAGGTACTAAGTCAAGGTAATCATGAAACTGAAGAATTTCCCTCGAGGAACAGAGCTCGAAAAAAAAAATTACTCCCATAGGTACAAATTCGCCGATTAGCTGATTAAGGATCTTGATTTTTTGCCATACAAACCAGTATCATGTTTAACGCATCCAAACGTTAGCGTACCATGAAGAAACAATACTTTAACAATAACTTAACTAATTATCTAACTGCACAGCTAAAAATAAAAGATCTAGGCTGAAGAAGATCTTGGATAATTTAGTTTAAAAGTTATGCTAAAAGTACAGAAATAAGTTTTGTATGTCAAAGATGGCCGAATAATTTTAGTTACGTGAAGAACCCATAGATAGCGCTACGCGAAGAAAAAGGTGCTCTAATCTAGTCTCTATTTCATCTGATATTTTACTATGTAAACCATAAGATGGCGCTTTCTGTTTTTCTTTACTTTGAAACTTCTTATAAAAACCTTGTTGACCTACTTATCGGGTACTTTGTCGACTCGCACATTGGCACACTATGGAAACGCCAATATGATGACATATTCCTTATTAAACCCATAGATTAAACCACAGATAACAGCTATCAAACAGATGATTTTTACGACGGCCATTTCTTATCTTTCAAAAAAGAAAACTTTACTACTTTTCAAGAAGTTTTTGATCAAAATATAAAACAAATCAAACAAACCTATTTATGTACAAACTTATTTTTCTAGTTTGTGGACTATCACGCCAGTTGTCTTTGTCAACGTCAAGTCAAAGCGTCAGTTATTTAATTTATTGTTTTATTCCTTAGTTTTATTCTTTTTATTATTAATCTCAAGTTTTATTAAATTTAACTTCAGTTCTAAGCAAACAAGTTATTCGGAAGTTGTAGCAAGTGAGTTTTTCGTGATTTCAACGGACAGAATAGCCACGGATAAAGCAAAGAGCACAGCAATATTTTGTTGTACAGGCAGTGTTTGTTACAATATGTTAGCCACTTTATCCACTGAAAAGGTGTTGTGGGGAGTTAAAGTTGGGGACAGCAGCACCACATCGCTGCCCGCGAGCCACGACCAGCAAATCGGGCACCTAAGATAGACCTGTTTGCATGCACGCACGGGAACACTACAAACCAGTGAATTATGTAAGAACAGTGTATTCTCCAGTTACTTAAGATTTGTATTGCACGCTATAATAAACCTCTGGGGTTCAGTTGCCTTTAGGTACTCATAAATATGTTCATGATGATAACGTGAGCTTAGTGTTAGATACTTCCTTTACAACCAATTCATGCTTATTTTGTAAATATTGTTTGTTAATTCGAAAATTTTATACATTTGTTTTGAAGATGTTTTGAAGAATGAATAAAATTATGATAAAAATGGGAATGTTTATTTTCTTTTTATTTAATCGAAACTAAGAAAAAATGTATTGCGGTACAGTAAGGTAGTATAGTACTGTCATTCGAATAGGCCATATTTAACAGCTGTCCAATATGGCCTTATAACGAGTGACCGTACTACAAAAAGAGGTATAACCAAGGGGTACATAACCTATCATATTTCTGAACGGTTTTTTTTCTAAACGAACGTAGTAATCAGTAAGATTCTGATATATTATCTTCACTGGTAGTTTTTAATTAAAAAAAAACCTGGGATTCTATATGCTGGCACCTTTATATTGAGCGTCTCCTATCTGTCCCGTTAGGGACATATATATAAGTGATCTGGGCACATTGGTAATAGAAATAAAACATGTTTTTTTCTAGTTTTTTAATTATAATAAAAACAAGCAAGTATATAGAAATACAATAAGGATTGTTGTAATGTAACACATTTAGATGTTATATTCGTCCTTACAAATTAATTTCATATATTTTTTCGAGGATATACCTCTGCTACGGTCTTGCTGCAGTGCCCTTCTTTGCACCTTCCTGCAGGCTGGTCAGCAACCAACAAAACCAGCTCACTCGCTCCAATCAGGATACCTTAAAAGACAAGCAATAATTAATTAATTGAAAGGGGAAAAGTTCGTGTGGTAGCGTCTAATAATACTGCCACCCCTAGTCCACCTCAGGGTGATTCGTAAAACGCAACGCAGAGTTATGGACCTCGATTGAATATCTATCGACTATGGTCAACCCTTGGTCAACCGCATGGCCGCGATGATACCACCTACAGTAGTATTCCCAAAGAGGGTTGACGTCAGACAGGCGGCCGGCCATAAAACATAGCCAAATCCTTTTGCTATATGATTTTGTTTTTACAAGCAGAATTAGTTCAGTATACTCCAGTTGGAAATCCCATCTTCTTCTTCTTTTCGAGTGGGACACCGAGTCAACGAAGGACACAATTAACCCTGGTGTCAGAGTTTTTACGCCGCCTACTACCTACTGCTAGCAGGCCTCAGAATTACATCAAAAGTGCACTTACAGTTAGTCCGTTCCAAAAGACTTTAACCATGTTCATGCAGGAGAAATTATGATGGATCTGGTCGATCAATTGCGCCAACCAACCAATATTATCTTCAAATATACAGACAGTTTACTTACTATTGTATTTTTCTGAAAAATAATTTGGGTTTAGATTGTCAATATAAAAATAACATGTCAGTCACGAACAAGTCACGAACTGACGTGACATCTTTCACAGACTTATTTTGACGCTGATATTTCCATTTCATACCACCTTCAGAAAAGATTATTTTTAAAGAGTCCCTAATATTATGACATTTAAAATCTTATTCATAAATTCTTCGCGAGAAAAATGGTAATGATTTGACATCATAGACCTCCATATGATGACGTTACTCAGACTTTGACTGAGAAAGAAGTCAAATCGAGCGAATGTTTTTATGACACGGGAAATGAAGAGGTTCTTGGGAGAATAATATTACTTTTATTTTCTACAAATTTCTCCCTCAGGAAAACCCGTTGTTGTTGAGAGCAAAGGACCGCACAAATCATATTAACTTTTCATAAAATGCGAATTTATGGTACGGTGCGTATTTCAAGATTTTAAAGTAAGGGTTCCTAAATGACTGAAATGGGGGCGGCGGGGGTAGTGGGCCTAATCCACGGCATGATCCTTTACTATGGGAGACCCAATTTTACTTTTCATATTTCAACTTATGTTCCTTGGGGAAACTTGTTCACTTTCATGAGTATCTTCAGTATCTTGTCCGTCTTTCGGCTTGTTATACCCTTTTTGTTACACCCGGTAAGTATAGAGCCAGCATACCTACGCGGTACTGGTAAGGCGCACGAATGGTTAAAGTCGTACCTAGAAAATCGAACTCAATATGAATATTATAACACAACCAACAATATCAGTAAGCGTCAGAGACGTACCTGCTTGAAGTATTAGGCGGTCAACACAGTTGGAGTTCTTCGCGAAAAGAAGGCTTTTCAAGGCCCACTTACAAATGATCATTGTTTTCTCTTGTCGCAGGTCCATGAGCTTCCCTGAGCCGCAGTCCCAAGTGTTCGCCTTCCCTCTGTCCGGCCCGGTGAGGCTGCCTCTGCGGCCGCAGCCCGAGCAGCGCCCGGCGCCCGCGCAGGAGCCCCGCATGCCCTTCCCGCCCATGAGTCAGCACCGGCCCGGCCCCTTCCCGCTGCCCGTGAGTATACTGACTACAGAATTTATAAGGTCCGGTAAGGCTGCCTCTGCGGCCGCAGCCCGAGCAGCGCCCGGCGCCCGCGCAGGAGCCCCGCATGCCCTTCCCACCCATGAGTCAGCACCGGCCCGGACCCTTCCCGCTGCCCGTGAGTACAGACTATATCTAGAGCCCAGTGAGGCTGCCTCTGCGACTACATCCCTAACAACACGCTGCTCCTGCATAGGGCGCCCGCGCAGGAGCCCCGCATGCCCTTCCCACCCATGAGTCAGCACCGGCCCGGACCCTTCCCGCTGCCCGTGAGTACAGACTATAGGTGTTCTAGAGCCCAGTGAGGCTGCCTCTGCGACTACATCCCTAACAACACGCTGCTCCTGCATAGGGCGCCCGCGCAGGAGCCCCGCATGCCCTTCCCACCCATGAGTCAGCACCGGCCCGGACCCTTCCCGCTGCCCGTTAGTACAGACTATAGGTGTTCTAGAGCCCAGTGAGGCTGCCTCTGCGACTACATCCCTAACAACACGCTGCTCCTGCATAGGGCGCCCGCGCAGGAGCCCCGCATGCCCTTCCCACCCATGAGTCAGCACCGGCCCGGCCCCTTCCCGCTGCCCGTGAGTACAGCCTTCTGGTGTTCTAGTGCCCGTACCGGCCAATGGGCCTCTTCCCGCTACCTATGCCTGTCCAGCCTGTCAAAAAGTACAGATTGTAGTTGTTGTTAGGTCCAGTGAGGCTGGCTTTGCGGAATACCCTTGTCTCACATTAGCTAGGACGTGCGATGAGCCAGCGCATTGCCCAGCACTGGCCCGGTTAATGTCATGCCTTCTGTCCGGCCGGACCCGATGACGCAGCCTACTGTGGGCCTACTATTGCGTTAGCACAAAATTGGTAGCCCACATAATTTCTAAATCATATCTAGGTACCTACATTTTTTTAGGCACAAGTAAGGTAAGTAAGTACTTGATACTCATAATTATTGTGTCTGACATCCATCATCCAGAATTTCGTTTCAGCTGTTTCTGTTTTTTTGCAAACCAAAATTTAACGATGTTGCTCCACAATGCTGATTCAGCAAGACTGTGAAACTTTGTTCTCATCTCAAGATTTGTTGGAGCAAGAATGCCTTACGTAAATCATGTTCACCACAAAGGAAGTTTGTGCCGACATTATCTTTATTAGGGGTTTCCTTTTCCGCCGTAAAGGCTTGGAGGCGAACATAATAATTAATATTAATTTTGTTTTTAATGCTTGGAGAAATTAACGTTATTTATAATTTAGGTATTGTTTACTGGAGGTAGGTAAACGGTAAGTAAGGCAATTTCGAGTAATGAATCCCGGAAATGTGCCATTATAAATTATTCACAGAAGGCTTCACACTTTTAATTACTTTAAGTTGCGTCAAAAATATAAATTGTTAAGACCGCTATAAAGGAATTTCCGAAAATTGCCTTTATAAACATGAGAGTTTCTCGTAAACAGTTAAGTAAAAAGAAAATATTACTTATACATCTAGTCAGACATATCTTTATCTAAAAAATTATCAACAAAAATATTAACATTTCAGTGGCTAACATAGAATAAAGAAGGGAAATCTAAGACAACAAACTCAAAATTCTGAAAAAAGGGCTCAAATCAAGCGCGAGTTTTGAAGTTTATGTATACTGTATCAAAATGTTGATTTTACAAACAAATAGAGAATATCTTTAAAAACAATATTACCAATGTACGTTTTTCAATTTCATTCATAAATTTAGCTTAACATTACGTTTTCGCTGCCGTATCTTGACTGAACATCTTGCATTTTTAATGGCTCCTGTATGAAAAACTATCCATAGTATAACTTCAGAAAAAAAACATATGTTGTGAGAAGATGTATTTAATCAAATGGTAAAATAATAATTATTTATTTTTATTTTGTAAATTATTCTAAAAATATTCAAAAATCCCTATATAATTGGTGCAACGACAGTCAGAGATTTAGTAGCGCTTGTGCGCTTGTCGAGGTCGGGTCTATGTCACTCGTGCTTTTCCGCCACGCGAAAAATGACAACAGCTGACGTGACGTTGACCCTGGGTATTTTTTGAAATATAGGGAAATTCTTCAATCATTCTGTAATTTATAAGCGCTAAGAGTAGCACAGGACCGTGAGGAGTGTCGAAATAGAGTGCTGGTATAGATACAATGGGTGGATGTGGGCTGATGAAGATGATGATGATAATGATGATGTGGCTAGCTGTCGAATACTGCCTCAGTCGTTGAAATTTAAACTATTTGAAAACAACGACCACAAAATCTGAAACGGATTTTATTTTATTTTATTTGTGCTAAACCGGACTGTATTCAATCACTTTTCGGCGTCTGTCGAGGTACGAAAGAGAGACATTTAGCGCCTTATGTCCAACATACCGGTCGATTTGCAAGTTGGCTCCCAGAGCTACATTCATAGCTAAGCGAGAGTCACCGGGACAGAAAAAGGAGTGATCAAAGTTTTGTCTACCTCTAGACCCTCACCTGGACATCACCCTACAAAAGAAAATCTATCACAAAATTGCATATACGAGCAAGGAAACGCGGAGTTCTCCTAACCTGGAGCTCTGCTATTGAATTTTCGCAAGTTTGCTAATGATTGTGCTTGTATCACACGTTCAACTATAGGTACTTACCCATTCACACATAGGTACCCCTGACATAAGCAAATTCGAGTAGTATACGTAATACGGGTGGTTATTATATGGTTTTAGAAATTGGATCTTGCTCCAGGACCTTTTACTGAGGGCTGGAACCATTTTGAGAACAACTAGGCGCTAGTTATTGTAAATATAGGATGAAATTTTACTAATGACCGATAGCGAAAACTCAGAACCGGCTAGTGATAAGGAACAACTTTCCCCAAGGAACATAGGTCGAAATACGAAAAAAATTTTTGGGCCTCCCATACAAACTTTCCGATCAGCTGATTTCAGTTACCTACTATGGGAGGTCCAAAATTTTTTTTCGTATTTTGACCTATGTTCCTTGGGGAAAGTTATTCCTATATTTACAATAACTAGCGCCTAGTTGTTTTCAAAATGGTTCCAGCTAATTTAAACTCAATCAATCAGATAATTTTTTTTGGGCGAACAAATTATTATTTGAGTGACAATTAATTGCATGTTCATCATCTGCCTGCCGTTATCCCAATTTATTTAGGGTCGGCGAAACATGTCTTTTTCTTCCATTCATCTCTTTCAGCAGTCAAATCGTCACTTACGCCTTTATTTTTCATATCGTCTTTTATACAATCCATCCAAACTTTTTTAGGCCTTCCTCTTCTTCTGCGTCCATCCATACATTCATGTTCATTACTATCTTTGTTACATGCTCTTCATCCCTCCTCATGACATGCCCATATTGGTCATGTTATACCTACCAAGATACCTACTTAAAAACGGGCATATATTTTATTCGCACAAATATCGGGTTGCTTGATCGGGCTTGTAAGTTAGTTGGTCGGGTTGCTCTGGTTAGTCAGGTGGGTTTGATCGGGTTGGTCGGTTCGGGTTTGTCAGGTTGAGATGGTCGGGTTGATTCGGTGGGTGAAAGTGATAGAAATTTATTTAGCTTCTTCCGCACTAATTATGGCAGGTTATGCTGCTGAGTGAACCACACGAACGAGCGCAACTTAATGCAAATGTACTAGCGATGCACTTTACTAATACTGCAATCACCGTTTTACACTCTGCACGTGTTTCGCAGACTCTGGGCACAGTTTAGCGGACATCCATTCCTTAAAGTTTTACATACTTGTAACAGGGCCGAAGACTGAACGTGTTGGAACAATTAGAAATAATACGACATGGGTGTACTGGAATCATCTTCAACGAGCAGGTGAATGTTTCCTCTTCACCGTTGCTACGAGTTTTTTAGAACAACGAAAGTAGTTAAGCGAAACACGTGTAGAGTGTAAAACGTTAGTTGCAGTGTTGTCGATGTTTCACTTATGAGACTTGTCGTAATATAACAGGCTGCCTGAAACCGACACCGCTTAGCATGCTGTACTCTCTAGCGGTACCTATTGGTCCACTGGACGTTCGGTGAGAATTAGCCTGTGCAGAAGAGATACACAAACAAAAAACTGATCCTCAGCACACAGCTCACTACACAGCTACTCAATGCCTCCTGAACGCCTGAAAAGCCGCAGAAGCTTTTTGAGGTGTACGGCTTCTACAGACAGTGTTCCGCAAGAGGCAAGGAGCAGTTATGGAAAACACGTTGCCCAACTCCATCCGGGTTTATTTCACCGTTCGAGACTCTGCCGCGGGGCATAAATTACCGTGGTAAACCTGGAAATCGCTCAACCGATTGCGTATTCGGGTTAGCCGGTGCAGAGAAAACATGGTGAAATTTGGCTTCGCCGACAGCAACTCAACTCAAACTTTGGCACATTTACTGGCTTGCTCTCTGTTACCGGTCACCTACAGTAAAGAAGATCTGAACTTGGCGACTGATAATGCCATTGCTGTCGCCAAGTCCTGGCAGAACAAAGTCTAGTTAGTAGAAGTGCATCGCTAGTACATAGTACATTTGCATTAAGTTGCGGTCGTACGTGTGGTTCACTTAGCCATCGTAAGTGCGGAAGAAGCTTAACATATTTCTATCACTTTCTTCAAGATGGAGTTCCGCAAAGTAACGCCTGATACTATTAGTCACTTGATTCGGTGGGGTTGGTGAAGTTGGCCGGCTCTTTTGGGTCGGGTTGGTCGGGTGAGTCGCATCGGTCGGGTCCGGGCGGGTCGAGTCGGGTTGGTCGGGTCTGGTTAGTCAGGTCGTGGGTTCGTTAGATGTATTTTATTCACCCACTTCCTTTTTATATGCTCGTTTATTATCTTAGACGCCTACCTATTATTTTAGTCCTCCAGTAATTATTTATGTCACCCACCCAACACCCACTTATTTTTGTTGTCACCAGATTTGGATTTATGTCACCAGCAAATTTTCGGTTTTAAGTCACTCGTGGTTTTCGCCATTGTAATTTTAGCACCACTCGGTATAGTATTACAATATCCCGAAAATTTATTCTATCCTTAAAAAAGTAAGCATTTAGCAGACGGCGCTCGTTACAGAACTATGCTAAGGTTCATCGAATCGTTGAACAACTCGGTGTCCCACTCAAAAAAAAAGAAGATTACAGTTAATTACTAAGAAATAATTTGAAATATTTTTGATTGAGTTATATTTATAAAGCTACAGCTAAACTCATGATGATGCCTGGTTCGCCGGTCTCGCATAAAAACGACATCTAAATATGCATGTGCCAGTCTCCAATTCCACCTTCACTTATAGAGCGTGCGGAAAGTCATGCCGCTCCCGTATCGGCTTATACAGCCATAAAAAATTTTGCCTAAGACACTGAATAAATCGTCTGCCACAGACTTATGAGGCCAATGATGATGATGATGATGACAGCTAAAATAGTTTTATTGAGAGGCGCGTTTATTGTGGCTGAGTTAGAATCTTAGAGGTTAATAATGCTATTCAAGAGAAGCTCGTCTGCTGTAAGTTACAATGGATCTAATATGAACGTCATTGCTCGCATCTTCGGGCGATGATGTTTGAAACCTTTCGCATTCAGTATAATTGTTAAAATTAAACAATGAAAAAAAGACAAAAACGTGTTTTGTGAAAAAAATGTCTTATTATAAATTAACATGAAAAGTCAGAAAACAAAGCAATTTTATATAATATCTAGGAAGAATTTGATTATAAACTTTAACTTTTATATAACTTTGACTTAAACTAGTGCCTGGTTTTGATTAAAAACCTAATTTTATCATGATTCTGCGACTTATTGATTCATAATAATATATTGAATTAAAATAATAAAAATGAATTCATTTAAGTGCCTAAGTATGTCTTTTAACTATTTACCTTAATATTGGTCCCACCACACAATTTAAATCACTATTCAACACTTGATTAGCTATTTGCTATAGGAAAGAGCAACTTATTCTATGATAATGTTACCTTACCTTACGTACACTGCGCTCGCAAATTTGTCTGCCCAGAAGAGTGGCGGGATTAAAATTTACTCCCAATAATTATGTTATCTTGTGGCGAAGATAGTATTATTCAGATGCACTTTATTTGTGGCCATGTTAATAATTCGGTAGCTGTGCTATATTTTTAGAGGCAAAAATGTTAATAAAAAGATGCTTGTTTAATTAGTACCCCTGAAATTAACTACCTATCTAATATTTAGTATATTCTGCTCACTTACGATTATGAAGGGTGCAATAATCATACAATAGTTGTTCTATCTGTTGCTGTTTACCTTGCTATGTGGTGCCGGCTTAGAACAGCATCACCCCATTCCTATCCGCGGGTGTCGTATAATGCGACTAAGGGATATTCATCCAGGGAATGGGCAGTAGCGTTCACTGTAAATTGAACATCTTGCACTGCGCTAGCCAATCCGCTTGCAATACCCTCCAATTAGGGGAGACCCATGTCCAGCAGTGGACTGTTGTGGTTGTAGTAGTAGTAGTTGTTCTATTTAAAAAGATTATACAGATTGGGTACCATACTGCATCATAAACTTCATAACATTAAAACCACAATAAACCACCAAGAAAGCGCGACGGCGGCGAGGCAGACGACAGCGGGTCAAGATAATTTGGTTCTGGTCGGACGGGTCGCGGGCTGTCATCAAGTCGGCGAATTCCAAAATTCAGCTGGGTAAAATGTCAAATGGGCTCTTAAATATGTGGGACTCGACTTCCGCCATACGTCTATCGCTGTGATGTATAATTTATGATAGTGTTTTAATTGTTGAATGCCCCTGAAATTAATTTACAATAGGTATATCCAATTTTTTTTTCGGAATTAGGCTCAGAAATATATACGTGTATATTCGTTTAGGTTCAGAGGTATTATCTTTACGTAAATTTTAAAAAATATAGCATTTGTTGGTAACCTGACAATTAATAAAACAATTAATAATTAAATTACCTGAAAAGTTTATTACTTTCCATGAAATATAATTTCTATATCAAATGCTACTAAGAGTTGTTAGTAGTTTTCTAGCTCTCTAGTGACGCTAGTCAAGATTTATGGTCTAGATGCGCGCTAGTGCATTTCACAAATAGACTAGCATCTTAGTTCTTTATTTATTACTCAAACTTCGTACTTTTGAACTATCTAGTTAGTTTGTGAAGCGTATTTAATAGGAGATAACCAAGGTATCTGGGGGCACGGCAGTGCCCCCACCAAGTCGAGCTGAAAGAGGCACGGCCGTACCATCCTTTTCTCGAACCAGTTCAGGCTACTATCCTTTTCTCGAACCAGTTCAGGCCATTTTTAACCCCCCCATAACTCCCTTGTCGATAAGTTTAGAACCCTCATTTTAAAATATCTTATCCAGCACTGCATAGACACGATACATTTCAAATTTCATTTTATTTGGACCAGTAGTTTAGAAGTTATAGTTAGTCAAAGTTTCTTAATTTTCTGCCTGACTGACTGACTGACCGATCATCAAAATTCTAAGGTACTTCTAGCAGACTGAGGAGCTTGAAACTTAGAATACACCTTGTATTTAGTGTATGAATAAAGGGAAAACTATAACATTCTGCAAATTCGGTTGCAACCGCATAACTAACTTTGTATTTCCATACAAATGTATTGGATTACAAAGTTAACTTTGCGGATGGGCTTTGAGGAAATCTGCAGCTGAGGCTCAAGAAGTAGTTCCAGATAAGAGAAAGAGGAAGACTATCTACCTCTACAAAAAGAGATGAGATCCCACCAAAAACATTTACTTGTAAAAAGAATCAAGTCTCGCCTCTCAGTTCATCTACTGTAAAAAGTTGTGAGATCCATGTGATGCCAAGTCGGTTATTGATTTATTCAAGGACTACTTCAGGGAACTTTCATCTTAAGCTATTGCGTAATTAGGTAACAGGCATCATTTTACAGGAACTACCTATATCGTTATTTAAAATCTTTTTTATTTACTATAACTAGAATGACTTGGCAATCGCACACTATTTGCTTGTGAGATACGATGGTCTAGTGCGATGGCCGGGTCATTCTAGTTATTGTAAATATAAAAGTTTTTATATATCGATATAGTTACTGTAAGATGATATCTGTTACCTAATTACGCAATAACTTAAGATGAAAGTTCCCTAAAGTAGTCCTTGAATAAATCAATAACCGACTTGGCATCACATGGATCTCACAACTTTTTACAGTAGATGAACTGAGAGGTGAGACTTGGTTCTTTTTACAAGTAAATGTTTTTGGTGGGATCTAAATATTCAGAAGTTCTTTAAGAGCACGCAAAAAATTGTGTAAAATTTTGCTTGAGTAGAGCTCCGCTACCGGAGCATAACTTTTGAACTGTTTTTGGTGAAACGTAAACACCATATAACATAATATGTTAACTACCTATAATATAACGTACCTACTCGGAAGGTAACGTAAATGGTAGGTAACTTACTATTGGTTCCTGATTTGTACGTTATAGCACTTACTATCAAGTTATCAACTGGCAAGTGTGTTCGTAAGTCATATAGGCTGCAGTAGGCGCTACAATCAACTGGGCTTATGCTGTAAGACATTTCATTACAACCTGATGTAGGTAGACTTAC
Source organism: Phthorimaea operculella (assembly GCA_024500475.1). Classification (NCBI taxonomy): domain Eukaryota; kingdom Metazoa; phylum Arthropoda; class Insecta; order Lepidoptera; family Gelechiidae; genus Phthorimaea; species Phthorimaea operculella. The sequence continues at coordinate 2,091,772 of JANFCV010000009.1, forward strand.
GGGATATCCACATACACTAGACTTATACAGTTTGGTGCCGGCTTATAATTACATCACCTCATATCTTTCCCGTAAAAAGCAACTATAGGGTTTAAGGGTTGATACGAGTACCGACGTATTGCAATTTTAGGCGAAATGCTGACAACCTGTCATTATGGTGATACACAGTCTTTTGAATGACTCCCAAACTTTTGTTAGACGTGGAGTAAACGGCCGGTTTCTACACCCGTTTACGCTCTGCTTGCCCTGCAAGGGATATAGGCGTGACATTTAGCATGTTTGTATAATGTACTTATAGGTGAACTGAGTAAAATTCGCCTCTACTGTGCTGCATATAAATCAATCAGGAGTTAATAATAGCAATCACGGGCGGGTGCCCCAACTGAACCGCTTTCTCGGAACGGGATGGGTTCGGCCTTTAAAAGCTTTTTGTTTAAAATTAGGCGCCGAACTTTCTAAAGCTTTCGCCCATTTGCATATAATACTCTATAAAAGGTCTCTATACTTACAATGTCGATAGGTTTTCATTCCATCTAATGTTTTGTTTTGAATCTCTACATTTCAATCTTTGACATACTTTACGATTCTCATTATGAATACCAAAGTTCGTATGTTTTGGATTCGTTCGGTTTTGATTTCGGGCTTTTGCAATTTGATCCCCGAATTCAAATATCTGGTCTCGATGGCCTGGATGTTGTACTATGAGTACCCACTGATAGAATTAATCCAAATGAGGGCTGTGAGAGTGATCTTTTATGAGTTTAGTTGGTGCTAGAATGATGTATATTGTTCGCAAAAAAACCTTGTCACCTCTTTATCCCATTCGTAACAATTGTAGATTGTATAATAGAGGCGTAGTGTATGTTCGCTACTCTACTTAGTGGTACATTGTACTTGTATGCGCATTGTTTTATATCAAAGACTTCTCATAGAAGTAGCTGAGTGATTATAATTTATTTATTACCCTCCCTCCCTCGGCATAAATATTTAACATCACCCACGCCGTCTATCTAGTTATAATCGGTCGATACAAATAGGTAATTTGTGTTAACATTCATACATATTTTAGTTATTCATATGGAATGCATTTCAATAAATGTTTTATTGAACATTTTTATATGCAAAGAGCGTGTATCATAATATCTCATAACTTACCAGTTTTATGAATTTTGAAATCATTCAATATGAAAATTTATAATATGGATTCGGTGTGGAATAGAATTATAATAATATATCGGGTTCTTTGACGAGACCGACACATTTTTTATGGTGCGCCGACGAACGAAGAAATACCTACAAAGACTTTGTATGCACAAAAAATGTGAAAGGTGTCAGTTTTGTTTGGTCACCAAGAGGATAGGAAAGCCATTTCTCAAAGGTCCTTACAATATGTCGATAAACGGTAGTGGCGCGTTGGCGTTTTTGCTTTTTTCCTTGCCGATATTCTTGGCGACGATAAATTTAACTGAACTGGTACTTGGTCGAGAAATGTGTGCAAAAAAATCAGGCTTGCCGGTCATTGCCCCCGTGGGTCCAGAAGATGCATGTGCACGAATGCAATGCTTATGCAATCTCAGTATCAGGCTTTGAACGCCTGGGATTTTTTCGCCTTATTTTTTGTTTATTTTTATAAAAATTTCGAGCGCGCTGTTTTTGTAAATGTATTCGCATTTCGCAATCGTAAACATAAAACTCAAAAGCTATAAATTTATCGTTTTCGAATACCTTACTTTCTTTTCAGTATTGGCAAGTTTTATGAAGGTTAACGATAACTTTCTTCCAACTTTCTTTCTTTATATACCTAAGTAGGTATAGCACCTACCTACCAAATACAAGTACCTACTTAAAATAATATTGGTAAATTATTATAAACAGCCATCAGAATCGCTATACATTGTGCTATCTAAACCTGCGCAATGTATAGCGAAGCGACCTGTTGCTACTTGCAGTAGGCGGTTGAAAAATCTCTGACACCAAGATTCATCGAGTCGTTGAACAACTCAGTGTCCCACACGAAGAGGGTGGGATCTAACTTAAGGAATTATGGAATTTAAGAAAATTTTAACGTTATTAATGAAATATGAAGAAATTATTTTATTAAATTAGCTTTATAAAATTTTTATTAACCGTTATTGGAGCCCTTTGATTGGGTCGGGCTTCGATGGCGGGCGACTTACACAATAACATTTTAATTTCGCCACGGCTTGCCCTATTTAATAAACATCTTGTAGCGACAGACGTTGCGGCCGCAGGGTCGAAATCAGAAAGCTACGGAGATCAATTGTTTAGAAAAAGAGATACTTAGATCGTTAATAATTGATGAAAAATGCTTTATTTCTGTTGAAAGGTTTCTCAGTCTGTGTTTTTCTTAATGATATTATCATTTGCTGTAAAATTTAAGGCGTTTTTGCATGTGCGTTAGGACCGCGGGTGTACAAGTTAGGATTGAGCTGCTTATCTACAGGATGGTAGTACCTGCAGTGTACCTCAGTGTACCTCCAATGAAATCCAGTGTACCTCAGTTAATAAAAAGTTATTGGATGAAATATGTACACCCGCCATTCTAACGTTAGGATGGCGGGTGTACATTTTTATTTCGGTCTGTAGATACTTATTTTGCTTTTCGTTTATAGTAATTTGGTGTACCTGCAGTGTACCTGTCCATTAAATTATAAAATAATCAAAATGATGACAAATGCTTGTAAAAATCGTGTAAAAACGATATAGGGGAAACTGGGGGCACTTGAGCCCTAGGGGAGACTTTGTAAACGTTATTTCCAGAAAAGCAGAAGACTTAGAGAGCTACTTTCCTACAGGATGGTGGTACTTGCAGTGTACCTCAGTGTACCTCCAATGAAATCCAGTGTACCTCTTTAGATGAAAAGTTAGAATGGTGGGTGTACATATTTCATCCAATAACTTTTTATTAACTGAGGTACACTAGATTTCATTGCAGGTACACTGAGGTACATTGCAGGTACCACCATCCTATCATGAACACCTGTGGTCCTAACGCAACTTTTTCGTGTATGTTATTACCACGGGTGTTCATGATAAGGTTGAGCTACTTTTATAGAGGATGGTTGGTAGTACAGTACCCGCAGTGTACTTCAGTGTACCTGCAATGAAATCTAGTGTACCTCAGTTAATAAAAAGTTTTTGATAAAAATATTTACACTCGCCATTCTAACTCTTTATTCAAAGAAGTACACTGGATTTTAATATAACTATACAAAGGTACACTGCAGGTACCACCATCCTGTAATAAAGTAGCTCTCTTAGTCTTCGACTTTTCTGGAAATAACGTTCACCAAGTCTCCACTAGTGCTCAAGTGCCCCCAGTTTCCCCTATGCGGTTTTTACACGTTTTTTACTGGTATTTGTCAACATTTTGATTATTTTCTAATTTTATGGACAGGTACACTGCAGGTACACCAAATTACTATAAACGAAAAGCGAAATAAGTATCTACAGACCGAAATAAAAATGTACACCCGCCATCCTAACGTAAGAATGGCATGTGAGCATATTTCATCAAATAACTTTTTATCTAAAGAGGTACACTAGATTTCATTGGAGGTACACTGAGGTACACTGCAAGTACCACCATCCTGTAGGAAAGTAGCTCTCTAAGTCTTCTGCTTTTCTGGAAATAACGTTTACAAAGTCTCCCCTAGGGCTCAAGTGCCCCCAGTTTCCCCTATATCGTTTTTACACGATTTTTACAGGCATTTGTCATCATTTTGATTATTTTATAATTTAATGGACAGGTACACTGCAGGTACACCAAATTACTATAAACGAAAAGCGAAATAAGTATCTACAGACCGAAATAAAAATGTACACCCGCCATCCTAACGTAAGAATGGCATGTGAGCATATTTCATCAAATAACTATTTATCTAAAGAGGTACACTAGATTTCATTGGAGGTACACTGAGGTACACTGCAAGTACCACCATCCTGTAGGAAAGTAGCTCTCTAAGTCTTCTGCTTTTCTGGAAATAACGTTTACAAAGTCTCCCCTAGGGCTCAAGTGCCCCCAGTTTCCCCTATATCGTTTTTACACGTTTTTTACTGGTATTTGTCATCATTTTTATTATTTTATAATTTTATGGACAGGTACACTGCAGGTACACCAAATTACTATAAACGAAAAGCAAAATAAGTATCTACAGACCGAAATAAAAATGTACACCCGCCATCCTAACGTTAGAATGGCGGGTGTACATATTTCATCCAATAACTTTTTATTAACTGAGGTACACTGGATTTCATTGGAGGTACACTGAGGTACACTGCAGGTACTACCATCCTGTAGATAAGCAGCTCAATCCTAACTTGTACACCCGCGGTCATAACGCACATGTTTTTGCCGGGGGTTCTATCGGTGCGATATAAATTCACGAAGGAAACGAACACTGCGGGCACAGCGAAAAAAAGGCTTCGCTCAGCGCTTACATCTCTATACTGTGCTGCGGGTCTCCAAGAACGGCCCATGATAAAATTGAAATATTGGGAGCGTACTTCATGTTCTACTGATATAGATTTATTAGAAGATGCTTCAAAACTTGAAAGAAAATTAATTAAAAGTTTGTCATTTAGATACACAATGTTACTCATGATGCTTGCTTTATAGACGAATTTAAATTACCTAGGTATCTTTTTCTAGCGAATTTTTTGTTTAGTAGGTAAACAGTAGTCAGTACCTACCTAATTATTTTACTAGTTCTCTCCCATCACAGAATACTTAAAACTTTAATTATATTTAAAACATAAAAGTACCTTATAGATACACTGGGTCTTGGAATTAATACTGTTTCTTTCCAAAAAAAATCGTAAAACTCACGTGGGCATAATCACTAACTATAATACTAGGTATGTATGTAGTGGGTAGGTCTCGTTTTTTGCGTGTAACATGTGCCCTTTCTCATTGAATATTTAAGACTTTACAATAGCAACCTGAAAGTTCGCGAACTGTCAGTTGATAAAAATATTTCTATTTCATTTATGCATCCCTCCCGCCCCGCTGTGGGCCCTCCCGCTACCCCCTTGCCCTCATTGTATATGATCAATGACATTTACGTTTTGCAACCATTCACAAAATAAACCACTAAGTGCAAGTAACTGCGTGGCGTAAAATGTAAGCCGCTCCCCCTGATACCAACGGTTTATTGAGAGTACGGGTTTCGAGTCACGACGACGACGGGTCGTTTTATACAAAAATCAGTTTTTTTTTTTGCCTTTTTTTTACACACATTACGCCTACGTCCCTTGCAGGGTAGGCAGAGTGTGAGATATTTCTTGATTATATTTGCAATATTAGAAATCCTAATGGGTACAATTTTATTATTATCTAAACTAATCACTCTGATGGATGACGTTTCAGATTCTCAAAAATCGGACAAGTGCGAGTCGGACTCGTAAACGAAGGGTTCCGTACCATTGTGTTTAAAAATAGCATTTATATCACATTTGTTGTATGGGAGCTCCTCTATTTTTTAGTTTTTGTTGTCATAGGGCAATAGTAATATTAGTCATACATGGTTGTGAGAATTTCAACTGTCTAATTGTTACTGTTCATGAGATACAGCATTTGAACCATCATAGATAAAATCGAGCATAATAATGCCGTTTTTTGTATGGCTGGCTGTATTTTTATTTGTATCAAATGTTCAGTATTTGTTGTTATATATAGCGGCAACAGAAATTCATCGTCTGTGAAATTTGCGACTCTCTACCTATAACCATTTATTAGATAGTGCCTGCTGACAGACGGACAGACAGCGAAGTCTCAGTAACAGGGATCCGTTTCCACCCTTTGGTTACGGCACCCTAAAAATCTACTAGACTCAGTGTTGGAAAAGTATGGATAAGACTTTATTTTTGGATTATAATTACCGCATTTTTTTCAGGATGTAAATAAGGTGTCTAAAAATGAACTACAAATATTTTAAGGGGTGAATCAGTCCACGAAAATAAACAACTTTCCCTAAGAAACATAGGCGCATAAATAAAAAAAATTTGGATCCACTCAGACGCGTCCAGACAGACAGACAATGTTGCCTGCCAGCAAATCAAAACTAAATGAAAACTACACTTCCGATCAGAAAAATCAAGACGCTTTGCATGCAACTTTACATTTTGTACGGATCACATTATCTGAGACATATGTTTATTTTGGTATGAATGTCTAATGTAGATGTGTTAAACAACAAAAACCCGACTGGGGTAATTTTAAAGTAGTATTTTGCTGTATAAAATCCGCCATCTTAAATCTATAATTTTTTAATATAGCCAGTGTCACTCGCGCTGCTAAGACGAATCTAACGACAACTATGTCAAAATCCAACTATCCGATTGGGCTGTATGTAGCCCGTAAAAAAGAATTTTCTTGTCCACATACATACATATGTCTAATGTAGATGTGTTAAACAACAAAAACCCGACTGGGGTAATTTTAAAGTACTATTTTGCTGTATAAAATCCGCCATCTTAAATCTATAATTTTTTAATGTAGCCAGTGTCACTCGCGCTGCTAAGACAAATCTAACGACAACTCATATGTCAAAATCCAACTATCCGATTGGGCTGTATGTAGCCCGTAAAAAAGAATTTTCTTGTCCACATACATAAAATCTTACTTGCACAATCTCTTCTTCTTCCAATTCTTGACTACGCTGATGTTTGTTACCTGGATGCGACAGAGGAACTACTTAATAAGCTTGAGCGCCTTCAAAATCTGGCAATACGATTTATCTTTGGACTTCGTAAGTTTGATCATGTATCTGAATTTCGTGCGCAGCTTAAGTGGTTACCTATCAGACTTCGCCGCGATGTGCACATCCTGACCACTCTATACAACATCCTTCACAATCCTTCCACTCCTGACTATCTCCGCTCCCGTTTCCATTATCTTCCTCCAGATCCTCGTCCTAGGCGCACCTGCATCACTAAGGTGCTGCAGTGCCCTAGAGCAAATACTAAATTTCTATTCAACTCTTTTTCTGTCAAAGCTGTTCAGCTTTGGAACAGTATGCCTAAGACCATTCAAGACAGCCCCTCAACTTTTGTTTTTAAAAAAAGAGTTAAAGAGCACTTTTTATCTCAATTACATTAATGTATTTTGTATGTATGTATTTATGTATATATGCATATTTGTATGTATGTAATGTGTATGTATGTTATATTTAGGTATGTATGTAAAGTATTATAGCATAGTTTATATCGCTGATAGTTTCTCATTGTTGCATTGTATTGTCCCCCCACAAAAACATCATTTTCCTACTACTGACGGGTTGGCTGGAAGAGATCTCTTCTTAGAGATAAGCTCGCCCTTGCTCACGCTGTCTAAATTATGTTATTTCTTGTAATTTTATGCAATAAAGAATATATATAAAAACATACATACATTCTTTAGAAAAACATAACCTTGAAAAAAAGGTGAACGCATACATATACTTACGACTAATTTAATTACATGCCATTGTAAGCATGAGAGGTCCAGAGTATTTCATTTTACTTTTCTTGGTCTGAGTCTCTTGGGAAAAGTTGCTCAGTTTTATGAACTGAGCTCAACCCATCAAAATATATCCTGTTAATTTTTTTACACCATAAATGTCTGTTTTTTATAGGTTTCCCAAATAAAAAGTCCTATCCATACTTTTGCCAACTTGTGAAAAAATCAAAAAATGGATCAAATAGTTTTTTTCTATCTGACATTTCCCGTCATTTTTTGATCGAAGAAACAAAACAAAATACCCACCCACCCAAGACACTTTCCAAGACATAAGAGCCTATAACACTAGCGTTTTCGGAGCGGATGCTGAGCGGAGCGTACGCGCACCAAATTCGTACCATACGTGCGGCGGATGCGTAGCGAATGGATTTGCATTGTTTTGATACAAATAACGACGGTATCCGCCGCTCGTCCGCGAGAAATTCACTGCGCATCCGCCGCGCCTACGCAGCTACGTCGCGCGTCGGTGGTGCGAATTCGCTGCACATCTGCCACGCATTCACAAAGAATATGCTGCGCACCTGCTCCGCTCCGCATCCGCTCTCAAACTGCTAGTGTGATAAGGCCAAACTCCTTGTTGAAACAAATCTGAAACTCCTCCCTTACTCTGCCTATTTTGTTACAAATAATGATAAAACATTTTGTGCATTCATGATCATGCATGACACATTTTATAAGGATGATAAAAGATGCAAAAAAAATATACAAAACTTTGAAATAAAACAATATATGTATTGGCATTAGCAGGAATTGAACTCCACTATCTTTGTTTCAAAGTCTCGCATCTGGCCATGTGAGCTATTTTGCCATACCATAATCGGTCGAAATAGCTGATATAAATCAAATCGCATCTTATGTCATACCAATATCTGCTATACGCCACATAGGGTAAGCAGTTTTGGGGTGGGTGGGGTCTACCTCCTAGCGGTCCACCCCGGGCAACGTCCTCACAATATGTGTTGGCGGCTGAAGATCCCAAAAGCGGTGGTAGGCCATGAAAGGGGCCGCCTGGCTCGCGACCACCATCCCGCCGGAGTCCGGCGCCAAACAGCCTTGCTGTGTTCCGTCGGTGTGCGGGACTGCCAGTGCCATTGGGGGGTAGCAATGTAGTCAGTTGCGCTGCCGGAACCGGTCTTTGTCTTTAGGTGATGCTGTATCCGGTAACTCGTTTTGGAGGGTAGCGGGATCCGAGGCACGGTCTCAGCCGTTGGCCGACCGCAGTCAGTAGGGGGCCCGACTTGCGCGCTAGCCACGCGCAAAGGCTGCCCCGCCAACTGTGAAAAATCCCGGTATACTCCACCGTGCCAGTTGGCGGCTGGATGGGAGGACCCGGTGGAGTGTTATTGGGGGGGCTCGGGCGTCCCCGCAGTCTCCAAGCGAGTTCCCTCTCTGATCAGTTGAACCGAAAGGTACGAGTAGGGTTTCTAAGCAGCGCCTCGACTATCTTTTCTTTCCCCCACAAAAACTCTTTTAAAAAAACATGAAAAAGCTAAAAAGAAGAAAAGTTTGACCAACGGCAACACTTCCTCCCACTCAAAGTGCACCTCACGAACATCCGAGGTCTACACACAAACCTAGATCCGGTCCATCACCACCTGGAGACCGAGAAGCCGCACTTATTCTTCTTAACGGAGACGCAGATAGCAACACCGTTGGACGTGGCATACCTCAACTACCCTGGTTACACTCTTGAGCACAAGTTTAAGAAGTCTGTGTGTATGTTCGCGATGACGTTTGCTGTAAGCGTCTCCGTGGCTTTGAGAATTCAGGGTTTCCCGTGCTGTGGCTTTTGTTGACACTGGAGTAGAAAACTCTACGCCAGTGTTTACCGTTCGCACAGCGGAGATCAGGAGACGACTAGACTCATGGAGTACCTCTCTGAGACGGCAGATACAGCAATTCAGCGATATCCAACAGCAGAGCTTGTTTTTCTGGGGGACTTCAATGCTCACCATAAAGAGTGGCTGTTCCCATACCAGAAAACTGACCATGCTGGGCGAGAGGCGCGTAAACTAGCATTGGCGCTAGATCTCACCCAGCTGGTGGAACAAGCGACGCGAATACCAGATATCACAGACCACACACCCAATTGCCTGGACCTTCTGCTGACAACTGATCCGCACAGACATTCGGTTTCGGTCTCGGCTCCGCTGGGATCATCCGACCACTGTGTGGTGAAATCCGTGTCCATCTGCTCTCCTCCGGATTACACCCCTAGGGGCACGAGGAGAGTATGGCGATACGAGTCAGCAGACTGGGACGAGATGCGTGCTTTCTTTGCTTCATACCCGTGGCGGCAAATGTGTTTCTCTTCGGAAGACCCTCATACGTCGCTGATGCGATCACAGCTGTAATCCGGCAGGGAATGGAATATTTCATTCCTTTCTCCGATATCCCGCTCGGTTATAAAGCCCAACCTTGGTTCAATGCGGACTGTGCTCGAGCTGAGGCTCGTAAACAGTCCGCTTACCAAGCTTGTAAAAGCTCGTGATCGAAAAGTGCGAGCGAGACGAGTGCGAGCAAAGAAGAGAGCATATAATGCCGCCGCCAGGTATAGCAAACGGGTGCTACGAAAGCTAGGTTCGACCATATTAGCCGTATTGGGGCAAAGCTTGCATCACACCCACCGGGTAGTAAGCAGTTCTGGTCCCTTTCGAAATCAGTCGAATCCAACTTCTGCCGTCCCTCACTACCTCCAATGCAGAAACCTGATGGGTCGCTTGCCCACACCGCGGCAGAGAAAGCAAATTTATTTGCCGATCTGTTTGCGAGCAACTCTCGTATAGACGCTGGCTCGAAATATCCACCCACCTTACCTCACTGTGATTCTTTGATGTCTGAGATCACAGTGCACAATAAAGAGGTCCGTAGAGCCCTTCGCAGTCTGGACGTGAACAAGGCCAGTGGTCCTGATGGCATACCAGCAAGATTGTTGAGGTATTGTGCGCCTGAGTTGTCTCCTGTACTGACACGCTTGTACCGCCTCTCTCTCGTGTCAAAAATTGTACCAAAATCTTGGAAGCTTGCCAATGTGCAACCTGTGCCCAAGAAGGGTAGTCGTGCCGACCCTAGCAACTATCGACCGATCGCCATCACTTCCGTACTCTGTAAGGTTATGGAAAGAGTTCTGAACTGCAAACTGCTTTCGTACCTCGAAGACAATGATCTTCTCAGTGATTGTCAATATGGCTTCCGCCGAGGGCGTTCCACGGAGATCTTCTAGTGTACTTAACGCATTGCTGGGGCGAGGCCATTGAAAACCACGGCGAAGCAATAGCAGTGTCGCTGGACATTTCAAAGGCCTTCGATAGGGTGTGGCATGCGAGTCTGTTGAGCAAGCTTCCAGCGTACGGCATACCCACTGGCTTCTGTAGCTGGGTGGCTGACTTCCTGAGTGAACGGTCGATCCGAGTGGTCATAGACGGCTGCTCCTCTGACCTCAAGGCTATTGACGCCGGAGTTCCTCAGGGTCTGTACTCTCCGCGACGCTTTTCCTGCTGCACATCAATGACCTTCTATCTTCAGGAATTGTTGGGTACGCAGATGACAGTACTGTCACCGAGAAATATCTGTCCGGCGCAGGAGCCAGTGGTGATGAAATCCAAAGATTGAGAAAGGCTATGATGGAGCGTACGAGCCTGACGTTAAGTAACGTCTCCCAGTGGGGCGAAGACAATCTCGTCAGCTTCAATGCTTCAAAAACGCAGGCGTGTCTTTTCTCCGCAAAAGGAGTCCTTTCACCTTTTCTCCTACTTTTCGGGGTACATCTGTTCCAGTGACCAACACTCTTCAACTCCTTGGCATGGAGTTGTCCTCTGACCTCAACTTCGGCACCACCATCGAGTCCAAGGCTCAAATTGCAGCTAGAAAGTTGGGCGTCCTGAATAAAGTCAAGCGGTACTTCACGCCTGAACAGCTTCTAACTCTTTATAAAGCTCAAGTCCGATCTTGCATGGAGTACTGCTGTCACCTTTGGGATGGCTCGGCTAAATACCAACTTGCTGCACTGGATTCGGTGGAACGCAGAGCCAAGAGATTAATAGGCGATAAAAAACTGGTGGCGACCAAGCTTCACAGCCTGGCTCACCGCCGCAAGGTTGCTTGCCTATCGGTCTTCTACAGATTGTACTTCGGAGAGTGTGCGCGTGAGCTGCATGAGCTCATACCACCGTCTCCTTTCTTCCATCGGACATCCAGACGCACGGCCGGCTACCATCCGTTCTTAGTTGATATACCCACATTACGCACTAAGCGCTTCAAATCATCTTTCATTATGCGCACGGCTAAAGAATGGAATTCCCTGCCTGCGTCTGTATTTCCGAGTGCATATAACCTGAATCTCTTTAAGTCTAGAGTGAATAGGCATCTTCTGGGCAAGCTCGCTCCACCGTAGATCCCATCTCTGCTCTAGGGTAAGATTGGGGTCAAGAGTAAGCCCATCTTAGATAAAAAAAAAAAAAAAAAAAAAGTACCTTGTAAATTAACTATACCTGGTAAAAATAACTTGTAATAACTACCTACATTTAGCAATAAAACCGCCTCTGTGGTAATCATTGGTTTATTTTCTTTATCCATGCAGTAAAATTTCTGATTAATATTGCTCTTTACTATGGTGCAATTAAAACTTTTACCGCTAATTGTGATTTATATTGCAAATATGTTGTATTGTATTGGTCGTTGTAGTACTTACATATGTACGTACCTACCTTCATTCAAGTCCAAATAAATAATTAGGTAACTGAAGTAAAGCTACTCAATTAGTACTACGAGTTATTTTATGATCCATTATTTAGCCTATCTTTTGGTGGTTTGGTGTCTATGTTAATTTACATATGTAAATTGTACAAAAATAAACTACACATTAAAGTTTGACTAGTGTTCAAGAAGTAGAAAATCTCTACGTAGACATGAATTATTGAATTTAAAACATATCAAAACAAAGTAAAAAATAAAAGACTCGGTATTATTGAGACCTTGTATACTTGCTAAATGAGGGTCAGAGGGCCAATCTGTATCGCCACCCCCTTCCTGCCCTCACCCCGCAGCCATGAAAGAGACAGTTGTAGCTCGGTACCGGAAACGTGTATAAAATTTGCGTTCTGGGTTCCCCGTTCGAAATCTCCACCAAATTTGTTGATAGTAGCATCATTTTGCTGCCAATAAAATATTCTATGCCCGTATCATCTGTTTTGCTGAAATTATCGTCATATTAAGAAGATACCAGGGCCTAAACTTGCTGATTATTTTGAGACATTTTGCGACGGTCATATCTTTTTTTTAATGCATTATTCCAACCAGAAAATGAATATTAGGCATAGATCTAGTCAAGAAGAGTTATCGTGCCAAAAATTGTTTTGATCGGTTGCGAATTGGCTGAGGGATACGGTAACATCGTTTGTATGAAAAAATCCAGACTCACGATTCTCTCAAATTAGATTCTGCCTGATGCTGTCTATGCAGATTATAATTTTAACCATAATCTTATTTTTGACCTCGGTGAATGAGCTATTTATATTAAATAGTTGTTTTAAAAACATGCATGCATAAAATTTGTCGTTGAATTGCAATTGTCAGGATTTAAAACTTTACATATCTTGCTGCAATATCATGTGAAAACCGGACGAAAATATGGAATCTCAAAACAACATAAAAAGTTAATATCTCCGCGGTCGGTTGTGTGCGGCATTTTGATTTTGTGGAAGCGAAACGAAGAGCCTAAAAAATTCAGCGGTTCTTCTGGCGAAACGTTCAATTTATTATTTGTATGTAACAAGTAGATAATAACACGCCCTCGGCACCAGAATCTTGAAGTTTTCTCGGAATAAATAGGTATACAAGGTGGTATCGAACGACCGCCTTTTCCGAAAAGAAGAATAGGTCACACTGAATAACAATTCCCAAAGGACATGTATCAAAACAAAAAAAACTTTCTCCACTTAGACTGAGTTTTTGTATGTAACTTAATGTATTTTGTGACCAATGTTTTTTGTGTACAGTTGTTCCGTTCGACATGTTGGTTGAGCTTAGCGTTTTCGGGAAATTCTGTCGTTCGATGCCACCCTGTATTTCCTTATGTGAGGAAGAATTGCTGCGCACAAAGTAGATTTTGCAAGCTCGCCGCGTCCCAAAAATAAATAACTCTTCTCCTACACTGGGGTGCGCAGTTACACACGCGTTCACAGTTCTTTAATAAAATATTAGCACGACAGAAAAGTGTAAAATAAATTCCGTGTCAATGCCTTTATTTAGAGCAAAAAAGGACTTATAGACTAAAATAGCTAAACGATCTAAAATGCCTAATTACTTCAAACAAGCTATAATAACTGGGTGTAGTGCCAAGAGGTATTTACTAGAAACTTTTAAAATCTAGATCACGTACAAGGCGTGTTACAGTCGCCAGCCAGTCTTTATTGCAGTCGAATTTGGTCCTATATGTTGTACCCTTTTACTCGATATTAGTCTGGTCTGACTCGCTACCAATGGCTTCAATACGATCTTGATTGAGTATTTTTATAGAGAGTAGATTTTGAGAACATGCTCTCCGCATACAAAAAAGTGCTGCAATTTTAGCCGTCAGTTATGAATTATTAATCGGTAGGTAATTTTCATATAAAACCTAACGATAACGGGATAAATTTAGATTAAGCTCCTTATATAAGCCAGCCTGGGGGTATTGTCATACTCCGGCTTAAATATGTTGGACATATTTTCATACTGTTACATAAAATAATAGGTTTATGTACTTCGGTATTTTATCAAGATTGAGGTCGCCGGTAGATAAATAGATTGGGCGGATAATAGATTGAAGGCACCTAGTAAACCGTTTATCCAAATCTTCTATTATGAGTCAATTAAGGCGATACGAGTCGCTTTCTTTGCCTAGTGGCGAGTCTTTGAACAGGCAGTGTTGTGGTGAGCTAATTGCCAATATGATTACAAAAAAATTATGATTGAGAAAACAGAATGAATTCACAAAATCAATAAGTTAAAAAGTTTTTTAACTATTATTTTTATAAAATTTTATGTGTGTTGTGGTTGTGAGATTGATATTATGTGTCTAAATTAATTAATCTTTATTTCTTAGAGTGCCTTGAAGTGTTTATGTAGCCCCTTGGAGTTTTTAATTGATGTAGTTAAATGAGGCATAGTTTATAGTGACTGAGTACTAATAAGCACGTAGTAGCCCGGTCAATATCGACATCAAACATTGCAAACGCGCATGTAACTACGATTTTGTTATATATTGTTAGGTCCCTTGAGAGTAGTTAACACCCAAGTTTGCAACACTGAAAACCCTGTGCTGCCAATGTCAACGTCAAATCAAAATTTGTTTAGAAGTTTTTGCGCTTGTATCTCATGAACCGTGATAGCTAGAGAGTTGAAATTTTTACAGATGATGTATGTCTATTGCTGCTATAACAACAAATACTAAAAACCAGAATACAACAAATATTAAGGGGGGCTCCCATACAAGAAACGTGATTTTTTTGCTCGTTTTTGTGGATAATGTTTCGAAGGCTGTTTCTCGTGAACCGTGATAGTTAGATGGTTGAAATTTTCACAGATGATGTATGTTTATTACCACTATTACAACAAATACCAAAAACTAGTCAAGTGCGAGTCGGGCAACAGATATGATATTTCTGTCATTTTTATAAATGATGGTACGGAATCCTTTGTGCGCGAGTACGACTCGCACTTGGCCAATTTTTTTGTATTTGTTGTTATAGCAACAATAAACATACATCATCTGTGAAAATTTAAAAGATGTAACTGTCATGGTTCATGAGAAACAGCCTCCGAAACATTATTTACAAAAACCAACAAAAAAACACGTTTCTTGTATGGGAGCCCCCCTTACTATTTATTATATTCTGGTTTTTAGTATTTTTGTAATAGCGGCAACAGAAATACATCACCTGTGAAAATTTAAACTCTCTTGCTATCACGGTTTATGAGATACACGCGAAAAAACTACTGAACGGATTTTGATATGCATAATCTGCGAAAATTTCAACTCTGTAGCTATCACGATTCGTGAGATACAGCCTGGTGACAGACGGATGGACGAACAGACAGCGAAGTCTTAGTAATAGGATCCCGTTTTTTACCCTATTGGGTACGGAACCCTAAAAACTGGCTTGGTGCAAGTCGGACAACATAATATGATTCTTTGAAAAAAAAATGTAACAAGAGCTGTTACATCGGAAATTCTGTAATTTCACAGCTTTCTTAGCACTGCGGAAGAATTGCCCATCTTTGACTTGCTGTATCTTTGCAACCAAAAGACATAGTGTACTCAGGTTTCCCTGAAATTGTAGCAAATTTGGTTATCGTTAATAAAGTTCTATGAAACGTACTTGAAAAAATCTTCGTTATGGTAGATTTTTATAAAAAACTGAAAAATGGGCCAAAATTTCGCAGTTTATTGAGCACCGTGGAGGCAGCACAAGGTTTTCAGTGTTACAAACTTGGGTATTAACTACTCTCAAGGGACCTTACAACATATAGAAAAATCGTAGTTACATATGCGCGTTTGCAATGTTTATTTATTTTTATGTCGATATTGACGGGGCTATAGGTACTTAGGTAATCTATAAAAAGCACTTTACGATGCATAAAATTATTATTATGTCAAAAAGGTAGAGACCATTGAAATTAACCCTAGCTGTTAGGTTGGCCGCCTAACTGATGATATTTCTATAATAGAGACGTAGAGACCATTTCAAAACTATCGTTACACTTCAATTTGGTAGATATAATCAAATCTCAAAGATGCGGTGATAGTTTGAGGGCGTACTACTTAAGCAGCACTATCATGTTAAGAGATACATAGCGGTATTACAATTTGAGTGAATGCACATAAGACAATTGGGTGTCAGTAGGTCGGTCGACTGATAGCAAAACGATCAGTCTTCTTTCACAGACAGGTCGGTAACGGTAACGGGGCATGACGGGTACCTTTGCTACACGTCGAGTACTTACATGTTTGACAGCTTGTGTACATTTTGACAGCTCGACTTGGAAAGTATTGGTATATCTGCCCGTGCTGCTTGACTTCCGATCCGACTACATTACATTGTTCGTGAGTTAGGTGCATTTTCTCAATTAATGCGCACATCAATCAAAGTGTTGCGCTTAAATTATTGTTTACATAAAAACAAAGTAAAGCTAGATAGTTCACCTACTTACAATAATTCTTTAAATTCACCTACGCACTTACTTATAGGTAAAAGCTACATTAGATTTTGATGTGGAGGTTTAAGATGAGGTTTATGAAGATGACTAGTCTTACGAGTAGGTAGTATCATTATTAAATTTGATTATTATTTCTTGATAAATATTTTTATACACAGAAACGCAAAAGGAAGTTTACTTTACCAATTAATTTAATTTAGTATATATCTTTTTTATAAATCAGAATCGTTTGAGCTGAAGGCATTGTAGATAAGTTTCGGTAACGATGAGGTACTTACCCTCCAATGCCATACGGGCTCACGGTTGAAACTTTACCGCATAACCATGAATGTCACAGACCTTCTTTTGTTATGCCTAATAATGAGATGAGATACGTACCTACATAACATCTATTCATAATTTTAGAAAAGCGTAGGTTATTGTTAAGAAACGAAAACCGACTGCGCTCAGTTCAAAGTAGGTAATGTTTTGTGTTTAAAATCAGCCATTTTAAATTTATAAAATCATATATATCGTGTTGTGAATATCTCGCTGCTGATCTAACGACACCTCTAATGTCAAAATCCGCCAAGCGGTTTGGTTTATGGCGCGTGTAAAATAATTTTCTTGTCCAGAGAGTATGTACTCTCGAAAAACAATACCCTCCTCCTGAGGCTGTCGGGTAAAATGTTCAACGTGAATAGAAAACCCTTTTGCGTTTAAGGCTTTGAAACGTTCCCATTGTTCTTAGAGTTAAATGACATGTTTATTGTTGAATTGAATCTTTAGAAGTGTAGTCTCAATTAAAAGTTTATGATTGAAATCATTTCAAACACAAAAAGTTTCTGTAAATAAGAGGGAAAACAATAAAACGATTCATGAGATTTTTATAATAAAAGTAGCAATTTAAAAAGTAAACTTTTATGTATAAGCAGATATCGATTATTGATTGCGAAGTTATAAATTATTATTTCAATTGAAGATTTCTCTATAAATTCTCACATCACATCAGTTTATAGCAGTCTACAGCTGGACTTAGGCCTCCCGCCTCTGGGGTACATAGGGTTTAGGTCTTTCTCTTCTATCGAGCCGATGTTATAACTCAAACTTGATTAGCCCAGTATTCAGCCACGGTCACCGCATTGCCGGCCACCGGCTCACTATCAGTTGCTCCCGCGTACAGGTGGTCAGACAAGAGGGACAAGAGATGAGATGGATCATATTTTGTACAAATCGTGCATAAGTATTTAGTTTCTAATCAAACTAACCTGCCTCTAGTTTGAATCGTAAGACGCGTTTATCGAGTCACATTTTATTTATAATCCAGGCTAATTTATTTAATGAGAAAGAGAAGCACATAATATTATTTACATAAGAAAATCTACATTTTAAATTAGCTTTACATACCTATTTTACATTAGAGACTTAACATTGGCCTAATTCTGAATTCATAAAAATTTATCATTCAGTGTTTTCAAGATCACAACATTATATATGTACCTATAGGAATTGCAACAAAATCTGACAATACTTTGTAGTTTTCTTGATAATTTATTAATTATACCTAATGCATTGAGGCTTACCGTATGAAATAATTTACACTTTTCCTACCAAATCTGTTAATTGTACTAATTATTATTAGTGTGGATAGAATAAAACTTGAGTTTCAAAGAATTCACCGTGAAAGATTCGGTTATTATCATTAGACAAAAAATTAATCGCTTTAATCGCTATAAAAAAATCGTGATCAACCTCAAATCCGTTGTATATTCGATGATGTAATATTAAAAAACTTGACTGTTTCGGTTGAAAATGCTATTAAACTTTTTGTAAGCTTGTAGAACATAACAGTAGCAATTTGTTGCTGTTATGTTTTGTGTAGCTTCAAAGATCGGAGATATCAACTATTATAGTGGTTTTATGCAAAAAACTTAATATTGTTAAGTTGTTTTTGCTGAAAGCTATGTAGGTAGAGCTGCTGGGATACATTCCCATAGAGTATATTAAATTTTGTTTAAAATACAAGGAAAAAAAACAGAAGACCTTTTGAGTGGTGAACCAGTGCATGAAAATGAACAGCTTTCCTAAAGAATCATAAATTGAGACATAAGCAAGAAATGTTTAAGTCATACAGAAAGAATTAGCTGAGGATCCAAATTTTTCTTTCATTATTTTGATCTTTGTTCCGCGTGAAAAATTGAACTTGAGAAACAAAGAGTACCTAGTTGTTTTTTTACATCCAGTAAATATATTTAGACGTGTACCTACGGATCAAGTTATTCCACCAGAAAATATGATTCTTATTAGTTCTGAGAGTAAAATTTATTTAATTGGAAGAAGTTTAATCCTGAAATAAATTAGACAGTAGGTTCTCGAGCCATTATATTTATAAGTTTGAAAGCCGTAATAGCTAATAGGCCGAAGCAGGTACTTCCATTATTAATCGTTGCTCGGTTGACTGAGCCGGTCACCTTGGATGGTGAAACCGGGACCGGTGCGGAAGTTTAGCCGCTCTGTCTTTTATGATATCACTATTGTATCACCATAATACATCGTCGTATTTGATAAGTATTTCTGTTGCCAAGTATGTTAGCTAGGAGTTATTGAATTAGGACTATGTTATTACACCGACTTTGATTGAAACTTGACCGCAAAGGTGCAGTAAACAGTCCAGAGCAAATCCATCTAGATACATAAAACCCGTTTCATGCGATTTGATGGGACCCAGGCCGCGGCCGGCATAAACAAATTTTGACGTATTATTTTGGGAATGGAATACTGATCAACTTTGGCAGAAACGTAGGTTAACCAGTGATAGAAAATACTTTATGCCTGAAGTTGCGGTTTCATACTACCTATAATAAACACGATCTCTAGAAGCGAGTCTGGCAAAAAAGATCCAATTCAGTTTGTTCTGGAGCACGTCTGTTATGATTGTAGTGTCGCGGCGCTGCGCAATTCCACTAATAGCAACAGTTGTGGCAGTTCAACCATAACTCCGACAATTGCCAACCGATAATTCTTGCATGAGCGGCTAAGAACGAGCCTCGAAGCCAAGCCGCCCCGTGACACCGATTGTGCCAACTGCATTTTAAACCTGCATACATTAGTTTTCATTGTCCCCATTCCCATTACGACATGATAGGCTCTAATTGCTGTAATATGCTATAAGCGAAGCCTGCTCGGCACGCAACGCCTTCGCTACGCAGCGAACTTAACATCTATTGCTTCCAATAGTTTCCCCATTTAAATTCTGACCGTGTATCCGTTTTGATTACTTCCTTCCCTAATTAAAACTATCCCATCCTCACGATTATTAACGGAAATAAAAAATGTTTTACGATATAATGCGATTAGGTAGATGCGAAAATGCGCTGTGCTAGCATTCAAATCACGACTTGTGTGAGCTCTAGGTTAACACCTGTTTATACGCATAATTTAAACGATCAAAAAGATTAATATCATTCGGCGACAATCAAATAAATAGTCGATCTGTATAGTGTAAACTTTGCACCTCCATCATTGTAAATTTATTCTCGTTTTAGGCTTCCTGATTGACTGGTTAAGCTAGTTATGTAATCAATATCACTAATGTTTATAAATAAGTTGTTAACACACAGAAACACGACAAGAAATATTAAAACGTATAATTTTTTCTACAGAATTTAGCCTTCACTATAGGCAGAAAATACACTAAAAAATATTTTAAAATTCTAATTAATATTGTCTGTAGGTACTCTGCAAATCGTAGCCTTCACACCACCGATGTATCAGTTAATTTGAGCGTTCGATCACAGCCACTTCATATAAATATATAACTAATTGCAGTCCTTTTAGTGCGCACACATTAGCGCGGGAGATGCACTCGGGGCGAGGCCTGCACCCCGCGCTGCGTCTGCGCAGCCTTGACATTTGGTGGACCCGGGGCGACGCGCCGCTTGTACCTCGCGGCCACTAGCCCCAGCGGCGAAACCGATAGTAGCTCGGCACAGGGAGGTACGGGTACCGCGCCGGCACGTTCACGTTCTCCAGGTTGTATCCTCTCCGCCGCCGCACCAGCTCATCCCCCGCTCCCACTGGAATGTTAGTGCGCCTCTTCGCCGCCGGCTGCACGATCCTCACCACGTTCGATTCCAGCACCACATTATCGCTGGCGATCGCTTCTTCCGGCCGGTATTTGGTGACAAGTTTCGCTCTATTTTTCTGAGCTGCCAGATAATCCTCATTGAGCACATAGTCCCTCAGTTTGGGCACTTGGTTGAACCTGGTGGCATCTATTTCCCTCTCGTAGCCGAGGCGGTCGCGGGGCAGCGGGTCGGCGAGCGCGGGCGCCGCGAGCGCGAGGGCGACCGCGAGGAGCGCGTGCATGATGCGGCGTGTGTCGGCTGTTTGAGCCGCGCGCAACTTACACACATTTTATATATGCGAGCGATCGACACCATCCGTTCCCAATTTGTGTGGATATTTTTTGTGCCGGTGGTATCGCAAGCCGCTCTTGAACTTGATAGTGAGACGAGCGAGATGCGCGGGCGCCGGGCGCGGGCCGGTTAGGGCTGCCTGCGGGACGCTCGCGCCGGGTGACGCCGGGTCACTCGCGTGCAATTACTCGTATAAGTTGATGCATCGGTGGCTACGAATGTTCATGAACCTTGTTCCACTTACATTAACCGACGTTATTCTTGAGACTACAAGGTGACCATCAATCGGGTACAGTGAGCATAGATTATTATCACACTTTGTGTCTAATGATGAGTCCTATTATCTCCTAAGTATGCGTCATATCACATTGTAAACGTGCTTTGTGGATCATCATTATAATGTAGAGACCTACATAAAGTGCATAAAATTTTGATTTATTATTTACTTGTCGTAAGAGTTCCTTCCTAGTGTCTTGTAAACACTCATTGATTTATGAATTTACGCAGATTTCATACCTGTTTTGCACATCAACTCGAAGTTCCTAGTTGCGTGTCCTTCGAAATGAAATATTCTTACCCACCAAAGAGTCCATGTGCTATAATATCAACAATCAGAAGACCGACCATGCCACAAAGACTTAAATTATAATAGAGGCGAGAATGCCAGAATAAAATGCTAGTAAGAAAAATTTAATAGTGCCTTTGAACTTTTTGCACCTACCACTACGACCTAGTAGGAAAAATAAAAAGTCATCAATTTGTCGTAGTTTGTGGAATAATTTCCAGTGCTCAAGTTTATCTTGTAAACGTGTTCTAGACAAATTGGTCTAGCTTAAACTAGTGTTAGATATAATAAAATCTGGTTCAAAAACATTACTGAAGTATTCATTACATAAAGTTGAAGGCTTAACTCTAATTTGCGAGTGCATATAACCACCTCAAATTGCGCATTTACAGCTCCATACACGATTTCTCAAGGATAATATATTTAAACATCTACGGATGCACATTTAGTAGGTAAACCTAACTATTTACACAGTTGTTCATAATTTATAATTTATTTTATTACAGCGAACAATTTCCATGATCATTCTAAAATAATAGTCTTAGTAAAAATTTTGACGTAGAGTTTATTGCTCTCGATTCCAAATGTTATTGCTAGATATTTTGTTGGTATTAGGAGATTATTGACCTGCAGCACCTATTTTTCATTATTAGGATACGAAACATAGATATCACAGTCGTCTCGTCCACCCAAGGCACAGTATAAAATATGAGTAAACGATGCCGACAAGGAGCAACAAAAAGGATAGGTAAAACATGCCGAAAGGAGGTCAAGATACTCATGAAACTGAACCACTTTCTGCATGGAAAATATGCCAAAAAATGAAAAAACCTCCCACACGAAATCGCCGATACGCTGACCAAATTTTTTTCGTCATATTTCGACTCACGTGCCATGTGAAAAGTTGTTCAGTTTAATGAGCACCTAGATCTCTTTTCGGCTTGCTATACCCCTTTTGTTACTCCTGTGTGTATTTTGCCCAAGGCCTAGCTTTAATACGTAATACATACCTATGCACTTGCTTGATATTATACTAATGATGATCAAACTTATTAATATTATTATTTGCTATTTATGCGCGATCGATTAGATATATTAGCTAATTTCGATCTTTCGTAGCAGGTTAGTGAGAAATCTTCGAGATATAAACTATAATGTTATTCTATCTATTTCTAATATGAATGGAAAGTAAGTATAATAAAATGGAAAGCTGAAGTTTAGCAATCGAATCCGGAAGTTCAAACTTTCAAGGCTATCACCAATACAAAATAGAATAAAATCGTAGTTTTATTAATGTTGGAAACGGATAGTCTTCCGGAACGACTGCGCAAAGCACATTAATTTTGTGATTGTGAGAATTTATTAAGTGCGTACCTACAAATGGTACAAAATGCATATATGTACAATTTATACATAGTAGTTACTTGTACTAAAATATGTACCTTCCTACTTCATACAAACAATACCAAACAATAAACAATTTCAAGCGCATAGGTATAAATGTGTATATTAATTAATATAATTATGTAAATGATTGAATTCTAAAATCGTTGGTAGACATTTGTAATTAAAACCTCGATTTATATCTTACAACACTTGTTTGAAAATTTGCATTAGCATTAGTAAATAAATTACTTCCATGCTGGTCTAATCGTAGTTAGAGGCATTAATATGACAAAAGTGATCGAGTTTCGGTAAGCTTTGCGGAAGCAAGTGAGTCTAAACGGAAGTAGGGGACGGAATAATTTAAGGAGCGGATTGAGCCGGCAAGGACTTGCCACTCGAAAATCGAGGGGCATCCGTTCCTTTTTCAAATTTCATTAACGCCAGTCCACTCTTCCGACTTTCAATTCTACCAATTTAATTTGTAAACGATTCTACGGAGCGTTCGTGCCCGCTGCGACATTTTTGCCCATCTCGATAATTTGTAACGAAATCAAGACTCAAGAGCAATGCAAATGATAAGCGATAATGATAAATGATGGTGGAAGCAATAGCAGGAAACCACCGGAGCAATCATTTCCGTACTTAAACCTAACTTGAATATATTAAGTTAATGTTCCTTCCTAAATATACAACAAGTAGTTTAAAATGAACAGCTGCTTAGAATCCCGGCGAACATTCAGTAGCCGTAAATAAAACCGCGAGCAAACGTAATCATGTAATTAATTCAATTATTGTTAGTGTAAAAAGTGGTCAGAGTGGTTCTGGGTATGAGATTAAATGAGGCAATTATCCTGACAAAGGCTTCTATCTGCCGTGGTAACCGCATGGAGACGAGCGGCGGACGGATTAGTGGGGAGGCTAGCGACTAATAAGAGCCTCAGCTTTGCACATTTACCTACCTGAAAAACTGAAATACGGCATGAAATGTATTTGTATTCATTTGTAGAAAGGTACTTATTGACCTACTGATCAAAACTGGCACTGTACATTCTTCACTTTTCACCGCTTGGCAAAAAGTACCTTCATGCCAATTTTCAAATTTTAATTTAATGTGCAAAGCTATTGCTTTATTCTTACGCTAGCCTCCCTGCTATGGTGACGATGGACAGCTCGCGGGCGCGCGTTATCTTCACCGCAGGCTATCGTGACAGTTCCTATTTCTAAGTACATAGGTATACAATAATATACAACTATACAATGCGCATTAAAGACACTCGTCCAAGGACGTATGGACAATGCGTGAAGCGTCTCCTCTTCCGTGTTTTTGTCTCGTTCCGCATCAATCACGGCTCCATCGCTGGAATATTAATATTTGTAGCCGAACCCGATAGCGGACTCCTTTGTTTATCAAGCTGAACGGGTTTTTGTAACCTTTTTTCGATAGATCAATTTTGAAGGATCATCGTTTGATCCAACTCGTGTAAAGTTTTTGCAGCTCTAGGTAGCTCTTATTTCTTTACATATTTTTTGTTGTTTGCTGTCTTCATTCCCGTTGCAAATGGATCTGCTTTACAATTTTGACATGCACATGTGAAGTAGTATTTGTCTGGGTATAATACCTACCTATAATTTCGCAGCAATGCGTCAGGAAGGAGAGTTCGTTGGTTTTGTTTTGTGTCGTAAGGTGTCTACGCGTCCTTGTAAGCTGCGGTCATTGCTTCGTGCGCCGCTACTTACTTATTATGTATATTTTTTACGATAGGTTCCTTTTTGAATCTAGTATAGACCAATGCCAAGACCAACCCGACGAACTAACTGATACAAAAGCTTCAAAGGACAATTTAACGAAACTTGCGTGGCGCCGCCGTCAAGTTTGATGGCTTATTAGATAGATAGTGATGGGTTTGCTCTTGACTCTAGTCCGGCCTAGACTTAAGGGCTCAGGCATCTTACTCCTCCCGTTGCCCTGCGTTTGCGCAACACTACATGCATAATTCATAGCTGACACGATTGAGCCGCCATTATCCTTTGTTCTCAGACCAGCAATTTGATCTTACAATGCTAATTTACTTATCATCGTTTGCGTGCAGTTATTGATAGATATTTATTAACACTCTAGAGCAGTGTGGAACTAAGTAAAATGAACATAAATTTTGTAATGTTTCACTATACTAACTAGTATTTAGCTACTGGTTAGAATTAACTCATATCCTTAAATAATGATGTTTACGGAAAATTCATTTAACCTGGATGTTTTGATTGTTAATTATTTACGTTGTCAGGCATAATAACTAATGTTTTTATCAATTATTTGTAATTTGTATGTTGTTTAACATTATTTTACGCGTTATTATATAGTTCATATAAATAAAGATGATGTCAGCTTGTATAAGTTTTGTTTCCTTTGTCCGTAGATGCCATGGGACTCATCGGAGGAGCAGATGGTTCCCCCCCGCGAGATGCGCATCCACGTGCAGCGGGTGATCGCCATCCCAGCACCGTCTCACAACATGAACATGCCTCAACCCCAGGAGCAGATGAACCCCATGCCCCAGATCATGCACCCCTTCGCGCCCCCGCCACCACCGCCCCAGCCCCGTGACCAGAACGAGGTAAATATATAACACTCGAGTGATCGCGATCCCAGCGCCCAGCGCTATCGCACAACATGAACATGCCCCAGGCCTTGGACAACCAGCAGTCCCAGGAATAGATCAACCCCATGCCCTAGATGGTACATCCTTTCGAAAATTGTCATTCTCGTGTCTTCCCAAACTTTAGCCTCGTAAACTATAAGAGGTAAAATCCCATTATATGGATGATCGATTTTATCCCGTAGTTCAGTTACGGCCACTCCGGCAACGATGACAAATTGGTGATTTGGTTTGCGATTCGTACGTCTATTTTGTATTTAAAGTTTCTCAACCAGTATTATAACAATACTGGGCTTTATTAACTTACTTTTTCCAGTGTTGCTCTTTGACAAAGTGTTTTTTATTTTACTTTAACTTATAAGAAGGCAACATGGATTACGACTCAATATTTTGATTGATCATCGTTAAAACATCATTAATCAATTAGGTACTCTGTGAACATGAACCAGATCTTATCCTCCCACACTATAAACAAAAATTATTATTTAAGATATAAACTCATCAATTATAATTAATAACTAACTATAGGTAAATCAGTAACACAACTAGGTATACTTTACTAGCGGCCCGTTAGTGTTTTCACCCGCTGCAACTCATTTTCTGGCGGAAAGAAGACGTTTTTCCGACATGTATTATTATTATACATAATTATAAACCTTCCTCTTGAATCACTCAATTTATTTGAAAAACGAAACACATCAAAATCGGTCGCGTAGTTTAGGAGGAGCACCCTTTTTATTTAAAAAAAAAGCCATATCAAAATCCGTTGCGTAGTTAAGGAGGAGTTAGCGGTGTTCATGACAGAGGAACATAAAGCGTCATATTCAATTATATGCGTTTTTAAATAATGTTTTCGAGTAAACTCCAGTTCAAAATCACGGGAAAACCAGCCGAGCCAGGCACTTTTATCACAAGATTTGTAAGTTGTTAGTAAATTATATAATTATGAACAGTGAACATGCATTTTCAAAGATATATTGTCGTACAAAGGCGGCTCCAAAATCGCCGGAAAACCAGCAGATAATCACAAGGCTTGCACCAAAAATACCTGTATGCTCTTGGTGCCCACATGTACTAAGTGCCTCCCTGTATGGTGTCAAAAAACTTTGAAGAGCGGATAAAAAACGTTCCGTTACACAACAATTTGCACCATAACGAGACTAACGAGCACACGAGTTAATAATAATGTAAAACACGGAAGCTGGTCTTAATGACATGTGCCAATAATTTTCAAATAACACATTTAAATATTTTTTCCACTCTTGAGACTAAAATGCTTTAGCATTCATGGTCATCCATCTTCGGTTGTGATCTTTGCCACGCTTGACAAATAACGTAAAATTGTGTTTTACATTTAGTTTTATACATATTGATGTAAATGCGAAATAAGTATTGTTTGCTAGACCCTAGACCAAAATTGACTGGCAGGTAGTTGTGATGACAACCAGGGCTTGAAATACCGGTACTTTTCGGAACCGGTACCTATGACCTTGAAGCAGTACCGGTACCAACGTGGTACCGGTACCTCTGGTACCGGTTCTAGGCCGTTGGTACCGGTACCAGTACCGGTACGGGTACCGGTTCTAGTACCGGTACTGGGTACCGGTTCCGGTTCCAGTACCGGTGCTGGGTACCGGTACCAGCCAGATATGTAGGCACGTTAAAAAGAGAAGGAGTTAGTAGTGAAAAGGATAGTAAGACTGCTAAGAAAATTATCGCGCTGTTGCAGTTATAAATCATATTTAAACTAGACCTCTTTGGCACGCTTCGATTTGCCGACGTTATGCAGTATAGAGTGCAAAGTTGATTGATTGATTCTATCTGAAAGTGAGCGTAGATACGTAAACTAAATGTCCTCATATTTACTTTTGCTTTTGTTTGTGCAATGAAATTGATTTGTTAGGTTGTTAGGTCATAGACTGTGTTTAGATATTGTTATATTAGCTAACTTATAAAATTCGCTGTTGGTCCTGTCAAGAGTTGCTTCAACCCTAGAGTGCGCCTAAAAAGTTAGAACTGACGTCAGTAGTCTGGGCGCCACCTCTCTGTCTGTCAGTAGCAAAACACCAGTGACAGCACTACAGAACATCTATAACTTCTCATACATTTGTTGTCTGTATCTAGGGAGCAACTGCTTACGCTTTGACAGTACGCCGCGGGGCTTAATGCGCACTTTACTATAGCTTGCTTATATATACTATGTAGCTTCAACCCTATTTTGTGGCATGCTATTTTCTTACAGCCCAAGGCAGTGTATTTATTTAGATGCTATTTATTTTAGTCATACTATCTGGGGGCACGGCAGTGCCCCCGCCAAGTCGAGCGCGGAGCAAACACTACCGTACCACACTTTACTGGAACCATTTCGCCGCGTTTTCAGGACTCTATTTGAGAAACTTTGGATAAGACTAGAACGCTAAAATTTTCGTCATCTAGTAAGATGTAATCACATACTTAAAATCCATAATTTCAAGTCTGTAGGTGATTTAGTTCCGAAGTTAAGCGAAGGCAAAGTTTCGCATTTAAGACAGACACTCACGTACTCACTCATGATCATCAAAATAGAACTAGTACTTCCCGTAAACTCGGAGAGCTGAAATTCGGTACAAAGGTAGAGTTTGATGATCATATGAAGGGAAAACTATAAAAACTAGGATATTTGAAGGTTAGGAGTACCACCAGGCACACCATAGGAGCCCAGCTAAATCATAGGAGATACAAATATGACTTCAAAGCAAAAGTTGTTCAGCTTGATGGGATGCTTCTACAAAAATAAGTGAAATCCCACTAAAAACATTCTTTAAAAAACAAACCAAGTCTCGATTGAGCTAATTGTTTATCTCTAAAAAGTAATGAAATCTAGACTAAGTCATGCCAAGTCTAGGGTTCCTTGATGCTATTTCTATTATTATGGTTAAAGTTATTCGACTGGCCGTTGACTTGTATCTACAAAAAATTGTTTACCTAACACGAGAAGTGTTTTAAAATTTGGTATTCAATAACTAATCAGCTCAATCGAGACTTGGTTTGTTTTTTACAGAATGTTTTTGGTGGGAGTGTTCTTATTCGTATTCTATGAATAAAATACGTCAAAACTGCTCCTTTAATTTGTAAATTTTGCTATCAAAAGCCTGTTCAAATCGATTTCGCCACGCAGCGCAGGCAGGAACAGTTGTACACTTGGACAGTGCCATTGACGGCACAACTGGAACAAAATTATCCCAGTTGCACCATGACAAGTTGTACAACAATTACTCGCATTTCGGAATTTCTGAAAACTTAAAATACTCTCACGCATGTTACCATCAATAATGTTGAACATTTGGATTATACTTATTAATGTAAAAATACAAAAAATTATGTTACCAATTCATTTAAATATCTCCAAAACGATCTACATACATAATATCAATAACCATAATCCCAACACTCATGATACGAACACCGAAATATCAGCAACTCATTTGAACAATAGTTCATAATCCCAACAGTTAAAAACCCCAACAGTTACTTTGAGCAACAGTTCAAAATCTCAAACCAGTCTGCTTTTCTTCGAGAAATTAGAAGATCTTGACAAGATCAAAACGGGATTCCGTCGTTTGAGTATTGGTTGATACACGTGTTGGAATTTTCTTTAGCGGTTTTTCACAGAAATCTGTTGTTTTTCTCTAACAATAATTGATATTTGTGCTGTTTTAGTGTTGTCTTTGTGTTTGTGAAGGTAAGTAGTTTGTCGTGCTGTCCTAGCGATGAGTGGCAACAAGAAACCCCCGGACGATCCCGGTGGTGGGTCCGATGATAACCTCAATCCAACAGTTCCTCCTGATTATGAGATGTTAGATCCGTCCTTGATTGCCAAAAGAGCCTCTACTAAACGTTTCATGGAAGATAACCCTTCTCATGTCAATAAACGAGGAACAAATATGCCTGCTGCTGCCTCGGCCCAGCATACCTACACAGTCCCCGAATTTGGTGAGTCTTCTAAACTAAAATACTCGGACACAGATGTTTCCCCATACATAGTTCATGTCTCGAAGGAGGAGAGTGACCAGGCCTCTGGCGTCTCTCTTCGTATTCTGAAATTTGCCCAGTTTCTCCACAAGAACTCCATTCAAGGGATTACCAAAGATGGTATTAAATCTACAGGCCGCAATCGCGTGGTAGTTGAATTTTGCGACGCCAAATCAGTCAACTCATTCATCGAGAACCCTATCCTTGCTCAAAACAATTACAAAGCGGTCATTCCAGCTTTCCACATTACTAGATTGGGTATAGTGCGAAACATCCCAATTGAGTGGACCCTGAAAGAGTTTGTTGATGCAGTAGATGTTCCTATCGCAAACTGCCAAGTCATTAAAGCAAGGCGTTTAAATAGAAAGGAGGTCAAAGAAGGTAGAACAGAATGGGTTCCCACACAAACAGTAGTGGTTACTTTTATAGGACAAAAACTACCCGAAAGAATTTACTGCTATCACACATCTTTACCAGTTGCCTTATACACTATGCCAACCATCCAATGCAATAAATGCTGCCGATTTGGTCATGTCAAAGCCCAATGCCGTTCCAAGGACAGATGCTACAAGTGCGCTAAACCTCATGATGCAGAAACCTGCTCGGTACCAGAGAAGTTATCTACTTGTCTGCATTGCTCTGGCCAACACTATGCCACTGACACTAAGGCATGCCCAGAGCATTCCCGTCAAAAATCTATTAAATTGGTCATGGCAGAGGAAAACATTCCATACACAGAAGCTTCACTGAGATTTCGCCCTGTTCGTCGTCTATTTTCAGAGACAATCCGTCAGCCAGCTAATGTAGAATCTTTCTCCACTCCATCTCGCCCCCCTATGAGCCCCTTATCTCCCCTCAATTATTTATCATCAACCCCTAGATCGTCAGTCCGTAAGACCATTTTTAAAAAAACCACACCAAGGAAAGTCTCAAAACCAGGGTTTGACAAAGCTCCTCATAACAGCTTTGTTCAATCTCCTCAGTCTTCCTTGCCCAATGGCTGTGCTCTCTCTGGGAATGGCCTAGGTGTCATCCCTGAGGATGCATCCTTAAGTCAATTAATTGACTCCTTTTCGCTGGTCCTCAAGCAACTCCAAGTTGCCTTACCGAACAACGTCGCCCTCAAGGCCTTGAATGTAAACTCGATTCTCAACACTATCCACAATGGATCAGACAGTTCTGCAATGGAACTGCAAGAGTATTCGACGTAGAAAACCTGATCTTATTAATTTAATTAATTTATACAAACCATTGCTTTTAGCTGTCTCTGAGACATGGTTAAGACCAGGTTCTCGTTTTAGAGTGCCTGGCTATTCATGCCTCAGAGATGATAACGATAATGGTTATGATGGCTGTGCCATCTTTATTAAACATCTTCTTCCTTACTCTTTAATTAACCTTCCCCAACACTCTTCCTGTTTCAATATTATTGCTGTCAATTCTTTAAACATCACCTTTGTGTCCGTATATATCCCTCATCCCAACATGTCTATTATTCAAGAAATTAATCATATCTTAGATACTCTTCAACCTCCTTTAGTTGTTTTAGGCGATTTCAACTGTCATCATTCTATGTGGGGCTCCTACACCTGTAACTATCCATCTTCCCACCTTATTGAGTTATTAGACAACCACAATCTATGTATTATCAATGATGGCTCACCTACTAGGAGGTCATCCCCATTACAAAATCCTAGTTGTGTTGATCTCTCATTGGTCTCAACCAGCATTGTATCACTTATTTAAATTGTGGGATTCAGCATATAATACCGCCTCATGTATAGCAATAGCTTCTCCGGTATAAACAGAAGTAAGACATGGGGATTTGAAACTTAATGTAATTTTCCAACGGGAGATCCAAACAGCTGAACCCACACAGCCATCATCAGACATTTTAGACGCATCTGTGAACATGGTAATCCAACCGTCAAATTTTTCAGCGACTAATTTATTAAATAAACGATTAGCAGAAGGGTCATCTTTAAGTATACCAGAATTTAGAATAATTACCGGATTAAAAACAAGAACATCAAAATCTACAGAAAATAAAGGATTACCAGGAAATTTGAAAATAGGAGGACCATTCATAAGTTTCTGATAACTATTGAAGAGGCAAGGAGGTTCCTTATGTTTCCAATAATTGGACGTCTGTATGAGATTGGACAGCTGATTTAGGGAGCACATCAGGGGATGATCGGAATTTTGGGAAACTTTATAGAAAAATCTATCACAAAGGAATTGACGACGTAGACATAGCGGAGGCTCAAGGCATTCAACTTGTAGGGCATTTACTGGGGACGATTTGATAGCACCGGTTACAATGCGAAGATACTTCGACTGAATTTTTTCCCAACTAGCTAAAGCAGTCTTGTTACAAGGTTCAAGTAAGAAGGAGCCATAGTCAAAGTGACTCCGAATGATAGCGTTGTAAAGAAGTTTTTGAGTATAGAGCAGGCTCCTGAAAGTGCTCTTATAATATTAATACCCCTTTCGCATTTGTCTCTGATAAAATTTAGGTGTGGTATGCCCGTCATATGCGTATCAAAGTATATACCTAAGAACTTGGCCTTATCTACAATTGGGATACAGTTTTACTGACAATTGATCGGTTGTTGACCTAAAACAAAGAAAAAATAATGTTAAATTATGAACAGTGCACAAATAACATTAAACATATAGGTATATTACAAGCGATTATTATAAATATCAATATACTTAAATAGAATAAATAGAAAGGGAGGATAAACATAGGATAAAAGATTATAAAAGGAAATGGGACGAGGGATACAGTCAGGAAGGAGATCGTACAGAGACACGGGATAACGGGAACATGAAAAAAAGATGTGGTCTAAAGTACCCTCTGCCAAACCGCACTCACAGAGAGAGTGATCCCGAATCCTAATCTTAGCCAAGAAAACTGGACTACAGTTATGACCCAGGCGCAATCGAATGATAGTTGAGATAGAGCGTTTGTTAGCCGAACGATACTTAAAGAACCAAGGTTTTATTGGTATAACGGGCTGAATGCCAGCATAATGTTTTCCTTTGAGCATACTAGAAGATTTCCACATTCTATTCCATTTAACTCTCAAATCGGATTTGGCTATAGAACGAAGATCTTGAGCAAAACATTTTGAGTAAGTGTTACAGCCTGAATGGATTGCGTCTTTGGCGAATAAGTCAGCTTGTTCGTTACCAACAATACCGGAATGACCAGGGATCCAAACTAAAACTATCTCAATACCCTTTAAATGGCATTTATGAAGGATTTCACGTGTTTTTATGTTGATTGGTAGCATATCTCTAGAGCGGAAAGGATATTTCGAAATATCCTCAAGGCAGCCAAGGAACATACGTCGAAATACGAAAAAAAAAAACCATAGTAGGATAGTAGGTAACTGAAATCAGCTTATCGGCAAGTTTGTATGGAAGGTCCAAAAATTACAGTGTACAACGACGCATACTGACACTCCGCGTATCTATCTCGCGCGCATCACCGCCGGCAGCCTATGCAGAATGGCAACGTCGCCCTTTCCGCGGCTGGTACCTCGCGCGCATCGCCGCCGGCCGCCTGTGCAGAACGGCAACGTCGCTCTTCCGCGGTTGGTAGCTTTACTCGGTACCGGTACTATTTAGGTTCTAGTACCGGTACTCATCTGGTACCGGTACCTAGGTACCGAATGGAAAAGAACCTATAAATACCGGTACCGAACCGGTACTTTTGGTACCGGTACAAAGCCCTGATGACAACATAAGGTTAGCTTAAGTCCCGATTTAGATTAGATTTCTTCTATATCGAATCGTCAAATCACAAATTAGATGACGGCGCGCGGGGCGCCGCCTTTACAGATGGCTCGCTCAGAACTAGCGATGATTTTGACGCTTATTGACTTTAGCTGGAAATAACTGGAATCTCAGAGGAATTCAAAATAACTAAGAATATGGTTGTCGTCATATTTCTTGGATTAAAATTGGATCAGAAACATATGACGTTCTTGTACCAGATTTTGCTGTCTTGATATTCTTTTACTTTGAGATTTTTGACTGTAGCAACCCTGGCTATGTAACAAGTGACAATCGTGATAATCCTAAATAGGGTCGTGTGATGTGATACTTCTGTAAACTCTCTATGTTGTGGCACAGGTTGTGGTCAAATGTCGTTACTGGTGGTGTAGGCTGTATAGTTTAACTGGTCAGCAGCGAGGCAGTGCCTTTATTTTTGTTTTTTATCCTGCTCGAGTCATGTCATGATACAAAGTTCTTATAAAAATGTTTATATACAGTTCTGTTTGATTTGCAATGGTGCGTCATGCCGTGGATATTTGATTGATGTTTATTACCCTACACTGAACAAAGTTAATTCATTCATTTCATTTAATTGTGTACACAAGTACAGTCACTCCCGCTCACTCATGAACTATCCAACATATACCTAATGTATAGTTTTTTACACTGTTATATTTTACAGCAATAATTGTTACTTTTCTAGATGCAGCAACATTTATTGAATCGTATAACATAGTTTCTGTCCGGCTTGTCGCTATCAAATCAATCACAATAAAAACGAAACCTTAAAAAAATTAATTGTTCATGAGTTAGCGTGAGAGACTGTACCTACGTAAACATTTGATGACATACCTAGGTAACTTTGATTTGTGTAGTGCGAGGTACAAATCAATGTCAGTAGGTGAACTAGCTTAGCGTAATTGTAGTTTGACGATCTAATCACGCGTTAAGATAATTATGAATTGTGAAGCGGCTAATTGGGGTAGTGGTTTGGCTGTTAATGTCTAATGGCCCATTTCGGATGGTTATGTACAGTGTAACTAAGAATTAGCTGCACAGGGGTGTAATTTAAGGGGTACTCCAAACGGATTAAATTCATATTGTCCTAAATGAAAATGTAACAAATGATGAAAGCATTTAAATTAAGGAAAAAATA
Organism: Phthorimaea operculella; assembly: GCA_024500475.1. Classification (NCBI taxonomy): domain Eukaryota; kingdom Metazoa; phylum Arthropoda; class Insecta; order Lepidoptera; family Gelechiidae; genus Phthorimaea; species Phthorimaea operculella. The sequence continues at coordinate 2,126,444 of JANFCV010000009.1, forward strand.
AATACTTAGAAGTTATTTTGGGAATAAAAATGATTTGATTCATTAAGAGTACCCCCTTGTAGCTTATTTATTAAACAGCCTCAGATTACTTTTAAGTTCATTGCATTATAACTAGATGTTTGTGTCAGTAAGCAGAGAAGTTAGTTTTTGGTAGGTTAGGTAACTAATAGTACGATACGATAGATGAAATAGGTTATGTAGAGTCGGCATTCCGTTTATATGATTGGGTTCGGGGTATGGCCACACCGACGATTACCATTTCATAGCGATGGATAAAGTTGCTTCTTATGAAAAATATATACAATCATTTATGACAAATATATTCATTTATGTAGCTCTAAGTGCCAACTAATCACACCGTAACAAATGAGACCACTTAAAGTACACAATTAGTTTTAGATTTATTCAGTATCAGTACAGCGCAGCAGCACATCCACGTTCCCATTTAAGGTATCAACTTATGTTGGTTTACCATACATTTACTATGAAATTCCAGTATAAGCTGATCCCTTAATTGGTAGGTGGTTGTGTAGCTGGTTGTACCTACCAAGAAGTATCGTGGTATTAGTTTCGCCAGAGTGACTCGTCGGCCAATAAAAGAAACAGTGGCACATGCTGGGTTGCCTGACCAGCCATCTCTGGATTAAGCTGACCACTGAAAAAATAGGGCTGTTGCCTGGTAGTTTGTGTTATTTATTACTGATTAATAAATATAATAAATAATGCAGCTAGCTACATCTCATAGAGCTACAAAGGAAAATCGAGAATTTCAAGAGATTTTCGATGCTTAACGCGTTTTTCTTCTGGATTTAGATTTTCTGGTAATACTTCTTACTAAGTCAGAGTCAGAGTTCTTATTGTAGCTCATTTTTTGGTAAGTAGGTAAATTGCCACTTAACTTATAGGTCTGCTATTTTCAATTAAAAACAATTATTTCCCTATTAGTAACTTGTAGTCAAATGCTTATTCAGCTAATCGTGTTAGGTTTTTGAAATGAATAAATTGTTGAAATTAACTTTCATCGTGTGATGTTATTTGGTTGTGTATTCTTTATTGAATATCATAACATCGAAAGGTAGAAAATCAGCCAGGTCTCACGAACTGAAACTCATGCCTGGCAACCCTAGTCACATGGCAGGCAGCCACTCAACCGTTTTCTCCCGAGGTTAAAGACCCTGATGTTTTGTAAGCGTCCGTTCGCGGTCAACATTTCCTTGATTCGCCCGATTCCAATACTCACTTCACTTCCTTTCGCCTCGCAAATATTTGCAAAACTGTACGTGACATCCTTATATGACGCGAGCAAATATGAAGAGAGCGATGCTCGGTTGATTAGGGGTCAGGTTTATTTTTTGAGATGTCTACGAGTAGGTACTATACTTACTTACATAATACGATGATTTCCGCAAAAAAGGGCGTAACCACCAAAGTTCTTTCGAAAAAATCAACTGCAATGCAGTTTTATTAAATTTTTCACGCTGTATCCTATGGGCTTAACCACCATTCCTTGGTGGAATGGTCGTTACGCCTTTTGCTGCAGTATCGATATGTATCTAACCTCTTGCTCATACAAAGAGCTTACTGCTAAACCTCTTATTTTTTGCGAACTCAATTCCAATGCTGACAAATGAGCGCAAACCGTAACTATTATTGTAGACACCGCAAAAATAGGGGTTTTCTAAAAGACCGGACCGACAGTCTAACTGAAATTTATCGTTTCCACCGACAATAGCATTTATCTACTAGAGCGTGTATACTAGCCTACTGCTAAAAATGTTGACAGCCGATGTGGATGATTGTCTGCGACGCAGAAGGTTCCGGGTTCGATTTTTGGTGGGTCACTTTGTGACTTTGTTCCCAGTCTGGTTAGGACGTCACTGTGTCCCACTCGAAAAAAAAGAGATATAACTAAAAATAGCAAATTCCAACGATGATTTATTTATACCACCGTAATAAGATGGAGGTAATATAAGTAACCAGATTAGGCGTTATCTTGGAGCTAAGCTCGCCCGGCAGGAGCGGCCTTTGCATTTATTTGAGTGGGAAACGGATAGAAGGTGAAGGATTTTCATTATTCATTGTTCTAAGAACAAGGGTTCCTGAGCTAAGATCCTACATCAATTGTTATACGCACGACGCACGTGGGCTGACGTAATATGAATAAATTATCAAGATATTTTCATGGGATACGTACCTACACAATTATTTTGCTCTTCGTGACCTACAACTCTAGTTTTGGAGTCGGTAGATGACCCTAAGATCCTTAAGTTACGTTTACAAGTTACTACGTGTCTACCTACTTTTCGTTTGTCATTTATAAAGCTTAAATTTTTGAAACTACTAATTAATTAATTTTTGGATTGTCATCAAATAACATAACTGCCTATTTTAAGAGAAGATATCTTGATTACTTATTGAAAAACTCCGACATCAGGGTTCATCGGGTCACTTAACTCAGTGTTCCTCACGATAGTAGAAGAAAAGGAAGATTTACCTATTCTATGAAAGCCGCCAAGAACTGATACTGGTGTTGATATTTTTCTTCATTACGCACCCTTCAACTACGTAAGAGCCAAGAGTTGGCTTTTGACATTTTTTTCCTAAACTGTGTTTACACTTGGTTCCAAAATATACTGGGTGGACCATATAGAGTGACGTCAATAAAAAGAAATTTGATTCCTCACATCTTGGGGTATTCGAAAATACCCCATGTATGTTCCGCGATTATTTTTAGTTTCCGAGTTATTTTTAAAGTTGTATGGGTAAATATCGACTGGCAGTAAATTTTCCTTTCCTTTTTTAACTTCTGTATAAGGGCTCTTCGCGCGGTTGATTTCATAGCACAATCTATATGATTTGTACTTTTTGGGTACAAAAAAAGAAAAAAGAATGTCTGCCATTCGAGTTTTTCCCATACACCTTTAAAAGTTGAATAACTCTGAAACTAAAAATAATCGCGGAACATACATAAAAAGAATTGACGTCACTCTAAGGTCCACCCCATATGTAAAATGGCGCCCGCCACAGTTAGCTACAACGCTCGTAAGCTGTAGTATGAAATGTGTATTTTAATTTTATTGTGATGTTTTTTGTTTCAGCAACAGACCGTGCTCCACCAGTTCGTGCCCCAGTCCGCGCCCACACAGGAATTAGAACAGCCCGAGGTAATCTACTCGTGTTTCTTTCTTAATTTACTACAAACCTTACTGTTAAAAACATAAACCGACTGCGATTACAGAAATTTGCATTTAAAACCCGCCATTTCGATTTTATGAAATTTTAGCGCACCTACCGTGTCACTCGCGCTAATGAGACGAATGCAATGGCAGTACTGCAACACCCCATTATGTTAACATCGACGTAGCTGTTTGATCTGTAGCCTGTGAAAAAAGATTTTACTTACTCTCGAAGAACATAACCTTGCTTATGAGGCAGTTGGGTAAAACTGTGAACTTTTTTTCTTTTTCTGCCCCTCCGAAGAAAATTTAATCAAAACTGTCTACTGGCTGTTTGACTCTCAAATCCACCTACTAGCAAAATGCCGTAATGAGAATCATGGGAAAATATTAAGATTTCTTTTTCCTTCGAATGTTTACCTAACTCGATATCTAATTATGGAGAAATCTTTTGTAGAAACGAGTCAAGGTTCCGTTTGGTGATTTCCGTTTTTACTAATTTCACTCCGATGCCTACCACGTTTTATGTTGGAGATTGTCGTCTACATGCAGTATGGTAGAGTTTCTGTTACTGACATAAATTAATGTATGATTAAATCAAGCACTTGTATTAATACGAGCCATAGAAATCGCATCAGTTGGACTTAGTCGGAGAAAAGAGCGTAAAATAGTACATTACGTCACAGGCCGAGTATATAGCAATTTCTGGTCGAGTGGCATTGGAAGGCCGAGACGAAGTCGAGGCCTTCTAAAGTAAACGAGACCAGAAATTGTTATTTCGGCCGCGGATTGTATAGTGCTTTTCTCCAATTTGCAAGGAAACATAAATAATAAACATTTAAATCGTGACAAAATTGACACTTCACAACTTCTAAAGTTCGCAAAGCGCATGCGCTGATTTTGCTTACGTTCCGTTTCATAAAGAATGCGCGGGAAATTCACATTCAGCCTTCAAACTTCAAACAAATTGTGATCTATAAAACACCTAATCACGAAAGTGTGAAGTTAAAGAACCTTTTCTTTACCGGCCTAGTCCGGCAATTTCTATTACAGTCCTCTGCGCCTTGACAACATAAATGAGCCCATTGACGTATTCTTTTTTTAAAGTAATGAAGCCATTTCCGAGCAAATTGGAGAAAAGTGATTTATTGGCTGTTACTTAGAATCACGTATTAAGTGAAGTGATTGAGTATGTTCCAACGAATCACTTTATACGCTTGTATTGATAGAGTCATGTAATTTCTTTTTTGAGAGTGAGTTTGACTGACCGACACGACACAAAATAAAAAATTGGCATCGTTTCCAACACGTGGTGTGGAACACTTTTATTTTCGTAAAATGTGTAGATAGGTAACTGCATCCTACAGCCTCACGCTTACTCATCATGAACAATTCAAAATTAAAGGTTTTTTTTCACACTGTCACGTTTTACAGAAATATTATTTTTACTTTTTTAGATGCTGCAATACTTACTGAATCTTACAACATAGTTTTTGTTGTTTTTTTTCTGCTTAAATAAAACGGCAGTTCTTGTTATAAACCAGCACTCGGTATATTATCAGAAAAAATGAATAACAAATATTTTCGTAAGATTTTACACGAGCGAGAACTTGTGTTTTTCAAGTTGAAAGGCAAGATGGCGGTTGGAAGTTCTAACCCGGCCGCGACCAATCAGAGCTCTTTATATGGCGCGAAACATCAAAATTGCGGGCCGGGCAAAGCTTCAACCGCCACAGGAAATTGTTCATGATGTAGCGGGAGAAGCTGTAGGTACCTGAAAATGTATTGTGCTTACGGGAGTCTCAACTGTATCCCTTGAACTCCAGATGCCAGTGAACAAGGAGGGCGCCCCGATCCAGATGCAGCTGCCCTGGGGCATCACCCCCGAGGACATCCACGTGATCCACCGCACTGCTGAAGATGCAGCCAGCCAGATGCGCCGCGACCAGCAAGACAGCGACATGCAGGAGGTGAGTAGCATCGCCCCACCCAGCCAGCATCACCCCACGTGATCCACCGCACTGCTGAAGATGCAGCCAGCCAGATGCGTCGCGACCAGCAGGTCGCGACCAGGAGGTGAGTAGCATCGCCCCACCCAGCCAGCATCACCCCACGTGATCCACCGCACCGCTGAAGACGCGGCCAGCCAGATGCGTCGCGACCAGCAGGTGGACAGCGACATGCAGGAGGTGAGTAGCATCGCCCCACCCAGCCAGCATCACCCCACGTGATCCACCGCACTGCTGAAGATGCAGCCAGCCAGATGCGCCGCGACCAGCAGGTGGACAGCGACATGCAGGAGGTGAGTAGCATCGCCCCACCCAGCCAGCATCACCCCACGTGATCCACCGCACTGCTGAAGATGCAGCCAGCCAGATGCGCCGCGACCAGCAGGTGGACAGCGACATGCAGGAGGTGAGTAGCATCGCCCCACCCAGCCAGCATCACCCCACGTGATCCACCGCACTGCTGAAGATGCAGCCAGCCAGATGCGCCGCGACCAGCAGGTGGACAGCGACATGCAGGAGGTGAGTAGCATCGCCCCACCCAGCCAGCATCACCCCACGTGATCCAGCCAGATGCGCCGCGACCAGCAGGTGGACAGCGACATGCAGGAGGTGAGTAGCATCGCCCCACCCAGCCAGCATCACTCCACGTGATCCACCACACAGCCAGATGCGCCGCGACCAGCAGGTGGACAGCGACATGCAGGAGGTGAGTAGCATCGCCCCACCCAGCCAGCATCACCCCACGTGATCCAGCCAGATGCGCCGCGACCAGCAGGTGGACAGCGACATGCAGGAGGTGAGTAGCATCGCCCCACCCAGCCAACATCACCCCACGTGATCCACCGCACTGCTGAAGATGCAGCCAGCCAGATGCGCCGCGACCAGCAGGTGGACAGCGACATGCAGGAGGTACGTATCCTGCTTTATTATGGTTCTCACCAGCATTGTAAGTGGTCTTAAAAGTTGGTATTAGGTAATAGGTTTTATTGAGCCACAATATCCTTCGCACTATTTGGACTAACCTAGGACTAACAATCGCAGCAAAGGTACCACAATCATTTCTGATATTTCTCATTATGAGAGACGGTCAACGACGGCGTCGACGCATTACCTTCCTTAGTAAATAAATGCATGTTGTTTTATGCAGGTGAGGATCGTCGACGGCAACAGTGACCAGCTCCCATGGGGTCTGACTCCCCGTGACCTTCAGATGATCCACCGCACCACCGCCGCGGCGCAGCAGCAACGTCGGGATCAGCAGATGGACAATGACATGCAAGAGGTGAGCTCATACAGTCAGCTCTTATGGGGTCTGACTCCCCGTGACCTTCAGATGATCCACCGCACCACCGCCGCGGCGCAGCAGCAACGTCGGGATCAGCAGATGGACAATGACATGCAAGAGGTGAGCTCATACAGTCAGCTCTTATGGGGTCTGACTCCCCGTGACCTTCAGATGATCCACCGCACCACCGCCGCGGCGCAGCAGCAACGTCGGGATCAGCAGATGGACAATGACATGCAAGAGGTGAGCTCATACAGTCAGCTCTTATGGGGTCTGACTCCCCGTGACCTTCAGATGATCCACCGCACCACCGCCGCGGCGCAGCAGCAACGTCGGGATCAGCAGATGGACAATGACATGCAAGAGGTAATGTTTACTTATAATACTTACTGGGCTGGCTCAGGGATTCGAACGAAATAGATCTTGGCCTCCGAAACTGCACGAGACTCTTCCTTATTTTGCGCTCTTTGCTTCCAATTATACTTTTGTCAGAATTTCTTCAATTCAGCGATATCTTCCGACGAAATACTTGCACGTCCGTCTACCCAGGTAGGTATGCTTTCTTGGCCGGTTGATCCTCTTCCATCCGCTCCACGTGACCAAGCCAGTAGTGCAGTCTGGCAGCTTTACTCTTTGATGATGACGTTGGGCTCGCAGACTATTTCCACTAGTTCTTATATGCAAGATAAGGTAGCATGTCTTAATTTTTCTTCTATTTCAAAAATAGTAACTGCGTTAACGCCTATAATTTTTCCGACGCAAAACATCTTCGCTTTCTTTATGTTATTAATCGGTTCTTGCTTCAATAATTGGTTTGGACTTAATTAATATAAATTTGTACTAGAATTAGTAAGTTTGGAGAGCAGTGAATGTGAAATGGACTAAATAGTTAATGGATTAAGTAACTATGAAATGAAATGGACTACATAGGTCCTGTACATAACAAGAACTCCCAGTAAATAAACTACCCAGTAAAAATTAGACGTAGATAAGGTAAGCACGAGTATAAACTTTGACAGATGGTCCAGGAAACATGAGTTGTTTTATTGCACGCATCTCGTCGTTACTTCCACAATAATGAGCACAAATCTGTCTGTCTGGACATAATAACATAATAACACAGTCACGCATTAAGTTTATGGTCTCATGGCAAGTAGTAAAGTTACTGCGAGTCGTTATGATTGAATCACTGAATTTACGCACTACTTAGTTGATTGACTTTAAATGTAAGTTATTTTATAACTAGTTTTAGTGATATTAAAACTGTGACGTCAATTGGTGCTCTATTAATTGTGACCCAAAATAACGTGCTAATACGTATATTTTGTGATTAGATGCAAGGCCGAACTAAAATACGTACTGATGTACTTAATTAAGTATTTAATTTGCCATAAATAAGTCAGGTATTCTGAAAACTTATGTTTTACAACAGGCCAATAGTCAAACAGAATTAATACAATATTTTAAGGAGGAACTAGCCTGAAAATGCCGAAATATGAAAAGAAAACGGACTTCCTATACAAAATGTACCAGCCCGCCCGAGTCAATTTGTATGATGGGAGGACCGTTTCTTTTTCATAGTTCGATTTGTGTATTTTGGGGTAAGTTGATCAGTTTCATGGGCTAGTTCACCCCTTAAAATATTTGGAGTTTATTTTTTTGCACATAATACAGAAAACAAACTTTTAACTGACTCCTAATTTTTCAACAGGTCAAGACGATCGTGAACACACTGGCCGCGGCTGCCGAAGCCGAAGCCGAGGCCCAGGCGCAAGCTGAGGCCCAAGCACAGGCCCAAGAAGAGCAGCAGCACCAGGGCCCCTCGCAAGACGCGCCTGCGCAGGCCCCGCGCGCCCCGCGCACCCTGCTACTGCCGCAGGACATGCCCATGGAGGAGAGCCGGCCCCACTGTGAGTACTGAGCCATGTCAACACCAGGGCCCCTCTCAAGACGCGCCTGCGCAGGCCCCGCGCGCCCCGCGCACCCTGCTACTGCCGCAGGACATGCCCATGGAGGAGAGCCGGCCCCACTGTGAGTACTGAGCCATGTCAACACCAGGGCCCCTCACAAGACGCGCCTGCGCAGGCCCCGCGCGCCCCGCGCACCCTGCTACTGCCGCAGGATGTGCCCATGGAGGAGAGCCGGCCCCACTGTGAGTACTGAGCCATGTCAACACCAGGGCCCCTCACAAGACGCGCCTGCGCAGGCCCCGCGCGCCCCGCGCACCCTGCTACTGCCGCAGGATGTGCCCATGGAGGAGAGCCGGCCCCACTGTAAGTATTGAACCATGCCAGATTGTCAACACCAGGGCCCCTTTGCAAGACGCCGGCGCAGGCTCCTGTTAGGTAGATAAAGTGTTAGTTTTTTTTTTGTACCGAATACTCCTGCCCGACCCTAATATACCTACTCAAATCGGGTTCAGACTAAAGTCTGGTAAGCCCGTAATTTATACACCAATAAACGAATAGACGAAATGTTTAACGGTAAGAAGTGGATGATGGATGATCCATCCCATCATCCAATTTAGATTTGATTTTAATATATGTTTTAATACGGGGTGTTAGGGACGGTGTAACGAAAACTTTGCAGGCATGATCAGACCATCAAACTGGACAACTTTTACTATGGAGCCAATGGTGGGAAACGAAAAAAAAATTTCTTTGACTTTGTATGGGAGGTCGGAAATCCTGTTTGTTTGATATTATATTTATCATGCAGGTCAAAATTTCAATTTCTAAATTGTTTCAGTAAACTGAAAAGACGGATTACGAGTCAAAATAGTTGGTAGTGTCGTGGTAATAAATGTGACCAATATTTCATTGTAGCGTAGCGTGCCATTACTGTACTACCCTGATAATCGTTTACCGATACAAGACTAATAGCAGTCACCCGGGCCAGTGCCCACCTTGAATACTTGATATTAACAACATTTTGTTATGTAGGTATGTAACTAGACCTACACTCAACTTGATAGATTACCACCAAAAAATTAAGATAGAATTCCATACAAGTCTCATCTTATTCGATTCGAATATTTTGTGTAAAATTTATCGCAAACTCTATCGAAAGTTCAGAAAAGCTAAACCTTGAAATTGATTCTTTTTAACAGCAAAGAAGCGTTTTCATTATTATAATTATAGTAAGGTAATTATATGAAAACATGAACGCGTTGATGTCTTTTTTACTAATATCAGGAAAACCCAAAGATTGGTATCGCATATTTCGATAGGTAGCTAGCTTAGCTATTAAACATGTTTTTGTTCCAGTCTTAGTCTAAAAATAAAGTTTAGAATTTAATGAGGCTTAAGACACATAAACACAATTATATGGTGCTATTAAATTTTGTTACAAACCGCATGTTTATTGTAGAGACTAGCAAGTGTAGGAAAATTTACTCTATCGCAGTTGAATAAGGTTCAGTAAAGACTTTATTATTAATTAGAATTCTACAACAATTAGCTGGTATAAAGAACATCAAACTAGCAAGTGTAGAAAAATTTAATCTATCGTAGTTGAATAAGGTTCAGTAAAGACTTCATTAATAAAAGTTTCTACAACAATTAGCTGGTATAAAGAACATCATTCCAAGTAATTCACCTCGACACTGTCCTTCAGGTGTCTTTAATCCCTTCCAAGGGTCACTGTTTTAGTAAACTTTGTTTAATATAAGGTCCTATTAAATTCACTGCAAATATTTTAAGGGAATGCGTAAATATGTATAAGAAAAACATTTAAGGCATTTAAAAAAAAATCTACACGCTAGTTTTTATTTTCCATTTTCAAACAATTTTTTTTAATTAATTATGTGAACATCCTTTGACTGACCCGACTGACGTTCCGCCACGTAGACAGGATTCACTTACACGGCACGCACACTAACAATCAACCAATCACAGCAACTTTTTTTTGGCGCGTAATTTAAATTCATCGTAGTGTGTGTTTCTAGGACAAACAGGGTGCACTTTTTTCGTTTTGTGTTTTTTAGTTAAATGCAATTTTCTCGAAAACTAGCGTGTAGATTTCTTAAAAAATTGGCATAGTACATTCTTATATTTTATTTCATCAGCCCCTAAAATATTTGCAGTGAATTTAATAGGACCTTATATAGTTTCCAGACGAAAGACTTCAAAGTTTACTTACCCACTTAATTTCTTTTTAAAGATGTTTTAATATTAAATATCGTTTTTTTACATTACTTTAAAAGATTTTCATGTTTAAATATGAGTAAGTACGGTCACTTAATATGAATCACGATCGCAAACTTTAGCTTATTGCTCTATCGATTCTAAAGAAATAAGATGGGCCTGTAGCTATCTGAAATTGTGAAGATATTTACATTTGTACTGGCTTAGGTACCTATTTATTATTAGGGTCAAGACCTCTGTATTTGTTTTGTGGTCGAGACGTATGAACACAACGATGTTAGTCAAAGGCTGAAATTCGGGGTTCATTAGGTCGTTCGTTGACTCAGTAGCCTTGCCTTGCTTTAAAATTATTTGTGACTGGTACTCGGTTTGCGACGGGTACGTTGACCCTAATTCTTATTTATTTACTTTAAATTTATTTGCAGATATGCACCCGCGCTCAGTGCGCAGCGTACCTGACGCGCTGCTGCCACAAGAAAAGCGCGTCAAGCGCTGCTCATGCGCATGCGACTAAACCCACAGCGCCTACGCAGCGCTACAGCGGCTGAAAGTCAGCGGCCCTCCGTCCAGTAACACCACTCCACCACTCCACGACTCTTCCAACCCCCTTTATGTAAATAAAGTTGTTAATTCCTCACCCACGAGTCGTCTTTCAATTATCTATCGAATCTCTATCATGGTATTATTTATGGGAATTTGTGATTGTTAATTCATAAATTAGATATTTTATGTTTCGTTTTACAATGTATAGATTTTAGTTTACATACAAATATTGAATGATTGTATTTTGGGAATGAATAACAAAATTACGTAGGAAAAGTAGATTTTATGTAAGTAATTTGTTTGTGGGCGGTCGCCATCGAAAAAAATATTTCTCATTAATTTTTCCGCCTCCACACATTCCGACTTTTAATATTATTTCCATCGAATAGTGACCGTTTATTTTTTGTAAATTATGTAACCGCACATTTGTTGGAATAATATTGCATTTAGGTCATTCTAAAACAACCTACATTCTATTGTGATCCTAAATTAAATTTATTAGTTTTTACTTTTGTTGCTTTCATTTATTTATCATTATTTAATCCCTCATCTCATCATTATTAGAAAGTTTGGAATTCAGATAATAAATAACTTATTAAAATTATGTAACGATTTGATACTATACCACGCAAAATGTATGCCTGATGCTTTTCTGAGAGCAAGTTTGAGAAACTGTCAATGTCTCATCAAGAAACTATATCGCATAAAGGAAGTTAAAAGAAGACATAGTTTATAAAAATATTTACATATATTCACACTTAAAGATATTTAGTCATTCTCATTTACACTTAATCTAACTTAACATTTCGTAACATACTCACTATAAAATGGATTATCACAATTCTGAGCTTTCTTACATTTCAAATGCAATGTTATTAATACTATGTAAAGAGATAGTACTAAAACATTTACAATGAAGCCTAAAATGTACGACGCAAAATTAGTCGTAAACGAGTCAATACACCACAACCAAATCACATCTTTACAGAAAAGATGCAGGTTTAGAACGAAACATAGTAAAAATGTTATGATAGTTAAACTTCTGGCAAACTGCCTTATTTTATCAAACATAACCCTGAACAATATCATTAGATATATGAGGGTGCCAATTAGCATGAGAGGCCACTTGAACGCAGCGCAGATAAAGACGTACGCCACCACATGTGATACCACATTTGCGTAAACCAGGCCTGCCCCTACCGCACTCACGGGCAGCGGCAGCACCCACGAACAAAGCGTCACTTTTAACAGCTGATTCCTATTCACTTTCACAACCACCACTATCAAACTATCATACATGTGCTTAATAAAGAAACATACTAAAATTACTATCACAAAATCAATATAAAATTGAACACCCTTTAACACAACAGACAATATTTCACCTGTTAGTCTTTTATTGCGCTCCAAAAACTCTATCCAACTGTAAACTCGCTTCAGAAACCGCACCAAACTGAACTGCATTAGCATTTGATTTCTGAAATTCCTCCTCCAGCGCGCCACTTTAGAAGCTGCCAATACCGATAATATTAATTCCAAAGCTGTCATAACAATTTCAATTATAATAAAAGCTTCAAACAAAGTGTCTTGAGATTCGCTCGGGGATTGCTGGCTATCGGCTCTCGAGCCTTCCAGATTGTTGACATTTTCCGTGACCTGAAGTTCCACAAAGGAGGCTGTTGTAGAAGCTGATTCGGTTTCTCTAAACCATGTTGATCCTGTAGATATATCTCCCAAGGTGGGGCTGGGTCCCAGGGTGGTCGCATCCTCGCTAGCAGTCACTTCAGCAGACATTTTAAATACATTTGTTTATTTAATTAATTCACAAGTAACACGTCTGATACCAGCTCAATGCACCACACTGACTGGTTTTTGAAACAGACTAATTAGTGGGCTGGGAACAGGAAACTGCGTTGATATTACTCATTTTAAGAGACTAACTGGCGGCTGGTCAATGGAATTTGTGGTTAAAAAGACGTCATCGTGGCTAATGAAAATCCCTCATCGAATGGGCACCTACCTTTAATTGTGTCAGATTTCTAAGTACACGTAACGTACTCCACTACCTGTTTACTAGTTTACTATATTGCGCTAGTCATTTTATGACGCGTTACTACTAAAAACAATAAATCTATAACAAAACAAGTCCATCATAATAATTTTAAACAAGTTCTTTACTTAATTTGATAATAATTGTTCAACATCATTATTTTTTAACTTGCATTGAGTTTTGTTTTTGTGTTGTTGATTCAAATCAAATCAAAATTTGCTCTTGTGGTCCATACAAGATTAATTGGACTTCCCAGGTATTTTACCCGTCTATATTTAGGTATAGGTATGTTATATTCATAAGCTTGATCAACGACCGTGACTGTCGGAAATCTGTGTGACCAAATTTAATAAATATTCCTATACAATAGAAATCTTTGGAACGCAAAAGCCGCATTGCTCGAAGATAATTTCCATTTACGAGAGGAGAGGACGATCAAACATGTTTTTCTATACATAACTTTTTCTATAAGTATATAACTATACAGGATATAAAAAAATCAACTGCAAATATTTTAAGGGGTGAACCAGCCCATGAAACTGAATAACTTACCCCAAGGAACATAGATCGAAATATGAAAAAGTTTTTGGACCTCCCATACAAAGTGTACCAGCCGACCGGGTCAATTTGTATGGGAGGACCAAAACTTTTTTCTGATTTCGACCTATGTATCTTGGGGAAAGTTGTTCAGTTTCATGGACTGGTTCACCCCTTTAAATATTTGCAGTATTTTTTTTTACATCTTATATAACTGCTCAGCTGAACAAATAAACGTTATCTTGTTAAATTAATGACTTAAATAAAGGAGGTTATCAACGAAATAAAGGTATTGGACCAATGAATCTATTACACTTACCCTGTCCTTGCTAGCTACTTTATATATATATGTCGCAGGAATGTAGCGAAATCCGGTTATTCGCGAAATCCCTAGGCCCTTCGCGAAGAGCCGGATAATAGCGAAATGCATCGATTTATTCGCACATTTCCCGGAAATCTGCGAATTCGTTATTTGCATGGACATAAATCCAGGAAAACTGCGTATAAGGCGACACGCGGCTACGAAGCCGCCTACGCACCTGCTACGAAAGGTTCCATATGCTGATCAGGTGGTTCAGCCTGCAATTGCCTACTCATTCATGTCAGCGGCCCACGGAACGCCCAGTGTCGTAAGGGTTCTTCCATGACCACGACCACGGCCCCCACCACGACCACGACCTGGCCCCCACCACGACCACGACCTGGCCCTGGACCTAGACCTGGACCTGGACCTGGATCTGGACCTGGGCCTGGGCCTGGGCCTGGACCTGGACCTGGACCTGGACCTGGACCTGGACCTGGACCTGGACCTGGACCTGGACCTGGACCTGGACCTGGACCTGGACCTGGACCTGCACCTGGACCTGGACCTGGACCTCGACCTGGACCTCGACTTGGACCTCGACTTGGACCTCGACCTGGACCTCGACCTGGTCCTCGACCTGGACCTGGACCTGGACCTGGACCTGGACTGGACCTGGACCTGGACCTGGACCTGGACCTGGACCTGGACCTGGACCTGGACCTGGACCTGGACCTGGACCTGGACCTGGACCTGGACCTGGACCTGGACCTGGACCTGTCATGTCAGGTCCAGGTCCAGGTCCTGGTCCAGGTCCATGTCCATGTCCATGTCCATGTCCACTCATTCATGTCAGCGGCCCACGAAACGCCCAGTGTCTTAAGGGTTCTTCCATGACCACGACCACGACCGCGACCACGACCACGACCACGGCCACCACCACGACCACGACCTGGCCCTGGACCTAGACCTGGACCTGGACCTGGACCTGGACGTGGACCTGGTTCTGGACCTGGACCTGGACCTGGAACTGGAACTGGACCTGGTGCTGGGTCTGGACCATGTCCATGTCCATGTCCAGGTCCAGGTCCATGTCCATGTCCATGTCCAGGTCCAGGTCCAGACCCAGCACCAGGTCCAGTTCCAGTTCCAGGTGCAGGTCCAGGTCCAGAACCAGGTTCACGTCCAGGTCCAGGTCCAGGTCCAGGTCCAGGTCTAGGTCCAGGGCCAGGTCGTGGTCGTGGTGGTGGCCGTGGTCGTGGTCGTGGTCGCGGTCGTGGTCGTGGTCATGGAAGAACCCTTAAGACACTGGGCGTTTCGTGGGCCGCTGACATGAATGAGTAGGCAATTGCAGGCTGAACCACCTGATCAGCATATGGAACCTTTGCTGCATATGGAACCTTTCGTAGCAGGTGCGTAGGCGGCTTCGTAGGCGCGTGTCGCCTTATACGCAGTTTTCCTGGATTTATGACCATGCAAATAACGAATTCGCAGATTTCCGGGAAATGTGCGAATAAATCGATGCATTTCGCTATTATCCGGCTCTTCGCGAAGGGCCTAGGGATTTCGCGAATTACCGGATTTCGCTAGATTCCTGCGACATATATACCTAATAAACAGCAATATGCCATACTGTTTTTTTTGTTGGCAGGGCAGTGTAGCCCATAAGATACTTTTTATATGTTCAAGCATAATTAAGTAGTTTTTTATGATAAGCATCGGGGAATATAATAGTAGTTTATGCAACTGCCTAATAATGAGAGGCTTTAGGATGAGAGTGTCTGTTTATCACACGAGGCGCAGCCGAGTGTGATAATAGTTTGACACGAGCATTCTAAAGCCTAATTATATGCAGTTGCATACACTATTTTATCTACACTCTACAAGAAAAACCATGAAAAATAATTCAAACCTCCGCACTGCACTATGGCGATTGCAAGCCTATCTACTGAACCACCAACTGAACGACTTTTGTACATAAGTAACTTTTTAACTAAACGTTAAAATGGAGGCTCATAAAAACTGAACAACTTTTAAAATTAAAAAGCAATTATCGGTGAATTTTAATTCGAAAAATTATTTGAAGCAAAGATTTAATAATAAATAAGTCCTCGTAATTTCAAGTGTCGTCCCGCGCCCGGGTGACACTTGTTTTTTTTTTATTTGACTTACTGTTGGCCAGTGTGAAATTGGAACAGATTACAATTTGGTACGCGGGTCAATTCGTTTAATTTTTTTTCAAATACTAGAAATCGAGTTACTTTATGTAGCTGCCAGTAGTATGAAAGTTTTTCTTAAAGGCTGTATATTCGTAATGCAGTTCATTACGTTCGTACTTTCGATTCTGTTAAACGAATATTACAAAATGAGTGTAGATAAATTCATTTTGAATCACTGTTCTTATCTGGACAAGCACAGTGAGTTTATCCGGGAAGTCAGCAGCGCCCGGCGCCTACGGGGAAATCTCTCAAGCTATCCCTAAGGAAACACTTATTGAAGGAGAATGGTCGTTATTATTAAGTCGTTTGTGATTTACCCACAAGATTTGCCGTTGCATTTTTTTAGTTAATCCAAATGCATGCATTTTGCGCGAAAAAGACAAAAAAGAACGCGCAGGGTGAGTTGGCAAAAAGCCAACCAAACATTCAAAAACATGTATGGTATCTGCTTATGCAATTAATAGAGCTGATTCCTCTTCATTATTTTCCATCCTTACGTCTTCAACAAAAAAATTGCAGGCCGTGCCAATCTACTGGCAAATTTTTGTTTAATCGTAGAGCAATCCTATTGATTAAAAATTAAGTTTATTTTAAATTAACGCAAATTGTTTATCCTCTATCTAATTAGAGGCAAAAGGTAAATTTATAGTTCATCATCTGCCTTTTATAGTTATTGGTTGATATTGTAGTAATAATGTAATAATAACGATACCTATCCTATCCGATAAGGCGATAAGATATTTAGTCATCAAACTGTGATAAACATAAGCTCCGCTAAAAGCTTTCTCCATTAATGTTTTATTGGCAACAAAGATCGTTTGTGTCATGGGCTAGGGATGCAACGATATATCATTCGTTCTTTACCTACTATTGATATATCGACTCACAAATATATCAAGATTTCGAAGAGTCACATGCAGGGTGTAAGGGACAGCTCTCCGAATACTCATATGAAAATATTTCAAAAGAAAGACGTAAAACAATTTTTCGCTTCACGTAATAAATTCAGTCAGCTAATCGTGATTTTGTGTGGGAAATATTTATTTTACGTATCCTGAAATATTTTCTTAAGGGAAGTTCTACAGTTTCATGGTCTGAATGCATCCTATCAGTATTCCGAGAGCTGTCCCTTACACTCCGTAATATCAGTACTTATACAGGGCGTGTTAGAAAAAGTAGTACGATCTTTTTAACCACGAGTTCTGTAAGTAAGTATAAAAAAATGTGTATCAAGAAATCTCAAATACGTAATCGAAAACCCGATCATTACCGCAAATTTGGGTACCTACGATTATTTTACTAGAAACACCGACAGTGTTCTGTCATGATCAGAGGATATGAAAGAAGCGCTGGCAATTTGTCGCAGAATTTTTAGTGAAATTATATTACCTATCAAAGGTTTTTAAAATAACGATATCAACTCGATACAATGTACCTATTAAATTTTGCATCCCTAGTCGAGTCATGGCGGTGGGGTGCTTCGCTTCACTTTATCTATAGTTCATGTCATAAGTCAATAGTACCTACTTTGTTTCAATCGAAGCCTGTAACATGTTGCCTGTCACGGTATAACAGGAAATTTTCACTCGTTTTTTTTTAAACTCTTCCCTAGCCGCTAGATAGATGGCGCTGATCTTGGTACGTTACTGCAGGAAACGGAACGTCACTTCAATTCAATTTCTTGTTTTTATGGCGTTTCCATTATGATTTCGCCAGTATCAAGTTTTGACGACGGAACGTCACTTAATTTTATCTTTATTTGGATGTACGAGATAGTAAAACGAAACGTAACTTAGTATGTCACTGTCACATCGCTTGCATCATTATCTATGGCTTGCATCAAAGCCAACAAAAGAAAAATATGACTAGAACTTATCTGTTCTGTCAATGTAGAATGTCGAAAAATAATGTTATTTCCTTTTCTCTCAAATGATTTCTGTAAGGAGATTGAGATGAAATATTGTCTGTCAGATCCCTTTAATTTTCGAACGCGACTGTTTCGCCATTTTATGGTGCCAACAATTTATGGTACGTCAAGTGTCAAAGTCTTGTAAACAAAGTGTGATTTATTCGTTTTTTTCTTGAAATATTATTTTTGCAGTGCATTTTTAGTGATTTAATACATAATTAAGGAAATGACATCATGCCTGGTTGTTCTTTAATACAGTGCGGCGTGCGTCGGAATAAAAATCGCCCTGAAAATAGTTTGCACACGTAAGTACACAAATCTGCTATTTTACTCGAACTTTATAAGATAACATGTAATAAAAAGCCACGAGCTGCTATTTTTCGCTAAATAGCAGCAAACTATAAACAATTCTTTCCCCAATATATCATTAATTTCTTTATTTCTGCCGATAATGATTTCATACAAACTGGTCGTCGGCTAGGGTTGGGGTAGTACATGAAGTCACGGTATCGATATATTTTGCCAGAATTCGTAAGAATGAAAGGAGATAATGAATCTTGAGAGTTCAATTCAGAAAGTTATAATGTGCCAAAGTAACAACAAAAACTTAGATCTTTAAATTATTTTTATATACCTACTTGCTTTTTTTTACAGATAACAAAAAATGAAGTTAGAAGAAGGAAATGGCTTGATATTATTGGCACCGAAAATATAAATCCACGTCATGGACAAAATATTTACATGCTCCCTGTATTTTGGTGTCGAGTCTTATAATAACAGAACTCTGGATAAATTATGCCTACGTGAAGAAGCCTTGCCAACCCCTTTTTGGTAAAAGCTAAGGAAAATGATAGGTCTGTTTTGACTGAGCAGCAACAGGAACAAAGTGGAAGGAAAAGGAAAAATTCTGGAATATCACAAGAAATTCAACCTGTGTTTTGTTAAGATAAATTATTATTTTTGGTTTTTGTTTGATTATTATTATTATTTTTTACCCCGACAACTTGATTTTCTTTTTAACCATTTATTTACTACACACAAAAAACAGTGAATGAAAATTCACAACAGCATAAGCATATTACAGTAGTAAGGTACACAAAAAATATCACAACTGCGTAGGCATAATGCCCGTCGTAACTATCATCATCTTCCTACCCTTATCCCAATAAGGCAGTTGGCAGCTACCTACCAACTATCGATATCGATTTTTGGGTCCAAAATGATTACAACCCTACAGAAATCCGCCATTTTATGAGTCCAACATTGTTTAGGTATTCACGCACATTCAGAGGGTACAGCCAGTCCATAGGTTTGTAATGTCTTTGAAAAATATATATTTTTTCGGCTTCTGGGAACGCTATCACGAAACCAACGAACAAGGGATCAAAGCACAGACCGCACGACCGCACAGACCAACGAAAGTGTCAGTGCATTTTTTTTTTGCAATTTTACGGGCTTTGGAATCATGTAACGTAGTAAGTTCAACGCCATCTATCGATACCTTAGAATACTATTTTTTTTTTCTTTGTACAAAAATAAAACCTCCTTAAACTTGTTAACCGAAGAAAAACAAAAAAGGAGGAGGTCCTCAATTCGTCCCGCACTTTTATAACTTATTCACTAGGATGGTTTCGTTTTCTTTTGGGTTTCTATACGCACAGTTGAATTCGGTATATCAATAGGTTTAAAATTATATTTTACCTATTATTTAAGAAGTTCTTACTGAAAATAGGCACAAGTCTTACTTAATAAGATACCTTTAGCATAAGCATTTTCTATTACGGACAGTAAACCCTCGCTAGAGGCTATATTCAAACTTGTCCCAGACTGCTTCTTATTATTATACAAAGTATCTGTACGATTATAAACTCAATTCAAGATAATAGTTTGAAGACAAGTACTGCATGTTTCCGGTCGTGTTTCAAACTTGGTACTATGTCATAGACATGAAAATTATAAGCACTAAGCGAGACGCTATACAGGGTTATTTTTTAGTCAGTACGCAAACTTTGCAGGATGTTTTTACTCGTGATTCTGAACAACTTTTAGTATGGGGCCCTCTGCGAAATATAAAAAAAAATTTTGGTTGTTCCATACATTTTTGCCGAGTAGGTATGAAATTTTCTGTGGTACATCCAAATTCGCAGGTGGTCCCATAGTAAAAGTTGTTCAGAATCACGAGCAGAAATACCCTGCAAAGTTTGCGCACTGACTAAAAAATAACCCAGTATAACGTTTCGATTGCTCAGAGGGCTAAGGAAACATCTAAGTACGATTTATTCGTAGCAATGTAGTTTGCTACGCGGTTGTGAAGGTAGGCAGTTAACGTGATGAATGAGTCAATATTTTAAGTCTTTACTAATGAGCTTGTGCACTGGGAAATTAATCAGTGTCTTTGTTTATCAGGTACTTACGCTGAGTAGACTAGCATTTAAGAATAAAAAACTGATTTTCATCTATTATCATAAAAAGTAAGTAAAGTCAATAATCGCTAAGAACTTTAGAATACTTTAGGTAAGGTGCAGCAAAACTAGAAGATTTTTTTTATTAGAATCTATAATTCATCAAATTTAAGAATTTCTAACTAATTCTACTAACTGTGCCTACTAAATTGAGTCTATGTATCCAACAAGGTATCCACAGAAAAGAAGTCCGAATGATGACGTCATTGGTCTGTGGAAACAATATGGCTACTGGAAATGTCAAATCCAACAAAATTGGTGAGCCTTGGCTTGACATCCTAACTGGGTTTAGGACATAACAGAGTAAAGCGATTTGTCGTTGTTCGTATACGTATTGTCAGCCCGGACTTTGCAAAACAACATGCTACGTCTTTCACAGGAAGTCACAGGAAAATTGAATTTTGCTCGAAAACTATGGGACATAAACTTAGTTTCAGGAATCTCTATAGGATTTTCAGTTCATAGAAAACCTATTCTAAAGATAGGAGCATTTTCACTCTATGCCAGGAATAGAAGCAAGTTTAAGTTGGTACGTATTTTACACGTTTCGTCTTAGAAAGCGTAAGCTCGACCGCCTCCTTAATTTCTGCCTTAACTAATAATGGAATCGTAAAATATACCTATTTGCAAGTGCACTATAACAATTTATTTATAACTACATCTAAATAAAATAAAAAAAATTAAAATCCATTTTTTTGTTTGGCAGTTAAAGTAGAAGTAGTAGATAGGTATTTTTGCGTAACATTGTTTTTTGAACACATGTTATTCATGATGAGGAAAACGTGAACCATTTATTTCAGGAAAAATTGTCGTTTACAATGGAAATTAAAGATATACATTTGCTCATGTATTATGCAAATTGTAATTAAGGTTTTATTTACATTGGTATCCACGGTAAACTCTTATTATGGAAATATATAAATTAAAATAAACAATTATATAAATGAGGGAGCGATTGATATTCATCAAAAGATTAATTTGTTTTAGTGTTTCGTCACGTTTTGCGAAGTAAAATCGTTTTATTGTGAATAATGATAGCTTCAGGGCGGGTTTAACATCGATAAAGGCAGCGGTAAAAAAAATCCTGTCCAAAAATTCCTTTTAATACACAATTAGACAAAATGATTTTGACACTTTTGTTGAATGTGATATTATGTGAATGTGTGATATGTAAAAACTTTTGATAGTGCCAATACAAGTACTTTCGTGTAAAGTAAGGCCAACCAGACGAGACAAAAAGTGTAAATAAATCTGAAAGAGACAGCTGACTTTATACTTTATGACAGATAAGGAAAGATTGTAATATAATAACTGTCACCGAGTCATACAAAAGTTTTGTTTACATTAATTATCTCGTTTCGTTGGCCATACTTTAATAACTTTCAGTTTGAACGAATTTGGCTGAGATATGCATTTGAGTCAACTTTCGGCTACGTCCAATTTCTTTTACAAGGATTTTTTTTAAACATTTATTACGACATCCTTCATCGATACTAAACCTGATCTGAAGCCATGGCACTCATTTTAATAAACACCCTGTATACACCTTGTTAAACTGGACTCTTTGTTTAGCGCATCGTTTTTAATAGTAGTTTATGCAACTGCCTAATAATGAGAGGCTTTAGGATGAGAGTGTCTGTTTATCACACGAGGCGCAGCCGAGTGTGATAATAGTTTGACACGAGCATTCTAAAGCCTAATTATTTGCAGTTGCATACACTATTTTACACTATACAAGAAAAACTATGAAAAATAATTCAAACCTCCGCACTGCACTATGGCGATTGCAAGCCTATCTACTGAACCACCAACTGAACGACTTTTGTACATAAGTAACTTTTTAACTAAACGTTAAAATGGAGGCTAATAAAAACTGAACAACTTTCAAAATTAAATAGCATTTATCGGTGAATTTTAATTCGAAAAATGATTTGAAGCAAAGATTTAATAATAAATAAGTCCTCATAATTTCAAGTGTCGTCCCGGCGCGGGTGACACTTGTTTTTTTTCATTTGACTTACTGATGGCCAGTGTCAAATTGGAACAGATTACAATTTGGTACGCGGGTCAGTTCGTTTATTTTTTTTTCAAATACTAGAAATCGAGTTACTTTATGTAGCTGCCAGTAGTATGAATTTTTTTTTTAAAGGCTGTATATTCGTAATGCAGTTCATTACGTTCGTACTTTCGATTCTGTAAAACGAATATTACGAACTGAGTGTAGATAAAAATAATTTCGACTCCTTTAAGTCAGTTAGCTGATCGTGATTTTTGTATGGGAGTTAGAAATAAAATATCGTTTGCAATTGTTCAGTACGAGTTGTCCTAAATAAGGTACGCAATTTAATGTATTACTTCTAAAATAATTTGTATATGTTTCACAAAAATTAAAACGAAGCAGCAGCGTGTAACAATTTTGTGTTGGGTGCTTACAGTAGGCTTACAGGGTAGGTACAGAATTCCTCTAGGTAAGGCATTTGATTTGAGTTGGCTCTGATCTCTCAATATTACGCTTCCAATCCACCCCGAAAATTCTCTAACAGTTATTCGAAAAAGTTTCCTTCGCTACCTACAACCTAGAAAGCGTAGTTATTCTATAGATATTTTCTAGCATTTGAAAAAAATGGTGGGCTACGGCTTACGGGCTTTGATTGTGTACCTATTGCACAAAGTGGATAATTATTTAAACAACCATTGTATCTTTATAGTTTTATTAAAGCCAGGAACACAACTGTCAATAATATAAGATACACACATTGCAGTAAAATAACACATCCATATTCAGTTTCTGAGCTCTATTCTAGTAGAGTTTTACATTAAGATTGAATCTGCGAATCTGCGTTATGTAATATAATATCACATACAGAATCTTATAAGATACGTCTCGTATATGTATGATACGCTTCACTTTTAATATATATTTCTTAGTACTTTCAAAGAAAAGTTTACATTGTGCTTTTTTTTACACAATAATTTTATTTCATAATTCATGTTAATGTGTTAATTCATGCGGCTTTGGATCAATTCGATTCGATCTAATATTCGTTAAGGTATAAAAAGTTCTTTTGTATAAAAAAATGATTTTTACTCACCGAAAGCGATCAGCATTAGATAAAATATCTTCTATAATTTCAAATGTAAAAGAACTCTCTTGTAAATAGCTTACTTTAATTGACTTTTGGAATGGTCTTGTTCATTCGCCAAAAGATTCAAAAACTTTGGTTTGATAATTTCTTGTTATAAAACTTACGCAGTATCGTAGATAATGATAAAAAGTTAAAAGCTCAGCGATATGATTAGGTTGGCTTAGATATCATGCTATCTTCACATTTATGTAGGGGGCGTTCAGTAGCGTACACAGAGAATAGAAAATCTTATAATATACATCATTTAACTTACGTGGCTATCTTTACTTCTTTAAACACATTTTCCCAGTTATATTTCATAATATGAACCTTGATTCTTCAACTCACTCCTTGAATATGTCTCATCATCATTAACACTAATTGTTATACAGTATTTTTTTGTTTCTTTATTGAATTTGCTAATAAACATCAATACAATAACTTCAACTATTTTAAAATGTTTTAATAGGTATATTTGTATACACAACGAACTTTTTGCATAATTTTATATACACTCATCACATGAAACTAACAATAAAATCAGTCGTTATAGACACTGTTAATATACGATTTAGTGTGACGGTATATGTAAATGGGAAAAGCTCATTTTTATTCGTGTTAAAATTGTTACAAAATATTTAAATACATTGAGAATTTTAAAGCATTCGTACACAAACCAATACCAATTAGATAGCAAAGGTGGATATAATTTATCAAAAGCGTAAAACTCCACTGTATAAAATAAGTATGTGATTATACCTATATAACAAAAATACGTTGATAGAATAGCGTTACAGGGAAGTCATTATTAAGTAAATTATTAAGGTTCCAGGATACGAAGCTGCGTTTTCACAGACGAGCAAGCTACTTGCTTTGAGCTCAGTGGTGCAAAGAGAGAGAAAAAGTACTTAGTGTCTGCGATACTCATATAGCGGCAAGGCTTGATCTTTCAGCTTACGTATACAGCGTAGCAGAATTCGAACTAAGTCGACTCTGGGATCGACAGTTTACATAGAACCTTAAAGTACTTGGTCGGGAACGTCTAAGAGAGACTAACCACTAAGGACATAAGCTCCAAGGGTGCACTATCTATACACATATAAAATTTTAAATGTTCACAATACACATTTCTCTCATGAATAGAAGAATTACACAGTCTTGTAGTATTTTATATATTAATACTGTAGTGATTAAATCCTAGTATATATTTTATATACACAATAATTTATTAATAAATATCAGTATATCAATATAAATAACAAAATCTGATTTTAAATATATGAAAATTCTTTTCTTTTTGTAAAATATTTTTAAATATTGTCGAAATTGATGGACGTTGTGCGTAAATGTATAAATTAAAATAAATAATTTTACAAATTATTATTTATGCCCGTAAATTTTAAAATAAGTGAATACTTACAGAAAAATAAATTACTGTTCAGCAAATCTCAGCTTTTGTTTCTTAATGAAATCCATAGCAAGTTTGTCGGTTGTGCGAGACTCCAGTATTTGCAAAATGGGGTGATCTGAAAGACCAATTTCCTATGAGCATAAACAAAGTTGACGTAACGGAAAATAAAGGGGCAAAGTGGCAGTTCATCAAAGATTTTAAGCTTGAGGAGAGGACCAAGAGTTCATTTTAATAGGTCATCTGCATTAAGTCAGTCGCCGGCGTGCTAGCTACGGAGCTCGCCTTGAATCTTAATTTGAATATAAATTGGGCACATAACCCCTTCTAAGGCTCAATATATCAAAGGGTTGTAATTTAAATGGACGTATCTTGATGCAAAAAATACCAGTGAACATATTGTACTAGGTAAAACTAATAAAAACTCGAAGGGGAGAACTAGCTGAGATCCACGATACGGCTATGAAAGCTTCGCCAGTGAAGTCATAAGTAAGTAGTCGAAGAGAGCACGTCTTGATCTTACACTGAAAGTTGAAATGAGTCTATAAGAACTGTAGAGTTAACAAAATGTACTTACTCCGGTCATGTAGCAGCATCAGGGGTGGTTCTATCGGGCGCAGCGGATCTGGCGGGGCGTGGCTGTTCACGCCCGGAATGCGTGAGAGGGCTATGAAGGCCTCCTCAGCGAAGTCATCAGCTTTGAGAACTGTACTTACTCCGGTCATGTAGCTGCATCAGAGGCAGTTCAATCGGGCGCAGCGGATCTGGCGGGGCGTGGCTGTTGACGCCCAGAATGCGTGAGAGGGCTATGAAGGCCTCCCCAGCGAAGTCATCAGCTATGAGCACTGTACTTACTCCGGTCATGTAGCTGCATCAGACGCAGTTCAATCGGGCGCAGCGGATCTGGCGGGGCGTGGCTGTTGACGCCCGGAATGCGTGAGAGGGCTATGAAGGCCTCCCCAGCGAAGTCATCAGCTGTGATCACTGTACTTACTCCTGTCATGTAGCTGCATGAGAGGTAGTTCAATCGGGCGCAGTGGATCTGGCGGGGCG
The DNA here is from genome assembly GCA_024500475.1 of Phthorimaea operculella. Taxonomy (NCBI): domain Eukaryota; kingdom Metazoa; phylum Arthropoda; class Insecta; order Lepidoptera; family Gelechiidae; genus Phthorimaea; species Phthorimaea operculella. The sequence goes on from JANFCV010000009.1 coordinate 2,152,666, forward strand.
TGGCTGTTCACGCCCGGAATGCGTGAGAGGGCTATGAAAGCCTCCCCAGCGAAGTCATCAGCTGTGAGCACGTCTCGGTCCCACACTGACAGGGCCAAAGCAGCTTGGGGGGAGCGGCACGATTCCAACGCGACGGCAAACTCGAAGCATTCGTCCCATATTGGGTTCAATGTTTTCTGCGAATAAATACGTTTGTTACGTCTTGTTATAGGTAGGTACTATAGTAGTGATTGATTGTAAGGTGTCTCGAATAAAATAGTGATAGAAGTGTGTTTTTACTCGTTTATCAATTCTTTGTAAGCGATTACATTTATTTTTCGATAAAATTTCGCTTAAAAAGCTATTTGTTTTACTGAGTGAGTGACAAAGTAACTTTTAAAACTTCTCGAGAAAAAAGAAAGAAAACCCATCCATTCTTGACAACAAAAGTTTTGGACATGTTTTATCCCAAACCACGAACTTTTAAAAGGGTACAAAATAGTTGTCAACATTTTTTAGAGTCTTTCTTAAATTAAACTGTTTTTTTCTTTCAGGGTCACAAAATAATATCTCAGGGGGATTCTTACATATTTAAAAAAAACTTCTATAGTATTTATAGAACTTAAGTTCAATAAAAAAGGTGCACATCTCCTTTACTTCGAATTTGTAAGCTGTATAATCAGTTAGTTATGAAAAATCCCGAGATAGTTGTTTTCAGTGACTCGCTTATAACATTTAAGCGAAAAATTTATGTTACACCATAATTTTGTTGCTGTAGTTTATTCTATTAGATACTATTATTATTATTTTACCTGCATACTGATCTCATGTAGCAATTACTTAATTTAGTTACATAAGAAAAATTGTTACTTCCTTAATTTTAAATTTGTTTACTGTTACAATTTTTAAGAATGTTGTGTACGCCTCTAATTGTCTTTTAAATCAGAGTTTGATGTTAACAATTAAGAGCCTATGTAATGTTAGATTTAAAGGATGTTGGTGTACCTTTTCGTAATAAAAAAAAAAACATTTACCTTTTGAACCGCTGTCTGCTGGTCGTGGCATTTTGGGAAGAGACGTTTCGGTAGCAGTTCAAGTACAACAAAAGGATCGCTCAGTCCATTGGGGTCTAGAGGAATGACGTCACGAGCAGATAATACCTCCACACACAGGGAGTCATGGTTGAAGTACACCCTGAGAAGAAAAATCTTGTCAGTACAACTTGAGATTAGGCGATGCGATAGCGGGAATTATATGGTAGAACTTAGCCAGAAGTCTGAAAAGTAGTAAAAACAGATATTCTATTAGTTCACTCCAGGTCTCTCGACCTGTTTAAATTTTTCGCGATCAGGTCACATAATGTCGCATTCGCAAAGTCGTACCGTAGGTACACTGGTACAGACATTTACAAAATTCCATATAGACTTTACAGAGACATGCACATGAGCTTTAATTCTAAAGTCGTTTGAAGCCAAACTCCACTCACACATACAAAGAAGCGCGTAGTAAACCGATTGTAGCAAAAGAATAAGATGACTAATCAAGCACGTTCGAATAATGACTAATAGTGAAATGGGTAACAAAATTTCGCACTCCGTGTTAAATGTTCGGATGGCGCATTGGTAAAGACAGTGGCCTACCAATCAGGGATGTCATGGTTCGTATCCTCATGGGTCGATTCTTTTTTATTTGAACTTTTTTTCTTTAAGTATTTTTATCGTAATTCAACTAAAGACACGTGTTATGTGAAATTTTCCACCTTGACCTTTCACTATATAAAATAATGATTGACCTCTGAGGATTTTTAAGCTTTCTTTAAACATTTTAAGTATTTTTATTTTTAATTTTGAAATAATGTTACTTTCACGGCTTAAAATAGCATCACTCTATTTCTACCCGAGGGTACCCAAGGGCCGAATCCAGGGAATGGGCAGCATTGTGCAGCGTTCAGCGTCATTCTATGTCGTAGTTTTTGATAAAACTAGGTTTTTGTCCAAAAAGCTAGGCGCTTGAGATAACAAAATTTTAACGTAAGTTTTGCCAATTTTTTTATCATAATCCTAAACCAAATGAAGTTCTTAATCAAAGACTACATTATATTAATGTTTTTGGCAATAACTTTACCATATTTAATCCTAAACTACTTCAGGTTCATGATCGGAAACCTATATTGTTATAGATTTTCGATCAAAATCCTAAAACAAATTAATTTTTATGATAAAATTGAATTTGACCTTTGTTGTCTACTGGTCTTTGGTTTTTGGTCAAAAACCTGGTTTGATTAACATCGCTGCGACATATAGCATTAACTTCACCGGTTATTGTAGCAATTGTTCTGTGGTTTTGAATTTAAAGCGGTTGTATTAAGAGTGAGTATCGAGGAGCGCGCTTTGTTTTGCATGTGTGTGTATAAGATGTAAACACAACGTGTAAACGATTTTAAAAGTGCATAACTTCAGCGTGCCTATATCCACTTATTACTATCACTGTACATAGAATGATTGTATTGTTTTGTGTGACTTTACCGGATCGCTTTGACTTCCCGCTTTCCCTCACTTGAAGGTTATTTCATAAAGTATTTCTTTTTGTTGATTGATTAATACTAACCTGACGAGAATAGACCCATAAGGAGACGGCATTGGGGTGCGCATTTGCTCCATAAGTCGGTCGGCTAGCCATAGTTCTATGAGTTCCTCGGTTGGAGCCTGGTGGTACTGCATCCTTTGCTCCAGTCGCATCCATTCAGGGCTGTGCACCTCAGACATAGGAAGTCCTAAACGACAAAAACACATCAAGATGTTATTTCTTATAGGAGCTGGTTGCTTTGTGAGAATGATTGATTTTGTTCCCATTTTGTAACTACTAGACGAGATCAGCATTTTTTCACATTTTGACCATACAGTTTCACGGGGATTATTTGGAGTTCTTTAAGATAAATATTATTATACGGGTGAATGGTAATTCGATACATTCCTTGGAAATGGTCTACACTCTTACCCCTTTCAGGCAATAAATTGTAATACATTTCACTTCACCTCACATTTTGAACCTTTTTCACCCTGCACAAATCGTTTTGTCCTCACCTTTTCCTTCAGCGTGGAAAAACTCTGCCAACAAATCCAGAGCTTCCCTGAGCCTGCTGTGGTAGACCCTCGGTCTCTCGGCGCCTCCAGCGTCAGCTTGTGCGGAGACTTCTTTGAGCACGGCGCTCCAGCAGCCGGCCAGGGCGCGGACGAACGCTCGTGGGAGCAACCAGGTGTTGAGTTGGGAGAGGTGCTGGTCGAGGAACTCCAGAAGAGGAGTGATCGCCTAAGGGACAGAAAATGATTACATTATATGACGAATGCCAACCTAAAAAAGACAGATTGGATCAGACTACCATGTTGTTATGTTAGTGGTATTTGTGGTGTAGGCAGCGTATCTGGTGACCAGGCGATGTAAGACGTTAGACGGCTTTGTGCTATGGAGGTCTGGCCCGGTTCGCGGCTGGGTCAATGCGTATAGAGTTCCCGGACACAATGTTGTTCAACTTGTGGTACCTGTGGTGTTGGCAGCGTGTCCGATGACCAGGTGAAGCGGAAGACTGCTTTTCTCAGTGGTGGCCTGACGTGGCCTGCTTACTGCATCACTCATACGTCAATCCCAGAACTCCTCGAGAGTATGCCTATCTACAATGTTGTTCAACTAGTAGTACCTGTGGAGTAGGCAGCGTGTCTGGTGACCAGGCGAGGTTGAAGACGGCTTTGCGCAGTGGTGGCCTGACCTGGCTCGCATCACTCGCACGTCAGTAGTACTCAAAATTCTTCGAGAGTATGTTCGACTACGCTGTTCAACCAATGGTACCTGTGGTGTAGGCAGCGTGTCTGGGGACCAGGCGAGGTGGAAGACGGCTTTGCGTAGCGGAGGCCTGGCGCGGCTCGCTAGCGGGGTGGCAGCCCGCGTGGCTCGTGCGTCGAGCGTACCCAGAGCTCCCCGGACTAGTTGGCGGGCGTTTTCTACGTCAATAGTGCCCAGAACTCCTCGAGAGTATGCTTATCTACAATGCTGTTCAACCAGTGGTACCTGTGGTGTAGGCAGCGTGTCTGGGGACCAGGCGAGGTGGAAGACTGCTTTTCTCAGTGGTGGCCTGACGTGGCCTGCATCACTCATACGTCAATCCCAGAAATCCTCGAGAGTATGCCTATCTACAATGTTGTTCAACCAGTGGTACCTGTGGTGTAGGCAGCGTGTCTGGGGACCAGGCTAGGTGGAAGACGGCTTTGCGTAGCGGAGGCCTGGCGCGGCTCGCAAGCGGGGTGGCAGCCCGTGTCGCTCGTGCATCGAGCGTTCCCAGAGCTCCCCGGACTAGTTGGCGAGCGTTTTCATCGTTGCCACTGTAGAAAACAGATTTGGTTTCATGGGTTAGGAGTGTACATACATAGATGACTGTAGCGATACAAAACATGATGAGTGACATTCATTTTGATAGATTACTTTTTGTGTGACAGTCGGAGAGACTTGCGTTTTTATTTTGGTTTTTATATCGATTTCACTTTTTTTATAATTATAGATTACTTTAGTTTAGAGCTTCTACCAGCTACGATCCCACAGTTGTGATGTAACAGTTTTAATTTTCTAAACGACGTCATCGCATTAAATAGAATTAGCTGAAGTCGTGAGTAGAATCATATTGCAATTTTTTCGTGCAATCTAAAAATTAACCTTGCATTTTGCCTTTATTCGCATACTAAACGAACATCCATTTACCTAAACTCAAGTCCAGACGCAATTTGGTGTGAGTGTCTAGTAAACGCCGTCATTTATTTAACGTCCTTAGTTCGCGTTCGTGGAATTATTTAGTGGTAAATATACTTTTACGAGTTTTACTAAGGTGGTATCGCCTGTTGGGTGGGTCGCACACAGCTTTGAGGTCGCACATAATAAGAATCCTATTTGATTTTTGATATATAACTTGTATGCTATTGGCCGCTAAACATTTTGACTGATTTAGAAAGACAACAGATAGATTAAAACAAAAATAATATTTGATTTTCTAAGAAAAACATCGAGTTCTTTTTTCTTTTAGACTTAAGTAGGTAACTGTTATTTCGATATTAGCACGTTAATTGAGATTGATCAATATAAAATAAAAGTTGAATATAAATGGAATATTCGTGTTCATCAATTCTATCCATCCATTGTCGTATTTTATAAATTTTATTAACAAATCTCTTCTAGCGAAAGACTGGAATTATTTTTTTCCCTTAGAACTATGTAAAGGTATTACAAAAATGCATATGCACAAACACCGTTTACTATATTTATTAACATGTTAAACTTCCTGACAATACGAACGGAAAACACAAACAGATAATTGAACATTTAAATAAACTCCAGTCAATTGAATAAACTGGCCAATGCAAGTGTTTATCTCACCCGCTATATTTGTTGGTTATTCGAACGAATTTCAATAACAATATTCAATTTGAGAACGTGGTTTTATCCGACAAAAGTAAATAGCACTTTCACATAGAACTAGCATCAAAATGCATCGCAATTCGCAATATTGAGTTGAGGTTGGTGCTTTTACGCGCGTATCGACAACAGACAGAAAAATCAAAGGTCAAAATGCACCTCATAGACAACGCAGTTATTGGCAGTAGCGAAGGTAAAAATGCTCGGAAAATATAAGAGAAAATGTTCCACACTTTATAGTTCAAGGAAAGTATAGGGTTCAAGGTTACACGACAGGTCATTTGTTACTGCACTGGAGACATGTAGCAGAAAGATAAGAATGACGTAAATTTAAAAATCGTGCAATTTTGCAACAAATGCGAAATAAAATTAGTACAAAAGTATGATTTCTAAGCAACTCTTTGGTTAAACATATTGGGAAAAGCTGTGAGTATAACAGGGGCGATAATTGTAAGTTCACTTATATATCACTGTCCTCGGTCCACTAGAACTGATTGCCAGGATTGTATGCACACGGCTTATAACTGATAAGTCGTTTAACAGCCACCTGAAATTCATATAACAAAATCATCTAAGGTATTTTTCTTTAAAAAAATAAATAATATTCGCTTTAGATTCACATTAAATATTGACTTGAGTTTGTTCTAGAATGTAACTTTGAGAGTTCAATGTTGGCGAAGAAACTTGTAGTTTTGAAATTTTGTTCTCTGGTTTATAACAAGTTGATTAATTACGAGTAATTTACAGCTCATATAGAAAGTTTCACAAAAGAGAACTTTCTATAGAAATGAACTGACTTAATTATGTACAAGTAGCAGGTCGTGGCCAATTATACTTAAGATCTTAGTTAGAATATTAAAACAATGGAACCTGATAGAAATGACAGACAGCACAGCTCTTGCACCCGTTTAAGAGGTTTATTTTACTCTTTGTGAATATTTCAACGAACCAATTATCTTCTAGTTGATTATAATCACGAATTCAATTAAACTAAAACTGCTTTTATATAATATAATATTTGAAATAAGCTGTTAACTAAAAAAAGCATCACGTAAATATATAAAGTAGGCGCCTACAACTACTTATCCTTCATACTTCAACCAATTTCAGTTCCTAACTCCTTTAGACATGTACTACTGTGTTCCACATTTGCAGTACATATGTTGACCGATGCTCCGTGCATATATGTAGGATCAAGTCGCTGGAGTTGGAAAAGTAGATGCCTACTAAAACTACTTATCTTTCATACTTCAACCAATTTCAGTTCATAGCTCCTTTAGACACGTACTAACTGTGTTCCACATTTGCAGTACGTATGTTGACCGATGCTCCGTGCATATAGGATCAAGTCGCTGGAGTTGGAGTACACAACTTGCGAGTTTGCGAGCGTGGCGCGGAATCATAGATCAGCTGTTACTGTAGCCTCGTAGCGCTACGAGCTACGAACTGTAGACTTAGGGTTATCGCATACACATAGTTAATATTACCTAAAAGGTTAATCATACGGCATGGTTTGGTCTCAAGCTATACAGAATAGTGTCTATTTGATTTGAGAAATATTACCTTATAAATCTGCAAAGTATCACCTTCAGAATTCAAAAAATTTCACTTCCTAACTCCTGTAGACGTAATACTCTGTTCTACATTTGCAGTATGTACCCTATGTTCCGTCCGTGCATATAGGATCAAGTCGCTGGGAGTTGGAGTACACAACTTGCGAGTTTGCGAGCGTGGCGCAGAATCATATATCAGCTGTTACTGTAGCCTCGCAGCACTACGAGTTAGTTCGTAGCAGACTTAGGGTTATCGCATACACATTGTGATACCACATGGTTATTATTACGTAAACAGTTAATCAAATGTCATGGTCAGGGCTCTAGCGATACAGAATAGTGTCTATTTGATATTGATTTGAGAAATATGACTAAATCTGCAAAATATCTCCCTCAGAATTTCAGCGACACGTACTACTGTGTTCCACATTTGCAGTACGTATGTTGACCGATGCTCCGTGCATATAGGATCAAGTCGCTGGAGTTGGAGTACACAACTTGCGAGTTTGCGAGCGTGGCGCAGAATCATATATCAGCTGTTACTGTAGCCTCGCAGCACTACGAGTTAGTTCGTAGCAGACTTAGGGTTATCGCATACACCTCGTGAAACCGTATGATTAATATTGCGTAAAAGGTTAATCAAATGGTATGGTCCGAGTTCGAGTGAATCAGAATAGTGTCTTTTAGATATTGCTCTAAGAAATATTACTAAATCTGCGAAGTATCTCCCTCAGATTCCAAACAATTCCAGCTTTTAACTCCTTTAGACACGTACTACTCTGTCCTACATTTGCAGTGCCTACGTATGTTGACCTATGTTCCGTCCGTGCATATAAGATCAAGTCGTCGTGAGTTGGAGTACACAACTCGCGAGTTTGCGCGCGTGGCGCGGAATTCAAGATCAGCTGTTACTGTAGCCTCGTAGCGCTACGAGCTACGAACTGTAGATGCAGGGTTATCTATCGCATAATCGCATACACTTCGTGAAACTACATGGTTAATATTACGTAAAAGATTAATTAAATGACATGGTGGCGGGCTCGTGCGAAAAAGACCGGTGTTCTGTATTTATCTACATGGAAACACTTTATTTCATTAGTAAATCTGCGAAGTATCCACTTTCCAAAAGAATACACTGAACACTATCCAAAATAATAGTATACAGTATTTGGAAATGGAAACACTTATTCGTGTCTTTAGGAAATTAGGAAATATTACTAAATCTGCGACTTATGTTATCTCTCCGATTCCAACCAATTTCAGTTCATAGCTCCTTTAGACACGTACTAACTGTGTTCCACATTTGCAGTACGTATGTTGACCGATGCTCCGTGCATATAGGATCAAGTCGTTGGAAGTTGGAGTACACAACTTGCGAGTTTGCGCGCGTGGCGCGGAATCATAGATCAGCTGTTACTGTAGCCTTGTGCAGCTACGAACTGTTGCTACGAGATGTAGACTCAGGGTTATCGCGTTATCGCATACACATCGTGAAATCGTATGATTAATATTACGTAAAACGCAATCTAAATAAATGACATAGCCTGGCCTCGAGCGATAGAGAGAACAGTTTTGTACCTTTAGTAAACATATAATTGTAATAATTTAATTTGGAACAAAGAATATTAATATCGTATCCTTCACATACCAACAATTTCAGTTTCTAACTCTGTTCTACATTTGCACCTACATATGTTGACCGATGCTCCGTGCATATAGGATCAAGTCGCCGGAGTTGGAGTACACAACTCGTGAGTTTGCGAGCGTGGCGCGGAATTCGAGATCAGCTGTTTCTGTAGCCTCGTAGAGCTACGAGCTACGAACTGTTGCTACGAACTACGAGTTGTAGACTCAGGGTTATCGCCTTACCGCATACACATCGTGAAAACGTATGATTAATATTACGTAAAACATTCATCTAAACGACATAGCCTGGCTTTGAGCAATAGAGAGTACAATTTTTGTACCTTTAGTAAACATTTTGTAATAAAGAATATTAGTACTTAATTCTAAGAAGTTTTTTATTTACAATGATTGTTTTTGTGTGTTCTAATGTTTTGAAATAAATAAATTTTTAAGAAGTATTGTCTTATCCTTCACAAATCAAAAGTTGAGTTCCTAAGTCCTTTAGACACGTACTACTGTGTTCTACATTTGCAGTACGTATGTTGACCGATGCTCCGTGCATATAGGATCAAGTCGCTGGAGTTGGAGTACACAACTTGCGAGTTTGCGAGCGTGGCGCGGAATCATAGATCAGCTGTTACTGTAGCCTCGTAGCGCTACGAGCTACGAACCATAGAACACATCGTAAAACCGAATAAATAAATATATTTTGTAAAACGTGAAATAAGGGCATGACTTCGCCTCAAATTTATGTCTATCAATTAAATATTACTTTGAAGTTAGTTGGTAAATTTTTAAATTACCTACAAATTCGTCAAATTCCAAATATAGTTCCTAACTTCTTTAGACACGTTTTAAATGAAAATAAGAAATGGAAAAAAAAACATTATAGACCAGAGACCGAACCCTTAATACTTTGTTTTACATTTGCAGTACATATGTTGGCCGATGCTCCGTGCATATAGGATCAAGTCGCTGGAGTTGGAGTACACAACTTGCGAGTTTGCGCGCGTGGCACGGAATCCGAGATCAGCTGTTACTGTAGCCTCGTAGCGCTACGAGCTACGAACTGTAGAATTGCTACGAGTTGTAGACTCAGGGTTATCGCCTTATCGCATACACAACGTGGAACCGTATGATTAATATTACGTAAAACGTAATCTAAATGACATAGCCTGACCTCGAGCAATAGAGAGGACAGTTTTTGTACCTTTAGTAAACATATAAATTGTGTTAATTTAATTTTGTAACAAACAATACAGGGTGTTAGGGACGGTGTACCAAAAACTTTGCAGGAATGATCAGACCACCAAACTGAACAACTTTTACTATGGAACCAATGGTGGGAAACGAAAAAAAATTTCCGACCTCCCATACAAAATTCTCGATCAGTTGACTGACTTTGTATGGGAGGTCGGAATTTTTTTTTCGTTTACCTCCATTGGCCCCATACTAAAAGTTGTTCAGTTTCATGGTCTGAGCACGCCTGCAAAGTTTTCGTTACACCGTCCCTAACACCCCGTATATTGGATTCTAAGAAGTATTTATTATCTTATCCTTCACATACCAACAATTTCAGCTCCTAACTCTTTGTACATACGTAATACTCTGTCCTACATTTGCAGTGCCTACGTATGTTGACCTATGTTCCGTCCGTGCATATAAGATCAAGTCGTCGTGAGTTGGAGTACACAACTCGCGAGTTTGCGAGCGTGGCGCGGAATCCGAGATCAGCTGTTACTGTAGCCTCGTAGCGCTACGAGCTACGAACGGTAGCTATGAGCTACGAGTTGTAGACTTAGGATTATTGCAAACATTATTATCGTAAAATCGCAGTCTTACCACTTAGGCACTTTATGGGTTATGTAATATTAAATCTAGGTTCGTAACTTTACGGTTAATATTAAATATAGAAAGCGTTTTATATGTACAATACTAAACGCCATGTTATGATAATATGATGGTTCTACAAGCGATGACGATTCGTTCGCTGCTATTCCGTAATGGCGGATGTGATTTGGTTATAATTTTGTTTTTTTCGTTTATTTGAGTGTTTAATGAATAATTCTGATAGTGTATTATACAATAAACTATTCTTAAAGTGAACGTTAAATAGAAAATCGTAATTAAACCATATATCTGACATTGTGTAATAGTGACGAGCGGATCAGCACGTGGTGCAAAAACTTAACTATCACGTTTTTGTTACCACACAAACTGCGCAGCACAGCCCCTAGTCGAAAGACTAGGTCCTCTGTGCTGTGGACTCTCCCTCGGCGTAATGCCAAACGACTTTACATTGACTACCTAACCTTACAACCGACTTAACCTAACTTTACTTAAATGGCGAAATACGTCTCAACTGACGAGATGTGAAAGCCAGTGGCCCTGCCACATTAAAAAAAAAAAAGCGATGACGTTACGTGAATGTTTACTATTTTGAAGAAATTTTTCCACAAGATAGTATTTTTTGGAACACTTGGTGTTTTAATCAAACACTAGATATTGATATTAACTTTTTGGTTACAAAGTTAATACAAATGAAGCAAGCGGAAAAAATTCACACCGCCGGCGGGATTCGAACCCACGTCTTCTGACAAGCCGGGTCAGACGTGTTAAGCCGCTACACCACGGCGGGTTCTGCCGAGGCGGCGAAATTGTGATCCACTTGCTTCGTTCATATTGCTTTGTCACTTGACTACTCACGGGTAGCGAGCGCCATCTATGAGTTTGTAGTGTAAATATTTAGTAACTCAACTGACAACCGTACGTATGTACAAGTTGACGAGAGATGGAGCTTTTCCGATTTGTGAATGTTTACTATTTTGAAGAATTTTTCCACAAGATAGTATTTTTGGAACACTTGGTGTTTTAATCAAACACTAGATATTGATATTAACTTTTGGTTACAAAGTTAATACAAATGAAACAAGCGGAAAAATTCACACCGCCGGCGGATTCGAACCCGTCTTCTGACAAGCCGGGTCAGACGTGTTAAGCCGCTACACCACGGCGGGTTCTGCCCGAGGCGGCGAAATTGTGATCCACTTGCTTCGTTCATATTGCTTTGTCACTTGACTACTCACGGGTAGCTTGAGCGCCATCTATGACTTTGTAGTAGAACTATACAGTCACTCAACTGACAACATTACGTATGTACAAGTTGACGAGAGATGGAGCTTTTTCCGATTTGTGAATGTTTACTATTTTGAAGAAATTTTTCCACAAGATAGTATTTTTGGAACACTTGGTGTTTTAATCAAACACTAGATATTGATATTAACTTTTGGTTACAAAGTTAATACAAATGAAGCAAGCGGAAAAATTCACACCGCCGGCGGATTCGAACCCACGTCTTCTGACAAGCCGGGTCAGACGTGTTAAGCCGCTACACCACGGCGGGTTCTGCGAGGCGAAATTGTGATCCACTTGCTTCGTTCATATTGCTTTGTCATTGACTACTCACGGGTAGCTGAGCGCCATCTATGACTTGGTTGTAGAACTATACAGTCACTCAACTGACACCATTACGTATGTACAAGTTGACGAGAGATGGAGCTTTTCCGATTTGTGAATGTTTACTATTTTGAAGAAATTTTTCCACAAGATAGTATTTTTTGGAACACTTGGTGTTTTAATCAAACACTAGATATTGATATTAACTTTTTGGTTACAAAGTTAATACAAATGAAGCAAGCGGAAAAAATTCACACCGCCGGCGGGATTCGAACACCAAGTGTTCCAAAAAATACTATCTTGTGGAAAAATTTCTTCAAAATAGTAAACATTCACAAATCGGAAAAAGCTCCATCTCTCGTCAACTTGTACATACGTAATGTTGTCAGTTGAGTGACTGTATAGTTCTACTACAAAGTCATAGATGGCGCTCAAGCTACCCGTGAGTAGTCAAGTGACAAAGCAATATGAACGAAGCAAGTGGATCACAATTTCGCCGCCTCGGGCAGAACCCGCCGTGGTGTAGCGGCTTAACACGTCTGACCCGGCTTGTCAGAAGACGTGGGTTCGAATCCGCCGGCGGTGTGAATTTTTCCGCTTGCTTCATTTGTATTAACTTTGTAACCAAAAGTTAATATCAATATCTAGTGTTTGATTAAAACACCAAGTGTTCCAAAAAAATACTATCTTGTGGAAAAATTTCTTCAAAATAGTAAACATTCACAAATCGGAAAAAGCTCCATCTCTCGTCAACTTGTACATACGTAATGTTGTCAGTTGAGTGACTGTATAGTTCTACTACAAAGTCATAGATGGCGCTCAAGCTACCCGTGAGTAGTCAAGTGACAAAGCAATATGAACGAAGCAAGTGGATCACAATTTCGCCGCCTCGGGCAGAACCCGCCGTGGTGTAGCGGCTTAACACGTCTGACCCGGCTTGTCAGAAGACGTGGGTTCGAATCCGCCGGCGGTGTGAATTTTTCCGCTTGCTTCATTTGTATTAACTTTGTAACCAAAAGTTAATATCAATATCTAGTGTTTGATTAAAACACCAAGTGTTCCAAAAATACTATCTTGTGGAAAAATTTCTTCAAAATAGTAAACATTCACAAATCGGAAAAAGCTCCATCTCTCGTCAACTTGTACATACGTAATGTTGTCAGTTGAGTGACTGTATAGTTCTACTACAAAGTCATAGATGGCGCTCAAGCTACCCGTGAGTAGTCAAGTGACAAAGCAATATGAACGAAGCAAGTGGATCACAATTTCGCCGCCTCGGGCAGAACCCGCCGTGGTGTAGCGGCTTAACACGTCTGACCCGGCTTGTCAGAAGACGTGGGTTCGAATCCCGCCGGCGGTGTGAATTTTTCCGCTTGCTTCATTTGTATTAACTTTGTAACCAAAAGTTAATATCAATATCTAGTGTTTGATTAAAACACCAAGTGTTCCAAAAATACTATCTTGTGGAAAAATTTCTTCAAAATAGTAAACATTCACAAATCGGAAAAAGCTCCATCTCTCGTCAACTTGTACATACGTAATGTTGTCAGTTGAGTGACTGTATAGTTCTACTACAAAGTCATAGATGGCGCTCAAGCTACCCGTGAGTAGTCAAGTGACAAAGCAATATGAACGAAGCAAGTGGATCACAATTTCGCCGCCTCGGGCAGAACCCGCCGTGGTGTAGCGGCTTAACACGTCTGACCCGGCTTGTCAGAAGACGTGGGTTCGAATCCCGCCGGCGGTGTGAATTTTTTCCGCTTGCTTCATTTGTATTAACTTTGTAACCAAAAGTTAATATTAATATCTAGTGTTTGATTAAAACACCAAGTGTTCCAAAAAATACTATCTTGTGGAAAAATTTCTTCAAAATAGTAAACATTCACAAATCGGAAAAAGCTCCATCTCTCGTCAACTTGTACATACGTAATGTTGTCAGTTGAGTGACTGTATAGTTCTACTACAAAGTCATAGATGGCGCTCAAGCTACCGTGAGTAGTCAAGTGACAAAGCAATATGAACGAAGCAAGTGGATCACAATTTCGCCGCCTCGGGCAGAACCCGCCGTGGTGTAGCGGCTTAACACGTCTGACCCGGCTTGTCAGAAGACGTGGGTTCGAATCCCGCCGGCGGTGTGAATTTTTTCCGCTTGCTTCATTTGTATTAACTTTGTAACCAAAAAGTTAATAACGATGACGTTACGTTTCGCGCTCTTTCTTGTAGGTGTATTAATTGTATCTTTTCCTCAAAACGTTTTCTATGCGTTTTAAATAAAACGCTTTAGAAAAGCATCGGTATAATACAAAAAAATAGATGAGAAAATAAATTAGTGTGTTCTCTATTTCTCTACGGCCCACTTACCGTTTCTTTCTTGATCTGAAGCTACAGGATACTTTTACTAGAATACTCTACTAAACAAGTATTACGATACATACATGTGTTCGTCGTCGTATTCGGCCAGCTGGCGACGCACGTACTCCAAGTTGTTCACGATCGTGCATATCTCCTCTGTAGTCTTGTTTTGACCTGGTTACAAATATAAATAATGTATTTAACACATACTAAAGAGAGCCTTACATTTAGGGGAGGATAAATCCTAGAGTCACTTAGCTAAACAGCAAGAAATAACCAAAGTACGATGTCAAATCACATCACATCACATCACTCACATTAGCATATCTTCTTCTATCGAGTCAATGGAATGCCTATACCTCAAACGCCATTAGCCCAGTATTCAGCCACGCTCACAGCATTGTCAGCCGACAGCATCATTCAACAGCCGATAGCAGTCCACTGCTGAACGTAGGCCCCCCTCAGGGTACGCCTTATGATACAATCTCCTATTTTGCTTTTCAGTCGCTACCAGCCATCTCTAAGTACAAAAAAATATTCACCCGCTCCAACTCATTTACCCGCGAGAAAAGGCATTTTTCTGGCACGTTTATACATAATCACTTTATCTGTTACAAAAACCGCATCAAAATCCGTTCCATGGTTTAGGACGAGTTAGCGAATTCCACGACAGGCAGTGAAAAAAGCGACTTAATTTTATACTATGTATTAATTTTCACGTCCTTTACAGAATCTTTGTACACCGTAATTTTAGAACAGCTTATTCGCATGTAGTGAGTTGCATACTCAAACGAAACATTTATAAACTGTATGGAGCTCCGACCATGTTCTGAACGATTATAAGTGTAAGTTTCATGAAAGTTGCAGCCATATCAATTTCCGGCTCGGTTAAAGGTCGGATGTACGACGCGAACAGTCATCTCGGAATAGTAAAATTGCGAAAATTCTACCGAGAAGTGGGCTATTTCTGAGAGAAATATGTTGGATTTCAATATTTGAAACCAGAATGTTGTCACAGATTTAAGTAGATGTATCATTTTAGATTTCTATTTCAAATAACAGCAGGTACTCTTACTTCGATTGAGTCCGATATTGACAGTAACAGCCTGATGCAGTTTTTCCGATATATCTACCAGCCTTTTGTCGCAGCAGTAGACGTCTCTCGTATTTGATGATGATGATGATCAGCACAGGACATCATGCAAAGAAGCACTGACGAGGACGTTATACAGTACCAATCCTCTTTTGTCTTAGATGTTTCGTTTCCGAATTGTTAGTCTAATGTAAGATTTGATATAATTATATAGTTACCATGATTATCGTAATATCCCTGGTCAGCCAATGCGCCATGCACCAGGTCAGCATAGTGTAGAGCAGTCGCACAGGCCGCCTCGAGCAGTCTCAGTCCTCCCCCCATGGTAGATTCTTCTTGGCCGCCGATAGCGCGCCACACCAGTCGCATATGGTACAGGCTGTACGAAATAAACAAGTCACATGAGGTAAAAGCTGTATAAAATAAACTGGCTATGAGGGGTGTAAGGGACCGTGTACACAATAATTGCAGGCACGATCAAAGCATTTGACTGATCAACTTTTTCTACAGAGGCTATAATAAATGGACGATAGGAAAATTTCGACTTGTAATACGAAACCCTTGACTGACTGGGTTTTAATGGAATCTCGAAATTCTTTTTTCATTTCCCAACATAAACACCATACAACTCTAAGTTCCAACCTAGACTAGACTCTGAAGTAAAAGTTGCTCAGATTATGCCTGCAAAGTTTTCGTTGAACCATCGCATGTGGTACAGGCTGCGTGAAATAAACCGGTCACACGTGGTACAGGCTACATAAAATAAACAAATCTCATTATTCCCTCACCGCCCTGCTGAGAAGCAAATGGAAATGCTAATGGAATTCCGAAATGCGACACGCTGCGCAACCATGTCATCGGAATTTTCTGAATAATTTCTTATTTAACTGTTTATTATTGCACACAAGATAAAATACAGGACCATCATTATAAAGAAAAACCACACAACAGATACTAGTTATTCCTAAAAAGAAATCTATTGTCCATGTTATAAAAAAGCTATGGAACCAAAATACAATTTTGTGAAACTAGTACAAGCGTGTAGCAGAGTGCAAACTCTGCATTGACATCCTCCCTAAGCCACCCTCACATCTCCTTTTTTCGAATCATTTTATAACTTAAATTTGGAACACGGCACCGAAACGTCACCGTTCTTGGCTTTTTTGACGCATTCAATTCTTGGGATCTATACAGAAAGGTCCAGATTTGCCAATTTTTATATAATCCTAGTGCATAAATAGTCCGATTTCTGTTTTATACTTACTGTTGAGTTGTGATAGTTCTGTTCTAAATTTTATATACTAAGTAAATCCACATACCGTATTGGATAAACTACAGGAACCCGTGAAAGGTAATAGATTTGCTATCAAATATTCACCCATTTATCTTCATACCATCATAACTAGGCACTAACCTGTACCCGTATTTTTAGGGTTCCTATGCTCAATAAAAAAGTTGAAGAAAGAAGTCCTATCATTTGTTGCCTTGCCATCAAGGCGATAAGCGTTTCCATCAAAAATCGTAATATTCACTAGGAGCTTGTTAGTAATTAAATACACTATTAATTTATGCAACATAATGCCTATTGAATCTCTAAAGATTAAGAGAGATTGAATAACTGTTACAGTCCAATTAGCTTGATTGTAAAAATGACTGTGTATTCACTTTGAAGAAGATTAATTTGAAATGATTAATTTTAAGAAAGGAAAATACTACCAGCAACTTTTACCAATAATAGATATCTATTAAAAAGGTTGTTTTCTTTTGAAATCGAAAGAAATTCGTTTTCACGGGCTACAGCCCAAACTGGACAGATCTTGTCATGGACGTGTCGTTAGATTTGTCTCAGCAGCGTGAGTGACAATGGATATATTAAAAATTCATAATTACCGCAGTCGGGATTTTGGTTTTAATACATCTGCTTGTTATACAAAGCTTTTTTCCTAAAAACGTATTAAAAGGAATGAAAAGGCAGTTGACTGCTTGCAAAACTAACGAGAAATAGTAAATGGGTGCTCACCAAGCAGCCGTGTCCACTGAAGAGGTGCTGTGCTTGACGAGATGCTCCCCCTCCACGGCGCGGTCTGCGAACGACAGAATTGTTAGAAATACCGCAGTAAATATGTCTACAATACGAACAACGAAGATAATATTGAATGATGGAATTTTGTTTGAAATCATTGCAGCGAATTTTATGAAGTGTTTCATATCCATAAGTACTATCACCAGGAAATCAACCTACCCGATTAAAATCAAGCTTTACCGGTTTTTTTTAGTATTTGTATGAAAACCTAGTATAAATTGGTCGCATAAATAGGTAAATTGCGTTAGGTTGACGTGCTGCTCTCGCCGTATCTGCGCCGTAGCAAAACAAGACTACGGCGGCCTACGGTTTTTCGTACAATCCGTGAAGGTAACAAAACCATGTTGCTTGTAGTACTTATGGATATGAAACACTTAAATAAATCACTCAAAACCTTTATTTTACACAAATTGTAAAAGAAGCTCCTGCTATTTTTGAAAAGGTAGACTCATCTAATATGATAGACTCAATTTTTTTTTGCATGAAAAAGGCGAAATTGTTTGGGCATATTTTTCAATTTCACTTCAAATTCAGCACCCTGTAATCGGCGTTCATGTTGAGCGTCAGTTTGGAATCCGATTCTTATCTTTAGGAGCGCCCTCGAGTGCGGCTTAGCCTTTCGCCCTCTCCACGATTGCGGTAGGAATGCAAAACTCCAACTATCGATATCGAGAAATAGTCTGTTTTTACACAGTGCTGCGAAAACTTTTCAACAGCCAACTGAATTTCGCCAATTTTTGTAGATTTGATCGGTCTTTCGATTCGATATTTTATTTTGATGTATTGGGTTTTTTCATCAATACGTATGAGGTTTTGATAATAACGATATTTTTTTGCTTCATTATATCGATATTTATAAAATTTCGACATATCTTTGCATCCCTATCCACGATTACGCCCTCTTGTTTCAGAGTAACTCCTATTCATAATCTCCCAGAGTTCTGTTTCCTTTGTGTGTGTTTCGGCAAGTCGCGCCTGAAAGACGGCCACGTTACTGTTTGTTTGAGAAACAGTAGCTATAGTTTTGTCAGTTGTAAGCAGGAATCAATGTTTACTCGTATAACTAGTGTTTAAGTTAGAGTTCCGTATATTAAGCGGAAACCTGCCTTATATTTTAGACCCTAAAATTTAGAGTACAGCAGCGTTTAGGATCCGAAACACCTGTGTGTCCGAAGGTTAAAATATTCAGACATAGTGATTGAGAGTTTGTATTTAAAATAGACCTTAAGAATTAATAGGTTTGCTGTTACAAGTACATATAGTTAGGTAGATGCATTCATATAATTGGTGCCTATTTTGTTGATAATAATTATGATGACCAATAATGCGTAGCCAATAAAGATGGTGTTACAGTAGAAAGGTTAACGAAACCGCAATTAAAATTTTACTCTTCATTTCTCTACAAAAATAAATTAAAATAAATGCACAATCAAACAGTTGTCAGGTATCGTACACCTGATATTCAATAAATGAGATTGTTAATGGACGCTGCAGACCACAACGCAAATTTAATTGTTGTTGTTAATGAAATGAAATTCCGCATCATGCGCCCGAAATACCGAGTAACGGTATTGTGGTTTAATTAACTAAATTGCGATCGTAACTTTATGTAAATAGTCAACTCGTATGCTATTGTAACTAAGATAATACCTTTTCAATTACTAAAGAAACATTGATAACTGGTACTACATGAGTAGAATATGATACCTATAGTTCAGTTCTCTTTTAAAACTTGATAGCCTAAGCACAGCTTAAAAGTAAAGGACCAGGCGTTATTTTGAAGTAAAAAGTAAGTAAAGTGAAAAATGGGTAGGTATGTGCGAGGTAAAAAGTGTGATTCTGAATCCAAGAGCTATTAAGACTAAGGGCGTTTGTCCACCGCGCCGTCACCGAGAACGAGAACGAGATTATTTCTTCTGGCTTCTGGCCGAGTTTAATATAAAATGACGGCGATCGGTGACGGCGGTGGTTCACGAACGCCCTTAGACTATTCTGCCGTGTCAAAACAACATACTGTAAAGTCCAATACAGTGTTTTGTTTCTATAAAGCCAATTCGCTATCTCTTCCCCTCCTACATGTTCCCCTAGAACATTGTTTTATGTTAAATACTATAGTTATCAAGATATTGGTATGGAAAAAACACTGTATGTCTAAAAACTTAAAGTTTATAATAGCGTAACACTGTACTCGCCGTTGCAGTGTTTTGATTTGACAAAGCCACGCGCTAGCCGCAAAACTAATTTCACACTCTATGTCTATAAAGTCAAGGTCTATAATTGCGACTATACTCGCCGTTACAGTGTTTTGATTTGACTAACTCGCGCAAGCGCCGCGGAGGATATCACGCTCTCTCCTAAGTGTTTAGTTATATCAGGTGTAAAAAAATCAATTGCAAATATTTTAAGGGGTGAATCAGCCCATGAAACTGAACAACTTTCCCCAAGGAACATAGGTAGAAATATGAAAAAAATGGGCCTCCCATACAAAATGTACCAGCCGGCCGATTTTATTTGTATGGGAGGCCCAATCTTTTTTCATATTTCGACCTATGTTCCATGGGGAAAGTTATTCAGTTTCATGGGCTGATTCACCCCTTAAAATATTTGCAGTTGATTTTTTTACTTCCTGTATAGCTAGACCGTTGAGCTAGATATTCAGTTTGTTTGGGAAAGTTTTAGGCCTTGATGAGACTTATTTTATGTGACATCTGTCAAACTAAAAACTCGTTTATCTCGGCATATATTCATGCTATGCTAAACAATTAGTTTGTTTAGGAAAGTTGTAGTTGTAGGCCTCGATGAGACCTTTATTTTATGTGACAGCTGTCAAACTAAAAACTAGTTTATCTCTGCAATCATTCATGCTAGACTATCAGTTTGTTCTAGAAAATTGTAGGTCTTGACGAGACCTTTACTTTATGTGACAGCTGTCAAACTCGTTTATCTCGGCAATCATTCATGCTAGACTATCAGTTTGTTCGGGAAAATTGTAGACCTTGATAAGACCTTTATTTTATAAGACAGCTGTCAAACTAAAATTCGTTTGTCTCGGTAATCATTCAAGCTAGACTATCAGATTGTGTGGGAAAGTTGTAGGCCTTGTTGAGACCTTCATTTTATGTGACAGCTGTCAAACTAAAAACTTGTTTATCTCAGTAATTATTCATGCTAGAATCATTTTGTTTGGGAAAGTTGTAGGTTTTGATGAGACCTTTATTTTATGTGAACAATCAGAAAAAGATCTTATATAATGTACAACTTGTGTACAGGTCAGAACACAGTTTGAACCAGTGTTTTATTACCACAAATACAACCGCAGTCGGGTCAAGTCAAGTCAAGTCAATACACTGCAATGTACAGTACAGTGTTTTGTCGTGACAAATCGCAAAGATTTTTCTACCTTTTGTTAAAACAAAACAGTTTTATTTACGTATCTCTATAAGTTTTACGATTTTGGTATAATTTTTTTAATGGCTATGAAGATCTTGTAACGTAAAATCTATATAATTTCATTTTATTTCCAATATCTTCAAAAATCATATAGAAACCATACAAAAACCAAAAAAAATGTTTTTGTGTCCGTTCTCAAAACTTGAAATTTGAAGTTACAGTCTAATGTTTTGACACGGCAGTATTCATCAGCGCAAACTACTGAGTTTATTCGTTCGGTTACTCGGTTTGTATTCTATCTGTAGTATCAGTCATTAAGGTGTATTTAGTGTACCTAGCTATATTGAGTGAGACTCACCAAGTTCGACGGCTGCCCGCACTCTCTGTAGCGCCATGGTTTTAGTGACAGCCAGCCAGCGGTCTATCAGAGGCTCGAACCACCTGGACCAGAACAATAGTACACTTGAAATGAATAGGTACGGAATGGTGGAAATAAAGTAAATGAACAAGTATGAAGAAAGAGATATGCCCAAAAGCGTACAATTTCGAAAATGTATACAGGGTGTCACGGTTATAGTGGTCCAAAGAAAAATTCTAGCCTCTGGACTTGTTAAGGTTTCAGAATAGCAAAAAAAAATGTTTATATATTTTGAAGAAAAAAATTGGACCTCTCATACAAAAATGCTCTATAAGCACAGAAAGTTAGCAAAATTAGTATGGGAGGTTCAATTTCTTTTCTTCAATTATTAATTTCTTATTGCTGTTAAGGTAGCTTAGGACGTCCAGAGTCTAGATTTTTCTTTGGACCACTATAACCGGGACACCCTGTAGAAAAATAAAAAAATATGCTCGGAAATGAAATGCTCAATTAACTGGAATCAATTAATTAATTGGAACTCCGAACTTTCTCTCTGTTAAAAAGCTGTTTTTGCATAGGTCGTGCAGCAAGCATAGTTAGATTCTTTTCATCATTTAAATATTTTCCTGTTAAACATGAGAAAATGAAAGAAAGTTAAGTACTTAATTCTATATGTTTCCATGTTAGAGATACCTAAGTCAATAATCAATGATTGGCTAGTGATGGCGATCGATCGAGCCTGCCCACCTGCGGCACGCATTACCATAAACATGGATTACGTGGAGGTGATGGATGCCTCAATACCTCACTACAGGATTAGGGAGAGGCTTAAAATACAGTATGGCCCCTGACGCAAAAGGGAAACCAACAAAGGAAATATTTCTATAACAGTGAATTAGTTGTTACAATAAAATCTGTATTTTCAATTCGTTTTCCAATTGAATTTCGGAAGCACGTCCGTATTTTTGTGTGTTTGATGAATTGTTATTGAAACCGAGTGAAATTTTCGATGGAGTTTATTTGTGCAAACACTGTGAAAAGTTCTCGTTAAATCTGTCAGACAGTGGAGCTTTAAAAGCTTTTTTTTGTTACAGTGTTTTTTGTCTATCACCATGTGTACAGATGGATACTATTTTGTTTGTTACACGTATCCGAATTCGAATGTGAACCACTTCACGGCAAGCATACTTAGTACTTACCGTCTGACGCTGTCTGACCAGATAAATGATGACTTAAAGAGGCCGGGGTGGAAGCGACTTACAGACATACACGTATAACGCCTATATCCCTTGCGGGGTAAACGGCTGCAATAACGGCGATTTACACCATGTCTCACAAAAGTTTGAGAATCATTCAGAAGACTGTGACATGTCAGCCTGTCGCCTAAACTTGCAATACACATCAACTCTCAAATCCCTTAGTCGCTTTTTACGACACACACGGCAAGCGACTTGATGGAGGACAACGGCAGGTCAAACTTCATGGCGCCTTGGGGAGGCTTACGACTTGCAGTTGACTGCTATAGGCTGATGTGGTGTGATGATGACTTACAAGTAGCAGTCGACGAGCTGCGGTGGCGGCTCGTGGTGAGCGGGGTGCGTGGAGGGCGCAGGCACGGCGGCTGCTACCAACTCGCGCACTGCTGACAGTAGCTCGAATGGCAGCGTCTTTGCCGTGTTGACCCCTATAGGCTGATGTGATGATGATGATGATGATGATGATTGATGACTTACAAGTAGCAGTCGACGAGCTGCGGTGGCGGCTCGTGGTGTGCGGGGTGCGTGGAGGGCGCAGGCACGGCGGCTGCTACCAACTCGCGCACTGCTGACAGTAGCTCGAATGGCAGCGTCTTTGCCGTGTTGACCCCTATAGGCTGATGTGATGATGATACTGATGACTTACAAGTAGCAGTCGACGAGCTGCGGGGGCGGCTCGTGGTGCGCGGGGTGCGTGGAGGGCGCAGGCACGGCGGCTGCTACCAACTCGCGCACTGCTGACAGTAGCTCGAATGGCAGCGTCTTTGCCTGTACCACGCAGACGCCTGTAGGATAAAGATGAATAAAAAGAAAACTTGAGATGAATTAAGTAGCAGAACCACCCGAAGTCCAGAAAGCGGTGTCAATGTAGCCATTGAGAGCTAATTACATATACCTTCCTTCATGACGTAGCTAAATTCTGGCCCTAGTTTTTTCGTTAATTAAATCAAAGAAATTCAGTCAATCATAGTGACCTCAAAAAGTATAACGCTCTGCGTTGTCTCCGTAACACTCTGTAGATAGATATATCGGAGAAAAATCATCGCATTTACTATTTAATGGTTTTGCGTGATGTAATTTTAAAATTTAAGTGTGCCTGAAAAACTCGTTTTACTTTTCAAGAGTACCTGCCTACATCCTACTTCTTCATAAAATTTGTGATGTCATAAATTTAAATAAATGGTTGCGGAACGCGGCAGTGTTCCATCTGGTAAAAAAGAATACATATTTATGAAAGTTGCGAAGATTGATTACAAAATTATCTTAGAAGAGAATAATTCATCACGAATTCCCTGTTCGCACTTCTAGCCGCAAGAAAATAGGTACTTATTGTTAGGGATTGCAATCCGGATTCTATCGAATTGTCATAATTCGGACCGGATTGGCACTCCTCGTAAAAATACAAATTATATACCTATATATTTTTTATGAAATTATTAACTTTGAACTATATAGGTAGATGTTAATAAATGTATAAATAATTTTTTGATCAATACATCTGTTATTTTTGGGTTAACTGTCAAATCGTAATAGACCAGTACAGCTAGCTTTTCGTGTTTCAAAAATATTAAAGTCGATGATTTTCTGCTCATAGTTTCTGGACCATTCATTGATCCCAATTTATTAATTTGTGCCATTTTAGGTGTGAGGAAACATACTTTCGTTATCAGTGGAAAAGCGACTCAAACAAGGTTTTTACACGGTGCTAACTGTCACAGAGACAATACTGGTAAACTTTCTAATATTTTTCTGTAGGTACCTACATACTTAAAAAATAATTTAATTAATGAGCTGCCATACATTGAATCGAAAAATTACGGGAGTGTAAAAAATGGCACAAAATTAAATATGTGCTTTATAGACACAAATTGCACAATCGTACAAAAAATAAGCGACTTTAGAATTTTTGTAAGTTACACCCTCAAATAATGCTAGCCGTACCGGACTATAACATTACGACATGATTCAACAAAATCGGGTCGCTATGTTAAGCGCGAGGATAAATTGGGAAGTTATGTTATTAATACTAAACCATCACTCATCAAGCTAGCCCGCGTGTATTTGCAGACGTCGTTACATCGTTTGCATTACAAATTGCCAAAATAATTAAATTAAAAACTTTTTCCCTGTAGTTTTCCCGTTTTCCGGATACGGTGCCGGATCCACCGGACCAGATTGCAATCCCTACTTTTTGTGAAGTTTCTTTTACAAGGGCTACACGGAATTGTACCTCTAGGTTTTTGGTTAGTAATAAATAGATTACTTGGAGACGTACCTCCGTTTCCTTGTTCGTCGTACATTTCTTCCTCGGCCACACCGCACCAGCCTTCCCGCGCCCATAGATCCACGCACTGCCGGACGTCCTCTGATACCTAACACAATAAGAGAAAAATCAGACTTTGTGCGTAGGAAAGATAGTATTAAAGCTTATCATAAACATTTACCTATAGGTTCAAACAGAATAAATCACGATATTATTATAAACTACACAAAGTTAAATCCAGAGTCGTAAGTAATTTTTCCATTCACATTTGAATATCTGTCTAATTTGTACCTAGCTAATCTAGCTACGCATTAATGGATGTTCGAAATACGTCGACAAAATATGGGATTTCTCGCTAAACCATCGCGAAACTCAATATTACAAAACTTCATTATGTATCAGGTGTACAATACATTTCCTGGAATTCAGGCAGCCAATTTAAACCAAATTTCAATACAAAGCAATGTAAACCGATATTCTATGAAATAGAGCTAATACACGTTATTTTAATCAGTAGGTTAGAGTCGAAATAATGTATTCCATTCAACTCTGCCTGAAGCAATTTGAATATAATAAGTCGCCAGGCTTCTGAATCTACACGCCCTAACTCTACTAACACCCCAAAACTAGTGTATAGAAAACAAAGATTTTAAAGTTAAAAAAAAAAACGACGAAAAGCTTCGAAAAAAGTTAGTGCCCTCGCGCTTCACTTCGCTTGTCTTGGCACGACCGTGTTCCCACCCAGATAGTTCATCTTGGAACTTTTTTGTTTGATTATATCCTTATAAATTAAATAAAGAGAAAATTGAAAAATTCATCAGCGACCGCCGGGACGTGAACCCGGGACTGTGGATCACCGTTCCACCGCTCTACCGACTGAGCTACGGGCGCCTAGCGGACCCTGTTGAATCTTTCAACCTCTTGATGCTCGTCTCGAAGCAACGATCCGGCGACATCTGTAGAAAGTATTTAGAACTTTACTACTTGTCCCGGCGGTCGCTGATGAATTTTTCAATTTTCTCATTATTTAATTTATGAGAATAATATTGCGCTGTGAGTGCATTGAAAATTCCAATACATTGATTATATCCTTGCTTCTCTATTTTTACGTGTACTCAATTATCATTAGAAAATGCAACAAAACGTGAATAGAAAATCAATTCAAATAATAAGATATAGACTGGGAGGTACTAAAGATTTAGCAAGTGTAAAGAAATTGACTAATATTTTCAAATTCTGGGTTTAGGTGAAAACTACACTTAAAAAGTTCGCCTGCCACCGCTTAGACCTATAAAGCTGGCAGAAACACAGTTTTCTAAATAATAGATAGCTTAGCTAAGAAAATTAAATCTTTCATAATAAATCAAGGTTATGCTTTTGTCACAATACCGAGAATAATGTACGCGTGCAATCCTTGTGGATATTTGATGCTATGAAATCTAATATTCAAAGTTATGCATACGTTATTGACTGGGATAATCCGGCCGGATTGGCATATCTTGTCATCACTACTGAACTACTAATTTATGTGTCGAAGCATCAAAATAATTTACATTCAAGCATGGTGTCATGTGTGGGTTTACAATATTTATGTGCATGAATGGTGTGGGAAGGAGCATGTAGGTATATCATGTAGTATCGTAATTGTCAAAATGTTTATGTGAGTAGCTATATGCAAAAACTTACCATTTTGTCTATCTGCGTGAACACTACGTGAAAGTATGGCACGTTGTTGGTCCTAAAACACGTAAATGTTATGTTAGGCGAAGAGGAAATGCAACTAAAATAAAGCTAGTTTTATTCTAGTGCGAGATGTCTACTATAGTTTGTAATTGCTATGAATGCTATAAAGTTCAATTTGAAAGCTGAATATTCATAACTTTAGAAATGAATATCCATATAACAACACTAAGAAATATTCTACATGATTTGATTATAAATGAAAGAGACATGGCGCTGATTGTATTTTCCGTGTACAGCGTAAAAGAACAGTTCTAAGAAAATCTGTACACTCCATTGCATAATGTTATTCGTGGTAATAGTTGGGAGAGCGCCCGATGGAAATAGGTCAAAGGGGAAAACAGCACAAGGACTAACGTTTCAAACAATGGCTGGTAGGTATATATATAGATATAGGTATACATGTCAATTTGCACCAATGAAAATCCAGGGATTTTGCACTACATTTAGTTCAGCGAAATGTTTGTAATGAAAGCCACGTTCAAAAGGTCAAAGAGTTATATGGCACAAGGATTTTCATTTTGTTAATTAAATGTTGTCGGAAATAGGTTTGATTTTTAGTTCCAATACATTCTGTTTCTGTGAAGTATGGATTGATACATTTCCTAATAATGAAATAGCTTTTTTTTACGAATAAGGAAAAAACTGGAAAACAAAGGACTCCATTGTCGACTGTGCCTTTTTATTGTGATTGGTAGAAAAAGTGTTAACGTCAAAGTTCAGTTACTTGATGATGGTGCGTTCCGGCACAGTCGCCTACTGCCATTTGCTAAAAGCATTGTGGTTTTCTTCCCAGAGTACATAATGTTATTTTTATCTACGACGTACGTCAAGTAAGGTGACTGGTTGGACAGTAGACCAAGGCAGTCACAGAGTGGTGGCCAAGAAGATCAGAAAAAAACAGTGGGTAGATTATCAGCCCGGTGGTCTGTGACATCATGAATACGACCGAGTCTCACTGGGTAATATTGGCACAGGACCGTGAGGAGTGTGGCATGTGATGATGATGAATACTTACGTCTCGAAGAGCGGGTGGTAGTAAGTGAGCCCTTGCTGCAGGTCGATCTGCACCAGCGTGATGAGGTTGACCAGGTCCTCGCCGCGTTCTGACTCCGTGTCTTGGGCACAAAGAGCCTCGTACCATTCGGCTGTGCCTTTGCGAAGGGATCCCACTATTTCGCTCCTGTACAAAGTTTTGAAGAATAAAATTTAAGAATACAGCACTGAAGGCTTTTCTATTTTACTTCTTCAAGTGACTTCAATAAAGCTTTTAGACTAGGATAGATGGCGCCAACCAGCCAGATAAAAAATATCCTTACCTACACTCAGAATTTCTACGTTGTGTTTATATGCAATAGATACAATGTTACAATATGAATTTTGTAAAAATAACTCCGAAGTAGTGTTTTATCAGTAAATAGCAGTTCTCCAAAAACCTGAATTTCTACCAAGATTGTATCCATCGATATCGCTCTCCGTCTTTTTCCGTTAAATTTCCGTCCGTTTCACTTTGTATCGCAGGCTTTGTGCCACGTCCTTTCCAACAAAACCGCTGGATCTTAATATCGTATCATTTGATCGTATTGTCCGCGAAAATGATTGAGAATTTAATTTACCTGCTAAATATGATTCTATTCAAGCTAACAATTTAAGAACATAGTATTTTCATTGTTTGGATTACATTTTTAACTGCAAACCTAAGTTCATTAGTTCTCTACATGATTGCCCTACTTTGATAATAAAAAATAAACAACAAAGAGCAACATGTTCATCCGATCCGAGAGCTTTCTAGCAACATGTTCATACTTTGTTGGATGAACATGTTGCTAGAAAGCTCTCGGATCGGATGAACATGTTATCCGTGTAATCCGTTTACGCTCTCCCTTTCAGATACATTGCACGTCAGATTGATGGGTCTGCCCGGGCAGGCCCGGCCTGTCAAACAACACCAGGCCCGGCTGATATTTTACCCAGCAATTCTACTGAATAATAGCATCTGCCCACCGCCCGCCTGTGTGTTCGCATTTACTTACTACTACCCACAACACATCGGCACAGTAGAAGTAAAAAGCAGTAGGGAGAAACGTAACATGATTTGACTATAATATAGATGTGGCAGCTTTTCAATTTAAAAGATGCACCTTCTGAATTGCATTTATCGAGCTTTCAAATTAGTAAAGATGATAAGTTAGTTTTCCGGTACAAACTGCGGCGAGAATAGCTTTTATACAAGGAGTCCTGATATGCGATTTTTCTCGTCCTACGAGCAAAGATTTAATTTTAGATTTGTACAAAAAAATTTTTTTCAGAAAGTATCAGCTAATAGACTCAACACTTGTGCTAGGTGGATTGAATAACATTGCGGATATGCTAAAGAACTCTACTGAACTGTCTATAATTTTGAAACTTTTTCGGTAAATATCAGCTAATGGAATCAACACGTCTTGTGCTAGGTGGATTGAAGAACATTGCGGATGTACCTACTGAACTGCACATACATTTTGAAACTTAGGTAAGTATATTTTATATACTGTGGCCTACCTGCCTGCCAACGTAGATTCGATCTCTGATCCCGACATAAAGATAAATTCTCTCAAACACTAGAATTCAGGGAAAGCTCTCAACAGTTATTAATAGCGGAATTTACATTTAATTTTGACATTTACCCGGAGGTTTAATTTAAGAGCTCAATATTTCATACACTGTTGTAACAAAATCCTTTGAAGACCCTTTTCACTTGGAATATTTTATGTTACTAGCTAGATAGATATGATTTATTGCCTACAACATTACAAGGAAATACAAAGAAAACCATAACTAAAGAAAACATAAAACTAATAGTAAGAAAGGGCAGTCTTATTGCCAACTACACGATAGCGTCAGTGTGTGAAATTCGGTTTCGCAGTCCGGATACCCTTTAGAACCCGCATTCGACCTGACAACCAATCAGCTCATACACCGTATGGGCAACGTCTCGTTTGACATTCGTCTAACGGGCTTGGTCGAGCAAGTTCTAAATAAAATTAAGAGTGACGTATCCTATAATACTTTACCTAAGATACAGGAATTCTGATTCTTAGTTTAGAAAATGGTTAAAAACCTTTTAACTATTCTGTTTTGAATTGAAGCTATTTTTAATAAAGTTTAATGAAAAAATATTTTTTATCTTATCTCATCTTACCGTATTTCCTTGTTGAACGGGCAGCACCTCCAGAAGGCTTTCATCTGCGAGAGTTGACTCAGGCATCGTAGGAGGAACTCCAATCTGTGAAACATTGGAACCATAGAGTATGTATACGCAAGCTATACAGGGAGTAACAGAAAGGGTATAACAAGCCGAAAGGAGGTCAAGGTACTCATGAAACTGAACAACTTTCCCCATGGAACATGAGTCGAAACACTTCGAAATATGAAAAAATAATTTGGACTTCCCATAGTAA
The DNA here is from genome assembly GCA_024500475.1 of Phthorimaea operculella. Classification (NCBI taxonomy): domain Eukaryota; kingdom Metazoa; phylum Arthropoda; class Insecta; order Lepidoptera; family Gelechiidae; genus Phthorimaea; species Phthorimaea operculella. Next base: position 2,182,709 of record JANFCV010000009.1, read on the forward strand.
ATCAATTGACTGATCGGCGATTTTGTATGGGACGTCCAAATTTTTTTTTCATATTTCGACCCATATTCCATGGGGAAAGTTGTTCAGTTTCATGAGTACCTTGACCTCCTTTCGGCTTGTTATACCCTTTCCGTTACTCCCGGTAGAGTGCGCCTATCGGCCCGCGCAAGGTCTAAACGTAAGCAGTTGTTCATCTCGTATAGACGTGAAATGTATGAGAAGTGATAGAGATTCAATAGTTTTGTCACTGTCGTTTTGCTACTGATAGAAAGAGAGGTTGTGTGCCGACTACTGCCTACCGTTCTAACATTTTAGGAGAACCGTTCAAACTTTTTTTTTACTTCCCATACAAAGTTAGTCACCTGATCGTGAATTTTTTTATGGGAGGTCGGTTTTTTTTTTCGTTTACCACCATGATAATATGTTCCATGCGGAAAGTTGTTTAGTTTCATGGCCTGAGCACGCCTGCAAAGTTTTCGTTACACCGTCGTCCCTTACACCCTGTATATACTCTAAGATTGGAACTATGAAGTTCGCACAATTACACGATCAACATGTCAGACGGTGGGGTTTGTGGTCCCCGACACGTGTAAGTTGCAGTGATGAACTTAGTTACAGTATAAGGATGATCTGTCTGTCAAGATTAAGCTTTCGTGTCGGGTAGATAGCGGAAGACAAATATATTCATGTACCTATTACGTTGCAAAACTGAAACATCTAGGAATAGATGCGGGCTGTAAAAAGTACTGTCATCTGAGATTGGGCTTACGTACCTACGAATAAAAAAACATTTTCAGAAATATGTGATTTAAAAGCAAAATTTTATTTCTCATCAATTTCTAACAACGCTAGGTACTTATTCTATTTCTAATAACCTACTTATTCTATTTATAAAATCCTTTGAAAACGAGAAGTGCAACAAATTTTATGAATTACGACATTAATTAATTTAATGTCTTTACATTTAAGCATTCATCAAAATATGTAATTTTGTAGAAGTTTCCTTAAAGTAACGAATACTGAATAAGTTAATTAAGGCAATTACCGTAAACTGCTCGGGCTGATCCTTAATTGTAGTAATAAATTAAGCAGAAGGGACATTTTAACGATTCCGAGGTAAGTTAATAAATTAACGTCGATACTTTTCACGATAGAAGGACTTTTAATTTCTTATTTTTACAACTTGAAAGTTGGTTGAGAGTCACTTACCACAGGTGATATATCATCATTATATATATAATAAAACTAAGTTGATAAAATGTACGTGCCGATAAAACTTAAAAAGGATTCCCGGTACGATAAAGGGACTTATATAGTGTGATAGACCTTTATCCCCCCTCGAACAAGAAAGTTCCCGTTTTAATTTAAAGGGCATATTTTTAAAGATAAAAGGGCTTTTCCAATCCCTCAACAGTAGCGCCATCTGTTGTCGAGTAGTTGAACTCCACCTCCAGTTTGTGATCTTTTTGGATTTTAAATGAATTGTATTTAAAACATTTTTATTAGACCAGACAGATAAATACCGCGAGTGACACCGCGGGCGGAAAGCTAGTTAAACTATAGTAAAGAAATTTGGACCTCCCATGCAAATTGACTCGATCGACTGGTACATATTGCATGGGAGGCCCAATTTTTTGACCTATTTTCCTCGGGGAAAGTTGTTCAGTTTCACGAGAAGAACACACTCAGAGAACATTTGCAAAGAATTTAATGGGACCTAGTTTTTTACCTTACATTTTACGTATTGTGGCACTGTAACGAGAAAGACATTCACTCCCAATCCTCTAATACTCAATTTACAATTTAGTCGTAACTTGCAAAGTCCAATTTATTTTTCTCGTATTTTGAACAGCTTGGTCCATTGCTTGGTGAAGTTGCTAATTTGTTAGCTGACATTTCCGTGCATCCGTCGAGAGTCAATTTAAATTAGACCGGCGTTGACGCGCCATTTGCCTCTCACTACTCGGACCAACCTTTGCCGGCATCGGAAAATTCCAGTCTTTTTGTTCGCTTTGGTAGTTTTGTAGTAGATAGATGTGTAAAATTCGCTTGATGAAATTGAGCAGGTGCACGATAGACTACAGTTTATACTAATAATGTGAATGTCTTAAAAAATGTAGCAATTGCCGGCCGTTCAGTACTTACACACAAGTTGTTAGTTGTGACTTCCACACAAGTTTTCATATGGCTGCTCTAAATGATTGAGCTGAAGTTAAGGTTACGTGATTATTTGTGATTTAGCTGGTACTCATTTATTCTATTGGCTGGTACTATGTTCAAGCTGAGATGGTGCAGTGCAGGATTAGTGCCTGCTTCCCCTTGAAGTAGAAGTGTTAGCTTCCTCGCGAGGAGGCTGCTAACTCACTTGTTCAAGCTGTGGTGGTGCAGCACGGGGTACAGGTCGCGGTGCAAGCGCAGATGGTGCAGCGCCCTCTCCACGAACTAGCTGAAGCAGTCGGCTAGCCAGCGCTTCTGGCTGCTGCTGCTGCTGCTGCTGCTCACTCACTTGTTCAAGCTGTGGTGGTGCAGCACGGGGTACAGGTCGCGGTGCAAGCGCAGCTGGTGTAGCGCCCTTTCAACGAACTCGCTGAAGCAGTCAGCCAGTACTGCTGCTACTGCCTGCTGCTGCTGCTGCTGCTGCCGCTGCCGCTGCTGCTGCTGCTGCTACTGCTGCTGCTGCCGCTGCTGCTGCTCACTCACTTGTTCAAGCTGTGGTGATGCAACACGGGGTACAGGTCGCGGTGCAGGCGCAGCTGGTGCAGCGCCCTTTTAACAAACTCGCTGAAGCAGTCCGCCAGTCAGCGCTCCTCGTGACGCTGCTGCTGCTGCTGCTCACTCACTTGTTCAAGCTGTGGTGGTGCAGCACGGGGTACAGGTCGCGGTGAAGGCGCAGCTGGTGCAGCGCCCTCTCCACGAACTCGCTGAAGCAGTCCGCCAGCCAGCGCTCCTCGTCAGCTGCTGCTGCTGCTGCTGCTGCTGCTGCTGCTCACTCACTTGTTCAAGCTGTGGTGGTGCAGCACGGGGTACAGGTTGCGGTGCAGCGGAGCTGATGCAGCGCCCTCTCCACGAACTCGCTGAAGCAGTCCGCCAGCCAGCGCTCCTCGTCGCGCTGCTGCTGCTACTGCTGCTGTTGCTGCTGCTGTTGCTGCTGCTGCTGCTTACTCACTTGTTCAAACTGTGGTGGTGCAGCACGGGGTACAGGTCGCGGTGCAGGCGCAGCTGGTGCAGCGCCCTCTCCACGAACTCGCTGAAGCAGTCCGCCAGCCAGCGCTCCTCTGCTGCTGCTGCTGTTGTTGCTGCTGCTGCTCACTCACTTGTTCAAGCTGTGGTGGTGCAGCACGGGGTACAGGTCGCGGTGCAGGCGCAGCTGGTGCAGCGCCCTCTCCACGAACTCACTGAAGCAGTCAGCCAGTCCTGCTGCTGCTGCTGCTACTGCTGTCGCTCACTCACTTGTTCAAGCTGTGGTGGTGCAGCACGGGGTACAGGTCGCGGTGCAAGCGCAGCTGGTGCAGCGCCCTCTCCACAAACTCGCTGAAGCAGTCCGCCAGCCAGCGCTCCTCTGCTGCTGCTGCTGCTGCTCACTCACTTGTTCAAGCTGTGGTGGTGCAGCACGGGGTACAGGTCGCGGTGCAGGCGCAGCTGGTGCAGCGCCCGCTCCACGAACTCGCTAAAGCAGTCCGCAAGCCAGCGTTCTTCATCACGCGAGGTGGTCGCGCCCGCTTCCCCGCTGCCACTACCACCCAGCGTCTCGCATTGGCACCACGCGCGCTCCAACTCCATAAGCAACTTGCACATGTATCTACAGGCAAAAAACAACAAGTGTAATTGAATTCTGTTGAATTGCTGATCTTTATACAAATGTTTTGTCAGACAAGACCCGAGGGCGAGCGTAGTGATGTTTACGAAACGTGAGTTGCAATTGAGCTCTAGGATTACAAGCTTGCAGCGTGAATTCAGTAGATACTGTAAAACATTTAGTACCGCTGTGAAGTCTAAAGACGATAAGAGGATCACAATTACGTTCGCGTGTGGGTGGAAAGCTGGTGGAAAATCAGCTTACGGCAATGCGACTGGACACTGGACATAAGCTATTTTTAGTCCTGAATTCTCTAACTCCAGCCGATGTACGTTAGATAAGAGAAGAATCACATAATTTTAAACTGATTTGTAAACAAGCAAAACTATTGCATTTACTTTGTAGCAAATTATAAACGTAAACCTATGTGAAATGAAAGTTTACATAGAGTTAACTTTACTTTGCTTGGGGACAACAGCATAGTCACTGTTCAGCCGGAAATCGGCCGCAAGGCGCGATATGACGGTCTGGAGCCAGCTCGCGTCCCACTGCACCGCGTTTTGGTGCAGCAGAGTCTGCGCAGCTCGGCACAGCTCCCGTCTCTGGCCACACATGTGCTGCTCTATCCTTCCGCCCCCAGCGGAATCTGGGTACCATATAGCTACATCTCATCTACAAAACTAAGCACCGAACGACAGGTACTTACTTTGGATCAGCAGCGTCGTCACTGTTCAGCCGGCAAGCGGCCGCAAAGCGCGCTATGGCAGCCTGGAGCGGACTTAGGTCCCCCTGCACCGCATGCTGGTGCAGAAGCGTCTGCGCAGCTCGGCACAGCTCCCCCTCCCAGGCCACGCAAGTGCTGCTTTCACCCTCCGCCCCCAGCGGAGTCTGGGCACCAGACAGCTCCATCTCGTGTGCCAGCAACACGCCGAACAGCCTCTCGTGTTGACGAACCTTTACAACAGAGTATAAATTGGATTTGAAAAAAAGAATTCTAAATATCAAATGCGAAACCTTAAAACCTAAAATCGTCACCTACAGTAGTTGAAAGATCTAGTCGTCATTTTGTTTCGCCCTTTTCAGCGTTACTTTCAAAAAAATCTTTCATCTTATTCATTCAAAGGGTGCCGTCACGAAAAACTATCTCTAGAATATCAGATTTGGATAAGGAAATTCGTGAAGTGAAAAAGGGCTTGAGGCCGTATTTTGAGTCAATAGAGTTATTGCATGTTCCAGTCTACGACAAATGATGTAATCACTCGTATCAAACGTTTTACTACACGGATTCATTCACGATCACCCTTAATATGCACTGGATTCGGTGGAACGCAGAGCCAAGAGATTAATAGGTGATAAAAAACTGGTGGCGACCAAGCTTCACAGCCTGGCTCACCGCCGCAAGGTTGCTTGCCTATCGGTCTTCTACAGATTGTACTTCGGAGAGTGTGCGCGTGAGCTGCATGAGCTCATACCACCGTCTCCTTTCTTCCATCGGACATCCAGACGCACGGCCGGCTACCATCCGTTCTTAGTTGATATACCCACATTACGCACTAAGCGCTTCAAATCATCTTTCATTATGCGCACTGCTAAAGAATGGAATTCCCTGCCTGCGTCTGTATTTCCGAGTGCATATAACCTGAATCTCTTTAAGTCTAGAGTGAATAGGCATCTTCTGGGCAAGCTCGCTCCACCGTAGATCCCATCTCTGCTCTAGGGTAAGATTGGGGTCAAGAGTAAGCCCATCATAGATAAAAAAAAAAAAAAATATGCATGTATTTGAGGATTCGTGTGGTTAGACCGCTTGTCACAGTCCGGTGCATATGAAATGGAATTTCGACTGATTTAAAAATACACCTCCTAGAACGCACGCAGTGTCGGGATGAATTGGATTTACTGTGCCGGCTCCTAATCGCAATTTCACTTCACTCGCTCGTTCACTTGATTACATCTGAACAAGAGCTTCGCTCACTGAATATGTTATCACGACGAAGAATTGCTTTATCGGGATACGGGAAGTATTTTTATTTATGTGAAAAATATGTCTGAGTGTGGTCTAAGGTTGCGACCCAGGCGTGGCCTTACTCCTGCCTCACTCCTATTCAAATTTGTTTCCACTGCCATTGATTCGTACGTGGTGGGTGTGACCATACTTTCAACAGAAAAAAAAACAAATAAAAAAGGAATTCAAAATTTTGGTCCTGAAGGAACATATACGGTGAAATTTTACTAGTGACCGATATCGAAAACTCAGACTCCTTGGGGAAAGTTGTTCCTTATCACTAGCCGGTTCTGAGTTTTCGCTATCGGTCACTAGTAAAATTTCACCATCCTTATATCATATGGTTTCTTCTTCACAAAAAAATCATTCACATCATCACATCTGTTCCCTTTATGGACAGCTGTACAAAAGTTTGAGTCCATCTTCTTCGCAAACTAAATTAACAAGGATCGATGACCTTTCGTTTCAATTCAATTTAAAGTTATGAGATGTTTAGCTCCTAGCATTTGCCCTTTTGAACTTATCTTGAAAAGACATATAAGTTTAAAATGATTAGTATTACTGATACGGTTTTTTTACTCAAGTCAGATAGTCAAAGTGCAAAAGGAAACTCTTCTAATGTGAAAGTTCAAAGTAAGAAGAGTAGCCAATAACAACAGAGGTAGGTATTACATGTAAGTGTAGTGTACCTACAAAGAGATAGATAGATAGATAAACTCTTTATTGCTTACATTACGATAAAAACAATAAACAACAAACATAAATCTTAAAGCTAAAGTAAGCAAAGGCGGCCTTATCGCAAAAGAGTGTTCTAAAAATACTTGCAAACCTAACAAGCTTACACAAGCACATCATTGAATATAAAAGCTGAGTGTAAGTTGATATTTATAACTATGTTACAGTATTCTGCACGACTAACCTTTTCAATAACGCTTTCAGCGATGGAGTGATGTTACTTGTGCGTATCGCATTATAAAAGGCCTATTTGAACTTGTTCGCAAAATTCATTGCTTCTCTGCCTCACGTCTGTGCCACAGGTACAGAAGCAATGCAGTAATGTAAAGCAAAGTTAGGAAAGCACGTTGAGAGTAGTGGTAACTATGTTGGCATTGGTGCGAGTGCGTACCGCATTACAATGCTCAACATCCGTGTCAATATTCGCTCAAGCGAGGCATCGAGGCATCTACGTACTATGTAAGTATAATATTGGCATTAGATACTTGTTATTGGTTGCCGCGCTGATAAATCGACGTCGCCCATAGTTCACCAAGCTTGCTTATAAGGTCAATACCGAGTTATTTCGTTGAGTGCACAATTTCCTGATTCGTGACATGTGTTAGAGCATGGAAGTGTAAGAAAAAGGTTATGTAGGTCATGTTTCAGCTTTTATTTATGTAGAGACGTTTAGTGTTGGTATTGAAAGTTAAAGGCCTGTTCTCAAGCATGCGGCCTTTTAGCACTGAGAGCTAATAGCTCGCTGTAAAATTCCAATAAAACGACGTAATGTTCCTACAACGCAAAAGCTTTCCGGATTACTCGTATGTGTTATACTCGTACTTACCTATCCATTACATTATTATTCTATAATCTCTTTGCGGCACATTCATTAGCTTTATTACCATTCCTATTGATTTTGTCGAAATGAAATTACCTAGCAGAGCATGCATTGAGGATTAACATTTTGCTATAATGTAACATTTTCATACTGCAATAGCAGGATCAAGATGGATGGAATAAAGTAACTTCAAGGAATAAATTGTGAGCGCTGTCTCTTTCCGTCAAATGGGTTAAGAAAAAAATGGGAGATAAGTGGGAGAAGTCATGTCGAGTTAATGATTTGATGGAAAATTGCGTTATTTGTCGAAATAAAGCAACGTAAAAAAACGGCGACAAACTTGACTAAAAATGGCGAAGAATCCACTGACAATAAAACCTACTAAAACTAGGTACTAACTAAAATATTTTCTATCTTTTTCTAAATCTATTTGGCAGTAAAATGACAGAAATGATTTAAGGTAAGTTAGAGAATTCAGTTCCGGAATTGCGGCCAGAGCTCGGATGGCCAGAGTATGCAAAATATGAAATAAGCATTTTGAGGAAAATTCTCAAAGATATCGCGATGCGGTGCGGAAATGTGGTTATCTATTAGAGTGGAAAGCGGTTACGAATTGGGCAAAGAGAAGCCCACGGAATGTGCGAATAAATCTCCAGTGCATTCGAACGTGGAAGTGGCTTGGTTCCGTTTCTGCACGTTCAAAGCGCCGGTGGTTTTCTCTGTGTACGACAAAGGTGTACGAACGTTTCCAAGTTTTTTTGTTCATTCTGAAACTCTACTCAACGTAGATTTTATATCGTAGACGTTTGCTACGACAATGTAGCTGCGTAGCTTGTAGCTTGACGTAGCGTTCTATTTCTTTCTAAGTCTCAAATGACTTGTGACTTGGGTAACTTAGAACGAGAATAAAACGGCGCTCGAGGCGCCTTTACAGATGACTCACTCAGTACTAGCGACTGAATCTCAGAGGAACTCAAGGTAACTAAGAACATGGTCACCACGAACGTCATATTTCATGAATTAAAATTCATTCACAATCAAATTAAGTATGTTCTTGTATCAGATATTGCTGTTTTGATATTCATTTACATTGTTTTTTTTTTACAGTATCAACCCTGGCTACAAGTAACAATCGCGACAATCCTAAATAGGGTCGAGTGATCCTTCTGTAAGCTCTCTATTTTGTGCCCAAGTATAATAAAGTAACTTTAGTTCCGATGTAGAATCTCTACCTGCGAGTGAAGAAAAGGTGTATTATATCGTAGTAGTAAAAACTTGTTCCTAAAGCTATAAACCTATTCACCTGTAGCTTTTCACGTGGTGTTAATAGTTTCCTTTATTGCGCTATAAACTTCAGTCAACCAACAGAACTTGGGGCAGGTATCTAAAGTTCATCTATTGAAAGGTTTGCTGTTTGTTTGATATTTGTTGATGGATTTTGTCGGTAGGCATAACACAAGTATTGATGTTGAAAAGCATTTTATTTTCCTAGAATACAATCCTTGTTTGAAATACCTTCTGCAAAATACACGTGGGCACTTATTTACTTAGTCCCTTCGAGTCTCTCATTTGCACAACACTTATTCTTGCTACAATATCTACTTGAGAATGAGCTACCTGTTGGTTGATAGTTGTCATCATCATGACGACCTACCTCGCGCGCCGACAACCACAGTCGCAGCCTGATGCGGCCCTGCACAGACAAGCCTCTTTCTTGCACTACACTTGCTACTATAGCTACTTCAATGAGCTACCTGTTGGTAGTTGTCGTCATCATGGCGTCCGGCCTCGCGCGCAGACAGCCACAGCCGCAGCCTGATACGGCCCTGCACAGACGAGCCTCCAACTTGCATCACACTTCCTACTATAGCTACTTCAATGAGCTACTGTTGGTAGTTGTCGTCATCATGGCGGCCGGCCTCGCGCGCCGACAGCCACAGCCGCAGCCTGATACGGCCCTGCACAGACGAGCCTCCAACTTGCATCACACTTCCTACTATAGCTACTTCAATGAGCTACTGTTGGTAGTTGTCGTCATCATGGCGGCCGGCCTCGCGCGCCGACAGCCACAGCCGCAGCCTGATACGGCCCTGCACAGACGAGCCTCCAACTTGCATCACACTTCCTACTATAGCTACTTCAATGAGCTACTGTTGGTAGTTGTCGTCATCATGGCGGCCGGCCTCGCGCGCCGACAGCCACAGCCGCAGCCTGATACGGCCCTGCACAGACGAGCCTCCAACTTGCATCACACTTCCTACTATAGCTACTTCAATGAGCTACTGTTGGTAGTTGTCGTCATCATGGCGGCCGGCCTCGCGCGCCGACAGCCACAGCCGCAGCCTGATACGGCCCTGCACAGACGAGCCTCCAACTTGCATCACACTTCCTACTATAGCTACTTCAATGAGCTACTGTTGGTAGTTGTCGTCATCATGGCGGCCGGCCTCGCGCGCCGACAGCCACAGCCGCAGCCTGATACGGCCCTGCACAGACGAGCCTCCAACTTGCATCACACTTCCTACTATAGCTACTTCAATGAGCTACTGTTGGTAGTTGTCGTCATCATGGCGGCCGGCCTCGCGCGCCGACAGCCACAGCCGCAGCCTGATACGGCCCTGCACAGACGAGCCTCCAACTTGCATCACACTTCCTACTATAGCTACTTCAATGAGCTACTGTTGGTAGTTGTCGTCATCATGGCGGCCGGCCTCGCGCGCCGACAGCCACAGTTGCAGCCTGATGCGGCCCTGCACAGACGAGCGTTGCGAGCGAGCCTCTAACTTGTACCACACTAGCTACAATAGCTGCTTCAATGAGCTACCTGTTGGTAGTTGTCGTCATCATGGCGGCCGGCCTCGCGCGCCGACAGCCACAGTTGCAGCCTGATGCGGCCCTGCACAGACGAGCGTTGCGAGCGAGCCTCTAACTTGTACCACACTAGCTACAATAGCTGCTTCAATGAGCTACCTGTTGGTAGTTGTCGTCATCATGGCGGCCGGCCTCGCGTGCCGATAGCCACAGTCGCATTCTAAAGAGCCCTGTATAGATGAGCCCTGAATATTGCACTACATTTGCTATAATAGCTTCTTCAATGAGCTACCTGTTGGTAGTTGTCGTTATCACGGCGTCCAGCGTTGCGCACAAACAGCCACATTTGCAGTCTGATACGGCACTGTACAGACGCCTCTAACTTGCACCACTCTTGCTACAACTACCTGTTGGTAGTTGTCGTCATCATGGCGGCCGGCCTCGCGCGCCGACAGCCACAGTCGCAGCCTGATGCGGCCCTGCACAGACGAGCGTTGCGAGCGAGCCTCCAATTTGTACCACACTCCCTACTATTATAGCTACTCCAATGAGCTACCTGTTGGTAGTTGTCGTCATCATGTCGACCAGCCTCGCGCGCCGACAGCCACAGTGGCATTCTATTGAGCCATGTACAAACGAGCCCCCAATTTGCACCACTCTTGCTACAATAGCTACTTCAATGAGCTACCTGTTGGTAGTTGTCGTCATCATGGCGGCCGGCCTCGCGCGTTGACAGCCACAGTCGCAGCCTGATACGGCCCTGTACAGACGAGCCTCTAGCTTGCACTAGGTACACTTCCTACTATAGCTACTTCAATGAGCTACCTGTTGGTAGTTGTCGTCATCATGGCGGCCGGCCTCGCGCGCCGACAGCCAAAGTGGCATTCCATTGAGCCCAGTACAGACGAGCTGCCAACTTGCACTACATTTGCTACAATAACTACTTCAATGAGCTACCTGTTGGTAGTTGTCGTCATCATGGCGGCCGGCCTCGCGCGCCTACAGCCACAGTCGCAGCCTGATGCGGCCCTGCACAGACGAGCCTCTAACTTGCACTATATTTGATACAATAGCTACTTCAATGAGCTACCTGTTGGTAATTGTCGTCATCATGCCGACCGGCCTCGCGCGCCGACAGCCACAGTCGCAGCCTGATGCGGCCCTGCACAGACGAGCGTTGCGAGCGAGCCTCCAACTTGTACCACGCCTCAATGCCTGTCGACGGTATTTCACGAAGTGGGATGTTCACGCATCCTGTAAAAAGACATCGTTATAGCAACAGAATTTCCATTTTGCTATTAATGCAATAATGGCCGTGTGATGCCGGCCTAGAACAGCACTAACCCAATTCGACACGTGGGTGTCGTAAAAAGTGATTAAGGAATTATCAGCCAGGGAATGGGCAGCAGCGTTCCCTGTATATGCAACATCTTGCACTGCCAAGCCAATCCGCACGCCAAGCGTGGTGAGTATGGCAATATCCTCCGATAGGTGGAGACCTATGTCCAGAAGTGGACTGTTGTGGCAGTTATAGTTAGATTGGAAAGTACATAAAAATAGATTCAATATTTTTAATACTCATTCCAGTTTACCTGCAGTAACCAACACGTATGTCTGTCTGTAGTGTACATGTACATTTTACTGTTATGGAATTTGATATGACCTAAATTTAATTCCCTGAAGTAGTTAGTAATGAACAACAAACGCACAATCCGCAAGGGAGTAATAATAACGAAGTTATTTTAACAATGTAGTATCGTACTACAGTTTACGAACTTCAGTTTGTTTGATTTAGTTATAACTCGAAATATTAGTTTTCCTATAATTATTGTTTTATTTTTTTCGAATTGCTTACGTCTACGTTTATTTCAGAGTGAAAAGAAAAATAAGATAGATGGTATGGTTGAATGTGTTACGCAAGTCATCGTGACTGAAATTTTTACCATTCCCCAAAAAAGAAATGCATACCATCAGCGTGGCTTCTAAATAAATATTGAATTTTCGCTCCCGTCCATCAATCCGGTTACATCCAATTTTCGACACGAGGCGTACAGTACAGGCGACACGTTTTACCCAAACTGGGTGTGGGCCGCGTCGCACTCAACCAGGAGTGTCACATTCAGAACCATCAAAGCTCCTGAGAGTTTAGGCGGATTTTTCCAATGACACGAACCATTGGTTTTTGGATTATCTGTAGCTTGTTTTATTATTATTATTACAGATCATGGGTTTTTCAACACGACTCGAATTTCGGTAACGCGTTGAATTTACCTGTCCTATGTGCTCTATGTAAACTTTCATATGTTTACGAACTACCCACATTACACAAGCTCAACTTCGCTTGGATAAACATGACCCGAAAAATAAGCAGCATCGAACCAACAGTTACTGTCCTCTAGGTATTCTGAACTTTACGTCTAACTGATAAGAATACTTTTGTTGATTTGTTATTTTTAAAATGTCTCTGCAAGTTAGACCAATACTATGACTATTCGATCATTTATTTTATACCCACAATCTTTCCACATAAACATAACGCACCACCATTTTTGAATGTCATCATTATATATAATAAAACTAAGTTGTTAAAATGTACGTGCCGATAAAACTTTAAAAGGATTCCCAGTACAATAAAAGGACTTATATAGTGCAATAGCCCTTTATCTCCCCTCGAACAAGAAAGTTCCCGTTTTAACTTAAAAGGCGTATTTTTAAAGATATAATGGCTTTTTCGATCCATCAAGTAGTGGCGCCATCTATTGTCGAGTAGTCGAACTCCACCGTTCGTGATCTTTGATGCAATGCAGGATTTTAAATGCAATGTATTTAAAACTTTTTTATTAGACCAAACAGATAATACCTAAGCTAGTTAACAAATAAATTTTATTCTTCCTCTTATTTTTAGTTATGGCTTTTGCCAATAAGCAATTCATTTACCGTGAATATAGGCGACCGGTCGACAACTTGTCACTACAGTGATTCTCGACAATAGCTGAAACGGCCCTCAAATATTTATCAGCCATGGAGTTAACACCCGTATTTTCACGACCGTTGATGCTGTGCCTACCCCGCAAGGAAAAGGCGTGATTTACGTATAAATGAATATATAAACAGGGATAGTTTGATAATGAGTTTAGCGATAAGAGCTAAGCCCAGTTGACCTATACTTCACAAAAGCTTGCCCGACGCAAACAATGAGCGTTTGTGCGACAAACATGGTCGGCCGCTCATAGATAAAAGTTACGTAACCGAGCATTATATCTACTTATTCACATACAAAATATATCACGCTTATATCCCTTGCAGGGTGGGCAGAGCGTGAACGGCTGAAAAAAAACCAACGTCTGACAAAAGTTTGAGAGTCATATCAGAATATGTATCACCAAAGAGACAGGTTATCAGCCTGTCACCTAAAATCTAAATTCACATCAACTATCAAATCCCTTAGTTAAATCTTACGACATCCACGAGATATGGGGTGATGCTATTCTAAGCAAGTACCAGCATACTACCTACTACTTATTTCATAGTCGTATACAAAGTTGATATTTATCACTTTGTAAATTTGTTCCCAGTCTGATTAGGACATTGCATTCTGAATCACCTGATTGTCCTAAAAGGAAGGTGGTTCCGCGCTTCGGAGTGCACACTAAGAAGTCGTTTCCGGTTGATGTTTATGATGACGGCGGCAATCGTTACACACACAATCCTGTCTGGGATCTTTTAGCCTGCTACGTGTACGGTGTAGTGTAATACACGGTTGTAAAACTCTGACACCAAGGTTCATCGGATCGTTGGACGCCCCATCCGAAGAGAGAGAGAGAGTTAGTCGTATACTTCAAAATGATCATCAACCGCCATGACAGTTCACATAAAGTTTAAGTTAGAATAGCTGCTTTTCACCACAGTAAAATATTTTTTCCAGTGCGAATTTTCTATCTGTCTTAGTGAGTGAGACCGCTGAGCGAGCCTTTGTTTGTATTAATATAAAAAATCTTTAAAGATATTTCATAATTCTGAGAATTCAGCTCTCTAATTGTGCTTACTCGTGGATTCGTAACGTGGTAATTTAGGTGCTTTTAAAAAAAATTACGTAAGTATTTCTACGAAGAGTGATCTACAAGATTCGGGGAATGTTACGTGTTGTTGATGTCTCAACAATACAACTTTAATTTGACTACACAACTGCCAAATTCCAAGAAGCTTTTTACTCGCGTGTCTCAGGGGAGCAAACTATCGAGCAAAAATAGAAGGAGCAAATTAGGGGTAACTGTCCCATAAAACTATTTATACCTAGGTAGTACATTTAAGTTATAGTTTGAAAAGTAAGTGCCTACCTAAATCGTCACTATCTTGGACCCTAAAATACTTATATCATAATTCCAGGGCACTCCTTTTATTTGAGCAAAATTTTAATATGCAACTGAGAGTTTTCTAGTACTTCCAGATTAATATGTAGAGTAGAATTAAGAGTACTCTCTCTCTCTTTGTGTGGGACATCGAGTCGTTCAACTTATTACTTACTCCATCAAGGTAAGGTGGTTTGAATTGGATATTATAACTAACTGGCCCTTTTTCCTAGTTATACTATTCATTCCGTTACCGATAGACCTTTATTTTGCCATTTAAATTGTAGTCTCTCTTTGAAAACTGGCGTCTGATTTAAAAACCGAACAGCAATGAGTACAGTTTTTGTAAAGTCCGTAGCTTGACCCCTCAATTGGTTCCCGCCTGGGAGGTTACCTACAATACCGCGCAAACGAAGCGGTCGACAATAAGCAAAAAAAAGCTTTTGTTTTCGTCCGCATGCCTTCGTAGCACTGAAAATAGATTTTTAGGAAACAATCAACTCGAATTTCTAAACACAATATTGAATATAAGCAAATTCACTTGCTCATACCCAAATGCTCGCACTTTTAGTATTCTTTAACATCGTTTTAATAAATAAATTAATCAATCAGGGATAAGACACTTTAATATTAAATGAAAATAAAGGGGTTATTAAAATGAAACCTTGTGTTGAATATAAAATTTTTGCTAATACAGACTTCAAGAGCAGGTGATGTGGTGTAATTGGTATAAAATAAGCAGATTGATGAATTCAAAATGAGGCGCCTTCTACGCACCTGGTGCGCTCCACGGCACCACGACGCCGCATACATGTGCATGAGTCAGTCCATCAGCCTTCGAGCCGATGGATTCGTAATTACAATATCGATTATATGTCTGCAACCTAAAAGTCTAAAGGTGCGGTCTGTTTTCAGGTGGAAAATAACATTACCAGACTTATGAAAACTACTATTCATGTGGATATAGAGAGGTAGACAATATCTCGCAGTTTAATAAAAGTAAGAATTTAGCAACTTACACAATAGAAAACTATGAAACAATACATTGAATGCAGAAACAGAGAGACAAACTGGAAGTTATTAAAGTAATATTGATCATCTTCTTTGATAGTCTATTGATGACTTTTTATGGTATTGAGATAATGCTCACATTACCGTTATTTTTGGAAAAAAGGGCCGAGTGGCACCATGCAACTATCTTAAATGAAACTGCCTAACATTAGTTTCCATAAAAGACCCATGTCAACATCACAAAGAAAAAATATGTCCGACATACAGAAATAATGATATTTTTAACATGGGTCTTATACGGAAATGATAAATAGCGCAATACGTGTTTCAGAATGAAAAATATTACTTTCCTAACTTTTGTTAGATATTTTTGATGCTCAAAACTTAGTTTGAGCAAGGACTGGCAGATTATTAATTACAAGCGGCCCGCCCAGAGGTTGGACCCGCCGCTAATCATTTTCCTGGGGGAATAAGACGTTTACCCGGCATGTATTATGTAACCTTATCGTCTTGAATCACTCTATCTATGGAAAACCCCACATCAAAAGGAGTAAGCGGTGTTTATGATAGACAGAAAAATGCAAAAAGCGATTTAAGTCGTACAAAGAAGTAAATACTTAATATTATTTCTTACGGAATAACTGCGATTATTCATTTCATTACTATTAATGCTTTCAACGTAGGTTTTAACACAGATAGATAACCATCTACGTGATTTTTTACTGTCGACTTGATCGTAAAAGCTTTTACCTTTCAGCGTTATTATTTCATTAGCGATAGTGACAGGCGGTCACATTGTGGCCGTACGTACATAATTCATCATATAATGTACAATGTTGGTACTAAATTCATGTTTCCCTATACAAAGAGCTTAATATTCAAAGTTTATCGAATTGTTGAAATGTGTTATCCCCATTAGTGAACTACACATTACCTGCATACCATTTCGTTTTTGTTATTTGTATCGAACTTTTATGTTCGGATAAGCAGCTGCAATTTCTGTTTTTCATTGAAATTACCGTCAACAAAAGAATGCTAATTAAATGTATGGAATTTTATTGAATTAATAAATAAGTAGGTAAAACTGTTATTCGATAGCATTATTTTAAAGCTACACAGTTTTATGTTCTTTGTTGCGGAATTTTCACGTAAGGAACCTCGTAAGGAACAATGATCTTATCTCAGTACCTACCCTACGTGATTTGCGTCATAGATGTTGACACACAGTGGAAGTGCCACTGTTCACCAGTCGAGATATTTTACACATCGGGCGCTATTGCATGTGGATACATACTGAATTCAGAGAGTATTTGCGGAGGGCAGAACGCATTTAATATGTCGGAATGGACAGGGATTTACTGCGGTCTAGCACACCTGTCAACATTTACAACCATTCGCATGATGATAGTAGTTTAATGATAGATATAGTGGCATGGTTGCCCAAAGTGGTCTGGATATTTGTTGAATAGAAAACAGCGTTTTATCCTACCTAAATACCTATACGGTTGCCAAACCACCCGATTTAAATATAAATGTACTTACATTTCTGTTTAAATTTTCTAAATATACCGGGAAAACCACTTATAAACCCTTGTGCGTGATTTAAGAGGAATTAACTTTCCAGACAGTCGGTAACGAAATAAGGACAGCGACCTCATTTTATACTATTTGGAGATCATTTTTTGTACAGTTTTGATTTAAGTAAGAGGTCAGTCTGCTAATCGTTTACTCCTGACCTCTCCCTGTCTCTTAGCACTTGCTATTTGCACTTATTGATAACATTACCTAAACCTAGAAAAGAAAAGACGCCAGACAAGTATGTACCTATGTATTACTCACCAAGAAAGTCATCCTGGCTGCCCTGCCTGGCGCTCTGGCAGACCTGCTTGAAGAACCTGCCTAGGCCGCGCACGCCGCGCACCTCGTTCAGCCTGGACACCGCATCCAGCACGGAGCTCTCGTCGTCGTGGTCCCAGATGTCCAGGTGCAGCACGTCCGACGATATGTCGTCGATGTCACTGCTCAAAAAGGGGAGGATCACCTATAGGTTTCCCGTTTGGGGCAATACCTTAAAAACTATGGGCGACTGTGTAGCATGCGTCAGATTCGAACACAAGATATCTAGTTAGAAATTTTACTAGAGGTCGACAGCTAAAACTTAGAACCCAGATGTCCAGGTGTAGCACGTCCGACGATATGTCGTCAATGTCACTGCTCAAAAAGGGGAGGATCACCTATAGGTTTCCCGTTTGGGGCGATCTCTTAGAAACTATAGGCGACTGTTACACGCACATGTCAGACTCGAACGTAAGAGGATATCTAGTTTTAAAATATAGGGTGAAATTTTACTCGTGACCGACACCTAAAACTCAGAAACCCAGATGTCCAGGTGCAGCACGTCCGACGATATGTCGTCGATGTCACTGCTCAAAAAGGGGAGGATCACCTATAGGTTTTCCGTTTGGGGCAATACCTTAAAAACTATGTGCGACTGCTACACGTACGCGTCAGACTCGAACGCAAGTGGACATCTATAGTCCGACAAGTTTGCGCGCGACCTTCCCTGGACGTGACAGACGGTGGGGGGGGACAAGGTATCCAAGACGTCAGCTGGTAGCGGGAGGTGTAGCGGGGAAGGGACACGCGTGCATTCGCGCCGCACGTCATATTAGAATGACGTGCTTTCTCGCCCCTCCACCGTCTGTTCCCCACAGGAAGGTCGCGCACGAGGCTGTCGAACTATAGTTATAAAATGTAAAAGAAAAAATAACCTTGTTTCAGGTTAAGTGAGCACCTTTGAATAAGCGAACTCATACCAGAGATCAAATGAAATCAATATCGGGAATATTATTACTACGTTATAAGAGGTACCCTCACCAAAGATGGCCCTTCACGTGACAATCATGACAAGGAAATTGTTAGGTCCACGTGACCGTATCAAACGCTTGGCTGTACCCTCGCGTCTTTCAGATGCAGGCTCTATTAAAATAGCTTACAACGCTACCTATTTATTATTTATTAGTTCAGTACGAAGTCTATTTGCTGGCTCCTCAAATCATCAAATTGAACCTTTACCTACTGAAGAAGAATCTCATGCATGATCGATCACTATATTTTAATAATATTGGTCGTACAGGTTACGTTATCGGGTAGTATGTAGTGCATAGTCATAGTCACCATCATCTTCCTGCCCTTATCCCAAGTACTTGGGGTCGGCGCAATAGTGCATAGGATCATGTGATAACTAAAGAAGCCATGTACAGTGAAAAATACCTGTAGTATCAGATTTACTGATGTTTAATGGAAAAGCGATGAAAATTATCAACTTAATACGTAATAATAGAACATCAAAGACTGTCATAAATAGGAACATTCTTATTATTATTATATTTCCAGGTCACATGTCCGTAATTGCGTTTAGCTCGCCTTTTACTGAGAAGAATGTCAATATCATTAGACCCATGAAGAGGCCGGCTCCCTCGAGGCCATAATTGGAGGGGCCATCGTATACTACAACGCTTTTCTTGACCAATAGTAGCCCCATATTTTGAAAGAATTTAACAATATGATAATGTGTAGATTTGCGTTTGAGCGTGTTATTAGTTTAGGATGCTTAAAATTGATAATGAATTATGTAATAGAAGTATATATACAGGATGTAAAAAAACAACTGCAAATATTTTAAGGGGTGAACCAGCCCATGAAACTGAAAAACTATCTCCAAGTAACAAAATTTGCAACATTAAAAGAATTGGCTCTCCCATACAAAATATACCTACCAGCCGCACCACTTAAAATATTTGCAGCTGATTTTTTTTCATCCCATATTACTGAAATAAATAACATAACACAGATACTCTAACATCAGTTAACGATGACGAAAGCCCGTAATGCAATAAAAATAAAATAGATTACTAAAGCAGCGGGACATTTTCATTATACTAATTAATAAAGTAGCAAAATAAAATAATCTAAGTGGGCACTTCAGCTCAAAACTGGATAAAATCTTGATTCGGAAGAAAAAAATCTTGATTTTGTAAATCTGAAAATTTTGGAACCCCGATTAAAAATGTTCTATCCGCCAGCGTTATTAGTATGGGAGGTCCAATGCTTCTTCTTTGAATATTATAAAACAATTTGGTAGATTATGATGTCTAGAAACTAGAATTTTTATTTTGGACCTCTTAAACAGGGACACTCTGTATAAAGTAAAGCATCAAAACCTCATTTTTTCTCCTAGTTAAGTAGATTCTAAGGTACTTACAACTTGAATGTTTCATTCCACTTGGGCTGCAACGTGTGGGGCCGGACGCTGGTGGCGCGGATGTATCTGGCCGGTAGACGGCCCAAGCTATCTCGTTGCTGGCGGCCGTCGCGACGCTTCAGGAAAATTAATATATTAATTTTCAATTTTAAATGAACCTAATAGAACACGCGGCTTAGGCTGGATCATATTATCACGTCACATCAGCCAATCGATCTCCCACTTTGGCCATTCACTACCAGCTGCCCTTTTTGAGTCATCGGTTTGCCTAGCCGTCCAATGTTAAGCTACTTTCTGGATATACATACATCACGCCTCTTTCCCGGAGGGGTAGGCAGAGACTACATCCTTCTACTTGCTACGATCCTGACACACCTCTTTCGCTTCTTCAACGTTTATCAATCTTTTCACGCACGCTCGTCGGTTTAGGGTAGTCTTGACCTAGCCTTTCTTTGAAACGTCCCCGATTTGATGTAGGTAAATGAAAATAGAGACACCGCTTTGGGGTTAGCCAGGTAAACACACTGCGTGTGAAGTTTGACTCACCTTGAAGCTGAGCCGGAACCCGTGCTTGCGACCCTCGTCCTCTGAAGCACGAGGAGACGCTGGTAGCGAGGCTGGCTGGATGCCCAGCATGCAGTACGGGTCGCTGAAGCCTGTGGATTACAGTCAATCGATAAAGGTATGAAAATGTTTGTACGTGACACCCTTATTTCTAAAGTAAAATTGTGAGACACATGGATATTTAAATACGGTATTGAAAGTAACTAAAGAGCATATTAGTCTAACTAATCTTGGGTCTTTACCACAAATAAGTTAGATGTGGGTTAAACGCGTATTAAAAACATTATTTAAGAAAAATAATTTAAAAAATGGTATGCCTAAAAAAGTTTGGATGGCTTGTATAAAAGACGATATAGACGTCCTTCAATGTTCTGACCAGACTGGTAAAAAATTCACAAAGTGATAAATAATCAACTTCGTGAGTGAGTTGGAAACTGAACCCGGAACCTTCTGCGTCGCAGGCAGTCGTACTAACCACTGCGCCACATCGGCTACTCTACTTGCTACGTGTGACCAAGCCTTTATTCGTTCTAAATATTGACCAACGTAAAATACTGCCGCAGATGATGATACCTAATTCGATTCAGTAATCAAAGTTTGAGGATTGGAATAATGTTCTATTTGCCTAAACCCTTTACACTCGAAAATTGGTATGAACTAGATAAATTTACTCTATTTAATCGAGTTACTTTAGTAAGCTATCTTTAGAGCAGTTTTGATCTTTGATTTCTGACTTAAAACAGGTTTACTCACTTACGATATCGATGAAATCTTAATACAGTGCGTGTAAATTAGTTTCAGTACAAATTGCTTTACGTTAACTAGTTTCAAAGTTCGCTCTATTTGATCCGCATTGGCTGTATAAGATCGATCGCTTTGAGAGCAAGTGTGGCTTAGAATAACTAACATTAATCCCTTTAGTACATTTGTGAAAGGATCTCGTTTTAACAGCTTGTTAGTTGTAGTTTAATATTCAAATACCACTGCTAACGAGAGCTCAACAAACTAATCCTATTACCTACAACCATTAACAGCTATTTTACCTTTACGAGCTTAAGTAAATTATTTCTGTACATTCAAATAAATACCTTAGAGTAACTTAATCCTATAAGAACACGAAATATGTTCGCAATGCTTGTTTTACACAGTGATTTGGCGAAACTCGATACAAGCTGAAATTTACCTTGAAAGTTTCCAACGTTTGAAAACCTGTCTAAAACAAAGTTCATAAACGGAAAATTAATTTTAACTTGCCGTTATTTGTTTATAATTTGAGGTTGTCGATTGCTGTGCAACTCCAAATGCCAGCGAGAGGGAAGCTAGCCCCGGGCTTGGTTAGGGCTGTCGCACACCGGCGGTTGTTTGTCCCTAGACATTTTCTAGTGGGTAGTAAAAGAGAATAAACCTTATCTTTATTAGCATAAACTTGATATTTGTCTGGAAAACGAACGGCATTAATGTTCGCCGAAGCTTTCAATATCGAATTTAGGTAGTTTAATTATACCTTATACATAATACTGATCGTCTTTGCGCTCATGTAAGTGTCCGATATGGCTATAACGAGCGTATTTTTACGAGCGTTAATGCTCGGCCTACCCTGTAAGAGAAGGCGTTTCCTGCATTTTCGAGTTCCTGCTGAAAACTCTGAGACAAGCGTCCGCAGATGTGCGGCGGCCCTAACTGGGAATTCACCATACATTTTCCACGGGCTATTATTCTGTCAGGGCGAGCGGGGCGAGCATCAAGAGCAATCATGCAGTCCGCCGCTAACTGCCGACATATCCGGGACATTTGTTGCACGGATTGTTCGTAAAACCCATTATTGTTTGAACCTCTCACAGGTAAGATGTAAAAATTGTTGCTGTAGCGCTGAAGCGAGTTGGCATAAAATTTATTGTGGCACGTATTTTACGTCTCGTAGATATAAGATACTTGAAAAACTTGATATTTGTCTGATAAACAAACGGCTCCAATATTCGCCGAAACTGCCAATATCGACTTCAATAATAATACCTACAGTTAGATTTTGCGCTAAAATATTTTTCTAGTGTGGCTGTAACAAGCGTATTTTTGCAGCCGTCGTCGATACTCGGCCTACCCTGTAAGGGAAGGCGTGACGTGTGTAAGTATGTTCATTTTCGAGTTCCTTCTGAAAACTCTGAGACAAGCGTCCACAGCTGTGCGGCGGCCCTAACTGGGAATTCACCACACATTTCCCACGGGCTATTACACTGTCAGGGCGAGCATCAAGAGCAATCATGCAGTCCGCCGCTAACTGCCGACATATCCGGGACATTTGTTGCACGGATTGTTCGTAAAGCCCATTATTGTTTGAACGTCTCACAGGTAAGATGTAAAAATTGTTGGTGCAGTGAGTTGGCATAAAATTTATTGAGCCACATATTTCACCACTTGTAGATAATTATATAAGATACTTGAAAAACTTGATATTTGTCTGGAAAACAAACGGCTCCAATATTTGCCAATATCATCTTTAATTATAATACCTACAGTTAGATTTTACGCTGAAATATTTTTCTAATGTCGCTGTGACGAGGTTTGCAGCCGTTAACGCTCGGCCTACCCTGTAAGAGAAGGCGTGACGTATATAGATAAGTGCCTTCTGAAAACTTTGAGAAATCGTCCGCAGATGTGCGGCGGCCCTAACTGGGAATTCACCATCTATTTTCCACGGGCTGTTATTCTGTCAGGGCGAGCGGGGCGAGCATCAAGAGCAATCATGCAGTCCGCCGCTAACTGCCGACATATCCGGGACATTTGTTGCACGGACTGTTCGTAAAACCCGTTATTGTTTAAATCTCTCAAAGGTAATATGTGAAAATTGTGAGTTGGCATAAAATTTATAGTGGCACATATTTCACGTCTTGTAGATATAAGATACTTGAAAAACTTGATATTTGTCTGGAAAACAAATGTCTCCAACATTTGCCAAAGCAGTCAATATCAAACTCAATATTATAATACCTACAATTAGGTTTTTTGTAACGATCTTATTTTTGCAGCCGTTGATGCTTGGCCTACCATGTAAGAGATGGCGTGACGTGTGTAGATATATTAGACGGCGGCCCTAACTGAGAATTCCCCATACATTTTCCACGGGCTATTATTCTGTCAAGGCGAACGGGGCGAGCATCAAGAGCAATCATGCAGTCCATCGGTAACTGCCGACATATCCGGGACATTTGTTGCACGGACTGTTCGTAAAACCCATTATTGTTTGAACCTCTCACAGGTAAGATGTAAAAATTGTTGCTGCAGCGAGTAGGCATAAAATGTAGGGTGGCATATTTTTAACGTCTCGTAGCTCGTAGGTATAAGAAACTTGAAAATAAACCGACCAATAACTACATAAACTTGATATTTGTCTGCAAACGAACGGCATTAATGTTCGCCGAAGCTTTCAATGTCGACTTTAGATACTTTAATTATACGTTATGCATAATACTGTTCGTCTTTGCGTTCAAGTATGTGTCCGGTGTGGCTGTAACAAGCGTATCTATTTTTACGACCGTTAATGCTCGACCTTCGCTGTGAGAGAAGGCGTGACGTGTGTAAATATATTCATTTTCGAGTTTCTTCTAAAAACTTTGAAGCAAGCGTCCGCAGATGTGTGGCGGCCCTATCTAGGAATTCACCATACATTTTCCACGGGCTATTATTCTGTCAGGGCGAGCGGGGCGAGCATCAAGAGCAATCATGCAGTCCGCCGCTAACTGCCGACATATCCGGGACATTTGTTGCACGGATTATTCGTAAAACCCATTATTGTTTGAACCTCTCAAAGGTAAAATGCAAAAATTGTGAGTTGGCATAAAACTTATAGTGGGATATAATATTTCACTTCTTGAAATAAGATACTTGAAAAACTTGGTATTTGACTGGAAAACAAACGGCTCCAATATTCGCCGAAACTGCCAATATCGACTTCAATTATAATACCTACAGTTAGATTTTGCACTAAAATATATTTCTAATGTCGCTATAACGAGCGTATTTTTGCAGCCGTTGATGCTCGGCCTACCCTGTAAGAGAAGGCGTGACGTATGTAGATAAGTGCCTTCTGAAAACTTTGAGACAAGCGTCCACAGATGTGCGGCGGCCCTAACTGGGAATTCACCATACATTTTCCAAGGACTATTATTCTGTCAGGGCGAGCGGGGCGAGCATCAAGAGCAATCATGCAGTCCGCCGCTAACTGCCGACATATCCGGGACATTTGTTGCACGGACTGTTCGTAAAACCCATTATTGTTTGAACCTCTCACAGGTAAGATGTGAAAATTGTTGCTGCAGCGAGTTGGCATAAAAATTCTGGCACGTATTTCACGTCTCGTAGATATACGTATATGACTATATGACTGTTCTATCTCGTATATGACTGTTCCGATGGCGTAGTGGATAGTACCCCTGCCTTCTACGCCAAGGGTCGTGGGTTCGATTCCCACCAGACACAAATATTTGTAAAGTAAATTTTCAAATATTTGTGTTTAGTCTGGGTGTTTTCTATGTATGATATGTATTTATTTACAAAAAAAAAAGTATATAAGTATTATATCAGTTGTCTAGTTCCTATAGTACAAGCTTTGCTTAGTTTGGGGCTAGATGGCGCTGTGTGTCTCGTCCAGGGATATTTTTTTTTTTTTTTTTTTTAAGGTACTTGAAAAACTTGATATTTGTCTGGAAAACTAACGGCTCCTATATTCGCCGAAACTGCCGATATCGACTTCAATAATTAATACCTATAGTTAGATTTTGCTCTGAAATATTTTTCCGATGAGGCTGTAACAAGCGTATTTTTGCAGCCGTCGATACTCGGGAAAGCGTGATGTGTGTAAGTATGTTCCTTTTCGAGTTCCATCTGAAAGCTTTGAGACAAGCGTCCGCAGCTGTGCATACATTTTCCACGGGCTATTATTCTGTCAGGGCGAGCGGGGCGAGCATCAAGAGCAATCATGCAGTCCGCCGCTAACTGCCGACATATCCGGGACATTTGTTGCACGGACTGTTCGTAAAACCCATTATTAAGAAGAATAAGAATAAGAATAATTTATTAAAAAGCTTAATTTCAGTTTTACATAAAAGGTTAGATTACTTAAAGTACTTAAATATTACAATATAGCCTGAACTAGGATTACCCTGTATCTCAGGCAGTTGAGGGCATTGTTATACTTACATGATACGTCTATTTTTACAAATTATATAAAATATTTGCAATGACTAATTAATACAATACAATTACAAACTTATCAACTAAAAAACTTATAGCTAGTGTTAAACTACTAAAGATAATCAGGTGACAACAGTTAATAAATTCTCTGTTTCATCATAGGACAACAACTGTAAGGCTTCTTGTAATACCCTTTTACATTCACTGTAACGTAAGGGGTATAACAAAAGAGTTGCATTTAGTCGATTGTAAAGCCGAGGTCCTAAAAACATAAAAAATCTCGATGAAAAAGCGAAGTTTGTTTGTGTTTTCTGTGTGCAGACAATATCTTTACGTCTTTTGTTAGTTACCTCCGCACTGTAGGACAGTGCGGCATGCTGTTTTAGTACAGTGCTCAGAATGAATAATTGGCGAACTGTTAGTACTTTGCATGACTTATATAGTAGGTTAGTAGGGTACATGAATGGACGAAAACTTGAAACCTTCAGAACTGCTCGTTGCGCCCTTTCAAGAGTTAAAAGGACAGTAGTGTTTGCACCACCCCATGATGATATACAATAAGTGAGAAGTGATTGACATAGGGCCAGGTACACTTGTTTAATCAGCTTAGCGTCCGCAAAAGAACGTAATTTTTTGAAAACAAAAATTAGCTTGCGGATTCTACTACTTAAGGCTTCAATGTGTGGTCTGAAGGAAAGCAAATCATCTATAATGATGCCTAAATATTTTATTTGGTTTGCAGCTGAAATCACAGGACAGTCGCATTTAGTGTCCTTTTGGGAAGAGCAGTGATGAGCATAAATGCTGGGATTGGGGTTTGGTAAAGGATAGTTACTTTTTGCAAACTTGACATAACGTGTTTTATCGGCATTGAGGGTGAGTTGGTGGCAGCGAAGCCAGTTACATACAACATTAAAACCACACTGTGCGTATTCGAAAACCTGCTTTTCAGTTTTGGCGGAAAAAATTACGGCTGTATCGTCAGCATAAGAAATAATCTTACCGTAAGTTAATTCAAGATTACAAAGGTCATTAATGTAAATCAAAAATAGGGTTGGACCTAAGATACTACCCTGTGGGACCCCAAAAGATGTGTTAGGTTGAAAAGAGCTCATAACATTACCTATTTTGACGCACTGGCACCGGTTAGATAAATAACTTTCGAATAGTTTTAGTTGCGTGCCTCGTATACCTATGTTTTCCAGCTTACGTAAAAGGATTGTGGTGGAAACAGTGTCGAAAGCTTTAGCGAGGTCAAGAAATATGCCTATAGTTTTTTGCCCTTTGTCAAGTTTTCTTGTAATATGATCGGTTAGTTCGTGGACGGCATCGGAAGTTGAAAGTTTGGCTCTAAATCCAAATTGCGTCATAGATAAAATAGAATTCTTATCTAAATATTGCGTTAGTCTAGTATTTATGATTTTCTCTAGAACTTTAGATATTGATGTCAATAAAGATATAGGCCTGTAATTAGTAACAAGATTTTTCGGACCGGATTTATGAATGGGCACTATGACCGCTTTTTTTAGACAATCAGGAAAAATTCCTTCATCTAAGCATTTTTGGAAAACGTATGTGAGTGGTTGGACTAATAAGTGCTTAAATTTTTTTTAAATCTTGGTTGAGATATTATCCCAACCGACTGCACAATCTTCTTTCAATCCTGTTATAATTCTTTCAACCTCTTGTGCATCTGTGTCCAGCAATACAAAGGACTTTGACAAAGTTTGTGTGTTAGTAAGTGGGTGGTAAGGGGTAGAGTTTTGCAGATTTTCAGCCAGGTTTTTGCCTACATTTACAAAGAAATCATTGACGCCACTAACAGATTTTGATTCAGAACCATGCGATTGTAGTAACTTTGAGGAAGTTTCATATTTTTTTGATGTGTAAGTTAAGGTCTTAACATGTTTCCAGATTTGTTTATTATCCTTTCCAGCCTTTGCCAGTTCATTCCTATCGTAACTGTTTTTTACCTTTTTTAATAAGTCATTACAGAAGTTGCGGTATCTTTTATATGTCATTTGAAGAATTAAATTTTCAGAGTTCTTTTTAGCATTCATATGTAGCTTATCCCTGTTTTTCATACAACGGATAAGTCCCGGAGTAATCCATGGCTTAATATTACAAAATTTCCTACTTATTTTCATGGTCACAGTGTTATCTAATATAGCTTGTTGAACACTTTTTATTAAATGCAATAATGCAGAGTCAGCATCTGAACAGTTGTAAACTGGGCTAAAATCGATCTTGCATAAATTCTCTTCAAGTTTATCTACATTTAGTTTATTGACATATTGCATTTGTTTTTTTAGATCTCATTTTCTTTAGACTAAGTGTTAGTAGAACAGCATTATGATCGGTTAGAGACGATTTAGTAACTAACGTTAATGATGGTAAGTGAACGGGACGCGTCGATGGCGGGCGACGATGACGATGTGGTACACGCCCCGTTCGGGGGTATGCGATGCGGTCCCAGCAAGAAGACTCCGGGTTGGCGGTGCGGTGGTGACGGTCCACACAAGCGAGAGCCCCTGTCCGTACTTGAAACTATTGAAAGACTGTAAGTCTATTGAAACTATGAGACGTCGGGGCTTCGCAGTGGTCCCGCGGCACGTAGCGGCGGCTATTCCCACGTAGACGGGCGGACGGACGAGCAGGAGGACGGCGGACGAATAATTCGGCGGGTGGTGCTTCGGGGCGACGAAATAAAACCACTGGATTGCTATTGAAACGCTCCTGGTTGCTTCAGGCTTCGGGCAGAGTTTCCTTTCTTCTTGCCTCTTCAGTGGCTACTACTGGAATGCGTGCCGATTCGGCGAAACCGGCCTCTATTTATACTAAAATCACGAATTCGCGAGGCTAAGTGGTGCGCGGGGGGGGGGAGCGCGCGGTAGGGAGGGCGAACGCGGGTGGTGAGCGGTGCGCGGGGGGAGACTCTGCCGTCTGCCTTCGACAATTTCGGTGCGATTTTATTAGTTTTTCGTGAAAATCTATTACATTTCTAATTGGAATCTTATTGGAAAACTATTTTCCTATTAGATAATACCTATCAGACCTATTCTAATACAATATTCCAATAAGAAACTTACTATGCGTCAATCTTACTAGAAACTTCTAGAATCTAATAAGATTGGCCTGTTTTAGCTATTGTGCGTGTTTCGGAGTGCATGTTTCGTCTGTAAGCTGTCAAATATAGCAAGTGTGATCGTTTTAACTAGTTTCCATTAACTAACCGTGTGTAGTGTACCTAGAAAGTGTACCTGGCAGTAAAAGGCTTTGCAGGGCGATGTTTTATTGTTTCTATCACATTTAGGAGACTTAGGCTACCTAAACTTATCCTATACGACCTATTTTAACTATTTCCTATACCTATCTTACCTATAAGAATGTATACAATACAAAAAACTATCCTACATAGTGTAAAT
This sequence comes from Phthorimaea operculella, assembly GCA_024500475.1. Taxonomy (NCBI): domain Eukaryota; kingdom Metazoa; phylum Arthropoda; class Insecta; order Lepidoptera; family Gelechiidae; genus Phthorimaea; species Phthorimaea operculella. Next base: position 2,211,673 of record JANFCV010000009.1, read on the forward strand.
CAAACATAAGTAAATGTATGAAAGTATGAAAAGTATAAAAACGTAAGAAACTAAGTAAATACGAAAATAACGAACGAAACTATCCTATTTACAAGTAGCTATGTACACGTTGTGGCCGGCTGTCCCGCACATTACTCCCGCCGTGCGCCGTCTGCTGCCGCTTCAGACGACGCATCTTCTCCGTGGGGCGGGTCAGCCGGTGCCGCGCTGATGATGACCAGCTTCTTCGTCGGTCGTCGTAGGATGCCCCCTCGTGTCTTGATGTCCGCCGTCCTCACGATGCCGTCCGCTCCAGGGTAGGTAGCGATGACTCGTCCGCGTGGCCATGTGTTGCGTGGTAGTGTGTTGTCCACTATCAGCACGATGTCGTCGACCTTCAGCGCGGGGCCCTTGCCGTGGGGCTCCCGCCGGTTTTGAAGCTCGGGTAGGTACTCTCGTAGCCATCTCGACCAGAAGATGTCGGCGAGGCGCTGTGACGTTCTCCAGGTGTCCTTCCCGATGAGGTCGCGGTCGTCGAATGTGCCAGGCGGGTCGTTGCGTGCTGGGCCGCCCAGGAGGATGTGGTTCGGTGTGATGGCTTCTGGGTCGGCTGGGTCGACGGATACGTGGGTCAGCGGTCTGCTGTTGACGGTGAACTCCACCTCGGCGATCAGGGTGTGGAGTACTTCTTCCTGAGGGTGATGATCTTGCAGTGCTGTGTAGAGGGCTGTCTTCACGCTTCTTACGAGGCGCTCCCAGGCCCCGCCCATGAAGGGAGCGGCGGGGGGAATGAAGCGCCAGCTGATCTTCCTGGTGGCGGCTGCCTCTTGCGTCGCGCGGTCGATGGCCTGGCGAAGTTCCCTGGCGGCTCCCTGTAGATTCGTGCCGTTGTCGGACCAGATTTCAGCTGGGGGCCCGCGGCGCGCACACATGCGGCGGAGCGCCAGGACTGCGGAGTCGGTGGTGAGCGATGCGGCGACCTCTAGGTGCACGGCGCGCGTGGTGAGGCAGGTGAACAGCGCGACGTAGCGTTTCTGGACTGAGCGGCCGACGGTGACGGTGAGAGGCCCGAAGTAGTCCAGTCCGCAGTAGGTGAAGGCTGGCCGATGATGCGCCAGTCTTGTCGCCGGATGGTTTCCTGTCGAGGGCTGCGGTGGCATCGTCTTCCTGATCTTGCAGGGAAGGCAGCGGTGTATCACGAAGCGTGCGGTCGGTCGTAGGCGCAGTATCCAGTAGTGCTGGCGTATCTCGTTGATGGTCGTCTCGACGCTCGCGTGGTGAAGCTGGCGGTGCACGTAGTCGATGTAAAGCTGTGCCACGCGGTGGTTGCCGTCGACGACTGCTGGCGCCTTTGTGTCTTCTGTAACTTCTGTCGCAGCCCCGATGCGTGTTTTGATTTTGATGATCCCGTCGACTTCTACGATGGCGAGTGGGTGGAGGCGGCTGTTGACGCTGATATCTCCCCCTTTCTGTAGTGTTTCGATTTCCTCTGCGAAGGTTTGCTGTTGACTCGCGCGAATTTGGAGGGCTTCCGCGCGGATGACGTGACGGGCTTCTAATGGACGGAATTTGAAGGTTTCCTCGGTGACCTTCTTCTCTTGAGGCTTCTGTACTTTATATCTTCTCCCCCAGGTCGGGTCAGCTTCCTTTTTTTTGGCGTTACGCCTGTAGTTTATCTTCTCGGACTTGGTGCAGCAGAGCTCGATGAATTGAAGCACCCTTGCTGTGGCGCGGAGTAGGCGCTCCCATCTTGAGAAGCGTGCTGGGTCGGGTAGCGCCTCGGTGAGTGACGAAGTTGGCGCCTTCGTCGCGATGACCAGGGTCTTCTCTTCGCCCGTGTTTGGCTCGGGCGCGGGCTTTTCGGTGGGCCAAGTGCTGGGATGGTGACGGAGGAATTCGGGCCCCTGGAACCACCTGTGTTTCGAGTTGAAATCTTCCGGTGTGTTTCGGGTCGCGTCGTCGGCCACATTGAGTTTGGTCGGGATCCAGCGCCACTCAGCCAGTTTGCTCACTTCTTCAATGGCTGCGATGCGATGTGCGACGTACGGCTTGTATGACCTTGAGCCGTTCTTCAGCCAGGTGAGCACGGTGCGGCTGTCCGTCCAGTAGTTGATGGAGTCGGGCTTGCGGTCATGTTCTTCTATGACGGTGGCGGCCATGCGACTTCCCATGACGGCTGCTTGTAGCTCCAGGCGTGGTATCGACGTGATCTTCAGTGGCGCGACCTTGGACTTCCCCATGACGAGTGACGTGGTGACTTGGCCGTCGGGAGCTTCTATTCGCCAGTAGAGCGCTGCGGAGTAGGCGACTTCACTGGCGTCGACGAAGACGTGTAGCTGTAGGTTCTTCGTGTCACTGTAGTGCAGGTGACACCTCGGTAGCGTGACTTGTGCGAGCTTCTGTAGGTGGGCCATCCACTCGGTCCACTGCGATGCGAGGTCTTCGTCGATCTGCTGGTCCCAGTCGGTTCCTCGCCGCCATACTTTCTGTAGTAGTTGCTTGGCGCGCGATGTGACGGGCGAGGCGAAGCCGAGTGGGTCGAAGAGGGACATCACGATCTTGAGGGCTTCTCTCTTCGTAGGGCGTGTCGTGGTGAGGACTTCCTGTGACAGGCGTGCGAGGTCGAGGTTGAAGCCGAGTTCGTCGGTGTGTGGCTTCCAGATAAGACCGAGTACCCTTTCGGCCTTGGTTCCATCGTCGAGCTTGACGGTCGGTAGCGAAGGCGGAGGCGGTGTGCTCGACGACGGCTCGGTGAGTGCTGCCAGGATCTCCGGTGAGTTCGAGGTCCACTGTCGCAGCTCGTAGTGCGCCTCACTGTGGATGTCGCGCACCCTGGTTGCTGTCTTGATCGCCTGTTCTATGGTCTCGAAGCTCTGCAGGTAGTCGTCCATGTAGTGGTTGCGGACGACGGCGTCGTAGGCTTCCGGGTCGGTGGCTTGGTACCGCTGCGCGTTGATGTTCTTCACGTAGATTGCAGTTGCTGGTGACGACTTCGCTCCAAATATTAGCGACGTCATGCGATATTCTTGAGGTTGGGCCCCCCCCCGAGCGCCCCCCCTCCACAGGTAGCGTAGTGCGTCGCGATCTTCTGCTCGGATCTTCACTTGCATGAACATCTCGCGGATGTCGGCGGACACGGCGTAGCGGTGTTGACGAAGTCGCATGAGCACGCCGGGTAGCGACTGCAGCAAGTCGGGGCCGGTGAGCAGGAAGTCGTTGAGTGAGACCCCCTGTGTCTTCGCGGCGGCGTCCTTGACGACTCGGCACTTTCCTGGCTTCATGGGGTTCAGGACGGGAAAGTGCGGCAGGTACCAAGTTCTTCCCGGTGTCTTCGTAGGCGGAGCTGGTTCCGCATACCCTTTGCTGATGAGGGCTTCCATCTGTTCTTCATACTTGATCTTCAGCTGCGGGTCGCGATCGAGCTTCTTTTCAGTCGACAGGAGTCTCTTGAGCGCGTAGCCGTAGTTGTCAGGCATCTCGATGCTGTCTTGCTTCCATAGCAGGGAAGTTTCATAATGCCCATCTTCTGTGCGCACGGTGCACTCGTCGAGGATCTTCATGGCGCGTTGCTCAGGATCGTTCTGCGGTCGTTTCGGCGTCACGGCGAGCGATTCGATGGCGAAATATTGGCGCAGCTGCTCGTCCATGTTGTCTTCGGTGCTGGCGGCGATGTGGTGTACGTAGTGCACTCGACGTCCGATGGTGCGTTGCTTGCTGCCGTGTAGCACCCATCCCAGCGGTGTCTTTGACGCGACTGGCTGCCCCTTCTTCCCTTGTCTGGTCTCGCTGGCCACCAGCAGCTCCCAGTTGTCTTGTCCAACTAGGATGGTCGGAGCGCCGGTCTTCAGTAGTTGGGGCAGCAGGTCCGTTAGGTGGTCGCAGCCTTCCATGTCCGCAGGGGTGAGGCGTGGTGCTGACAGCTTCATGTTGCCGCAGGTGTGGGCTTCGATGGTGGCTGATCCCACGTCGGTGCGCAGCTGTACCTCGATGAACTGTGAGTCGCTGACGTCCATTTCCGTTGACAGGCCCTCGATGTGGAGCGGTTGCACGGGCCCATCTGCGCCGATCTTCTTTGCCACGTCTGCGTCGATGAGGGTGACCGTAGACCCGTCGTCCAGCAGGGCGTAGACGTCGGCTGATCCCTGGGGTCCGACGGCGGTGACTGGCAATATCTTGACGAATCCTGTGCTGGACTGCGTGGCGCGTGCGTGATGTACGACTTCCTGTCTTGGTTCTTCTCCCACTACCGGATTTCTTCTTATGAAGTGGAGAAGCGGATGATGCGATCGCGGGCATCTGTCGGTGTCGCAGCGTCGAAGCTTGCAGGTGTGCTTCTTGTCTCGTGGCCGAAGGCAGCGATAGCATAAGTCCTTGGCCTTGGCTGTGGCCCAGCGGTCGTCCACGGTGAGCTGGGCGAACTTCTCGCACTTCCCTGCGCTGTGGTTCCCTTTGCCGCATACGGTGCATTCAGGTTCGATCGGTGTGGCGGTGGCGGTGGCGGAAAAGGCGCGGTGGCTGGCGCGGCGGGCAGGCGCGGCGCCAGTAGGGGCGCGCCGCATCGGTGCTGTCTTCTGTGGCGGCGCGTGGTACGTAGTATCTTCATGCTTCTCTGGTCGCATGTATGGCCCTCGGAGTAATGCTTCTTGCTTGATGAAAGCCGCGAACTTCTCCAGGATCAGCTTGTTGCTCGAGTCTTCGAAGGCGTAGTGGAACCATCCGTTCTGTATCGTAGGTGGCAGCTTCTCTACGGTGACCTTGACTAACTCCTTGTTGTTGAGCTGCTCGCTGTTGTCCATCGAACGTAACACGGCGACGAGGTTCATGACCTTGGTCACGAAGGTGCAGATATCCTGTGGGGTGTCGCGTACTCGAGGCGCCGACTTGAACCTCTCCACTTCAGCTTCGATGATGGCGTCTGGTCGTCCATACTGGAAGGCGAGTGCTTCGATGATCTGGCCCGGCGAGGTGGTGTTGAAGATGAGCTGGTTGCTGACTATCTCCCTCGCTGGTCCACGGAGAGCCTTCCGAAGTCGTGTGAGATTCTCGAAGTCGGTGTAGTCGGCGGCCGATGCGTTGTAGGCTGCGTTGAAAATCAGCCAGTCGAGCGGCGACCCGGCGAACGGCGGTAGCTCGATGGGCATGCGCGGGATCCGGATGTGGCGTTGGGTTTCGATGACTTCCCGCGCTAGTCGGATGGCCTGCGTGAGGGCGTCTTCTCCCGCCGGTACCGAAGCAGCGTACGGCGGCGGCGGTGCGGTAGTAGTCGCGCTCCCGGTAGCGGACGGTGACGGTGGAGCGCGGCTGTCCTGTTGCTGTGGCTGTACTGGTGCGCAGCGCGGCGGCAGTGGCGGCGGCGCGGCGCGGGCCGGTTCCCCGATGACGGGCGGTGGCGGGAACGCGGCGTGCGGTGGATCGCGGCGCGGCTGTTGAAGCGGCGCAGCGTGGGCCGGTCCCCCGATGACAGGCGGTGGCGGGAACACGGCGTGCGGTGATTCACGGTGCGGCTGTTGTAGCGGCGCAGCGTGGGCCGGTCCCCCGGAAGCGGACGTAGGTGGGAACCCGGCGTACGGTAGGTCGCGACGCGGCTGGCATGGCGGCACGACGTGGGCCGGTCCCCCGATGACGGACGGTGGCGGGGACGCGGCACGCGGTGGGTCGCGGCGCGGCTGGTGTGGCGGCGCGGCGTGGGCCGGCTCCCCGGTAGCGGACGATGGGAGCGCGGCGCGCGGTAGGGGGCGACGCGGTGGCAGCGGCAGCGGCGGCGGCGCCGCGCTAGACGGATACGGTGAATCGCGTCGCGAATGCAGCGGCATACGGGCCGCGCATGGCGGAGGCGGGGTGCCGCAGCGCGCGGGCGGCGGCGGCGGGGACGCGCGGCTCGGTGTCGGCGTGTACCGGCGCGGCGGTAGCGGCGGAGGTGTCGCGCGCTCGGGTGACTCGCGGTCGCGGCGCGCAGTAGGCGCGGCGTGCTCGAACGGCTCGCGGCTCGGTGTGCCCGGTGGTACCTCGTAGTAGTGCTTCATGTACCGGTTGGCTTGCTGCATCCATGTCCCGACGTTCCTCGGAGGATCATCGCTGATTACGGACCCGTCGTTCTTCCTTGCTTCCATTCGTTGTATATGTTGACGAAGCTTCAAGTTTTCCCGTCGTTGAATATCCAGTTGCGTAATCAACATCTTCATACTGGACTCGACTATCGTTGCGTTGACTGGGTCGTAGCTGTAGATCGGTCGGTGGGCGTGGCCTTCTTCCATAGGCACTTGCATGTCGGGCACGGACGGTCTTCGTTCGCTGTGTAGCCCACTAACTCGGAACCGTTCGTCTGCCTCGGGGTCGAAGGGGGCGTGGCTTCCGGCTTCCGCGATGTTGTGCGTTGCTGGCACGGCGATCGGTCTTCTTTCGCTTAGTTCCCCGCTAGCTCGGAACCGTTCGTGTGTGTCGGTCCCGAATTCGGCGTTTTCTTCCTCGGCGATTTCGTACTCGCGTGGCGGGCTGTCGGGCCACGCGCTATGGCCGGGCGCAGGCTCCGGTGCGGTAGGGCGAGCTGCGTCGGCGGTGGCGGCGGCGGGGGGCGCGGCAGTTACCCCCTCGCCGCCCGGTGCGATGTTCGACGCATTCGGCGATGATGGCACGGCATCCGTCGATTCGGTAGATTCCTCCCGTGGCACGATAGGCAGCGGTGGAGTCCCGTCTGGCGAAGCTGGCGACGATTTCTGCTGGCTTCTTGTGTGAACCATCGTTGAATCTTCTCACTGGCTGGTTGATCCGGCTCCGAATGGACCAAAATGAACGGGACGCGTCGATGGCGGGCGACGATGACGATGTGGTACACGCCCCGTTCGGGGGTATGCGATGCGGTCCCAGCAAGAAGACTCCGGGTTGGCGGTGCGGTGGTGACGGTCCACACAAGCGAGAGCCCTGTCCGTACTTGAAACTATTGAAAGACTGTAAGTCTATTGAAACTATGAGACGTCGGGGCTTCGCAGTGGTCCCGCGGCACGTAGCGGCGGCTATTCCCACGTAGACGGGCGGACGGACGAGCAGGAGGACGGCGGACGAATAATTCGGCGGGTGGTGCTTCGGGGCGACGAAATAAAACCACTGGATTGCTATTGAAACGCTCCTGGTTGCTTCAGGCTTCGGGCAGAGTTTCCTTTCTTCTTGCCTCTTCAGTGGCTACTACTGGAATGCGTGCCGATTCGGCGAAACCGGCCTCTATTTATACTAAAATCACGAATTCGCGGGGCTAAGTGGTGCGCGGGGGGGGGAGCGCGCGGTAGGGAGGGCGAACGCGGGTGGTGAGCGGTGCGCGGGGGGAGACTCTGCCGTCTGCCTTCGACAATTTCGGTGCGATTTTATTAGTTTTTCGTGAAAATCTATTACATTTCTAATTGGAATCTTATTGGAAAACTATTTTCCTATTAGATAATACCTATCAGACCTATTCTAATACAATATTCCAATAAGAAACTTACTATGCGTCAATCTTACTAGAAACTTCTAGAATCTAATAAGATTGGCCTGTTTTAGCTATTGTGCGTGTTTCGGAGTGCATGTTTCGTCTGTAAGCTGTCAAATATAGCAAGTGTGATCGTTTTAACTAGTTTCCATTAACTAACCGTGTGTAGTGTACCTAGAAAGTGTACCTGGCAGTAAAAGGCTTTGCAGGGCGATGTTTTATTGTTTCTATCACATTTAGGAGACTTAGGCTACCTAAACTTATCCTATACGACCTATTTTAACTATTTCCTATACCTATCTTACCTATAAGAATGTATACAATACAAAAAACTATCCTACATAGTGTAAATCAAACATAAGTAAATGTATGAAAGTATAAAAACGTAAGAAACTAAGTAAATACGAAAATAACGAACGAAACTATCCTATTTACAAGTAGCTATGTACACGTTGTGGCCGGCTGTCCCGCACAGTAAGCATGTTTTAAGCATGACGTGATCTAAGCAGGAACCAGTCTGAAACGTGGGAAGATTGTGCGCAGGAAGAAGACCGTGCGAGTAGCATAGACTTAGATATTCTTGACCAGGAACATTGTCGCTTTTTACTGACACGATATCTATATTTATATCGCCCATCAATATTATATTTTTAAACTGAGATAAACTTTTTAGAAGTTTATCTAATGAATTCAGGAATTTGTCAATATTCACAGCAGAAGGGGATCTATATATCGCGATAATTGCCGTTTCCATGCCAATCTTTATTAATAACCGATTACAATCATCTAGTAGAAGTGGCTCCTCAACAATTAAGTCTAAGTTATTTTTAACATATAATACTACTCCATCATTTTGGTGATAGTTCAGTTTACTCTGAAAAGAATTGTAGCCTTCTATTAAAGGTAAGCTAAGACTACTACGGTTTGTCAGCCAGCATTCTGTCAAAATAAGTATGTCACAGCGGAAATTTAATCGCTGTTGGAGTATACTAAAATTATCAAAGTTTTTACTATAAATACTACGAATGTTTTGTGTTAGTATAGTCAGCGAATTTTGGAAGCGTGAAAGATATTGTTTGCAGTCTTCAACTTCACAAGATTTTGATTCGTAAGCAGAGAAATTATCTAGGTCATCCATTAATAAATTTGTCATGATGAATTAAAAAAGTGAAAGTAAAACTAGGTACTTATATAAAATATAGATCTACACTTACTATAGACGGCGCTCTTAGGCGCCTTCATAGTCAATAGAATTTATGTACCTTTGCTCGGCCATTTTTTTCGCGGGGCATTCATCGGCACCAGTTTTGTGATTACTAGGCTTTTTGAATAATCGGCAGGTTGCACATTTTGGAGGTTCCGCTTTCTTCACGCAGTCCTTGGCCGGGTGACCCACATCTCCACAATGGGCGCACGTCTCTGTTGGATTCCTGCAGGTCTTAGCAGCATGACCATACTGCTGACATTTAAAACACCTAGTAACTATGGTAAAGTCACGTACAGGGCAGGACGACCAGTTAACAAAAACTCTGTTTTGATTGATGAGGGCTTTTCGAATAATTGCTGGTACTTCTATGATGTAGTTGCAGGTTTCAGCGTCTTTCTTACCCGATTTATGACTCAGTTTAATGGAAGACAAGAATTTTTCCCCATGTCCAGTCTTGGAGCTTGTCGGCAAGATTTTGCTCATAAATGCATTTGTAAACGTCTTTTTCAGGCATTGTTGCTGGCAATCCAATAACTATAATTCTGGGCTTGCGCTTGTGGGGCTCGTCAATAGTGACATCACAGGAATTTAACTGTACGGACTGCTTTAATTTCTCGATGTCTTCTTTTGAGTCAGTGCTGATGATAACGCCACCATTTTTCACCCTGCGTAATCCTCTCACGTGTAACTTCATCTCCTCTGGTTTGATGATTTTCTGGACTAGGGTTTTTGTCTCCTCACTGCTTTTCAATTTATCATTGGGATAGATTGCAATAGAGCTTAGGTTTGAGGGACGAATTACGCTTTTAGTACCCGTTTTGATGGCATCGGCAAAGGTCAAACTTGTTTGAGGTTGGGCTGTCTCCTTAATACACTCCTTTAGTTTTTGTATTTCCACTAAGATGTCTTCCTTTTCTAAAGTAGCCTGATGATCTTTGTAGTTGGATATAGCGTGCTGCTTAGCAGATTGATATGCCGCTGCAACTTGAGAATTGTTAGTAGATATTTTACGGCAAAGGTTTTGCACTTTAATCTTCTGCTCCATGTTGAGTTTGCTTTCTCCTGTTAAAGTACATATTTCGCTAAGGCACACTTCTGTAGCTTGTATCCAATTATGTATTTGGTCTGTGCTCACCACTTTCGGGGGATCCATCGGCTCACTGCGATTTCGAAACGGACTATCCTGTCCCGTTCCTGACATTATGGCTTAGATCTTAATTTTCCATTTAGTCAACAGAAAATCAGAACTAATATTCACACGTTAAACAATATTAATGCAAATCATAGTAGAACGTGACTGAACTGCTCACTTTAAACTAGGGCAAATATTTGTTTACACAATTTTATATAATTATTTTTAAGACACGTCTGCTCGCGAAGAAGTCTAGATATCATATTATTGTTTAAACTTCTTACAGGTAAGATGTAAAAATTGTTGCTGCAGCGAGTTGGCATTAAATTTTGTGTTTTTTACGTCTCGTAGCTCGTAGCTATACTAGGAAACTTGAAAAAAAAACTGTCTCATTTTTATAGAATCTATCGCATTTTTATTAACCCGTATATAGATATGCTACCTTCAATGATAGCTTTTGTTACTGTATTTTATTTAGTGTTACTAAGTTTAGTATGTTAGACAAAAGTCCATCAAGGTCCCAATTGAATCACCTGTTACCCTCAATACAACTTCTACATCTGTTACTATCAAAGTCAATAGATATTATATTATTACGATCTACTCTATATAGATAATACCTGTATACGAGGTAAGACATGCAAAGCGAGCATGTTATCCAGAGATAATGAGCTCTGGATCGGATAACGGACATACAAAGCCCGTCTCCACCCACATCACGTCTCGTTTATGTATATCATGTCTCCTGCTTTCACCAACTCGAGTAATTCAATACACGCAGCGGTGCAGTCATTCTTTGTTCACAAAACATACAGACGACGCCTTGGCTCCCGCAAGTTCTGAACTGAATCCTGATCTTCTGGTATTTTCCAGGAAATACGTTTACAAGTTCGTTTGATAATATAAATAATCTTTTTACTATCAAACGAACAACTCATTATGTGTAGGTTTACGCGACTTATTTGGTAGATACTTTGGCTTTCTACGTTGTGGCTGTTTAAAACAGCCTTCTTTCAGATCAAATTCAATAGATATTTCCATTAATATTATCTATTCTGTGTATAGATATTTATTTATTTATTTATTTATTAAACTTTGTGCACAAACTGTACAATGGCGGACTTAACGCCAAAGGCGTTATCTCCCAGTCTACCTTAGGGCATGTGGAAAGAACAGATAATACCTGATAGATAATACCTGTATACGAGGTAAGACATGCAAAGCGAGCATGTTATCCAGAGATAATGAGCTCTGGATCGGATAACGGACATACAAAGCCTGTCTCTACCCACATCACGTCTCGTTTATGTATATCATGTCTCCTGCTTTCACCAACTCGAGTAATTCAATACACGCAGCGGTGCAGTCATTCTTTGTTCACAAAACATACAGACGACGTCTTGCCTCCCGTAATTCTGAACTGAATCCTGATCTCCTTGTATTTGCCAGGAAATAAGTAAATAATCTTTTTACTATCAAACAAACGACTCATACAAACTACACTTAGGTTTACGCGACTTATTTGGTAGATAATTTGGCTCTCTTCGCTGCTGCGTGTTTGCATAAAATTTATTGTGGCACATATTTAACGTCTCGTAGATATTTGATAAATAAACAGGCTCGTCTTTACAGAATGTATCGCGTTTATGCTATCCCGTATGTGCTACGTTTAATGATAGCTTGTTACTGTATATTATTATGTAGTGTTTTAAAGAATGTTAGACAAAAGTCAATCAAAGTCCCAAATGAAATCACCAACTATCCTCAATACAATTTCTACATTTGATACTATTAAGTCAATAGATATTTCTATTAATACCTACGATCTATTCTGTATAATAGATAACACCTATATACGAGGTAAGACATGCAAAGCGAGCATGTTATCCAGAGATAATTAGCTCTGGATCGGATAACGGACATACAAAGCCCGTCTCCACCCACATCACGTCTCGTTTATGTATATCATGTCTCCTGCTTTCACCAACTCGAGTAATTCAATACGCGCAGCGGTGCAGTCATTCTTTGTTCACAAAACATACAGACGACGTCTTGGCTCAAGGTCTGAACTGAATCTTGATCTCCTAGTATTTGCCAGGAAATACGTAAATAATCTTTTTACTAACAAACGAACAACTCATTAAGTGTAGGTTTACGCGACTTATTTGGTAGATAATTTTCTCTCTACACTGCTGCGTGTTGGCATAAAATTTATTGTGGCACATATTTAACGTCTCGTACATATACGATACTTGATAAATAAACAGGCTCGTCTTTTCAGAATGTATCGCCTTTTTGCTATCCCGTATGTGCTACGTTCAATGATAGCTTGTTACTGTTTATGTAGTGTTTTAAAGAATGTTAGACAAAAGTCAATCAAAGTCCCAATTTAAATCACCAGCTACCCTCAATACCTCTAAAACATCTACATCTGACAGATATCTACTGTCAAAGTCAATAGATATTTCTATTAATACGATCTATTCTGTGTATAGATAATACCTGTATACGAGGTAAGACATGCAAAGCGAGCATGTTATCCATCGATAATGAGCTCTGGATCGGATAACGGACATACAAAGCCCGTCTCCACCCACATCACGTCTCGTTTATGTATATCATGTCTCCTGCTTTCACCAACTCGAGTAATTCAATACACGCAGCGGTGCAGTCATTCTTTGTTCACAGAACATACAGACGACGTCTTGACTCCCGTAAGTTCTGAACTGAATCTTGATCTCCTGGTATTTGCCAGTAAATACGTTTACAAGTTCGTTTGATAATATAAATAATCTTTTTACTATCAAACGAACAACTCATTATGTGTAGGTTTACGCGACTTATTTGGTAGATAATTTGGCTCTCTACGTTGTCGCTGTATAAAACAGCCTTCTTTTAGATCAAATTCAATAGATATTTCCATTAATGTGATCTATTCTGTGTATAGATATTTATTTACCTATTGAACTTTGTGCACAAACTGTACAATGGTGGACTTAAATCCAAAGGCGTTATCTCCCAGTCTGCCTTAGGGCATGTGGAAAAAACAGATAATACCTGTATACGAGGTAAGACATGCAAAGCGAGCATGTTATCCAGAGATAATGAGCTCTGGATCGGATAACGGACATACAAAGCCCGTCTCCACCCACATCACGTCTCGTTTATGTATATCATGTCTCCTGCTTTCACCAACTCGAGTAATTCAATACGCGCAGCGGTGCAGTCATTCTTTGTTCACAGAACATACTGACGACGTCTTGGCTCTCGCAAGTTCTGAACTGAATCTTGATCTCCTGGTATTTTCCAGGAAATAATCTTTTTACTATCAAACGAACAACTCATTATGTGTAGGTTTACGCGACTTATTTGGTAGATAATTTGGCTCTCTACATTGTGGCTGTTTAAAACAGCCTTCTTTCAGGTCAAATTCAATAGATATTTCCATTAATATGATATATTCTGTGTATAGATATTTATTTATTTATTAAACTTTGTGCACAAACTGTACAATGGCGGACTTAACGCCAAAGGCGTTATCTCCCAGTCTACCTTAGGGCATGTGGAAAGAACAGATAATACCTGATAGATAATACCTGTATACGAGGTAAGACATGCAAAGCGAGCATGTTATCCAGAGATAATGAGCTCTGGATCGGATAACGGACATACAAAGCCCGTCTCCACCCACATCACGTCTCGTTTATGTATATCATGTCTCCTGCTTTCACCAACTCGAGTAATTCAATACACGCAGTGGTGCAGTCATTCTTTGTTCACAGAACATACAGACGACGTCTTGGCTCCCGTAATTCTATTCTATAGTTTGCTTATAATATATAGGCAAGCAATAATAAATAAGCTATAAGCAAGTGTTATGGTACCCTTATTTTCCAAGCGTCGCGACAACAACGCGCGTCAACGACGCCGTCAAATTTTGAATTTTGACGGCGTCGTTGTCGCTGCGGTCTTGTAGAAAAACCCGACCGCATCCCATACAAACTAACTTTAAGCTTCTCAGCACGCTGTCAACGTGACGCTCGGTATTTCTGGTTCCCCATACAAACCAGTCATTTGACAGTGATAACGACGCGCGTCGTTGTCGCTGTCGCTTGGTTTTTAAGCCTACCATTACTATTGTATGTTAGACAAAAGTCAATCTAGGGCCCAAATGAAATCACCCACTCTCCATACCTCTACAACATCTAAATCTGATAGATACTATCGAAGTATAGATATTTCTATTAATACGATCTATTCTGTATAGATAATACCTGTATATGAGGTAAGACATGCAAAGCGAGCATGTTATCTAGAGATGATGAGCTCTAGATCGGATAACGGACATACAAAGCCCGTCTCCACCCACATCACGTCTCGTTTATGTATATCATGTCTCCTGCTTTCACCAACTCGAGTAATTCAATACACGCAGCGGTGCAGTCATTCTTTGTTCACAACATACAGACGACGTCTTGGCTCTCGCAAGTTCTGAACTGAATCTTGATCTTCTGGTATTTTCCAGGAAATACGTTTACAAGTTCGTTTGATAATATAAATAATCTTTTTACTTACTATCAAACGAACAACTCATTATGTGTAGGTTTACGCGACTTGTTTGGTAGATAATTTGGCTCTCTACGTTGTGGCTGTTTGAAATAGCCTTCTTTCAGATCAAATTCAATAGATATTTCCATTAATATGATCTATTCTGTGTATAGATATTTATTTATTAAACTTTGTGCACAAACTGTACAATGGCGGACTTAACGCCAAAGGCTTTATCTCCCAGTCTACCTTAGGGCATGTGGGAAGAACAGATAAAACCTGATAGATAATACCTGTATACGAGGTAAGACATGCAAAGCGAGCATGTTATCCAGAGATAATGAGCTCTGCATCGGATAACGGACATACAAAGCCCGTCTCCACCCACATCACGTCTCGTTTATGTATATCATGTCTCCTGCTTTCACCAACTCGAGTAATTCAATACACGCAGCAGCGGTGCAGTCATTCTTTGTTCACAAAACACACAGACGACGTCTTGGCTCACGCAAGTTCTGAACTGAATCTTGATCTCCTGGTATTTTCCAGGAAATAAGTTTACAAGTTCGTTTGATAGTATAAATATCATTTTACTATCAAACGAACAACTCATTATGTGTAGGTTTACGCGACTTATTGGTAGATAATTTGGCTCTCTACGTTGTGGCTGTTTAAAACAGCCTTCTTTCAGATGAAGTTCAATAGATATTTCCATTAATATGAGCTATTCTGTGTATAGATATTTATTTATTTATTTATTGAACTTTGTGCACAAACTGTACAATGGCAGACTTAACGCCAAAGGCGTTATCTCCCAGTCTACCTTAGGGCATGTGGAAAGAAGAGATAGATAATACCTGATAGATAATACCTGTATACGAGGTAAGACATGCAAAGCGAGCATGTTATCCAGAGATAATGAGCTCTGGATCGGATAACGGACATACAAAGCCCGTCTCCACCCACATCACGTCTCGTTTATGTATATCATGTCTCCTGCTTTCACCAACTCGAGTAATTCAATACACGCAGCGGTGCAGTCATCCTTTGTTCACAAAACATACAGGTGACGTCTTGGCTCCCGTAATTCTATTTTATATTTTGCTTATAATATATAGGCAAGCAATAATAAATAAACTATAAGCAAGTGTTACTATTGTATGTTAGACAAAAGTCAATCTAGGGCCCAAATGAAATCACCCACTCTCCACACCTCTACAACATCTAAACCTGATAGGTACTATCGAAGTCAATAGATATTTCCATTAACATGATCTATTTTGTGTATAGATAATACCTGTATACGAGGTAAGACATGCAAAGCGAGCATGTTATCCACAGATAATGAGCTCTGGATCGGATAACGGACATACAAAGCCTGTCTCTACCCACATCACGTCTCGTTTATGTATATCATGTCTCCTGCTTTCACCAACTCGAGTAATTCAATACACGCAGCGGTGCAGTCGTTCTTTGTTCACAAAACATACAGACGACGTCTTGGCTCCCGTAATTCTATTTTATATTTTGCTTTTAATATATAGACAAGCAATAATAAATAAGCTATAAGCAAGTGTTACTATTGTATGTTAGACAAAAGTCAATCTAGGGCCCAAATGAAATTACCCACTCTCCATACCTCTACAACATCTAAATCTGATAGGTACTATCAAAGTCCATACATATTTCTATAAATACGATCTATTCTGTGTATAGATAATACCTGTATGAGGTAAGACATGCAAAGCGAGCATGTTATCCAGAGATAATGAGCCCTAGATCGGATAACGGACATACAAAGCCCGTCTCTACCCACATCACGTCTCGTTTATGTATATCATGTCTCCTGCTTTCACCAACTCGAGTAATTCAATACAGGCAGCGGTGCAGTCATTCTTTGTTCACAAAATATACAGACGACGTCTTGGCTCTCGCAAGTTCTGAACTGAATCTTGATCTCCAGGTATTTGCAAAGAAATACGTAAATAATCTTTTTATTATCAAACAAACAACTCATACAAACTACACTTAGGTTTCCGCGACTTATTTGGTAGATAATTTGGCTCTCTACGCTGCTGCGTGTTCGCATAAAATTTATTGTGGCACATATTCAACGTCTCGTAGATATTTGATAAATAAACAGGCTCGTCTTTACAGAATGTATCGCGTTTATGCTATCCCGTAGGTATGTGCTACGTTTAATGATAGCTTGTTACTGTATTAGTAGTGTTACTAAGTATGTTAGACAAAAGTCAATCAAAGTCCCAATTGAAATCACCAGCTATCCTCAATACAACTTCTACATCTGTTACTATCGAAGTCAATGGATATCTCTATAAATACGATCTATTCTGTGTATAGATAATACCTGTATACAAGGTAAGACATGCAAAGCGAATATGTTATGCAGAGATAATGAGCTCTGGATCGGATAACGGACATACAAAGCCCGTCTCCACCCACATCACGTCTCGTTTATGTATATCATGTCTCCTGCTTTCACCAACTCGAGTCATTCAATACACGCAGCGGTGCAGTCATTCTTTGTTCACAGAACATACAGACGACGTCTTGGCTCCCGTAATTCTATTCTATAGTTTGCTTATAATATATAGGCAAGCAATAATAAATAAGCTATAAGCAAGTGTTACTATTGTATGTTAGACAAAAGTCAATCTAGGGCCCAAATGAAATCACCCGCTACCCTCCATACCTGTACAACATCTAAATCTGATAGGTACCATCGAAGTCAATATATATTTCTATAAATACGATCTATTCTATGTATAGATAATACCTGTATACGAGGTAAGACATGCAAAGCGAGCATGTTATCCAGAGATAATGAGCTCTAGATCGGATAACGGACATACAAAGCCCGTCTCCACCCACATCACGTCTCGTTTATGTATATCATGTCTCCTGCTTTCACCAACTCGAGTAATTCAATACACGCAGCGGTGCAGTCATTCTTTGTTCACAGAACATACAGACGACGTCTTGGCTCTTGCGAGTTCTGAACTGAATCTTGATCTCCTGGTATTTGCCAGGAAATACGTAAATAATCTTTTCACTATCAAACGAACAACTCATACAAACTACACTTAGGTTTACGCGACTTATTTGGTAGATAATTTGGCTCTCTACGCTGCTGCGTGTTCGCATAAAATGTATTGTGGCACATATTTAACGTCTCGTAGATATTTGATAAAAAAAACAGGCTCGTCTTTACAGAATGTATCGCGTTTATGCTATCCCGTATGTGCTACGTTTAATGATAGCTTGTTACTGTATATATGTAGTGTTTTAAAGAATGTTAGACAAAAGTCAATCAAAGTCCCAATTGAAATCACCAGCTATCCTCAATACAATTTCTACATTTGATACTATTGAAGTCAATAGATATTATGTACATAGATAATACCTGTATGAGGTAAGACATGCAAAGCGAGCATGTTATCCACAGATAATGAGCTCTGGATCGGATAACGGACATACAAAGCCCGTCTCTACCCACATCACGTCTCGTTTATGTCTCCTGCTTTCACCAACTCGAGTAATTCAATACGCGCAGCGGTGCAGTCATTCTTTGTTCACAAAACATACAGACGACGTCTTGGCTCTCGCAAGTTCTGAACTGAATCTTGATCTTCTGGTATTTTCCAGGAAATACGTTTACAAGTTCGTTTGATAATATAAATAATCTTTTTACTTACTATCAAACGAACAACTCATTATGTGTAGGTTTACGCGACTTGTTTGGTAGATAATTTGGCTCTCTACGTTGTGGCTGTTTGAAATAGCCTTCTTTCAGATCAAATTCAATAGATATTTCCATTAATATGATCTATTCTGTGTATAGATATTTATTTATTAAACTTTGTGCACAAACTGTACAATGGCGGACTTAACGCCAAAGGCTTTATCTCCCAGTCTACCTTAGGGCATGTGGGAAGAACAGATAAAACCTGATAGATAATACCTGTATACGAGGTAAGACATGCAAAGCGAGCATGTTATCCAGAGATAATGAGCTCTGGATCGGATAACGGACATACAAAGCCCGTCTCCACCCACATCACGTCTCGTTTATGTATATCATGTCTCCTGCTTTCACCAACTCGAGTAATTCAATACACGCAGCGGTGCAGTCATCCTTTGTTCACAAAACATACAGGTGACGTCTTGGCTCCCGTAATTCTATTTTATATTTTGCTTATAATATATAGGCAAGCAATAATAAATAAACTATAAGCAAGTGTTACTATTGTATGTTAGACAAAAGTCAATCTAGGGCCCAAATGAAATCACCCACTCTCCACACCTCTACAACATCTAAACCTGATAGGTACTATCGAAGTCAATAGATATTTCCATTAACATGATCTATTTTGTGTATAGATAATACCTGTATACGAGGTAAGACATGCAAAGCGAGCATGTTATCCACAGATAATGAGCTCTGGATCGGATAACGGACATACAAAGCCTGTCTCTACCCACATCACGTCTCGTTTATGTATATCATGTCTCCTGCTTTCACCAACTCGAGTAATTCAATACACGCAGCGGTGCAGTCGTTCTTTGTTCACAAAACATACAGACGACGTCTTGGCTCCCGTAATTCTATTTTATATTTTGCTTTTAATATATAGACAAGCAATAATAAATAAGCTATAAGCAAGTGTTACTATTGTATGTTAGACAAAAGTCAATCTAGGGCCCAAATGAAATTACCCACTCTCCATACCTCTACAACATCTAAATCTGATAGGTACTATCAAAGTCCATACATATTTCTATAAATACGATCTATTCTGTGTATAGATAATACCTGTATGAGGTAAGACATGCAAAGCGAGCATGTTATCCAGAGATAATGAGCCCTAGATCGGATAACGGACATACAAAGCCCGTCTCTACCCACATCACGTCTCGTTTATGTATATCATGTCTCCTGCTTTCACCAACTCGAGTAATTCAATACAGGCAGCGGTGCAGTCATTCTTTGTTCACAAAATATACAGACGACGTCTTGGCTCTCGCAAGTTCTGAACTGAATCTTGATCTCCAGGTATTTGCAAAGAAATACGTAAATAATCTTTTTATTATCAAACAAACAACTCATACAAACTACACTTAGGTTTCCGCGACTTATTTGGTAGATAATTTGGCTCTCTACGCTGCTGCGTGTTCGCATAAAATTTATTGTGGCACATATTCAACGTCTCGTAGATATTTGATAAATAAACAGGCTCGTCTTTACAGAATGTATCGCGTTTATGCTATCCCGTAGGTATGTGCTACGTTTAATGATAGCTTGTTACTGTATTAGTAGTGTTACTAAGTATGTTAGACAAAAGTCAATCAAAGTCCCAATTGAAATCACCAGCTATCCTCAATACAACTTCTACATCTGTTACTATCGAAGTCAATGGATATCTCTATAAATACGATCTATTCTGTGTATAGATAATACCTGTATACAAGGTAAGACATGCAAAGCGAATATGTTATGCAGAGATAATGAGCTCTGGATCGGATAACGGACATACAAAGCCCGTCTCCACCCACATCACGTCTCGTTTATGTATATCATGTCTCCTGCTTTCACCAACTCGAGTCATTCAATACACGCAGCGGTGCAGTCATTCTTTGTTCACAGAACATACAGACGACGTCTTGGCTCCCGTAATTCTATTCTATAGTTTGCTTATAATATATAGGCAAGCAATAATAAATAAGCTATAAGCAAGTGTTACTATTGTATGTTAGACAAAAGTCAATCTAGGGCCCAAATGAAATCACCCGCTACCCTCCATACCTGTACAACATCTAAATCTGATAGGTACCATCGAAGTCAATATATATTTCTATAAATACGATCTATTCTATGTATAGATAATACCTGTATACGAGGTAAGACATGCAAAGCGAGCATGTTATCCAGAGATAATGAGCTCTAGATCGGATAACGGACATACAAAGCCCGTCTCCACCCACATCACGTCTCGTTTATGTATATCATGTCTCCTGCTTTCACCAACTCGAGTAATTCAATACACGCAGTGGTGCAGTCATTCTTTGTTCACAAAACATACAGGCGACGTCTTGGCTCTCGCAAGTTCTGAACTGAATCTTGATCTACATGTATTTGCAAGGAAATACGTAAATAATCTTTTTATTATCAAACGAACAAATTTACTCATTATGTGGGTTTGCGCGACTTCTTGATTATTTGGTACAACATTTGGCTCTCTACGTTGCGGCTGTTTAAAACAGTTTTCTTTCAAATGTCGACAGATCACATATTTACGCTGTGATTGTTCGGCAACGGCTATCGATAATAAATAATCTCATTTTTCAACAAGTAAATATTCATTATTATAAACGAACAAGTACTCATTCATGATGTAGGTTTATTTTTTGGTAGAGAGTTTAGCACTCTACATTGACGTTGGTGATGTGTCGACCTCCACATGATGGCTGTTGTAACCAGCCGTAACGTCGAAAGATAAACTCGCTACCAAATCAAGAACAAGTAAGTCGGGTAAACTTACATAATAAATAATCTTGTTTTGAAAAGTGCAACCTCCACAAGATGAATATTTACATCTCAAAGATATTTTCATACAAACGATTACCCCATTGATAATTCCTTTGAATAATTTTCTCAAGACGTTTACTCAAAGTAAAAAGTCGTTGTTAATCTCAAGTGAAATCTGAGGGCTTTCGATAAACGTTTCATGTGACTTCAAACGTTTCCGGGAGTGGGAGGTTCAACGAAACGTAAATCGTCCAAAGTAAAGAGTCTGGAAAATTTATTCACGTCAATTTTTGTTTTTAAGGATACTTTGTAATGAGCACAAAAACAGCATGTTTTAAAAAGCTAATGTCAAACAGATTGGCACAAAAGACTCTTGAAAGACTGATGTTTTAACAAACATTTAACAAAAGTTTATCGGGTAGAAGGGCGATTTGTACCTAGGCCTAAAGCGATGGATAGGTAAAAGCATCTTCCTATTGTAACATTGATGATGCACTCAAGATGTGAATGATCTGTGTTTATGGAAGACTCTTCAATATGATTACTCGTATCAGATTTAGGTACATATTTCATGTCCCTATAAAATCATCGATAGTTTTGTAGAGCCCACTAGGTAATAAATAAGCATGTTCTACATCACGTTGGTACATAAATTATCTTGTATCATTTGTATGTTGTTTTCGCAATTTCTTTTCTTTTCAGAAGCATCCCACGCGGCTCTCAGAAACTTGTTCAGTTTAGCAAATAATTTCATTAAAAATACTTTTGTTTTTAAATGCCTTTCTGAAGTGGTATTATACTACACCCTAGACACGCCGGTCAAAGCAATCCTAGCGCGACACCACGCTCAGCTGCCTCGAACCCCTCGGCTGGAAAACTTTGTAAAGATCCCTCATATAATATTCCACCGAGGAGTTTTTATTTTAACAAAAAATTGAGAGCGAACTTGCTTTCAAGGATTCAAAGAAAAATAAAAAGAGTCGGAACCAAGTTATTCAAGTCGTACCTACTTGGAATATTGTTGATGTGTTTTATGAATGCTTAGGGGTTTGGCCTTCGGTATAGCGTGTTGAAAATAAGCATACTACGCAGGTTTCCTTTTACCGACAACATGGTGTCGAAAGCAGGCAGGTGCGTTAGCTACCTACCTCACGTGAACATTTGTTGAGGCTAGGAATACAAGCCACGCTTAGAGTAGCTACACACATTACCATAGTCATGCAGGCTTAAGTATTTTTTGCGAGTGATAAAAAAAAAGTGTGATTATCACAGTTAAACTTAATTATTATATTAGGAAACTTAATATACATTCAAAATAATTAAGTAGAGTCGTGACTTTAACCACCGATTTTTTTGATCACTGCCAGTCTGAATCCTGTTACGTTAGTTCGTGAAAGCTGGTGAAAGCCATTAAAAAGTACGGCCGTTCGAATAGGCCATATTTGACACCTGTCAAACCCATACTAAAAGGCAAGTCAAAAAAGAAAATTAAACCTTACGTCATAGCATGAACATGATTTTGACAGCTGTTATTGACTGGTAGCATACCGGTCCTAAGGGATTCAAACTATCATTACTACATACCTAATCAGTACTGTACGAGTGTTTTTCTTACCGTTAGCGTCTTTAGCCTCAAGTCCGTCTGCCTCGATGACGGACACGCCGAGCACGACGGTGGGCGGGCGCTCGCTGCCGGCCGCGCACATCGCACGCGCGTGCACGTCCGCCGACACGCGGAACGCACGACGCGCGTACTCTATCACTTCCTCTTTGTACGCCGCGTACTGACCGTCTGGCGCTGGTGCGCCGACTGCGTTCTCGATGCAGTATAGGACCTGATTAAAAAAAAACTGTAAATGCGTCGGCAAATGCTGAAGGTCGCAGGTTCAAATCCTGCATGCGGTAGAAAATTTTGCTAGTTTTCTAAAACCTGAAAATACATATGAATAGCAAATAAAAAACTAGTCAAAAACTTTTTGAAACAAATAAAGTCTCGTTAAGAACGTTTGAACATTCGTAAATCCCTTTAGTTTACCAAAAAAATTGTACAAGAAAAGTGTTTTATTGAATACAAAAAGAAAGAAAATGCGGGAATGTCTCCGGTCTGGATAATAACTTCTGCAAAGTAATAAGAAAAACGTGGCGCAGCACCTTTTAGAATTACCAACACGGTAGGCAGATAATAGGACCTGAAATACCTTTTATTCAAGATGAACTCTGTAACGAGAGGAGGCTGACGTGAAGTAATGTGCGCTCACAGTGAGAATACTTCGCCTGCTTCACAACCATTAAGATTATACACGAGTTTATGAAGTCCTATTCAATTTGCTTGTTTGAAAACAAAGGGAGATTAAAGCGAACTTTCTTTACCGGATTAAAGAAAGAGCTTTATCTAGTTCGTTTGAAGTTGTTCTGGAGAACGTTAGGGTTAAATGAAAACTCGATAATTTAATAACGTGCGGGAATAGTCTGGAAAGTGCACTTTGTTCTTTACAATTCTATTCTCTAGTAAATAGATCGTTGACTCCTAGTAGAGCCGTTGCTTTGCTACGTCGTAGCATTTTACTACGAATTAAAGTTTCAATTTTTATATCGAGTAGGTAGTGAAGTGTCGCATTTTCACGTTATCTTCTCTACGTGATGACATTAAAAAGCTTGTCGGCTAGGTTCGGTGCACCTTAAGTGTAAAACTATCTTTATGTTTTTCTTCGTCTATGTTGAATAAAATAAACTTAAAGTCACGTATTCACTTGTATGTTGGCACGTGAGAAATGATAAGACGTGTATAACTGTAGGTGCAGGTACGTGATGGAGCAAGATAAGCACGTTTAAAGTGGTTACCACAGCGAGTCTCCGTTCTTCAGTAAAGAATTCCAGATAATAGTCACTCGTGAGTACTTTTGTATCCTATGTCGGCAAATGTCTGTAAAGATGGCGTGGAAAGATGGTCAAAATTCTTTCTGAAAACGTCAAACATCTGATTGATAATATTTTCTTTTGTCTGTTGTTCCCCTGCATCTGATGCACTACATTATTAACGAAGAGTACTCGTATAAAAATAAAATTACGTGATTAGACACAAAAATGATGTCTCATTCCAGACAGCTGCGCAGACATGCTCTCAACAAAATCATTTTACTCTTGCAGTAAATGGTGAGAACGTCTCTTTCAGAAACTGCATGTACTTAAGTGCTCAGCTGCTAGTGTAGTATTAAAACCTACCTCAGTGTAGTGGTGGTTGTGTTCCTTGTTTGACAGCGACACTTACACACTGGGGAGAACTAGCTCATATGGGACTGGCGGTGACCGCTCAGCTCAAGCCTCAACTAGCAGGCCCATGTACAATACCTCAGTGTAGAGGTGCTCGTGTTCCTTGTGAGACAGCTGGGCTGACACGCTGGGAAGGCCAAACTCATGCGGGGCTGGTGGTGACCGCTCAGCTCAAGCGTCTACAGGCAGGCACATGTACGATACCTCAGTGTAAAGGTGCTCGTTCTCCTTGTGTGGCAGCTGGGCCGATACGCTGGGAAGAACAAGTTCGTGTGGGGCTGGCGGTGACCGCTCAGCTCAAGCCTCTACCAGCGGTACAATACCTCAGTGTAGAGATGCTCGTGCTCCTTGTGGGAAAGTTGTGCTGACACGCTGGGAAGGCCAAGTTCGTGCGGAGCTGGTGGTGACCGCTCAGCTCGAGCCTCGACCAGGCGCAACGCGGCGAGGCGACGGTTCTCTTGCCGCCATGACAGGGCAGTGAAGCTCTCGAAATACGAGCCGTCTGTGTCTTGGACCCTGCACAGAATAAAAACATACGATTATATTTAGTACAGATAAGTAGCTTAATTTTGTGTGGGATCCTACTTCTACATCTATATTATAATAATGAATGACTTATTCTGGATAGGGAAGAAAATTAAAAAATAACAATGCTCGAACGATGACGCATAAAAATTCTAAATATGACACAATACGTGAAAATAAAGAAGATGGAACATGAGACGAGGAAGAAACATCGCGATCTTGTAATTTTTCTATAACAGCGTTACATTGATACATATTATACGACACATTACTCAGCAGATTACGTTTTTCATTCATTAAACAAAAGTAATACAAAACATAATACTTATAAAAACAGGATGGTGATTATAATATAACCAAATATTTTTTCACGAAATTCCACTCCGAAACGAGGAGCAATTATCCCAACACGACACACTTAGACGTAATAAGGTGTAAGTGAAATTACTCCCCGGGGCGCATTATATTTTCAACGCTCGGGTAGGCCTGGATCACCGGGAGACACGGCTTTAATTAAATAACATTGTGATTTTGTAAATTACTCCGCATTTTGTATCTGGTAAATATTAAAGCCGGCCAGATTTCCGCTAATCATTTTCTTAACAAAAGTAAAACCTAAGAAATAATTGTAATACCTACATTTCTTGAGAAATGATTTAGTTGAAACAGTTCATAGTCCTTAGTAATAATAAATAACTTTTTCAAAGGCATAACGATATGCAAGTATAAGTATAGGATTATTTTATTCTTCATAATCATAAGGCAAATTAATGTTCGTCACACAAAGCTTTAGGCGACAACAGGCGACAGTTGCATTTCATAGGCAATTTATATCCTAAGTACTCAATATAACAGGAGAATTTTCTCCTAGTCCGAAAACATTTGATATAATTTTTTCTCAACATTTCTATATTTGGGTCAACATGATCTATCTTCTCACTAAATTTCATGTCGATAGCTCTAAAACCACTCTAAAACTGACGAAGATATAAGGGCGCGGCATACAGATAGACAGCCAGACAGACTTGACAAAATGATAAGGGTTTCTAGTAGACTACGAAAGCCTAAAAAGCTAGAGAGGCGTTCAATGTGTGTCTTTTTTGTGGTAAGGCGTAAAGCGTTGTAAACAACACAAAAACACTTAATATCTTCGAAATCGATTCTTATTTCGAACAGAACATCTAACTTCTTTGAAAACTCGTAGCCGTAGGGCGTCTTAGGAATTTATTACCACCAACCCTTTCTGTTCAGGTTCTTTGTAACGTGTGGCTTCTAGAAACTTAGCTGTTATTTCTTTCAGAAGTTCGGTGTTGTTTCTTTCTTAACAAAATTTGGTAAGGAGTCATTGACCAGGATTATTATTTTGTGTAGGTGCTTATTGTATTGTTAAATTGTTTCTTTCATTACCTTGACAATAGTAGGATATTTCCTCCCTCCGTGCCATAGATGCCTACTTGTCTAACAAAATTTTCGAAAACAATTTGTTCCCGGTACGCAAAGGTATAAGGCCATTTCTCAAAAAATTGGCCGCACAACCTGTGCATCAGTTTACGTCAGATATTTTTTATATTTATGCACCCAGTTGATAACTTTTGCCATATTCGTTTTTAAACACAGTTCTTGCACAAAGGCCATGTGTATATAATATCACTCGAGGTATATTATATACTTTTAAACTGATTTTTACGTATATTTGGTCGCTAACCTGCGTGTCTTTTCACGATGTGCTTAAGTTTAAGCATTAAAAAAATATATTAATGCGCAAAAATAAAATATTCTACCAAATGTTTCTATTTACGTATATCCATAAGAGAAGAATCACACAATATAATAACCTAATATTCATTATTCATAACATAAAATACAATTTAAAGTTTTGTACGTACATTTTTGTCGTTAATCTGCAAATGTGAAAACACGATCGTACCGCGGGTACCACTTCACCTCTCCCGCCTCACTCTGCAACATCCGAACCAGCCATTCACTAGCAAACATCTGCTGAGAGAAGGCCTTGTCAGTTGTTCAGTTTCCGGAGAAAAGGCGAGCTATATATCGGATTCTGGAGTTTGTAACGAGTAAGTAGTCGTTTTTATGTCTCTTTTATGTAAAAAACTATGCTACCCGTTGCACTCATTTCAAGTTATAATGTGTAAACTAGTGTTTGCTTTAATGTGTCTAAGTGAGCAATCCTTGTACAAAATAGTTTTCCTGTCATGATGAAATAACTGCTATTTAGTCGTTAATCTGCCGGTCGTTCACCTGTCTCAAAAATGCAGGTGAACGACCAAATAGCAGGTTAGCGACAATTATCATACAAATGTGTAATTAATAATATAAAATAAATGATCTTATTCATTGCTTAATATTTTACTAATTTGATAAAAGTAGTCCTAAATTTATTAAACAATAATTTTAGCAGGGTTTTTCTAAAAAACATTGAATTGTTCATAGAGATACTTTATTATACTTATTAAAAGTTTGATTTAGTTGCAGTGCAAAAATGTTCATATGTGTGCTGTACGAATTTAAGTTACTAAATGATTAGGTATTTTGTGTTTTTATTGCTGAGAAATTACAGCCCGTACCCGTAGTCGTTAACCTGCTGACGTTACTTAGTAAGTTTGTACTAAAATGTCGTTAACCTGCACCTATTGTCCTTAACCTGGCGACATTGTCGTTCACCTGCCCCCCTCGTAATTTAGATTGCCCATATTTCCTAAAGTAATGAAAAAAATTGCTTCCCTCCACTAAATATGTAATAAAGAACCATTAATCTAGCTAGCAAGATATTTTTTTTCGCGAAAACACGAACTTTTTAAAAACACGCAAAAATGAAATCTTGCGGCCAATTTTTTGAGAACTGTCCATAAAGTGAAGGATTGGAGCTGCATAATGAGGACGCGTTATCAGCAGAAGCACGGAGCAGTGCTGACACTTGGCTCTACGTGACAAATGGTGCTACGTTTGTGCAGAGAAAGTATATTTCGGTTTACTAACGGGCTTTTAAGTTCAACGAATTTGTATCTGGGTGGCACTGAACGAACCGCTTTCCCGAATCGCTAAGCTCAACAGGTCAAACTTAACAAGTTTGCCTAAGGAACAAACTACAAAACCTAAAAAAAAAGCACCTGCCATACAAAAAACCGGCCAAGAGCGTGTCAGACACGCCCACAAATAGGGTTTCGTAGTCATCGTTTAAATATTAGTTTTTTCAGCATTACAAACTTAATTTTGTTGCTGGTTTGTTAGCAGCAGTATGATGACCAACCGCAAATAGAAAAACTCATTTTTTTTCTGAAACTTTTAAGGGTACAATATCCGTTATAGTTTTCATTGTAACTTCAGATTGTAAGGTATATTCCATATTTATTTTAAATTTTTAGCGTTTGTACTTTAGAGGTTACAGCTGGAACAAATTATGGGTCAAAAACGCCCTTTTTGAAAGCAAATATCTCGTGACAGAAACATTTTAGTGACTTTGTTTCAAAGAAACCTCACCTTAGTTTTGAAAGACCTATTCAACGATACCCTACTCAATATTACAGAAGAAAAAAATTTTTTTGCCCCCCTTTCACTTGTATGGGAGGGGGTCCAAAAAACATTTAATATAATTTTTTCTTAACATTTCTATATTTGGGTCAACACGATCTATCTTCTCACCAAATTTCATGTCGATAGCTCTAAAACTGACGAAGATATGAGGGCGCGGCATACAGACAGACAGACAGACAGACAGACAGACAGACAGACAGACAGACAGACAGACAGACAGACAGACTTGACGAAACTATAAGGGTTTCTAGTAGACTACGAAACCCTAAAAACGGTCTGTCCGAGCATTTTTCTAAGGAAGGACCAATTTTTTTCAGGTGGAGTGGAGGTAAAAAATAATTAAGTAAATAATGCATACACACTATACCTAACAAAGAAAAATGGCTCTTTTAAAACACAAACAAAGCATGATTGTTTTGTGTTTGTTCAAGGCACATAAAAAAGAAGATTTTACGATGGCTGTGGCTTTTATCCAATGAAATTTTCAGTCCGATCGTGCATTTGAATCTGAATCCAATATGGCTACGTGCCTGCGGCATTTGCATGGGGTACATCCCACGCGCTCCGAAAAAAGAACATGCTCAAGTTTTCGTGGTTATTATGACCAAAACTTTAGTGTAACTAGTGATGTGATCTTTCAGGCAGATAAAAAAGTTGTTGGTTATTTACTTACTGGTCTGATGTTACGGTTTGAAATTGAAATGTGTTATATTATAATAAACCTAACCTAAAAACGACATTCAACACGCATAATTATTAAAGAACAATATTCGTCTATGGTATTTCGAAGTTATTTGTTATAAATGTTGTATATGTTACCGGCCAAACCCGATTTTAGGATTAACTAGTTTTTCCTAGGCCAATGTAGTTTATCCTACATGCGATTGGATAAACCGGTATAGACTAGGCTAAACCGGTCCGTCCGATGGCCGATAGGAGAAACTAGTTAATCCTAGGCTGAACTACTTGAGCCTAAAATTAATGAATACGTTTCAGGATAAACTGGTTTGGCTTACATAAAAATGATTAAGGCTACAGTGACGGAGCTCTAGAGGGTAGAGGGTAACGTCAGACATTCTGGAGATATTGAATACCTAACCCTAGAGGGTGGGGTGTAGCATCGGACATCCTGAAGGCCCTACAGTGATGTGGCTCTAGATATAGCGTAAAGGGTATAATCGCACACCCTGGAGGCATCAAACACCTGTGAGGCTCGATTGCCCTGGAGGGTGCGGGGTAGCGTCGGACACCCTGAAGGCTCAGACCACCTTGTAGGCCCTGATGTGAGCACTTGCAACGTCGCTGTCGCCGATAGCTCTTACGAGCTGTCACATCACAGGTGTCGTTGGTCTGTGGGAGCCCAGCCCACGGCAGGTAGCGTCCGAGCTTTTAGGGTGTCCGATGCTACCCCGCATCCTCCAGGGTGTTCGAGCCTTACAGGTGTTTGATGCCTCCAGGGTGTACGTAGTGCCTCACTGTAGGGCGTCCAAGCCTTTAGGGTGTCCAATGCTAAAACCACCCTCTAGGGTGTTCGAGTCTCCAGGGTGTCCGATGTCTCCAGGATGTCCGACGTTACCCTTTACCCTCTAGAGCTACGTCACTGTAGCCTTAACCATTTTTAACTGAGCCAAACCAGTTTATCCTAAAGTGTACTTATTAATTTTAGGTTCAACTAGTTCAGCCTAGGATAAATTAGTTTCTCCTATCGGCCATCGGACGGACCGGTTTAGCCTAGTCTATACCGGTTTGTCCAACCGCATGTAGGATAAACTACTTTGGCCTAGGAAAAACTAGTTCATCCTAAAATCGGGTTTGGCCGGTAACATATATAAGTGGAAAAAAGTATTATGCGTACAAATAAAATCTTTTTAACAAAAAATATCACCGCCGAAAACTGAAAAGCCAAAAATAATAGGTATTGTTAGTATAGGTACTTACCTAAGACATATTTTTGGAAATATTACCTACAATATTGGAACTCAGTAATTCTGAGTCGGCGTCGATAAATTTTTCAAATTTAGTAATTAACACGCTTGATTGGCATGACACCGACTCAAAATTACTCAGTTCCAATATTGTAGGTAATATTTCCAAAAATATGTCTTAGGTAAGTACCTATACTAACAATACCTATTATTTTTGGCTTTTCAGTTTTCGGCGGTGATATTTTTTGTTAAAAAGATTTTATTTCATAATTTTTAGTGGGTACTTTTCAAGTTAATAAATCGCAAACTGACTGTTGGCGGCGCAACACGTTTCGTTGAACACAAAATCGTGTTGCAAAAGGATCTGGATGAATTTTATGACCGGCCGCCTACCAGACGTCAATCCTCCTTGGGAATGCTCTTGTGGTGGATTTACCGCCACCATACGGTTGGCCCTGGCTATTTGGGTCGGGTTTATCCCTCGGCCGCCTCTTACGACTCCCACGGGTAGAGAGGGGGTGGTGCTATTCTTCTCTGCCGGCACCACGCAGCCATTATGCTTCAAATGTGTCGCATAATATTATGAAGAGTTTATTGAATTGTCATGGATTTTTCTATCAGATCCTGACCTGATGACTATGGGACCACCTGGACAGTGCACCCTTTCAAACAAAAAAAGATTTTTTCAAATCGGTCCAAGCGTCTCTGAGTAATCGGTGAACATACATAAAAAAAAAAAAAAAAAAAAAAAGTTCGGGCTAAATTGAGAACCTCCTCCGTTTTTTTTCGTCGGTTAAAAACTTGACAAATATTGACTAGTTGGTTAACACCCGCCTTATCACCCACAGTAATTAAATTGGTGGAGAATTTCTAATCAATATTTTGATATTTTATTTTCATTCACCAGCCTGCTTGGAAAAATACACGACATGGAGAGAGTAAGTACCATATGATCGTACGTGTTCCTGACATGACAAACGCACTCACCGTGAAAAAAATGTTTTAAAAGTCTCACCTGTCATATTTTTATCTTGCCTTTCCCTATTTCGACCAAATGTGTCGTGTTACCAACGTGTCAAACAGAAACACCTCTTTTTCTAAAACCCTTTGTGTTCAGACGTATGAAAAAATAATTTGCGGAGACCCCACATTGCCCCACATTTCACTTCTGATGACACACTCGTTACCGTAATTCACGTTTTCTTTTACGTCGTTTTTATTCTTTTTCTTCAAGAAAATGAGAATTTTGCTTCTATCTCGTACGAAACATACTTAGCATCTTCATAGGTACATATTTTTATATAAAGGGCCTATTTCTAATTTGGTATCTTGATCTTGGGCTTGCCATATATACCGGGATCGTTTGCCAGCAAGACGTAATATGCGTCCTTATTGAACGATCATTATGTGGTAAATAGTGTTTGTCTATTAAGTAGGTCATCGGGCGACCTGTTGCTCGATCTTGCCCTCCCCCTCCCCTTCTCCCGCGCCCCGCCCCTTTGTCCCCTCACGCTGGTTTACTCCTCATTACTTGGTCCATATGCTTGCATCATTTAATTTAAATCATTTCCGATTAACCTCCATACGGCTCGCCATCTGATGCAACAGGCTTTATTGAACTTATGAAGGTAAATTAATTCGATTCGCGATATGCAAGAGGACATCAGACAACCTCTATAAATAAAGTGGAGCGCAACCCTGGGGATGATAAATTGAATTTCTCGTGTATCCTGTACATCGCTTCACTAGCCCTAATTGCTTCCCATTAGGGATATGAGGCAATTATACGAGCTGTCCAGTTGGAGGAGTATTCACTAAAGAATACTAGCGTTAAGGAAATGACAATACCCACTGCTATGCCGAAATCATATTTTTCCGCATCATATGGTTTTCGAAGAGGAGTGGTAGAGGACACATAATTTCTTTAAGTGTGAACGGGATACCTATAATACTTTGCTGACATAGTAGGAACATACTTTTTAATACATCGACTCAGAGAGTCAAGTTCAGTGTGCATCTAAAGGTACTATCAACTCACAGTAATTAATAAGATTAGCAGATTTCGATTTAGTAGACAGTAAGTAGCAAAGTTTATTTCAGTTAGAGTGCTGAAAGTTTGCTCTTAGAAGACTAAATAACAAGTTTGATAGACACCGAATATTGAAACGTACTTTATCCAAATAAAGTAATATCGTACTGTAAATAAACCAAACTAAGTTTTCTTAGGCAAAGGGAGATTTCTTAATTAACAGTGAAATACGTCCGAACACGCCTTTTCACATAAAACCACTTTTATTACAGTAGGCTCTTCATTGTATGAGGCCAAGTATCTTGTTAAGGATTTATTTCTTACATTTTCATTGGGTAAAGTATTTCTTGGTTTTTGTAAACATTACGAGAAATACTGTGTTATTTTTCATAATCGTAACGAAGTAAATTACTCAAACTTTTGGTAAATCTTTTGCAAATTGAGGATTATTCCTAATATTATCAAAAACAGCTAAATCGAGATAGCCAAATTGAAAAGGCTCTAACCCAAATCTTCAACTCGTTTTATATGAAAAATATTGTGCTTTACAAAAAGGGTATATTGGATGAATGAATCTTCTCATCCCACAGCGCTTGAGAGCTAATACCGGTACCCACTGAGCCGCGACGCCTTTGTTTATCGACGCCATTACTAAAATTAAACCCCCAACTCACCCAGTCAAATGGGAAATTAGGTGAATCGTTTTCCTAGCGTAAAAATTCTAAACCTCACCTCAAAAGGTGTTCCTAGGTTTCAAGTGTGCTTGCAATCATTTCACACTTTGCATGTTAAGTTCTTTGATGTTTCCGCCGCGTCTCACACTTTACTTGCTAGGCTGGTACTCTTGTACCTAACTATAACTAAACTACAGAGCCTCAATGGCTTTGTTTAAGGCCACTATTACTTGAATTAAGCTTTTAGGTCAATTAGGAGATTATCGGGAGTATAGATTGCTTAACAAACTCTAATTTTCATTGTAAAGGCGGTTTTTTAATGACTTGGCAATTGGCATTGGGACACATTTTGGGTACCTGTGGGAGCTTGACCTCACCTTTAATTATTCAATGGTTATTTTCTATTTTCTGGTTTAGAACTGATTTGCAACTCGACCTTTCATAAAAGATAATATTAGTTAGGTAACCGACAAAAGCTTATCTAATCATTATCAAAAATGTACAAAAGCATCATTTAAATGGGAATGAAGTTAACAATTTTTCTTGCGAGACGTTAAGTTTCGAAAGATGAAATTTTGAACAGGTAACCCTGCATTTTTTATCTGAGGAAAACAGTGTAGGTAAGTCGTTATAAAGGTCATTTTCTAATATGAGTGCGTAACGTACTATGCAATGAATGTCAATAAAGCCTCAAATCGCAGTGACATACTAGCTCTTGACTATAGACGCGATCATTGCTCGGCGGCAGGAGCTGATTTGCAATTCCCCTTCGTAGGAAACACGTTAATATCCTCCGAGCCCGAATTTCCCCGATAACGTTATTTGACTTGATGGCCTTTGTTGCGGCAATCCTCCAAGTTAATCGAGAATCCAGAATGATTGTTCTACGAACCGTATCAAACATAAACAATGCATTTTGTGAGTATTATATAAGAAAATACATAGTAGATGTGTACCTAGCACAGTAACGCTTTTCTATCAGTGGCAGGTAAGTGACCTAAAAAGTGTCTAAGGGATAAAACCCAATCACATAATGGGTAGCAACGTTCCCTGTGAATACATTGTCTTGCACTGCGCTCGCCAATCTGCTTGCCAAGCGTGGTGATTATGGCAAATACTTCGAAATGGGAGGCCTACAGCAGTGATTTTTTGTGGTAGCATTGGTTACTAGCATTCCCAAAAAGGGTTGACGTCAGGCAGGCAGCCGATCATAAAACATAGCCAAATTCTTTGCAACATATGTAATTTTGCGCTCTAACAAAACATTTTGCGCTCTAACAAAACATGTTGCGCCGACCCCAACTGATAGGGAAAATGCCAAGAAGATGATGATTGGTTACTAGCACAGGATCACCGTATAATTCAAGAAAGGGGTGACCCTTTCTGTAAAATAAAAACCCTTTCATAAAGTAATGAACTAAGAAATCAACTTTGTATTTAATTTGAAGCCGGTAAGAGCCCGGAATCTACGGATTATTCAAGTCATAGACCGCTGGAATACCTTGAAAGTTGGCTTGTTTCAGTATTATTTTTCCCAGGACGAAGTTCTAAAAAGCACTCTCGAATTACCAACTCGCAAAATATAAAACCAAAGTAAAAGTTAAGCCTCATTGTTATAGAAGTTTATCTGTTTTGTTGTCCGCTAAATGAAACCGTTGTTTTAAAAGTCAAAACCCGGAAAGTTAAACACGGTCCCAAACAAATTCACAAACAAAACTTTTATTTTGAAAATGTGTTAATATCAAAATTAAGAGAAAATGTAATGGCCCTGCGTAAACTTCCCGTTATTCACACATTAACCATTAACGGTCTAGAACATGCGAGGAACAGGCGGTTCAAAATCTCTAACACTAAGTAAGGTCCATAGGGTTGTTTGTAAGCGTGCCACAAAACAAAAAGATGACTAAACAACGTGTAAACCCGCCAAGTTTGAGTGAATAAAATTATGAGTCTGCCCGCGACCATGACTGATGAAACTCAGTCGAAACGTCAGGTACCCAGATAAATCGCTTATTTACCTATAAACAATCACGATAAGACTCGTTAAGTAACTAGTATGTGTGAAAGTAATCGCGAGTGCTTAAAAAGTTATAGTAAAATTATGTTTGTAATTGTAATAAAACTTGGCTTTAATTAAGATTTCAACTCATTTTAGGAATTAGAACTTGGCCTCAATTTTACATTTATGTTTTTGGTGGGATTGATTTTACTATACTTGTACCTATTTAATAGTGGAAAACGTATTACGACTTTAAAACACACTACCCGTGTGCAGCAAATTTTATTATCTCGCTACACAGAAAGTATCACGTGCGACTGCGACGTCTAGAATTTCAATATTCGAGATCACAAGTAAGGTATTATGTAGAGTCATGTTGTATTTTAATATTCAAGTATATTGTATTTTCAACGTACTTATTCAATATTCTGTGTTACGATTTTTCCGAAACCGTATGGAATCTTGTTTTATTTTCAAAATCAGCATGTGATGTGATTTGTAGCAACTTGCTACGAAAAATGCTACGAACAGTGGTAGTCGTAGTCGAACAAACAAATCAGGCAAGTATCTGGGGGCACGGCAGTTTGATACTCTTATAGTTTGATGTTTGACAAACCCTGGCTATGTAACAAGTGACAATCGCGAAAATTCTAAGTAGGGTCGAGTGACCCTTCTGCAAACCCACTATTCTGTGACGCCATGGTGATTAGTGGATTTCTCGGGCGGCGGCTGGTGGCGGGGCATTCGCAAGGAGAGGGGACAAGTATCAGTACACACCGCAACTACTTACCCAGAGTTGACGGAGTTGTCAACCTCAGGCCAGGACAGGCGGCGCTTGCAGAACGCCATGGTGGGTTTTCCCAGTGGCGGGGTATACGTAGGGAGAGGGGAAGAGTATCAGTACACACTGCAACTACTTACCCAGAGTTGACGGAGTTGTCGACCTCAGGCCAGGACAGGCGGCGCTTGCAGAACGCCATGGTGGGTTTTTCCGGTGACGGCTGGTGGCGGGGCATACGCAGGGAGAGAGTATCAGTACACACTGCAACTACTTACCCAGAGTTGACGGAGTTGTCGACCTCAGGCCAGGACAGGCGGCGCTTGCAGAACGCCATGGTTGGTTTTTCTAGTGGTGGCTAGTGGCGGGGCATACGCAGGGAGAGAGGAATAGTATCAGTACACACTGCAACTACTTACCCGGAGTTGACGGAGTTGTCAACTTCAGGCCAGGACAGGCGGCGCTTGCAGAACGCCATAGTGGGCTTTTCTGGCGGCGGCTGGTAGCGGAGCATAAGTAGGGAGAGTGGACGAGTCGAGTATCAGTAGGTACACACTACTTTAGGAAGGGGGAAATCATCATAGATACCATGAGGCTCGGGCGTTATAGTAGTCACTACTTACCCAGAGTTGACAGAGTTGTCGACCTCTGGCCAGGACAGGCGGCGCTTGCAGAACGCCATGGTGGGTTTCTCCGGCGGCGGCTGGTGGCGGGGCATACGCATGGAGAGGGGACGAGTATCAGTACACACTGCTACTACTCACCCAGAGTTGACAGAGTTGTCGACCTCGGGCCAGGACAGGCGGCGCTTGCAGAACGCCATGGTGGGTTTCTCCGGCGGCGGTTGGTGGCGGGGCATGCGCAGGGAGCCGCCGCGGCGCGGGGGGGCGGCGGGGGCGAGGCAGTCCAGCGTGCGCCGGCGGGCGCTCAGCGCAGACGCACCCTCCGTCGGCACCACGCGGGGAAAACCTGCGCAAAACAGGAAATTAAGGCGTTCGTTCAATTAGGAAAGTTTTTAAAAGATCTATTGAGGATGGCGATCTCTCTGACCGATATTGACCATGGCGAACATTTGCGATCCCATTCAAGTCGGCACTGATGCACCCACATTATGCGTCAAGAGGCCTTAGATGGCTAAATTGTATCTCAATTTGATACAGAGTCATTTCCAACTTTCGCGACTCGTCATGTTAGTATGCAAAATAACGTTTATGAATAAATCCGAAAACTTTGCACCTGCAATCAGAAGTCCAATGGTTTCAAAGCGACCCTTTGGACATTGCTTATGTAGAAAACTCAGAAACACATCGAATCAATGGATGAATGAAAATTAAAATGAATGACTTGCTTCCAGCCACGAGGAGGAAGAAAAAACAAAATCTTATTTTAGCTTTTGATTGAATACTCTTTTGGTGCGTTATTTTCGCAGCTTTGAGGTGGAAATAGTATTCTGTTGCCGAGGTTTCCTACCCACATAAGCTTTCTCAATTAAGTATAAAAATAAATAAATAAAGTTTCCTAAAATGTTACACTCCCACTCTCCTGACTATAACAGTTTTTTTTTTATATACCTCTAAGTACTCCATAATAAACCTACGTACCAAAAATGTTTAAGTAATTAGGACCAAATTAAGTAATTCTCTAAGTGAGGCTTCCAAGGTATTTTAAGTTGTCGGCAAAAGTTTAAGTAGGTAGATGAGGTCAAGTATTTTGGATCCCAGGATCCTAATACTGTGAGTAATATAATATGTTCTATGGTTTATAGGTAAATTATATTAGGTTATCTACTTGTAACATAGTATTTACTATGCCATACATTTCATTACCTTCTTGCCCCCACCTTTTTTCATTTCACCTGTTGTTTCATGTCACCTCACGGCTTCCCACTTTCTTCAGTCATGCCAAAAACTGGTGGACACTAGTCACCCAGCACCCAACAATACTCGTAAGTAGTCGCTGAACAATAAAGTGCTAAGATTCCCGCTAATCGGTAATTTTCTCTGGAAACCTACTTATTTTGGACCCTTCTAAAAGGTTTTTAGGGTAAATGTAAATGAACCACAATCACCACCTCAATACCGTGGTTTCTCTATCCTGTCCCGAACCCACCCGACACTGCAGCCTCCAAGCGCCGCGGCCGCATACTTGTTTACTTTGGATATTAGGTATACCCTAGACCTAGACTATTATAGCGATAGTTATTGCCTATAACATGTTATCTAGAGTAAGCACTCATTGATCTAATTCTCAGAACAATATTGACAGAACGCTGCGAAGTTATTTTCTTGTATGAGTGTGGGAGTAAGAAGATAAACGATATCAAGGTTGATGCCGTGATTCTTATGAATAAATACCTACCTACAATCTTTTTTCACACATACATACATACATCAGGCTTATATCCCTTGCGGGATAGGCAGAGCGTAGATGTCTGTAAAAACGGTCATTTACGCCACGTCTGACAAAAGTTTGAGAGTCATTCAGAAGACTGTGTATCACCATAGTCACAGGTTGTCTGTACACTCAAATCCATTAGTCACTCTTTACAATATGGGTAGATGCTATTCAAAACAGGAACTACAAAGCAAATCCCCTTACAACTCTTAAAAAAAGTTTAATGCCAACTGAAAATAAACAACGTTTGAAACTAAGTTTACCGCATACCTAACATTCTAAAACCATGAAACCAAACCTAACTAGACAAAAGCTTGTTATTAGGTACCCTGTTAATTTACTAAATTAACTTAGTTTCCCGGCTTGTCGCCTTCGTATTGTAATTAATTGAAGCCTGTCGATATAGCAACGAAGAATACCTAAGTCGAGACTGATAATTTGTTAGTGTAAAACCAATTAAATAGACCTTAGAAGCTGATAAAATAAATACCTACACGTGCTATCAATCGAGAACAGAGATAGATACACGAGGACTCTATATCATGAAATCTTAACTTGTGATTCCAGAATATTAAATCAACATTTATCTTCATAAAGTTACATAAGTAAATTACCTAAGTCGAAAGACTACTATACCACGGTACAAGAGGTAGATCAATATTCTCGGAACGCTAATGAAAATCTCTGACACCAGGGTTCATCAGGTAGTTGAACGACTCAAAATGTTCCTGTTAGATAAGGCCCTAAAATATATTATTTAAGTTAGGGTATTAGTATTGATTGAGTGAGTACTTAAAGTAGGCATGTATGTAGCAGTAGTAAGAGTGCATTAAATTGCCAACAAACTGCACAGCAGTTTGGCGATTATTTCAATTATAAGAAATCAGTTAAAATATCTTGAATAAATACTACAGGTACTACTTCTTCGAGTGGGAAACCAAGACGCGTCCAATAAATATTTAAAATAAATTAACTCGATGAAGAAAAGAAAACGCTCAAGCGATCGCTGCCTCCCAGATTAGTATCAACAGTAGGTAGCTACATCAACATCACTGATGTCCGCAAAAAAAACTTCAGTAGTCACTTTCATCCGAGCTCAAAGACCTGATTGGAACGTAAATCAGTTGCAGAAGTATTCTTGCGAAAACTTTTTAAAAATAGGCTGAGTTTCTGAGTTTGCGACGACATTGCTCGAGGGACCACAAACACAACTAAAGTTGCCTAATTGTTCGCCTTGTAGAAACAGCTTTAAGACAAATTGGAAGTACGCAGTACCTGGCTCTATGAACTTCTTAGTTAAGAAAATGCGTCGTGTCTGTTAATTTTGAAGTAATTTCTTATTCATGGTTAGGTAATCGTAGGTATTCTAAAAGTTTATGATTATACATACTTACATACATATATTACGCATATATCCCTTGCGGGGTAGGCAGAGCGTAAACGACTGTAAAAAACCATCTTAGATCATTCTCTGATAAAAGTTTGAGAGTTATTCAGAATACTGTATATCGCCATAGCGACAGGTTATCAGCTTGTTGTCTAAAATTGCAATACACATCAACCCTCCAATCCCATAGTCGCTTCTTACGGCACCCTCGGAAAAGATATAGAGTGATACTAGTCTAAGCCTGTCCCACACGGCATCCTTAAGAATAAAAAACGGCCAAGAGCGTGTCAGACACGCTCACAAATAGAGTTTCGTAGTCAACGTTTAAATATATAAGGTCTTTCAGCGTTACAAAGTTAATTTTGTTGCTGGTTTGTTTGCAGCTGTATTGTTACCAACCGCAAATTGAAAAACTTTAATATTTCCTTAATCTTAAGTGTTACAGTATTCGTTATAGTTTTCATGGTAAGTTCATATTAAGAACTATATTCCATATTTTTTTCAAATTTTTAGCATATATACTTTAGAAGTTACAGCTGGAAAAAATTGTGGCTCAAAAACGCCTCTTTTAAAAGCAAATATCTCGAGACAGAAACATTTTAGAGGCTTTGTTTCAAAGAAACCTCCCCTTTGTTTTAAAAGACCTATTCAACGATACCCTACTCAATATTACAAGAGAAAAAAAAATTTTGCCCCCCTTTCACATGTATGGGAAGGGGGTCCAAAAAACAATTAAAATATTTTTTTCTCTTAATTTCTAAATTTGGGACAACACGATCTATCTTCACACCAAATTTGATGTCGATAGCTCTAAAACTGACGGAGTTATGTGGGCGCGGCATACAGACAGACAGACAGACTTGACGAAACTATAAGGGTTTCTAGTAGACTACGAAACCCTAAAAACATCTGTAATTGATGCAAATAATACTTACAAATAACTGCGTCTAATACATTAGATACGTACATTACCTACAGATGTCTCTTAAAGAGTAAAGACTAAAGGCATCTGTAATCAATGCAATAAAAGCCAACAAACTGGTCCAATCGAGCGATACTATCACTAAAAGAGCCCCGTTCAACTGTGCTGTGAGCCAACAGTCTGCTAATTGGTGATTATCTCGTCTGATCGCTCTACTCTCTCTGCTCGCTGTACGAGAAAACAGCTCCAATTTACTTGAACAGATTATTTCCAAGAACACTAGGAGTAATGACCGGAATGATGTTGATTTTATACTTCTAAACGCACTAATTAAATCTTAACTAATGAACTTAGAATAAACTAAATTAGAAATTTTGAACCTGTACTTACCATTCCTAAGTTAATAAAAAGTAGATACAGCATACATCATATCACATCAGCTCATAGCAATCCACTGCTGGACATAGGCCTCCCCCAAAGCACTCTACAAGGCATGATCTCCTGTTTTCGCCATAAAGTCACTACCAGACGCTCTCTTTAAGTCATCGGTGCATCAGCGGCCTATGCAATGTACAGGTGAAATTCGATGTACATTTCGTAGCCTGTTAGCCATTATTATCCTATTATTAAACCGGCTACGCAATGTACTTCAATTTCCCCTGTGGATTTGTAGCCTGTAGTTTGATCGGCACTGGCCTGAGGGCGTCCAACGCTACGCTTGCCGAACAGAAAAGTACAGCCTCAAAGTTTTCCCCGGTGGTTATCTTTCAGCGATCTATACACTTATAGCTACAGCAGTAATTCAGTAATTCAAACATTTATCACTAGAGTTTTCCCGAGGTTCGACGTTATGTCCATTAAGATTATTATCTAAATAGCCGTGCCCTGTGACAATGACAGACACTAATGAAACTTCGACCTGAAACTTGATGCTTCTGCCACCAAATAGAGAATTCACAGAAGGACAGCTCGCCACTATTTCCGACCATTTATACCTACACTTTAGGGTTGTGACCTTGTATTTCATACATCATGCCTTTATCCCTTGCGGGGTAGGCAGAGCGTCAACGACCGTAAAAGTACGGTCGTTATCGCCACGTCTGACACATATTTGAGGGCCGTTTTAGCTATTGTCGTCTATCGCTATAGTGACAGGTTGTCAGCCTGTCGCCTAAAATTGCAATACACAATGATACCCTCGAGTCCTTTAGTCGCTTCTTACGACACCCACAGGAAAGAAATGGGGTGATGCTATTCTAAGCCGGCATCACACGTAGGGATTGCAATCCCGCACCTGATTCAATCCCGCGGGATTCATTTGCGGGATTGGTCCAATCCCGCGCGGATCCCGCGGGATCCCGCATCTTTGTAATCATGTTAAAATTCTTATTTGGAAAACAGATTTTTCTTCAAAAATTGACTTTAATTCAATAGAAATTAACATGCCTGTCATGTGGAGCTAAAATAACTAAACAAAATTGAGATTAGTGTAATCAAATTACATTTATTACATTTCGTACTTAGAGCTGTGTTCAATATTAGCCTTTATTGTTACTACTGCTAATATTAATTTGTTCAACCCTCTCTCATACATGTGACAGGGGGCAAGAAATGTTTTTATTTGTCTGCAATATTGAGCAGGGTATCGTTGAATAGGTATTTTAAAACTACGGGAGAAAATGTTACTATCTCAAGATATTTGCTTTTGAAAGGGGCGTTTTTGAGTCACAAATGGTTCCAGCTGTAAGTACTAAAGCATAGCGGCTATAAATTTGAAAATATTAATAATATAGGTCTCAATATAAACTTATCATGAAAAATATACTCCTCATAAAAAATCGTGACACTTTTGTTTTCATAGACAAACAAAATATGATATCTATGAAATAAAAAGTTGAATGTAAAAAATTGATATTAGGATTTTGAAACGTCCTAATACAATTGAACTACATTAGACCTTTATTCTAAAATAAACATATGTCTCAGATAATGTGATTCCTACAAAACGTAAACTTGCTAAGTGTCTCGATTTTTTTGATGAGAAGTGTATAACGGATACTTTCTGTACCGATCAAGTTTAAAGAAAAATATAAAAGGTTTTCTATCTGTGGTTTAAACTTAATATTTAAACGACAAAACCTTATTTGTGGACGTATTTGGCACACCCTTAGCCAGTTTGTTTGAATAATATGAATGAATTCTAATATTGTATGGACTAAAACAGAATTAGGGGGAAAATTAGTCACTTTAGATCAAAACTTTCATTAGACTTCTCAAATCACAAAATTTTTAATTTACTACCAACAGCTGGGACTACCTATGGTGATAAGATAACTTCTTCTTTTCGTGTAGGACACCGAGTCGTTCATCGACACGACGAACCCTCGTGTCAGAGTTTTTTAACTCTAGCGTCTAGATAACTGATAAGTTATATAAGAATGCTTTAAATCAAAGAGTATTAATGGTTTTACGAGTATCACCCAGCCAGTGTCTCAAAGAACTACAAGTAAGAAATTCTCATTCAGCTTCTACGCTAATAGTTTAGAATGTTTTGATAGTTAATACATATTTTTAGGAAATGAACGTCGAGTTTTCCCCATTCGGAAGCGAAAGTTGACTTGTTTTTTGGTGCGAGTTTTTAATGTGCGGGATCCGCGGATCCGCGTTTTGAAGGTGCGGGATCCCGCAAGGTCAAAAATAGCGCGGGATCTCGCGGGATTGCGGATCCCGCATTGCGGGATTGCAATCCCTAATCACACGGCCATTTCAGAATTTTTCAGAATTTTTCAGAATTTTTGAAATACGGTACCGGGGTAATACATACTTAGGTACATTACTTAGATTATATTAATCTTATACTGTAACACACTATTTATAGCTCGCACCGCACGCTGTTGACACTCGCTACTAGCCGGTTCGAAACGGTTCGAGATCACGCGTAAACG
Organism: Phthorimaea operculella; assembly: GCA_024500475.1. NCBI lineage: Eukaryota > Metazoa > Arthropoda > Insecta > Lepidoptera > Gelechiidae > Phthorimaea > Phthorimaea operculella. Next base: position 2,254,945 of record JANFCV010000009.1, read on the forward strand.
ACGGCGCGACGTGTAGATGTGTGTGTAAGTGTAGCGACGTTTCCTTGTAGCCGTATCTCTGTATTGGGCGCCCGATAATACTTACATTATGCTTCTGCCCTCGTCAACGTCCATGACCTCCTAACTAACCGAATGATAAGTTTGCAAGCCAGTGGGTATGTTCAGATACAGTTTTAACTAGTTTGTCTTAGTGTTCAGCGTGTTCGGCTACTCAAGCCGTTAGCTACTCGAGAGTCACAAGGCACAAGACTATCTTAAGTAGTCTACTGATGTATATTTGACATCCCCTTTTGAGTGTTGGCAAGATTTACTAGACAAATCTACGCTATAACATATATAGGGTTACATTTAATTAAGTACAAATCTCTTAAGGGTGTAGTCTACTCACAAAACTGAACAACTTTTGTTAGAAACTTTTCTTCGAAATATGATAAAGAATTGGACCTCCCATACAAAAATGTTGAAAACATGTGTCACTTAGTATGGGAGGTTAATTTTTTTTTTCATATTTCAAACAAAAGCTGTCCAGTTTTGTGAGTAGATTATACCCTCAAGATCAAGACATTTGTACTTAATTAAACATAACCGTATATGTAGTAGTAGTAGGGCTATTATCGCGCTAATATTACCGATAGTACAGGGCTACTATCGCGCTAATATTACCGACAGTCGGTCCTCTGAACTCGACTGTCGAAGATCTCCTGAGAATATGCATGAGGAGGAGCGAAACACGTGTAGTGTAAAACGGTGGTTGTGGTGTCGGTGAGGTGCATCGCTTGTACATTTGCATTAATTTGCGGTCGTACGTGTGGTTCACTCATCAGCATAACTTGCCATCATATGTGTGAGTGAAACAAGCTAAACATATTTCTATCACTTTCATCAAGATGGACTTCCGCAAAGTAACGTGTTATTTTTAGTTAATGTGCTGTTACATTATATTTCGTCGCTCTGTTCTTCAGATATAATTCTAGTTAACCATGTAGTTTCTTCAAGCTACTGGCATTCATCGCACTTTTAGAGAAAATCGATTAAATCGATCGATTTCACTCTTTTTTTTTCTATGGCCACCCTTTCCTGTCGCCTGACAGATGGCCAAGTTCTCATTCTTTAACTTGCGCGGCAGGATTCGCACGTTTTTTTACAAAAAACGTAAAATAATTGATAACTTCAGTGTATAATGATGGGAAAACTAATTATTTCCCTACTTAAATTCAGTGATACACCGGGTGAGTAATCTTATGGTTTTTTTGTGTCTTGATGTGATTGATTGACTGAGGTGTTTTTCACCTGATGCACCATTTTTTCCTTGACGGTGGGTCTACGACTCAATCCGCTGGAAAACCACACAATTTTTCCTAGATGGTCTCAAACCACTGGAAAGCCTGGAGGTTGACCGCGAGTCATCACGATGGCATTTTTGCATAGCAAAACATACGGTTCAAACTGGATCTATGTTATAAGTGTGCAATATATTCGCATAGGGCTTGCCCAAGCGATATATAACGTCTGGAGGTTATGCCGCGAGCTAACACGAAGACAAATGTTATATAATATAAATGGTTGCTGTCAATCTTTATTTCGTTGGTAATTGACCCCGGTCTTCCACGAAATACATCTTAGCCTAAACGATGCCCAAAAGTCATCAGTAACGTCTTGAGTTTATACCTTGACAAAATTTTATAAGAATATCTTATAAGTACCCGCTACCGATTTAAATAAGCAAACAATTATTGGACACAACAGTACATAGCTCGACATAGACCTCTCTTTGTCTTATGATCTGTTTTTCACACGATCTTGTCATACCCAATGTATTCCTAAAAGTATATATAAAATTTCTACTTAGAAATAGATATGTTAACTATTAGTTGGTCGTTACTCGAACCACTAGGCTATGTCACCCACATAAGCTGGCTAGCAGAAAAACAACCTGCTGATTTGTGTCAAGTTATTACGCAAGAGCGTCATAATTTTCACCTATGCGATTCAATTTATTCGCATAATGTTTCTGATAAGGAATAAATTTATTTTTCCTCTTATATACGGTACGCGCCGCTTTTTCCTGCGAAAAAGATGTAACTCGAAGGCAACGTCTCGAGATAATGATGTACCTACTAAAACATGGCTAAGATTCTACATATCACATCACCATGGAATATTTCACTAATTACATAAATTTTGTATATTACACAAAAACGTATCTATTTGTGAATAACACTATTGAAGTCATTGCTGATACTAGCTACTAATTGCAACATTGTGCGCAATTTTTTATGCCATGGGAATACCCTAGCTTAAAATATACCCATGAAAAATACAAGTAAATAATAATGTCAAATGCATAATATTACACGGGAAAACCGCAACATAAGTTACATTCTGTAAAAAGAACGCACCAATATAAGATTTACAAAAATATTTTTTAAATCTACCTTCTTTTCGATTCACGTTTTATCGAACCATGGTGTAATTGAGTAGTGAAATGTTAATTAAATTTCACGTACCTATTTGCCTACAGGTGAATTAGAAAAATATATTGGTATGCAAATACCGTATTAAATACAACCAAACCAACGCATTGTGCTTACTTAACATATGGAAAAAGGTTTCTTTATTGTACAAACATAAATGTTTGTATCCTGTGTTTGTACCCTGTATTAGGTATGTAGGTATGTAGGTTCAAACATAAATGTTTGTACCCTGTATTTATCCTACTTTTGATATCCTGTATTTATTATACTTTTGATAAACCAATTAACTGGTTGTATTCTATGCAAGTTTCCCGTTATTCAGCAAGATTTTAGGACGTAAGTTCTTTATAGAAAGAAAAGATTCAAAACAAGATTTTGTTTACTTCTTTCTAGTAGATATATAATATTATAATACTAGCTGGTGCCCGCGAACTTCGTTTCGCCAAGGGAAGTTTATTAGCCGACAGAAGCGGCACATCATGCAAAACAACTTTTTCAATACAGAAATTTTCGTATCTCTAAAAGTTTTGCCGAGCTCTAGGTATGTGTGCCGTCCGAAAGGCAGACAGACAGGCCCTCCAGTGCTGATTAAGGTTCTCTCTAATCATAAAATATGATCAAGATGTTTATCTTCCACCATAAAAAATATCGCAAACTTTTTGCGTGCTTCATGCACATTTAGGTTTACCACACAGACTTCTTCATCTTCCTTGCACCTTCTTATTATGGGTGGTGTTTGTTCTTCTTATTTTTAGGCGCCATAAGGTTGTTTCTGGGGTTGTCGGGTCAGGTAGGTCTTCTTTTTTCGTGAGGTCAGTCATACACACTAACAGATTACATTTTCAAATGTAGGGAGTGTGATGTTGATATTGATATTGATTGTTAGCTGGTCCCCGCGAACTTCGTGTCGTTTCGTTTCTTATACCTACATTGAAAAACAAAAAAATATCCACACCAGCGTCTTAAAAATTGTATTCATCACGCTAATTATGTATTACTTGTTGGAGCCATATTTCAAAATGCATCTACCATTGCCAGCAGATGCCAGCAGAAGCGTTCCGTCAGGCTGAACAACTTTTGCTTTGGAGCCATTTCAATATCTATTTTAGTTTAGCTGAGCTTCTAGTGGTGTTACTGGTGGTCTACATCAGCTACTCCAAACTTTCGATGTCTTTCCGCCAGCAGAAGCGTCCCATCAAGCTAAATAACTTTTGCTTTGGAGTCATATCTGTATCTCCTATAGTTTACCTGTACTCCTGTTGGGGGTTTACATCAGAGGTGCTCCAAACTTTTGATGTCTTTTCGCCAGCAGAAGCGTTCTATCAAGCTAAACAACTTTTGCTTTGGAGTCATATCTCTATCTCTTATAGTTTACCTGGGCTCTTGTAGGTGCAACTGGTGGTCTACATCAGGTACTCCAAACCTTCGATGTCTATTCGCCAGCAGAAGCGTCCCATCAAGCTGAACAATTTTTGTCATGGAGTCATATCTGTATCTCCTATAGTTTACCTGGGCTGCTTTTGGTGCACCTGGTGGTCTACATCAGGTACTCCAAACCTTCGATGTCTTTTTGCCAGCAGAAGCGTCCTATTAAGTTGAACAATTTTTGCTTTGGAGTCATATCTCTATCTCCTATAGGTTACCTGGGCTCCTGTTGGTGCGCCTGGTGGTCTACATCAGGTACTCCAAACCTTGGATGTCTATTCGCCAGCAGAAGCGTCCTATCGAGCCGAACAACTTTTGCTTTGGAGTCATATCTCTATCTCCTATAGTTTACCTGGGCTCCTGTTGGTGCACCTAGTGGTCTACATCAGGTACTCCAAACCTTGGATGTCTATTCGCCAGCAGAAGCGTCCTATCAAGCCGAACAACTTTTGCTTTGGAGTCATATCTCTATCTCCTATAGTTTACCTGGGCTCCTGTTGGTGCACCTGGTGGTCTACATCAGGTACTCCAAACCTTGGCTGTCTATTCGCCAGCAGAAGCGTCCTATCAAGCCGAACAACTTTTGCATTGGAGTCATATATCTATATCCTATAGTTTAGCCGGGCTCCTAATGGTGCTTCTGGTGGTCTACATCTGGTACTCCACATCCTAGAGTGGTAAAATGTATCCTAGATGTTGACCCGACTAATAAGGTATTACGACACAAAATTTGGTTAAAATCCGTCCAGTGGTTTATCCGTGAAAGATGGACAAACAAACAGACAAACAGACAGACAAACAGACAGACAAACAGACAGACAAACAGACAAAAAATTTTTTATCGATTGTTCTGAGATCTGTATCCTGAGCACAATTGAAAGTAAAAATCCTTTTTTTAAACTATCCCATGTACAGAATTGGTTTAGTTTCTGTTTTATTATATGTATAGATCATATAATGATAGACACCTGCTTGCCAAAGCTTACTTCAATACGCTTATGGTCTGATCTTAAAAAATCTTTTACAGTTTTTGATTTTAATTAAATAAAACAAAGGATAGAATAATCAGTTAGTCGATTTGACAATACCTAACTTACACAACCATTGGTTGCCCATCCCACCTCCCATAAAAAGGGGGGGGGAAGAGGGTGTACTGCCTGCAGGAATACATCTATGTATGTAGGTCTATACAGGCCAGATTCGTGCAAATATTGCGATTGGTCTATGAAAGTCCATCATTCAGAAAACTATCCTATTATTGAAAAATACGAGTATTTTCCTACTCGCTATGTTATTATATTATTATTAAGTAAAATTAATATAAATTAATTATTACTTACAATGCGATACTTTGATTATTCCAATTCATTTCATAAATTACCACATTACGACAAGAAATATAAAACATTATATTTTGAACACTAATAAATAAACCTGTTTTGGGATTCACACTTATTTACCCAAACACATACATTTAACCAAAGCACATACATTAAGTATTCAACTATTCCTTATTAGGAATTGAATATTATGATTTTTTATTTGTAAAAATATGTAACCTCTTTCCTAAGGTTATTTACTTTCAATTCAATTGGAATGTTATGTTACGAACACGTATTGCGAGGATAAAATTACCAAAATGTTTTGGTAGTGGGATAACATATATATATTCTTCAGACAGAATAACTTAAATGACTTATGTCATATTGGTAATTTCATGAATCTTTGCTACCCTGTCGGTATAAATGAAGAGTTAATACAAGTAACGTTTATATTTTTCTATACTAAACAATAGAAGATAATAAAATTATCGTAATTGGTGAACTATTTACTGCTTTTTTGATCAAACCTATTTAAATATTAGGTGGGGTCAAAAATGTTATATCTTATTCATAACTCGTTCGTAACGTATTTTACAAATACTATTGAATTATCTCAGTACCTAACAAGGTTGCTGTTAGATTTTATATGTGTAAAAAAGTTGTTAATTATTTACAGTATTGTAAGGAATTCTCAATTAATTCGTTCTACGTAGATCCATACATAATGCACCACAGTAGACAAAGCGTTTTATTATAAATATTGTATTTCGTTCCAATTTCAATGAAATTACTTACAAAATCAATAATCTACCTAACCAAATGTTTCATTTTACTTAACTTCGTGTAAAAAATGAAAACAAGTAAATCTTTTTTCGCAATGTTTGATAACATTGTTTCAAAATAATTAGGTAGTCCTGAAAATAGTTAAATCTTGTACTTCCGCTTTTCAACCAAGTACAAGTTGTTAAGTAATAAATAAATTTGGTCCTATTCTAGTAGACATTGTTTAAATATTTAACAAGGCAATCAAATAATTTAATTTTATTTTGTCATGATTAGAAATACATGCAGTAACCTTATCGAAACATTATGTTTCGCCACAAGACTATCCTTACAATTTACTAAAATTTAAAATTACCATAAACATTACATTAAAATAGAATGTGAAAAACTTAGTTCAATATTATTATTATGACATACACAAAAATAATATTGAGTTTCAGAATCAATATTGTTGGGAAGAAAATCTGTCTTCCCTCGTTCGCAGGTACACAAAACTTTAAAATAATAAAATTGTCTGTTTAACATTCTGAGTATTTTGAATTGCTTTTTATTAATAAAAGCAAGGAGAAAAATACATCGTAAATAAAATTAAATTTATTTATTGATTATTATAATAATAAAATTAAGTGTAACCACATAAACTTAATTTTTTTTTACCGTTTAATTATTAAAAAATAATTAAATCAAGTGTAAACACATAAACGTAATTATATTACCGTTTTATCCATAGTGTTGTTATTATTTGAAAGCAGACACTGATTCTTTAGGACATTAATCCTGGATGTCTGACTTTTGACTGTTTTATTATTTTATAACCAAAATCCTGCATCATTAATTCATTTTTTATAAAGTTCCTTGGGAAAAAATAGCTTCAATAATTTAATTGCTTATTCAAAGACTATTTATTTAATCCATGTACATGGATTACAATGTGATAATTATAATTCCTGTTTAAATAATACATTTGGAAAATTTCGATGCTGTGTGAGTACACACGAAGTAAGCACAGTTAATTAACTTCCTATAAAAAATTAATAATTTACTCCTAAATTAACTATTTTATAGCGATTGTTTCCAAGATAACGGGAACCATATCAATAATCAAATCTATGATCAAAAATATTTGTGTAGTTCAAAAATTATCCTACACGTATACGAGTTTACAGGTACACTATAATGTACCATTCAAACCAAACTTGGTGTAGTTTAGCCTGAAAAAGCTTTTGAAGCAAAACATTTTTCAGGTGTGTTTGTAATCTTTGATAACTTTATATTTAGTTCAGTCAACATCATCATCATCACTGCTGGCTCACAGCGCTCGATGATAATGTGAAGATTATGGTTTATTTTTAATTACCAGAAATAAAAAGAAAACTATGTTTTCACCACGTTTTTATTTCAACGCCTTAGAAATTGCTTGCAAAAGTATAACGCTCGTATAGTTTTGGACATAAGTACAAAAACAACGATAATCAGAACTTTTATCTTAATCGGGGTTTGTGATGAACCTATTTTAAGTAGTTAACTTACAAATATGTTTAGAATAAAATAATTTAAAGTGAATGTACCTAATCCCTACACATAATCTAACTTATGTTTAAGGGCTGTCTGTACAACTGACTAATCTTTTCTATTATAATGTGTTGTGAAATACAACACAATATCTCTGAACATCTACATGGTTAACTAGAATTATATCTGAAGAACAGAGCGACGAAATATAATATATGATCAAACGAACTTACCAAGTGAAGTTCGATCGATATTATATGAGTCGCTCTGTTCGAAGATATAAGGTCCCTCCACCCAAACCCAGTTGTATAATAGAAAAGATTAGATCTACTGCTATCTCTAAAGAATGAGTACTTGGCCATCTGTCAGGCGACAGGAAAGGGTGGCCATAGACAAAAAAAAAAAAAAAAGAGTGAAATCGATCGATTTAATCGATTTTCTCTAAAAGTGCGATGAATGCCAGTAGCTTGAAGAAACTACATGGTTAACTAGAATTATATCTTCGAACAGAGCGACTCATATAATATCGATCGAACTTCACTTGGTAAGTTCGTTTGATCATATATTATAGATGCTGGATGGAAGAGTGGCGTCTCATCCACTACAAGAGACCCGTAGTGTGGATCACCACACGTTACATACCTCGCATGGTGGCGGTGGAGGGTTGCGGCGGTGGCTGCTGCGACTCCTCGGCGGAGCGGTGGCGCGCGGGCGGCACGCGGCGCGGCGACAGGTCTTATCAACTACAAAAGACCCGTTGTGTGGATTATTACATACCTCGCATGGTGGCGGTAGATGGTTGCGGAGGCGGCTGCTGCGACTCCTCAGCGGAGCGGTGGCGCGCGGGCGGCACGCGGCGCGGCGACAGGTCTTATCAACTACAAAAGACCCGTTGTGTGGATTACTACACGTTACATACCTCGCATGGTGGCGGTAGATGATTGCGGCGGCGGCTGCTGCGACTCCTCGGCGGAGCGGTGGCGCGCGGGCGGCACGCGGCGCGGCGACAGGTCTTATCAACTACAAGAGACTCGTAGTGTGGATCACTATACGTTACGTACCTCGCATGGTGGCGGTGGAGGGTTGCGGCGGCGGCTGCTGCGACTCCTCGGCGGAGCGGTGGCGCGCGGGCGGCACGCGGCGCGGCGACAGCGCCAGCCCTGCCACGCTGGTCACATACTGCCCTATACATGTTACATACCTCGCATGGTGGCGGTGGAGGGCTGCGGCGGCGGCTGCTGCGACTCCTCGGCGGAGCGGTGGCGCGCGGGCGGCACGCGGCGCGGCGACAGCGCCAGCCCTGCCACGCTGGTCACATACTGCCCTATACATGTTACATACCTCGCATGGTGGCGGTGGAGGGCTGCGGCGGCGGCTGCTGCGACTCCTCGACGGAGCGGTGGCGCGTGGGCGGCACGCGGCGCGGCGACAGCGCCAGCCCTGCCACGCTGGTCACATACTGCCCTATACATGTTACATACCTCGCATGGTGGCGGTGGAGGGCTGCGGCGGCGGCTGCTGCGACTCCTCAGCGGAGCGGTGGCGCGCGGGCGGCACGCGGCGCGGCGATAGAGCCAGCCCCGCCACGCTGTCAGCCACGCTGGTCACGTACTGGCCGATCGACGACAGGAAACTCATCTTCACAGCACTACACAAACACTACAGCACAATGATACAACACTGATTCACATTGACTTACTTTACGACTAAACACGCACTGCTATAAGAATAAATCTCAAAATTTGATACGTTTGATATACTTTTTATATAAATAGACACCGATATGACGAAAATTTCTCTAATTAGTTTTGTATTTTCACGTAAGCTACATTTTTATTAAATTGAATAAAGATATTCAGAGTAACCAACGCCCTTGAGCTGATTCTACCCGCAGAAAAGTTCATCGATAGCATAGCACTGATTGTGTTGTCCCTTGCGACTCAAAGTACCTGGAACAAAAGAAAACTCGTAAGAATTCTTCCGAGAGAAAATCGAAAATACCTCAGCTAGCTGGCGAAAAATATATAAGTATTCATTAAAGCGGAATCTGCGTTTTACGACGGCTAGTCTCGCGTTGAAAAGACAGCATAAAGACAAGAATGCAGGCTATTAAAAAAACAGGAATAGGAGCTGGAATGACCGCAATATTTCTCTTAATAACTTTGCCGGTATAAGCAATTTTATGTTCGCAATGACGCAGAATATGGAATTGCAAAAAAATAGATAAATTTTACAAAATAAGGTAGGTCATATTTTATTACTATTGTACATTTTATTTCTTGTGGCACATTAATTTTGGGCCTTGTATCTTGTATAAAAAGAAGCGTCACAGAAACCTTAAGCGAATGCTAAAAAAACATTCCATGGGACTGTTTAGCCTTTATAGGTATATAATATCTTTCCGTAAGTATCCATCAGGTTTAAATACTACCCATACTTACTTTATGCCCAAGTGTATGTTTTCCGTACTATTTTACTCATATTATGTTGTGTGGTTGTTCACAAAGATCCGCTGTCATGAATATGTATTTCGGCTCTCAAAGCTGTTATTATAAGACGCGAAGTTAATTAAAGCTACAAGCTAGCAATTAAGGTGACGTCGGTGTAAACAAAGGGGCGTGTGTGAGTACGGTCCGTGCCTTAAATCTATTAAGGGTAAGCTTGCGGCCCGTAAGCTCCTGCAGCCACAACATTGCAATTGGCCCTCCACCTACGCAATGAGACGACCTTTGGGTAATTTAGTTGGACAAATAGGTTAAGGGACTAGAAAACAGATTAAAAGGTTATGAAAATATAATAATAATAATGTTTTCATAACCAAATCCCCGATCCTCCCCTTCCTTGAGGGTCTCGAGGCGGGAGATCGGGTCATAACTAGCCTAAAAAGCCGAGATATAAGGAACTTACATAATAACCAAATACTTTTATAAATAAATGTATGTAGGTAGGTACTTTTTATTGGGATTTTTATAATGAAACTACTACGGCTGTCACCATAGAGTATCATCCCGTAGTTCTTCCATCTGAGCTACTGAGCTACTAGATTCATGTCAGACACTCATTGCCGATCTAAAATTTACGATGCTCGCTTCGTAACGACGGAGAACTATATTTTTAATTTGTTTTTAATATACTTATCAGATAAATATGCCATTTTACTCATAATTTTATGTCAGTAAGATGCAAAGTAAAATAAGTTCGAAAACGCTTTAAAAAAACGATCAAAACCTTGTTAGACTCGCCCACGCGTAGGGTTTCGTAGTCAATGTAATATTGCTAACAAAAATCAAAAATATCAAGTTTTTCAGTTATAAAAATTTAATTTTGATGCTGGTTTCTTAGCAGCTGTATGGTGACCAACAGAAAATCAAATACTTTCATTTTTCTTCAAACTTAAGTGATACAGTATCCGTTATAGATTTCATTGTAAATTCAAATTGAGATGAGATTATGGTTTAGCTCCTAAAGTTTAGGAGTTACAGTAACAACAATTTATGGCTCAAAAACGCCTACTTCAAAAGCAAATATCTCGAGACAAAAACTTTCAAACGACTTTGTTTCGAAAAAACCTTTCCTTAGTTTTAGAAGATCTATTCAATGATACCCTACACAATATAGCAGATCAAAAATACTTGGACGTGTTAGATTTTTTCTACGCATTTATGCTGTAGAAATACATCCACAACAATTTATGGCTCAAAAATGCCCACTTTAAAAGCAATTATCTCGATACAAAAACTTTCAAACGACTTTGTTTCTATGAAACCTTTCCTTAGTTTTAAAAGATCTATTCAATGATACCTTATATTGTATTGGGAGTATTTCATATGTCCAAAATACATTTGTTTTAATTATTTTAAGTTTGGGATAATAGAATATATCTACATACCAAAAATGTAGATCGGTCGAAAACTGACAAATATAAGAGAGCGGGGCACACGAGAATTGAAGAAACGATAAGGGTTTGATGTAGACCACGAAACCCTAAAAGGCGTGTTGATTGATAATTATGATGAAGATAGAAGTAAACAAAGACCACTGAGTGTATGTGTACGGTCAACACCCTAAATCAATTATCTGGTGAATTGATGTAGCGGGTAATCCTCTGCTGCTCACATATTGGAATTGGCCTCCGACCCACTAAGGGCGGGTCTTTGATTACGCGTTTTGGGTGGTAATTATGCTACAAATATTTTTAATCAGTCCGCCTTAGATAAATGATTGCCTCTCCGCGCTTGGTAGATCAGGGTGCATTTAAATGATTGGGTAACTGTCAGATGTATGAAGACATGCCGATTCCGGCATATTATTGATTACTTCATAAGGGGTCCAGATTATAACATCGAAGGTCGTTACATGGAATGTCGCAACATCGACAACGCTGCATCGAAAGGTTGCCACATCGAATGGTCGCTACATCGAATGGTCGCCACATCGAAAGGTTGCCACATCGAAAGGCGGCCACATCGAATGGTCGCCACATCGAAAGGCCGCCGCATCGAATGGTCGCCACGTCGAAAAGTCGCTACATCGAAAGGCCGCCACATCGAATGTGCATTACATTGAAGGTCGTCGCCATGTCGAATGTTTCTGCATCGTATAATGCTGTATTGAATGTTCCCTCTTCAGGTAAATGGTTCATCGGGTCATAAGGATTTATCTGGTCATAAAGGTCCATCGGGTCGTAAGGGTTCATCGGGTTGTAACTTTGACTTTGATACCTAGTGACTTTGATAGTAACTTTGATAGTGGCTCTGACAGTGGCTTTGACAGTGACTTTGACAGTGAGTTTGAGTTTGACTTTGACTTTGACTTCGACTCTAAGCTTGCGACTTGCGTCTGTCAAAGTTAATGTCAAAGTCACTGTCAGTCACTGTCAAAATCACTGTCAAAGTCACTATCAAAATCGCTGTCAAAGTCACTGTCAAAGCCACTGTCAAAGCCACTGTCAAAGCCACTATCAAAGTTAAAGTTACAACACGATGAACCCTTACCACCCGATAAACCCTTTCGAACCGATGAACCCTTACGACCCGATGAACCTTTATGACCCGATGAACAATTATGACCTGATGAACCATTACCTGACGAGGGAACATTCAATACAGCATTATGCGATGCAGAAACATTCGACATGGCAACCTTCAATGTAATGCACATTCGATGTGGCAGCCTTTCGATGTGGCGACTTTTGGATGTGACGACCATTCGATGCGGCGGCCTTTCGATGTGGCGATCATTCGATGTGGCCGCTTTTCGATGTGGCAACCTTTCGATGTGGCGACCATTCGATGTAGCGACCATTCGATGTGGCAACCTTTCGATGCAGCGTTGTCGATGTTGCGACATTCCATGTAACGACCTTCGATGTTATAATCTGGACCCCTTCATAAGTAACTACGTCTAACAATATTAAACCATAAAACTAAACAACTTCGTCCAACAAAACAGATATTGTTGGTTTTGGTTGGTTGATAATCATTATAGGTATACCACACCATAATTCATTTTACAAAAACAAGAATATTTGCATGAGTAATTTATGATTGTGCGCAATGATATTATATGTTACTAGCGTAACATTGTGCGTATTATAAAATTAATTTGATATCATTTAAAGTGCATCGTTTTATGTGACTGACATTAATAGGTACCCTTTCTTTTGAAGAGTATTCACGTTTATTTTAAAGCATGTCGTCGCTCACAATGGATGAAAAATCCTACGAACAAAATTGAAATTCTGAAAAGCTTTTATCGCTTTGATTCATAGTTGAGGTAATCTTTCTATTATGCAGAATGATAAAGGTTTCTATGGAAAAGATTTCTGACAACGGTTTTAATTTGGATCAATGTTAATCTCGTAGCAAAGTCTACGCCGTAGCTGTTATCTACATGCTACGATTTCTACTTTAAACGATATACTTAAGTATACAGTGCTTCTTTCATTGCCGTATGGTGCAGGCTTAGAATAACAATAGCATCACCCCATATCTTTCCCGTAGGTGTCGTAAGAATCGACTAAAGCATGTGAAAATTGATGTGTATTGCAATTTAAGGTGAAAGGCTGACAACCTGCCACTATGATGATACACAACACAATCACCTTAATGAATTTAAACTTTCGTCAATGGCCGTAATTTTTTTACAGCTAGTTACACTCTGCCTACTACAAATGTAGGTATGTATATTATGTATGTGCTACTTTCAAATTACAAATAGAGAACTTATTGACTTTAGCTAAAAGTATTTATCTACACCTTAGCATCGTAAAATACATTTATTATCGGCAGAAAATCCCCAGACTCAATACAAATATGAGAAAGACAAAGTATCATGTGATTTTTCTTTGATTTCTATTTTTACGACCCGATATTTTATCATAGACTAAACAAATACACCTACGTTTATATTTTTCTACTACAGAACAATACCTAGAGGATTATTCTATTCAATCGAAAATCTTATTGAAATAAATACTCTGAGATACAAACACAAACATAAGAGCTTTCTTCTATTCATATAAATGTTTCAGAACACAAAACTCTATTTTAATAGCAAAATTCTCTGCGCAATAAATAGTCGACAAAATCTAACATTTGAAGAGGAGCACAAAATCATGTACCCATTGATGAGACTTTGTGAGTTCAAAAGGAAATTTCGTATATTTTGCTGAGATCAAACTTTCTATCGACATTGAATACCTACCCACATAGCTTTGATATATTTTGTGTAGGTAGTTTAATAAGAAAATCTCTTCATAAAAGGAATAACGTGGACGTGTGCTGGCAGTGACAAGAAGGTAAGAACTCTACATATAAAAAAAAAAAAAAAAAATTGTAAATCTTCCTATTGGATTAAAAATTTATCACCGAAAATCTATCAAAAGAAAAATCAACCGAATTCTAAGAGCTTGATAGCTTATTTTCAAGGTTCGCATAGCAATTTGGTGATCCCATTAATCACAGGGCAGGAGAATTCATATAAGTAAAACCGGTAGATTTCACCACAGTAGTATGGCAATAGGATCAGTATAACATTTCGTTTTCTATTATACAGGGAGTAACAGAAAGGGTATAACAAGCCGAAAGGAGGTCAAGGTACTCATAAAACTGAACAACTTTCCCCATGGAACATGGGTCGAAATATGAAAAAAAAATTTGGACCTCCCATAGTAAATCAATTAGCTCATCGGCGATTTTGTATGGGAGGTCCAAATTTTTTTTTCATATTTCGACCCATGTTCCATGGGGAAAGTTGTTTAGTTTTATGAGTACCTTGACCTCCTTTCGGCTTTTTATACCCTTTCCGTTACTCCCGGTATATAATTGTCATAACACCGCATGTCCAGTAAATGCTATCACCGCAATGAATAGTCCACTTTGTGATGGACTTACCATATCATGGCCTTATCATCTTTGTGACATTACTTTTTTGTGCTACGGTAAGCGTGACCAGTTAAAATTACATTTGTAATATTGGTGCAAGATATAGCTATAACTAGATTACTAACTAAAATAATGTCTGGCGTTTTGTTTCACATGGCGTTGTTCTATTTCTTACATCTACTACGGACAGGGTCTCAATGGGGCAAAGTTTGACCCTCGTCCTTTGTGGAAATGTCATGAGACGATCCCAGACCTCTGTTCGAGGGCCACTGTTGTTAGCAACGGGTGAGTGTAGACGTTGTCTGTTTTGTAATTAATTATTGTAAATGAGTGGATAAATGAACGTGATGACTAAAGAACCGGATTAAAAACATAATTTAAACGCTTTTCCTCGGAAACACGGTGTATTTAACTTTAATATTTTCACACGTAATTTAATTACGTTTTTTTAATTTTTAATTATCTTTTGATGATTGATTGATTTCGGTCCGCATAGTGATTGTTTCACACAACCACAGTCGTAGGCATAATGCATGTCGAATGGAAACGAATCGAAAAGGAATGGCACAAAATAATGAGTATATTTTTTATTCCAATCGTAAGTAGAGATAGGGACGAATACGATGAATAGCCCCGGTTTCCAACTCAATTCATAATGGTATTAAAAATAACGCCGTAAAACTCAGAACAATGGCGAGAAAGTTACTCTAAGCGGACTCTCTCTCCAATTAATTTTTAGGTGCGAATTTTTGTGGAGTTTGTAACATAATTCCATTGGGAGCTTATTTCATTTTCCGTCGCGATAATCGCCAACGCCCAATTTTAAAACAATTTTGTAATTGCCAACTTTTATCGCTTGCTTGCCGATTTAAATATTCGTACAAATGCAGGGAGGTCAGGGAGAAGGCGGAAAAAAGGAACAACTGGCGGATACTCCACTGACAAGAGCAATAAGCTCGTAGTTTTAAGTAGAAAAAAAATATAACTGCTCATTCTGAATGTAAAATTCAACTTTTACACTAAAATATAAATAATTATAAGATAAGTCCTCTAATCTATGTAAAATTTACATATGGTAGTTATGAGAAAATTCTTCAAAATTACATAATTATATTTTCAAGACGTACTTAAAGAAATGTCATATTCTTTTCTAAAAGATAATAAACGTTTGAATAGAAAATAGGTACTAATCGTACTCATAGGGGAGGGGCCTTGTCTATCAGTGGACTTTTGTGGCTATGAATGCAATTGTGTGAAATGGCTCTCTGATTCTAAGCCATCTAGGCATCTAGGAAAATTCAGTTTACGAACTGAAATATTTTGGACTAATAGATCAATAGCATTGTGTAAGGAGTCTATGGTTGAGAAAGTTTGCTATTTCACAGATGAGAAGACGGATCCGAGTAGTTTGGAGTTCTGAACAAGTAAGTTTCGGGGTCATCGGAGGAAGCGGTCGGCCGGATGTAAATTAAACTTGAATGTATCAATATATAACCTTGGCCACAGATATTATAATACTACAAAACTTTGGTATACACTATAATTCGTTGGATACACATGAACCCATAATAATACCTATAAGTGGCACAAGAAATAGGTACAATGCGATGTGTCAAGCTACTTGCCTACTTTCTGAAATAATATTTTTGTTATACAAACTTTGAAATATTATTATGTATGCATGAAATAAGAAGATGTATTAAACATGTATAAGCTTACAGGATTTATAGATTTATATTCCAGTGTAACTAGGTATTAATTATTGTTAATTTTATTCCATGTATCCAGCTCATTTCATTTGTAAAGTTAGTATATTAAAATCACTTTACAGTACAGACAGGCACTCAAGTTTCTTTCAACTTTGTTAACCCTTTGTATGGAATAAATTACAAAATAATCTTTGGGGACAGTTGGAGGCGCGTGTCTCATTTAATTAAAGCCCTCGGCCCTCCACGCTGTCCGCGACAGGCCTGCGCCCTCAGTGAACTTCAGACACCCTGCTACTGAAGGATATTAAGCCAGGGACAAGCCGAAACTTTGCAAAAGTTCAAATCATTTGTCTCAGTAGAATTCAGTAGCTATTCATTTTAAAAATTGTATAAGTATATTTGAATTATTGTTTAAAACGGGATTATTACCGCGATTAGGTTTTTGTTTACCTCGATATTTCGGAGCGATTGCACGCTCCATGGTCACGAGTAGACTGGCTCGGCGAGTGATGTCATCTTTCTAAGGGCAACGTGTGTCGTGATCGTGACAAAATAGTGAGTGACAATAGTAGTGGTTCGAGTAACCGTGTAGAACGCAGTCGACGAATCCGAAAGAGGGTAGACAGATATGTTTGCCCTTAGAAAGATGACATCACCCGCCGAGCCAGTCTACTCGTGACCATGGAGCGTGCAATCGCTCCGAAATATCGAGGTAAACAAAAACCTAATCGCGGTAATAATCCCGTTTTAAACAATAATTCAAGTGTTGTGAACAACCGTGAAAAACTAAAAACTTATATTGTATAAGTATAGCTCTATAGCAGCATATACTTATGTGTTCTAACATAGGAACAGCACTAGCCCGATGGCAACCCGTTTCCACCAGCAGTCGCATGCTATTTATTGGCAGCCGAGATCACCTAGGTACATTCTCTACCGATAACAGACTAGCCGAACAAAAACTACTTATGTTTTACGATTCAGAAAATGTTGCTGCATCTATAAAAGTACCTAACAATTATAATATTGCCGTAAAATGTTATACCTAACCTTATATTAGATTGTTCATGAGACTGTACTAATTTAAGGCCTTTTATTAAATGACTAAGCTAGACATCGAACTAATAGAAAGTTTGCGCTTGCCGAGATATGATATTTGAGACTATGAATATTTGAAACGACACACTGCGTTTTGCACATTTTACATTTTGCAGGAATTAAGTAGATATTTCAGTCTTTAGATTTTGAAATAAGTCGAATTAATACGAAATTTTTACTCGATAATTAAAATAAACTTTGTCCAGTAAGGTAAATGTTCTAAATTAAAATTTCAAATGAAGCTTGATATTTCAAGTTTAATTAATTAATGTCGTCGATTAAGCATTCCTGAAATTAGGTAAATTGAATTTGTGGAATCTTGCACTGAAATTATAAATCGTTTCACCTCAAGAATTCTTCAGATTTATTTAAACAGCATCCAATCTTAACAAAATTAGTAGCTATAAATAAGAAACGTTTTAATTATATTGGGTTAAATTTAGTTTAGTACAAATATTTTCAGGACACACAAAAATAAACAACTTTTTTTTAGATCTCTTCTTCGACTTATATAATAAATTTGGAACTCCCATAGAAAAATGTTACCTAATTAAATGTGTTTATTAGATAGAAAGTGAGATAAAGTTTTAAAGTTTTTGAATATTTATAGTAAAATAATATTTTCTTGAAGTAATTCACAAAAACTCAAACAAGAACCATTTGCCTTCATGAATCACATTGAACTGTAAACCCTAGTAAGTACTTCACTGACGAAAACTTTTCAAACACCTACCACAGGTGTTTTTAGAAACAAGGGTCGAAAGATGAAAAAACAATTAGGCCTCTCATACAAAATTGCCGATCAGCTGATTGATTAACTATGGGAGGTAAATATTTTTTATATCACCCATGTTCCATAGGGAAAGTTGTTCAGTTTCATGATATCTCGACCTCCTTTTGGCTTGTTATACCCTTTCTGCCGATTTAAAATAAAAATAGTTTTTTTTTAATTGTACTTTGTCCTTCGCAGGAAATTTCATATTGTAAGAAACTGTACTGGCGTTTTGTGATTAAACGATAGTTTAGCAAGTTATTTGGAAACAGTAATATTAATTTTACTGAAGCCTTTGTTGTTCCTTATTAAATCTATCCGCAAAACCAAAGTTTCTTGAAAATTAATATTCAGATGTCAATCTACATTATCCTGCTGTCTCAAAATTGGTTAGCCGTAATACCAAATTTATTTCATAAAAGTTTTCTAAAAACTTGATTGATTAATTTTACAGCCAGAGCAAAACAAATTTTTTGAGTGATTCGTGCTTAATAAGTATACCAAAATATGCCTTGCCGAGTCAAAACATGGCTTAAAATAGCATCACCCCAATTCTACCTGTGGGTGTTGTAAAAAGCGACTAAAGGATAATCGTCCAGGGAACGGGTAGCAGCGTGCCTTGTAAATGCAACATCTTGATCTGCGCTCGCCAATCCGCCTGCGAAGCGTGGTGAGACTGGCAATACCCTCCGATAGGGGGACGCCCTTGTCCAGCAAAGGACTGTTGTGGCTGATATGGTTAGGGTATTCCAAAATATTCAAGTACCTACAACTTCAGTCAACCCTCGTTCTTTCCTGTAATGTTTTAATGAGTGCGTAATCGTGTATCCATAACATTAGCTTTGAAACAGAATACCATGTAGAAAGCGACACGGAGATACGTACTCATCAACTTAATTACGTCACGTGAAATCCTTGAGTGGCGTCGAGTAGAAATTTATGTAACGTACTCCACAATTCTGACGCACGAAATCATACTAATTCCCTTTATGAAGTAGGCAGACTATCTACGTGCTGAAAACGTTTTTGCCTCGAAACGGTGTGCTTTAATGGCGATGTTCTAATCAGCTACGTTTTTACGAATCATTACATATATGTATTTTTAGTACTGTTTGATTATGGTATAACAAAACCATACTAATTAATAAATTATGTTGATACATACATACATATTATCACACCTATATCCCTTACAGGCAGAGCGAAAAAGGCGGCTGTAAAAACCAGTCATCTACACCACGTCTGACAAAAGTTTGAGAGACATTTTGTGTATCGCATTAGTGACAAGTTGTCAGGCTGTCGCCTAAAATGCAATACACATCAACTCTCAAATCCCTAAGTCGCGTCTAACGACACCCATGGGTGAGATATGAGGTGGTGCTATTCAAAGTCGGCACCAAACGTCATTACGTTTATTATCGGAATTAATGACACTTATTTTTGTAATATTAAATTATTCTATGTAGGTAGCAGTCTAACAAAACTGCTATTACTTTGGCAACACCTAACAATAAGATATTCTCGTTTTCATTTTCTTTCGATAACGAAATTCGCAGATTCAAATGAACAAAAGTTTCTTACACAACTAAGTTAACAAAGTTTAGCATTGTGCGATGTGTTTTTAATTACTTGGAAAATCTGACGCTCTGTTTCTTATTACATTTAAAAACAGATTTACTTAAAATGTTTTATAAATGGCATTCACAAAATGTGGAATCTGAGAATGTTAGGATTTCTCAAAGTAAAACACAAATTTTCCTTCTAATGCTACACGGTAGGGCTGAGTCTACGGATTTAAATCAACTTACAAACGCATCTATGTACCACTTATTGAGTATTTACAAAGTATATGGACAGACACCCTTTTTACAAAAATGTATTTATTATAGAAAAAAAAGATTTAAAAGAAAAACAAATTAAGAAAAGGTTGAAACATTTCAGATAAAACCGAAGAATTTGAAAACTTACCCAGCCTCAGGCGAAAAAAGCTCTTAAAAGGGAGAGTCCTTCGTTATCCGTTTGCACTTAGTAAACTTCCAACTGTCTCTCACGTAACTTGTTTTCGTGAATAATTTATTACGATTTCGGGATTTCCGAGTGGAGTAGATAGTAGATAAGATATGGCGATAAAGGCGGGTGTTTAGTAGTTGTATCGGAGCGCGGGTGTGTTGGGCGGGCGCGTGCGTCGCGTCGGGCGGCTGGGCGGCAACTGGCGGTGGCTACAGGCGAGCGATGGAGCGATGGCGGGCGGCCTGGCCCGCGGGCCGCCTGCCGCGCGCTTCTCCTGCCTGTATTGCTGCTCGCAGCCTCTCCCGGACCCGCTTCCTGTTGATCGTGTACGCGACAGGTGATTCCGTTCCGCTTTTAATCTGTTATTACTCTTTACTGCCACTTGTGCCTCAGATTGCAGGCCTGTTAAATTATGCGTTTGATTGCGCAGTTTGAGAATAACGAGTATTATTAATTTTGTACTGATTCTGAACCGATTCTTACTTTGTAGTCAACCTTACATTACCATTTTCGTATTTTAACATCATATACACCAGGGTTTATCGGGTCGTTAGACAACTTGGTGTCCCACTCGAAAAAGAAGAAGAACATCATATCTCTTACTTAGTTAGAAAGTAATTTTGCTGTCGCGGCTTATTCCGACGCCACAGACGGAAGTTCAGAACATAATGTTTCTGAAATTCCCGCGAGTGAGTAAAACTTTACTTCGGTAACTTAATTACTTGATGCAAAGTTCCTTCTTGTAATTTATTCTGAAACGAGTAGCCGTTCGAACGGTGATTAGCAAAGTTTTCTCTCAGCCATCACGCGAAGTCACCGACAAGTGATGGAAAACAGCTCAATAGGTATCGTAGTAGGTATCTAATTAACTCGAGCGAATAAAAGTGGCTTCATTACTGATTCCTTTCGGTGCTATATATAATATACGGTTACATTTAATTAAGTACAAATCTCTTGAGGGTGTGGTCTACTCACAAAACTGAACATCTTTTGTTAGAAACTTTTCTTCGAAATATGAGAAAAGTATTTGGACCTCCCATACAAAAATGCTGAAAAAGTCTGTCCTGTATGGTCCAATTTTTTTTTCATATTTTGAAGAAAAGTTTTTAACAAAAGCTGTTCAGTTTTGTGACTAAAACACACCCTTAAGAGATTTGTACTTAATTAAATGTAACCTTATATACCTAGCATACACCTTAACTGGATTCAAAGTAAGGTAGATATTATTAAATCAATTAAGCTAAAACATAATGTTTGATGATTGTACATACCATAACTTTGAGAAAATAGGTAATTTCTGTATTTATATCTCCTCAAAATAATGTAGCAATAAACAGATATTTTTTTATTTTGAGTATTTTGTGTATAACTACTATCAAAGTGTGGTTTTGTTAGCTAAGTATTTGACTAGTTACATAATTACCTCTAGAACACCTTCATAATATTAATAATATTCAAGATATGCCTAAGTATATATATGAACAATCAACATGATTAGGATAATATAATGTTATGTAAGTAATTTAATTACAATTAGTTTCGTTACCACTAACTTTAATGAATGACCGAGGGCAGCGGGTCGCTGAAAGTGGGGAGGTCAAACTTGATGAAAGCAAATTAGTATTTGTGATCACAGAGAGCTTTAATTAAAAGTATTGAAAATCCAATCATAATAAAATAATACGCATTTTAGAAATATTTATAAAGTTTTAGATATTTCAGCGATGAAAATGAAGCGCCACTATCAATCAAATTAAGATTTGTTGGGTTTTTAAAATATAGTATTTAAACTTGATTTGAAATGGCAAAGTAGTGAAACGGTACGCTATGGCGTCGGGTTCAAGTCCCAGCAATAGGGGAAAAAACTATTACTACCATTTGTGTCACGCTGTACCCCAAATCAAATAAAGTTATGTAGATTCATACAGCTATCGTGTAGCCCTTGTCACTTCTAGTTCTTCATGATTCACCCAATTTCATGTCTTGATTGGCTGGTTGTGGGCCGAGGGTAAGACTGATTTGTATGCGACGTCGCCCGCCTGTGTTCATAATCCTAGTTTGTGTTTGTATGTATACGAATGAAGGTTCACCGTGTTACAAGGCTATATGGGTCAGTAGGCAAGTCTTAGTTAGACAGTATTTGGTATTTGTGGTAAAAGTTCATTTGATGAATAAAATATTGAAATGGAATTTTTACCACGGTATTTGTTCGAATTGCCATGATCATTAGTTCATTTTGTTTGCAGTTAAAAAGTAAATAAATCGTTATAATTGCAATTTTTTAGCAAATGTGTTATTTTTGCGCCATAAAACAGTTAAGTAACTTTCCTATCATATTTAGACCATATCGAAAAAGAAACGTGTACCTAATTGGTACCAAAAAGCCTTCAATAAAGTGAGCGACACTTTTGTTCTCGTAACATTCAATTGAGACGACACAGTACGACCCACTCATAAAACCAGTAACATAAAACAACATGACGCCATGGAGAACATCAACGATCATTGAACGCAATAAAACAATAATGGACTGTATGTACCTCACGCGTGCGTTTACTACTTGCGTTCATATTATTCCAAGTATCCATTGCTGCTTTTACTTTGTCTTGTTTGTAACAAAATTGACCACGAAAACAGTCTTTTATAGGCATGAGTTGTTGACTCTACCACCAATTATGTGCGCGGGGGCGTGACTCTATTCTTTGCGTACCTTTATCATGCATGATAATGTGTATCTATCTAGCGGGGTCCCCAGAGGTATAATGATGAAATATATGAAAATGAATAGGCTTTTCAATGTACTTCACGACTTTGATAATGAAATCCAATGTACCTCACTCCTTTTTGAAAAAAACTCAAAAAACTACGTGATCTGGCTAGCGGGCTACTTTTTCATTTCAAAACAAATATAAATTATAATTATACAGTTTGATTCGCCTTCCAATGTACCCCCCAAAACAGGTTTTAAATCTTAAAAAAGTTTGTTATTTTATGCGAAATACCACAACAAAAGATTTCTCTATCCAGCGGGCTACTTTTTATATTTACCACGTACAGACTTGAGAAATATACCATTTGGTTGCATTTTCAATGTACCCCTCAGTTTTGCTAAGTTTGATGTGAGATAATATCCTAATGCAAAAATATTTTGAAAAAACGATAATGTCTTATACAGGATGCTGTACAAACGTAAAACTCCATTATGGTTATGTGTGTGTTCAAATGTCAACCAATTTTAGCAAGGAATTTGAAATGAAAGTGAGAAACATAGTTGACTTTCACACAAATTTACCATATCAATGTTCACCTAACTGATTTACTACCTGATTTACAATAATTTTTATCATGCTTGTAGATGTAACCCCCTGTACTAAAAAACTCTGAGGCATGTCGGTATGGCTTGCAAAAAAGTTGCAGTGTTGTTGTTAAAAGTGGCCTCTGTCAGGAAAGGACAATTTTGCCAATGTCCAAGTTAGAGGTTACAAGGGTTCAAACGAAAATATTATTAGGTCGGTTGACCCTAAAACTGCTACTACTACTAATTAACCGAATAAATAAATGAGCTGACATAGTTAACAAAAAAGCTAGGTGGGGCAGGGGGGACTAGGTGGATGCCCTAGTGTAGCGTCGTACGCCCTGGAGGTAACGGATGACCTTGAGGGAGCGGGATAGCGTCGTATACTCTGGAGTCGTTGGACGCGTAGAGGGAGAGAGAAATACATCACAATGCAGCTGGTACACTTGCTGCTCAAAAAAAATACTTTGTTAATCCCCTACGAGCACGCGGGTGAAGCCATGGGTAAAAAGCTAGTATTTTTATAATAACACTTAACTATTTTCTGATTTTATCCCTAACTTTAATGCTAACATCTATGTCGATGCTCAGTTTCAGATTTAAGTCTAATCTCTGCGCTTTGACCTAGACTTCATCTTTTACAGTTTTTTTATAATTTCTTCCGTTTTATGTTTAACAAAAGTTTTTGTAAAGCTAGGCAAGGCAGTATAGTCTTTCATCGTCGCCTGTCCTGAAT
The DNA here is from genome assembly GCA_024500475.1 of Phthorimaea operculella. Taxonomy (NCBI): domain Eukaryota; kingdom Metazoa; phylum Arthropoda; class Insecta; order Lepidoptera; family Gelechiidae; genus Phthorimaea; species Phthorimaea operculella. The sequence continues at coordinate 2,279,466 of JANFCV010000009.1, forward strand.
GGACCACCATGAAAAAAAAAAGTGGCAACCCTAACCATTGCACTGGTATTTTTCTTTTACTTCTCATAAACATTTTCTTTTATCCGTCAATGGCAGACGTATTTTCAAATCAAATTGGTTATTTTATTTTTACTCGGATATTCAATGATTAACTTAAATTGTATTAAAAGCAGTGAAGTACCTACCCTACAGTGCAGCAAAAAAGAGTAGACAAAAAATGAGGGCGCCACTATGTATGAAATTTAAAAATTAAATGGCAACATTGGCTATGAATGGTAACAATATTTAGTATGAAAATTTTGTAGTTCCATTTTATGTAATTTCTACTCTTTTTTGCTGGACTCTAAGTGTAAACATTGAATTAAGAATTTCAATTAAAGAGTTAACAAGACATTTCCGGATAGATCAAGAGGATGTTCCTAGCGCCTGCAGAAGACACTATTCTGCTGGAGCCATCACTCGTCTGGCGCAGCAGCGCTGGAATCTTATACTGCGTGTTACAAAACAACCTTACCTTACCTTAACAGCCACAACAGTCCACTGCTGGACATGGGCCTCCCCCGTATAGGGGGGTATTGCCATACTCACCACGCTTGGCAGGCGGATTGGCGAACGCAGTGCAAGATGTTTAATTCACAGGGAACGCTGCTGCCCATTCCCTGGATAATTATCCCTTAGTCGGTTTTTACGACACCCACGGGTAGAATTGGGGTGATGCTATTCTAAGCCGGCATCACACACAAAACAACCAATAAAGCTTAAAGTAGGTCAAGGTACTCGTAAAACTGAACAACTTTCCCCATGGAATATGGGTCGAAATATGAAAAAAAAATTGGACCTCCCATATAAAATTAACTCCATTTTGTATGAGACATTCATTGGTTGTTTTGTAATACGTTGATTACTGACACTGGCAGAAATACCCAAGATGGGTAAAAGTCGATATTATAAAATAATAAATGAATAAATAAATATTGAATGTTTTTTGCTGATCTTACAGATCTGTTTTTAGATATTTTACAATGATTCAATGCTTTTATAAATAAAACTTAGCAAAACTGAGGGGTACATTGAAAATATTTTGGTATATTTCTCAAGTCTGTACGTGGTAAATATAAAAAGTAGCCCGCTGGATAGAGAAATCTTTTGTTGTGGTATTTCGCATAAAATAACAAACTTTTTTAAGATTTAAAACCTGTTTTGGGGGGTACATTGGAAGGCGAATCAAACTGTATAATTATAATTTATATTTGTTTTGAAATGAAAAAGTAGCCCGCTAGCCAGATCACGTAGTTTTTTGAGTTTTTTTCGAAAAGGAGTGAGGTACATTGGATTTCATTATCAAAGTCGTGAAGTACATTGAAAAGCCTATTCATTTTTATATATTTCATCATTATACCTCTGGGGACCCCGCTAGATAGATACACACTGCATGATAGTATAACTGCAACTTTTACAGTTCAGGCACCATTCTGAAACCTTTCAAGCCCGCTGGTATTCGGATCTTTAAACTAAGTTCCGGCCACCATGCGCAGCAATGTACATCAAAGAAAACACACGAATGCAAACAATAACAATGAAAGCTTCCAAATAAAGCTTATCGCGTTTATTACAATTTGAAGGTGAAAGATAAAGTCATGGCATGATGTTAGCTATTGAATATAACATCACTTATTGAACTATATGACGATAACAAGATTATAAGAGATATAACATGTGTACGTGTAATCTTACAATCCTGATGAGAATACTTAGATTATGAGCAAACGAGTTTTTCGATTGAACAATAAATTAAAAGGGCACGATTGAACAGCTGCCAACTACATCTGCTATTTGTACCTTCTATAGATTGAAGTTTTTTTAATGTTTGAGAGATTCGGTTTTACTGTGGTTTTCAGACATTTTTTGTGTATGTATATTTGTACTCTTTAGTCGCAGTACCAAAATGTCTACTATCTCAAAATGAAGACTGTATCAAAATTGTATATAGAGCATTTAATATTAAAATAAAATTTAAATAAAAATGGAGTTTGGACCTCCCAAAGTGACGACCTTTTTGAACACTTTTGTTAGGTCCGAATTTTGTTTCATGATTTGAAGGAATACAGTTTAGAAAGTTAATATTAGGTAGAAAGTTTCTACCTAATATAAGTTGTTCAGTTTTGTGAGCAGAACACGCCCTTAAGGGGGATCGTTACGTCATACAAACTAAAATCTGAACTTCAACCGAGTTACACATGAGCTAAACAACAATTTTATCAAAAAATCTTTATGTGAGATGAAGAAGGCACACGTAAAATGTCGCAAAACTGCTTAACGTAAAAAAATATCAAGTATTTTCTCCACAAAAAAATTAAACGTGTTTATTGCAGCAGTAGCTCCATCTATGTTCATTAAGTGGCGACACGGTTTTTACAGAGAAATCTGATGGTTAAAAAATTATTTGTTTTATTTTGCGAAAATGTTATAAAAGCACGGGACTTCCCATCAAGTTTTTTAATCATAACTTTGTCTCATTTAAAGACGTAGGTAACTCCATTTAAATTTTGTATGGAAAACGATCCACCTTAAAATATTTGTGCTTATTGATAAAACACCTAAGGCGCATGTTCGTCATGTGCGGCCGATCGCAGCAACACGCGGTTGCTGCCGTGCGGCTGATGCGTGTGGCCGCTGATGCGGCTTTAGTATTAGTATGAAATTGTTTGGCGCAAGGCCGTACGCGTCTGTCGCACCCCTCGAACGCGGTGCCATAGGTACACTTTTATACTCGGCTATAGCCGCAGCCGCACGAATTGGCCGCACCCGCGTGCGGCTGCGATCGGCCGCACATGGCGATCTTACACCTTTAGCCAGTTCATTAGTAGGTGTGGTTTTCACTCTCGATAACGCGGCGAGGCGGCAACCAATCGAGGCAGAGTGCACAATGTCGAGCGGCGATCGATCGACGAACGGAAAAAAAATTGTTCGGTGAATTAGCTCGACGGAATGCGTACAGTCTGTTAGTTTTGAAATTTTGAATTTTTCTTCTTTTTAAGAGGGACATCATGTCAATGAACGACCCCATGAACCCTGGCTGGTTTTCAACCTTTTGAATTGAAAATAATATCAGTACCCAATCCAAAATAACCTCATAGTACTGACTAAAGTGTTTATAAGAATGTAACTTTTATTGTAACAAAACAAACCGCAAAACATTTTTTGCCAAAAATATATTTTCCGACGCTATATTTGCTAGCGAAGTCTGAAGCAGCATCATTCGTCATGCCTAGTCAACATGTCACCGTGGCTCCCGCAGATAAAGCGCCCTTCATTTCAATGCATAGAACCCGTTATTGTATATTTTCGGCTCTGCAGGTTCATATGAAGAGCTTTCTGAATGGAGTGTTAAGTAAATATTACGCTCTATCTATCTACTTGCACGCTCGCATATGTATCACAGCTTTATTACTTGCGGAGTAGGCAGAGCGTTAATAGTTGGAAAAACACAGTCACTATCGCCATGTCTGAAAAATATTGATGGCAATTTCAAAGAAGAATATACCATATAGCAAAAGGTTGTCACCTTGTCGCATAAAATTTTAATACACATGAAACACTCGATTCTTTTAGTCTCCTCTTACGATACCTGCAGGAAATAAATGGAGTGGTTCTATTTTCAGCCGGCCCAAAAAAAACTGTATCACACTACATATCTACCATTACTATAGTACGTAAAAGTTCGAGAGATAATGGCCATTTTGCCCAGCAATTTTTATATTAACTGCTATTTTATTAGCGCTGCATCATATTTGCTTTAAACCATTTAAAACAGACCACTAGAAAGTTCTGGGCGCATCGCCACAGACAAACTTTATTTAATAAAGTTCATATTTCAATTACAGCGCCCTCAACTTTGAGCTTTTAACTATTTTGTTGAATTTAGCACAACTCATACAATGTTGAGTAACAGTATCATGTGAAGCATGTCGAAGGTCAAAATTGCCATTTTCGACATAAATACACATCAATTCTCAAATTAACTAGAGAAAACTGTTATATTTAAAGTCAAATATTTATTAAAATCCAGCCAGTACTTAATAAATAGTCTTTTTGTTGTTTGAAGTTCACGTATTAGTTGACCTCTAGTTCTAGTACCTACCAAGCCAACATTTTCAATACATATTACTTAAGGAACACAGCCGAGTGGTAGCGGCTAAGAATTTGCCGTGTGGTAGCAACCATTAAATTTCCGTGTGGTAGCGGCTAAGAGTACTGCCACCCCTTGTCAAGGGTGTTTCTTAGAAGGCGACGTAGAGTTTTTGATCTCGGCCAAATGTCTGTCGGCTATAGTCAACCGCATGGTGGCGGTGATACCAACTACAATAGCATTCCCAAAGAGGGTTGATGTCAGGCAGGCGGCCGATCACAAAACATTTCCAAATCCTTTCGCAACATTTTTTGTGCTCTCACAAAACATGTTGTGCCGACCGCAACTGATTTGGGATAAGAGCAGGCAGATGATGATTACTTAAGGAACACACTATACGTAGTTATAGTTAAATCAATAGGTAAATCGCAAATATATCTAAAAACAAATTTAGCCCGAGCAAACTTTTTTACTTATACTTAGATTGCTTTACCCTCGCACTACTCACACCGTATTACAATATGTTTACTACGCCGCTGGGAATTCGGATTTGTATTTATTTCTGTTTATTCGGCTCTCACACGGCAATAACGCCTGAAAAGTGTTTCTCCCCCGTCTTTATGTGTGTTACAATAAATAACACCAATGTATTGGATAAGAATTACACGAGTCCGTTTTGTTGTATCTAAGTATTTCCTGTAAATTAGATCTAGGCCTATTTGTGATGCTTAGGAGTTAAAACTAGAGGAAGTTAAAGGTCCCACTCATGATATGTGTTTTTAAAAATATCCTCATATCATAACATATAATTTAGTTGAAAATTTTAAAAATGAAACAAAATATAAATTATTTCACATCGCTCTATCTATATACGATTACTATAGTATGCAAGAACCTTAAGGTGAGAGTTCCCGTGCGTGTTAGTTTGGCCCCGCCTTGAAAACTAATCTTTAGGCTATTCTTTAGCTATTCCGAGCCGGGGCCTTTCTGGCATACTTACAAAAAAAAATGGCAGCCATTTCAAACATTTTTTATTTGGCTGCCGTTTTTCTTTTTTAAATCGGCCAATTAGGCCCCGGTTCGGCATTGCTAAAGAATAGCATAATGATTAGTTACAAAAGCGGGGCCAAGCTGGAACACGCACGGGAACTCCCAAAAATTTTTTGTATAGAAATTCTCACCTATTACTACTCGATTTCCGAAGCGCAAAGTAACTTATTTTTGGTAGCTAGTTTTTTTGGTTTAGAATATGTAGCACAAGCAAGTTTTCGTGTACGCCGCCCTAAGCTGTAAAGCACATTATAAATTATTTGTTTACCACATTTGGTCACGTACCATGTTGCCTTTATATTACCCTTATCACTCCTCATATCTCATACATGTAAGTTTGTAGGTAACTCGAAACATTTCGTAATAACTGAAGTTACATATTTGAAACAATAATTCCAACTACTATTTCCGTAGATTGTTGCGACGTAGCTACGCTACGGCGTAGCAGCCGAGTGCTACAAGTGTACGTTGTTAGTAGGAATATTGTCTTCCTACGCACAATTTATTTAGAAAAATTATAAGTTATAAATTTAAAACAAAGAAAAAACGTTTAAATATTGGCGGACATACTTGTTTCATATCGTATATTAAATAGTTTCAACAAATGGGACTGATCAAGCGTTTGCAAGATCCGAAGGCGTCCCACCCCGAAGATCGTAAATAATCTTCTTCTTTTTCATCGTATAATCTACGAATCATGAAATTATCGATGGATGGACGTTATACCATATTATTGAGGAAGATTGAGGGGGAAGGTAACTAGAAATTGACAACAATTAATTAAATGTAGACTCTAAAACAGCTGTTATTTATTTACTGATGGAATAGCGATGTATTTATGGGTTTTATATTAACTTTACAGAGTGAATGGAAAATAGCCATCGCCATTTGTTTGTAATAACGCGTTAGCAGGAAAGTCTAAGGTTTGGTTAATGGTCAGTACTTAGAGTAGAGGTTGCAACATTAAACAACAAATCCATGATTCATTTGTTTAGGCACCTTTGTTTACGTAACTAAAGTGTTGTTATTAAAACATCTTTAACAAATAGGTACTAAATTATGTCTACACCAAGACGTAACTTACTCTTTATATTGATAACTATATCAATATTAGAGGTTCTATCGCCAGCATATCAACCAACCCATTAAAGAGATCAGCTTATACCAGTTCATCGTAGTATTTGTATGAAAAAAAAAACAGAATAACTTAGTCCCTTAAATGGGTACGTTGATATGTTGGCGATAGTACCATTTGTTCAACAAAGCAAACTAAATAAGATGTGTATATATTTTTTTACTCAACAACAATGAAAACATGATAACAAACGCCTGACTTTCAGATTTTCTAGCACTTATTCTCAGAAAAAATATTTATACTCTGCATATAAATAAAAAGGACAACCCAGTTTCTTTTCAATAACTTTTAATAGCTAATCTCTGATATATTTTATTTTTTATTTTTCTATTCACTAGTCGTCTAGAACATGCTACAAAAGTTTTTCATCTCAAAGAAAGATTTTATATATTCAAAACGAGAACGTTTCAGTTTCTTTCTTTTTTTACAAATAAATAATACAAAGTTATGCGGGATTAGGTATTCCCAAATATTTTACGTAAAGTAGTCATTTAAATGTGGATGTGAAATAATAAAAATAAATTTTAAGTTTCTTTTATTATTATGGGATATCATTATACTAAACAAAATTTCTCAGAAAATAATTACTGATTCAATCCTTCACTTTCTAAGATCTCCTTGTTCCTACATTTTATCTATAGTAGTTCCGAACTTGTACACAATATGATCCATTTTGGAGGACACGTGCATAGGCAATTACTTCAACTTGAATATGGATAAAGTGCCTTGTTATGCTCTTGTTATACTTCCCATTATTACGTTACGCTGCACTCGTCGGCAGTCAGCAACAAACTTGGAACTAACGGGTACTATCACCAGCACATCAACTTAACTGTTGAAGTGATTAACATACATAATACTGGTGACCGTTTATAAATGTAAGGCTCGTTGTCTTGTGACATGTCGTGCCTCAGCAGCGCTATCTAGAAGCAATCATCTCAAATAACACTAGATAGCGCGGACCGCCGCGGTGCGCCTCAACACGTTACATACTAGGTATCTAGTGTAACTCATGGCGTGAATGCTTGGGCAGCGTTTAAGGAACACCAGTTAGAAGTTGATCATCCCTCAAATGAGTAGTATGATGTGTTGCTGATAGTACCCTGGTACCCGGCACCGCTGACAAAGTTTTCTCGCTTCACAAAACACAACAAGTCCAAAACACCCTCGAGCTATGACATCTAACTAGAAGTTTCCCATTTTGGGTACCTCGGTCTGTGGACTTCGTGTTTTTTCTGACATCTGCATTTTATAACTACATCCAAGTAATGGACGCGTTGGTAAAACACAATTAATTTTTGAAACAAATTTATCTTTACAATACGGTCAGAGGCTTTTGAAAATCTTAGGTGCTTTAATAATCTTTTAAAATCCTTTTTACTCTGTAAAATTTACAGATAATAGAAATAATGCAGTATACGAGTAACGCACTTTTTTCTTTGTGTGATATCAATAAGTACCTACTATCCACTATAGGTGAGAAAGAAAACTTGTGTTTGTCTACATTTTGCCGAGTTTACTCCCTTGTACAACAATACACTATAACAAAGCCAGAACACACGTATTGTTGTGGTGTACAGAATAGGTAACAATTGTATCATGACAGGTACACACTTGCGGATACCTCGCAGTAAATCCAACACAAATGGTTTCAGCTGTGAGAAAATACGGATGACTGTGGCCGAATAAACGAATAGAGGGTATCATAACTAGTAACTTGATACTATACAGAGAAGCAGTTTTAAACTACATACTATTTAAGTTTCCTCAAATCTTAAAGCACGTTTTCGGTTTTAACCTAATTATAATGCATTTATTTTAAGTGTTTTTTTGGTTATTGCCACTACATATATCATTCAAGCCTCTACCCTTTTCGGGGTAGGCAGAGCGTTAATGATTGCAAATACTTTACTTTTACTTTATTTAACGTTAGCTGATAGGTATAAGCTGAAGATATTGTGTTTGAAAAATTTGATGTTTCTAAAGTTCCTACATATTTTAGGCATTTATGTCGTCAAGGAAAAGTTATGTTAACTTTAATATGACTACTTGTTTGACCCGTATGATAATCAATCATCATCAGCATCACTGATGATTTATCATGTAGGGAGCATGGTATCATGTAGGCATCATGCAAAGCAGGAAAGCTGCCCGCCCGACAACAATCGGCCTTGGACGTGTCATGTGCAAGATCTATTCAGCATTTAGGAGACTGTCATTGCCAGATATGAGATTATTTGCGATGTCTTTCCTTACTCTAGGCGGTATCAATATTTCTTCTGTCACATAGTTAAATTATCTGGAAAATAAGTTGATAATAATATAATTAGAATTATTAAATTTAGAGTATAAACTAAACATTTTGGAGTATAAACTGTACCAGCCAAACCTTGAGTTGTATTTTCACTTAATTAATATAGAAATCTAAAACCGTCTAACTAGCAGGTTCGTAAGTGCCCTAGATTAAAACAGGCGGCTTTTGTCTATCTTCATCTCGGCCTGCTTGTTTAGTGCTCTAGTTATAGTTAGTTAACATTTAGTCACATATCACAAGGTATAGAGATAGTGAGTTTGCTAAACTTTTAACTAGACTGGCAGTGCCGGTAACAAGTTAATTAATGTTCGTAAAAGTCCCATCTGATATCAATGAGTATTCTTTTTTGACAGACAAAAGAAATGTTTAGGTTTAAAAGTTTACAAATTACAAAAATCTCTCTATTTAAACATAGTTGGTTGGTCATATTTGCTGCCAAACGGCAGTTGTATGGCGCTCCCTTTCTTACTTGAGTTTACCACCAACTACAGTGGCCCTCTCAACTATAGTTGTACCTAACGTTTTTTAAGATAGAACTGTTACTTGCTGGTAGGCTGATTTTTACAACAGGTACAAACTATAAATATTTTGCAAAAAGAGTCAACAAAAAAAGCGTGTATGAAATCTCTTCAACTGGAATTCGTTCGCACAAACCCAAAAGGCTTTTTACGTTTCCAATACTTCAAATTGAATGCGGTGCGATGAAATGTGTGCTCGTGCCAAAAAAATGTGTGTAATAAGATTGATATGTACGGAACCGTGAATTCAATATTTATTTTGAAGCCACGTCAGCGTTATGTTTATTTGATTTGAAACGAAGTAGATTTAATTCAGAGAACTGGGTATGGGAGTATGCTTTGGAGGTGGCTGGAATATGTAAAACCTAAGTTTGTTTATATTTTGCAGATTTTTGTTTAATTTTGTGATTAATAGGCATGTAATGCGATGCAATGGCATATTTACAGCCTCCCATTTTCGTGAATCCTTCAGTTTCAGGTTCACCTCTGAACAAAATTATGAACAAAAGTCCTCTTGTAAAACTAGAAACGAAAATCTTAATCGTGTAGATTACTTACTATAAAGTGCTATAAATATTAAATAGAGGAATTTTAAACCTAACCACTAAAAATTTTTAACCAAATCACATGTAGGTATTTTTTGTGAGTTATCAAGAACGCTTTGGACCGTGTGCTGGCAAGCCAAATTTCCGAAAACGGGAAAAATCGGAGGTACCAGCTTTCCTTCCTAGCTAAACATGCTCATTTATAAGGTTGCTGTTGCCATACAGCCGCCATCAAAGCTACTTCTTTGAGATGGCCACCCAAGTTTTTTAACACTTTATAAAAATATCTAGCTACCCTGTAAAGAAAAGTTGGTAGGTACCTCCGATTTTTACCGGAAAATGAGCTACCACATGGACTAAATTTTATTCTTTTCAAATAGGTAATATGTTAGAGCGGTTAGAGCAGTAATTTAGCTCCGACACTCTGTGGTTTAGAGTGCGTAGTTTGTGTAATGTTCCTCGTAATACTGTAAGCTGTCATTTAGAATAACAGCGCTACAAACATTGCACCGTACATTTTCTTACAAGTATTCGTACTTTTCACTTCTTCTTTTTTCAAAAGAAATGAGTATTAGAGCAGTGATTGCAAAATTTCACCGCAGGCTGGATATGAACCAGCGACCTTCGCCATTAGTACTGGCGACGGTGAAATTATGCAAGTTTCCCTAAAATTGTATACCTAACACTGGAAAGTGTTTTAAAAAATTGGTATTCAAGCAGTGATTGCCTTTAGCTCCAACACATACCTACTGTAGTGCGCGGAGTTTGTGCAATGCTTCGCATAATCCGGTAAGCATTGCAACCTACACCTTTCTTACAAGTACTGGTACTTTCAACTTCTTGTTTCTTCAAATGGATTAATTGTGTTAGAGCCGTTAGCAGTAATTGCCTTTAGCACCGACACTTAGTGGTGTAGACCGCGGAGTTCGTGCAATGTTCCTCGTAATCCACTAAGCTGTTATTTAGAAAAACACTGCAAACATTGCAATCTATACCTTTCTTACAAGTACTATTAGGTACTTTAAATTTCTTATATTTTCGAATCAAATAATTACCTAAACTACACCTTTTGCACAGTCTAGTAGGTAGTTAAAATTTTATTTGTCGAATCCCACCCGCTGCTAACCGTTTTCCCGTAGGAAACAATACCTGTTTTCGTAGTAGGTAATAAGTAAGTACTGATTTCTTTTGGTAAAAATTATTGATTTTATACTCAGGGATCTTAATTTTATCTAATGGTAAAAAATTAAACCGGAACACAGATCTTTTTTCTATAAGTTATCAAAAACTGTTACCTAGCAAATAAGGTAACCTACATAGTTTTATAGTAATTTGTCTATTACTTTTCCTCGTTACATAAAGTTTACCAAAAGTCGAAAACTTTGGAGGATCAGGTACTTTTAAATGTCCTATTAAACCAACAGCTTTTCCTCTTTGATGCGTAATGCGAGAAGATTTACGAGGTTTCTGTGTGTAAAATTACGGTACTTATTTAGACTTACAAAAACTTTGTAGCTTTGAGATGGAAATGATTTTAGGGCAGGGCACGAGTGATAGGTAAATAAAACATTCTAATTATGGTAGGTCATACGAATGTTACGTACTTAGTTAGGTCGGTTTTGATATACAGGGTGTAAGGGACAGCCCTCCGAATACTGAAAGGTTGCATTCAGACCATGAAACTGAACAACTTCCCATAGAAATAAATTTCAGGAAACGAAAAATGTTTTTCGACTTCCCATACAAAATTACGATCAACTGATTGCATTTACTTCGGGAAGTCAAAAATTTTTAACGTTTCCTGAAATTTATTTGTATGGGAAGTTGTTCAGTTTCATGGTCTGAATGCACCCTTTCAGTATTCGGAGGGCTGTCCCTTACACCCCGTATACGACAAATGTTCTTAGGCTTAGGCATATCATCAGCATCATCAATCATCAGCCCACGTCCATTTTGCATATAGTTTGATTTAATATTTCTTAGATTTTCTATTTTTCGATTTTCAATTCATGGAGGAATTATATAAACATAGCTACTTTATAGATAGCGTAGCAATAATGTGGTGGCTACGGCGTAGCCCTGGAAACACTTTCGGTTGATTAAAATTGCTCGTAACAATCTTTATTTTCGACAAACACGTCCGGAATTCGGGCTGAAAAGAATGTCTAAGGGATTCGACAGGAGTTTAAAAATACCATTCGTGGTCCACTTCGGTTGAGTACGCTCGTCTATTAATAAATTATCAAGTAAATTATGCTTTGGGGCTTCCATGAACCAGTGAATAAAGTAGAATTATGCAATAAAGCGAACAAGTGTTTGTTCAGAAAGCTATCGGGCAGATAGGAAACTGCGAATTAGCAATATCAGTACGATATCTCTAATCCCGCAAGCTGTTGCGCCGTTTTTATTGCGTTTTAGCTGCAATAGTCCTTTGTGAGTGTGGAATGCCAAATGGACTACGCTCCACTAGCCGGGATATCGTTCCAGGAAGTGTTATTGAGCTTTTCAGTAGGTAGGTAAGGTAGTCAGATAGGTACCGTTAGAATTACTTTAGTATACGCAGTGAGTGGGAGAACTAGCAAAATTTGGGAAAATGTAATTATATTTTTTTACAAAATGGATATCAAAAGATAATCGTCGTCATCGTGACCGTCACCAGAGAAAAAGGCGAGATGACATAGAAGTTTTTCTCCTAAATTGGCATTCGAGAGTACAACACTTGGACTTGTGGCGCAAATGAGGGGAGGCCTTTGCCTTTGCCCTGGGTACTAAGTAGCAGACTACATAAAAAGTGTTAAAAGCAGTTTTACCTTGCCCTGATAACAACGTTCTAAAAACTGATAATATCAATTTAAAAACACAAGTTTTCACTTTGCTTCTGTCGTGTGAGATACCGATCCGACAAACGACCCGATGAGCCCTGATATTAGAGTTAAGGTTTCTATTGAAATCTGTGTATACCTGCTGTACAGAAATTCTGCGAAATTTTCAAACAAAGGAATAACATAGCAGCAATTCAAGGGTATCAAAGCAACACTGAACGCTAGTTGGATAAACTGCCGTTGCCTTGCTTCAACGAATATTGACATGGATATTGAACACTGTAACGCGGTACGCACTCGAGCTAGTGCTATATCTGTACTCACTCGTGCAATATTAATTTGAGGCATGTGATATAAGTTTTGGCCGACAAAATTGGCTTTATTATTTACTGTGATGTAATATTCGATTTTGATCTTGCTGCCTACCATCAGTCGCCTAGATTAGGTGTGTTTGTTTGCAGGTTTGACTATGGTTGGTATAAGTACGTGTCAAAGTCTAGGGGTTGTCCAGGCAAGAGTGGGTTACTCCCGTTACTATCAGTTGTACGCGAGCACCTCGCGTTAGGACCAACGAATATCTGGTTCTCAATATAGAATAACCACTATTGGATCTGTTGATCCTTTAAAATGGGGAGGTTAATGTGCTGCTTACGGTATAGCTCAAAGTAGAGGATTAATAAGGGTCCTTCCCGACCCTATCAAATCTTCGGTTACTTGAACAGATTGTGGATGGCGCGAATCCTGCCTTTAATAGCGTAGCTGATAAAAACGACACAGCAGTGAATATGTGACAATATTAATTGCATGAGTGAGGACGGGCCCATTATGTCATTGACGCTATTGGAAAGCTTACTCGTGCATAGTACTGCGATATCGTGATATAAATACCTCACTTTGTGATTGACCTTTCATAAACAAGTAACTATTTAATGATGTTGCTTTTTCGCTTGATTGAATTGAAATCCATTGTTAAAGAAAAATCAATGAACACTCAACCCACACAGTAAACAATAAGTACCTACTTACTTAGAGTTCAATATTGTAAGTATTGCAACATCCTATATAGATCCCGCGTAAGAGTCTGAAAACTCGCGCTGGCTGACATCAAACTGTAAGGTCAAAAACTGTGAACATAAACTTCCCTAATGAAGTCTCTTTCTCTCCCTCTTTGTGTAGGTCACTGAGTCTTCCAACAACCTGATGAACTCTGGTAATGATGTTAAATCGTTTGACGTAGGTACATGACCTATACATGAACAAAGATCCATATTCTATTATTAGTGTCGTTATATTGTTATAGGATACACGGAAACCGTATTAATTAAAGGCCAATTAGCGTTGTCTCGGAATCAACGTCGTCATGTCACGCTTCTAATTTAATTATACAAGCAAGCATTATGTGATTAATTCATTATCATCACCTCCCCTCCCCAAAACCAGCAGGTGACTCTACATTCAAAATGTTACAACAACTCTTACTCCACAAAAGTTGTAAACAAACTTATACGCGTGAAACTATCGCGTAGTTTATCGTTCAAACAGTAACCCGCGGGCCGTCAAAGCAAGCCTCGCTATTTCCGAAACAAATAGTTACGAGCCCTTTCACACAAGCGATATTTTCTAGCGATTTCTCGTCTTTCGTGCCCGCAGCGATTTCACCGTGATTTTTTACGCGGCTTAGCACTAGCTTTTTGTTTAGAATCGTCGCAAGAACGCAGTAGTATCGCAGTGACCAAAACAATCGTGGGGGTTAAGTATTGCTGCGTGGACACCGCGTACCGCTGAGCTAACCTTATCACGCTCCGCCGAGATTTTGCCAGAAAAAGTAGCTTGTGTGAAAGGGCCCTTTGGTGACCGTCTTTACAACAAAGTTTTTTTAACACCCACAAAGGAAATGGAACTTTGAGGCGAGTGAATAGAAGTTAGATTGAAAAGGAAGTGTAATTGTTCAGGGCAAAAGGCTAGCTTACTCCCGCGAAAACGCCCTTCCGATAAGAATCGGGTTCTTAACTGACACGAAACACGAACAGACGGGCCGATGGATAAAATATACCAAGAGAGTAATTATTCTTGAGCCATGTTAGTTTTGTAATTTGATATGTTTGTAATGTGACGCAAGTATCGAGGAGTAAATTAGCTTCGATTAACTCCTTTCCTACAAAGAGCCCTGCTAATTTCTTCGTTTCTAAACAAACGTAATCCGACGTTTTCTTGAATTTCTTGTAGCGCTATAGTTCTTTTTTAGTTAATTTAAGGCCAACAAAAGCATGCTAATATAAATTTATTTGAAAAAAATAAGAGAAAAGAAATTGTAAAGGTTTTGCGGTTTCATAATTACTTATTGAAAAAATAAATTTAATTGATACATGGCTATTGTGGACTATAATTAATTAGAAAGAAGAATTATACCAAGCTCTACTTATTCGGGAAGAAATCGGGGGAATACGTATTTATGTAAACGTCGAAAGCAGGCATCACTCAGGTATCTTTGATTAGTCTCTCTTATGGTATGACTGCTCTCGAATTTGATCTCTCTTTGCAACTATTGACCACCCAAGGTACGGTTCATAAAACATTTCAAGATAAGATTTTCTTAGAATTGCTACAATAAATTTCACCAAAACGCCACCCCACGAGTTATTTTCGTCCGATAATGAATTATATCGAAGAGACAACTTTATCTGTCGCCATCCAAGTTCTTTAATTAATTAACAATGCTTCTAATTTGGACAAAACATCATTAATCTCCGAATAATTGATACAGATTTCTTGGTAGACAGACTGGCACAAGAAACATAAGTAGGTACACTATATACTCACCGAACATAGAGAAGTTGTTCACAATGAGAAAATGTTGCACGATATTTTAAATTTTTAAAACGGTTATTGGAAAAGAGACCCTAAGTGTAATCTCCCATTTTCTCCTCTCTCCGACTTTATTACAGTAATGATAAAGTTGCAGTGTAGTGTAGCTTGTCTGATCGGTGATATCATGCAGATAAAAACGCTAAGTAGCGTAAATTACAACCTTAGTTATAAATTAATGCTAGAGAACCGTGAAAGCGCGAAATGTGCATTCTAGTGTCAAGTCACATCTGAGGCATACTCCGCGCAAAGCACTTTTCGTACTTTTTTGCGAAGTGTTTGACTGGCCTGATAGATTGAATACCAAATTTTAAAACACTTTCCGTGTTCAGTATGTAATTTTTGGAAAAAATTTTCCACCTCAGACAGGCTTTGAACCTGCGACTTTTCCCATCTGTACTGCCGACGCCTCTACCAACTAGGCTATCGAGGCTCAATCTCAGCCTGCGAAATAATGCAAGCTATTAACGTGTTAGTGACAAAGATTAGTGGTAGTACAGATTCCGAAAGTCGTAGATTCAAATCTAGCCTGCCGTGGAAATTTTTACCGCTACTGATTGCGTAGAGCTACGCTTTGAGTCGTTGGTTCAAGTAGGTATATTATTTGTGTTCGATCTGGATGTTTTTCTGTGTGTATTATCCAGATCTCTTATTACAAAAAGCTTTAATTACTTTGGTGGTAGATTGTGTACTGTGTAGCATCTAGAAAATTTATTGTTATAGTCGTTAACATAAGAAAATATTTGTAGCTTAGGCTTTTCGTTCGCGAGAGCCATTGTCTCAAATGCATGCAATAACAATGTATACGAAATTAATATAAACAAAACTTTCCGCAACAGTAATTCCATAGTTATGGCCCGCGATACTAACAAGGCGCTTAGAAAAGCTATTGAGCTGGAAATACGTAGTTTAACGAGTACTAAGTAACGTGCATCTTCACTTGACTGCCTACCATCGATATGCAGCAATGTCGCCCAATGGCAGTTGATGCGATTTCTATGTACATGATATGGATACCTACGTTGTTTCTTTTTAATAAGTATATCACTTTTCAAAATAAAAATAAACTTATTGAATTTATTGCTAACATACGTACTTATCAGTCTGACAGAAAATGAAGGTAATTAAATGCCTTTTGTTGGGTTACAAAACCCACAAGACAAACTTGGACAGCTTATTCATCAAACATAACTTCGTCATTCTGTATCTTTCATGATGTCATGACACTCATGACTGTTCCAAAATCTACCATTTGAACATAAATCAAAATGTGATTAAATCACGTAAGTAAAGTAGAATCCAGTTTATTTAAGAAACAGATCAATAGCAATCAGCTGGATAACGACGCAGCACTTGAGAGGCTGCGGCGGTAATAGACCTTCCCAGACAACGACCACACAATTCTAATAGACGCCTAATATGCCAATTTTCCCAAGCAAACCCTGCCAAAAAGTCCTATGCAAACCTGAGCGTAACCGCCGCGGTAGGTACGTAGGGAACTCATTCGCTTGACAATATGTATCAATCAGAATACCACGTACCCATGTACAGTGGCGATGCATTTCAGGTTTGCAGAGGGCTTAGATAAGCAAGAGAATGCTGTCAGCTGGCTAGATTATCAGGGCGTGCACGGTGATTGCGTGATCTCATAAATTACCACTGGCAGACCAATGCGCGCGATCTTACAACATATCATTAATGTATTGACAGAAATTATTGCCTACAGAGCGCCGTCTAGTTGCTATATGGTCGATGTTCCTAAACCACCCACAGCCCTGCTAAATCACACCTTCACACAACCGAGGGCCAAAGTTACGTTCAACTCGTAAAGTAAGTATATTTGCAACCAAATAATTCCACCGCAACGAACTTGAGCCATTAAATAAATAAGAGTGCTTTTACCTGAAGTGAAATTATCTTTGACGCTAAATGCTATACAGGCAGTAACCAAAAAGGGTATAACAAGCCGCAACAGTCCACTGCTGGACAAGGGCTTCCCCTTATCAAGGGGTATTTTCTTACTCACGACTTAGCAGGTGGATTGGCGATTGCAGTTGAAAATGTTGCATTTACAGGGAATGCTGCTACCCATTCACTGAATGATTATCTATAGTCGCTTTTTATGACACCCACGGGTAGATTTGGGGTGATGCTATCTTAGCCGGCTTCACTCTGAAAACTAATCATAGTATTTTCTTTTTTACTGTCTGACTCTACGATTTTAGCCCCGGGGCTAACAAATCTACACCTATTTAGTTGGGGGCAAGGGCTCAACCGGAAGTGATTTAACTTAATAATATGTTCTAATCTTGATACCACTTACTAGTCGATTGGTATCACTCACCAATGTATTACTTAGGTACTACGTAATAAAAGCTCCGTAAATAATAACAAAACCCTTAAACAACAAAACAAGGAAAGTAGCAATCGGATAAAAGAATAAGGAAAACGTTTTTTTGTAAGCTGGCCTACTATTCGGATTTAATAGTTTCTCGTTAGGTACTTTTCATTTTGTTGATGGCAATAAGTATGTCTGTTATTTTCCGTGATAGAACTTTCATAGAAAAAATAAGTCTTACTCAAGACACTTTAGATTAGGGCTATTTATTATAGGATCGGCGGGAACCGATCCATCTCCCAGTAGGTAAGTTCTTTGTTTATGTTTCTTCAATCAATCCATTGTCGGTAGGGTGGTGTTGGCATAAACACGAAGTGATTTTGAAAAGAAAATGAACAGTATTTTCAGAATCTATAAGGACTAATTTTGGTCCAGGCCTGCCTGGCAGCCTGCATGGTTGTGTTTGGGAGGAGTGAGCCGCAGAATTTGCAAAAAATAATGTTAAAGATAGAATACGAGTTATGTGCCATACAGGTTGTCTTACATAAGCAAACACTTAAAAGCTACTGAGTTGCCTGTTTCATTAAAACATTTATGGAGTTTTGGCTTGGACAACATTTTGTAGGTACCTATAGATATCATGCTTTGTATTGTTTGCACTTGACTCATCATCAACATCATTGCTTAATTGCTTTTGACAAAGGAATTATTGACTCTACCATACGAATGGGTGTTAAATGAGGCTTAAATTTTAAATTGATTTGGTCTCCGTCAATTAATTATTTTATTTATTTACCTTGAATTCGTTATTGCTCAGAAACATCGAGGCCACAAAATTGATACCCATTATTTTTAATGAAACAGCTGTTGGGCTTGATATTTATATTTGAAAATTAAGATTAGTATTTCTAAGATTAAAATAACTTAATATTCAAGCCTATTTGCGATTTAATTTAAAAAGGTAATGTGATCAATCTTTGGTCGTCTATTTTATTCTAGGCGCTTTTTTTTAAAGGTCAGCTTTCTAAAAGAAAGGGAGAATTGTTTTTTGCAGACATTTTCAAATCGATGACTTTACCGCAGTTGACGGCCTGCCTACCCGACAACGAATCTTGGCTATCAGTATTTTTTACCGTAAGCGCTGTTGCACACTAGAAATAAAACGCTTCACTCTAACTACACTTATGAAGTGTTCGCTCGAATGACAGAGCGCGACCCTTTAGTGCCACAATGCCACTCTTATCTAGCATGCACACTCCATGTGGCTTTTATAGAGCGTACGCAGTTGCATACATACATGCTCATGCCACTCGTGGCGACACTCACTATATAGTGCCAACTACAGTTGTAAAGAAGGTAAATTTTCATTCGTTACAATCGTTTTAGCATACATACTTCTTTTTCATTTCATATTTTAAGTACGTTGTTGAGAAACTTATTAGAAGTCCATTAACATTAAAAAGAGAAACGTATTTCAAAGTATCTAATGGTATCCACTTATTTCCTCCCTTACAAAATCTAAGTAAGGTAGCAAGTAGTACGTGAATGACTTTTCAAAATAACAATGAACTAGGCATGTCATTGTGAAGAACCACCTATTACAAAATAAAGAGATAACATTAATCTTGTTATTACAAATGCGACATTAGATCAAATAATTGATAGTCAGATAATCGTGTAATGCCTCTGATTTACTGTAGGTAAATCTATAAGGTACTTATCATTCATGTATGTAATTATCATTCAAATTAGGTAGATAATTAGATATTATAGTAGTTGACTAATTTGTATTAATAGTGTACCTAGATGTAGATACAAGAGCTCAGTAATTGTATAATCCAGAAAGTGCAGCTCTTGTAGTAAAACGGGTCATTAGCACAGTACGGCTACCGCAGGCTCTCGACGCGCATTCAGATGCACATTTTCGGACACCAACTTACTGCCACTATAAATATAGGGTTATTTTTTAGTCAGTGCGCAAACATTGCAGGATATTTCTACTCGTGATTCTGAACAACTTTTACTATGGGGCCACCTGCGAAATCTAAAAATTTTTTTTGGTTCATCCATACATTTTTGCCGAGTAGGTATGAATTTTTTTATGGAACATCCAAATTATTTTTTGGGAATTCGCAGGTGGTCCCATAATAAAACTTGTTCAGAATCACGAGTAGAAACACCATGCAAAGTTTGCGCACTGATTAAAAAATAACCCAGTATAAATCATAGTGCCTGGATGTATATACAAATGCTTGATAATTGTTAGCACTTAACAATCTAGGAATTGAAATGGCACTTGTAGTACAAGGGCTCCTTAGCGCTGTACGGCGACCGCAGGCTTAGCACTTCAGATGCGCAATTTGAGACACCAGCACACTGCAGTTATAATTTGAAATGATGGTCTCCAGATATATAGGGTTACATTTAATTAAGTACAAATCTCTTGAGGGTGTGATCTACTCACAAAACTGAACAACTTTTGTTTGAAACTTTTCTTCGAAATATGAAAAAAACATTTGGACCTCAAAAACAAAAATGCTGAAAAAGTGTGTCACTTAGTATGGGAGGACCAACTTTTTTTTTCATATTTCGAAGAAAAGTTTCTAACAAAAGTTGAACAGTTTTGTGAGTAGATTACACCCTCAAGAGATTTGTACTTAATTAAATGTAACCGTATATAACAGGAAATGGAATGGTTCTTGTAGTAAGAGGGTCATTAACGTACTTATTACAGAGTGGCTGAAGCTTTTCTACGCGCGGCACTTCAGATGCGCAATTCCAGATACATCACTACATAAATGAAAATAAGAAATAGAAAAAATAGGAGGTCGAACCCCGGCCGCTGGGTCAACGCCCCACCGCTCTGCCATAGAGCTATCGATGTACCGATGAATGCTAAAGAATTACTACAGATTGAAAGAAAGAAACTACTAGAGTTTAATTAGTAGGTACAGTTTTGCAACTGATACACGCCTAAGGCTTGTCTCACTCTAAAACGAGCAACAAATTGATACTGATAATTGATATTTTTGTACGAGTCTACTAGTAGAATCGTACAAAAAATAATAATATAATCTTATGTCCCGCGAACGTAACCAATAAAATGGAAGACGACTTCATAGGTAGTATTAATAAACAGGGTTTATCAAGTCGTTCATCGATTTTGCTGTTCGACACAACATAAGAAGAAAAATGGCTACATTTTATTTTTCCGGTAAAAGAAGTCTCATTTATAGGTTTTGAAGTCGAAGATAGCTTTCCTTTACATTTTCAGTTTGTTTTAACAAGAAACGTCTCAGCATTTGCTCGAATAAAGCTTACTCAATTACTTATTGTAACTTAGTAGAAGTCTATGGCACGTGTACGGAATAAGTTAGTCACAGTTTCTAGAAATCAAAGATTACTCTGTTTAGTTCAAGAGTCTCCAATATTTCAAAGTTCGAAAGGGATTCCCTGTTCATTCGAAGAAGAAATCGCAAAATTGTCAGTTCGAGCAAGGAACTTATTACTAGTTGATTACAAGTTCCGATTGCGTTCGTCCCTTCTATTTTTATCTCAGAGGATTTTATCGTGGGATTTTATTCATAAAAATTTGTACCATCGATAGAATCTTAATTCAAAATTGTCTCCTGAGTAATAAGAAAAATTCGCTCATATTTGACCTCGGTATTTGACTGTTATGTATGGTATATGGCTGGCAACGAATATGTCAACCTTACATAAATGTTTTGGCGAGGCTTTAACAAACGTTTATATAATTATGAAAAACTTGCAAAATTGTCACCGCAGGCTGGATTTGAACAAGCGACCTTCACCATCTGTACTGGCGACGCCTCTACCAACTGGGCTACAGCGGCTCACTTCAAGCCCGCGAGTTATAAAATTTATTCTCCGTCAAAACAGCGAGTAGGTAGGTGTTCTTTTTTTTTAGTTGAGACACTATTTTAGCTTTTTACTTTTAATACATTATTCCGCTTTTGGGGCCTCCTGTTCCAACGTATTTACAATAAAACATGTGAACTCTTCGCTTTTATTTGTATTCCGTGGAAAACGAGCATTTTCCTCAACAGGAAACGAAATTCTATTTACGTACAAAGTAGGTAGGTGAACGTAATAGAATGATAAACATTTTATATTATCTATTTTTACGCGATGACAAAAGAAAGATTTTCCCCTATAATATAAAAGGGATATAAAATTGGATGGATGTAGATAGGGTTCCATTAGTCCGATGATTTAATTTGGTACGGTATAAAGCTTCCGTTTCAAAATTAAACTACTGGCGATGCAGGTAAGAGTTTTTTACTTACTAGCAAAAATGATAATACTATTGCATATACCTACCATGACATGACCTTTCCAAGATCCACCACCCGCCACAGTTTTCGATTGTAGACATAAAAAGTCAAGATTAGTGGTAGCAGATATGAAATTTAGTTACAGACAAATGCCTAGATACAATATAGGTTCACTCTATGGGTTCAATTTAGGTTCTACCAGTCTACTAGATTCGACAGCCGATGTGACGCAGTGGTTATTACGGCTGCCTGCGACGCAGAAGGTTCCAGAAGAAGCATTATGTCCTATGGAATTTTGTTGTGGGGTCGCGCCGCTGATATTGAAACAATTTTTGTACTTCAAAAAAGGGCCATTAGAGCAATTTATAAACTTTGCAGTCGTGACTCCCTTAGAGAACTGTTTAAAGAAATTAATATTTTGACCGTACCATGCCAATATATTTACGAAAATATCATGTACGTCAGAAAGAATATAAATACTTTCACTAGAAATTATGAAAGGCATAACCGTAATACAAGGAGTAGAAATGAATTAGATCAACCTAAGTTTAGACTAGCCAAAGTTAGGACTTCATTTCAAGGTCTAAGTATACGATACTATAACAAAATACCGGAAGATATATTAAGTCTATCAGAAAGTAAATTTAAGTCTGTTATTAAGAAAATTTTATGTTATAAAGCTTATTATAAGTTAGATGATTATATTAATGACAAAAATGCGTGGACTTCTGAAATTCCAGCGCAGCACAAGAAACACGCACTTGTTTTGAATACCAAATCAGGACTTACAAGGAGTATAAAATTGTCATAATCAATTGTAACTTCGTCTTAATCATAATTTGAATTTTATATGTACCTACTTTTATTATATTTGATTTGTTTAATATTGACATTCTAAAAGTATTCTTTGTGAATCTACTTGGAAATAAAAGTTTTGAATCTTTGAATCTTTGAATCCGGGTTCCATTCCCGGTGGGGTCACTCACAAAATTGATATTCATCACTTTGTAAATTTGTTTCCAGTCTGGTTAGGACATTGCAGGCTGAACCACCTGATTGTCCGAAAAGCAAGATAGTTCCGTGCTTCGGATGGGCACGTTAAGCCGTCGGTCCCGGTTGCTGTCTACGATGGCGGTCGTTACAGAACCATGTCAGAGGCCTGCTACTGTGCAGTAGGCGGTTGAAAAACTCTGACACCAGGGTTCCTCAGGTCGTTGAACGACTTGGTGTCCCACTCAAAGAAAAAGAAGATTTAGGTTTTATAGATTCCCTTCCGCCTCTAAATAGGTGCATTCTTATTCTTAATCCCTTATGCCAGCTTACACAACGTCCAAGTTTAATTATACTCATACTGGAACCTTTAACTTACTGTTTTACACTACGAACTGACGAAAGGTAGAGCAGCCCTCAGTTTGATAGCCCTTAGCTTCAGACCTGAGATGCTATAATTTGCTAAATTATTTTCTACTGTATTCTGAAATAAGATTTTGTTTGTTGAATATTTATTGTTATGTCTATCTGTCTATAATAAAATCTGGTGTTGCTATAAGCTAGTAATATTTTCGTAAAATTCGCCGTACACAATAGAACATTGTAACGACTTAATAACGGGCTGATGATGTTACCTTATCAAAACAAAAATATCCCTTTTTGACCTATGTGGAACTACCCAAAATATTTCCCCTCTTACCCAATATTTCTGTGCAAAGACGGTCCGCGTAATAGACAAAGACGCTAGTGAATTTTGTAAAAGGCCGACAACGCGTTTAAGCTCGTTAGCACTGAGGGTATTTACTTGACATTTAAGATTCTCACGTCCCCCTTGAGTGGAGGGGAGAAGGAGGACCTGTGCTACGGAGCGCTACGAAAGTTGCTACGAAGCTACAGACGGAGAGCTAGTTACGTGATGTTGTGAAAGATTTGACGAACAATGGACAAGTTTTGTTTTTAGTCATCCATTTCATTAGTGCGGATTTCATGGCTACCTATATATATATATAGCTGGAAATAAATTGGTTGAAGAATGGATTCTAAATATGGGACCATTTTGACTATTGAAGCTAGTTTTGGTTAAGAGAGCTCCTTGTGGTTATCCGCCACGATAGTAAAAGTAGTCAAAGCAATACAACAATATGTTTAATACCATTCAGTCTACGAAAATTTACTTGTACCTTTTATGTAGCTTGTAAGTAGCCATCTCTACGGGCTCTACGGCTACGAAAATTGTACACATACTACGCGACTTGTGCTACGAGATGTTTACTCAGTCTCAAGTCAACTTCAACTCAACCGGAACTTTCCATGGAGTTTGATAATTTAGTATTTCCGCTTCTTCCCTTGGTTATAGTAGGTTAGAATTTCTATACAAAAAAAATTTGGGAGTTCCCGTGCGTGTTCCAGGTCGGTTCCGCTTTGGAAACTAATCTTTAGGCTATTCTTTACCTATGGCGAACCGGGGTTTTGCTGGCCTACTTACAAAAAAAAAATGGCAACCGTTTCAAAAAATTTTCACTGGGCAAAATTTTGTTATTTTGTAATAATTCAAAAATGGTAAGAGCTACAAATAACTATTGTATGGAAGATATGTTAGGCGTAAATTTCTGCATATGAATGTTATCAATAACTTTTTCATAATCCAATAGTTTGCGAGAAAAACGAAGCACAACATGGCAGTTTTTGCTGAAAACTCACAAATTTCAATTTTTTTTTCAATTTCAATTTATTTATTCATTTAAAATTTCAAACAATGAGGTCATAACAGGTTGGAACCCAAATCGACGTCACTTATAATTAGAAAGTATAAAGTAAGTAGTGAAGTTGGGGATTAAGAGTCACTCGCTGTGTGGGTAGACCATGCTACAATATCCTGCCTGATATTTAGTAACAAGCTTTCCGCCCAGCGGTTTTACCCGCTGATATATTTTGAAGTAAACAAGTTAATTTTATACAAATTTTCGTCCTCTGTTTTACCACTTTAGGTGATGAATTTTTTGAAATCCTTTCTTGATATTAATTAAGATTATTCAAATAACCTCTGTGCAAAATTTCAGGGTCCTAGGTCCAGTAGTATTGGCTGTGCGTGGTATACAATTTGTATGAAAAAAGTAGAGTTTGTTCGTTGTTGCCACATTTTGTTTTTTTTTGCTATCCTAACAGGACCTTGGGTCAGAACTATTAAAGAACAGCCTCAAGGGATTGCAAAAAAATAAAAATGTGGCAACTACGGACAAATTTAATATTTTTTTTACAAATTGTAAATCTGTGCACAGGCAATACCACTGGACCTTGGTTCTTGAAATTTTGCGCAGAGGTTATTTTGGTTGGGTGAATTAACACCAGGAAAGGAATTTAAGAAAATCATCTCATAAGGTGGTAAAACTCAGGGTGTAAATTGGCAAAAAATTTCCTTGTTTACTTGTAAATATATTAGCGGGTAAAACCTCTGGGCAGAAAGCTTGTTACTAAGTATCAGTCAGGATACCGTAGCAAGGTCTACCCACACAGTAAGTAATTCTTAATCCCCAACTTCACTACTTAATTCATATTTTAGATTTGGTGAGTTTTTAGAAAAAACTGCCATGTATTAAAGCGTTTTTTTCGCAAGCTATTAAATTATCAAAAAAGTTATTAGAACAAGGTTGTGCAGAAATTTACGCGTAACATTTCTTCTATACAATGTTCATTTATAGCACTTACCAGTTTTGAGTTATTACAAAATAACAAAATTTTGGCCAATGAAAAAAGTTTGAAATGGCTGCCATTTTTTTTTTGTAAGTATGCTAGCAAGGCCCCGGCTCGGAATAGCTAAAGAATAGCCTAAATATTCGTTTCCAAGGCGGGGCCAAACTCGGGAAAAAACGGGAACTCTCACTTAAGCGATCTTACCTACTATTAGAGTTAATTCGCTTATTATTTTTATAAATGTAGCAGATTTTTTTTTATAAACGGCTCTGTCGTTAACATTAGACAAATTATTACTGTTAAATTGTACTGTACCCACTTTTAATAAGATTAGAGTATTGTCAGCCGAACGATCTGTTAGTCTGTAAGTAAAATTGTCCTATTTTTTGGTGACAGTATTTAGTTACAAGTCGTAGACTTTCATGCCAGAAGAGGTTGACTACGTACAGTACTGACACAAATTAAACAAAAAACTTCATCTCTATTTAACGATGCGGTGCCTTGTAGGTAGGTAAGTATTCCACATGAGAAAGCAAGCAAAATTATAACTGACTAAAAGTGCCTTCTCATTTATTTATCGTGTGGTAGGTTAACATAAAATTTGTTCACAGTAAATAAAAATCAAAACGGAGTTATTGCCGCACCTTCACGGCTGATAGCCCGGGCGCAGCTGTCCACGGCCCCGCGACTGGTGACCCCGCTACACCACCTGAATTGTAATGTCTTCCAGCGGGCAGCGGGTTGCCAGATTATAACTAAGAAGAAATTTTATGTTTTTAGTAATGTAAGCCAAGAGCCAGTTTGAATGATTTCAACTGATTCAACTCAAGTTAGGTTACCTATATATCAAAGAATTTGTTCACGGTAAATAAAAATCAAAACGGAGTTATTGCCGCACCTTCACGGCTGATAGCCCGGACGCAGCTGTCCACGGCCCCGCGACTGGTGACCCCGCTACACCACCTGAATTGTAATGTCTTCCAGCGGGCAGCGGGTTGCCAGATTATAACTAAGAAGAAATTTTATGTTTTTAGTAATGTAAGCCAAGAGCCAGTTTGAATGATTTCAACTGATTCAACTCAAGTTAGGTTACCTATATATCAAAGAATTTGTTCACGGTAAATAAAAATCAAAACGGAGTTATTGCCGCGCCTTCACGGCTGATAACCCGGGCGCAGCTGTCCACTACCCGCGGCTGGTGACCCGGCCACACCACCTGAATTGTAATGTCTTCCAGTGGGCAGCGGGTTGCCAGATTATAACTAAGAAGAAATTTTATGTTTTTAGTAATGTAAGCCAAGAGCCAGTTTGAATGATTTCAACTGATTCAACTCAAGTTAGGTTACCTATATATCAAAGAATTTGTTCACGGTAAATAAAAATCAAAACGGAGTTATTGCCGCGCCTTCACGGCTGATAACCCGGGCGCAGCTGTCCACTACCCGCGGCTGGTGACCCGGCCACACCACCTGAATTGTAATGTCTTCCAGTGGGCAGCGGGTTGCCAGATTATAACCAGAGTTGGGCACCAGTAGGTATAGGTATTACATGATAAAACAAGCAAAAACATAACTGACTAAATCTGCCTTCTCGTCTCTCTATCGTGTGGCAGGTACGTTGTTACCTACTTACATACCTATCAAATAATTTGTTCACGGTAAATAAAAATCAAAATGGAGTTATTGCCGCGCCTTCACGGTTGATAACCCGGGCGCAGCTGTCCACGACCCCGCGACTGGTGACCCGGGTACACCACCTGAATTGTAATGTCTTCCAGTGGGCAGCGGGTTGCCAGATTATAACAAGAGTTTTTGTGAAAACAGTATTTTTAGTAAAGAAAACTTTGCGCCAGTTTGAATCCGATGAACCCTGTTATCACAGTTTTTCAACTGCCTACTGCAAGTAGCAAGTCTCTGACATGGTTGTGTAACGACCGCCATCATAGATAGCAACCGGGACCGACGGCTTATACTGTGTTCATTGTAGCTTGGTGATTTGGACAGATGTCATGAGATTGACGAAGAGCCTTTTGAAGTGACTTTGAAACGGCGCTTGTATAATCGTCGATAAATTCAAATGTTAAAATCACTATTGAATATCACTTGTTCAGGTAAATTTAATCTAAATTCAAATACAGGGTGTTAGGAAACGTAGTTCGTTCTTTCAAACCACAAATTCTCCACAAACGCTATTTTTTATTGGCTGTTTTTGAAAGTTATTACTTGGCGATGGCCATCAGCGCTTTTTTATATTCTTAGAAAATGAGTACCCTCAACTTTTACTGCATGTTGCCATACAGCCACCATCTTTTCTTAAACCACCGTTACTTAAAAGTACCATTCTGAAATGACCACCTGACCTAAAAAGTCGCACTAGAAACGCGTCGCTTCGTGTGCACACGTTCATTAACACTTCGTGAGACGAAAAAATCGCCGAGAAAAGTCGCATGTGTGCACAGTCACTTAAATATCACTTGTTAAGCTAATTTTAAGCTAAACTGAATAATAAATTCTGCCTAAAATATAGCACATTTATTTTTTTATTCTAATAATCAGAAAATTTATTAAATAAATATGCTCGCTGTGACAAAGTTACATCTCACAGACATTATTAGTAGGTATGTGCCCTAAATAATAGGCATGTTACTGTTATAATAACAGTGACTAGGAAGCAATACTTTTCAGCCTAGTTCAGCTTGATACAGCTTTTATATCATTCGAGACTTCTAGAAACTTAATAATTTTCCTATTACACAATTTAAATTTTCATAACTCTAGAAGGCGAAATTCTTCTGTCTAACTGTTTTCGACCGACGAAATTTTACTAGTATTGATTTTTCAAATTAGCATAGTGCCATCTTTGTACACTTGAAGATAAGCTAAAAAAATCCCAACATTCTTCGTGGCCAATGCTTGTTAGTATACCGGTCTTGAGAGTGGAACCTCCCCTGAGAGTGAAGGATGGTTTTCGGTGATGCTTAACTGCGTCTTTAGGTCTAGAGGCTTTTCGTTAACTTTTGTTTTGATGATAATATTTTGTTGCGTTTAAATTTTCACTTTAGGTACTTAATAAAGAAAGTAAGACAGCACTCACTTGTGAGTGTTGCAAACTCAAAATGTATTACTAATTAAGTACTTAACCCTGTCGCCTTGTATCCGACGTTCTCGGCATTTGGATAAACACCGCAACACGAATTTCAAATAAAAATATGAGGAAAGCAGCAACACTCAAAATATCGATGATAAGGAACGGAAATTATGAAATCCTAATAACAAAAGCGAAATAAACGAAATTGTACTATGTAAATAAAATATCTAGTGTTTGAGGTAGGTATTGTTATATTATAGAGTTAAATTGAACTTGTGGCTGTTAGCAAAACGGCAAACTGCCGATCCGCTGATTTGAGTAACTATGGGAGATTCTATTTCTTTTCTTATTTCGACTATGTTTCTTGGGAAATGTAGCTTTTTTCACAAGCACGACCTGCATTTCTACTATCGGTCACTAGTAAAACTTCACCCTATATACACTTGTTGTTGTATAGTTGTTGTTCTAATTTCATTACTGCCCAAAAATACTTAAGTTCATAGGTATTTATTGCTGGTATTGAGTAGCTAAGCTAGTATCTTACTAGTACCAGAACTCATACTCGTTGGTAAATTATGTCACATCCCTAAACTGCCTTCAGTGACATGACAGTGACGCTGTCCAAATCACCAAGCAAAAACGTACATACTATAACATGCCCATCCGAAGCACGGAACCATCTTGCTTTTCGGACAATCAGGTGGCTTCAGCCACCAGCTAACCAGACTGGGAACAAATTCACAAAGTGATAAATATCAACTTTGTGAGTGACCCCACCGGGAATTGAACCCGGAACTTTCTGCGTGGCAGGCAGTCATACTAACCACTGCGCAACATAGGCTGTCAAACAGTAAATCATTTGAAGATGATTTCAACTGATTCAACTCAATCTATCTAATTAGCTTAAAACAGTCCCCTGTCCAATTTCATTCAAAGCTGTTTTTAAAATTATTTTGCTGTTACTAACCAAATTATTTTGCTTTTATAACTTAGATCTTTTCAAAGCAAGAGTGATTAGACTGTTTAGGCACTACCTATGCAAGCATGTTCCAACAACAGGTGCGATAAAAAACAAATGACTATCTAATCAATAAAAAAAATCGTAATCAAGTGCTCAATAGTGCTCATGGCATGAAATTCCTGTCGCCTGGTAACACAGCCCAACTTTACCGCAACCTCAGATCAAAACACAAATTGGCCCATTCAAAATACGCTCCGTGACATTTTTCCTAAATCGCATCGGGGAATTCATTTATGCTTTGGGCTGTTCTTGAGAAACAACACTGAGAAAATTTAACATAAAAACTCGCAATTCTTACTGCTTCCTTTTATCAGACTTTAAAATAAATACCTAGCTGCATGATAAACTTATTTTCATGACAATGAAACGATTTTGTTAGCTTCATATAAACAAAATGTCCAAGAAATGCATTTTTAGAGCTGCTGAATATTTCAATACGTATAGAACAGCATGTCTCATACCCTTAACTGCCTTGCGTGCCCCGACACCTGCACGCTAGATGACCTATGGGCAGCAACGCAAAATACTATTCGTGTGGCAACCTCGGCAACCTACTGGGCGGGCAGATAAAATTTGTTTCGCCGCGGCTCGCTAAGAAGAAGAAGATAGAAAAGGTATAAGTAAAAAATACCGACATACCAGTCCTACCTACAAACGTTTTCG
The DNA here is from genome assembly GCA_024500475.1 of Phthorimaea operculella. Lineage (NCBI taxonomy): Eukaryota > Metazoa > Arthropoda > Insecta > Lepidoptera > Gelechiidae > Phthorimaea > Phthorimaea operculella. The sequence continues at coordinate 2,309,932 of JANFCV010000009.1, forward strand.
TCAAAAATACTTTATCAGAAAAAAGAGAAAATATAAAAATATACAGATTACATCAATCTCGCGAGGGCAAAGCTGAAGCGGAATCTCTTTTATGATTTTCTTAAATCAAGGGTCTTACGATAATCTGGGCGAGGGCAGGTAGCCGTTACCGAAAGCCGTCGGCATTTCGCTTTGTACTTTCTCCCTCGATCGACCCTGCTTTCCGGAACCGACCTTCTGTCTTACTTTAATCTGTTACGGATTTAGAAATAGAAAAAAAGTCTATGTTGGTCTTGATTCTAGAGACGTTTCGATAAATAATTCCCAGTTATTCGTGCCACAAACAGTCAAATAAGTGTTTCGTCTTTGAGATTTGTCAATTAGAGTAGACAATGGTCAAAACTCGTAGTGGTATCTACTGTGGGACAGTATCCTAATAATATGTAATTTATTTACTCGGATCACAAATACCTACCTTACCTAGTTTCGTAGTCTACTAGAAACCCTTATCATTTCGTCAAGTCTGTCTGTCTGTCTGTATGCCGCACCCTCACATCATCGTCAGTTTTAGAGCTAACGACATGAAATTTGGTGTGAAAATAGATCGTGTTGACCCAAATATAGAAACGTTGAGAAAAAATTATATCAAATGTTTTTTTAACCCCCTCCTACACAAGTGAAAAGGGGGCCAAAGATTTTTTTTTCCTGTAATATTGAGTAGGGTATCGTTAAATAGGTCTTTTAAAACAAAGGGGAAGTCTTTTTGAAACAAAGTCTCTAAAATGTTTCTGTCTCGAGATATTTGCTTTTAAAAGAGGCGTTTTTGACCCATACTTTGTTCCAGCTGTAACTTCCAAAGTATAAAAGGTAAAATTTAAAAAAAAATATGGTATATAGTTTAAAATAATATGAAGTTACCATGAAAACTTTAACGGATATTGTACCAATTAAGATTTCAGAAAAATTAAAGTTTTTCTATTTGCGGTTGGTAACCATATAGCTGCAAACAAACCAGCAACAAATTAACTTTGTAGCGCTGAAAAACCTGATATGTAGACGTTGACTACGAAACCCTATTCGTGGTCGTGTCTAACACGCCCTTTGCCGGTTTTTTATTAACCAAAGTTCTTCTTAACTCATCCTTACAAAATCTGCTTTCTTCAACAAAAATCTACTTTTGATTCAAATTTTCGAAAAGCTTAAGAAATCAACTGTTAGTTCTTTTCAGCCTTAACTCTGGGTATAGGCACTTGTTCGAGTTTGCATTGCCTTTATTTTTCCAGGAAATAAATGAATTCAAGTCACCATCAATCATAATGTTCCACCACATCTATAGATATCAATCACAGTCATTCAACGCAATGTTTACTTTTATTATACGTGAAAACAAAAATGAAACTAGTTTTTTTAGTACTTTACTATTCTGTATACAGTAGTATAGTGTGCCTTTAGTAGGTATAGTGCTATTCATTACCAACAGTTCTAGATTTGAAAATTGAAATGAATGCAACAATTAAAAAAAAAATGAATTTTATGGATTTCGATCAAAGACTATAAAATTCATTTCATTTCATTTCCCTTGTCCTTCATCACTCCCTTTCACGACTATGGAACCATGCAGGATTAGTTTTTCGAATGAAATAAAAATATAAATGGGTCCAAGCGTTTTTGCCAAACCGATTGAGCAATGCCTTCTGTTATTTATGAAATATGTTGTTTTACTTATGCATGGACGTGTTGGGCATAGCTGTGTGTGTACTATTCTTTTCAATAAAACGGTAGCAACAAAACTTCTACTTACTTCCAAGAAAACAAAACGTAGGTATTGCAACTGGGCTTTCTCAAGAAATTATAAACGCGTATCGAATGCACTGGCAGAACAAGTTCATTTATTTTCATTTGCAGTGTCCGTGGCCCCACTGTCTCGTTTCTCCGCAGCCGCAACGTCTCTCGGAATATAAATTAGAATCCATAGCGCAGAGGCGTGTCTAAGTAACCAAAGGCCCTGGGGCAAAAAATTTTAAGGGCCCACTAGTCAAGTCACTTAAAATCGTTTGTTCCGAACTCGACATTACTACACCAGATTTTGTCATAATTCGTCATACTCAGACCATGATGTCTTGGCATACCTAACTGCCGTACATACGGTGAGCTACAAAGGGTACACCACTGGCACAGAGGACTTCACGCAAGCAGATTAAATTAACTCTACAGTGTTGAAAACTTGGTTAAAACCCTAACATTATAGAAGACCAAGGGCCCCTTGACCTCGAGGGCCCCGGGGCGCTGCCCTACGTTGCCCCTTAGCTACTACGCCACTGCCATAGCGCGTCCAACAGTACCGCTAATGTGCTATGAATGCCTCCAATCTGTGTTTATTTAGCTTGCAAAGAATATGAAACGAGAAACGAATGGTTCAGTGGTTTGCTTATTAACGGTGTGTAGAATTGGTATACATTTGGAAAGTACCTATAAGTAACTAGGTGCACCAAAAAAGATTGAACCGTAGAAAAGGCAGTCAGGTGCAAACGAAAGTCTATAATCATACCAGTAGCAGCAAAGCCGATAAAGATCTAATTTTAACTGCTGATGTTATTATGATTGTATTGTTTTGCGTATAATCACTTTCTAAATAGGTACCTACATCATAAATCTGAACTAAGCACTCACCATAAAACAAATTCACCAGCTGCTACATTGCGACGTATTTTGTAGGCGAATGATATCTCTCTCAGTCACCAGTTATTTGTATGAAGTAGAGTTGCATTTAACCTGCAATATTATCTTAGTGGTGGAAAGTGTTTTTGCTACCTACCACGTGGGAAAAAAATCGAGATTCTGATAATGTTGGCGTAAATAAGAACTATATTCGAAAAACTCACAAAGTATAGGTACATAGGATAATACAAAAACCAAATAAACTGACATATTTTTATTCTATCGGCTGAGGTTTTTTTGAGAATTTAACCGGACACAGTCTCGTAATACTTCGCTCTTCACTGTAAATAATGTTGTTGCCTTTATCAAACGCCAATCCATAGCCGTTATTTAGCTGCAGCTCTTTTACTAAACTAGCTCTATTTTCAAAGGAGTAAATACCATCATGCGCTACGAAATGAACCCAACCATACATATCAGTTGTGACTCCTCTAAAATGCAAATCCCCAGAAATGTTATCTTGTCTTACAGGGCTCTTAGCGCCTCTCGGCAACACGAACAAACCCGAAGAGTTTATGAAAAAAAGGTCATCGTTCTTATCAAAAGCGAAATGATGTATCAAACACCCTTTTACTTCCGATATAAGGTTTTTATTACCTTCTCTGAGTGCGTAAAGGTTCTGGTAGGCTGTGTCGACGAAGTACAGATGTTTGTGGTAGTACATATCAAATATATCGATCGATCCGATCAGGCTGGTTCCTTCTATACTGCGCGTATTGTAGTTATACTTGTATATGCCGTCGCTGCCGCCAAGATATACAGTGCTGGTTGCGAGGTCCACGGCGCTGGCAAATCCATTTCTTATCGCCGGGATGACTGAAGTTACTCCACTATTGATGTCCAATATCACTGAATGGAAGCTTTGATCCGAGAATTCATCGGCGTTTATACAAAAGAATAGGCTGTTTGTATTTCGATCTAATGAAAGTTTGTAAGGGATGTTTGCGTCAGCTAAGATTACTCGCTTTGTGTACGATTTACCACGGATCAAAACTGGTGCTTGAACAGGCAACATTTTTTTACCGAAAATACTCCATGAATTTTGTTTAGATTTAGGACTTGGCCAGTCTTGGGTACTTTGATCACAAAGGCCTCAAATCTTGCATAATAAATCCACTTATTTTGTCCGATTTATTACAGTTTCCCTAAAAACACGAAGATGAGCAAAACCAAGTGCAAACACCAGCAAAAACAAATTCTCAAAAACTTTGACATGTTTGGCAGAAATCAAATACATCATCGTCAAAATATGACACAAGTGTGACAATACCACAGACAATATACCTTTCGCAGAACGTTGGCAGAACGCGAGAACCAAGGAGTAGGTTATATGGACAAGAACACTACCTTATTGCCACGTCTTTTCCATATTGAGGTACTGTCTTACTACTATAAGAACAAAAGGTGCATCACACAGCCCGTACAGGTAGGTAACCAGACTAACTGGATTTTCAGGAAATAATTTTCATTTAAAACTAAGTACCTATCCAATCTATTCCGGAACAAACTCTGCTATCTGAAACCTTCAGTTCCACTAATTAATTCCGGGAGTAGCATTGTTCGCTACTCGAATGAACCAATCATAGTTTTCCTAACAGCTGCATTCAAATTCGAGACCATTGAAGCTCTACTATCTCTCAAAGTCGTGAAATAGGTATAGGTCTGACCTACATTCAGAAGTGAATTACAGAATCTTATCATCTCATAACCTGTGAAATATTATGTGACTAGCTGCCCGTCAGCGGTTTCACCCGCTGCAACCTATTATTCCGCGGGAAGAAAGCATTATTCGCCAAGAGATGTCGCTGTTAGTTTTCGCCGAAAACGTTTAAAACGCGAATAGGCTCAGTCACGCCACCTATTTCAAAAATATTGGAAAATGCGTGATCCCGTGGGAATGAGACATTTTTCCGTGGTAAAAAGTATCCTATGTGTTATTCCAGATGCCCTTCTATATTTCTGCAAAGTTTCATGTCAATCTAATCAGCCGTTTTTGCGTGATGTCGTAACAAACACACACATAAACATCCGCCTTTATAATATTAATTAATAAATTAAATAAATTAAATTAAATTAATTAATACTTAATATAATATTAATATATTAATTAATTAGTAGGGGAAGTAGGATAGGATAAGTCAACACTTACTAATAATAATTCTTATTGCATGTCACATTTTAGTTTCGTAGCTTTCGCTACGCCGCAGCCGGATTCAGTTCAGAAAAGAAGCTTGATTCTGCAAGAGATTAACTATTTTTGGCACTTTTAGAAAATATACAGGTCACAGAGTACCTTTTGATACAGGTACTCTGCAGCTTTCATGCAGAAGTCCTATTCTGCCTGTAATTTCACATTTTTCTACAATCATGGCCTTTGGTCTCAAAAGACAACTGTATATTTTCTGTTTTTTCTTTTGCCTACATAATTAAGGTGCTTTTAATTGACTTTATTTTATGCATATTTTTTTGGTTTTAATTAAGAACTAATCTAATCAGAAATAAGTAGTAAAGCAATAAGAAGGAGGACGTACCTCCTTACATATGGAAGAGTTGCAGTTGTTGGAAATAACGAAATAACCTAACACTCGTTTCCATGTGGATGGAACAATAGTAAAAGTTAGATTATCAGGCTGTCCACGTGGCTTCGTAACGACTTTAAAGCATTGCTATAACTACATTACTACAAAATAAAACTATAAATCCGTAGTTATAATGAGAAAACTTTAACTAGATCAGGTAAACAGAGCAGATAGTATGACCCAATGAGCTGCAATAAAAGTTAGTGATTGTTATCACACGAGTTTACTCCTCGTTATAACTTCAACAACAACAATGTGACAGATACAAGGATTTACATAATTTCCTTGCACATTGCATTTGTATTTCCAACTTGCAACTGCTACTTGTTCGCTTCAGGGACTTCTAGTGTAGAACTGGCTCAAGGAAAAATCACTGCAGAAGAAATAATATACGATCACTTACAGTTTCTTTATTTATTAGGTTCCTGTTTCGAATATTAGTATATGTCCTAAAACCAAGAGATATTACCTATGCATTGTTGGTTGCTTTAATGAGATTGATAACGCGATCATACAGCAATGGTCTAGCGTCGATAGCCCACATGAAGTCCAGGTGACTGAACTTAGGGTCCTGGATACGGAATAGGCCAGCTGGCCGCCCGAGTTCCCTGAACAGCCTCATCACATCGGGCACCTCAGCTAGCGGGTCACTGTCGGAGTAGTGCAGGAAGACTGGTGCAGTGATCTTGGAGAGGTCGTATCTGGGAGGCCTCATGCTGCCGTACTTCCTCAAGTTGGTCAGCCTGCCGTGATCGTAGCGGCGGAAACCACGGTCTGAGATACTTTGTCCGTAGTGGACGAACTGCCTTACTGATGCACCAGCGGGAGTGTGTCCTAACTTGACAGGAAGCATAGTCTGTGGACGCACAAAAAGTGTAAAGTGAGCATAAAGGAACACTAGAATATTTGAAGTGTCTTGATGCTTACGTGTAAACCCTTCAAATACATCAGATATCTTACAGAGTTATGCTGAGCAGCGTTCCAACCACCGACCAAGAACATGACACTGCTGCACACTGCCTGGATGGCAACTTCGTCCATGCATATTCTTTGTCCAGCCCAGGTCATTATTTGATTGTTAGGCATAAATTCTCCAATTCCGATCGTGCTCAAGAGACCCTGTAAAATACAATTTTACATACAGGGTGTTAGGGACGGTGTACCGAAAACTTTGCAGACATGATCAGACCATGAAACTGAACAACTTTTACTATGGAGCCAATGGTGGGAAACGAAAAAAATTTTCTGACCTCCCATACAAAATTCACGATCAGCTGAATGACTTTGTATGGGAGGTCGGAAACTTTTTTTCGTTTCCCACTATTGGCTCCATAGTAAAAGTTGTTCAGTTTCATGGTCTGAGCACGCCTGCAAAGTTTTCGTTACACCGTCCCTAACACCCCGTATATTGTGTTCACGTCAATAAATAACATGAAGTGCTGAAGATGTATTACCTATACAAGTAGTTTATAATGTCTAAGAATAGTCTACTTTACTTACCGAAATATCGCTTGAGTAATGCGCCATGACTCTCAACAGAAGACTCCTGTTGTGAGCCATATACGCGACTGGAGCCAACGCGTGCATTGATATGATTTTGTCATTGTATTTCGGATTCAGAGACGCCATAACCCAAAACGCGGTGGTTCCCTGCGAGTGTCCGATGTAGTGCAGTCTCTGCTTGCCAGTTTTTTCTAGAGCGTAGTCAATCATGGTGGGCAGGTCGATGTCGCCGATCTCGTCCCAGGAGAATTCCCAGAACTTGGTGCTCAGTAAGGCATTGGGTCTCAGTCTGCGGTGGCGGCGCGAGTAGTAGTTACCACGAGCATTGCCCATCCACACATCGAAGCCTTCTTCAGCGAGGATGTAAGCTGAATTAAAGAGGAAGAAATTACAGAATTTTACGAGAAGTACTTAGCAAAAATTAGGACATCTTTTTCTATTGAACAGGTTGAAAACAAGTCCACGAAAACTATTTCATATAAACTCTACTGTGCCGTGTCGGAAATTTTTGCTGGCTCTTAGAAACACGCAATTCATCTTTTTTGGCGATTCAGTGTGCATATTCCTAACCGTTCAACTCAACTCCCATCGACACGCAAGAAGAGGAAGTAGGTATGGAAAAATAATCTGGAACTGGCGTCTGGGTCCGACGATAGACCCGGTCCGACGATAGTAAATCTTAATAAAAGGAATGTATAACTAACCCAATCCACAGCCAGGCCCCATCAAGACCCAGTCGGCGGAAGACGAGAGCAGACCGTGCATGAGGAAGACGACGGGTTTGGACCCGGCGCTCGTGGAGTTGTCTCGCCCATGGGGGATCCTGTGCAACTCCAGAATGTACCCGTCTGGAGTCTCCACGTTGTATACCTCCAGCGGGTAGTTGTACTTTCGTACTAAGTCAGGCTGAAAAAAGGATTTTTTAATACATAAATAAAGAAAATAATTAGTGGTCGTCCAAATCAAAGGGGGCCTTATAACGGTTTTAGCAAACTTTAAATGGACGCCGATTTTTTTCAAATTGATGTATCGAAAAGTTGTACACATCCACATGCATTAAAATGATTCAGCTATTCAAAAATACAAAAATTAGTAAACCTTTTTTTAGTTATTTTCCAAATTGATGAATATCTCGGTAACTAGCCACCATAAGGTCCCTTTTGATTAGGACGACCACATTTTATTTGTTAGAAGTACCCTTCCTTCATTACTTAAATATTTCATCCGACAGCACTGGTCGTAACATGGTAACATGGTATCACCATAGACCAATAAATCACCCAAGTGCCACCAACTGTCAAACTACTCGCAGGAATTATGACCTGGAGTATAACTGCACTAGGAAATGTTTGTGCAAAAGTAATGTAACACATGTCTACAATGTGCAAATAACATACCACATCAAGAGTAGCATCTTCAATGATATCGTGGGATATCCTCGCTGAGTTGATCGCTCCGCTTCTCACCAACTGCTCAACCTGCTCAGCCTGTGGAGAAAGCCTGGCAGCCGCCAAGGCCACCCCGAACAATAACAACCCGACTATCTTCGACAACATTATTCGCAACAGTCATTCGCAATACAAGTGTCCATGACTTTTATAACAAAGCAAATCTGATTATGGATTACAGGAATTAACACTGATAAAAACTATCACAGATTAATGACCACTAACGGATTATTGAGCGCCTTGTTTGCGCTGATTTTCAGTTAATAAAGTCAATGAGATAAGGTACGTATTACGTTAAGTTAGATCTAGATACTTCCTCGAAATTAGTTGATTATGAAATCGTATACTCACTTGTATCAGCTTATTACTTCATTTATAATCCTCCTTCTGAGGCAGTCGGGTAAAAATATAAAATCCAGTTCATCCCAGCTTGCCTAAAGCCCAAGGCATCCAAAGTTCTTCCTCTTGACGCTTTGCGCATAATCTTCTTGGGACAACAATTTCTTACCGGAAAAAATCAAGAGGTCGTAGATCGTCGTATTATTACTTGGCTTCGTAGCATTGCTACGGGCTACGTCGCGTCGTAGCAGTTTGCAATTTTGATAATTCCTAAAAAAGAAAAATAGTAAGTACGTATGAATTCCCATACAAATGAATTTTGGGAGTTACCACACGTGTTAATGTTTGGCCTTGTCTTGGTAACTAAAGGTAACTAATCTTTAGAGGCCGGTCGGGGTCGCAAAAAAAGAGGCGGCTACGGACAAACTCGTACTACTTTCATACAAATTGTATATCAGCGCACAAGCAATACCACTGGACCTTGAAACTTTGCACAGATATTTGGATACGGTAAATTAAGACAAGAAAGGATTTAAAAAAATCCCTGAGGTGGTAAAACAGAGGATGAAAGTTTGTGTGAGACTGAGACTCGATGGTTTACTTGGAGATATATCAGCGGGTAAAACCGCTGGGCACAAAGCTTGTTACTGAATATCAGTCAGGATACCGCAGCATGGTCTATCCACATAGTGAATGCTTCTTAGTCCCTGAGTTCACTTCTAAATTCATACTTTTGAGTTTGGGACTTTTCAGCAAAATCTACGTAAACTACTTATAAAATTATGAAAAAAGTTATTGAAAGCAAAGTTGTACAAAAAGTTATGTATAACATATCTCTCATACATTGTTTTTGTAACTTATTTACCATTTTTGAGTTATTACAAAAATACAAAAGCTTTGGCCTATTAAAAATTATGAAATGGCCACCATTATTTTTTTCTTATTTAGCCAACTGGGCCTCGGGTCGGCATAACTAAAGAATAGCCTAAGGGTGAGAATCCACCAGAGCTGTGCGAGTAAAATGTGTCGTACGAGGATGCGTAGCTGTGCTGTGGAAATGTGTAGGGGTTTCCATCAGAGCTGTGCGAGTAAAATGTGTCGTACGAGGATGCGTAGCGGAGCTGTCAAAATGCGCATTAATGTGCGGAGCGAGGATGCGTTGCGAAGCTGTGAAATGTGTGAGCGGGGGGGAATGCGATGTAGTGGAAACCTCGCAGCACATTTCTCGGAACGCATTCCTCGCAACACATTCCTCGCTACACATTCCTCGCAACACATCCCTCGCACACATTTCTCGCTTGTTTTGTATGTAGAATGGCCTCGCTTCGCTCAACCCTATTCGACCAGAGCTGAGCTGAGCGAGGCTAGGAAAATGAAGTGATTCTATTGGTGGATTTTTTCCTCGCACACCGCTTAGCTACCTCGCACAGCTCTGGTGGATTCTCACCCTAAACATTAGTTACCAAGGCAAAGCCAAACGTGCGGTAACTAATACGTACTAGTATTTATTCTGTGCCAAAAGGTGGACCTGTTGCCTATATTATACCGTTTACAGAAGTACAAAGAGTGTAAGTACAAAAATTGGATGGTAACCAAAATACAGTACACAACGAGTAGCGCAGCATAAAAATACAAAACATTTTGCAAAGCCTAATCTTTACGCCCACTGCGGGAGATACTCTAATGATAATATTACGTCTCGATAGTGTATAAGCCACACATGTACATTAAGCGGATTATAAAAAAATTACGATAATGGAAATAAAACGTCAACAGTTGTTTTGTAAATAGCAGAACATCATAGTCATCGTAAACTATCATGATCATGTTCCATAACAAGATAATAAGTTTTAATCCTCTGTAATTGCTCCTGGGTACACGATTATTAGATACTTTTATTGTCTTCTGTGCAGACGACCGAATGAACTGAGGCAGTGTAGTGCGTCGTGCGGTTTTCCGCGTAGACCCGTCAGCGTTCGAAGGTCACTTTGCTTCCAGCGGTGCAAATGAAGTGAGTGAACTTCACGCGAGTACTCGCATTGCGGGTCCGCGCGGACAATCCACGTTACACAGCGCATGCCCTAAAGGTTACCTAACTAAACTGCAAAAACTAGAACTTAATTTCTATAGTCAAGATCTAATCCAGGACCCGGGACGGAAGATGAGTTGCTCGAAGCCCAGGACAGACGAAAGTACCTACTTCAATATTACAAGACCCATCAATAATTGTGGACTTCCGCGCCAAAATGAGTTAGGATCAGTTTCGGAATCTACAATAGCCCCTCTTGTCATACTGACTATAAAACTTACTTACTACGCTGGCTCAGCGACCCGAAGTGGATCTTGGCCTCCGATACAACTGTACGCCACTCTTCCCTGTTCTGCGCAGTTTGCTTCCAATCAGGCTTTTGGAGTACGTGCAGGTCTTTTATAACTTCATCAGTCCAGCGATATCTTGGTCGACCTACCGGGCGCTTGCCCGTTGGCCGGCCCAGGTATGCCTTCTTGACCGCTCGATCCTCTTCCATCCGCTCCACATGACCAAGCCAGCGCAGTCTCGCAGCTTTACTTTCCCCGATGATATTGGGCTCACGGACTATTTCCTCTATCTCCCTGTTCTTTCTGATTCTCCAGATGCCATCTTCATTCTTCACAGGTCCCAGAATCTTCCGCAGTATTTTTCGTTCTGCCACTAACAGTTTTTCTTCCTCCTTCAGGGTCAGCGTCCAGGTTTCGCATCCGTACATCAGTATGGGTCTAATAACAGTCTTGTAGATGCGAATCTTGGTTCTCCTGCTTATAAGCTTCGACGTCAACACTTTGTGAAGGGCTGCTGAGCACCTTAGGGCATTTTGAATGCGGATGTTAATTTCATCTTCCCTCTGATTCGTGTCCGTGACTGTGCAACCAAGGTATTTAAACTTGTCCACCCTTTTGTAGGAGGAACCATTGACTATCAGGTTGTTTCTCTTAGTCCTGGTTGTCCTGAATCTTTTCATGTGGAGGTACTCTGTTTTATCCTGGTTAACCCTGAGACCTACTTTTCTACCTTCCGACTCCAGTGCACCGGCCATTGCTCTCACGTCTGCCGCACTTCTTCCCATCAATGCGAGGTCATCCGCGTAACCTATGACTTTGTGCTGACTATAAAAAGTAGGTATATTTCTTGACTTTAATTTTTACTGACCACCTAAATGTAACTTCAAAAGAAACAATTTCACAAAAATACAAATTTCTCGGAAAATAAATGCCGACACTTGGACCCTTAACGCGCGGAAGCACACAATTTTATGGTCGGTTCCAAAATCCCGAAAATCAGAATACAATAATAGAAAAACATTTGTTTATTTTACAAATAGTTCTCTAAGTCTTCAGTGAGGCTTTAAAACTAAGTACAATCTTTAAATGTGGTTATTAAATATCAGCTGTGAGTAAATAATTAATTTATAATTATGTGTTAGTAACATAGTATCAGTTCCAGCAACAAGTTGTGTCTCTAAAATTATAAAAGCACATTTCTAATGTTTAAAATTGTGCTATAGGTATATCATAGGTGTTTAAATGGCAAATAGGTGAAGTGGTTTCGTTTTCATCTAACTCAAAGAACACTTCAACTACCTTTTCATTTTGAAATGCCATAAATATAAATATTTATAAGCTCCAAACACGGCCTATGCCAAATTCGTCACAAAGGATAGAAACAATACAAAGAAATCATCCACTTAAGCGAAGGCTTACACCCAGGTCTATGGTGCCTTGATGGTAGATTACTTTGTAAGCATTAGAACCATTTTTCATTGTTGTAGCCCTAATCTAGGATGAAAATTTTGATTTCTTATTTCATACTTGGCCTTCACTTGCCCTTTTTGCAAGCTATAAACATCTTAGACATTTTATAATTTTTACAATGAGAACATTGGAGTCTAATCATTTTTTGTGAGCAAAAAAATAAAAATAAGCTTAAATTAAAATTAATAGAATGCTAAAAGTCATCATCATCGTCAGAATCGAGGGCTGCCCTTCTTCTATCAAACTTGACGGTGCTGGCAGACTTGGGCATCTGCTGATTGACTGACTCCAGAAGCTGTATCAGCTCTTGTTCTGATATCTTGGTGCGGACCTGTCCCATCTGAGCCATTCTGCATATCATGTTCTCTACCGTAGCACCTTTCTCCGGTCTACTAAGTTTGATGTTGTTCACTGTGGAAGTAAAAAGAAATACTTGAAATACCTAGTAAACATATGAACAAAATAGTTTTCATAATCTCCTATTTTCAAAGTCTTAACTTTACTCCAAACTGCATCTAGTCAGATTATAACAGGACACTTATCATTATCACCTTCCTGCCCTTACCCCAAATCAGTTGGGGTTGGTGCAACAAGGTTTGTTTGAAAAAAAAACATGCAGCAAATGGTTTGGCTATGTTTTACAACTGGAACTCTCTTTGGAAATGCTATTGTAGGTGGTATTATTACTGCCACCATGCGGGTGACCACAGTCAATAGAAGTCAAAAACTTGATGTCGCCTTTAACAACACACCCTGATTGGATAAGTGCCAGTATTCTTAACCGATACCACAAGGCAGAAATTGAATTAGATTTTAAATTAGAATCAACTATATCGCCTTTGATCCCAAATCCAGCATTGTGTCATCTTGTGCAACTGTATACCTTTAAATTGGGTACTTAAGTGTTTTTATGATCATGTTTGACTTACATCTGGCTCTCGCATCTTGACTGAGAGCTTGTGCAAGGATGGTATGCTTTGCTTCCTCCATCTGTTGCATCCTCTCTTCTTGAGCTTTGGCATTGTTGGGATCGCCAGTGCCCTGAAAACATTATTACATTTCAATATAATATTAGGTCAAGAACAGGGTCAGCAACTTGCCAATTAATCAGAGCAAATTATGAATCATGATAATGATCAATGGCCAATAGAGATGATTCAATGGCCAGAGAATCAAGTTCAACCGTCATTTATTTAACATATCTGGAAAGTGCATTTGCCGACGAAAGACTGGTAAAATTGACAGAGATTGTAATTTTGTCCAGAGATTAACGTGAAATCGCTAAAACGTATATCACAAAATCCTAAAATAGTCCTAACCTACAAGGCAAGAATAACGACCAACATACCCCGCGTTGTTGAGCTTGTAGCTGAGCAAGGCGTTGTTGTCTAATTTGTTCCAGTTCCGGGTCAGCCATTTCGACTAGAAATCAAGATTTCCCAACAATAAACACAGAAATATCAGGAATTTATAAAACAGCAGGTGAATGATCTGATTTGACGTTTTGTTTGTAATGTGCGCCTAAATCAATTGCAAAGTGTTATGATATGATCACAAAGTTGAAGTGAAGTAACGATCTACAATCTTCGTAGCGCTTTTTCGCTCTTACACATAATTTATTCCAATAACCACGCTACAAAACCGCATCAATATATTGCTACTCGACACTAGATGGCGCTGTATGTTGGTGCATGGGTGGTTTTAGTTTTAAATACAGAAATACTGCTTTTGGGAAATAGATGTCGCTGTAATCTTTCACTCGGGGAAACTAGGGGACCATGCACGGACCATGGGCAAACCATGGGCCAAGGAGGCCAAGAAGTTTATTCGGGAGCTTGGCCGACGCTTGCGCGACCCCGGATGCGACCTCCACTCCGAAGCGTACCTCGCACAGCAGATCTCGCTCGCCATCCAGCGCGGCGAGGCACCTTCAAGCCAAGTTGGTACGCTTCGGGGCGGGCTATTCGATTAGTTGATAGGTTTTGTTTTAGTTTATTTGTGTATACAGGCTTACTGGTAATTGGTCCCGATCCCGTTAAGGAGTGATAGTATAGGTAATTTGCAATCGAAATCACCCCCATGTACATGGGGCAAAAGTGTACCCATCTCGAGATATTTAAGACTAGCCTTCCGTCCGCAGTTTCACCCGCGGTATTTATCTGTTTGGTGTAATAAAAATATTTTAAATACATTGCATTTAAAATCCAAAATTTTGAAACAGATTGCGTCAAAATTCACGAACTGGAAGTGGATTTCGACTACTCGACAACAGATGGCGCCACTGCTTTAGGGATTGTAAAAGCCCTTACCTATATCTTTAAAAATACGCCCTTTAAGTTAAAACGGGAACTTTCTTGTTCGAGGGGAGATAAAGGGCTGTTGCACAGTATTTAAGTCCCTTTATCGTACCGGGAATCCTTTTTAAGTTTTATCGGCACGTACATTTTATCAACTTAGTTTTATTATATATAATGATTTTAATTTTTTTAAGGAATATTGGGTCCCACACACTAAAAATATTAATAATTTTGAAAGTACTAAATGTAATCAAAAACTTTTAATGTTATTATCTAGGCCATACGTGTGCTTATAATAATCAGCCATAATATCAGAAATATCGTGCACCATTGTTGAAATAATGACTCCAAAACCTGAGAAGAACTTTGATTTTTATGACTTTTTCCTGAGAAAACGCAATTTGGAACTTTATGGGCATATCATGTTATTAACATCTACGTTTTATTAGCTATCTAACGAGGTAGAAACATTTTCAATACCTAGAAAAATGACTGAGTAATATGTATTAGATTTACTGACTTCGATTAACAATTGAAATTTAAAATACTTGATTAATTTTGAGTTTGATAGAGATATCTCTGGTAGAACAATGCCATTCATGCTTATCAAGCTTGATTTTTTGTGATTTAGCTTGGGTATAAACTCTGTATTTCCAGTAAAATAACATTATTCAGGGATTTTCCTGTAAACTAAACTCTGTGATAAAATGCTGCTAAGACTTATTTGGGCAGTCGGGCTAGCAGGCGAGAAAACGATAGATACTGGACAGTTGATTTCATGACAGTTAGACATGACAAACTTCAAATTTACCAAATTAGAGTTTTGTTACAAGTGGAAGTCATTAAAGAAAGTCATCGTGTTGAGTTGGTTCTTGGTTTCAGCAATTGCTAGCAGGCAATCATGGGCGAGAGAAGAGATCCTCCTGCTCGATCCACATTTTCTAGCGAAGAATACGCTGACATAATGTTTTGCTAAGGTTTTATTGATGGCGACGCTTGTAATATGCCGAGACGATTTGCCACGGCGTATGTGGAAATAATTCTTGAATCTTTTTGATATTGTCCAAGAACTTCTTCTTCATCATCTGCGGCATTCACGCGAGGTCACCTAACATCAAATGTACGTCACGTTGATGAAAACTGCATTGTCAGGGGTTCGACGATTAGGGAATAAACGCTGATATTCTCGACGGGCAGCTGCAGCGTCGCCATCAGCAAAAGCTTAGCAAAACATTATGTCAGCGTATTCTTCGCTAGAAAATGTGGATCGAGCAGGAGGATCTCTTCTCTCGCCCATGATTGCCTGCTAGCAATTGCTGAAAACCAAGAACCATCTCAACACGATGACTTTCTTTAATGACTTCCACTTGTAACAAAATTCTAATTAGGTAAATTTGAAGTTTGTCATGTCTAACTGTCATGAAATCAGCTGTCCAGTATCTACCGTTTTCTCGCCTGCTAGCCCGACTGTCCAAATAAGTCTTAACAACATTTTATCACAGAGTTTAGTTTACAGGAAAATCCCTGAATAATGTTATTTTCATGGAAATACAGAGTTTATACCCAAGCCAAATCACAAAAAATCAAGCTTGATAAGCATGAATGGCATTGTTTTACCAGAGATATCTCTATCAAACTCAAAATTAATCAAGTATTTTAAATTTCAATTGTTCCTCGAAGTCAGTAAATCTACTATTACTCAGTCATTTTTCTAAGTATTGAAAATGTTTGTACCTCGTTAGATAGCTAATAAAACGTAGATGTTAATAACATGATATGCCGATAAAGTTCCATAGTGATTTATGTCACAAAATTGCGTTTTCTCGGGAAAAAGTTATAAAAATCAAAGTTCTTCTCAGGTTTTGGAGTCATTATTACAACAATGGTGCACGATATTTCTAATATTATGGCTGATTATTATAAGCACATGTATGGCCTAGATAATAACATTAAAAGTTTTTTATTACATTTAGTACTTTCAAAATTATTAAGTTTTTTAGTGTGTGGGACCCAATATTCCTTAAAAAAATGAAAATCTTAAATATCTCGAGATGGGTACACTTTTGCCCCATGTACATGACGGTGATTTCGATTGCAAATTACCTATACTATCACTCCTTAACGGGATCGGGACCAATTACCAGTAAGCCTGTATTCTGTAAATATTTGATCTGATAATTCAAAAGCAAGTTAAAAATAGAGTTCAACTTTGAGTGAAAATCCTGATAAAGTTTCTGTTTGAGTATGCATTTCTTGTAAGGGGTGATATTTATGATATACCTACACCAGCATTTCAATCTACCTGTTTTAGGGACAAAATAGTAATGAAACGCCCAATCCCTTTTGTAACATAACAGTAAAGAAATGTAATAGTATGAAAATTTAATTAATGTTATAAATAAACTATCCATTTACACTGTCATGCCATTGTAATGTCTGATATTCTACACTTCCATCGCTGGCACAGCAAGCTAGTACTGCCAATTTGTTCACAGCTACAGCCAACCTCCCAAAAGCAACCAAGTGCTTGGGCTGGAAAGACTTTTGATCACTGATGCATCGTAACATGTACATGGCATGGAATCTCACTGGGTCTCCTGAAAGAAAACAAACAAAAACGTTGGAAACAATAAATCCATATGTTTTCAAATGACTAACCTTGTTTTTATTAAAGTTGTTTTTATGACTCGACTTCTCGGATGTTTCGATGTAATAGAGCCTTATCATTATCACACTAGCAGTATGGGAGGAGATAACACCGCGCGCGTGTCCGCAACGAATTCACTCCGCATCTTTTTCGCTCCGCATCTGCTCCCAAACCGCCAGAGTAATAAATAAAGCCAGGTATTCATTAGGGACAAAATCCCTGATACTTTGTATCATAGACAATGTTTATGGACAATGTCCCGAATGTGTACGCTTTTTTTCGGGGACATTGTTCAAAACACGTCCACATTGGGAACATTCTCCTGATACTTTGTGTCATATACAAAGTTCCTGGGATTTTGTCCCCAATGAATACCCGCCTTTAGGCTCATAAATACATACCATCCTCTGGATATCGACAGGACGAAATCACGGGCGGTCGTGTGTGACCTGTCAGCCTCCTGAGGATGGTGTGCTCACTAAGACATAAGCCTCGACATAATTAAACAAAGTAAGTTAAGCATAAAAGGACATTTCGCTTTTATTTTACCTGGATATACTAGATAGTCTGAGCCAAACTTTGACCCACATGTAATATGGTGTCCCTTTTCCCAGAGGTCCTTAAATATTGAATAACGAGTAGCACCATCGCCCTCGCCAATGCTTGGTTTCAATGATTCTTTTCCTACCTTTTTCTTTTCTGAAAAAATATATGTATTTTATAAATTAATAATATCATTTTAAATTATTACACTATTACGACAACCCGATGAGAACCGATACAATACTATAAATAATAAAAATAAGAACCCCCTCTGCATGTAATATAGTAAAGTAACCATATACTACTCGTACCTGATTCATAGAAGATGGGGAAACGAAATAGCAATGCAACATCATTGTTGACATCTTGCCCAAATGTCATGTAATAAGAAAAAAACGCAAATAATGTTGCCATTTTGGGTCCCTCACTTCTATGAAGCAGGTTATACATTACTTACATTAAACAACATTCTTACCAGTAAGTAAATGATGTTCTGTTGGCAAGTGAACAAGTAGGTGAGCTGGAGCAGCAGTCTGAAGCTTATTTATTTCTTCCTGTAGCAGAGATTGCTTGTCTAGCTGTATATCTAAAACAAAACAAAAATTGCCAATATAATCAGCATGTTTTATTCTAAGGATCATTCCCACTTATGCACAAATGCTTGATCCAATTACTAAATTAGAATATCCAGAATGCCCTAAAGTCATAAGGTCAAGATTTGATTTTTGCGGGCATTTCTGAAGTAAATGATTTGAAGTATTGTGATTTGCCTACCAGTAATTCCTTTTGATAATAATTTTTGCCTTTTGCCAGCCATTATAATATCTATTTTCTGTGAAAGTTGTTCAATTTTCCTCTTCTTCATAGCCTCTGTCTGCTCCTCAAAGACCCTACAAAAGATAAGAAAATGATAGTTTAATTCAATCAAATTAATTAATTCATAATTTAAGCCTGCTCCTTAGAGGTACTTAATCACAAATCTGGAATACATAAGATAACTAGATAAGGTTTCCAGGTGGCAGCTTCTCTTCAGTGGGCTATGAATTCCAGTGCTGAAGTCTAGGTTCTGCCACTGACACAAAGTAAAAAGAAAATAGGAAGGTTCATACTTTTGTTCAACAGTAGAAACTTCTTCTCTAATTTCATCTGAAGGTTTGTCGGTGATATTTGGCAATTCATACAGCTCACAAATCCCTTTCTCCACCAACAATGCTGCTTCTTCAGACATTAGGGCCAATGGTAAACCTGTAAAATATCATATGAGGGAAATGATTAGATGTTTGTACCTACATAAGCCTAGGTACCTTATAATTTGGGCCTTGGGTAGATGACTACAGATTGATGCTAATGCTCTGTACCTTATACCATAAACCAGTAGGCGGTTGAAAAAAATCTCACACCAGAGTTTATCGGATTGTTGAACAACTTGGTGTCCCACTCGAAGAAGAAGACTTGTCTTGGAGGTATAGCTTCATAATGGCGCTTGGTACTTCCATAATTCAGGAACCTGCTATGTACCAACCGACTTTACAAACAAGCAAAAGTACTGGCCAGCAGGATATACTATTTGTTTAGTTTTCAAAATATACCATACAAACAAACCTGTAAAATCATTCTGACGGGGAAACGAAGGAACAGATCCAATCAGTGAGCCGCAGATACGATGTTTGGACCGCAGAGTAAACCAATCTAAAACAAAATACTTTTAGACATCAAATGGAAAAAAATGAAGTCTGAAATTACTTTAAATACTGTTATTTATATTACCTTCCGCGTTCCACACATATGCTACACCATCTTCTACATACAACGGAATCATCGTTTTATAAATTCAACTAAAGTTTTCACTGTAATTATTTTTGTTTTGAAGAGAAGAGAACAGAACCAGAACAGAAGGAAAGAATATTTGTTTTGATTTGACGTTTGTTTGTCATAAACGGGCTCAGGTTTATGATTATACCGCCTTTTGAGTTGACCATAGACAATAACAATTCAAAAAATTGTACGGTGTAAACAGGTTTGCAATTAAAAGTAATAATGTCACAACAACCAACAGCTGTGCATTCTGCCGCTCGATTCTTTCAGCCGAAATTTTTATTATAACATCATATTTTT
The DNA here is from genome assembly GCA_024500475.1 of Phthorimaea operculella. Classification (NCBI taxonomy): domain Eukaryota; kingdom Metazoa; phylum Arthropoda; class Insecta; order Lepidoptera; family Gelechiidae; genus Phthorimaea; species Phthorimaea operculella. The sequence goes on from JANFCV010000009.1 coordinate 2,329,889, forward strand.
CTTAATATTCATATTGAATAACCCGAAACTTGTATTATAATTCAATGTAAAGTGAGTGGTGTGGAGTACTTTATAATTTAACGGCTTACGTAGTGTTACATAACCTTCAAAACAAAATGGCAAAAAAAGTATTAATTGGTAAGTTATTTTTGTAAATAAATAATAAATTATCTCACTCAATTACTAATAAAGGTCAGAGTTTACTTCTGTATACAGAAAGTAAGTAACTACCTACTCTAATCTAAAGCCAGGTATAATATTGGGGTCAAAATCCCAGCAACTTTGTATACAATGTTTCTGAACAATGTTCCCAATGTGGACGCGTTTTCGTTAGGAACTTTGTCCCGGAACATTGTTTAAAATGCGTCCTCATTGGGAACTTTGTGTTTTATACAAAGTTCCTGGTCTTTTGTCTCCAATTAATAATCGGCAATCTTTAAAATCCAATTTTCCAGATTTCTTTAAATTGCGTGCTAAGGTACTTCATTCATGCATATTCATCTCAGCTAGGCCGCCCAAGGCCAGCTGATGCATTACTATGAGGTAATTACAACATGTCATGTCTTTCACAGGTGGGGGCACAGGCTTTATAGGACAGCGATTGGGTGAGCTTCTGAGAGCCAGTAAATATGATATCGTGAATGTATCACGCATGCCTGCAGCTAGTAACATCTCTTGGACACATGTCCAAGATTCTGGACTTCCAGAAAACACCCATGCAGTGGTCAACTGTGCTGGACAACAGTTTATGGATTTCACTAAAATGTGGACACCTGGGTAAGTCTGTTTTCTATTGTTACCATTTTGTTACCAGTGACACCTTTTTAGGTAGACTGTAATATATTTTGGAAACGGTCATTTTTATTAAAGCTTAAGTTACACAGACCTTGAGTTCCAACACATTCTAAGGCTTGGTAAAAAACATGAAAATCAACTTTGGATAGCAAATCAGTTATTTTTGATAACTCAGGTTGGAAACAGAGACCTAGGAGTTTTTAAAAATCTTACTTATTATGAAGAGATTTCTCATTAATTTACAAGCTTTCATTTGAGGTGAAACAACCCTCATACACTTATTTTCTCCACCAGCAACTTCACCTCTAGATACATCATAATTTTAATAATTGTCAGACCGCCAGCGGTGTCACCTAACTCATTTTCCCTAAGGAAAAGATATTTTTCTGGCATGTATTATGATTATGAATATAGTCCTTCCTCTTGAATTACTCCATCTATTACAAAAATCTCCATCAAAATCTGTTATGTGATTTAAGAGGTGTTAGTAAATTCCATGACAGACAGAGAAACCCAAAGACCAATTTAATTAAATACTATTTTATTTATGTTTTCAGGTTCAAACAGAATGTCCAGAACTCTCGGGTATTTACTACTAGAGCATTAGCAAAAGCCATCAATGGTATGAAGAAAAAGCCTGAAGTGTTTGTAGTCATCACTGGAGTGGGGGCATATACTCCTTCCATGGATAAGAAATATGATGAACACTCTGAAGTGACGCCTTCTGACTTCTTCTCACGACTTGTTGTTGAAATAGAAGCAGCTGCTAAAGAAGTTGATCCCTCAGTCAGATTAGTAAGTTACCATTTGAATGCCATGTTGAAAGAGAAAATGTTTACAATACCTGAAAAGGCCCAGGGTATAATGTTAAAATCAGACCCACAGATAAGCAAATTGATTCAAGTATTTGAGGGCATCTGCTGCCTTATCCACTTGGTCAGAAGGACCAACCGCATGCAAAGTTCACTTTACTTGAAGCAGTGAAGATGAAGTGAGTGAACTTTGTGCGAGTGTTCGCATTGCGGTTCCGTACAAACAATCCGGATGAGGCTTCCACACTGAATTACTCTCATATTAGCCTCAGTCATTTTCTTCTGCATGTGACTTCACTTTCAGAAGCATTCTCCAGTAAATGGCCTGATCCAGATAGGTAGTTTGGCCCATAACCTGATAGACATGTCAAAAATTGCAACTAAAAAAGATAGATCTAGAAACTGGGCAGGTAATGCAGTATCCCGTACCTACTGCACTTGATAATGCGCGAATATACGCCCCAAAGAGTAACTTTGAGCCGCACAATCAACTGTTGCCCGCCATGGCTGTGCAGGTACTTTAAAAAATAAAACTACTCTTTTTTTGGCAGTACCGATGCCGAAGGTTGCAGGTTCAAATCCTGCTTGCGGTGAAAAATTATGCAAGTTTTCCAAAAATTGTGTACCTAACATGGGAAGTGTTTTAAAGGTAGGGGAAGGTGGTATAAGATTATTATTATTATTCAATAAAACAACTCATTATTCCAGGTAATAATCAGATCCGGCGCGGTGATAGGCAGGTGGGGCGGCATGATAAAGAACATGTTCCTACCGTTCTTCTTCGGCGTAGGCGGCCGCATCGGCTCCGGCAAGCAGTACCTACCCTGGATCCATGTGGACGACCTCGCACGGATGATTCAGTTTGCTATTGAGCGGAAAGAAGTCAGTGGAGTGTTGAATGGTGTCGCGCCGCAAGTTATCACGAACGAGGACTTTACACAAGTAAGTAGAACATTCTATTTTCAATTTATATTATACTAAGATAATATGATCGCTCCGGCAAACAGTATGTGCCGTGGAACCGTGTGTATGACCTCGCCAGGATGATTCAGTTTGCTATTGAGCGGAAAGAAGTCAACGGGGTTTTGAATGGTGTCGCGCCGCAAGTTATCACGAACGAGGACTTTACACAAGTAAGTAGAATATTCTATTTTTAATTCAAAATATACCTAGATAAGTGCATCGGATCCGGCAAGCAGTACCTGCCATGGATCCATGTGGACGACCTCGCCAGGATGATTCAATTCGCTATAGAACGGAAAGAAGTCAACGGGGTGTTGAATGGTGTCGCGCCGCAAGTTATCACGAACGAGGACTTTACCCAAGTAATGTAATGAACGTTCTATTTTTAATTTAAAATTCACGTAGATAACTTCATCGGCTCTGGCAAGCAGTACCTGCCGTGGATCCATGTGGATGACCTCGCCAGGATGATTCAGTTTGTTATAGAGCGAAAAGAAGTCAATGGTGTTTTGAATGGTGTCGCGCCGCAAGTTATTACAAACGAGGACTTTACACAAGTAAGTGTGAAAAACATTCTATTTTTAATTTGAAATATACCCAAACAACTTCATCGGCTCCGGCAAGCAGTACCTGCCCTGGATCCATGTGGACGACCTCGCCAGGATGATTCAGTTTGCTATAGAGCGGAAAGAAGTCAATGGGGTGTTGAATGGTGTCGCGCCGCAAGTTATCACGAACGAGGACTTTACACAAGTAAGTATAATGAACATTCCATTTTTAATTTTAAATATACCCAAATGACAGCCGATGTGGCGCAGTGGTTAGTATGCCTGCCTGCCACGCAAAGGCTCCGGGTTCAATTCCCGGTGGGGTCACTCACAAAGTTGATATTTATCACTTTGTGAATTTGTTCCCAGTCTGGTTAGGACATTGCAGGCTGAACCACCTGATTGTCCGCAAGTAAGATGGTTCCGTGCTTCGGATGGGCACGTTAAGCCGTCGGTCCCGGTTGCTGTCTATGATGGCGGTCGTTACACAACCATGTCAGAGGCCTGCTACTTGCAGTAGGCGGTTGAAAAACTCTGACACCAGGGTTCATCGGGTCGTTGAACGACTCGGTGTCCCACACGAAAAAGAAGAATATACCCAAATAACTTCAACGGCTCCGGCAAGCAGTACCTGCCGTGGATCCATGTGGACGACCTCGCCAGGATGATTCAGTTTGCTATAGAACGGAAAGAAGTCAATGGGGTGTTGAATGGTGTCGCGCCGCAAGTTATCACGAACGAGGACTTTACACAAGTGAGTGTAAAGAACATTCTATTTTTAATTTAAAATATATTTAGATAATTTCATCGGCTCCGGCAAGCAGTACCTGCCATAGATCCATGTGGACGACCTCGCCAGGATGATTCAGTTAGAACGGAAAGAAGTCAGTGGGGTACTGAATGGTGTCGCGCCGCAAGTTATCACGAACGAGGACTTTACACAAGTAAGTTTATATAAGATTCCATTTTTAATTTTAAATATACCTAAAGTACGGCCGTTCTAATAGGCCCTATTTGATAGCTGTCAAACCCATACTAGAATGTCACTAGAGGTAAAAAGGTCTATTTCTGGGTACACAAGTGAGCGTGTAGGAAATTCTATTGAGTTTAAAATACACACACACACACACACATACACACTATATTTTTAACAGAGTTTAAACATACATACCAATCCTAGCCGATTAATAAATAAAAGCGGCCAAGAGCGTGTCAGACACGCTCACAAATAGGGTTTCGTAGTCAACGTTTAAATATATAAGGTCTTTCAGCGTTACAAAGGTAATTTTGTTGCTGATTTGTTTGCAGCTGTATGGTTACCAACCGCAAATTGAAAAACTTTAATATTTCCTTAATCTTAAGTGTTACAGTATTCGTTATAGTTTTCATAGTAACTTCCATATTTCATTTCAAAAAATTCCATATTTTTTTCAAATTTTTTGCATGTATACAAATTTGATATATACAGGGAGTAACAGAAAGGGTATAACAAGCCGAAAGGAGGTCAAGGTACTCATGAAACTGAACAACTTTCCCCATGGAACATGGGTCGAAATATGAAAAAAAAAATTTGGACCTCCCATACAAAATCGCCGATCAGCCAATTGATTTACTTAAGGACCAATTTTTTATTTCTTATTTTGACCCATGTTCCATGGGGAAAGTTGTTTAGTTTCATGTGTACCTTGACCTCCTTTCGGCTTGTTATACCCTTTCTGTTACTCCCGGTATAACATGCAAATTTGATGTCGATAGCTCTAAAACTGACGGAGTTATGAGGGCGCGGCATACAGACAGACAGACAGACAGACAGACTTGACGAAACTATAAGGGTTTCTAGTAGACTACGAAACCCTAAAAAGAGACCCGAAAAAGCATTATTGTTTGCGTCTTTTGGGCCTTCCCTTTGGTGTTAAAATGAGAGAATTATCGTAATGAGCAATGTATTTATAGAATTCAATATATGACCATGAAAAATGTTTTAAACGTCATATCGAAGTTAGTCTAAATCCTATTTATTCTTTGTTCCAGGCTTTCGCCCAAGCATTGCACAGGCCGGCGCTCATACCCGTTCCCGAAACGATTTTAAACCTGCTCCTCAACGAAGAACGCGCTATGATCATGACCAAAGGCCAGCACGTCATACCGAAGCGCGTATTAGAGTACAAATTCGAATATAAGTTCCCAACGATAAGTTCGGCCTGCAAGGACGTCGCACATTTGTTCCCGAAAAAGAATTAGAGTGGAGAATGCACACCGAGATTTCGTCTGGAAGTATCTACGTAAGTTATAAATATTTATATTACTTACGTTTAATTGAAAAAGTAATGGCATTCGCTGTAAATCGGACTGAAAGGTGGCCTTTCTGCCAGTCATGAAGGAATTTTAATGGACTATTTAAAAATAAATGTTTCTGCTAAGAGATAGGATCAAAATGGAGTCGTACGCGTTTCAATAGTTTAAGTTTGTTATTATTTACTATAAAAGTGATCACTTTATAATATTCTTTCGTACAATCTTATTTATCTACCTTTGTATTATGTACCTACCTATGTATCACCACAAACAACACAATTATGTTTTTCTCTTTGCACAAATATGGCATTTATTTCTTATAATAATCTCGTTGTTATTTAGTTTTAGACGAGCCTAGTCGTTATTTATTTTCTAAGAGTTTTATTGTACTTATTAAACTATCTATTTATTTATTGGCATTTTATATGGTAGTATTGTATTTAAAAATTAAACGAAATAATACAAAAATAAGTATGTTTTATTCTCATTATTTATTACAAATAGGTGCAGATCATATTCCTTTTAGTTTTAAAAACAACTGATCTAATACAATTTAAATCTCAAGTAATTTCCTAATTTTACACTCTTTCGATTCGACTGGTTGATTTGATTAGATTTTTTCCTAACTTAACCACTAAATAGGTATGTATTGTATTGGCGGGCGCATATCCTAAATACCTAGTATTACTTATTAGTAGGAAGTATTACTTATCCTTAGATATTAGGTGTAATTTAATTTTCTATTAAAGTATTTTACTATAAATAGATGCTATTTATAAATATTCGTAGCTATAAATTATATAATGCAATTATTTATTTACTACATATACTATCTAAATAAGGATATCGACACATCGTACCGCCGAATCCTTGCCTATATAACTTACAAACGAATCAAGTCCAAGTATCAAACGGACTCTGTTTTCAGTATTCTCTATTTGAACTTTGATCGTATCTCAAGGGCTTGTCGCCTTTTCGAATCTGTCGACGAGGGTGGCGACAAATTTCCTTAGTACGTCCTGTCGCATGCGACCGACGTCTAAGACCTCCTCGTGGTTCGCCTCTTCGTCTGTGTCGTACGACGTGACGCATTCGTTCGTGATCAGCGACAAAGCGAAGACGTTCATGTCGCAGTGTCGCGCTGTGATCACCTGGAATTGTAGAGACGTGTCGTTAGAACAGACTTTCAATCCCCTCTAGATAGGGAATAAAAATAAGGGTTATTTTTAGTGTTTAGCTTAGTTAATAGCTTTTTTTTGTTTATGGGATATATGTGTATGTGGCCCTGCGCAAAAGAATTCATCCTGATAAGTAATGATGATAAGGCTTTCTGAGAACCATATAAAGATGTAAGAGTAGATTATGAATACACCATTGCGGTATTAATATGGAGTCTACTCCACATCCTAGCGTTCCATTGTAAAGGGTGGCCTAGCTCGCGACACTCGTTCTGCCATATTTAAACCTCTAGGCAAGCTATGTCCCTTTTCGACTGTATCTGTACCATATCCAAGTAAGTCTGGAGCCGAGAGCAACCGTCATGGTTTAAAAAATATCAAATATTTCGCATCTCCTAGGGCTACCGCACTACCGCCTAACTAATACAGAATATTCAGTCAATGATTATAAAAGCTGGCTTAATTATTATGACTGCGTAATAATATCTACGAAAGGTTAGAATTCTTATCAGAGTTCATAGAATGTGATATAGATTTTAGGGAACAAGAAATTAGTTACAAGGTTGAAAACTGTGGAAAAATTTATAACGGATTTATATTTATTTCTCTTCAATCATGGATTAGTCTTATCTGGCGTCTTGGTGTATGAGTTTAATGCCGGCCGTATTGATAATGGTGATTCTTTATTGCGCCACGCTCGCCTATCCTATGCTACCTGTGTCTAATTTTCCTCTGATAGGATTTTATGCTTTCCTACTATGAGGTTCTTTGAGAAGTCGTAAATAATGTCGTTTAAAGCCACAACTATGCACCTAGTGTTGCAGCTGTCTATAGGAGTAAGAGTAGGAGTACATGTGTAGATTAGTCTAACTTGAAAAAGTATGTTACCTCGTGCACAGTAGACATTCCAACGGCATCGACTCCTAGCATCTTGAGCATGCTCAGTTCAGCAACCGTTTCGAAGTTGGGTCCTCCCAGGCATGTGTAGACGCCCTCTTTCACTATGTCGTCAATTTTCAACTCCTTCGCTATCTGTAAAAAATACATGAACGATGTGAATAATGTTTTGTGGGAAATAATTATTTGTTATTTATATTCGACTAAGTATCTCGTGACGTCGTGACATGAATCGGACTTCATGAAGAAATTCTGAATTCTGGACACCCTCCCATACTAATAAAATATTACTGACTGATAGAGCTTTAGATTTATTCTATATACATACATATATCACGCCAATATCCCTCGCGGGGTAGGCAGAGCATAACCGCCTATATAAGCGGCCATTTGGTTTTCGGTACTGTATCAATTACGCCCCTCCGTCATGTCCTTTTATGATAAAAATAATAGCTAAGTTTGTCTGGAGTAGGACGATAAGAACCGACATAAAATTAGGTGTAAGTATGAAAAAGTTTTATCGCAAATACGTAATAAACCAGATCGTTTTTTAAAGAATTGAAACTTAACCATGTTTGTAATAAAAATCTTTGATTGAGGAAGGTTTTTTCCATTCGAGCTATCTATGTCTACTGATTAAAAAGTCGCGACGAATATAAACTTGCGCAGATAAAGAACATATCCCGAATTGGCAACATTATTGTTGACATCCTGCTCAAATGTCATATAATATGATAGAGAGGCAAAAAATAATGTTGCCCAATCGGCATATAATGTTCTTTATCTACGGCAGTTACAGAATTCCAGTTACGGAATATTGGTAGATAGGTACGGTCTTGCCTACGTTTTCTGCACTGAGTGCACTATCTAGAATCGAATCCGTTCAGACAGCATTAAAACGCACGGCATTGACAATACATCGGTTTAAAATTGTAAAGAAAGCACAATGCTATCGTTGTTTATTGTCGAAGCACATGCCCGCCTCCGTGCGCAAGAGTTGACCCGCGATAACCCGCCCATAGTGATGTTAATGAAGCCAGTCTTGCGTTCAATTGACAACGCAATTTTAAAACGCACTATCTCGCATTGTTTTTATGTAACCAATCTTTCCGTTCAATGTGATTTTTCTAGATCTTCTCGAATATGAAGCAATTGGTGCCTTTATTATTGTGAATTGGACTTCTAGTCTCACAAACAATAATTGTTTAATAATATTGTTTTTGGGTTATGAAACTTTCCATTTGAACAGATTTTTCATTCATCCAGTCTTGCGTTCAATTGACAACGTTATTTTAAAACGCACGATCTCGCATTATGTAACCAATCTTTCCATACGATGTGATTTTTCTAGATCTTCTCAAACACAAAGAAATTGGTCTCTTTATTATTGTGAATTACTCCTGCTCTGCTAACATGCTTCCATTTAGACTGCTGGTCTCACAAAAAAATAATTGATTTATACATTCATTCTTTACATTTGAACAGATTTTTCATTCTAGATTTTTTCAAACATGAATTTATAAGTGTGTAACTATTATCAAATTGTTCGCTTTTATTTTGGTTTCAATTTCAAGTCTCACAAACGTTCGTTTACATTGAGCTTGTGTTTTAAATTTCAGACAATGTGATAGATAGACATACGTAGACAACAAATTTTAGATCAACTTTGGCAGATGCTTGCGATATAAAAATCATGTGAGTATGTACCGACCGTTCATTTTTACTACTCGCAAATGATTATGATATAACATGACTTCCTTACCTCTTTCGCAATCTGTCTGAACTCGTAGTTGTAGGCCTTGTTCATGGGCGGGAAGCGGGGCCCGAACCTCGGGTCGTTGGGTCCATGCAGGGGGTTGTTGCCAGCAAAGCCCATCATGTTGATGTGGTCCTTCACGATCATGATGTCTCCGATCTTGAAGCCTGGGTTGAGCCCTCCGGCGGCATTCGTTGCTATTAAGGTCTTGACGCCGAGAAGCTTCATCACTCGGACTGGCAGGCAGCACTAGAAGAAAATAAATGGATTAATATGAGTGAGTACCTACAAAGATTTTGTGGGTCTTAATTGTTAAAAATTGAAGCAATTTGTAATTACCTATTAAAAGACCAAATGGGTATTAATACAATAATTACCTAAATGTAATTAAGTAGATACGTATTGTAGTAAACCTCTAGATTTTGCTGGCAAGCCTTTCTCGCATTTATTTCTATTCCTCTGATAGTCATAGATACTTAAGATAGAGTCATCTTTATCCAGCTACTGAAAAGACCGCGCGTCTTGACCTTAAGTATTCTACCCTCAACAATTGAATATAGGGAGGTAGCTATTTGCCAATCTATAACTGAACTAATTACGTTGCCGTAACATTGAATACCTAATCTAAAAAGTTAAAATCTTAAAATCTAAAAAGTTAAAATCTGGTAGCGCGATAGGACCCGATAACTTACCTGGTTATATATTGAAAGCTTGTCAAGACCAAATCATTGATCCCCTTTTGTTTATTTTTAACCTTTCTATTCAAACATGTAAATACCCGTCGATCTGGAAAATATCTCAAGTAACACCCATACCAAAAGCTAAAGATAAAACATCTGTAGAGAATTACCGCCCCATAGCGATTTTATCGGCAGTAGCTAAAGTTTTTGAAACAATCATTCATTCTAAAATTACTAGACAAGTAGATCCGTATTTATCTGATTCGCAGCATGGTTTTCGGTCTGGTCGTTCGGTCAATTCAAATTTGTTAACAAAGGTAGATATTATTTCTAGTCACATGGATGCTGGTTTTCAAGTAGACGTAGTCTACTTTGATTTTACTAAAGCATTTGACAGAGTTGACAATGATGTCCTACTGCGTAAACTATCTGCTGTTGGATTCACACCTTCAATGCTAAAATTTTTCGCAGACTATTTGGCTAACCGACAACAATTTGTTAAGCACGGCTCTTTTATATCTAAGCCCTACCATACTAGATCGGGTGTAAGTCAAGGGTCAATTCTCGGTCCACTATTGTTTAACCTTATGATAAATGACCTAGATACCGTTGTCTCACACTCATCTTGTTTATTATATGCAGATGACTTAAAATTGATAAAAGCTGTAAAAAGTACTGATGACTGCGACCAACTACAGACAGACATTAATGCAATTTTCAAATGGAGCATCGACAACAAACTGCTTTTTAACCCAGTAAAATGTTCCGTTTTTTCATTCACCCGAGCTATTCTTCCCATACGTAATGACTACCTTTTAGGCCCCGACCTCATAACCCGAGTAAATTCCATCAAGGACCTTGGAGTACTTTTTGATTCACGACTCACATTCAATAATCATATTGGAGCTCTAGCTGTCGAAAGTTATAAACGACTTGGATTCGTGTTACGAAATGCAAGAGATTTTACTGATTCAAACGCAATACGGCAGCTTTACTCAGCACTGGTCAGGAGCAAACTAGAATCTGGATCCGTTATATGGGGTCCGCATGAATCTACCTATTCCTTACTATTAGAAAAAGTCCAAAAAGCTTTTCTTAGGTTTTTGTATAAAAAGATGTACGGATTTTACCCTTTTTTGTACCCGACGAAGTTTATTCAAGGGGCATTACAATATAATTCTCTTGAATGCCGACGAAATTACCAGTTAATGGTAACTATCATCCGCATACTGCGTGGCGAATATGAAAGTCCTGCTCTGGTATCGCAGGCACTTCAATTTTATGTCCCGAACATGTACCTGCGTGGTCGTTCGCATCGGCTGTTTCGCATCCCCGAGTGCCGCACGGTGGCGCGCCGCGAATCACCCGTTCCACGTGGAGTTGCACTAGTAGGCCAGCTTTTAAATGTTAACCCTCGTATGGATGTGTTTGCAGATGAATGGCCGATTTTGAGGCGAGAATGTTTAAAATGTTGCGAAAATATTGTTACCTAGTTTTATTACTGCTATAATTTTGTTCAATTTTATGTTATTTTAAATTTTATCTCATTTGTTAGTACTTTATAATGTCTATTCTATATTAATAGTTTGTAAGTTTATATAGTATTGTATCTTATGCAATCGCATTGGGAATTCCTGTAATGGTTGTATAAATGTTTATTTTTAAATAAATACTAAAAAAAATCTAATCTAAATGGAAGGACTTTTCGTAAGGAAATTCCATTGATCACCCGGGTGTTTGTTGACAGTCGACGTAAGTAATCGTTTGTGTACAATCATTATCGTTGGGTCGCCACTCGGCAGTACGGACGCAAATAAGCGATAACCCGGCCCCGCTGGGGGTCGCGTGGTCTTGCATCAGCTATATCTTCCGTACTATATCCTAACGTATATTTATATCTAGAATACTCATTAATCTAATTATCTATGAGCTTCTTTTTATCGCCGAGGCAGGAAGTAAGTCGCTATTTAGGATACCCTGCCCTGACACCCAATTTGACTTACATTACTGGTTATCATAATTTGACATATATTGTAGTTTAGGTATTGAAATTAATGACGCATTTCCCTGTTGGTTTGTAATTTTACTATTCTTTCATCATTCGTAATTTTTCCTATTAATATCATTTTGATGCGAACTTGAAACGATCAGATCATTAATTAGTTTATTTGTTTTGAGAAAACAATGAATGATTGTGAATTGAGATAATTATAATTATGGCAATTGAAAACCTTTTGTAATTAAGTTTTGTCAACTTTCAACCCAATTATATCAATAAAGTTGCATCATACGACGATCACACGAAGTAGGTAATCTTTACTTTATTTTGATAATACAAAATCTTCTTTATTTACCAATTTACTTATTGATAACGTTAATTATTATTCTGGTGTATTCCATTCTATAATAATATTTGTTGTAGATAAGCTTTCTGCGTGGAAATTTCTCACGGTTATCTGTGATTGTAAATGACTGAAATGATTGATTGGTTTATCGACATGCTTACCGAAATTATAGGAATTTAAATTCTAATCATTTTGACGTGGTAAATTATGTTGAAATCCGTTAATAACTCTATGATGCGTAGGTAACTAGTTAATTAAGTTATGTATTGTAATTAATTAAAAATAAGTATTAAGCTACTATCTGACTAGTTGATATGATCAATACATAGTATAAAGTAAAGTCCCTTCCCGTGTCTGTATGTTTCCTTATATCTTTAAAACCCCTCAACGGATTTTGATGCGGTTTTTTTTATTATATAGAGTAAGTTAAGAGGCAGGTTTTAAAATATTCTTTACTTCAAATTTTAACCCCCAAAGGGGTAAAAAAGGGGCTAAAAGTTTGTATGGAAAATCATTATTTTTAAATGCGATCTGTTTCAAAATTTGTGATTAGTTCAAAGAGCTAAAATAATTAAACACGTGTTTCAGGGATTTTCGAGTTTTGACTCTTAAAGGGGTAAAAAAGGGGTTAAAAGTTTGTATTGAAAATCTTTATTTTAAAATGCGACCTGTTTCAAAATTTGCGATTAGATCAAAAAGCTAAAAAAAGGAAATACGTGTTTCAGGGATATTTTTTTTAAACCCTTTTTAACCCCTAAAGGGGTAAAAAAGGGTTTAAAAATTTGTATGGGAAATCATTATTTTTAAGTGTGATCTGTTTCAAAATAGGACCCCGCACGATTTGTTCGACAAGGGCCGTCCGGTCAAATTGGCTAAAATTTTGGGGAAAGGTAGTAAGTAATGCTCAAACCAAAATGTAAAAAAATCTGCGAGCGGAAATGACCAGTTTTTGAGATATAGCTATTTTAATGTCGAAGTCACTAAACATACTTTGATGTAAAAACGTAACTCATTAAGTCAAATGTCATATTCTTACTTATTTTTTGTATTCATCTGTATAAAACCAACCCACGAGGTAATTATTTCAATTGGAAAAGTGTCTGTTTGGGGTATATTACACATAATATATCAGCAAGGCAAGCTAGATCGCCTAAGCTATACGAGATACAGCTATGGCTCCAAAGAAAAAGTTGTTTAGCATGATAGGCCGCTTCTGCTGGCACATGGACACCAGGAGTCTGGAGTAGACCACCAGAACCTCACCTAGACCATAAATATACAGAAATGCCTCTACAGCAAAAGCTGTTCAGCATGATGGACCGCTTCTGCTAACAGACTGACGTCGAGGTTCTGGAATACCTGATGTAGACCACCAGGACCTCATCTTAACTATAAGAGATACGGAAATGCTTCCATACCAAAAGTTACGTTAACACTTTGGCTAATTCAACTAGGTGAATAAGGCATTCAAATCACAGCTAGCTCCTTATTCAACCATAAATCTAATTCTTTAGTTGGGCATTTCATGGAATGGAATGAATTGTAGAACGTTGTTTTAAACCACTTAGGTAATGAACGTTTAGTAGTGTGGTTGAATGGCGCCGCTTGATTAAAGATGCACATGTTTTTGACTAGTTGGCCGCAACATATTCGTAACTAGAACTGTTACTTAGGGGAGAGGGGGGCAGCTTTGTACAGAATTTACAAAACATCTTGTAACTTCCAAAATAGTTAGCTTTCTTAATATTTTTTTGGATGGTGTATTAGGTAGCATATCTGGGATGATAAAAACTATATTAATGTTAAAATAGCTTTTTACGAAAATGTGCTATGCCGGTTTTTCTACAAGCGCGGAAAGCGTTAAAAGCTGCCCCACCCCGGGGCAGATTTGAACAAGCCCGGGGCACTTTTGAACAAGTAGTTTTTTACTGTTTCTATTTAATATTTATTACAGCGTAATATGCAAATTTCTTGCATTTTGATTGTGTTTGACTTTAGTTTCTGATATAATTAACTTGCGTGAAAAATGCAACAGATTTTTTCATTATTATTTTTAACCACTTTAGACTCAATATTTTTCGATCTAATAAAGATTTTTGAACTAAATCACTAAAAAACAAAACAATGATACGTAACTAAATGATTATAAATATTATCAATCCTTTATTTGACCTTAATTTTTAAAATATTTTTTTAGGTTCAACTTTGTATGTTCAAATGTGCCCCTTAAAATTTATTGAAAGCTGCCCCAAGCATACCTTATAGCTTTCTTCATTAGAATTTAAAATAAAGTCTTTACTCTAGGATTTAAATAATAAGTGAAATGGACGTATAAATAAACACAAATTAGGATAAATATACGTGTAAATCCGTCAAAACCAAGAATAACCAGAAAAACCCTTACAACTTTTGAAAAAAATGTACATCGAGCACATCCAAAAACAAAAACAGCCAATAACATCCGCGTTTTTTGTTGACTTCGCAAAATTGTCAATGACAGAGATGCTGACAGTTGTGAACATTAAACTAAAGCCTATTCCATCGTTATTGCATAAAACACGAAGACAGTATTTAGATTGTTCATAGCTGCCCCTGTGCAAAGCCGCCCCCCTCTCCCCTACCCGCTTTTCCGTAACAATAGGATCATTGCACGTTCTACACCAGGATCTCCAGACTCTCGATATAAAGTGCCAGCAAAAATGGCTTAACATGTTGAACAACTTTTGCTATAAAAGCATTTCCGTATCTTTTATAGTTAAGATGAGGTCCTGGTGATCTAGATACATCAGGTATTCCAGAACCTCGACGTCAATCTGTTATTAGAAACGGTCCATCATGCTAAACAGCTTTTGCTATGAAGGCATTTCTGTATATTTTATGGTTTAGATGGAGTCCTGGTGGTCTACTCCAGACTCTTGGTGCCTTGTGCCAGCAGAAGCGGCCTATCATGCTAAACAACTTTTGCTTTGGATTGGAGCCATTGCTGTATCTCGTATAGCTTAAGCGATCTAGCTTGCCTTGCTGATATATTATGTGTAAAAACCCGGAAAAAACACTTTTCCAATTAAAATAATAACATCGTGGGTTGGTTTTATACAGATGAACGTAAAAAATAAGTAAGAATATGACATTCGTCTTAATGAATTACGTTTTTACATCAAATTATGTTTAGTGACTTCAACATTAAAATAGCTATATCTCAAAAACTGGTCATTTCCGCTCGCTGATTCTTTTACATTATAGTAAGGGCATTACGTACTACCATTCCCCAAAATTTCAGCCAATTTGACCGGACGGCCCTTGTCGAACAAATCGTGCGGGGTCCTTTGCGATTAGATCAAGAGCTGAAAAAATTGAGTACATAATTCAGGGATTTTCGATTTTTAACCCGTAAAGGGGTAAAAAGGGGTTAACAGTTTGTATAGAATATCATTATTTTTAAATGCGATCGGTTCCAAAATTTGCGATTAGATCAAACAGCTAAAAAAAAGAAATACGTGTTTCAAGGATTTTCGGTTTTCGACCAGCTCTAAAGGGGTAAAAAAGGGGTTAAAAGTTTGTATGGAAAATTATGATTTTTAAATGCGATCTGTTTCAAAACTTGCAATTAGATCAAACGGCTAAAAAAAATGAGTACGTGTTTCAGGGATATTCGATTTTTAACCCCTAAAAGATGGGTTGCAGCGGGTGAAACCGCTGACGGGCAGCTAGTAAATAATAGAGGCAGAACCTCAGCTTGACCTATAGCAAAAATAAACATAGGTAAGTAGGTACGTAGGTATTGTAAAAGGCACATTGCTAGACCAACAGAATCACTAAGAAAAGACAGAGACTTATTGATTTTCTAGATACCAACAACAACATATACCTAAGTCTGCTCGTATTCAGCCTTGTAATACTTATAGTTAAACAATAAAACAGTCAATATAAAGAGTGCTTTATCGACGTACCTTCCATAGAGGGTATCCTTCATAGTAGTGGAATCTTCCTTGCATGGCGACTACTGGGACTCCAGATAATTTTCCGAACACTAGTCTCCCGTGGTGACCCTCCACTGTACTGATGGGGAAGTTGGGGATGTCTTCGTACGGTATACATTCCGCGTTGTCGATGTGCTCGGCTAGTGATCCTGCGAGACGAAACGGCAATGTAATGCATGAAGAGGTGCGGGAAACCATGTTACTTGGGTTAAAGGGGCGTAAAAGCGTAGTGAAGAACCCTTCACCGTATTTGCAGAGAGTAAATTCCATAAACCTTGCTATTTACATTTGTACCGATGTACCACAGGACAGACCTTGTTATATTTTTAAGGAGACAAAAGTGTGCTTCTTAAAGCAAGAAGATATTGTGCTGTGTTCTGGCTAAGATCTAGCTAAGAGTTGCGCACCACCTCTCATTAGTCTTAAAGAGTCTAGTGCATTTTTATTTCCCGAAAGACAGATATTTCTTTTGTAGGACTAAAGAAATAGGCAAAGCAGTAATATATACCCTCTTTCCAATACGAACCCATCCCTGAGCCGCAAATGACGCCGATGCGGGGTCTTATTGATGTGCGGGAGAGCAGAAAGTTTGCTGTCTCCAACAGGGTGTCGTATGAGTACCTGGAATTTAAAGAGACTCTAGTTAGAGTTACGAAATACAGCGAAAAACTTACTTGGTAGAGCAAGTTACTTGGTAGAGCAGGGAACGATATAATGAAAGATTATAAAAACTATAGCGGACACTAAGTAGGTACAAAATGTTTTCGGCTGTCGAACCCTCATTTGCTTTAATAACTGTGTATCTGCAAAGCAAACGACCACTATAAAGCAAACTCAGACGACCTTTTCTTCTTAAAATAATCACTTTCGCAGGTTTTGAATATAAAATCTATTTTTTGAATTAATTACCTAAAACGGTCGAATTTCGTAGGGAAGACGTCAACAAAACCCGCCATGACTTTGTAAATAATACTAAATAGTTCTCTATGGCTATTCTTAAATTGCATACCATTGATATTCTTTCATGTTTTAATTTAATTTGTGTTGACGATTAAAAAAATGCAATACGCTACCTGATTCATTCATAACGCTTAAACACGTGTTGCATTTCTTTAAATTACACCTCTGTGATGTAACCTTATAGTCTATACCTATTCCTTGGAGTGGCTATTATACTAGCGAGCCCATTTTGCATATATTGCTAGTCGTTATATGGACAATATAACAATAAACTCAAGATAAGCAGAATTGTATACCGAATCAGGAGGTAGGGAAGGGAATTGTAATAGCCGTTTTAGCTCTACAATATTAAATGCGTCGTCGTATCAGTCTTTTGGCATGTATAAAATGTAGTTTGATTTCATTAAAAATATTAATAAAAAATAAACCTAATATTAATCTAATGAGATTTGAATCACCAAATTAACTAAATTAGCAATAAAATATTATACTTTTGCCAATAACCCAATGATTTGTATGACTAATTGTGATTATTAGATGGCAATAATCTACATGAACAAATTTAAATCTTAATGTGATGATAGGATACACTGGTTCAGTTTCAACGGCTGTCAAATTAGGCTATCATTAATTAATAAGTTTATGTGACGCAAAATGTAAAGAGACGTTGAAATAATTAGGTCATTAAGTTGAGAGATAAATAATCCAAATTATGTGAAAAAAAGATTCTTGATTCATTATTAATTAACGTATTATAAGTCAGTTTTTGCTTTTACTCGGTCTGTGTATAATACCACGCAACGTATTTTACGTATTTTTAGTAAATAGAAGTATTCAAGAGTAAGGATGATAGGTATGTTATGTTATGACACATGCCGAGAAAACTTTTATTATCACGGTATTGCGATTAGCAGCGGGTGCAACCGCAGGGCGTGTCACTAGTTATTTATTAAAGACTTAAAATAGCGTAAAGCGATTAGATATTTGTTGTTAGGGATTAAAATAGTGAATTTATGCTGCATAATAGTGACCTAACTGGAAAACACGCAAAGCAATCTTTAAAGGAAAATTTATGAATGAACATTTAAAAGAAGTAAGATAGGTGTTTGCCGTGTGGTGCCGGCTTGGAATAGCACCACCACATATCTTTCCCGTACGTGTCGTAAGAAGCGACTATTGGTACGTGGCTTATTTTTACAGCCGTTTACGCTGTGCCTACCCCGCAAGGGATAATGGCGTGATATATGTACCTATGTAAGTAGGTGTTCATAAAACTTAAGACTGACATCGAGAATTCGAGGTAGGGTCGTCTGCAAATCTGCGAGGTCACGTAAGATTGCATTTAAAGGCAGGATGTAAAAAAGCAACTGAAATATATTATAGGCTGAATATTCAATGAAACAACAAACCCCGGGGAACGAAGGTCGAAATGCGGAAAAAAATTGACCTCCCATACAAAATGTTGAGCCGACCGAGTTTCATAGCTTGATCTAACTTGGAGGAGAAAGTTGTTCAGTTTCATGAACTGTTGCACCCCGAAAATATTTGCAGTTGATTTATTTACACCTTTTAGGTAAGTCCGCCGTTTATTGCACGACTTATCATATCAAGTCCTTATGTAGGAGGCGTGTCTCGCTACATAGCTAGGGTTTGTAGGCTCGTTTGGTGCACGTGCAAAATTGACTTTTGACAGTGTTTGTAAAATAAAATTCTGTATAGCTATTCTCCAATTCTCGCGCAAAATTATTTACACACTGAGTCCTTGAGTAAGAGCAAGATTTAGGGGCGTGTCTTGCTACATAACTAGGGTTTGCAGGCTCGTCTGACCGGTGTCGTTGCATGATTGACGAGATGCTAAGGAATGTCAAGGGAATGTCTAATTGCCGACGACCGACGACTAGACAGGTTTTCTCACATCGCTACTGTGTGACTGTGAATATCTATCTATAGGTACGTAGTACGTACGTAGATAATGACGTTTTAATTCTTTCAAGATGTTTTATTAGAGAATCATAGAAAAAATTGTTAAGTAACCGTAGAAAATAAATGGATGTCTTCCATTTGACGTTTATTAAAAAACTAGCTGGTGCCCGCGAACTTCGTCTCGCCTATGCATAGAGTTACGTTAGTTAGGTATGTGCTTACTAAAACCAACTTTTCTAATAGAACCATTTTCATAGTTTACCCGCGCTCTTGGTGTACGACGACGTCAGGTAGGTAGGCAGATAGGCCCTTCAGTGCTGATGAAAATTGTCACTATCATTTCTCTGCCGTAGGTGTTGATTAGGACCTTTCTCTACCTCAGTTTTTGAGTGATGCATGCACAATCAAACTAAGGTTGGGCCCACACGTAACTTCCGCCTGTAGCTACTTTAGTTTAGCAAACCGCGAACGTATAACGTCGGTTTTAAGTATGGGGAATTTAGAAATACATATGCATCTAAAAACGCCTGCGCAAAAACTTGCGTTAAAACAACGTAACTTTATCGTTGGTTTTTTTGTATATGCATCTGGCAGACGCATGCGTTTGCGCTTCGCAAAAACAAAGGACGTTACGTGTGGTCTTACCATCGATTTGCCATCGATACACACAACCGTTAACAGAATGACTGCTTTGCATCTCCTCACTTTAGGTGGGGTGGGTTCGGCTCTCCCAATATTTATGCGTCATGACTTTCTATTTAGGTTGGTCGATTTGTTTTTAATCGTAATTTACGTAGGGATAAGCAAGTTTCCCGCGATAAAAAGTATCTTTGATGTTAATGTGCTAGTATCTACATACCAAAAAAGTTTCAAGCATCTGTGGCGTAGTGGTCAGTATGACTGCCTGCCACGCAGAAGGTTCCGGGTTCCATTCCCGGTGGGGTCACTCACAAAGTTGATATTTATCTCTTTGTGAATTTGATCCCAGTCTGGTTAGGACATTACAGGCTGAACCACCTGATTGTCCGAAAAGTAAGATGGTTCCGTACTTCGGATGGGCACGTTAAGCCGTCGGTCCCGGTTGCTGTCTATTATGGCGGTCGTTACACAATCATGTCAGAGGCCTGCTACTTGCAGTAGGCGGTTGAAAAACTCTGACACCTGGGTTCATCCGGTCGTTGAACAACTCGGTGTCCCACACGAAAAGAGAAAGAGTGCTATATTTTCGGAGATTATCGCGTACAAACATCGCAAAAGCTCTAAAATAAAATGTCGCTGCAGGTATTCTAAAACGCTCTAGCGAGATGTTTTTGAAATCTATTACTACCTGGTTCACACAAAAAGGGCACCCGAAATTGCAATTGCTCACATATATTGCTCAAATGTCATGTAATATGAAAAAGACGCAAACAATAATGTTGCCATTTCGGGCCCCCTTCTTTTGCGAACCGTAGTAAATGGTTACTATCCACCAAAATTTGTAATGTATGATGTGATGGATGATGATTTTCAATTCCAAACCTGACGTGCAACGACTTTTGCGCAAAAGATGTCCTCCTAAAACCAATAGCGACATCCTCTGGTGAAAACCTAGCTCGACTCAAGGCGGCCTGCTGCCACGAGTCAAGGGCTTGGCTAAAAGCCCTGCCTTCACCCCACCTAGGCACTTATCTAGACAACAATTCACTAAGAATAGCCGTGGCACTGAGACTCGGTTGCAAAATGTGCGAGCCGCGTATATGCAGTCGCGGGGCGATGGTGGATGACAGACGTCGCCATGGTCTAAGCTGCAGGATGTGCGCAGACAGACATCCAAGACACCACGCCCTCAACGACTTAACACCCGGCGTATTTCCTTACTTATGTCTATAGACGTACCGTGCGTGCTCGAGCCACCAGGCCTGTCCCGCACAGACGGAAAAATCGAGACGGCCTCACTCTTATCCCATGGGAGAGAGACGCTCTCTACTGTGGGATGCCACCTGCGTATGCACATTTGAGGCTACTCACTTGCCGCGGACCACGCAAACCGCTGGGCTGGCGGAAGTACGCGTATCTGTAACATCCGCGTACTTTTCAGTTTTCTGCTTTGCTAGCATTCGTCCGAGAGATGCCAGCGCCTGAGGGCTTGAGGCCGTGACCCTCATGCCAGCTCGTACCTGGTCCAACAAATTTCCTTAGCCATTCAGCGTGGCAATGCAGCAAGCGTAATGGGTACTTACGGACCAGGCATGAACAGACATGAACTTTTAGGTTAGGCTAAGTATAAACTTAGCGTTGAATTAGCCTTTAATTTAACCGAAATATAGAAGAATATTTTTTTGTTGTAAAAAAGGTACAGTTAAAGAAAACTAATTAGGGGCACGAAAAATTGACTGTTCGACATAGCTCTTTTATATTCCTTGAAGAAAAATATTCTGGTACCGCGTTTTACAAAACTATCAGCGACATCTATGAAATTATTTTTGTACTAATTTTCTTTTCGAACAACTTTTTAAACTTTTTTTTCATCATTTTCCATGAGGAAAGCTTTATATTGCAGAAAATAAATAGTATTACCGTATACCCTCGTTTCTATACCAGTAAAATTGTAAAAAATGTTTCTGGGTGGTCGAATTTTGCTCAACCAGTTAATGGGGTTTCCCGTGGGATTGAGACATTTTCCCGAAGTAAAATGTATCCTAGATGTTGACCCGTGTAATAAGCAATCACTGAACAAAATTTGGTGAAAATCCGTTCAGCCGTTTTTGCGTGAAAGAATAACAGACAAACAGACAGACAGACAGACAGACAGACAGACATACAGACAGACAAACAGACAAAAAATTTTTTAATTGCTGTTTGGGGATCTATATCTTGAACACTATTTACTACATATACTCTTTTTTAAATCTATTTCATGTACAGACTTAGTATCGTTACTGTTTTATTATATGTATAGATTGGTTATTTTGTCAAAAATCTTATATTTCAATACGAATAATAATTCGTATTGAAATAGTAAATAGGCATGTAGATAATTAGATTTGACAGGTAGTCATTGATTGAGATAAAATAAATTGGAATCGCAAGAATGTAGAGTTATTTCAAGTATTTATTGTTTGTCATATCAATATTATTTATACCTATTTCTGTATTACTAAAAAGAATGCTACAATACACTGAGAATGGAATGTTACCGGCATGCGGCATGTTTGTGCAAAATCTCGGTTGCATTTTCCGATAAAATAAATTGGAATCGCAAGAATGTAGAGTTATTTCAATTATTTATGGTTTGTCATATCAATATTATTTATACCTTCCGTATTATTAAAGAGAATGCTACAACACACCGATAAATAAATGGAATGTTACCGGCATGTTTGTGCGAAATCTCGGTTGCATTTTCCGCATAAATCTAAACCAATTGATCAATTGAACGGAGCGTGATGCGAAATCTCGGTTTCATTTTCCGTATAAATCTAAATCAATTGATCAATTTGAGCCGCGCGTGATAGATGCGGCGATTCATGGGTGAAGGCTGTTTTTAATATCAGATGATTATTGTTATTGATCACTGAACAATAGGTATTATTTTTATTTGAAAAATTACCTATCTGACCTTTGAAAGTTTTTCTGATATGCCTACTAGTGTGTATTGTTTCTCTTTCATTAACTTGAAATCATTCGATTTCATCCCCATAATCTCATCACCTTCCTGCCCTTATCCCAATTCAGTTGGGGTCGGCGCAACACGTTTTGTTAGAGCACAAAACCATGTAGTAAAATTATTTGGCAATGTTTTATGACCGGCTGCCTGCCTGACGTCAACTAGTTTTGGCAATGCATTTATCTTCATAATATGAGTAGGTAATTTACTAAGACAAGGCAAGTCAGACAGAACCACTTTATTGCTCACATCAAAACATAACATAAGACCTAATCTTTTTAATCCTTGCACGCGACAAATTAAAATTGTGTTTTGTAAATACTCACCCCTTAGATCCATTTTCGTATTTGTTTTCGGTTTCCACTTCTGGCAGAGCTTGCTTAGGCACAATCGTCTTCTTGTTTCCATTGAGCACCGCGGTATCGTTGATTGGCGCCATCACTGCACTTTTCTTTAGTTTAGTTCAAAAAATATGCTTATAATTAATACAAGAAGTGCTAAGGTTTATATAGATAAGATCGCGCGAAGTGGGTCTTCAATGTTTGCGTTCTGAACGGGCAATGAGTCCAGCGAGTGCCCCTCGTTGACTTTATACATTGACTTTCCGGACGATATGACCAGTAATTTACATCTTTGACTCCAGCCGTTGACGCTTCTAGTCTATCTGATTGTTTCGAACCAATTTGCGCCTTAATTATTCGCAATAAAGTCGATATTATTGATGAGTAAGTTTGGTTTCTGGGTATGATTGTGTGGTAATGAAATATCTTATCGTAACTGAAGCTTTTTGTTAGTTTTGTTTTCGATTGATGAAATATCCTTATCGGTTGACACAGCTAATCTCCGTTTGTGTTGTTTTTATCAAGGCATATATCAAACGGATTTAAAAAGAGGTGTGTCATAGACTTGACTGAATAACTACTTACCTACTATAGTATTTATTCTTATGAAAATTATGATATTATGACTTATGACGAAGGTCCGGATTGCATTAATTTTTTTTCCATCTAACTTTTAGTAACGATCGAGGTTAACATTCTGCATTATTCCACATTATTGAATAAACATTTTTTCCAAATGGCAGGATTGTTGGTTGTTGAAAGATGTACCTATCTATTAGGTAGTGTTAATTTTAATGCGTGCCATAGCTTAAGGTGAGGTTCAGTAACGATAAAGGAACCCGTAAATTATATTTAAAAAAAAAAACAGTTTTAGTTGGATTTTTATTTTTTATTAACCTGCTATAACCGACCGCTCGAGTAACCGCGCCCGCACACCTTCTCGCGCACGCATCTGTCGTCGCACCGCACGGTTTGTGTGAACGCATCTCGCCCGAGGCAGCGCATGCTTAGCCAATACTTACTTTGTGGCATAGTGCTTATGCTCTCGGAAAAACATGCACACTACTGAGCCCGCCGGTGTAGGCAAACCGATATGCTTATTTTTTTTTTACTAGGATTTTCTTAAATGTTTTAGGGGTTCCTTTGTTGATATTAAATTTATGCTTAAACTATGAGACGCATTAACACCCTGTAAAACATAAAAAAATTGCATCAAGGACTTACGCTAGGAGCAAACTAGTTTTACTGTTATATATAGTAATAGTAATAATTTAAATCGGAAAAATATCAGTAGGTAGGTGGGTATTATTGTTCGAATCTGCAGCAGCTTACTATTATTTACCTCGGGGTATATGATTCATTCAATGAATAGACGTAATAATAGTATTATACAGGATGTAAGGGACGGTGTAACGAAAACTTTGCAGGCGTGCTCAAACCATGAAACTGAACAACTTTCACCGTGGAACATATGGTGGTAAATGAAAAAAAAACCGACCTCCCATACAAAATTCACGATCAGCTGAATTTGAATGGGAAGTCAATTTTTTTTTCTCGTTACCCACCAAATGTTCCATAGGGAAAGTTGTTCAGTTTCATGATCTGAGCACGCCTGCAAAGTTTTCGTTACACCATCCCATACACCGCGTATGTATTATGTATAAAAACTGATATTAGCACAAAAATTTACAACCCACTTCGATCAATCAAAATATCTGCCCTTGACAATATTGTAGTTAGCAAGATGATCTTAAAAGGACTATGCTAATGAGTTTGATGACTTCTATTTATTTTTACTAGGTATTAAAAATATACCTGTAAAGCTAATTATAAATTGCAGGTATGAATCTCGTTTTATTTTTGTAACGTTTAGATGTGTATTCCTTATATTTATGGAATCAGAGGAAAATTGCATACAACAAAATAAACTATTTTAGAATATTTATAATACCAAACAAGCATATTTTATTGAAAACGAAACCCGACTGCTGCGGTAGTTTCAAAGTTATATTTAGATTTTAAAATACGCTATTTTAAATTTATGAAATTTTAATATAGCTAGAGTCACTCGTGCTGAGACGAATCTAACGACACCTCATAGGTATGTCAAAATCCGCCTATCCGTTTGGGCTGTAAACCGTGAAAAATAATTTTCTTGTCCACATACACATAAATACTCTCGAAGAACATAACCCTCCATCTGGGGCAGTCAGGTAAGAAAGCATTTGTCAGAATCGTTCACCAGGTCGGAAACGTCATCTGAGGCAGTTAGGTCAAAAAGCTTTTGTCAGAATCGTTCATCAGGTCGGAAATTCAACTTACTATGAATGCGAGCATGTGCGTCAGCTACGATTGTACGTTAGATAATGCAAGACCTCTTCCGGGTCTATTTGAATATTTTCAAAAGACACAGTACACTATTGCGCAAGTTTTCACGATGCTATCTTGCGGGTGTAGGTTACAGGAAAATCTCTGGAGGATTAGTTGAGTTCAAACCTCCAAACACCCGCGATGTGGCCGCTAAGTATCGTGATATTTGTGTTAATTCATTTACTGTTCAGGAATTCGAAGACGAATAAATATTTTCCGCCAGGTATGGCGAACAGTCATCTAAAATTTTGCATTTTTTTTCCAAAGAGAAATAAATAAATAATAAGATATTTTTCTAGGTCCGCCATCACTGCCTGTACTAGGATCCTTAGTAGCAGTTTGGTTAAAGCTGAGAGAGTTGAAATACTACCATAGTGTTTGGGCAGCTTGGGCTCAACAATATGGTGAAGTATTGGGATTGAGACTTGGACTTTGTGACGTCGTGGTAGTCTCGGGCAAAGACATGATAAAAGAAGTTTCTACCAGAGAAGTTTTCGACGGAAGGCCCGGAGGATTCTTCTATCTGATGAGATCTTTTGGACAGAAATTAGGTAAAGTTGATATTAATTTCTATGCTACTGTTTTTTGCGGTCTCGTTTTAATTGAGACTTCCCGACACCCTTGTGTTAAAGGGATCATATTACGTGGTTTCCGTCCTCAAAGTGTCCTTGCCACAACCTCCTTAAAGGATATCGTTTCATTTGTCATTCTTCGATACCATATTTTTAGGAATCGTATTCTCTGACGGCCCATCATGGAGTACTACTCGAAGGGTTGTCATCAAATATTTGAAGACCTTCGGCTACGGTTCTCGGTCTATGGAAGCGAATATTTCTGAGGAATGCAGAGCCTTGGTGGAGCTTAGAATGAAGGATGCAGGCCAGCCTATTCCGGTCAATCATATGTTTGATGTGTCTATTATAAATATTTTGTGGAGACTTGTTGCTGGTAAGAGGTAAGTGAATAGGAGTTTTTAGTTTTTATAGTCTTTAAAATTTTAAGAGGTTATCGTAGTTGTCTTTTTGTAACGTAAATGATATTTCTAGATACGATTTAGACGACGATCGGCTTAAAGAGCTGTGCCATCTGATCAAAAGAGCATTCGCTGTTCTGGACATGAGCGGAGGCATCCTAAACTTCATGCCTTTCCTAAGATACATCGTACCAGGCCTCATAGGCTATACAGAAATCAAGGAAGTTTACGACTCTTTATACACGTTTCTCAGGGTAAGTTTAATATAATTTTATTGTAACAATAACAAATAAGTTCCTAAGTAATTTGTGTAGAGTATAGCAAACAAGATAAGATTTTTTTGGATCAAGGGCAATATACTTATTTATTTGCGTATGTTTAGTTTTCGTATAAAATGGGCGCGCGGTGCTGGCAACACTGTCCTGTCATTCACGTCCTCTGCCGTCGCTCGCTTGGTTGATGCGAATTGTAATTATAAATGGTGTAATTTAGTGTGCTTTCGGTGTTCTCGTGTGGTTTTCCCTGTTCGGTGGGGAAGAGAACCAAGTGTATTTGGTTCCGGCGCTTTGATTGTCAGTCGGTTCGATAACCACGCGGCCGTCGGAAAAAAAATAACCTTACTTTTAGTCACCCGCGCGTCCAGTGTCCTTTGGTTCGCGTATTGTACAGTAAAACGTGTTGCTGTCGCGAGCAGTGGTGTGCGGGAGAAATCTTTGTTACTGTGTGTTAAACATTATTTGATGTCGAACTATGAACAATAGTACTCAAGTGCTTGTGAAACTTGTTGGACGGAGTACCACGCGAGCTGGTGCCCGGGTACAGTAAGTCTAGTACCTAAGTCCCAATCCAAAAGTCTTCCTCAAACCTGATACCTATTTTCCTGTCAAAAACTAGACTTACAAGGAAACGACGGCGTCATCGTTCGCTCGGTAAGCAATTGTTGCTGGGCCCTGTTTAAGTAGATTTTGGACACAAGAATTTCTCGGCCGGAAACTTTCCGGAACAAAATTCTCTCATTAAATTTATTTTATTTAGCTATAGTAAAGAGCACTACGAATCGTAGTCAAATGTTGTTCGAGGCTGATCGACCATTTAGTTTTAGATTTTAAGATAACTTTAATTTGCTTCCACTGCGCTAAGATCAGCTTCGGAATCAAACATTTTTTGGTAGCAGAGCGTGGTTGCTTTATTGCAACATAGTTAGCCGTAATTTAGTATTAAGCGTGTTTTTTATATTACCCACATATTTTATTATTTTTGGAAAATATTGTTTCGGTTTTTTTGTGACTGTATTGTTTGCCTAGTGAACGGTACCTTATCGGTAAGGTCTAGGCCAGTCAACTAACATTTGTTTTGTGGTATTTGTTTATTGTTTTTCGTTTTATTAAGTCGAGTGTGTAAAAGTTGGTACCATGGCTCCTCGATCGCCAGGTATAAGGCTGCTATAGGGTCAGGATTAAGGTGGTTTACTACCACAGCGGCAATGATCGGCCGCGAGGACCGGGAGGACGCGCTCTTGAAAAGTGCACAACAGGTAGATGAACGGGTTCGGTTTGTGTCGGATCAACTCACAGAGTGCCTCATTCTCCTTGAGGAGACTCCTAACCCTGAAGATCAGGAGCGGGTCGAGGCCGATGTAAGCCAGTGCTTGGAGCTGGCACAGGGCATTGAGCAGGCAGCTGCGAACATAACTAGGCGACGTGACGGAAAGGAGAGCCATTCCGTGGTAAAGTGGGACAAGGATTACAGGTGCCTCTTCCGCCTGTTACGGTTCCAGTCTTTGCAGGCGATTACGCCGACTGGCCGGCGTTTGAGGACCTGTATAGCAGTGTGGTCCACACACGGACGGACATAACGCCGGCGTACAAGATGGCTCAGCTGATGTCCAGGCTACATGGAGAGCCTCATGAATTGCTGACGCATTTGGCTGTCTCGGATAGCAATTATGAGGTGGCGTGGAAGATCCTTACCGACCGGTATCGGAACAAGCGCCTGATTGTAGACAGGCTGTTAGACCAGTGGCTGTCAATACCAACCATAACGCGAGGTACGGACCTCCGCGAGAAAATCTTCCACCCAGTCAGTGTCGCGGTCAGCGCACTAGAGCGACAGGGTTTGCCAGTGGCGGGCTACGGTTATATCTTGGTCCACACAGTGCTTCGCCGCCTGCCGAGCGAAATGGTCGCTCGATCCCCTCGCAAGGAGACCTCTGCCCCTCGCCACCCGGAACGGCCGGGTGCATCGGCGCGAGGAGGCAACAGTGGGCAACCCAGGCGGTACAACACCGCATTGGAATCAGGGTGTGCCTACTGCAGGGAGACGGGCCACGGGGTGGCAGCGTGTCAGGAGTTTGCTGCGCAGCGGGTTTAGAGGAGACGGGGTGTGGCACAGCAGAGGCGTTGGTGTTTTCGGTGCCTGGGGCCGCATCAGGTGCGAGAGTGCCCTTCAAGCACCAACTGTAGGTACTGCCAGGGTGCACACCATCCGCTGCTTTGCATGAATCGCTCCGGAGGCGCCGGGGCAGCGCTGGATCGGATCAGCGAAGGAGCCTGCCCACCAAGGGAGGGAGCAACGCTCCCCACCCTCCAAGGAGGAGCCCACCTCCGCATCGGTCACAGGGACAGGCAGGGGACGTCAACAGACGGAGCCCACTTACCCAAGGACGTGGGGACAATCCCCACCACGGCAGCAGGTGCCGGATTGGGGAAGAGCGGCACAGGAACGTGGCCAGGACACCCATCCCAGGTACGGGATTCAACGGGCGGGTGTCAGGGGAGCACTAGGCAGCCACCAGGGTACATGCAGTATTCTGCGGGCTTGAGCCACCTGGTTGGGTCTCAAGACCCACGCATGCCCCCGCCTATGCCTGAGTACCCGCGGCTACAGGCGCAACCTCGGTACGGACGTTTGCCGTCGGGGTACTATAGAACTCCAGCCATGGCCTTTATGGGCAGACCTCCTACCAGCAGGAGTGGGACCCATACACAGGTTTGGGTAGTGAGGATACCCCGCGGGACGCGGCCTCACCGCGTTTAGATTCCCGCTAGGTAATCGCCGCCTACTCATCAGCTTCGGCTCCCCGTCCAATCACGGTACTTTTGCCAACGGCTAAGATTTGGGTATGGGGATACGGTGGCCGGACCATTCAAGTAAGAGCCCTACTGGATACAGGGGCTCAGGGATGTATTGTATCGAGTAAGCTGGTGAGTAGGCTAGGCCTAAATGTACGGCCAAGCGAGGATGAAGCTGTAGGCATCGGGGCCTAAATGTGCCTGACATTCGGGGTCAGACGAACTTTGAGTTCGCATTAGGTAGCACATGTACAGGGTCAGCTATCAAGTCTCAGCCGTGGTGCTGGATGAAGTGGTTGGGAAACTCCCTCAAGTTAGGTTACCACCAACGGTACGAGGGTTAACCACAGGGTTGGAGTTAGCGGATCCTGATTTTGATACTCCTGGTACGGTGGACGTACTTCTCGGGTCAGACGTCCTCGGGAGATTATGGTGCGGTAGGAAGAAGGTACTCCAGGAAACTGGTTTGGTGGCCGTAGATACCACAGGGGTATGTTGTTTTCGGCCCAGTTTGGAGACCTCAGGACCTACCAGAAGGGATCCGGTCCTCTATGGTAGTGTGCTGTCAGAGGTGCTGCAGAGGTTTTGGGAGTCTGAAGAGCCGCCCACGGCGGACAGACGGAAGCCAGAGGATGACGAGTGCGAGTTGTTCTATCAATACAACACTGCGAGATGCCCGTCAGGCAGATTCGTGACCAGGCTACCTTTTCTCCCAAACCGCCCCGCTTTAGGTAGTTCGCGACAGCTCGCGGAACGGAGACTACTCGGAATGGAGCGGAAGATGAGGCGAGACCCAGCACTTCGGCAGAAGTATATAGAATTCATGCGGAAATATATTCAATTGGGCCACATGTCGGTGTCCAGCCTGGATTGGAGGTGTGTCGAGCATTATTTCATTCCACACCTGGCTGTCTTGAAGTCACCTGAGGCGAAAATACGGGTGGTGTTTGACGGTTCTGCTCCTACCTCGAATGGTGTGTCTGTGAACCAATGTTTGCACGCGGGTCCTAAATTGAACCGGGACATTGTGGACATTCTCACAGACTTTCGTTTACACCAGGTAGCGTTTGTCGCAGACGTCAAAATGATGTTTCGCCAAACCATGATACATCCGGATGACCGTCGGTATCAGCTGATTTTGTGGCGTGAGAGCCCAGATGAGCCGATGGTCACATACGAACTTAACACGGTGACGTATGGACTTAAGCCAAGTCCGTATTTGGCAGTACGTACGCTGCGAGTTGGCCGCACAGGAAAGGGTAAGATACCCTCGAGCCGCAGCAGTACTGGATCGCGACGTCTACGTGGACGATATCTGCACGGGTGCTGATAGCGTGGAGCAGGCGCTAATTCTACGAGACGAGTTGATCGCGATCATGGGTTCAGGAGGTTACGAGTTGCGGAAATGGTTGTCCAGTTGCCCAGAGCTCCTGGCCGGTTTGCCAGGCGAGTTCCATCAGGACCCGCACCTCTTTGAGAACCCGGACAATCCAAATACGTTGGGCATCCTCGGGGTGCAATATAGGCCAACGCATGACGTATTCACGTACAAGATCGAGCCCGACCTTTTGGAGAAAACTTGGACTAAGCGGTCGGTACTGTCGACAATCGCTAGAACGTTCGATCCTAACGGATGGATCGCCCCGGTTACGTTCATGGCGAAGTGCTTTTACAAAGGTTGTGGCTAGCCAACTTAGGATGGGACGACCAACTCTCCGGAGAGTTGTTGAAGGATTGGCTCAAGTTTGTGACCACCTTACCAGGGATTGTGCACATCGCGATACCCCGCAAGTTAGTCCCATCGGTGGGATGTAAGGCTACCCTACATGGGTTTTGTGACGCCTCGGAGCGAGGGTACGCGGCAGCTGTATACCTTCGGACAGCAAGTTCAACGGGAACTGTGCACGTGCGTCTGGTTATGGCCAAAAGTAAGGTGGCACCAGTCAGAACTAGATGGACCATCCCCAAATTGGAATTGGCAGGGCAGCTCTTCTAGCGCGCTTGCTAAATCATGTAACCTGCAATCTGCGTGGTACCATCAACTTGGATGAAACGGTGTACGCGTGGACTGACAGTCGGATAGTTCTGTGCTGGTTGCAGACGTCGGTACATACACTTGAGGTTTTCGTGGCAAATCGGGTGTCACAGATTACGGGGTCGGAAACTCCGTTAGTGTGGAGGCACGTACCGGGAGAATGGAACCCAGCGGACTGCGCTTCGCGCGGGTGCAGGGCACCTGATTTGGTGAGTCACCCACTGTGGTGGGGACCTCAATGGCTGACTGAGTCGCCGCAGGAATGGCCATTCAACGAGTGCAGGGCGCCGCTTGGGCCACCTGATCGAGGTTTGCGAGTGAACGTGGGGCAACTCGTACCGAAGCCTAACCCAGCTTTCTTGCTGGAACGGTATAGCTCCCCCGACAAACTTCTTGGGGTGACAGGTTGGATCAAGCGGTTCGTGAACAACTGCAGGAAGCCTCAAGCAGAACGGAACTTTACACCTGTCCTCTCGCCTGCGGAGCGGAATGCGGCTCTATGCTCATTGGTTAGAGTCGTCCAGGCGGAACATTTTGAAGAGGAGGTCAGGCTGCTCAGGGATGGACGTGGAAAGCTGAAGGGAGGAATTGTGCGCCTCAACCCATTCCTGGATGAGCAAGGTATGCTCAGGGTTGGAGGCAGACTTCGGAACGCTAGCCTGCCCTTCTCGGCTCGGCATCCACTGTTACTTCCAAAAAGGGGACCCTTAGTTGAGCTCTTAGTCAGGGATCGTCATGAGAAAAACTCGCACGCGGGCTGTAATGCGCTATTGGCCATCCTACAGCGCGAGTTCTGGATCTTATCGGGACGACGAACGGTACGTAGCGTTGTGTTTAGGTGCTTGCCTTGTTACCGCTTGAAGGCAGCCACAATGCAGCCACAGATGGGAGATCTCCCACCGGACCGGGTGACGGAGGCCTGGACGTTTGCAGGTGTGGGAACGGATTTCGCAGGCCCTTTCATGGTGAAGGCATCACGCCTGCGGAACGCAAAGTCTATCAAGGCGTACTTGTGCGTGTTCGTGTGCCTAGCCACCAAGGCCGTCCACTTGGAGCTCGTGGCCGACCTTTCTACGGAGGCCTTTTTTGGCAGCGCTGGAGAGATTTACGTCGCGACGAGGGCGACCAGCGCTGATCAGGTCGGATTGTGGTACCAACTTTAAGGGTGCTGATCGGTGTATGAAGGAAATTGTAACGTTCTTAAGGGAGAACGAAGAAGCCATCAGCACGGGCCTCTCCCGTCAGGGCATTACTTGGGTGTTCGATCCACCAGCGTGCCCTCACTGGGGTGGTATTTTTGAAGCGGTTGTAAAGTCCGCTAAGACGCATTTGTTGCGCGTTGTAGGGTTAACAATTTTGACTTTCGAGGAGCTGGCGACCGTGTTTTGTAAAATTGAGGCTGTACTCAATTCGCGTCCTTTGTGTCCGCTCAGCTCAGACCCAAATGATTTAGAGGCCCTGACGCCAGGGCATTTCTTAATTGGCCGCCCACTTAACGCCTTGCCGGAATATCCCTATACGGAGGTGAATAGCAATCGTTTGTCGCGTTATCAGTTGTTGCAGCAAATGACTCAAAACTTTTGGAAGCGTTGGTCGCTTGAGTACTTGCACATTCTGCAGCAACGCCTTAAGTGGACGGACAGGACTGAACCCCTGCATTGGGGATCTCGTTCTGGTTAAGGATGTCAACCTACCGCCACTGCGTTGGCGCCGGGGGCGCATTCTCAACCTGTTTCCGGGTAGTGATGGCACTCCTCGAGTTGCAGAAGTTCAGGTGGGGGATTCAGTCCTTAAGCGAGCAGTAGCTACATTATCACGCCTGCCATGCATAGAGCGGACCGATGGGTCGGTCCGGGGCGGGTGAATGTTTAGTTTTCGTATAAAATGGGCGCGCGGTGCTGGCAACACTGTCCTGTCATTCACGTCCTCTGCCGTCGCTCGCTTGGTTGATGCGAATTGTAATTATAAATGGTGTAATTTAGTGTGCTTTCGGTGTTCTCGTGTGGTTTTCCCTGTTCGGTGGGGAAGAGAACCAAGTGTATTTGGTTCCGGCGCTTTGATTGTCAGTCGGTTCGATAACCACGCGGCCGTCGGAAAAAATAACCTTACTTTTAGTCACCCGCGCGTCCAGTGTCCTTTGGTTCGCGTATTGTACAGTAAAACGTGTTGCTGTCGCGAGCAGTGGTGTGCGGAGAAATCTTTGTTACTGTGTGTTAAACATTATTTGATGTCGAACTATGAACAATAGTACTCAAGTGCTTGTGAAACTTGTTGGACGGAGTACCACGCGAGCTGGTGCCCGGGTACAGTAAGTCTAGTACCTAAGTCCCAATCCAAAAGTCTTCCTCAAACCTGATACCTATTTTTCCTGTCAAAAACTAGACTTACAAGGAAACGACGGCGTCATCGTTCGCTCGGTAAGCAATTGTTGCTGGGCCCTGTTTAAGTAGATTTTGGACACAAGAATTTCTCGGCCGGAAACTTTCCGGAACAAAATTCTCTCATTAAATTTATTTTATTTAGCTATAGTAAAGAGCACTACGAATCGTAGTCAAATGTTGTTCCGAGGCTGATCGACCATTTAGTTTTAGATTTTAAGATAACTTTAATTTGCTTCCACTGCGCTAAGATCAGCTTCGGAATCAAACAGCGTAAATGACCCTGACTCCGACCTGACATGTAATATTCTAGAAAAAAGTGTCCAGTAACTACTCTCTAAAGGACTTGTAACATTTTTACTCATTATATATTACCTACTATCATCAACTTATCATACAATTTATTGTAAAGTAGTGTAAGAGCAGTATCTACTTTATTAGTGTGTTGACACTGTTTCATTTATTTATTACTCAATACAGTCATTAAACTTTAAAAATCATAAGAAACTGCGTGTTCATGATTAGGTCATCTTTTTCCTTTCTGGGTGAAAAGAATCACAGTATTTTTTATACATGGTTATTATTTTTTTCTTCGGTAAGTAAGTATTATTTTTAGTATTATGCCAACTTTTACAGTGTGATTCTACTCATGTTATACAATTTTTGCTTCGGAACACTCGCGAAATCGCAAAAAACTATAAAATAAGCACCTATGTAACGATAATTTATTTATGAAACAGCTGTTTATTTTACGGCTTCGGAATTGAACCGTAGTAAATGTTGTATAAAATATTGAGTGAAATCACCCAGCTGGCTTTGCAAAAGTTATTTTTTCAATGAAATAATTATTTGTAGGAAGTAATAGAGGAGCACCAAAAGACCCTCGACGCTAAGAAGCCGCGAGATGTGATCGACACATTCCTCATTGAGATGCGGAACAACAGGGATGACGCGTGTGAGTCTTCGTTTAATTTTTTGTAAAGTAAGCTCCAGACTTCAGAAAAAGGACACGTATTATTCTTTTTTCCCAAGTTTTTTCCCCTCCTTTGCGTTTCATAGAGTTGTAAAGTGCGGAGATTTCAAGATACCTATAGGTCTTTTTGTATTTTCAAAATTGGTGTGCATACCACCACCGGCCCAAACGGGACGTAAGATGCGTTCCTGGAAGCCACCACCGTAGGTCGAGAAAAATTATCGTCATTTGTAATTATCGGCATTCGTGGCAAAACAAGTTCATGGGTTTTCAAGATAGTGGAATAACATTAATTTATAACAAGCATCTTACTATACTAGCTACAACTCAATGTTTACATTTTCTTATCGCAGCGCCTGTAGGGAAAATGATTATTCCAGAAAACAACGAACTATAGCTTGCTTTGATAATAGTTCATTGATTGATTGAGGGCAAGTATTTAGTCTAGTAGATCTCTACAAGCGTAGTGTACAGTAATTATAAGTAGTTTAGTTTTAGAAATAATATTCCACGCCCTTACCCACTCTTTCGCTTGGGAACTTTAGGTTTCCGATCTGCCTTTAGCGTTTATTTTACAGACTCGCTCAGGCGGTATTAGTTTTAGACTTTGCACCGTTCCTACTTCCTATGCCGGGCGCATATGACTTACATTGGCAGTTCGAGTGTTCAACCGGACATGAACTTCACTATACACTCATTTTCTTCATAAAGTGTTATTTTATTTATTTATTTTTACTTTTCTCAGTCAAGATAACCCACGAAGAGCTGGAAGTAGTCTGCATGGACCTGCTCCAAGCGGGTGTGGAGACCGTCAGCAACACAGCTGTCTTCATGTTGCTGCATCTAGTGAGGAATCAGCAAGTACAGTCGCGGCTGCATCAGGAGATAGACGAGGTCATAGGCCACGATAGACCGCCGCAGCTCAGTGATAGGATTAGGTGAGTTGATATTTATCAAGTCACAATAACCCACCAAGATCTAAAGGTAGGCTGCAGTCAGCAATACAGCTGTGTTCTC
Source organism: Phthorimaea operculella (assembly GCA_024500475.1). Lineage (NCBI taxonomy): Eukaryota > Metazoa > Arthropoda > Insecta > Lepidoptera > Gelechiidae > Phthorimaea > Phthorimaea operculella. The sequence continues at coordinate 2,365,828 of JANFCV010000009.1, forward strand.
GTTCATGCTGCTGCATTTAGTGAGGAACTAGCAAGTGCAGTCGCGGCTGCATCAGGAGATAGACGAGGTCATAGGCCACGATAGACCGCCGCAGCTCAGTGATAGGATTAGGTGAGTTGATATTTATCAAGTCACAATAACCCACCAAGATCTAAAGGTAGGCTGCAGTCAGCAATACAGCTGTGTTCTCGTTCATGCTGCTGCATTTAGTGAGGAACTAGCAAGTGCAGTCGCGGCTGCATCAGGAGATAGACGAGGTCATAGGCCACGATAGACCGCCGCAGCTCAGTGATAGGCCTAGGTAAGCTATCTTATGGAACAAGACAAAATAACCCTTAGGTTTCTTAGAGCTACTGTGGAGACATTCAGAAACACAGATGTTTTCATGTTGCTGCATCTAGTGAGGAATCAGCAAGTGCAGTCGCGGCTGCACCAGGAGATAGACGAGGTCATAGGGCACGATAGACCGCCGCAGATCAGTGATAGGACTAGGTGAGTTGATATTGAACTAGTCACAATAACCCACGAAGATCTAAAAGTATTCTGCAGTCAGCAACAGAGCTGTCTTCATGTTGCTGCACCTAGTGAGGAACCAGCAAGTGTAGTCGCGACTGCACCAGGAGATAGACGAGGTCATAGGGCACGATAGACCGCCGCAGCTCAGTGATAGGACTATATAGGTGAGCTATCTTATCAAGCCAGTCAAAATAACTTTCTAAAGAATGTACCTGTTACATCCCAAAAGGTACCAAAACAGCAGCAGATAGACGAAGTTATAAGTTATAATACCACCGCAGCTTAGTGATAGGCTATCTTATTGAACCAGTCAAAATAACCTTCAGATTAAATCAAACTGCAAATAGTTTTACCTGCAGCATATCCGCTACAGCAGGAGATAGAAGAAGTCATAGGTCAAGATAGACCACAGTTGAGTGATATGATAGATAGGACTAGGTGGGTGGCATATAAGTATAATAATGAGTATTTGTTTAGTTGGGGTGTGCTGTGTTCGCAGAGTGTTCTATAAGTGATATGGTAATGTACAGTTTTGTGAGTAGGAAGTGGAATTAATTCCATAGATAGGTAATGTGTTGGGTGTGAAACAATAGACGTTTTCAATAATTCTACGCCACAATAATCAAGCGTTTTGTTTTGCTGAATATCTTATTATCTACGTTACCAATATATCATTTGGAAATACTTACTGGCACTTCACGGCATTACATAAGAAATGTACCTACCTTATTAAGTTATCGTCAGTTCTGCCCCCAGTAGAGTGTGTATGACCACTGTTTGCGACTTTTGTTATTACTCGAGATGAGATTGTATAGCACGTTTATAAACACGTTTTATAACATGACGTAGTAATTATATGAAAATTGATAACGGTACTTGCCAAAATTGTGCCCTTATCTACTTTATACCATGCATGAATAATTAAATATTGCCCGTTTATTTATGCGAACCATAAATCAAGATTTATTTCTGTTTTTTCCCAGGATTAGGAGTCAACGTTCAATTATATATCCGTTTTATTATATCTTTTTGTTTAAGTTACAACTAAACAAGAAGCAAGAATTTACCAATTGAATCGTAATGTTCTAGGAATATTATGTCTAGACTCTAGACTTTGTTAACTACATACATTCTACGACTAAACTTGGCGAATGCCTAACTTTCATTTCAATTTCAGTGAGATTGTCTCTATTTTTATTAGAGACCTGAATACAATAATCACAGATAAAGTTTTTTAGATCTTGATATAGCACGCGATTAACGCTATTTTATCATTATCATCGGCCTCATGCGTCGGTGACAGACAATTTATATTTACGACGATTTGTATTTCAATAAACCATTGTTTACTTTATAGTATCGTGCGACTCTATTATAGAAAAATAATGGATAGAGGACGATCTAAATTGGCTCTAATCGTTGATAACAATTGAATCGATTTAATCAGAAATACGATTGATAAATGCGACACGACTCATTTAATGCATTTCGTACTACTTGTCTACGACGTAGCAATACGCTACGAGCTTTTTAAATATAGTCAAAATGCAGTTTTACATGTAGTTAGTCTACTCGTTGAAGGGTGCGGGTTGAAAACAAGTAGGCTTTTATACTAACCAACTGTCATATCCATGTTTCAAAGCGGTGATTAGATGTAGACAACGAATTTACGGGGTGTAAGGGACCATGTAACTGAACAACTTTCCCCATGGAACATATGGTAGTAAACGTAAAAAAAATTCTTCTTTCCACACAAAGTCAGTCAGCTGATCGTGAATTTTGTATGGGAGGTCGGAAATTTTTTCTCGTTTCCCACCGTCGGCTCCATAGTAAAAGTGGTTCAGTTTCATTGTCTGATCATGCCAGCAAAGCTTTCGGTACACCGTCCCTTACACCCTGTATTTCTTTCTGTTGTAAAGGATGGTGTACACAGAAGCAGTCATATTGGAAACTCTTCGCATATCCTCGGTTCCAGCGGTCGGGATTCCCCACATGGCTTTGGAAGACGCCAGGCTTGGCAACTACATCATCCCCAAGGTAAGAGAGATTTATATTTAATACGTCATCTACATAAACAACCACAACAGTCTTCTGCTGGACTAGGGGCATTCCCTGTTGAGATATTTTTTTAGTCTTACCTTCCGGATTGGCATGTTCTTACAGTGCAAGGTATTTTTTAATATTGAATGCAGCTGCCCATTCTTAGCATTAACTAAGACTCCCACGGGTAGAAATAGGGTGACGCATATATAACCCACAGGCCACTGAACAAAAATTACTACTTACCTATATTAAAAATAAAAATGTAGAGAACGTATTGTTTAAAATAGCATGGAACGTTCTCAGGCTAATTGAGCGATGATTTTTAAGAATAGTTGGAAAATACTAGATAAGGCTAACCGAGAATCGTGCTTAGTGCCGAACGAATGGGAGGTCTATCTATGTCCAGCAGTGGACTAATATAGGCTGGTCATAACCTTTTAACAGATACAGCACCATTTTCAGGACACATTGATTCTGCTCGCCATGCACGACTTGCACAACGGCAGTCACTGGAAAGACCCTCAAAACTTTAGACCGGAGCGGTTTCTCACCAAAGAGATGAACCTCATTCAGGACGAGTGGCTGAAGCCTTTTGGAATGGGTAAGTGGATTTGTCTACAACTTATCCGTGTGATACATACATATTACGCCTTTTTCCCTTTCGGCGTAGTACAGTTGCTGTCGCCACGTCTGAAAAATTTTTGAGGGCAGTTTTATTCAGAAAAATCGTATCACTGTATTAACACTTAGTCATCATTTTAACAGAAGCGATGAGTGCCGAAGTATCAGGTTACTGTAGTAACATATTGTCAGCCTGTGACCTTAATTGTGATACCGATTTGTGTAATATCAACTAAGAAATCTAATTCCTGTGTTATATAGGTATACCTCAACTACGCAAGTTAAAAAAAACCGGCCAAGAGCGTGTCAGACACGCCCACAAAAAGGGTTTCGTAGTCAACGTTTAAATATCAGGTTTTTCAGCATTGCAAACTTAATTTTGTTGCTGGTTTGTTAGCAACAGTATGATGACCAACCGCAAATAGTAAAACTCAGTTTTTTCTGAAACCTTTAAGGGTACAATATCCGTTATAGTTTTCATTGTAATTTCAGATTGTAAGCTATGTTCCGTATTTATTTCAAATTTTTAGCGTTTATACTTTAGAAGTTACAGCTGGAACAAATTATGGGTCAAAAACGCCCTTTTTAAAAGCTAATATCTCGTGACAGAAACATTTTAGTGACTTTGTTTCAAAGAAACCTCACCTTAGTTTTAAAAGACCTATTCAACGATACCCTACTCAATATCACAGAAGAAAAAAAAAAATTTTGCCGCCCTTTCACTTGTATGGGAGGGGGTCCAAAAAATATTTAATATTTTTTTATTAACATTTCTATATTCGGGTCAACACGATTTATTTTCTCACCAAATTTCATACCGATAGCTCTAAAACTGACGAAGATATGAGGGCGCGGCATACAGACAGACAAACAGACAGACAGACAGACAGACAGACATGACGAAACTATAAGGGTTTCTAGTAGACTACGAAACCCTAAAAAGGTTGGATTTGACCCTTGAAATTTCGTGAGCCCACGGGGCAAAATAGTTTTTTCGGGTCTTTTTAAACTCATTAAAGGATTCAAATTGTATACCGTGAAATTAATAGAGATAGATATTATTATCAGGCTATTTATTAATTATAGTCAGGTGCGAAAAAATTTCCTCAACTAAACTGGATATCATAACTTGTCAATAATGCTCGTAAGGCAATTGACCTACTCATCTTATTCCAGTCTAAATAACCTTGACTGCGTTTAAAGACCTCCTTATTACCTCTAACGTGCAGGCAGAAGTTTGAATCAGTCAGACAATCTGGTCTGGTATTGATTAGCATAAGTAGGTAGGCACTAGTCTATCTACCTACGTAAGTAGGTACCTGCTTTAGAATGGCAAAGGATTGAAGGAAGTTTTGGGCCACCGCCTACCTACCAAGTATTTTAAAATCTCTAGGGCACAGCGTGTACATCCGCTGCTTATGTTTGCCCGTCAATTAAGGACAGAACATACCATCTGCGTTTGCAGGCGTTTGTATGCGTGCGCGTCATCACTCGCGTAGCGGTTGTAATGTAAGTAAGTATGAGAGGCGGCGCACTGCCTGCGTATGCGTGCGCGTAATCACGCGCATACCGCGGTGTGCCGTGTCTCATACGGTCCCATTCAGTACAACGTCGTACGTAGCGAAGCGCGTGATAAATATTGCTCTTGGATCATTCTCGAAAATCCGTTGCCCAGACAGACCCGAGAAGTGACTTTGTAGTGAAGATATGCGTCGCCGTGGTAACAATGCACTGACTTTGATATCAATATCTGTTATCCGCAAATAGGTAGTTACATAAGCCGCGTAATAAAACCGAGCCAGAACCTTGGACACCTGAATCAAACCGCAATGGGCCTTTTCGCTAGAATAAGCAATGACTGACGCCTGTCCATCTGCATGGATCAAGTGGTAAACTACCTATTATTGATACCTGCGCCTACCTACTCGTATATACCTCTGTCTATGCATTTTATCATTTACCTACTAGCGGCCCGTCAGCGGTTATACCCGGTGGCACTCATTTTCCCGAGAGAATAAGACGTTTTTCCGGAATGTATTTCGTATTTAGGTACTTTTGAAACACTCCTCTCATAAAAAAGACGCTTCTAATATTTTCCGCATATATCTAAGTTGCCTACCCATCTCTGAGTCGAGCTTTTACGGTAGATACCTACGGAAATTCTTCAAAGAACCAATTTATTGACAGGTAGAAGGCGCTGCATCGGTGAGAACCTGGCAAGACAAGAGCTCTTCATGTTCCTGACTCATCTTCTACAGAAGTTCCACGTAAAGATCCCGCCAGGCGATCCTGAGCCTTCTACCGACGTCATAGAGGGGGTCTCTTTAGCGGCGAAACCGTTTAGAGTAGTTTTCCAACCGAGAGTCAGTATTCATGCCGGTTTTAGTGGCTAGAAAAAAAACGCTTCTTATAAAGAAAATATTTACTGAAATAAATAAACACAAAAACAGCTGAAACCAAATTTAAAATGATCTGTTCAAATACCACTGAACTGAATGTCCTGTTCATAGAATCTTACACGCGCTACAGAAAAAGTTGATAGATAAGTTAGGTATAACGATATTTTTTCGATGTTATTCTAGATTTACGTAAAACATTTACGTAAGATCGGATTTGCCTTAGTATTAATTAAAGAGTATTATTAAAATATCATCAAAATAGACTAGATTTTCTTTCGACTTTCCCTGCCCTAATAATCAAAATGCTAAGTTTTTCTTCGCCTTTCCCTACCCTTAAAATCAATGTAGAGCGCGCACGCGCGAATGCGCTTTCTACCGCTGTCAAACTATGAGCCACCGGCTCTGAATAATGTTTTTATAGTATTCCGAACTTGTAAGGTTTATATTAAACCAGTAATCTAACACAGATATAAAGTTCCATTTAAATTAAAGAGTGATTTGTTTAAAAGTAAATTAGTTACTTCAATAAAATAATTTGGTTCCAAAACCAGATGATGTGTAACAATCTATTTTTAGATTAAGTGATGTAGATAAACAAAGACAAACGAGTATCAACGTATGCATAAATTCATTGAGATTGGCGTATTAGCATGTCGTACGATGCGGTATCCAATTGACATCGATATCAATACAAACAGAATGATTAGTTACATAAAGGAGATGTGAGGTACAGTCGGGGAAGATGAATGAGACTCTTGGGCGCGGGTACGCCCGTATAGAGGCGATACGGGCTGCCCGCGGGGAGTTGGCCAGTATGGCAGATCCTGCCGCACCGCCTCCTGACAGATACAACTCCGTCTACTTCACGCTGTTCGTCGCAGGCGCAGCTTTCTTGCTGCCTTTCAACAGGTCAGTTACCCACTTTACTATACCTGCTTTCCAGTCATTCACTATACCTAAACATTAACAGCGGGACGCTACATGTGGGCTCTATCTAACACTGACTTCACTTGTTTGTGTAGGTACAGAATGAATTCTCTTTAGCTTTTGGAAACTACCTCTGCTTTTCTTTGCAACTTCTTCTTCTTCCTTTTATTGATGTTAAGAGCGTAGGTAGAGTTTATTAGGGAGAGGCAGGAAGAAGACCCTAAACTTCCGACCTCTTATTAAAATTGTGCATTTGCTTCGAAAATTTATTTCAGAATCTGAATTAATACTGTCTTTTACTTCTTTTGTTCTTATGCGTATATGATAACTACATGCATACTATCACGCCTATATCCCTTGCGGGGTAGACAGAGCGTAAACGGCTGTAAAAATGGCCATTTACACCACGTCTGACAAATTTTAAGTGTCATAGAGAAGACTGTGTATCACCATAGCACCAGGTTGTCGGCCTATCGCCTAAAATAAAAGACACATCAACTCTTCAATTCCCTTAGTCGCATCATACGACACACACGAGAAGCTGGGTGATCCTATTCTAAGCCGGCACCATGCGACACTTTCTGATAACTGCAGCTTATAAATCTACCTACTTTCTCTTTCAGTTTCATAATGGCCGTCGACTACTTCAAGCACCACTACCCCGACACCCCGATAATGTTCGACATGTCAACTGTGTATATCGCGTCCGCCTGCGTCGCCGTAGTTGTCAACAACCTCGTCATAGACCTGTTTACGCACAACACGAGAATCACCTTTGGTAAGTGTGTACAACACCATAAAGTCAAACATGATAATTTGCGACATGTCCACCGTCGTCGTGAACAACCTCGTCATAGTAGTAGATCTGTTCACGCACAGCACTAGAATCACCTTTGGTAAGACTGTGCAGCATGATAATGTACATCATGATAATGTTTGACATGTCAACGGTATACATCGCGTCTGCCTGCGTTGCCGTCGTTGTGAACAACCTCGTCATAGACCTGTTTACGTACAACACTAGAATCACCTTTGGTAAGTGTGTACAGCACGATATTGTACAACATGATAATGTGCGACATGTCCATCGTGTACATCGCGTCCGCTTGCGTCGCCGTCGTCGTGAACAACCTCGTCATAGACCTGTTCACGCACAACACTAGAATCACATTTGGTAAGTGTGTACAGCACAATAATGTACAACATGATAATGTGCGACATGTCCATCGTGTACATCGCGTCCGCCTGCGTCGCCGTCGTCGTGAACAACCTCGTCATGACCTGTTCACGCATAACGCGAGAATCACCTTTGGTAAGTTAGCACAGCACGATAATGGGCAACATGGTAATAAACAACATGATAATGTTTGACATGTCAACGGTATACATCGCGTCTGCCTGCGTTGCCGTCGTCGTGAACAACCTCGTCATAGACCTGTTTACGCACAACACGAGGATCACCTTTGGTAAGTATGCAGAGCCACGCAGAGCAGGTTAATGTGCAACATGGTAATAAACAACATGATTATGTGCGAAATGTCCATCGTTTACATTGCGTCCGCGTGCGTTGTCGTCGTCGTCAACAACCTCGTCATAGACCTGTTTACGCACAACACTAGAATTACCTTTGGTAAGTGTGTTAAATCACGATAATGTGGAAAATGGTAATAAACAGCATGATAATGTTCGACATGTCAACGGTTTACATCGTTTCCGCGTGCGTTGCCGTCGTCGTGAAAGACCTGTTCACGCACGACACTAAAATCACCTTTGGTAAGTTTGCACAGCACATTATTGTAGGTACAACAAGGTAGTATGTATATCATAATTATGTACGACATGATAATGTGCAACAATTCCACCGTGTACATTGCATCTGCGTGCGTCGCCGTCATCGTGAACAACCTCGTCATAGCTCTGTTTTTTTTTGTGTCGATCGGCTTTGGCGATTATTAAATCAGCCAGACTTTTTCACGTCATATTCACGCGCATCACTAGAATGACCTTTAGTAACATGCTCATTTTATTAATAAGCATACATACCTAAAGTAAAAAAAGGAAATCTGCAGCTCTAACTTTTATACACATAAATAGGTTAGTGACCTTTGTTTAATTCTTTTACACATTTTTAACACATAATTTTTGCATAGGCATAAATCACCAAATGAATAAAGAAATTTTATTGCCTTTTTTGCTGAATTAAGAAAATGGCAAAACAGCTAACTGGGTATACCTATTAGATAAGGAAATGTCAATGATGTTATCAAGATAAGTAAAGACGGGTATTCATTGGAAACATTTAGGGGACAAAGTCCCGCAACTTGAATTGCTAAAATACAAAAGTTCCCCAATAAATGTTCCCGATGAAGACGCTAAGGCCGCATTTATACAATGTTGCGGGACAAAGTTCCCAATGATGGTGTTCCTTTATTAAAAACTTTTCGGGAACATTGTCCCGCAACTATGTACAAAATACAAAACGGGGATTTTGTCCCCAATGAATGTTCGCTTTGATACGCATCGAATCTCTCGATCCGTTGAATTTTCGGTTTCACTGTTTATCATCTTGAGCTCACTCAATATACCTATATTTTTTGCTACACTGATAATGTGCATTTTGAACTCTAGCACCCGATCTGGTTGATAATACCAACCTATACGTACCCATGTAAAGGTCAGTCAAAAATAACTTAGTCGAACCTCGGACTAAAAAAGTAAAGTAAGTAAGTAAGTAAGTAAAAACTCTTTATTACACACAATTACATAACATAACAAAGGAAAAACTTATACTAAAAGTGCGCAAAGGCGGTCTTATCGCTAAGAGCGATCTCTTAAAAGTCTTCAATAGGTATACCTACAGCACGAATATGAAAATAATTTTATCATCATGATTTATGTTTCTAGAGTTAGAGACTAAACTTGCTCAGTTTCGTGGTCTGTAGCATTTTTTTATTTTTCTAAGCATTTCTTTTTACATTGGTATACCTACTTATGGTAAACAACATTTGCTTTGGATTCATATCTGTATCTTCTATAGTTCACGTGGGCTCCTGTTGGTGCACCTGATGGTCTACATCAGGTTCTCCAAACCATAGATTTATATTCGCCACCAGAAGCGTCCCATCAAGCTAAACAATTATTCCTTTGGAGTCATTTTCTGTACTCCTATAGTTCAGTTGGGGTCTTGTTAGTGCACCTGGTGGTCTACATCAGGTACTCCAAATCTTCGACGAATATGCGCCATCAAAATTGCCCCGTCAATCTGGATAACTTTTGCTTTCGAGTCATATCTGTGTAGCTTATATTATTCAGACTGCATCACTACATACCTACTTTTTGACTGAAAGTATTACCAGATAAAGTTTTAACAAACCCATTTCTTCTTCCAGGCATCCTAGTCTCGCTGACGACGATGATCTTCGTAGCGGTCTGCAATATCGGCTGGGACGGATTCTCCCTCAGCGTCTCCTACACTATCAACTTGGTGGCTATAGCGGTAGTGGCGGTGGGTTGTACGGTGCAGCAAGCGTCGTACTACGGGTTCACCGGGTCACTGCCGCCGCGGTATACTCAAGCTGTTATGGCGGGGGAAAGTAAATGCTCAATAATAACTAACTTGTAGATACTTTGTAAACAACATAAGCTGGGACGGGTTTTCCCTTATTGTATCCTACACTATCAACCTGGTCGCTATAGCGGTAGTGGCGGTGGGTTGTACGGTGCAGCAAGCGTCGTACTACGGGTTCACCGGGTCGCTGCCGCCGCGGTACACTCAAGCTGTTATGGCGGGGGAAAGTAAATGATGAATAATAAACTAACTTATTAGATACTTCGCAAAAAAACTTGCTTTATAGCCAGTATAAGACTGAAATAGGGGTCTATAATATCGGCTGGGAAGGATTCTTCCTTAGCGTATCCTACACTATCAACCTGGTGGCCATAGCGGTAGTGGCGGTGGGTTGTACGGTGCAGCAAGCGTCGTACTACGGGTTCACCGGGTCGCTGCCGCCGCGGTACACTCAAGCTGTTATGGCGGGGGAAAGTAAATGATGAATACTTACCTATCTTAGTAGATACTTAGCAAAAAAACTTGCTTCATAGCCAGCATAAGACTGAGATAGCGGTCTATAATATCGGCTAGGACGGATTCTCCCTCAGCGTCTCCTACACTATCAACCTGGTGGCTATAGCGGTAGTGGCGGTGGGTTGTACGGTGCAGCAAGCGTCGTACTACGGGTTCACCGGGTCGCTGCCGCCGCGGTACACTCAAGCTGTTATGGCGGGGGAAAGTAAATGATGAATACTTACCTATCTTAGTAGATACTTCGCAAAAAAACTTGCTTTATAGCCAGTATAAGACTGAGATAGCGGTCTGTAATATCGGCTGGGACGGATTCTCCCTCAGCGTCTCCTACACTATCAACCTGGTGGCTATAGCGGTAGTGGCGGTGGGTTGTACGGTGCAGCAAGCGTCGTACTACGGGCTCACCGGGTCGCTGCCGCCGCGGTACACTCAAGCAGTTATGGCGGGGGAAAGTAAATGATGAATAATAAACTAACTTATTAGATACTTCGCAAAAAAACTTGCTTTATAGCCAGTATAAGACTGAAATAGGGGTCTATAATATCGGCTGGGAAGGATTCTTCCTTAGCGTATCCTACACTATCAACCTGGTGGCCATAGCGGTAGTGGCGGTGGGTTGTACGGTGCAGCAAGCGTCGTACTACGGGTTCACCGGGTCGCTGCCGCCGCGGTACACTCAAGCTGTTATGGCGGGGGAAAGTAAATGATGAATACTTACCTAACTTAGTAGATACTTTCTAACTACTGACTCTATCACCGTGTCCTAGACTAAGGCTGCGAATAACTTACATAGTACTGGAGTTTAGCAGTAACAATGACTTGGTACAAAACAAGTAACGTATGTTAGATTTAACGGTATTAAATTTGAAAATGCTTACCTAATCAATGATTTTATAATATTAGTAGCGTTGGTGCCTAAAGTCAATTCAAGTTTTTGGAGTTTTATCTGCGACCTTTGGCATCTGTACTGCCGACGCCATTACCAACTGGGCTACCGCGGTTCTATCCTAGCCTGCGAATTAAGCAAGTATATCTTGGCCACTAACGCGTGACAGGGCTCCAAGTATATCTTGGCCACTAACGCGTGACAGGGCTCCATCTACCGGGATAGTTTTGCAACTAATTCCCAGCGACTCATTCTTTGCAGATTGAATATTTCCAGAATGTATCCCTAACACGGGAAATATGTCAAAAATATGGTAGTCAATTCAAGTGGCATTTTTTTAAAGAATTAAACAAGTATAGGCTATCATTCTCCTTCGTAAACAAAATTCACTTATTTCACTTTTATCAATGAGGTTACTAATACTTTGCTCTCCATTCATTTCCAGGCGCGGCCGGATTTTGGGTTTCGCTCGACAGAATCGTCACAAAGTACTGCTTCAAGACTCCGCAACGTAGCACATTCATGTTCTTCATCTTCTCAATACTGGTCCTGCTTTGGCACTCCGTCTTACACCATGTGATGATGAGAAATCCCCTCATACAACATTACTTGAGGCTGACCAACGAATCGAGGCATAGGAAACGTATACAGCTGCATCTGAACCCTAACGAGGATGCTACCCTGGTAAGTGATAAGCATCACTTCGATACAATAAATACTTTTGAGTTTCTCTTAGTATTTGTATGAAAAACTATAAAACCAGTGTACGTCTTACTGTTTCATGTTGGAAAGAGTGAGTGTCGTAATCTTCTTTGATTCGCCCAAATACTTGAGGGCCTTCAATGGAATCAAAGAATATTTAGATGCCAGCTGTTTCAAAAGCAAACAAAATCTCAAACGTAAAAAGAAACTGATCAGTTGCAGTGATATCTTATAAACTGAATGTTCTGAAGGACTGGTCATGCAATAACAGTTTTAGATTTTAGACAGCTCACTGTTGTTTCAGATGGAAGGCGAAGCCGGGGAGCCAAGTTTCGGTGTGTTGAAGTTGCAAAGCCCCGCCTCCACTGTAGGTCAAGGTACACTTGCTATTTAATACCCTGTAGATACCGAACAGTAGGTAAGTAGCTTTTGCACTTAGCGGCAACTCTTCTGCTTTCTTCCATGTAACTTACAGGGACGGTGTACCAAAACTGGCTATCTCGAAGGAGGGATAATTTTTACAAGGATTAGGAAGAGACCAACTCTTCAAACCAAGCCCACGAAACTAAACAACGAAACAAAATTATGAAAAACAATTTGATCAACCTATACGGGGAGTAACAGAAAGGGTATAACAAGCCGAAAGGAGGTCAAGGTACTCATGAAACTGGACAACTTTTGCCATCGAACATGGGTCGAAATGTGAAAAAAAAATTGTACCTCCCATACAAAATCGCCGATCAGCTGATTGATTTACTATGAGGGGTCCAAATTTTTTTTTCATATTTTGACCCAAGTTCCATAGGGAAAGTTGTTCAGTTTCATGAGTACCTTGACCTCCTTTCGGCTTGTTATACCCTTTCCGTTACTCCCTGTATACACTCGGTTGTCATATTTTTAAACATTTTAACTATTAATATGGGTTGGTCAAATTGTTTTTCATCATTTTGTTTGTTGTTTAGTATCGTTTGTCCAAGGCTGATTCACTCCTCAAGATATTTGCAGACATTTCTTGATTCTTACCACGGTAGTCGAATAGTGAAATTTTCAACGCTAATCTATTTATCTCTCCTTCCTTTCTACCTACTTGGTGCACTGTTCCTATCGCCCAAATACGACTAACCAAGAAACCTTACTTTTCAGCCGAACCAGAAACGACAGCGTTTAGTTTCGCGAACCCACTTTACTCCCCCACCGCGACGTCAGTGCAACCCCCATTGGCATCGCCACCAAGTGTGTCTGAGGCTTCGGTAGATACTTCGACACTAAGGACGCCAAGACCTTCCTACAAAGTTGAAGATGTGGTCTTTGAGCCGCCTGAGAGACTCACTTCTTGGAGGGCTTTTAAACGTAAGCAACTTAATTTTTATCTTCAGTAAACGTATGAAAACTGTGTGGAACAATATGCAATGTTTTAATCGCGTGTCCACCAAGTGTAGGTATTCGAGGCTTCGATAGATACTTAAACACTAAGGACGCCAAGACCTGCGTATAAAGTTGAAGATGTGGTCTTTGAGCTGCCTGAGAGACTCACGTCTTGGAGGGCGTTTAAACGTAAGAATCTTTTCTTCTAACCCTAAAACCTGTATTGTATGGTAAATAATCGACTCTCTACCAAGTGTATCTGAAGTTTCGGTAGATATTTCGACACTAAGGACGCCAAGACCTTCCTACAAAGTTGAAAATGTGGTCTTTGAGCTGCCTGTGTCGTGAAGAGTCACGAATGCAGCTGGCGATGGTGAGTGATCACAATGTCTTTGCTTATCGATTCAATATCGATAAGGTTGATCGGATATGTACATTTTGTCTATGGCTAAAATATTTTTATCTGTGGTGACAGCTGGAGTATTTGACAGATGGAAAATAGAAAGTGTGGGTAGAGTGAAGATGAGGTGAAAAACTTGTGGTCGAGATTGCTCCCGAAGACTGTAAGTGAAGTGTTGGAACTCATCCTGAAGGCCAAAGCCTCGATGAGGCTGTTCCTGAAGTGCTGGTGATTGGACGCCGCATAGAGCTGTCGTCAGAAGCTATGTAAGTCCTTGTTATCATGTTGGTGTAACATGGCTCATGAGAGGTGGCAAATTAACCAGTGAATTGATTTGTACTTTGGTTAGATCTGGCGTGAGATAGCATGGACATACCTGAAATCTCTCTGTTGTTGTGTTTGATGCCCAATAGAACACGTTGTCGTGTTCTGTGTTGTTAAGGGGTGGCCACCCAACCTTGGGGAGGATGATAGGTTCCCTCCGGAGGAACTCTGTTCTTCCATAGCCGCCTGACAGTATTAGAAGAGGCTTGACTACCTATGTGAAGGGGCGTTCACATAGGTATCAAGCAGACCTATGTAAAGCTGTCAGTGGAGGGCTTCCGGGCAAGAGAGATTTCTGGAGGCCTGGGTGAGTTTAAGGGGAGGTTGGAGACTCATGGTGGCTTCGGCCACAATAACATACTCCATCTGGCGAGTATGTTATCGGACATTTCCATGGCTTGGAAATGGCACTTGCAAGGTGGCAAGTGTTAATCATTGTATGGGTTGCGCTCACGTCCAGCATAGCAGGTATGGGATGGACTTGGGTATTGTAATACTGAAGGACATCATTGCGTGCCAAGTGGGTACGACGCCTGTGCAGGGGGAACTTGACAGTATGCTCTGTTTCACTGCGGTGATCCCCCATCGAACATTGAGATATTTATGTAAACTTGTAATGTATGTAAAGAGTACATATTTGAAATTATGTACTATTGATGAATTGCTATTTCTCGTGAGCCAGGTTAAACCTGATATGATGATTGTTATAGTTCTCTAACGAGAGGAGATAAGGACAGCATACTTTATATGTTGTCCTTATCATATTTTATTTTGTGTTTTATGTCGTTACAACCGCGAAGCTATATAAATATAACCGAACGTCTATTTCGTGGCGACATAAATTGGTGGAGATGCTGGGATCTTAAAGATCCTTATATTTTATCGTTTGGGTGGTCTTTCATATGACCTTGATCCATCCTTTTAGATGGATAGAGTGAACTTTGCGATATGATTTGTTTCAATGGAAGAATAGTTTGGATGCTTTGCACACTATGTCTTCATTTGTTTATAAAGGAAATAGTTTGGATGCTTTGCACACTGCATATTGGTCTATCTCTACTGAAAACAGCAGTTTGGATGCTTGGCACACTATGTCTGAACTTGTTTCTATGGAAGACCATCGTTATTATGGTGAATATCGGTTTGAAGTTAACTTGTACTCCGGTTGTTTTGCGTTATACACGGTATAATTTTTATTTTTTATTGCGTTTAGATTTTGTTTTCTTTTTGCGGTTACACACTGCAGTGCAGTTTTATTCATACGGTTTTTGCGTAATATGTACGATTGTACATAATTTATTTTCCGTTTACACACTGCAACTTTTATTCAGACGGTTCTTGCGTAATATGTACGATTGTACAAAATTTATTTTCCGTTTACACACAGCAGTTTTATTCAGACGGTTTGTGCGTAATATGTACGATTGTACATAATTTATTTTCCGTTTAACTATAAGTTTACGTATCTATAATGTTATACGTTCTTTCTTGCAAAAGGAGCTTTACAATAAGTTGCAAGAATTTGTTCTTCTATAGATATAAAAAAGACACAGGCAGCGGAACATAAACTCGGGAACAAAGTGAAATACTAGTTATGAATATAATACTAGTTATGAATATAATACTAGTTATGAATATAACTAGTAAATGCATGTAAGTAATTTATTTTAATTTTAAATGAATTTTTAAGTATATAAATTTAATGCTAATGTAAATTAAGTTAATGTGTGATATTATGATATAAATTAATTTGTCTGAATAAAGGCCAATAAATAATAGATTTAAGAAAAGGAGCTGGCTGCGGAATCTAAGGCGAATAATATAATTTTGAAATGTTATTTTACTTTGTTATACTTTCTATTAAAGACTCTTTGTGAAGGTTGTGTTTTATTTGTTGTTCGGTACAAAATTATTTTTTATTGTAATTATCATAGACCAAATTATACTGTAATTATTACGTGCCGTGCCCTCATATGATGTATGGCTGTATAAAGTTGGTAGTCAATGCCTTGTAAAATAATTAAAAAAACTCTTTGTCTATGGAAGTAGAGATGTGGTAGTTCACCACTATTTCGTATATTGTCGAATTCTGAAATCGATATCGAAGCCGATCGTTGTGATTTAAATAAAGTTTACGACCCCTGGTGGATGGGGAAAAGGGGTAATATAATACAGATCGAAAATGTAAAATGCTATTTGTTAGAATTCGTAGTAAAAAAAAAAAATTAAAAAAAAAATCTTGACTGGTATGTTTCGTAGTTACAACTTGTTCGGATAATATTCGAAGTTTGTTTACGTTGAGGACATCTCTAGCGCCATGTTTTTTCGTCGACAACAATCGGTCGGGGTCTTTTCTTTGGCGGGAATTTGAATCAAGAGGGTGAAAATTTTTCAAAGAAAATTTTAAAATTGCTTTTTGCAGAATAAATTGATAATTTCTTAGTAAATTTAATTACTAGTAACTTATATTCTAATAGTGCAATAAAAAAGCAACACAGCTTTGCTGCCCAGCCATGGGTCGCAAAGGCAAACGTAAAAAGGGAAACGATGGCGGAGAGGTAAGCGAAGGAGAGGACCCCGCTATGAGCGATGATGCGGGCGACGACGATGTAGACAAATACAAGCCATACAAAACGGAAAACTACATTCGTCAGTATCCGGAGGATGGCGGTGAGTTCGAATATATAGTAATTTACGAGAGCGCGGACGACAAGACGCCGATAGGTGAGAGAGACTTGATGGGCTTGGGAAGCGCATTGAAGCTTAGTAACAAAGGTATCAAGCAATTGAAAAGAATCAATCGTTACAAAATAGCGGTTATATTTGAGCGACCAGGGTTAGCAAATGCAGCTCTTAATAATCTCAAGTCTCAAAAAGAGCTAAAGTTGAGGGCGACTATTCCAGCAAGATTAACGGAAGTGACAGGGTAATAACAAACGTTCCAACATACATGAGCAACAAAAAATATATGATGGAATTTCTAGTTGCAGAAATGTTGTATCTGTACGCCGATTCATGCGACGTTCCAAAGACGACGAAGGTAACTCCTGCTTGGTACCAACACAAGCGGTATCGATAACTTTCGCTAGTGCAGTACTTCCTGATTATGTGGATATTAACAGCTGGTATTTCGAAGTAAGGCCATACACGCCTCCTGTGAGCCAATGCCTGCGATGCCTGCGCTTTGGGCACATTGGTAAATTCTGTAAAACGCCCAGAGGTGCTCAATCTGCGGTGATTCTCACAATTATAAAGATTGCGTAAAACGGCCAGAAGAAGCAGTCTGTGTTCACTGCAAAGGAAAACATGTTGCAATTGCCAAATCATGCCCAGTGAAAATTCAAAAAGCAGAGGAGATAAAAGTTCAGATGCGCAGGGCCTCGTATTCTGAAGTTTTTAATAACAAAATCTTCCCCACTAAAAAGTAAAGTAGACCCAGTTCAACAATTGTTTAAATCGGAACAATTCATGAATCTTCTGATTTCTTCAATTATAAAAATTATTTCCGCTAGTAAAGATGCTGAAAATCCCATCCCAATCTCTACTCAAAGTATAAAAAGCGCTTTACTTGATTCATTCAGTATCAATAAAACCACAGACCATAAAACTAAGTAAATTCTAATTTATGGATCAGTTAAATATTGTTCAATGGAATGCTCAAAGTTTGTCTAGTAATTTACATGCTTTTACTTATTTTTAATATAATAATAATATTCATGTAGCACTTATTTCTGAAACCTGGTTAAAACCAGGAAAAAATTAAAATTAAAGGTTTTAACATCGAAAGATTAGATATAGGTACTAAACACAATGGTGTTGCTATATTAATACAAAATAATTTGCGTTACAATTTGTTAAACACACATTCTGATAACTCATTACAAAATTTGGCAGTTCAGTTACATTTCAACAATGAAATTATTACAATAATTAGTTTCTATAGTCCCACGTTGGCTTCTCCTTCCAACTTTACTTATTCCCGTCTTGATAGTTTGATTAAATCTGTACCGGGCCTCTTATTATGGCCGGGGATTTCAATGCACACAGTACTTCGTGGGGTTGCACGTCAACTGATGCGCGTGGTATAATTTTGCAAGATGTGATTGATGATAATAATTTATGCCTCCTTAATGACGGCCAAGCAACTACTGTGGGTTCACATGTGTGAAACCAAATGCATTGGATCTTACTCTCGTTTCTTCCTCATTATCATTACGTTGTAGCTGGTCAGTTCATGATGATCCAATGGGAGTTATCATCTTCCCACTGTTACTAGTATCCTTGGTTCTGTAAATAGAATTAACAATTCCAATTTAAATCAAGGAAATTACATCCGTCCAAATTTTTCAAATGTCGATTGGGAAAAATATCAAGAAATAGTTAGTGACAAATTAACTACTTTTAACTTTGACTTTGAACGACCCCAGGAATCCTATTCTAATCTCTGCTCTTTACTACTAAATTGTGCATTTGAGGCTAATCCCACAACCAGAAATAATTCAGTGCAGCCAAATTTAACACGTAGGAAAAGACCATGTTTGCCTTGGTGGAATAATGCCTGCACTTTAGCAGTAAATAATTCTAAAGCTGCTTACATTCAATTTAAAATGACCCAACATTAGAAAATTATATCTATTTTAAAAACAACAAGCTATTAAAAACTTACCATTAAAAGGGAAAGAGAAGCTTCATGGATGGCTTTGTGTGAAACATTTAACCGGCAAACACCTCTGTCTGTAATATGGAAAACAATGCGCATGTTTAATAAATCTTTTCTGAATGTAATGTGATACGGTCTTCTAACACAGATTGGATACCAGCATTTTTAAATAAGTACACAACCGTTTCTCCAAATATTGTCACTACTACTGTTAACTCTCCAGTCACCGGTGGTAATGATTATTTAATTACACCTTTTACTTTAAATGAATTTATTAGTGCACTTAGCTCTAGAAGAGATACTGTTTTTGGTTTAGATCATATTCCATATAAGTTATTAAAAAATCTTTCATTGTCAAGTAAAAATGATTTTTGACATATTTAACTTTCTTTGGTCTAATGACATAATTCCCACTGAATGGAAGGTTGATTATTTAATTCCAGTTTTGAAACCTGGTAAAGATGCGGATAATTGTAATTCTTATCGACCTATAGCATTAACATCCTGTATAGGTAAAGTTTTTGAACAAATACTAAAACAAAGACTGGAATTTTTTATTGAATCTAATAGGTTATTACCTCCAAATCAGTTTGGTTTTAGACGTGGTCACTCTGCAATCGAAAGTTTGAATAATCTCTTTCTTGACATTCATCATTCCTTCTCATTTAATAAATTTGTTGTTTGTGTCTTCTTTGATATTGTTGGAGCCTTCAATAATGTTAATCACCATGTGCTTGCTGCGGAGTTACAGTTGTTAGGTTTACCTGGAAAATTAATTAGTTGGATATTTAACTTTTTAAATGGTAGGCAAGTATATGTCAAGTTTAAAAATAATTTATATGGACCACAATCGTCATATTTAGGTGTTTGTCAAGGTGGAATTTTAAGTCCTTTGCTGTTCATCTTGTATATTAATAAATTAAATAGTATACTGGGTACCGAAGTAAGAAATTTACAATTTGCTGATGATTTAGCTATATATTGTATTGGGTCTAACATGCAAGCAACAGAAATCAAATTAAATTTAGCATTAGAAAGATTAAAAACATACTTTGATTATTTACATTTAAGTGTTAGTCTAGAGAAAACTAAAGTTGTGATCTTTAGTAGATCTAGACTTTTAATATCTCATATATATTATGATGGTAGCTTATTGCCAGTAGAAGATGAAGCAAAATTTCTTGGAGTAATTTTTACTAGAAATTTATCATGGAATAAGCATGTAAGTTATGTGTCAGATAGAGCTTCTAGAGCTTTTAATATTCTTAAATCCTCGCTAGAACATCATGGGGGCTGATCCTAAAGTTTTACTTATGTTATATAAGTCTGTGGTACGTTCCCACTTTGAATATAGTTTTCTTTGTTATGCTTCCAATCCTATTTTGGTTAAAAGTTAGAAACTTTACAGAATAAAAATTTACGTTTAATAACAGGTGCAATGAAAACAACACCTATTGTTTCTATGCAAGTTGAATGCAATATACCTCCATTGATGTTAAGATTTAAATATCTCAAATTTAGATTTCTACTGAAATTATTTTCTTTTACTCACCATTCCTTATTAGAGAAAATCGCTGAAAATCAAACTTTGGCCTCTGCATCTACTTCAATTAAATTCCCTTTATTCTGCTTGATTATTCTGAAATAAAAGTTTATAATGAAAGGCATAACATTCACAAATCTGACAAGTTGGCATGTTACGAAGGAGCTTTTGAAAGCAAATTTTGCAATATGAATATAGTTATAGATAACTCCATTAGAACTAGAGAAGAGCTATATGAGAAACTATCATTATGGCCACAATACCAGCATATTTACACTGATGGCTCAAAACTGATACTGGTGTCTCTCTTGCATACTATCACAGTGCCTTGAAGACAGGAAATGGATATAAACTACCAAAACCTGCAGTATATTTACGGCAGAAGCTGCAGCAATTCAAGCCGTTTTAGAATATATAAACAATTTAAATCACTCTTTCCTAAATGGCTTATTATTAGTGACAGTATGTCAGTTTTATCAGCTTTAAAGAATAACACTCTGAGTACAAATTATATTATTTATAAAATTAAACAGCTGTGGCAAACACTATACAACGCCAATGTTTCAATTGAATTTTTATGGTCTCCAGCACATAAAGGTGTGTCAGGTAATGAAACAGCTGACTACCTTGCCAGAACAATAAACAATAGCTTAATTGGACAACCCAGAAGAATGTCACTTCCATGGAGAGATTTAATCCCATTGATTCAAGAGGAAATTAGACAAAGCTGGATAAATCAACATCAAATTATAATACAAGAAAAAGGTGCATGGTATGCTGCAATCAATAAGAATCTTGGAGAGAAACCCTGGTTCGCTAAGAATAATACCTTTATAAAAAGAAGATTCTTCACACAAATATGCAGGTTACGATTTGGTCATTGTAAATTTAAAGCCCATCTACACCGCATGAAAATTATTAACTCACCTTTATGTACAGATTGCTCTCTAAATGAAAATCAAACGCTGGAACATATATTTTTCAACTGTCCTGCTTTAAATATTAACCGAATTTTATTAATTGACAAGCTGCAAGATATTTACAAAGACAGTATCCCGCCTTCGCTTCAAGAACTTCTATCGAACCCTGCCTGCCACTTTTAATCCAATATTTGACTTTATTATCTCCACGGTTGGAGAGCTTTGACATGGATTTAACCCGGACATGGAATTTTATGAACCTGAAAATTACACAAGAATATATAGAAGAAATGGCATTTTTGCCTTGTTTTTATTGGAAATAAGAAATGAACTATAGAAGAATTGGCATTTAATGCCTTATTATTGAAAAGATAACAGAAAGAACTAATAAAAGACTAGGCTGTATGGCTAGTACCATTGCCTATCCTGATGGATGAATTTTTAAAACAACAAACAATCGGTCGGGTTTGTTTTGTTATTTCAAAGTTTGTTTCTAAGTGAATTAGTGAACTAAGTGGAAAATAAAGTTAATTAAAGTGCGTCACTGGATAATTATAAATTATAAGGAACTAATATCTAAACGGATTAGACTATCATCAGGTAAGAAAGTCAATATCTTGAAAGATTCTGGATGAAGTTTAAATGAATTCCATTATGACGCCATTCCATGAAAACTTTGTTCTTATTCGCAAATTATGAGTTATTTAGTTGTAATCGTTATAGTTGGTTACAATTTTGGTTTATCATCTTTACAGTTAGTTCGTAAACCTTGACGTTTTCTTGCGTTCCGGCAAGGAAAAGACAACTGACTGTGGGTGGGGACTCGCGTAGCGGGTGGTTGTCAAGCAGTTGGTAAGTAAAGTAGATAATTATACTACATAATTTAAGTTACGGCTCGTGAAATCATAATATTGAAGCTGTTACTTTCTTCATGTTTACAGTTTGAAAACTTACCTAGATTACAGTCACCCACATGTCATTCAAGTACTGAAGTCAGTACTGAGACTAAAATAAAAGTAGGGATACCTAATAGAGTTATTTTCATATAAGAAAGATAACTTGTGTCAAGAGAAAACATGGGTGAAAATTGGCTGCAGGGAGTGAAGTTGCGTCACCAGAAACTTTTAGGGACGGTGCAAGAAATTAAAAGGATAGTAGATCCGGAAACAGGTGAAGACGTGAGAGTGGGTTCTGACTGGATAATTGGAATGAAAATTAAACTCAAACAGGATATATAAAAAAAAAAATACTTGAGTCGGAGGTGAAAAATTATCAAGGGTTGGCAACAGAGATTGACTCTGAGGCGAGTAAGAAATTTATGAAAGATCAGTTAGAAGCTGAAGACACCCTCATAGAGTTACAGACACTCTATACTTTGAATATTGCGTCAGAACAAGGAAAATCATGCACAACTAATACAAATTTACTAAAGATAAGTTGGAGAAATTTCATGGGAATGTACAAAACTGGCCTGAATTCTAGGCAAGGTTCGAGAACTCCGTACACAAACAGCCCATAAGCAAAGCGGAGAAACTAACTTATTTAGTTAGTAGTATGACCGGGCCAGCGTATGAAGCTATATGGGGTATAGCAATTACTGAAGAAAATTATGAGATAGCCTTTGATATATATTAAAGAAAAGATTTGGAGACAAAACTCTGGTGATCGATCGTCTTTACACCTCATAAAATAATGTACATAAAACAAGTACCATTAGACAAAATTATGATAGCATAAATAGACATCTCAGACTCCTGAAAAATATGGGGGATGATATAAGTGGAAATTATTACAAAAATTTAATATTTCAAAGTTTTGTATACTCGACATGTATCGCTGTAATACGGGCCCTTGCAGGGGGCGCATGCAGTAATTTTTATCCTTTTATTCCTGTGACGATAAGTCGACCCCACTTTCCTTTTCTTGTTATGCCTAACATTCTATCTTGTGCACGTATGTGCAATGCATCGGTCATTCCACTTTTCCTAGACAACGCTGTATTAGTACATGGTCCTTCACTTTCATTATTAGTTGACCTTTCTTTGGCTGTTACTATTTTTTCTATAGTTGAGAGTATAGTCTCGATTGTTTTCTCGGATGGTTTATAAGATATTGAGCTTTTATAATACATTTTCGGAGGATATAAGAAGAAAGAATAAAAAAAATAGGATGAAATTGTTATAAATGTTTACAGCCTGAGCATGTAATGTGGCAATGTAGGTCATTTATAAAACACTGTGTGCACTGCAAGGAGTTACATAACCGAGCTCTTTGCAAAAGGAAATTTCCTTTCGATGCACTGAAGGCCCCAGTGAGGAAGGCGCCAGAGACGTCTGTAAAGGGGTAATGAAGTTAATGTTTGCAGAGGTAGATGTAGTAGTATATTATATAATAGTGTTAACGGTATTACATACTACTTACAGACGGCGAAGGCGACCCTAAAAAACAATGATATCACCACATCAGTAAGACTTCTGCTTGACAGTGGCAGTCACCGAAGTTATTTATCAGAATTACAGGCCACAAAACTGAGAATAATACCTGACCATGAAAATACATACTTGATATATACCTTTGGTGCAGATAAACCGTATGAGATGATATGCCCATCAGCAGAGGTTCTAATTAGAACTAAACGAGGTACACAAAAAACTTTTGCGGGTTAACATAGTACCACATATTATTGATAAAATACCTTTCACTTATACAGGAGTAGATATAGACATAGACCTGACGGCAGATGATGATAGTCTAGGGGAAAGTGTAGATTTATTGATTGGTAATGACTATTATTTCTTCTTTATGCGTTACAGATCTATTCAACTGACAGAAGATTTTTTCCTGGTTGATACTGAATTTGGAAGGATAACAGCGGGTCATGTACACAGCCATGGAAATAATGATCTATCAATTGTTACATATTGTCAAGCTATCCATATTATGCTGAACCAGATTTGTCTATGCGGGACACAGACATGAGGTTCCTATGGTCATTAGGAAGTATCGGTATTGTTGATTCACCTAAAACCACACATCAAGAATAAACTGTAAAACACTTCAATGGTACAGTGAGGTACAACAATGGTAGATAGGTATGAAGTAAAATGGCCATGGATAGAATTTCCCCCTACTATACCTACAAACTTTGGTTTAGCCTTCGGACGTTGAAAACGGGCAGATCAAGATGTGATGTGTTCAAGACTATAAGGAAATTTAGATGAGCAGCTGAAAATGGCAATTAAATATGAAATAGTAGATCCAGAATCATACACGGCAGATCAGACGCGGCATTCGATACATTATCGATTCTGCCGCGTTCCATTTGGGGTAATATCGAGTCCTTTCTTATTAACCGCTACAATTAGACATCATTTGGCAAGTCATAATGAACACTTATTGAAGAGAGTGGCGGATAGATGTTATGTAGACGACCTTGTAACGGAAGCGAAAACTGTTGACGAAGCTATTGATATTTATAAAATAAAAGAGAAAGTTAAAGTACTGGGTCTTAATTGGAATCTCATCGAGGATATTTTACAGCTCAGAGTACCAGAGTTAGGCAAAGAAGAGATTTCCAAGGTTCAAATTACCAAGAGAGACGTACCTACTTAGGACTATAGGCTGGACGCGAATCCTACAGAATTTGTTCTAGATCTCTTTCAACCAATATTGGGGGGAGGGGAGGTAATGACACATAGTAATCTGCTAAATTGAAAGACACCTGATTCTTATCATATCCCTTTACATTTGTCATTTTAGAATTATGTTGGTTTATGTTCACTTCAAAGACAGTGCTGTACCATAGTCGATAATCGATAAAGAATGAATGACTGAATGAAGTTTTAAATGAAAATTTCTATATATCATTTGATAAGTTTTGAGGAACGACGAATTGTCTGGCGCCTTATCATGGATAACTAGTAGGGCGAACGCATGGTATAATAAGTAGCGATGGGCAACTCGAGTTGTTTTGATCGAGTTACTCGAGTTAAGCTGCGACCGAGTCAACTCGAGTTGCTTTTTCTACAGACCGAGTTGACTCGGTGACGCGGCCGTACGACCGCGGCCTGCGCCCGCCACCCGAGACGACCCGAGTTGACCCGAGTTAATGACTCGGCTATTCCATCGCATCGTTCATGTTCGTTCGTTTTGCATGCGATTTGGCAAGCGAGGGTGGGATGGCGTTCGACCGTCTCGCTCTTACAACCCGTAGCACCACTGAAGTAGTCCCGCGGCGAAAATAAATAGGCTGTTTAGTTATTATACATAAGTAGTTACCGCTAATAATTACTATGTGGGTATCTTATTTTGATTATAGGTACAAGAAGAATAAAAATATTATTTCGATTAAACTAATTTTTAATTCACCTCTAGCTGTACATTAAAAAACAAAACAGTTAAATAAAGTTGATACTCGACTCGCCATTTTAACCGAGTTTACCGAGTCGACAATTAATACGCAACTCGCGCATTTGATCCATAAACACAGTTGCGAGCAAACTTCGCGTCTAGCGCGCCGACCGAGTTGACTCGAGTTGTAACTCGAGTCAGCCTCCGAGTCAACTCGAGTTGATCGAGTTGAAAAAAAACCGAGTTGACTCATCTCTAATAATAAGATACTCCGCCTGGTATTTCTTTCCGAGACTCGTGAACCACGTGACCAACACATGACTACGTCATCATGCTTGTGGGTTACCAGAATTACCCACTCTTAAGATGTTTTTTATAAATCATATAAGATACTGTTAACTAATAAATAAAATGTAAGTGTTGCTGTAAAGTTAAAGTTAATACACACGTAAATCTAAATTATAAAACTATTAAGAAATATTTTAACCCATTGTTCTGAGATTGAATTTACCCCATAACGTATTTTATTGAAATAAAGTGGCAATACTAAGTGACGATAAGTGGCAATACTAAGTGACGTTGACTTGTGTTTCTCTGGGAAGGAAAGACCATGTTTTATGAGACTATGGGCGAACGCAGCGTCGCGTCACGTCTTTCATTCATGAGCGGTCGATCCGCACGCATGTTACTTTGAGCGGTTCAGATTAATTAGGGAAGTGAACTACGTGCGGGTTAGAAATTTGCACGCCCACGCGACACTCCTCTACGTCCTCTTCAAATATGAGGCAAAAGGAGCTGGACAACGAGTGGCCACATGTAGTTCCCGAAAGAAGTTCAATCCCTTGATCCCAAACATGTGGTTCCCAAAAGAAGTTTAATCCCTTGACTCCAAACAGATCGTGGCTTTCCTTAAAATGGGTCGACTGGATGAGGTTATAACATTAAAATTTAAAAATACGCCTGCTTTTGTGGAAAATCAATTTTTCCATACAAAACATACCCTACGACAATCGGGATAATGTAAGGATTCTTCTCACACCCATAGAATCTGTTCAGTGGTTAAAGAGTAACAGTCCTTTAAAAAAACGCACATAAATACATACATACATATGTCGGAGTGTCATTAAATGAGCGCGTGCACGTACACACGTAAAGGGGAAACAGGGGCTCAACTGCCGTCACCGACATCAGAATCGAGAAGCTTCTCATCAATGGCCGACTATCTATCACAACATAAGCTTCATCGAGATTACACCACTGTGTTACCTGGGCGTGTAACAACCGAAGTCAGGATCTAGACTACATCGTGGGCGTGTATTTTCAATATTCAACCAGCTTCACTAAGTGTGACACCTTTGTCACAATCACCAATCAGTATCTCAAACTCCGGGCATGATGAACCACATGCCATTAACCGTTGTAGTCTACTTTTATTAAGAAGGAAACATTAGTACCAAAGTACGAAGGAAGACCTCTCTGGTTATTGGGAAATAGTACCGTTTCGTTATCTTTAAACTCGTCAGGAATGGTACGACCATTCGACGCATACGACAGAAGACGTATCGCCCCAATAATATCATGAGTCTCTGTCATTCTCTATCTTCAATCATTATCAATCACTTTGTAATAATCTCCATCACACCATATCTACCATCAACATCACATTCTAAAATATCAACATCACAATTTCAACTTGACTGCCGTACTACATTGATCAATTTTAGCACTGAATGAATGACAACAACCCGTCTGCTTGTTTTATTTCACAACATCTAACTTAGCTGTTAGGAACTCATAGAAGGAACAATGTCAGAGACAATCTCATCGTTAGGAAAACACACGTAGTTGCTATGTAACAACATCATCAAATCTGACGCCTTTCTGGCTCGTTACAGTTTATCAGCTGCAAGGAAAACACATTAACGAGTAACATAACACACAAATGAATGCCAAACTATAAGGAAAGATTGGAAAGATCTCACCAAACTGGACTTCACAATCATTGTCCAAGGACACTTGTTCGCCGGTGCATTTTCATCATTTTTACCGCCGTTCTCAAGTGGCCCGCGGTGAACCGTGATCGCATACCGCTTCCAATCATTTTTGCCTCATCATGAGACCGATGAACTTGATTTTCACAGCAAAACACAATAAATTAACACTCCACAAAAACACAAACCACAGACTGTTTTACCGGGAAACATGACAGTCCTGACAGTAACCTTTTTCAATCTAAGAATTCTCCTTTTGGGATAGGCTAGAGCCCATACAGCCTTCAAAACCCATACAGCCATCCCGACACGGCCATTCTGACTTGTCAGACGTCCTCGGCTGACGTACATGAAAACTAACAATATCATGATTACGATTAATCCGCTCGTTCATCCTGACAACAACGAGTGTACTTAGAAAGCAAGTAATGTCACATAACATCTTCACAGAGAACATCCAAGTAAACTTCATTCTCTTTCAGCATTACCAATTTCAGAATACTCGCGCTATGTTTTATCCATCACAGTTACAATAGTCAATCTAACGTCTGTAAAATCCAACGCTAACTCCATCAGCGACACCAGTTTCATATCCTTCCACGTAACGATAAACTTGTAGTTCCAAAATAGTGGAGAGCGTTAGTCACATCATTAATTTCCTCTCAAGACAAAAATCAAGTCAGCTTCAAGGTTTTAACTAACACTCAAAAAATCATATTGACACTAACACACCAAAGACCTAAATTACTGCGTCACTGTTTCAGTTCCAATGTTCCATTAACAAAGTCTCAGTAAAGGTTATTCGTCAATTCCGCTCAATATGGTCAATTTAGTTTACTCAATCAACTGTTAACTTTCCGTTATAACTCCGATACCAACAAGAAATTCAAATTCTAAGAAAGTTCTGTCTGCTTTATAACTCAAAATCATAACGCGTACTTTACATCTCATCAATGACGTCCATCTTGCCAGATAACACCTCAACAACATAACCTTCAATTGGTTACACCATTGACGTCCATCTCGCCAGACAACTAAACACCATTGACGTCCCACCCGTCATACGACCACCGTAACCACTCTCTGGTTACCCCAGTGACGTCTCTCTCGTCACGCAACCTCTCTGGTTGCCCCAAACCTCTCTCCGGTTTCACCAGTGACGTCTCACCCGTCACGCAACCTCTCTCCGGTCGCCCCACAAACCTCTCACCGGTTTCTCCAGTGACGTCCAACTCGCCACTCAACCCTATGCGCACCCATTCATGTAAAGTATCCGTTTTGATATAGTCTACACAAATTAAACCTCAACATAGATAATGCATCAAAGTTACAATCGTTTTTTACACGTAAATCAGTTACAGTAAATCGATTCAGTCATGATATTTCATGGTCCATCACATCACGTTAGTCAAAAACTCACAAATCGAAACCCAATTTTGCTAAGCAAACGTAAGTACAGCTAAAGGTACCAGGTAAAAATTACATCATCTGTCAAGGTTGATCTTCACACCAAAAGTCCAATTCCAATTTTCTCAGTCATGATCATAATGCCATCAATCCAAAATAATATTCCAGTCACATTTGAATGCAATTTCCTTCCGTCCAAAATTATAGTCCACAACTACCTCAACTCAGAACGCCAATATGTCCAACGAAATTACGTTCGACTAGTCCATTAGACTATCTCTTACACCTGTCCAAATGACGGTCCACTATCCCACTTCTGATGTCGGAGTGTCATTAAATGAGCGCGTGCACGTACACACGTAAAGGGGAAACAGGGGCTCAACTGCCGTCACCGACATCAGAATCGAGAAGCTTCTCATCAATGGCCGACTATCTATCACAACATAAGCTTCATCGAGATTACACCACTGTGTTACCTGGGCGTGTAACAACCGAAGTCAGGATCTAGACTACATCGTGGGCGTGTATTTTCAATATTCAACCAGCTTCACTAAGTGTGACACCTTTGTCACAATCACCAATCAGTATCTCAAACTCCGGGCATGATGAACCACATGCCATTAACCGTTGTAGTCTACTTTTATTAAGAAGGAAACATTAGTACCAAAGTACGAAGGAAGACCTCTCTGGTTATTGGGAAATAGTACCGTTTCGTTATCTTTAAACTCGTCAGGAATGGTACGACCATTCGACGCATACGACAGAAGACGTATCGCCCCAATAATATCATGAGTCTCTGTCATTCTCTATCTTCAATCATTATCAATCACTTTGTAATAATCTCCATCACACCATATCTACCATCAACATCACATTCTAAAATATCAACATCACAATTTCAACTTGACTGCCGTACTACATTGATCAATTTTAGCACTGAATGAATGACAACAACCCGTCTGCTTGTTTTATTTCACAACATCTAACTTAGCTGTTAGGAACTCATAGAAGGAACAATGTCAGAGACAATCTCATCGTTAGGAAAACACACGTAGTTGCTATGTAACAACATCATCAAATCTGACGCCTTTCTGGCTCGTTACAGTTTATCAGCTGCAAGGAAAACACATTAACGAGTAACATAACACACAAATGAATGCCAAACTATAAGGAAAGATTGGAAAGATCTCACCAAACTGGACTTCACAATCATTGTCCAAGGACACTTGTTCGCCGGTGCATTTTCATCATTTTTACCGCCGTTCTCAAGTGGCCCGCGGTGAACCGTGATCGCATACCGCTTCCAATCATTTTTGCCTCATCATGAGACCGATGAACTTGATTTTCACAGCAAAACACAATAAATTAACACTCCACAAAAACACAAACCACAGACTGTTTTACCGGGAAACATGACAGTCCTGACAGTAACCTTTTTCAATCTAAGAATTCTCCTTTTGGGATAGGCTAGAGCCCATACAGCCTTCAAAACCCATACAGCCATCCCGACACATATATACATATTATACATATACCCTAAAAAAACATTGCACTCCTTTTTTTGCGGGCAGTCGTGTAATTATCAAAAAGAGTCGGCTACAATAGATCTACAAAGGTCGCAGTGGCTGTTGGTCTGACCGGGGCCAACCGCCTTCACTCAAATAGTAATAAAAATAAATGATTAATATGAGGATTTTCAGTTATAGTTAAAAACGTTATGCCACACACACAATATTATGGAGAAATATTATGGTTATGGCAAAATAACCAATATACACATTTCTAACTATGCCAAGTTACTGAATACCCAAATTTTAAAACACTTCCAGTGTTAGCTATACAATTTAGAAAATTTTGCAGTACTGATGGCGAAGGTCACTGGTTCAAATCCAGCCTGCGGTGAAAAAATTATGCAATTTTCCTACCTATGCCATCAATTTTATGCGTCATGCAAATAGGAGTAAAAATGTTATGTATTCGAAGGAACACCCTATAGTAATATAGTATTATACTAGTATAAATCCTTTAGGTACATAATATATATTTTGCAATAAGTCCAGTTTGCAAAATGTCCATGTTATAAAATGTCCAGTTTGCAAAATGTCCGATTGCAAAATGACCAGTTTGTAATATGTCTAGTTCGCAAAATGTCCAGTTGGCAAATTGTCTATTTTGAAACAAGGACAATAGCGAAATTGAGGTGTGAGTTCAACTTTCTCCAAAACACATGAGTCCAGCCAAATAGACACGAAAAGGTGTGATTTTTATACCTTTTTAATCAAAATGGCAAAAAATTACGTTGTTATAAATAAAGGATAGTAGAATAAGTGTCAAACTATTATTTTTTGTTCGTTGATTTTGTACCTTTCAATTAATGATACATATTATTATTATGAGAATAATCACATTGTAAATAAATGATTAATTAGATTTTTTGTTTTTTGGTTTTTCATTACTTTTAGTCCATAGGCATACATGCATACAGTCCAGCAAAAAAGAGTAGAAATTAAATAAAATGGAACCAATATTTTTTCATACTAAATTGTTGCCATTTAATTTTGAAATTTCATACAAAGTGCGCCCTCAATTTTTGTCTACTCTTTTTTGCTGGACTGTACATACATACACACATCATGCCTTTATCCCTTGCGGGGTAGGCAAAAAATAGCACGTAAACAGCCGTAAAAATCGGTCGTTATCGCCACGCCACGTCTGACAAATATTTGAGGGTCGCTTCAGATAAATTGTGAAGCACTAGTCACAAATAGTGTATACATACACTACACATACTTAATAGTATTTAACATAAATAACTAATTACGCTGGCTAAGTGACCCAGTATTTAATATAAACAGTTTTTTTTGCAAACTAGACATTTTGTAATTGGACATTATGCAAACTGGACTTATTGTAGACTGGACATTTTGCAAACCGGACTTTTTGCAATTGGACATTTTGCACACTGGACATTATGCAAGCTGGTAATTTTTACACCACTGTACATTTTGCAAAATGGACATAATGCACCTAAAGAGCATACCTAAATAGGGTGAAATTTCACTAATGACCGATAGGCAAATCTCAGAACTGGCTGGTGATAAGAAAGAGTTTCCCCTAGGAACAAATGTCGAAATATGACTAAAAATTGGGCCTCCCATACAAATTTATCGATCAGCTGATTTGAGTTACTATGGAAGGTCAAATTCTTTTTTTCATATTTCGACCTATGTTCCTTAGGGAATCTTTCCTTATCACCAATCAGTTCCGAGTTTTTGGTAGCGGTTAGGTACTAGTATTTAAATTCGGCATCCATTCTTAATCTGCGCTGGTTATAATACTACTAATCATTCTTATCGATATCGGTCATCGACAATTTTCCGCACTAAAATGCCCGTCATTGAAGTAATACAAAATATTGGTTGAAATGTGTTATAGAATATGACCTTTTTTATGGAGACGTATTATACGGTCCTGTCATACGTATTTTATAAATTTTTCACGTAAATAACAAGAAATATAGCATAAAAATGTCCTTACGCGTGATAAGAAATATTGTTTGTCCGATGGCTATAGTTCTTACAACATAAAATAGCTTATTTGCCCATTTTTGGGGGATGTTTTCTCTAATAGCTTCAAAGTCACACTGACTGTTGCCGTTTGCCTACCTAGGTAATTTTACCTAGGTTCGTAGCTAGAGGGGTAAAGGGTAAAATGACATTGTTTCGCGTCCAGAGGTTGATTAGTCCAAGACTATAGGTCATATATATGACCCATGTGGGTTCGCTTCACTTGTGATATTGTCCGCTAAATAATTCTTTCAACAAACATGTGTAAGGAAATTGAAGTGGAATTCTGAACTCCCACAGGACATGATGCCTCTGTGGTTTACATTGTATCTAGAGGAGAAGGTGATGCAGTAACAGCATTCCTGATGTCTAAATCAAGAGTCATCCATGTGGAAGATAAAAGTGATTTGAAGATACCGAGAGTTGAGTTATTGGGAATTCTCATAGGGTACTCCCTATGACTACTCAAGTACGTTGCAGAAAACTTTGACTTACCAATTAGCAGGAAATACTTGTGGACGGATAGTATGATTGTGCTTGCATGGATGAAAAGTAATAAGCTGTTACCACCGTTTGTCTCAAGAATAATTAATGAGATTAGAACTAGGACCGATCGATGTAGATTTCAGATACGTTCCAGCAGACAAAAACCCTGCGGATATTGCTACTCGGCCAGGTTCTATTACATCTAAAGAACAATTGTGGTATGAAGGTCCAGTTTTCTTGCAAGATACAGAAGAAACTTGGCCACAACAACCAGTTTCTTTCCAACAGGTTCTTCTTTCGGCCGGGGAGGCTCTGAACCTAGTGGATGGTTCTGAGATAGTCATTCGAGGCTACGAAGAAGAAGTAGATGAGGTTTTGCAAGATATGACACAACAGAATGTATAGGAGCGAGATTTGCACTTATTGGAGTTGAGAGATTTACAGCGACAACATTTTCCAGAGGAGTGTTCCGGGAAAGTGACAAGTCTAACAAGGAATTTAGGGCTGTACGTAGATGTAGACCACATTCTTAGATGTAAAGGGCGTATGGACAATACAGATTGAAGTTACGATAAGAAGAATCCAATATTGATTCCAAAATAGAGTGAATTTACTCGAAATCTTATTTTGAAGACTCACGAGTCGAATTTTCATGTAGGAGTTGCTCATACTCTTAGTTTGATTCGACAGAAATACTGGATTCCTCAAGAAAGAGCTGAAGTCCAAAAGATAATCAGAACATGTGCCAAATGTATTAAGCATGGAGGAGGGCCATACAAACTACCAAATACTCCATCGTTACCAGTTGAAAGAGTTATACTCAATACTTCGTGTGCTTTCACTGGTATGGATTACTTTGGCCCGGCATTTGTCCAAACTTCGAAAGGAAAAGAAAAGAGATGGATAATGTCTCTTCTCTTTACCGGTCTAGCAGTAAAAGCAATTCACCTCGAAGTGGTGAATGACTTGTCAGCTGAACAATGCCTGTTGGGTTTAAGACGATTTGTTGCTATCAGAGGGAGGTCTAAATTAATTGTTTCTGATGATGCAACCCAATTCAAACTGACTAGTGAAATAACGTCACATGCCTATTGCATGGAGAAAAGTATACGTTGGAAGTTTATTCCTCAGTTGGCTCCTTGGCATTGTGGGGTGTATGAGCGGTTAGTAGGATTAGTCAAGAGCTGTCTAAAAGGAATCCTAAAGAAACATTTACTAAACGATAGCTAGCTCATCACAATTGTTGAAACTGTGGTAAATACGAGGCCATTAACTACAGTTGGTTCTGAGGTGGAACATGTTCTTCGTCCAGTTGACTTCCTGTCTTCTGGGAATTGTCAGAGCTAATTGAAGTTCAAGATAGACAATGTAGAGTTGCAAAGGTAAAAGTGGGTAATTCCGAATTTACCCGATCCATTGGGTATTTGTATCCACTTGAGGTTGAAGGTGACCGCTTAAATACTATGAGATCAGACGGTGGGTCTGGACTCTGGAGCGGTGGTTATACCGATGTTTGAAAATATACGTGTAGGTCTATCTGATGAACGTGATTGAAGATCTGCACGAAATTGACTTGCGTCAAGAAGACATATCAAATGACTAAACTCATCATATAAATGAGTTGCTAGAAGGAGAACATGAACTTGTAGTTTCGCCACCAACGGGGGTGGTTAAAGATAGTGTAGATTTGGGTGACTCTAATATGAGACAGTTGGACGTGTCTCAAGTCGAGCCTGATGTGAGAGTCAAGAGAAAAGCAGCCAGACGGGCACGAGAGAAGATCGCTGAGTGGACCAGGCATCTTCTATGTGCCCTATAACACTCGTTGAGGCCGGGAGTGTCGTGAAGAGTCACGAATGCAGCTGGCGATGGTGAGTGATCACAATGTCTTTGCTTATCGATTCAATATCGATAAGGTTGATCGGATATGTACATTTTGTCTATGGCTAAAATATTTTTTATCTGTGGTGACAGCTGGAGTATTTGACAGATGGAAAATAGAAAGTGTGGGTAGAGTGAAGATGAGGTGAAAAACTTGTGGTCGAGATTGCTCCCGAAGACTGTAAGTGAAGTGTTGGAACTCATCCTGAAGGCCAAAGCCTCGATGAGGCTGTTCCTGAAGTGCTGGTGATTGGACGCCGCATAGAGCTGTCGTCAGAAGCTATGTAAGTCCTTGTTATCATGTTGGTGTAACATGGCTCATGAGAGGTGGCAAATTAACCAGTGAATTGATTTGTACTTTGGTTAGATCTGGCGTGAGATAGCATGGACATACCTGAAATCTCTCTGTTGTTGTGTTTGATGCCCAATAGAACACGTTGTCGTGTTCTGTGTTGTTAAGGTGGCCACCCAACCTTGGGAGGATGATAGGTTCCTCCGGAGGAACTCTGTTCTTCCATAGCCGCCTGACAGTATTAGAAGAGGCTTGACTACCTATGTGAAGGGGCGTTCACATAGGTATCAAGCAGACCTATGTAAAGCTGTCAGTGGAGGGCTTCCGGGCAAGAGAGATTTCTGGAGGCCTGGGTGAGTTTAAGGGGAGGTTGGAGACTCATGGTGGCTTCGGCCACAATAACATACTCCATCTGGCGAGTATGTTATCGGACATTTCCATGGCTTGGAAATGGCACTTGCAAGGTGGCAAGTGTTAATCATTGTATGGGTTGCGCTCACGTCCAGCATAGCAGGTATGGGATGGACTTGGGTATTGTAATACTGAAGGACATCATTGCGTGCCAAGTGGGTACGACGCCTGTGCAGGGGGAACTTGACAGTATGCTCTGTTTCACTGCGGTGATCCCCCATCGAACATTGAGATATTTATGTAAACTTGTAATGTATGTAAAGAGTACATATTTGAAATTATGTACTATTGATGAATTGCTATTTCTCGTGAGCCAGGTTAAACCTGATATGATGATTGTTATAGTTCTCTAACGAGAGGAGATAAGGACAGCATACTTTATATGTTGTCCTTATCATATTTTATTTTGTGTTTTATGTCGTTACAACCGCGAAGCTATATAAATATAACCGAACGTCTATTTCGTGGCGACAGCCTGAGAGATTCACTTCTTGGAGGGCTTTTAAACGTAAGCAATTTTATCTTTAGTCGGTAAACGTAATAACTCTGTGTGTAACAATATGCAATGTCGTCGGTGCTCGTAAGCAGCATAACCTACCGTCATAGGTGCGGAAGAAGCAAAATATATTTCTATCATTTTCATCAATATGCAATGTTTTAATCGCGTCGCCATGAAGTGTATCTACCTGAGGCTTCGGTAGATAGATACTTCGACACCAAGGACGCCAAGACCTTCGTACAAAGTTGAAGATGTGGTCTTTGAGCCGCCTGAGAGACTCACTTCTTGGAGCGCTTTTTAACGTAAGCAACTGTTCTACTAACCCTAAAACCTGTAGGTATAGTAGATTCGTCTCTTTACCAAGTGTGTCTGAGGCTTCGGTAGATACTTCAACACTAAGGACGCCAAGACCTTCATACAAAGTTGAAGATGTGGTCTTTTACTTACTTCTTGGAGGGCTTTTAAACGTAAGAAACTTTTCTTCTCACCCTAAAACCTGTATGGTAAGGACCCGTCTCAATACCAAGTGTATCAGAGGCTTCGGTAGATACTTCAAAACTAAGGACACCAAGACCTTCGTACAAAGTCGAAAATGTGGTCTTTGAGCTGCCTGAGAGACTTACTTCTTGGAGGGCTTTTAAACGTGAGCAACTTTTCTTCTAACCCTTAAAACCTATACCTACTGTAAAGACTCATCTGGCTACCAAGAGTATCTGAGGCTTCGGTAGATATTTCAACATTAGGGACGCCAAAACCTTCGTACAAAGTTAAAGATGTGGTCTTTGAGCCGCCTGAAAGACTCACTTCTTGGAGGGCTTTTAAACGTAAGAAACTTTTCTTTTAACCCTAAAACCAGTATGGTAAAGACTTGTCTCTTCACCATCCGAAGCTTCGGTAGATACTTCAACACTAAGGACGCCAAGACCTTCATACAAAGTTGAAGATGTTGTCTTTGAGCCGCCTGAGAGACTCACTTCTTGGAGGCTTTTAAACGTAAGCAACTTTTTTTCTAACCTTGAAACCTGTATGGTAAGGACTCGTCTCTTTACCAAGTGTATCTGAGGCTTCGTTACATACTTCGACACTAAGGACGCCAAGACCTTCGTACAAAGTTGAAGATGTTGTCTTTGAGCCGCCTGAGAGACTCACTTCTTGGAGGGCTTTTAAACGTAAGCAATCTTTTGGCTTAACATCACCTTACACTGATTCTGTTCGAATAAATTTTTTTAACTTTGGTACGGTCAGGGTAAAAAAGTATACCTACCGCCTTAAATGGTTCAAATTATCTTTTTTTTTCATAAGTGTTTACATTTCCCACATTATGGTACATTCATGTTTTTACCTTTATAGAGTTTATCTAGCCTAGCTGCATATACAACAAAAGTAATAATTTACTAAAGTAATGTAGTTTTTGAACCATTTGCAGCGGTCCTAGTAAGCTATGCTTTTTTTACCCCGACTACGTGCATAAAATATCCCACTCGCTTGGCTCGCATTCCTATAAAACCTGTTTAAAAAATTTCCAGGCGGCGTGCTAGCGCGCTGGGCGGTCGCTCGCGCGATCTACCCATACATGGTATCCATCGGGCTGGTGTACTTCACTACACTGAGCCTGTACCCCGGAATATCGTCTGAGGTGCCGTCGTGTCGTCTCGGCACCTGGATGCCCATCATACTCATGTCGGCCTTCAACCTGTTCGACTTTATTGGAAAGGTAAGAAAATATGTACAAGACTATATAAGGTCCTATTAAATTCACTGCAAATATTTTAAGGGCATGCGTAAATATGTATAAGAAAAACATCTAAGGCATTTAAAAAAAAATCTACACGCTAGATTTTTTTTTCATTTTCAAACAAACTTTTTAATTGATTATGTGAACACCCTTTGACTCACCCGACTGACGTTCCGCTACGTTGACAGGATTCACTTACCTACACAGCACGCACACTGACAACCAACCAATCACAGCACCTTTTTTGGCGCGTAATTTAAATTCATCGAAGTGTGTGTTTCTAGGACAAACAGGGTGCACTTTTTTAGGTTTGTGTTTTTTTAGTAAAATGCAATTTTCTCGAAAACTGGCGTGTAGATTTGTTTAAAAATTTGCTTAGTACATGCTTATATTTTATTTGATCTGCCCCTAAAATATTTGCAGTGAATTTAATAGGACCTTATATATGAAAGCATCAAATTACCCACGATATTAGCCCTGATTCTGATAAAGTGATAAGATACTATTAGGTTGAATAAGATACTACACAACACAGCATAGCGAGCACGTTTTCTCGGGTTAAAAAAACTACTGAATACTTTCGCGAGCGAAACGAGCTCGTACAAAATTTAAAACAGTCGGTAACCTAACCTAAAATAACACAACAGGTACAGGAAAGTAATGATAGGTAAGCGAGCTTGTTGGCGGAGAATCTAGCGCTGTAGTTTTGTAATATTTGTTTATATTACACCTGCATCACACCTCGGACACTCCCATACAACGGGCTCGTTATAGACAACTGTCATTTTTACTTGTGTATGTGTGCGTGACGACAGGCGTGTGAGTGCAGGGTTGACATTCGTTTTGTTTTGATACACCTGATGACTACGTACAGTATCTACCAAAGAGGATGTAATAAATAAATAATGTACGTACCTACTACCTAGTTGCTGCTAATTTAAAATTTTCCAATAATTTTATTATGAAAGATATCCATCCGAGACTCTAAGGCGAACTCAGTTCAATGTTCGCGCCTTTTTTTATAGATATGAATATGGCACCTCCTTCGTTTCAGTCTAATACAAGAAACTACGATGAAACCTTGGATGAAACGAACATGCAACAAGTCCAGCGCCATACCTAGCACTTTGGTTTACTTAAGTCTTTACTAATTTTTTGACATTTCGCGGGCGGGGGCGGGTAAGCGGCGCTGGTGCGGGGGGGTGAGTGTCCGTTCTGTATGTAGTACTATACTACATACTATTGTCTATTCTGTGCCTGCATAGTAATTTACTTATAGCTTTACACTTTATAGGGGGGAACGTTAGTCATTGTTCAACGTACAAATTAGCGGGAGGGAATTAACCATACAAATCACTTTCCTCCCGTGGTAGTTTTTATACCGGGAGTAACGGAAAGGGTATAACAAGCCGAAAGGAGGTCAAGGTACTCATGAAACTGAACAACTTTCCCTATGGAACATAGGTCGAAATATGAAAAAAAAAATTGGGCCTCCCATACAAAATTGCCGATCAGCTGATTGATTTACTATGAGAGGTCCAATTTTTTTTTTTCATATTTCGACCTATGTTCCATAGGGAAAGTTGTTCAGTTTCATGAGTACCTTGACCTCCTTTCGGCTTGTTATACCCTTTCCGTTACTCCCGGTAGAATTTAATACAGTTGAACGGGTAGGTGAACACCAGTTGATCAGTTTTGAAGTTGTCATGAAAATGTTGTCTAGTTTCATAAGTTGTACAGTTTTTAAAGTTGTTCAAGTGTAAAAGTTGTTGAGTTTCATAAGTTGTTCAGTTTTGTAAGTTGTTCAGTTTTGTAAGTTGTTCAGTTTTGTAAGTTGTTCAGTTTTATAAGTTGTTCGGTTTAGTAAGTTGTTCGGTTTAGTAAGTTGTTCAGTTTAGTAAGTTGTTCAGTTTTGTAAGTTGTTTAGTTTTATAAGTTGTTCAGTTTTGTAAGTTGTTCAGTTTTGTAAGTTATTCAGATTGTATGTTGTATAGTTTTATAAGTTGTTCAGTTTCGTAAGTTGTTCAGTTTTATAAGTTGTTCAGTTTTGTAAATTGTTTAGTTTTGTAAGTTGTTAATTTTTGTAAGTTGTTCAGTTGTTCAGATTTATAAGTTGTAAAGTTTTAAAAGTTTTTTAGTTGTAAAAGTTGTTCAGTTTCAAAATACATATGGTTATTTTAGAAGTTGTTCAGTTTTGAAGGTTGTTCAGTTTTAAAAGATATTTAGTTTTCAAAGTTATTGAATTTAAATATTGCGCTGCCGTATACATGTGAGAATTTGGAAATGTGTACCTTTGTAGTTTATTTTTTGCGGATGTTTCAATTCACCCCGTGGCTGTTACAACTGACCCCGCAGGTGTAGTATAAAGCACTATGTATTACTCGGATGAAAGTCCGACTACAAACTCGTGTGTATTGAGGCCCGAAGCGCAGCTGAGGCTCAAACTACACCCTCGTTAGTAATCGGTTTCTTTCATCCCGCGTATACAATGTACTATTCTACGAAATGTAATAAGTATAAGTATAGGGTGAAATTTTACTAGCGATCGATAGTAAAAACTCAGAACCGGCTGGTGATAAGGAACAACTTTTCCCATGGGATATAGGTGGAAATATGAAAAACTATCACCTCATTTCAGCTAGTATGGAAGATCCAATATTTTTTTCTCATTTCGATCTGTGTTTCTTGGGGAAAGTTCTTCTTTATCACCAGCTAGTTCTGAGTATTCGCTATAGTTTCCCCCAATATTAAACTGATGAAAGCCCTCGAAGGCTGAAGAAGATGTGGCGAGATAACCTCGACGAGTACGATCCTAACTGGCCTATAACATCAGAGAACCGGGAAGTCTGTAACAAAAGAGGGAAGGCCT
Organism: Phthorimaea operculella; assembly: GCA_024500475.1. NCBI lineage: Eukaryota > Metazoa > Arthropoda > Insecta > Lepidoptera > Gelechiidae > Phthorimaea > Phthorimaea operculella. Next base: position 2,406,705 of record JANFCV010000009.1, read on the forward strand.
TTGCCCAGCAGTGGGACATTTTGTGCTAAAATAATAATAAAATAAAACTGATGTTGGTTGTCAGATCGCAGCCGCGTGGCCGTACGAGTGGAGCCGCAGCCAGCTGCTGATGGCGAGCGGCGTGCGGCTGCTGCTGGTGCCGTTGCTGCTGCTGTGCGCCGCGCCGAGACACGCGCCGCACATCGTCGGAGACGTGAGTACTGCAGTTGTACGAGTGGAGCCGCAGCCAGCTGCTGACGGCTGCTGCTGGTGCCGCTGCTGCTGCTGTGCGCCGCGCCGAGACACGCGCCGCACATCGTCGGAGACGTGAGTACTGCAGTTGTACGAGTGGAGCCGCAGCCAGCTGCTGACGGCTGCTGCTGGTGCCGCTACTACTGCTGTGCGCCGCGCCGAGACACGCGCCGCACATCGTCGGGGACGTGAGTACTGTGTGTACAGTGCAGTCGCAGCCAGCTGCTGATGGCGAGCGGCGTGCGGCTGCTGCTGGTGCCGCTACTACTGCTGTGCGCCGCGCCGAGACACGCGCCGCACATCGTCGGGGACGTGAGTACTGTGTGTACAGTGCAGTCGCAGCCAGCTGCTGATGGCGAGCGGCGTGCGGCTGCTGCTGGTGCCGCTGCTGCTGCTGTGCGCCGCGCCGAGACACGCGCCGCACATCGTCGGGGACGTGAGTACTGCAGTTGTACGAGTGGAGCCGCAGCCAGCTGCTGATGGCGAGCGGCGTGCGGCTGCTGCTGGTGCCGTTGCTGCTGCTGTGCGCCGCGCCGAGACACGCGCCGCACATCGTCGGAGACGTGAGTACTGCAGTTGTACGAGTGGAGCCGCAGCCAGCTGCTGACGGCTGCTGCTGGTGCCGCTGCTGCTGCTGTGCGCCGCGCCGAGACACGCGCCGCACATCGTCGGGGACGTGAGTACTGTGTGTACAGTGCAGTCGCAGCCAGCTGCTGATGGCGAGCGGCGTGCGGCTGCTGCTGGTGCCGCTACTACTGCTGTGCGCCGCGCCGAGACACGCGCCGCACATCGTCGGGGACGTGAGTACTGTGTGTACAGTGCAGTCGCAGCCAGCTGCTGATGGCGAGCGGCGTGCGGCTGCTGCTGGTGCCGCTACTACTGCTGTGCGCCGCGCCGAGACACGCGCCGCACATCGTCGGGGACGTGAGTACTGTGTGTACAGTGCAGTCGCAGCCAGCTGCTGATGGCGAGCGGCGTGCGGCTGCTGCTGGTGCCGCTGCTGCTGTGCGCCGCGCCGAGACACGCGCCGCACATCGTCGGGGACGTGAGTACTGTGTGTACAGTGCAGTCGCAGCCAGCTGCTGATGGCGAGCGGCGTGCGGCTGCTGCTGGTGCCGCTACTACTGCTGTGCGCCGCGCCGAGACACGCGCCGCACATCGTCGGGGACGTGAGTACTGTGTGTACAGTGCAGTCGCAGCCAGCTGCTGATGGCGAGCGGCGTGCGGCTGCTGCTGGTGCCGCTGCTGCTGTGCGCCGCGCCGAGACACGCGCCGCACATCGTCGGGGACGTGAGTACTGTGTGTACAGTGCAGTCGCAGCCAGCTGCTGATGGCGAGCGGCGTGCGGCTGCTGCTGGTGCCGCTACTACTGCTGTGCGCCGCGCCGAGACACGCGCCGCACATCGTCGGGGACGTGAGTACTGTGTGTACAGTGCAGTCGCAGCCAGCTGCTGATGGCGAGCGGCGTGCGGCTGCTGCTGGTGCCGCTACTACTGCTGTGCGCCGCGCCGAGACACGCGCCGCACATCGTCGGGGACGTGAGTACTGTGTGTACAGTGCAGTCGCAGCCAGCTGCTGATGGCGAGCGGCGTGCGGCTGCTGCTGGTGCCGCTACTACTGCTGTGCGCCGCGCCGAGACACGCGCCGCACATCGTCGGAGACGTGAGTACTGCAGTTGTACGAGTGGAGCCGCAGCCAGCTGCTGATGGCGAGCGGCGTGCGGCTGCTGCTGGTGCCGTTGCTGCTGCTGTGCGCCGCGCCGAGACACGCGCCGCACATCGTCGGGGACGTGAGTACTGTGTGTACAGTGCAGTCGCAGCCAGCTGCTGATGGCGAGCGGCGTGCGGCTGCTGCTGGTGCCGCTACTACTGCTGTGCGCCGCGCCGAGACACGCGCCGCACATCGTCGGGGACGTGAGTACTGTGTGTACAGTGCAGTCGCAGCCAGCTGCTGATGGCGAGCGGCGTGCGGCTGCTGCTGGTGCCGCTACTACTGCTGTGCGCCGCGCCGAGACACGCGCCGCACATCGTCGGGGACGTGAGTACTGTGTGTACAGTGCAGTCGCAGCCAGCTGCTGATGGCGAGCGGCGTGCGGCTGCTGCTGGTGCCGCTACTACTGCTGTGCGCCGCGCCGAGACACGCGCCGCACATCGTCGGGGACGTGAGTACTGTGTGTACAGTGCAGTCGCAGCCAGCTGCTGATGGCGAGCGGCGTGCGGCTGCTGCTGGTGCCGCTACTACTGCTGTGCGCCGCGCCGAGACACGCGCCGCACATCGTCGGGGACGTGAGTACTGTGTAGTTGTACAGTGCAGTCGCCTATGTACCCATTCTTTCTTCATCGAGTCGATGTGCAACAACAACATTTTATTGTTACCAGTACGGGTAAACTTCATACTTTTCTGTAGCATAAAAAGCAGAGCTATCTGTAACGAGAAAAACGCGTTACGTGTTTTTGCGAGTTCTTGACAAAATGGATCACCTTTGCACTTTGTATGCAAGTTTATCATGCAAAATTTTGAATTTCTTCATAACCATTGTTTCTTCAATTGGTGGTTTCTTCAATTTCAGATGTACCCCATAATGTTCTCAGTGATCCTCGGTTTCACGAATGGACTGTTCGGATCAGTGCCCATGATAATGGCGCCGTCACGCGTCGGCCGGGAGCATCGGGAAATTGCAGGTAAATAAATACTGCTTATTGCAATATCTACCCAAATAGTATATGTGATGGATGTCTGCTAATTTTTGCCATTGTAATGCCAGCGACACTCAACTGTTATTTTAGCCCTGTGATTTTCCAGAATAAAAACTGTTAGTAGAAAATACCAAGACCATCCAACTGACATGCCATCAACATGCAACCGAAACGATTTTTATATTATAAAAAAATTACAGCATACCTAAGTAATTACATTAAACTGACATTTTGCAGGAAATCACGTTGAGAAGTTATTAACTGTGTTATAAAAAATAATAATCCTACTTCCTACTAATATTATAAAGGCGGATGTTTGTGTGTGTGTTTGTTACGACATCACGCAAAAACGGCTGATTAGATTGACATGAAACTTTGCAGAAATATAAAAGGGCACCTGGAATAACACATAGGATACTTTTTACCACGGAAAAATGTCTCATTCCCACGGGATCACGCATTTTCCAATATTTTTGAAATAGGTGGCGTGACTGAGCCGATTCGCGTTTTAAACGTTTTCGCCGAAAACTAACAGCGACATCTCTCGGCGAATAATGCTTTTTCCCGCGGAATAATAGGTTGCAGCGGGTGAAACCGCTGACGGGCAGCTAGTGGTCCATAAAAGGAAAGTAATTGTGGTGAATGCTTAAATTTTTTCTGCATTGGCAGGTAAAAAAACAATTTCTCTTTTTTCGTAGAGGCCAGCTTCTGAAAACAGTCTTTCCTTCCTTGAGCACTTCACGAAGTGGCAATGTTCGGCCGAATATCCGGCCACCGTATCAGGCCAAACAACTATCCATTTCATCTCTAAGAGAACGCCAACTAATAATGTACGCTTTTCAGGTAACATGATGACGCTATCATACAATGGCGGACTCCTATCCGGATCTCTGGTATCGTACCTCCTACTGAGCATGCTGGGCGAACCGTCTCCCTACGACCCTTGTAGGTTCCATAACACCCCTATACTCACCACGCCGGCTACTACCTCCACTACGACTATGCTATCTACTTTACTACCTAGTAATGTTACTATGTTGGTTCATTAGAGTCTTGCGATCTATGATGTTATTGTACTGTGGAAAACTCTGATATTAGGGTTCATCGGGTCATCAGGTAACATAAACTTTACAAGCGTGATCGGGCCATGAAACTTAACAACTCTCCCCAAACGGTAAACATGCATGTATCAAGCCTATATCCTTTGCGGGGTAAACGAAAAAAAGGCTTCCCATACAAAGTCAGTCAGTTGTACATGAAAAATTTTTTTTCGTATCCGGCCGTTGGCCCCATAGGGAGGGAAAGTTGCTCAGTTTCATAGCCTCATCACGCCAGAAAAGTTTTGGTACACCGTTCCTTACTCCTGGTATGTAAAGGGAATAACCACCATTGAAAGCTGACATAATATTTATGCTTATGTAAACCACGTTTTGCAACGTGTACCTATATAGCAAAGTGTATCACGCGGAAGGGACGTCAAGTAATTCGTGAAACTAAAAATCTTTCCCCAAAGAACATTGGTCCTACGAATGCCATACAAAATTACTCGATTTCGTTCATAATTTGACTACGCTTCTTGGGGAAAGCGGTTCAGTTTCACGAGAAGTACCTACTGTCGCCAGCACGTCAACCTACCATTTAAGGAACCAACTTATATACTGGTTTTCGTATAAATACTAAGAGAAACGCCCATGGTGCCGGCTTAGAATAGCATCACCTCATATTTTTCCCGTGGCTGTCGTAAGAAGCGACTACGGGATTTGGGAGTTGATGTGTATTGCAATTTTAGACGACAGGCTGTCCACCTGTCAATGTGGTGGTACACAGTCTACTGAATGATTCTCAAACTTTTTGTTTGACGTGGTTTAAATAGCCGTTTTTACAGCTCTTTGCGCTCTGTCTACCCCGCAAAGGATATAGGCGTGATATATGTATGTACTAAGAGAAACCAGTACTTCTAAATAATTTGGTCCCTTAAATAGGTAGGTGATGTGCTGACGATAGTACCTTGACCTTACCTTGACTTATTTTCCTTTGTATTCTTATGCCTACTACCTACCCTTTTTGGTACAACTCGTGTCTTATTTTATTATAGCTCCTATATTGTGTTCACTATTTTTATTACTTTAAGGCAGTATACCCCACCTACCTACATTTAACAAGTATATCTAATCTATACTGTATCCTAAATACTTAAGTACCTGCTAAATATAATTTTATTATACCATGATATAATTTATACTCACTTATTCGTACTAATAATTTGTTATTTTTTATTGATATAATTGTTGTTGCTTATATTATGTAAGAAAAAATAACAAAATAATGCAATATTTTTCTATATTATTTTTGTAAATATGATCTTTCGTTATTTTTATTTATTTAACATGTTAAGTATCATTCTTTGTAAGTCTGTTTTTGTAAATAGCTGTAAGTTAGTACACCTATTATCGCGCAAGAGAAGTGATGAATATGTTTTCGTAAAATTACGAGCAACGCCAGATTACAATGTATCTCGCTTGATAATAACAGTCCGTCGAAATATGTAAAAGAACTATTATTAGAACTAGAACTATTATTAGAGACTCTGAACGGTGACAAACATAACAAATTAAATATCATCTACTTTCTTCAAGGTACTTTTCAGAAGCAACTGGTGTTACTTATAAGATAAAACTGGTTCTTTGCTATGTAGTTGGGTGTGTACGCCGGTGAAAATCGGAAAATACGGCTGATGCTTATTACAAGATTTCCTTTCGAAAGGATTGGTCCTTAAGGCGCATGGAGCCATTTAAGAAGTGGGGCCACCTCAATTTTTAATGTAATTTTTTAAAGTAAAATAGTCCAGTTTCTATAGGGTTTCATACAAAATGTCATCCTCTATTTTACCCATTTAGGGGGCGAATTACAAAAAAATAAAATACACGTATTTCATAGTTTGCGACGTATAATAACTAAACAAAATTTCAGCGACATTTATCAAAGGAATAAAAAGTTACCTACAAAATGTCATCCTCTGTTTTACCCCCTTTAGGGATGAGTTTTTATGAAAATTATTTCATATAGCTCTTTCGCACTATTTTGTCATCATTTGCGCAATAATTCAAGTTCCTAGGTTATCTGTGCGTTGATATGTTACTATCTTTTGATCACCTATTCTTGTTTTTTATTTAGATTAAAAAATGATTTTTAACATGTAATGACCCAAATTTTATTACGGAATTGAATTTTTGACATATTATTTAATCGGAAATGATACCAAACATGACTATTAACTAAATAGCTCAAAGAAAATATTAAAACTGAACTTTAAAACCCCCCCTCCCCCCACCTGCAGCAAAAATCCAGGTGGCCCCACTTCGAAAATCCATCTCAATAACCTAAAGATTGATCATGCCAAAGGAAATTTCATTATACCCTTCAGCCGTATAATTAGAGCTACACACACACGCCACTAATGCAAAAACAGCATAAAGAACCAGTATAAGTTGATCCCATAAACGAGAGAATCGAAGTCAATATCGAAGTACTGCTGATAGTACACTTGCGCGAAAGACCATTAATACTTTTATCCCTAGTCATGCCCTAGTAGATATTAATATGTTATATATAGTATTATAACAATTTGTACTGTTGAGCGTAGTGTGATAGTAGAATGAGACTGAGATGAATGTTTACTATTAGTTAGGGTTTAAACAAACAAATTCAATACTCTGGTCTTCAGAACACTTGCATAATTTTCTACCACAGCAGGCAGGATTTGAACCTGCGGGATTCGCTATTAATACTAGCGACACCATTACCAGTTGCGCTACCGTGGCTCAATCGATGCCTGTGAAATTATGCAAGTGCATCTTGATGCCAATAACTCTGGTCTTTGTTACGTAATTTATATTGAACTTAGCTTTGTCGCTTTGCCTAAGTAAATAAGGACCACCTTGTTAATGTGTAAAGATTAGTACTACCAGTTTAAGTGCCGATTTTTCATATAACTTAGATATTTATTGTAAAAAAAATTACCTTCAATTATTACATCCAAAGCATGAGCAATAAAACCAATAGAAGTGCTACGGAGTAGTGAATGAAAGAAAATATACTGGATGAAATTTTACTAGTGACCGATAGTAAAAAGTGAGAACTTACTGGTGATAAGGAACAATTTTCCCCAAGGAACAAGAACAAAGGTCAAAATACGAAAAAAACATTTGGTCCTCCCACACATTGCCGATCAACCGATTTGAGTTACCTACTATAGGTATGGGGGGAAAGTTGTTCCTTATCACCAGCCGGTTCTAAGTTTTCGGTATCGGTCACTAATAAAATTTCACCCTATAGAATGTTCCACTAATTTTTCAGCAACTGAGTAAAGTGTTGAAACGGTTTCGGACTGTTTTCATGAGCTTATTTTATTAAATTAATGTTCCTTATGATTGTCAGAAGCAATAATCTTTGTGCGAGGAACTACGATAAGGAATTTTCTGTTTACATTTGTGAAAATCGTGATATGTATGGGAAATGAAAAAAAAAATTAGGTTCTTGAAATATTTTTTTATGGGAAGTTGTTCAGTTCCATAGTCTGAATGCACCTTAACAGTATTCAGCGAGCTGTAACTTTCACCCCGTATACTATTTGCTTGTTATGTTACCTCTTCCTGGTTTTCTATTTATAAAAATCGTTATTTAAACTGTAAATAGTGATGTATATATTTTGTACATACTGGCAATAACGTATACATATCTTTTCATGAGTATCGTTCCAAAATATTAGAATATCTGTAGTACCTACCTATTTATCAGCTTCTAAAGAAATAAATAATTACAATAAATACCAAAGTAAACTTGTAAACATAAGGCTGCTATTCTTATTGTACCTATTGCCAGCAAAAAATATGAAATATGAAATTTCAAAATATCATTACATCTAAAGAAATCTTCATTAGACCAATATTAATGAAAACTGGAGTCATTTAAACTCTCGGTTTAAACTCAATTATATTTTTGTGAAAAGTGAAACAGAAGATAATTTATTACTCGCTCTTTTGACTCATTCTTAATTAATACTTGCTTGTTATCTATTCGAAAATGAATCCACGTCAAATTTTGGTTTAGGTACATAATTTATGTTAGCTAAATTTGAAACTTTTAACAAGTTTTAGAACAAATGTTAAGCTTTTTCATGAGCTGAGTTCTGAGGAAACCTACGAAATGTTTTGCGCTAGTTCCCTGTAACCTTGTATTGTAACCAACACTGTTAGCACGTTAGCACAATGTTTATAACATGACTATTAAGTGTGCTTCACCATGGCAAGCTTCATGTTGAAATTCATGATTTTGAGTAGGTATGTCGAATAATTTTTCGAATTTAGTCGTATTAAAACTAGATGGGACACCGTGTAGAAGATATGACAAAAATAAATTTAGCGTGCTGTCTACAGCACGTTCTCTATGGTTCTATGGCATGCCACAGCTAAATCTCGAAACCGCAATACTTATAATTGAGTACCAAATTTTTTGTGTTAGGTAAAAGATAATACTGGAGTCAAACAAAGTAGTCGAGATAGTGTCATGAATATCTGCACGGATTTTTATAAAACTTTATACTCCAACTCGTTAGGACATCCAACTAACTCTTTATCACCCGAGTACTCCTGTGGTAACACTGTACCTCTGTTTACTGAAGGCGAAGTTAATCGTGCTTTAACGAGCATGAAGAACAAGAAAAGTCCTGGAGAGGACGGTGTGAGCACAGAGGCTCTAAAAGTAGGAGAAAAGTAGGGAAACAGGTTTTAATTCCATATTTGACAACTATGTTCAATAGGACACTTATTTCAGGATCAATTCCTAAGGACTTTTGTCATTCAAATATAATTTTGCTTCACAAAAAAGGTGACAAGTCAGACATTAATAATTACCGCCCGATCAGTCTTATCTCTCACATTTATAAAATTTTCATAAAAATTATAGAACTGCGTATAGCTAGTTTTCTGGACCGCCATCAGCAGCCTAAACAAGCTGGCTTCCGTCCATCATTTTCCACGACAGACCATCTTCAGACGATAAACCAAATAATCGAACGGCATACCGAATTCCACAAGCCACTGTATCTAGCGTTCGTGGATTATTCCAAAGCTTTTGACAGCCTCTCACACAATGCGATCTTTTCAGCTTTACGCAACCAAGGTATTGAGGAAACATAATGTCAAAATTTTGGAACTAATCTACAAAAACAGCACAGCTTCCATCAAGCTTCACTCTCCAGGTCCTCCGTTTGTAATAGAAAAGGGCGTGAAACAGGGTGACCCCTTCTCCCCTAAACTATTTACTAGTACCTTGGAGGAAGTGTTTAAACAGTTGGCACCATCTTGGGATTCTTTAGGCATAGTAGTCGGCGAGAAGCGATTAACCAACCTCCGCTTCGCTGATGACATTATCCTATTCGCAAACACAGCAGTGGAACTCAAAGATATGCTACAAGGGTTAAGTGTGGCGAGCCTTCAGGTTGGACTTAAAATGAATAGGACCAAGACTCAACTGATGACCAACAGCACGAAACGTAGGGTAGAGGTCGATGGGCAGGTAATACACTATGTCGATGAGTATATTTACTTAGGCCAGATAGTTTCTTTTGAAAACAGGCAAGAGAAAGAAATCGATCGTAGAATTGAGAACGCCTGGAAAAGCTTCTGGTCTTTAAAGTTATATATGAAGGGTGATCTACCCCTCTCACTGAAGCGGAAACTCATCGACATGTGTATCCTGCCTGTCCTAACCTACGGTGCGCAAACTTGGTCACTTACCGAGAGCCAAAAGTCCAAACTGAAGGTTTGCCAAAGAGCTATGGAGCGCAGTATCCTTGGCGTCAAGCGAACGGACAGAGTTCGCAACACTACTCTTAGAGCAAAAACCAGAATAGCTGATGTGGGGCGCAAGACTGCCAAGTTAAAGTGGGATTGGGCCGGGCATGTTTGTCGGATGCACCCAGATCGTTGGGCCAAAATCGTTTCCGAACCGTGGATGCCTCAAAACGGGTCTAGACGTAGAGGTAGACCCCGAAAACGATGGCGCGACGATCTTGATACATTTTCAAAGGAGTGGACGACGTTGGCTCTGGATCGAAATAAATGGAAGACCGAGGGGGAGGCCTTTGCCCAGCAGTGGGATCTTTCAGGCTAATAATAATAATAAGGTAAACTCCAAACAAACGACGTGAATTTGTTTGTTTGCAAAAAAAAACAGAATTATTCGATGAGCCGTTCAAAAGATATAAGCTGCTGGCTTGCCATGGAGAAGCACACATCTATTGATAAGTATCTCAAAATAAGACAAAAAGATGATTAACAAAATAAAATTTTCAATCGCAATATACATGCCTTTTATTTGACGCTTTGTAATCAAGTAAGTATTAGTAATTATGCTGATTAAGTTTGACTCGTGTGTTTGTAAGCCTTATCTAAAAATATTTACCAAATTCAAATATTTGTATGAGTAAAGTATATGGATTTTAATACGTCTTTAAGAATATGTAGTTACAAAGGTCTAGGCCTAGACGGCGCCGCCGAAATATTTACCCGTAGCATTTTACTACGCCGTAACGTAAGAAAGACGGTCAAAAGGGTGTGGCTCTCCCTGGTACGGCCCATATGGAAATCCATGATATTGAGTATGTGGAATAAATCATTTTTATTGGTATAGAGGAGTTTTAACAAAACTCTACTGACTGGCACAAGCAGGGGCACGGACTAAGTACAACTAGGTATGTATCTGTTTGTATGGTCGAAATCCTGGTAAATAATGTAACTACACTGGCATAAACGTTGTGGTTTTATAATACAAGCAGCATTGTTTGATTCCGAAGCTGATCTTAGCGCAGTGGAAGCAAATTAAAGTTATCTTAAAATCTAAAACTAAATGGTCGATCAGCCTCGGAACAACATTTGACTACGATTCGTAGTGCTCTTTACTATAGCTAAATAAAATAAATTTAATGAGAGAATTTTGTTCCGGAAAGTTTCCGGCCGAGAAATTCTTGTTTCCAAAATCTACTTAAACAGGGCCCAGCAACGAATTGCTTACCGAGCAAACGATGACGCCGTTTCTTTGTGAGTTTAAGTATGACAGGAATCAGGTATTCAGGATATTTTAGGAGCGCAGGAATAGGGAATAACCTAAACTCACAGCACTGGAACATCCGCTCGTTCTAGAACTCCTTTCCTCCAATTTGCACTATAGTTCACAGTTCGACATCACATAATGTTTTTTAACACAAAATAACTAAAAGACTTCTCTCCGAATGAGAAATCGGCCCCGTTGGCCTCCAATCATTTATAATTAAAATACGTAGCTATCAGCAGCCACGACGCGAGCGACGACTCAAAGTGAGGTTACGTTACCGGCGACCACGTTGGCCTCAATCAAAAAGCCGAAACCAAAATTCACTTGGTTCACTTCCCCACCGCACAGGAAGCCATGGCTTGTGGCAAATAGCACACGAGAAAACCGCCAAAACACCTTAATTTTACACCACTTAAAACTAAAATTCGCTTCAACAACGCTAGCGAGCGACGGCAGAGGACGTGACAATGACAGAGCAGTGTTGCCAGCACCGCGCGCCCATTTTATACGAAAACTAAACATTCACCCGCCCCGGACCGACCCATCGGTCCGCTCTATGCATGGCAGGCGTGATAATGTAGCTACTGCTCGCTTAAGGACTGAATCCCCCACCTGAACTTCTGCAACTCGAGGAGTGCCATCACTACCCGGAAACAGGTTGAGAATGCGCCCCCGGCGCCAACGCAGTGGCGGTAGGTTGGCATCCTTAACCAGAACGAGATCCCCAATGCAGGGGGGTTCAGTCCTGTCCGTCCACTTAAGGCGTTGCTGCAGAATGTGCAAGTACTCAAGCGACCAACGCTTCCAAAAGTTTTGAGTCATTTGCTGCAACAACTGATAACGCGACAAACGATTGCTATTCACCTCCGTATAGGGATATTCCGGCAAGGCGTTAAGTGGGCGGCCAATTAAGAAATGCCCTGGCGTCAGGGCCTCTAAATCATTTGGGTCTGAGCTGAGCGGACACAAAGGACGCGAATTGAGTACAGCCTCAATTTTACAAAACACGGTCGCCAGCTCCTCAAAAGTCAAAATTGTTAACCCTACAACGCGCAACAAATGCGTCTTTGCGGACTTTACAACCGCTTCAAAAATACCACCCCAGTGAGGGCACGCTGGTGGATCGAACACCCAGGCAATGCCCTGACGGGAGAGGCCCGTGCTGATGGCTTCTTCGTTCTCCCGTAAGAACGTTACAATTTCCTTCATACACCGATCAGCACCCTTAAAGTTGGTACCACAATCCGACCTGATCAGCGCTGGTCGCCCTCGTCGCGACGTAAATCTCTCCAGCGCTGCCAAAAAAGCCTCCGTAGAAAGGTCGGCCACGAGCTCCAAGTGGACGGCCTTGGTGGCTAGGCACACGAACACGCACAAGTACGCCTTGATAGACTTTGCGTTCCGTAGGCGTGATGCCTTTACCATGAAAGGGCCTGCGAAATCCGTTCCCACACCTGCAAACGTCCAGGCCTCCGTCACCCGGTCCGGTGGAAGATCTCCCATCTGTGGCTGCATTGTGGCTGCCTTCAAGCGGTAACAAGGCAAGCACCTAAACACAACGCTACGTACCGTTCGTCGTCCCGATAAGATCCAGAACTCGCGCTGTAGGATGGCCAATAGCGCATTACAGCCCGCGTGCGAGTTTTTCTCATGACGATCCCTGACTAAGAGCTCAACTAAGGGTCCCCTTTTTGGAAGTAACAGTGGATGCCGAGCCGAAAAGGGCAGGCTAGCGTTCCGAAGTCTGCCTCCAACCCTGAGCATACCTTGCTCATCCAGGAATGGGTTGAGGCGTACAATTCCTCCCTTCAGCTTTCCACGTCCATCCCTGAGCAGCCTGACCTCCTCTTCAAAATGTTCCGCCTGGACGACTCTAACCAATGAGCATAGAGCCGCATTCCGCTCCGCAGGCGAGAGGACAGGTGTAAAGTTCCGTTCTGCTTGAGGCTTCCTGCAGTTGTTCACGAACCGCTTGATCCAACCTGTCACCCCAAGAAGTTTGTCGAGGAGCTATACCGTTCCAGCAAGAAAGCTGGGTTAGGCTTCGGTACGAGTTGCCCCACGTTCACTCGCAAACCTCGATCAGGTGGCCCAAGCGGCGCCCTGCACTCGTTGAATGGCCATTCCTGCGGCGACTCAGTCAGCCATTGAGGTCCCCACCACAGTGGGTGACTCACCAAATCAGGTGCCCTGCACCCGCGCGAAGCGCAGTCCGCTGGGTTCCATTCTCCCGGTACGTGCCTCCACACTAACGGAGTTTCCGACCCCGTAATCTGTGACACCCGATTTGCCACGAAAACCTCAAGTGTATGTACCGACGTCTGCAACCAGCACAGAACTATCCGACTGTCAGTCCACGCGTACACCGTTTCATCCAAGTTGATGGTACCACGCAGATTGCAGGTTACATGATTTAGCAAGCGCGCTAGAAGAGCTGCCCCTGCCAATTCCAATTTGGGGATGGTCCATCTAGTTCTGACTGGTGCCACCTTACTTTTGGCCATAACCAGACGCACGTGCACAGTTCCCGTTGAACTTGCTGTCCGAAGGTATACAGCTGCCGCGTACCCTCGCTCCGAGGCGTCACAAAACCCATGTAGGGTAGCCTTACATCCCACCGATGGGACTAACTTGCGGGGTATCGCGATGTGCACAATCCCTGGTAAGGTGGTCACAAACTTGAGCCAATCCTTCAACAACTCTCCGGAGAGTTGGTCGTCCCATCCTAAGTTGGCTAGCCACAACCTTTGTAAAAGCACTTCGCCATGAACGTAACCGGGGCGATCCATCCGCTAGGATCGAACGTTCTAGCGATTGTCGACAGTACCGACCGCTTAGTCCAAGTTTTCTCCAAAAGGTCGGGCTCGATCTTGTACGTGAATACGTCATGCGTTGGCCTATATTGCACCCCGAGGATGCCCAACGTGTTTGGATTGTCCGGGTTCTCAAAGAGGTGCGGGTCCTGATGGAACTCGCCTGGCAAACCGGCCAGGAGCTCTGGGCAACTGGACAACCATTTCCGCAACTCGTAACCTCCTGAACCCATGATCGCGATCAACTCGTCTCGTAGAATTAGCGCCTGCTCCACGCTATCAGCACCCGTGCAGATATCGTCCACGTAGACGTCGCGATCCAGTACTGCTGCGGCTCGAGGATATCTTACCCTTTCCTGTGCGGCCAACTCTCGCAGCGTACGTACTGCCAAATACGGACTTGGCTTAAGTCCATACGTCACCGTGTTAAGTTCGTATGTGACCATCGGCTCATCTGGGCTCTCACGCCACAAAATCAGCTGATACCGACGGTCATCCGGATGTATCATGGTTTGGCGAAACATCATTTTGACGTCTGCGACGAACGCTACCTGGTGTAACCGAAAGTCTGTGAGAATGTCCACAATGTCCCGGTTCAATTTAGGACCCGCGTGCAAACATTGGTTCACAGACACACCATTCGAGGTAGGAGCAGAACCGTCAAACACCACCCGTATTTTCGCCTCAGGTGACTTCAAGACAGCCAGGTGTGGAATGTAATAATGCTCGACACACCTCCAATCCAGGCTGGACACCGACATGTGGCCCAATTGAATATATTCCCGCATGAATTCTATATACTTCTGCCGAAGTGCTGGGTCTCGCCTCATCTTCCGCTCCATTCCGAGTAGTCTCCGTTCCGCGAGCTGTCGCGAACTACCTAAAGCGGGGCGGTTTGGGAGAAAAGGTAGCCTGGTCACGAATCTGCCTGACGGGCATCTCGCAGTGTTGTATTGATAGAACAACTCGCACTCGTCATCCTCTGGCTTCCGTCTGTCCGCCGTGGGCGGCTCTTCAGACTCCCAAAACCTCTGCAGCACCTCTGACAGCACACTACCATAGAGGACCGGATCCCCTTCTGGTAGGTCCTGAGGTCTCCAAACTGGGCCGAAAACAACATACCCCCCTGTGGTATCTACGGCCACCAAACCAGTTTCCTGGAGTACCTTCTTCCTACCGCACCATAATCTCCCGAGGACGTCTGACCCGAGAAGTACGTCCACCGTACCAGGAGTATCAAAATCAGGATCAGCTAACTCCAACCCTGTGGTTAACCCTCGTACCGTTGGTGGTAACCTAACCTGAGGGAGTTTCCCAACCACTTCATCCAGCACCACGGCTGAGACTTGATAGCTGACCCCTGTACATGTGCTACCTAATGCGAACTCAAAGTTCGTCTGACCCCGAATGTCAGGCACATTTAGGCCCCCGATGCCTACAGCTTCATCCTCACTTGGCCGTACATTTAGGCCTAGCCTACTCACCAGCTTACTCGATACAATACATCCCTGAGCCCCTGTATCCAGTAGGGCTCTTACTTGAATGGTCCGGCCACCGTATCCCCATACCCAAATCTTAGCCGTTGGCAAAGTACCGTGATTGGACGGGAGCCGAAGCTGATGAGTAGGCGGCGATTACCTAGCGGGAATCTAAACGCGGTGAGGCCGCGTCCCGCGGGGGTAATCGCCGCCTACTCATCAGCTTCGGCTCCCCGTCCAATTTACCACGCTCTGCTACCACGCTCTGCTACCAAAAAATGTTTGATTCCGAAGCTGATCTTAGCGCAGTGGAAGCAAATTAAAGTTATCTTAAAATCTAAAACTAAATGGTCGATCAGCCTCGGAACAACATTTGACTACGATTCGTAGTGCTCTTTACTATAGCTAAATAAAATAAATTTAATGAGAGAATTTTGTTCCGGAAAGTTTCCGGCCGAGAAATTCTTGTTTCCAAAATCTACTTAAACAGGGCCCAGCAACGAATTGCTTACCGAGCAAACGATGACGCCGTTTCTTTGTGAGTTTAAGTATGACAGGAATCAGGTATTCAGGATATTTTAGGAGCGCAGGAATAGGGAATAACCTAAACTCACAGCACTGGAACATCCGCTCGTTCTAGAACTCCTTTCCTCCAATTTGCACTATAGTTCACAGTTCGACATCACATAATGTTTTTTAACACAAAATAACTAAAAGACTTCTCTCCGAATGAGAAATCGGCCCCGTTGGCCTCCAATCATTTATAATTAAAATACGTAGCTATCAGCAGCCACGACGCGAGCGACGACTCAAAGTGAGGTTACGTTACCGGCGACCACGTTGGCCTCAATCAAAAAGCCGAAACCAAAATTCACTTGGTTCACTTCCCCACCGCACAGGGAAGCCATGGCTTGTGGCAAATAGCACACGAGAAAACCGCCAAAACACCTTAATTTTACACCACTTAAAACTAAAATTCGCTTCAACAACGCTAGCGAGCGACGGCAGAGGACGTGACAATGACAGAGCAGTGTTGCCAGCACCGCGCGCCCATTTTATACGAAAACTAAACAAGCATGTTTGTAACCGACTACTTACGTTACGAGTAGGTAGAGTACATAAGATAACAAAAGATATAAGTTTTTTCTTCATTGCTTACGGCGTAGCAATATGCTACGGAACTACAGAATTACATGATTCTATTAATTCTGGTATATAAGCTGACCTATAGGTATGCTTATCCTTAAAGCACTAAATTATTCGGAATTCGGATAAAGGATTCTCAAAGTTAAGAAAACAAACGTATAAATTATCAAATTGCGTTTATTTGTGTAACCTAATACTAAAATAGAAACAAGAATAACTATGCCGTGTAACACGAACTTCTTTCTGTAGCGGCATCATCGCCGTCGACCCGACCTCAGGGGTGAATTCTTGCAGGTTCCATGGTGGTAAAAACGACAAGGCTACCTGTTCCGTCGTCGACGCGATCGAAACCTGTGCGAAGATCGCGAGCTCCACTCCAAACTAAGATCGCTCACTGAAGACGGCGTCTCAGGGAATTGAGCGTCAGACGTCCAACGACACGACGCACAAATAGACTTGGGCGGATCGGGCACTTTTCCAACTGGCTGAGATTCACCGTTGTAGGACTCCAAGATATGCTTGTAAGCGCACTCTATTGGCTCAGGCTTGCGACCTCTAGCTGCATTCAAGCGCTGACGGACGCAAGCGTGGCAGTATCCGCAGTTATCAGAGCTGACCATATTGGACACCGGTTTGTCGCCGAGGAGTTATGAGACTAATGCGCACGGGTCCCGCGCAGGATATTTATGCGCGCGCGCTGGGTACGAGTGGCGTCGCGCACGCGCCTTCGATAACCCGCGGCTTGGCGCCGGCCACAGACCGCAATCTCAGCAAAAATATTGGTTCATAAATCGATTGATAGTTACTCAAACAGATTACTATACAGGATGTCAGCATCATATCGTGTGGGACAGACGACATCCTAGTCTACTAAGTACCTGTACAACCCTGGAGTCACGATTTGGAGTCGCCTGCTAGGTAATTCTCAGTAAAAGCCCGGCGCCCGTGGCACTAAAGAACTTTCCTGAACATGGGGCAAGATATGAAAATAAATTGCGCCTAGGTAAGCACTCTGAAATTACGAGATTGATGAGATGAAATTATTATTTTTTCTGCGAAGGAAGAGGATTGTTTTAATATTTCGACGTACATTTGAAAGCACAGGATCGAGATCACTAGAAGAAGGGGAGAGAGTCTAGCAGTGAGATACCGGTGTCCTATGTTTTATGGGAAATGTTAAATAGTTTCGTGCGCTAGTTCACATCTTAAAATATATTCAGCATTTTCTTCACATCCTGTATGTAGGGTAGGGTACACTACCAATATAGTTACGAACAATGATATTATTTATTACTAGCGTAACGTTACGAAGGTCTATTTTAAGATATCTGAACGTCATTGTAAAAGCAGTTACTCTGTAAAGGTCAGATCAAGAGAGGGTCAATAAGCTACACTGTGTAGGCTGATGGTGATGACCTGTGATGATGACGATGACGCAAAGTGCGTCAGCTTTTATCTGATCCATTTCTAATCAGAGCCATCTTATCCACGTAACAAAGACAATATTTTACAGGGCGCCACCGAACGACCGTATTTCCTGAAAACGCTAAGCTCATCAGGTCATACTGAAGAACTACCCAAATGACCAAAGTTCAAAGTATAAAACAAATTGGACCTCTCAAACAAAGAACGGCTGACAGAGCAATTTCACCATGAAAGGTATTTTATTTTATATCTTGGGGAAAGTTTTGATCTGTTGAGATTAGGCGTTTACAGGAAAATCGGTCGCTTCGTTCGGCACCACCTGTATATGTATGTATGTATGTAATCACTTTATTGTACCAAAAACATTTAAAAACACATTACAAGATTATGAAAAATACAGGCACAAAGGCGGGCTTATCCCATTAAGAGATCTCTTCCAGCCAACCTTTGAAAGACTTAGAGGACACGTGATACGCAGGTAAACCAAGGTACTTTAATGGAGAGGATACGTCATTTTCTCTATGCTAAAATTTAATCATTTATATATAATGCAATATATTAAATAAATAAATACAGCCTACTAGATAATTATACACAAATACATTTTTAAATTAATATACATACACAAAAATAAATAAATAAATATCATAGATAACATAAACCCTATATATTGTCCATGTCACCACGATCAAAACCCCAAACCTATATTATTCTAAAAAGAATAAAAAAAATCTTTGTTAAGAACTTTGCCGTTTGCCAAGTTAGCACTGGTCTTGGCGGGCATTCTCTATTTTGTGTCTACGTTGTTTTATCTCAAGGTGGTCGATCTTTGAAAAGTTCCCTAACGTTCTAGTACATGCATTAGTTAATGTCGTGTGCAATGAGACTAAAATTGACATGTTCTAGAGATAAAGTCGCTCCACATTCTGGATGTTTACCAGAAATTACCGGATAGACAACCTCGTTAACCAGTGCATTATCAATAATTCATAAAACATATCTAGCTCGGGTAATAACTAATCATTAGATAAATCGTTATTTAGGGTGTTGTTGTTCCTAATTAAACTCTGGCTGCGTAGTTTTCTTAGTTTGTAACGTAAAATGGTGTAAAGCAAGAGAAACTATTAAGGTTTTCTTCCAGTAATTTTTCAGATATTTAAATCATATGTATTGGAATTTTAATGCACTCACAGTGCTACTACTAATAAATGTTGTCGTCGCTTCGAGACGA
The DNA here is from genome assembly GCA_024500475.1 of Phthorimaea operculella. Classification (NCBI taxonomy): domain Eukaryota; kingdom Metazoa; phylum Arthropoda; class Insecta; order Lepidoptera; family Gelechiidae; genus Phthorimaea; species Phthorimaea operculella. Next base: position 2,425,837 of record JANFCV010000009.1, read on the forward strand.
ACATCTAGAGGTCGAAAAATTGGTCAGGGTTGGCCAGGCGCCGGTAGCTTAGTTGGCAGAGCAGTGGGACGGTGCCCTTTGGCTCTGGATTCAAGTGCCGGTCGTCGCTCACGAACTTCTTAAATTTTCTCATTTCCACCTAAAGCATTTCCGCCGAGCAACAAAGTTGCCTGTGTGCACTTGGTCTTACTCTCTTGCTATTGTGCTCTTGCTTGTATCTAGTTGATGCAATAAGATCGATACTGTGCATCATTATCTTGCATGTCGCTGGGATTTGAAGCATTGTACTATACAATGATTATTATCTATCAGAGTATAAAATTGTGGGAAGAGAGTTGAAATGTGGACTTTTGATTTTAAGGTTCCGTGGTTATTATCACTAAAACTATAAGACATTATAACGGGTTTTAACTCACGGTAGGGATATTTCGAGCACCCAATATTTCGGCGATGTTGCAATCGCCATGATCACGGGTAAACTGCGATTGCAACATCGCCGAAATATTGGGTGCTCGAAATATCCCTACCGTGAGTTAAAACCCGTTATAATGTTTTAATGTGGACTTTATTCAAGGAATGGCCGGACAATAAAGATACCACACTTTTAAAACACTTCTGTGTTAGGTATAAGTATAACATTTTTGGAAAACTTACGCGCTAAACTTAACGCGTTATTGGCCAAGCAAGATAGCTTAATTTCCAGGCTAAGATTGCGCCGTGGTAGCCCAGATGGTAGACTTAACAGATGTCAAAGGTCGCAGGTTCAAATCCTACATACAGTAGAAATATTTGCTAGTTTTCCAAAATAGGTAAATAATAATTTTATAAATAAGTTAGTTTAAGTAATAAGATCAAATTTCAACATAAATAATATTGTATAACGCTTAATGGTATTGTTATTGTTCTCAAACGTCGTAAAGTGGGCACTCAGTCGATTGTGAATGAGAAATTGCAATTGAGAAGACTATTAATAATGCTAGGCCATTTGTTACATACGTACAATAGAGATGAATTGGCGTTAATAGAGGCGAGCTATTTTACACACAGGGTGAAGCAGAAAGAATATACACATTCAGAAGGCAAAGTTTGAAAATATTGCCGAATATTCCAGTCAATAATTCTCGGCGCACAAAATTTAACTTTTGCCATCGACACGAAAAGAAGAAGAATGAGAGGTAGTATCACTATATGGGGTGAATTTTTACTATAATAGTGACCGCTAGCGAAAACTCAGAACCGGCTGGTGATAAGGAACAAAATATGTAAAATAAAATTGGACCTCCCATACAAAATTGCCGATGGGAGGTCCAAATATTTTTGTTCATATATCGACCTATGTTCCTTGGGGAAAGTTGTATGTTTCTTAGGGAGAGATCCTTATCGCCAGCTGGTTCTGAGTTTTGCGCAAATAATCATATCATAAATAATAAATTTTTATCGCAAAATACAGCTTTAAATTACCACAGTTGGGTTTTTTGATTTTTAATACATCTGTTTGTTGTCAGTTTTTTCTATCGACTGTTGGACTTTACCAACCCTGGACTCTAAATAGGTCTGAAGTACGGAAGCCAAGACAATTCTGGAATCATATAGGCCTGACGAGTCGAGAAAATCAGTCTTATCGCTTTATCAGTCGGTTGTAAACAACTGCGTCTATTTATAAAGGCCTACAATAACTCCTCTTTATTGACCAGATCTGACGACAATCGGCATAAGGAAAAGACGGTCTATTTATAGCCAAGTAGGGTTTTAGATATGATTATTTGCGCACTTTGTATCTACTTTATTTTGCGAATCGGTACTTAATTTACTGCAGGGTGGTGTCAGATCATAATATGATCAATTTACGTGTATTTTCTTCTAACTTCTATATAATCTGGTTTGAAAGCTTTTCTCTACAAGATAAAATTGACCATCAAAGGGTAGGTAGTTGAAAATCTGTTTTCAAAGTTTAACTTATTTAGCCAGTCTTCTCACAATCGAAGAAAAGAGACAGGTATCTTTTCTCTACAAGATAAAATTGACTATCAAAGGGTAGGTAGTTGAAAATCTGTTTTTAAAGTTTAACTTATTTATTTAATCCCACACACATTTTCCTAAGAATATAAACATCTTCTTTATTTATAAAACTGATAATAACAACGATGACCTCAATTCTGACAAGATATTTTCTTGCTTCTTAGCCAGTCTTCTCACAATCGAAGAAGAGACAGGTATATGTAGGTATATTCTGTTCTTGTAAATACAGGGTGTTAGGGACGGTGTACCGAAAACTTTGCAGGCATGATCAGACCATCAAACTGAACAACTTTTACTATGGAGCCAATAGTGGGAAACGAAAAAAATTTTTTGACCTCCCATACAAAATTCACGATCAGCTGACTGACTTTGTATGGGAGGCCGGAAAATTTTTTTCGTTTCCCACCACTGGCTCCATAGTAAAAGTTGTTCAGTTTCATGGTCTGAGCACGCCTGCAAAGTTTTCGTTACACCGTCCCTAACACCCCGTATAGAGGTATATTTTTCTGCGGGCCTTTTGCTGAGCTATGAAGAGTGGGATGGGAATATTGGAAGGGAAGGCCCTTAGGCACTTAGGTACGTAAACCTGAACCAGAGTTCGGCAAAAGGTCAGATCAAGAGTATCGTAAAGACGAGTGTCTACACGGCAAAGGATTAAGCTACATAGCTTATTGATAATCAGACTACATAAATATAGGAAACGAAGGAAGTATGCAATGGAAATTGATGTATCCCCTTCCACAGATTTTGCTCTACGATCCCGCCAAGCCAAATAGAACTTCAGCAGAAGAAAAAGAAGCAGTAGCTTTGAAGGCCAAATGATTGAATAACAGAGATTTTCTCCCTTTCCTTTTTCTTATAAGAAAGTGACAAAAATGGTAAAAATATCTAAGAAAATGTCCTGCCAGAATCGGAAGCAATAGGTTTGTAACTTATTGTGAATGTATATGTCATTAAGATGTATCAAAGTGTCCTATTCTAACATTAATAAATAATAATAGTTTGAAATATTAACTAAACAGGTTAAAATTTACTTTTATTTCTGATCATCAAAGAATATGTTTCATTCAGCTATAAATTTATTGTCCCTTTTAACTACTTACATGGTTAACCATGATAATTTTGCTAACAATACACAAAATACAAATTATATTACACTAATCTACCTTACCTTTAAAACATAAGCTATCGCCGAGGCTATCGTAGTCTTCGTTCCTGCATATAACGTTGAGTGACTTGAGGTAGTGGCAGAAGCGATTATTTCTCTTGGAGACTGTGTCAGTCTTGTACTTTTCAATCCGGCATATGGTTCTACACGCCGGCCAGTAGTCGAGGGCTAAAGACTTTCTGTCCAATGCTGCTGAAGGATTTAGAATGTTGGTCAAACTGTCGTGTCGCGATGATAGGCGGTCTTTCTCTCTGAAAAGAAAAGAAAAATGAAAAGTGAAAAGAAAAATGATCATGTAGTGGTAGCTTCCTGAAAATATGTAGTGTCTTGTATTTGTTTTATGTGGCGTTGGCGACCGTCATGCTCTGTCTACCCCAAAAGGGAAAGTTGTGACGTAACATTTCTATAGCTTGCTTTATTAGTGATAAGAACATGATAAGGAGTTTGCAGACATGAGAGTTCAAAAACAAGCATGCTTTCCCTCTCCAAGTTAATAGAGAATGTCGTTAATTTGACCTAAACCTCGCAACGGATTTTGATGTGTTTTTTTGTAATAGACTGTCTATTATATTTCCTATATTGAAGAGAAAGGTTTATATGTATGACACATGGCGGAAAGTGATTTATTCCCGCGGCAAAATGAGATGCAGCGTGTGAAATCGCTAACGGGCCGCTAGTGGTTTGTAATTTACTCAGAATGACTGAAAAAAGAAGGTAGGTATATTTACCTCTGTGCTGCTACAGTAGGACATTGCATATATGTATTTCTCTCGCACTGCAGTGTCTTCTGGGCATCTACTATTGAACTTGCAACCAGCTCTTGTAGTATATCACTGGTAACTTCATGGCATTTGTTATAATTGTCCATACATTCTTGTTCTGATACACTATTGCTTTCTGATGTAAACCAGGGCTTAGACGTAAGGTTGATACTTGTATCAGGCTTGCTGTAGCTGTAGTAATCAGCTATAGAAAGAGAATCTATTACATTAGCAATGGCTTCTAAGTCTTGTACCAATTTGTTCTTAGGTACTTCTTTGGAAACATGAGTGTCAGCATGGTATTGTAAAAGACTTGGCACATTCCACCATACATTAAATAGGTCTTTCGGATATCGGGAGTGCTTAAAATTTATCTCTTTGTGCATAATTTGTTTCCAAACAATATCATTTGGTTCACTTGATGATTCAACCAGAGTTTTCTCTTCAATGCCCTCACTATCGGGCCATGACATGTTCGAATTTTCGTCATCGAGAAGTTGTTTAACATCACTGCTTTGGGATGAAGCTTCATCTCTCTTCAGACAGTCTTGTGCAGTCATATAAAACTGCAGGCAGTTTATTGATTTCCTTATATCGCCTTTGAAGTAGTTCAGGACCTTTGGACCTAAGCCTAGCCAGCATGAGCCTTCAGCCAGGCACATTATGTCTAGCCATGTGCCAAGCATCCTTGGTAGCAATGGGTACATATAAATCACTTTACCATATTGCAAAAACCTTTGTAAATGTGGACAAGTGTCAGAGCCTGTCACTAAAATAACAGGTCTTTTCGAGCACTGTGTTAGCTGCGCAATAGCAGATGAAAAGCCGTCATCTTGTTCAAACACTATGTCTGCATCATCAACTAAGATCAAGGACATTCCAGTTCTGATCTGGTCTTGACTGCCATTTGGTTGGCTCTGGCTGAATCCTTCATCTTTACTAATAGATTTCTTTAGAGTAGTTTCCAATTTCTTTGGCCTGCCTCTCTTTTTGCCCACAATTGTAGCAACATTTTCTACAATTTCTTGTGATTTTTGTGAATTTTCTAAACCACCTCTGTTTACTTTGTGTGATTGTGTTGCTTCCTGGAGTTCTTGTAGCATCACTTTGCCAGTCCTTTTACTGCTGGCATTAACTTCAATTACTTTAATAGCTAGTTCTGCTGCCACAGCATAAACACTTGATGTTTTACCAGATCCAACTGGACCAGTCACTACAAGTAGATTATTTTTAAAACTATCTCTACTGTTTGAATCAGAATCATAGAAATCTGAGGAGTCTGATCCTTTTGCTTTTGTATTTTTCAGTTTTTGATCAATTTCAGTCCAGGAAAGTAGCCACCTTTTCATTTCTTTTATACTCTCGAAATTGCCAATCAAATGTTTTGTAGATGTTGCCTTATATTTGCCAGTCCAGTTTAAATATTCAGGATTTTCATTCACAGTGTCAACAATACCTTCAATTATTTCAGAGCTGTTATCTAAATCAGTAGCCATGTTCTCTTTGAATTCTCCATTACTCTTAGATTTTAACAGGCGATAAGTGCGATGTGCAGGGAATTTTGGATATTGATCTTTGATTTTTTGCAATATTGCAGTAGCATTACTCTTGGGCGATGGCATGATATTATTAGCATTGCTAGATTCAGTGGTAGGAATCAATTTGCTGAAAAAATATTTATCATTGTCACTCATAACAGTATCATCATCAGAACTGCTGTCAAGTAGAAGAGGAGTGAGTTCTACTGACTTCTCAGGTTTAACTTCATTCTGTCGCACATGAACAACTACTGGGAAGTCATTTGTGATTTCTGTATGAAGTACTTTTTGCTGTGCAATAATCTTTTTTAATTGATCTGGAACCCCACTGTACAGGAATTTCTGTTTAGCCTCTAATTGTTCAGGATCAAGCTGTGGTTTTGGAACAAATATTGGTGCCAATTTGGTAGACTTCTTTTGAACTTTTTCTTCTTTCACTGGGTTCTTTTTAGATTTATTAGCTTTCTTTGTACACTCATCATCAGATATTACTATTTCCTTTGTTTTGTCTTTAGAATGTGGAGTAGCTATGTCATCATTGCGTTTTTTCTTTCTTGGTGTAAAGATCTGTAATTCCTCATCTGAACTAGACAATTGTACATCATCAGAATACTTAACAGGCCTTTTTACATTTCTCCTTGGTCGCCCTGATATATCTGTGTTTGTATCAACTGTGTCAATGGTTTCTCCGCTGTCTGCTTTTACTTCAACTTCTTTTAAGTTTTCTTTGCGCTTCCTTTTTTTTCTTTCATGACTTTGCTGCTGTATTTCGAGATTTTCTGGAATGTCATTAGTCTTGGCTTGGACTTCTGCATCATTATTCTCAGAGTTTTCATTATGATCTTTCAGCACTTCAGATGTAGAATTTTTATTTAGGCTTAATCTTTTCTTTTTGAGCTTCTTTCTATTTTTGTGGGAAAGTTTTACTTTAATAACTGGACTATCATTAGGAACATCTTCATCTTCAGCAGGTGGACTTGGTTTGTCTACTTTTTTGAAATAACATAACATGTTTTCTTTCTTCTTGATTGATGGAGAAAGTTTGCTCAAAAATACTTCATCTTCTTTAGGTATGACTTTCTTTTCAGGACTTTTGATTTTAGGTTTCAAAAACATGTCAACTAACTGCAGTGTTTTAGGTTTCTTGTTGCTTTTTTGTGCTGTATCAGTTGAATTCGAATTATCTGCAACATCAACAATATTTTGAACTTTTTTTGAAGCCTTTTCATCTTTTCTTTTCTCCTTTAGCTTTAGTTTTTCCTTCTCAGCTTTAGCTTCTTGAATTTTTATCATACTTTTCAGTCTTTCAGCTCTTTTCTCCATTTGCTTTTCAATGAATTTATCTTCATATTCTTCCTTCTCTTTTCTCTTCAAAGATCCTTTTGCTTCTGCCATTTTTTGCAAAACTAGATTTCTTTTCACCTTTAAATTTTTCTTTTCAATTTTTTCTTGTGTCTCAGATGGGTCATTATCATTACATTTCTCCTTTCCTGGAGAATTAGTCCCTATGCTTTTATTTCTTGAGTCCATTAGTAATTGAAAAGCATTTGTTTGCTTTTTGGCCTGGGTTTCTTTTACTGGAGATGCAAGTGCTTTTGCTTCATCCAGACCATTTTTCACAACCACATCAGTAGCTTCAGATTTAACTTTTTGCTTTCTCCTAGCCATTTTAAATAGATAATTTCTTGGTCTCAGTTCCTCTATGTCAGAATGTTTTATAGGACTTCTCTGTAACTTTGTTGGAGACCTTATCAACAGAGTTGATAATAGTGTGTGCGAGACATCTATAACTTCAGGATCTTCCTCTCCATTTGGTCTCAATCGGTATTTGTATAATCTTTTGCATTTTGGTTTATGCTTATATTTTCTTTTCAATACATGTCGTGGATATTTGTTGTTATTATAACTGTACCCAGAACAAATTAAGTGTTTTATCTTTACTTCTTCATGAAATGATAATGGTCCTATCCGAGTAACCATAACTTTCCTGGAAATAAATAAAACAAAGTGAATATTATTGTGGTTACATACAGGTTAGAATTTACTATTTCACACAAGTCCTTAATTGATTTTGTAATAGTACTAAAAGAGACAATAGCTCAGCAACAGCTTAATGTGAGAAAAATGTCAGCTTAATGTTTTAGGTCAATTACAGTTATGCACTGACAAAAAAGTAGCTCAACATACTGACAATGATTTCATGTTGATTTAGACATTGTGTGACCCTGGTCGGTCAGGTTATAGAATCAAATAGAAAATGAAACTATTTCACTAACCATATAACTTGATTTCACGAATTCATTACTCAAATAATGTAAAAAATACAAACCACGCATACTCAATGTAAAACACAAGATATTGTGACAAGAGCTAGTTAATATTATACGGCACGCTTTCAGCACATTAGGCGAGCAATAATTTCAAATTTATACATCAAGAAAGCACATTCATTTGGATATATTAAATTTATTTTCACAAAACAATAAATTGGCGGCATAACCAACTCTGTTCTTGCTGTCAATCTTTCAATCAATCAAATAGAGCTGTCAGTTTTCATGATTGATCAATGTTGCCAACAGAACAGTAAGTATAGTGCATCACCCTGGCACCACCACTATTTTTCTTTTGAAATCTAAATCGATCGATTTTAGTTGGCTGTATAATCTTTTGTTCCTTGGTCCCAGAGCCAGTTTGACAGATAAAAAAAAGAAAATTGTCTGTGGTCTCGCTCTTTCGGTGTGCCGTGCATTTGTGTGTCGAATAAAATTTAATTTTAAATCGAAAATGGCATCAAAGGCCATAGCAAACCCATTCCTCCGCTATGTTGCGGTAAGTATGTTGCTCTGTATAAAATAATAGATTCCCAGTATGTCCAAGATCCGTTCAGTAAATCAGCTGTCAAACCCTTGATTATGTAAAAGCTAGGTTCTCCTATGTACTCACTGTAAACTTGCAGCAGGGCTACTGTGATTGATAATGACCTTGAATTTATGGTTTCCAGAAGAGGAATTACGCCCAGGCCATGCCTGCCTTGAAGGAGGCTAGGGTTTCTAGCACAGTGCTGTCCAACCAGACCTTTGTAGCCGCTCTTGACAATGGTTCCCCTGTTACCAGGGTCACTATTGCTTTCAAGTAAGTTTAGTTCATGTTTACTTATTGCTATGATTAGTCAGATGCATGTTTGGTGACACCAGATCTCAATGAGCACTCTCAATTGCTCAGGACTTGTTCCTATTGCTCAAGAGTTTGGGCAACACATCAGTAACTACACACTACATTAATTCATCAACTTGGTGTCCCACATGAAAGAAGAAGCAGACTACACTATCTTCACTATTCATCCACCTGACTTGCATGGATCATAATCTTAAAATAAGAACAGAATGTTGCCTCTGGCCAGTATCATACTTTTTTGCTTTAAAACAGTTTATCTGTGTATAAACCGAGGCCACACCTGTTTGTTATCTCAAGGCATGTGTTTAGTCAAGGCATAATTTGAACACAACTTTGTAGAATATGACTCCTGTTTACTTTTATTTTAGTTACATTTTTGGTACCCAAAATCATGCACCAGTATAATAAATATAAAGTTTAATATATATTCAGGAACCTAAATAATTCTACTCTGCTCATCTAGATACTAACCAGACCCACAAGCTGCATTTTGTTGTATATTATTGTGCAATATACAATATTGTTAATTTATTTAGCTTAAGTGAGACATTCTAAATAACTATAAAAATATTGTTACTTTCTTTGCAGAGCTGGATCCAGATATGAGCCACCAAATGACATTGGTGTTGCTCACATCCTCCGCTGTGCCGCCGGCCTCACCACTAGCAATGCCAGCGCATTCATCACCGCACGTAAACTGGCACAGATTGGTGCCAGCGTCACAGCCTCTGGCGACCGGGAGTTCATCTACTACACCCTTGAGGTTAGAATTGGTCCAACTAAATTACTTGCCAAGTTGTGACCTTAGAAAATGAACATGTATAAAAGAATTATAAGTATAGAATAATATTTAATATTAAATATTTAATTTAATAATATTTAATGATGATAGATATTGTAATTTATTTTGATAATTCTTGTTGCTATTTTGTTATGAACCTATTTTTTGTTTATAATTAAATTTATTTTCCTGTTTCGACCTATGTTCCTTGGGGAAAGTTGTTCCTTATCACTAGCCCGTTCTGAGTTTTCGCTATCGGTCACTAGTAAAATTTCACACTATATAGTTTCTTAGATTGGATCCATGAAAATGTCAATTTTTCTGGGAGAATTCATCTTTTTGGACTATATTAACTCTTGCAGTTGTTTGCCAATTCCGGATAAAAGTTTTATACTATTATATCTATCATTTAAATCATTCTGTAATACCCTGGTTACATAGGCGATTTACAGAACTCTCATTATCTTTTCCACATGTGTGAAAGGGATTTAAAGTGCCAGCATAAGTCGACTCAGTGCGCCCTGGTTAATTCATACTCTATGATGGTATTATATTGCAGACCACCCAGAACAACCTGAACGAGGCCATTGAGTGCTTGAACAACCTGGTGTCCGGCCAGGAGTTCCGCCCCTGGGAGCTCGACGACATGACCCCACGTCTGAAGTACGACATTGCGTCCCTCCCACCACAGGTAAGACATTTTTCTTGTGTCTGGTTCTACAAGTATGCTAGTGTCTGTTGAACTCCAATAGGAGCCAAGAGACCCCTTTTACTGTTATTTGATCTGTAATCTACTCTTGATCAATGTGTGGTGCTCTATTAATCGCCACCTATAAGATTTTGTAGCAAATGACAGTATACATTACATAAAGCCTTCTTCATTTTGTTTGTAATTACTTTACTACCCCAACCCAAGAGCATACTTAGAAGCTGTCAACGCAAGAGCATACGCAGAGGGCCTGAAACTGCGAAATCGGACGAATAATGATAATGCTGAGCCAACACAAGTCATACAAGACTTACTTATAAAACAATCTGAAAAGATGGATACCCTAATACAACAAATAAGCACGCTGGTAGGCCTGCTTACAGCTCTTGTCCAAAAGATGTCAAAATGACTGCACTTAAAATAGCTACGTGGAACATAGATGGTCTAGCACCAAAGAAACTAGAAGCAGAAATGCTAATAAAAATGCACCAACTAGATATTCTCTTAATATCAGAAGCCCACTTAACTAACAGAAGCCAGATTAAAATAAAAAACTACAACACTTACCATACAACCCATCCAGATGGAACTGCGCATGGTGGGACAGCAGTTATTGTCAAATCCACAATCAAGCATCACGAACTGCCTGCATATCAAACAGAACACATCCAGGCCACTACAATCTGCATAGAAGACAAAAATGGAAATATTAATATCTCATCAGCATACTGCCCTCCAAAACACAATTTTAGTGAAGAAATGTTTAGTAGCTACTTCCATACCTTGGGCAGTAGCTTCATAGCAGGTGGTGATTGGAATGCTAAGCATACTCACTGGGGATCTCGTTTAATAACTACTAGAGGAAGAAAACTAAAACTTAGTATTGACAAGAACCACTTAACAGCACTTTCCACATCCGAGCCCACACACTGGCCCAGCGACAAAAAAAAGCTTCCAGATCTTATAGACTTTTATATATCAAAGGGACTTAGTCGCCTGTTTTTCTAATAGAACCATGCCTAGATTGCTCGACAAACCACACACCTGTAATCTTAACAGTCAGCACATCTGTAATAAAGCACGAGAAATCTAAATCACTGTATAATGCCAAAACAGACTGGAATTGCTTCAGGGATGTAATAGAAGAGAAGCTTCAACTGAAAATAGCGCTCAAAACATGTGAAGATATAGATAATGCTACAAAAGAATTCACAAACACGCTTCAGATAGCATGCTGGCTTAGTACTCCTGAACTGCAAGACTGCAAAGGAAACAAAATATACCACAAGAAATCAAACAAGAAATCCTAGAAAAAAGACACCTTAGACGTGTATGGCACCTAAGTAGACATCCTTCAGACAAAACAATACTTAATAATGCAAGCAAAAGACTAAAAACGCTTATAGAAGATGCTACAAATGATACATTGCAATCCAAACTCGAAACACTTACAGCCACTAAAGCCTCGAACTACTCCTTATGGAAAATGACAAAAGAATATGACCAACCACAAAAAATGAAACCTCCTATCAAAATTGCACACAACAAATGGGCTCGTACACCCCAAGAAAGAGTAGACGCTTTTGCGCAGCACCTGGAATCTGTCTTTGCACCAAACGACGCCGACCCAGAAGTCAACGAATCTGACACTATCGAACCTACACTCGAACAAGACTTTCAACTAGAACTACCTCTCAAACCCACCAACCCTAGAGAGCTAATAAGACTTATCGCCAGAATGGAAGATCGTAAGGCACCTGGATTTGACCAGATTACCAAGAAAGTTCTGCAAGAACTACCAAAAAAAAGGCCTCGCATTTCTAACGATGCTATTTAATGGCATACTGAGAGTGGGGTACTACCCAGCCCTATGGAAAGTGTCACAAATCATAATGATACATAAGCAAGGGAAACCAATCAATGAAATAACATCCTACAGGCCAATATCTCTGTTGCCAATTGTATCAAAGCTTTTCGAGAAACTACTGCTCACCAGAATGTCTAAAGTACTAGCTGAAAGAAAAGTGATACCAAACCACCAATTTGGATTTCGCCAGCAACATGCAACAATAGAGCAAGTACATAGAGTATGTGACACAATTCGAAAAGCATTTGAGGAGAAAGAATACTGCTCTTCGGCTTTCCTTGACGTACAACAAGCCTTCGATCGTGTTTGGCACAAAGGCCTACTCTACAAAATAAAATCTATGCTTCCCCACTCATTTTACCCTATCCTGAAATCATATTTGGAAAAGAGGATATTCCAAGTAAAAGATGACGAATATACTTCCGGATTCCACAATATTAATGCAGGCGTACCACAAGGGTCAGTTCTAGGTCCCGTACTGTACACTATATTTACCTCAGACTTACCTAACACTGATGGTATAATGACAGCAACCTTCGCAGACGACACAGCCTTATTGGCGTGCAACAAAAATCCTGCCGAAGCATCAAAGACGCTGCAGCGTGGTCTGGATGAGGTAAACATTTGGCTTCGAAAATGGAGAATCAAGGCGAGTGCTTCCAAATCGGTCCATGTGACTTTCTCACTCCGCAAAGAGAACTGCCCAGCAGTCAAACTTGGAAGCAGCACCTTACCACACAGTGACTCTGTCAGATATCTGGGGATGCACCTTGACAGAAAATTAACATGGAAGAAACACATCAAAGCTAAACAAGAGGAACTTAACCTAAAATACAAAGGATTGTACTGGTTGTTGGGGAGAAACTCAAAACTTTCTACCGACAACAAGCTGCTGATCTACTGCACAGTTCTTAAACCAATATGGACATATGGCCTGCAGTTATGGGGATCTGCATGCAACTCCAATATTCTTATAATGCAAAGATCGCAAAATAAAATTCTAAAAGCAATATCAAGTGCACCATGGTTTATAACTATCACTGAACTACACAACGAACTCAAAATTAAAACTGTCAAAGAAGAAATAGAAACCTATGCTAAGAGATATAAAACTCGTCTTACAAATCACCCAAATGAGCTGGCAACAAAACTAACAGCTAGAAACTACACCAGTCGTCTGAAAAGGCGCAACATTATGGACCTGTCTGGACAATAGGACAGTAAAATGGAATAGGCACTCTCGCTGGGGTGTGCTCTATGCAAGCCAATTTTCCATACAAAACACCTGTTTATAGTCATTGTAGACTGATCGCAGATAATTAAATACAAAAAAAAAAAAAAAATTTGTTTGTAATTGCAATTTTTGGTCAAATTGCAGCAGATTTCTTGTGAGTTTGTTAACTGAACAGATCCAATTTGATAGAATACAATATGCTTTTATTATTGTACCTACACCAAACTACTCAGGGGCAAGACATACAAAATATTATATACGTATTGTTTTGCTAAACATGATAATTTGGTTCTTCTATGGAGGCTTTTAAAACTGTGCACTTTTAATTAAGCATCTATTTCTTTTCGCCTACGGTAATCAGGTCCGCGCCATCGACCTGCTCCACAAGGCTGCCTTCCGCCGCGGTCTGGGCAACTCGCTGTACATCTCTCCGAAGCGCATCGGCAAGATCTCCTCCGAGGCAGTGCAGCACTTCGCCGGCAGCGCTGCCACGCCCGCGCGCTGCGCCGTCACCATCGTCGGCGACTCACAGGTTAATATCTTTTAAATCTTTTTATTTCACTCTGTTTAGTATCTCGACACACTACGACCGAAATTACGCGACGGAATTTGGCGCAATTACGCCAACAATATTATTTGCATTACGGATGACACACTTCAGCCGAAGTTCCGTCGCCGAAATTACGTCGCCGAATCAGGCTGCGAATCCACCAAAGCTGTGCGAGGTAGCTAAGCGGTGTACGAGGAAAAATTCCACCAATAGAATCACTTCATTTTCCTAGCCTCGCTCAGCTCAGCTCTGGTGGAATAGGGTTTAGCGAAGCGAGACCATTCTACATACAAAACAAGCGAGAAATGTGTGCGAAGGATGTGTTGCGACGAATGTGTAGCGAGGAATGTGTAGCGAGGAATGTGTTGCGAGAAATGTGCTGCTAGGAATATGTTGCGAGGTTTCCACTACATCGCATTCCCCCCCGCTCACACATTCACAGCTTCGTAACGCATCCTAGCACCGCACATTAATGCACATTTAGACAGCTCCGCTAACATCCTCGTATTAGACATTTACCTCGCACAGCTCTGGTGGAAAACCCTACACATTTCCACAGCACAGCTACACATCCTCGTACGACACATTTTACTCTCACAGCTCTGGTGGATTCTCAGCCTTACGGTACGAAGTAATTTCGGCGTTTGTAGTGTGTCCTCCCAACCGAAAACGCCGAAAACTGACGGAACAGAATTCAAACGCCGAATTTTGGTCGAAGTGTGTTTACACACACTCATTGTTGATCTGGGTAACTAGCGAAGCGCTGCTACAATCAAATACAAATAAATACATAATCGTTGGGGACTCACAGGTTAATAACTTACTATTACCCACTGTTTATTGTTATTTTGGACAAATCGCGATGCGTTGTTACAGTCGTTGGGGACTCACAGGTTAATAGTGGCTTATCAATGTTTTATTTACGTTTCTAACAACAGCTAAACCTGCCTTCACAGAAATAACAGATTTCCTTGTTAAATTAAGTACTCTGCGAAGTTTCACCAAATTGGTATCAAAAAGTTAATAAATTGGCTATTATAATTTTATTTATTTTACGCGGCAAGGAATCATATTCAAAAATTATGTCTTTACAGGTGAGAGTTAAAAAAGAACCAATACCTTAGATGTAAATAACAAAAACAGCATATAGACAAAAATGTAGAGCTGATTCTGCGTAGAAAGTCAAAACTTCAGGGGTTTTACCACAAAAAAGTTAGACAAATGTTGAACGCGTGTATGAAGTTTTATTTTAAACACGCGTACACAACTTGTCTAACTTTTATGTGGTAAGACCACTAATATCTTCTTCCGATTATAATTATACTTACATAATTCCAGGACAAAGCCAAGCTGATTGCTCAGGCACTGAAGCCCGCCACATCGGGAGTACAGGCCAACGAGGTCCCGTCAAAGTATTACTCTGGAGAACTCAGGTAAATGTTACATGTAAATTAGAGAACTCATGTGAATAAAATGACTCAAAAACTCAAATAAATAAATGACTCCAGCTAAATCTTTATTTATACAATTAGGAATTTTAACACTTCCACCACAATATATCTTTGATATTGCAAAGTATTCACAGAAATACATAGAAATGTACCAGCAAAAATCACACATACACAATCACAATCTCAGAAGTAAAAACAACTTAGTCAATGTCAAATGCAAACT
This sequence comes from Phthorimaea operculella, assembly GCA_024500475.1. NCBI lineage: Eukaryota > Metazoa > Arthropoda > Insecta > Lepidoptera > Gelechiidae > Phthorimaea > Phthorimaea operculella. The sequence continues at coordinate 2,441,312 of JANFCV010000009.1, forward strand.
TGCCAAGTCAACAAAAAAAAATTTACAACGCCATTCCTCACGAAATCAAAATCTCCGATAATTTTATTTATAATTTAAAAAGGACATTAATTGAAAATGCGTATTACACAGTAAATGAATTCTTTAAATAATTTAATAATAATTTTATATTTTCGTAATACATTTTATGTAATTTGAATAATTTTGACATGTAATATTAATATTATGAAATAAAGAGTAAAAAAATGTTTTCTAAAATGAAAGGAGAAAAATCATTTCTGTATGTATCATTAATTTTGCATCATTTGCATTTCAAATACAACGACAATGGATGCCTCTCTCTATCAGTTATTTAATACGCAATATCGCAATTTAATAACCTATGTAAGATATAAAAAATATTTTAACGACTATACCAGTCCATGAAAGTGAACAACTTTCCCCACGGAACATGGTCGAAACATGAAAAATAAATTATCTTCCTTCCCATACAAAATGTGTTGACCGGCCCAGGTCAATTTATATGCGATTTTTTTATTGTTCAGTTTCATCGACTGGTTCGCCTCTTGAAATATTTGCAGCATTTGTTTTAGCAGTATACTGTGAGCTAAGACAAAGACAGCTACATACAAAAATAACTTGCAGGAAAGAGATGGGCGGTGACCTCGCGCACATCGCTCTGGCGGGAGCAGGCGCGCCCGCCGGCTCCGCCGAGGCGCTCGCTCTCGCCATCGCCGCTAAAGGTATGTAACAGGGTAAAATAATCCCTACAGGATTGTTTACAGAAAGATAAGTGCTGCTTCTGATGAAAAGTTTGATCGGTAAGTGCCGATTCTGACGCAAAAGATTGCTCGGTAAGTGCCGTTTCTGACGCACAAGTTTCCTTGGTAAAATGTTGTTTCTGACGCACAAGTTTGCTCGGTAAAATGTTGTTTCTGACGCACAAGTTTGCTCGGTAAAATGTTGTTTCTGACGCACAAGCTTGCTCGGTAAAATTTTGTTTCTGACGCACAAGTTTGCTCGGTAAAATGTTGTTTCTGACGCACAAGTTTGCTCGGTAAAATGTTGTTTCTGACGCACAAGTTTACTCGGTAAAATGTTGTTTCTGACGCACAAGCTTGCTCGGTAACATGTTGTTTCTGACGCACAAGTTTGCTCGGGTTGTTTCTGACGCACAAGCTTGCTCGGTAAAATGTTGTTCCTGACGCACAAGTTTGCTCTTATTTTGTATACAGATATTTATTTGCTTAGTAAATGGCAGGAAATTAATGCGATTCCCTTACACAGCCCTCGGCAACGGCCCGTCCTGCAAGTGGGGCGCCGACAACACGCCGCTGGGGCGCGCGGTGGGCAACATCGGCCCGTACGCGGCCGCCGGCTTCAGCGCGGCGTACAGCGACGCGGGGCTGTTCGGCGTGGTGCTGTCCGTGCCCAAGGACGAGTCTCTGCAAGTGAGTGCATTGTACAGCTCTCTGTGACAGCCCTCTAGCAACTGTTGCTACTACAATACGCAACATCGGCCCGTACGCGGCCGCCGGCTTCAGCGCGGCGTACAGCGACGCGGGGCTGTTCGGCGTGGTGCTGTCCGTGCCCAAGGACGAGTCTCTGCAAGTGAGTGCATTGTACAGCTCTCTGTGACAGCCCTCTAGCAACTGTTGCTACTACAATACGCAACATCGGCCCGTACGCGGCCGCCGGCTTCAGCGCGGCGTACAGCGACGCGGGGCTGTTCGGCGTGGTGCTGTCCGTGCCCAAGGACGAGTCTCTGCAAGTGAGTGCATTGTACAGCTCTCTGTGACAGCCCTCTTGCAACTGTTGCTACTACAATACGCAACATCGGCCCGTACGCGGCCGCCGGCTTCAGCGCGGCGTACAGCGACGCGGGGCTGTTCGGCGTGGTGCTGTCCGTGCCCAGGACGAGTCTCTGCAAGTGAGTGCATTGTACAGCTCTCTGTGACAGCCCTCTAGCAACTGTTGCTACTACAATACGCAACATCGGCCCGTACGCGGCCGCCGGCTTCAGCGCGGCGTACAGCGACGCGGGGCTGTTCGGCGTGGTGCTGTCCGTGCCCAAGGACGAGTCTCTGCAAGTGAGTGCATTGTACAGCTCTCTGTGACAGCCCTCTAGCAACTGTTGCTACTACAATACGCAACATCGGCCCGTACGCGGCCGCCGGCTTCAGCGCGGCGTACAGCGACGCGGGGCTGTTCGGCGTGGTGCTGTCCGTGCCCAGGACGAGTCTCTGCAAGTGAGTGCATTGTACAGCTCTCTGTGACAGCCCTCTAGCAACTGTTGCTACTACAATACGCAACATCGGCCCGTACGCGGCCGCCGGCTTCAGCGCGGCGTACAGCGACGCGGGGCTGTTCGGCGTGGTGCTGTCCGTGCCCAGGACGAGTCTCTGCAAGTGAGTGCATTGTACAGCTCTCTGTGACAGCCCTCTTGCAACTGTTGCTACTACAATACGCAACATCGGCCCGTACGCGGCCGCCGGCTTCAGCGCGGCGTACAGCGACGCGGGGCTGTTCGGCGTGGTGCTGTCCGTGCCCAAGGACGAGTCTCTGCAAGTGAGTGCATTGTACAGCTCTCTGTGACAGCCCTCTTGCAACTGTTGCTACTACAATACGCAACATCGGCCCGTACGCGGCCGCCGGCTTCAGCGCGGCGTACAGCGACGCGGGGCTGTTCGGCGTGGTGCTGTCCGTGCCCAAGGACGAGTCTCTGCAAGTGAGTGCATTGTACAGCTCTCTGTGACAGCCCTCTTGCAACTGTTGCTACTACAATACGCAACATCGGCCCGTACGCGGCCGCCGGCTTCAGCGCGGCGTACAGCGACGCGGGGCTGTTCGGCGTGGTGCTGTCCGTGCCCAAGGACGAGTCTCTGCAAGTGAGTGCATTGTACAGCTCTCTGTGACAGCCCTCTTGCAACTGTTGCTACTACAATACGCAACATCGGCCCGTACGCGGCCGCCGGCTTCAGCGCGGCGTACAGCGACGCGGGGCTGTTCGGCGTGGTGCTGTCCGTGCCCAAGGACGAGTCTCTGCAAGTGAGTGCATTGTACAGCTCTCTGTGACAGCCCTCTTGCAACTGTTGCTACTACAATACGCAACATCGGCCCGTACGCGGCCGCCGGCTTCAGCGCGGCGTACAGCGACGCGGGGCTGTTCGGCGTGGTGCTGTCCGTGCCCAAGGACGAGTCTCTGCAAGTGAGTGCATTGTACAGCTCTCTGTGACAGCCCTCTTGCAACTGTTGCTACTACAATACGCAACATCGGCCCGTACGCGGCCGCCGGCTTCAGCGCGGCGTACAGCGACGCGGGGCTGTTCGGCGTGGTGCTGTCCGTGCCCAAGGACGAGTCTCTGCAAGTGAGTGCATTGTACAGCTCTCTGTGACAGCCCTCTTGCAACTGTTGCTACTACAATACGCAACATCGGCCCGTACGCGGCCGCCGGCTTCAGCGCGGCGTACAGCGACGCGGGGCTGTTCGGCGTGGTGCTGTCCGTGCCCAAGGACGAGTCTCTGCAAGTGAGTGCATTGTACAGCTCTCTGTGACAGCCCTCTTGCAACTGTTGCTACTACAATACGCAACATCGGCCCGTACGCGGCCGCCGGCTTCAGCGCGGCGTACAGCGACGCGGGGCTGTTCGGCGTGGTGCTGTCCGTGCCCAAGGACGAGTCTCTGCAAGTGAGTGCATTGTACAGCTCTCTGTGACAGCCCTCTTGCAACTGTTGCTACTACAATACGCAACATCGGCCCGTACGCGGCCGCCGGCTTCAGCGCGGCGTACAGCGACGCGGGGCTGTTCGGCGTGGTGCTGTCCGTGCCCAAGGACGAGTCTCTGCAAGTGAGTGCATTGTACAGCTCTCTGTGACAGCCCTCTTGCAACTGTTGCTACTACAATACGCAACATCGGCCCGTACGCGGCCGCCGGCTTCAGCGCGGCGTACAGCGACGCGGGGCTGTTCGGCGTGGTGCTGTCCGTGCCCAAGGACGAGTCTCTGCAAGTGAGTGCATTGTACAGCTCTCTGTGACAGCCCTCTTGCAACTGTTGCTACTACAATACGCAACATCGGCCCGTACGCGGCCGCCGGCTTCAGCGCGGCGTACAGCGACGCGGGGCTGTTCGGCGTGGTGCTGTCCGTGCCCAAGGACGAGTCTCTGCAAGTGAGTGCATTGTACAGCTCTCTGTGACAGCCCTCTTGCAACTGTTGCTACTACAATACGCAACATCGGCCCGTACGCGGCCGCCGGCTTCAGCGCGGCGTACAGCGACGCGGGGCTGTTCGGCGTGGTGCTGTCCGTGCCCAAGGACGAGTCTCTGCAAGTGAGTGCATTGTACAGCTCTCTGTGACAGCCCTCTAGCAACTGTTGCTACTACAATACGCAACATCGGCCCGTACGCGGCCGCCGGCTTCAGCGCGGCGTACAGCGACGCGGGGCTGTTCGGCGTGGTGCTGTCCGTGCCCAAGGACGAGTCTCTGCAAGTGAGTGCATTGTACAGCTCTCTGTGACAGCCCTCTAGCAACTGTTGCTACTACAATACGCAACATCGGCCCGTACGCGGCCGCCGGCTTCAGCGCGGCGTACAGCGACGCGGGGCTGTTCGGCGTGGTGCTGTCCGTGCCCAAGGACGAGTCTCTGCAAGTGAGTGCATTGTACACCTCTCTGTGACAGCCCTCTTGCAACTGTTGCTACTACAATACGCAACATCGGCCCGTACGCGGCCGCCGGCTTCAGCGCGGCGTACAGCGACGCGGGGCTGTTCGGCGTGGTGCTGTCCGTGCCCAAGGACGAGTCTCTGCAAGTGAGTGCATTGTACAGCTCTCTGTGACAGCCCTCTTGCAACTGTTGCTACTACAATACGCAACATCGGCCCGTACGCGGCCGCCGGCTTCAGCGCGGCGTACAGCGACGCGGGGCTGTTCGGCGTGGTGCTGTCCGTGCCCAAGGACGAGTCTCTGCAAGTGAGTGCATTGTACAGCTCTCTGTGACAGCCCTCTAGCAACTGTTGCTACTACAATACGCAACATCGGCCCGTACGCGGCCGCCGGCTTCAGCGCGGCGTACAGCGACGCGGGGCTGTTCGGCGTGGTGCTGTCCGTGCCCAAGGACGAGTCTCTGCAAGTGAGTGCATTGTACAGCTCTCTGTGACAGCCCTCTAGCAACTGTTGCTACTACAATACGCAACATCGGCCCGTACGCGGCCGCCGGCTTCAGCGCGGCGTACAGCGACGCGGGGCTGTTCGGCGTGGTGCTGTCCGTGCCCAAGGACGAGTCTCTGCAAGTGAGTGCATTGTACAGCTCTCTGTGACAGCCCTCTTGCAACTGTTGCTACTACAATACGCAACATCGGCCCGTACGCGGCCGCCGGCTTCAGCGCGGCGTACAGCGACGCGGGGCTGTTCGGCGTGGTGCTGTCCGTGCCCAGGACGAGTCTCTGCAAGTGAGTGCATTGTACAGCTCTCTGTGACAGCCCTCTAGCAACTGTTGCTACTACAATACGCAACATCGGCCCGTACGCGGCCGCCGGCTTCAGCGCGGCGTACAGCGACGCGGGGCTGTTCGGCGTGGTGCTGTCCGTGCCCAAGGACGAGTCTCTGCAAGTGAGTGCATTGTACAGCTCTCTGACAGCCCTCTTGCAACTGTTGCTACTACAATACGCAACATCGGCCCGTACGCGGCCGCCGGCTTCAGCGCGGCGTACAGCGACGCGGGGCTGTTCGGCGTGGTGCTGTCCGTGCCCAAGGACGAGTCTCTGCAAGTGAGTGCATTGTACAGCTCTCTGTGACAGCCCTCTTGCAACTGTTGCTACTACAATACGCAACATCGGCCCGTACGCGGCCGCCGGCTTCAGCGCGGCGTACAGCGACGCGGGGCTGTTCGGCGTGGTGCTGTCCGTGCCCAGGACGAGTCTCTGCAAGTGAGTGCATTGTACAGCTCTCTGTGACAGCCCTCTTGCAACTGTTGCTACTACAATACGCAACATCGGCCCGTACGCGGCCGCCGGCTTCAGCGCGGCGTACAGCGACGCGGGGCTGTTCGGCGTGGTGCTGTCCGTGCCCAGGACGAGTCTCTGCAAGTGAGTGCATTGTACAGCTCTCTGTGACAGCCCTCTTGCAACTGTTGCTACTACAATACGCAACATCGGCCCGTACGCGGCCGCCGGCTTCAGCGCGGCGTACAGCGACGCAGGGCTGTTCGGCGTGGTGCTGTCCGTGCCCAAGGACGAGTCTCTGCAAGTGAGTGCATTGTACAGCTCTCTGTGACAGCCCTCTTGCAACTGTTGCTACTACAATACGCAACATCGGCCCGTACGCGGCCGCCGGCTTCAGCGCGGCGTACAGCGACGCGGGGCTGTTCGGCGTGGTGCTGTCCGTGCCCAAGGACGAGTCTCTGCAAGTGAGTGCATTGTACAGCTCTCTGTGACAGCCCTCTTGCAACTGTTGCTACTACAATACGCAACATCGGCCCGTACGCGGCCGCCGGCTTCAGCGCGGCGTACAGCGACGCGGGGCTGTTCGGCGTGGTGCTGTCCGTGCCCAGGACGAGTCTCTGCAAGTGAGTGCATTGTACAGCTCTCTGTGACAGCCCTCTTGCAACTGTTGCTACTACAATACGCAACATCGGCCCGTACGCGGCCGCCGGCTTCAGCGCGGCGTACAGCGACGCGGGGCTGTTCGGCGTGGTGCTGTCCGTGCCCAAGGACGAGTCTCTGCAAGTGAGTGCATTGTACAGCTCTCTGTGACAGCCCTCTTGCAACTGTTGCTACTACAATACGCAACATCGGCCCGTACGCGGCCGCCGGCTTCAGCGCGGCGTACAGCGACGCGGGGCTGTTCGGCGTGGTGCTGTCCGTGCCCAAGGACGAGTCTCTGCAAGTGAGTGCATTGTACAGCTCTCTGTGACAGCCCTCTTGCAACTGTTGCTACTACAATACGCAACATCGGCCCGTACGCGGCCGCCGGCTTCAGCGCGGCGTACAGCGACGCGGGGCTGTTCGGCGTCGTGCTGTCCGTGCCCAGGACGAGTCTCTGCAAGTGAGTGCATTGTACAGCTCTCTGTGACAGCCCTCTTGCAACTGTTGCTACTACAATACGCAACATCGGCCCGTACGCGGCCGCCGGCTTCAGCGCGGCGTACAGCGACGCGGGGCTGTTCGGCGTCGTGCTGTCCGTGCCCAAGGACGAGTCTCTGCAAGTGAGTGCATTGTACAGCTCTCTGTGACAGCCCTCTTGCAACTGTTGCTACTACAATACGCAACATCGGCCCGTACGCGGCCGCCGGCTTCAGCGCGGCGTACAGCGACGCGGGGCTGTTCGGCGTGGTGCTGTCCGTGCCCAAGGACGAGTCTCTGCAAGTGAGTGCATTGTACAGCTCTCTGTGACAGCCCTCTTGCAACTGTTGCTACTACAATACGCAACATCGGCCCGTACGCGGCCGCCGGCTTCAGCGCGGCGTACAGCGACGCGGGGCTGTTCGGCGTGGTGCTGTCCGTGCCCAAGGACGAGTCTCTGCAAGTGAGTGCATTGTACAGCTCTCTGTGACAGCCCTCTTGCAACTGTTGCTACTACAATACGCAACATCGGCCCGTACGCGGCCGCCGGCTTCAGCGCGGCGTACAGCGACGCGGGGCTGTTCGGCGTGGTGCTGTCCGTGCCCAAGGACGAGTCTCTGCAAGTGAGTGCATTGTACAGCTCTCTGTGACAGCCCTCTTGCAACTGTTGCTACTACAATACGCAACATCGGCCCGTACGCGGCCGCCGGCTTCAGCGCGGCGTACAGCGACGCGGGGCTGTTCGGCGTGGTGCTGTCCGTGCCCAAGGACGAGTCTCTGCAAGTGAGTGCATTGTACAGCTCTCTGTGACAGCCCTCTTGCAACTGTTGCTACTACAATACGCAACATCGGCCCGTACGCGGCCGCCGGCTTCAGCGCGGCGTACAGCGACGCGGGGCTGTTCGGCGTGGTGCTGTCCGTGCCCAAGGACGAGTCTCTGCAAGTGAGTGCATTGTACAGCTCTCTGTGACAGCCCTCTTGCAACTGTTGCTACTACAATACGCAACATCGGCCCGTACGCGGCCGCCGGCTTCAGCGCGGCGTACAGCGACGCGGGGCTGTTCGGCGTGGTGCTGTCCGTGCCCAAGGACGAGTCTCTGCAAGTGAGTGCATTGTACAGCTCTCTGTGACAGCCCTCTAGCAACTGTTGCTACTACAATACGCAACATCGGCCCGTACGCGGCCGCCGGCTTCAGCGCGGCGTACAGCGACGCGGGGCTGTTCGGCGTGGTGCTGTCCGTGCCCAAGGACGAGTCTCTGCAAGTGAGTGCATTGTACAGCTCTCTGTGACAGCCCTCTTGCAACTGTTGCTACTACAATACGCAACATCGGCCCGTACGCGGCCGCCGGCTTCAGCGCGGCGTACAGCGACGCGGGGCTGTTCGGCGTGGTGCTGTCCGTGCCCAGGACGAGTCTCTGCAAGTGAGTGCATTGTACAGCTCTCTGTGACAGCCCTCTTGCAACTGTTGCTACTACAATACGCAACATCGGCCCGTACGCGGCCGCCGGCTTCAGCGCGGCGTACAGCGACGCGGGGCTGTTCGGCGTGGTGCTGTCCGTGCCCAAGGACGAGTCTCTGCAAGTGAGTGCATTGTACAGCTCTCTGTGACAGCCCTCTTGCAACTGTTGCTACTACAATACGCAACATCGGCCCGTACGCGGCCGCCGGCTTCAGCGCGGCGTACAGCGACGCGGGGCTGTTCGGCGTGGTGCTGTCCGTGCCCAAGGACGAGTCTCTGCAAGTGAGTGCATTGTACAGCTCTCTGTGACAGCCCTCTTGCAACTGTTGCTACTACAATACGCAACATCGGCCCGTACGCGGCCGCCGGCTTCAGCGCGGCGTACAGCGACGCGGGGCTGTTCGGCGTGGTGCTGTCCGTGCCCAAGGACGAGTCTCTGCAAGTGAGTGCATTGTACAGCTCTCTGTGACAGCCCTCTTGCAACTGTTGCTACTACAATACGCAACATCGGCCCGTACGCGGCCGCCGGCTTCAGCGCGGCGTACAGCGACGCGGGGCTGTTCGGCGTGGTGCTGTCCGTGCCCAAGGACGAGTCTCTGCAAGTGAGTGCATTGTACAGCTCTCTGTGACAGCCCTCTTGCAACTGTTGCTACTACAATACGCAACATCGGCCCGTACGCGGCCGCCGGCTTCAGCGCGGCGTACAGCGACGCGGGGCTGTTCGGCGTGGTGCTGTCCGTGCCCAAGGACGAGTCTCTGCAAGTGAGTGCATTGTACAGCTCTCTGTGACAGCCCTCTTGCAACTGTTGCTACTACAATACGCAACATCGGCCCGTACGCGGCCGCCGGCTTCAGCGCGGCGTACAGCGACGCGGGGCTGTTCGGCGTGGTGCTGTCCGTGCCCAGGGACGAGTCTCTGCAAGTGAGTGCATTGTACAGCTCTCTGTGACAGCCCTCTTGCAACTGTTGCTACTACAATACGCAACATCGGCCCGTACGCGGCCGCCGGCTTCAGCGCGGCGTACAGCGACGCGGGGCTGTTCGGCGTGGTGCTGTCCGTGCCCAAGGACGAGTCTCTGCAAGTGAGTGCATTGTACAGCTCTCTGTGACAGCCCTCTTGCAACTGTTGCTACTACAATACGCAACATCGGCCCGTACGCGGCCGCCGGCTTCAGCGCGGCGTACAGCGACGCGGGGCTGTTCGGCGTGGTGCTGTCCGTGCCAAGGACGAGTCTCTGCAAGTGAGTGCATTGTACAGCTCTCTGTGACAGCCCTCTTGCAACTGTTGCTACTACAATACGCAACATCGGCCCGTACGCGGCCGCCGGCTTCAGCGCGGCGTACAGCGACGCGGGGCTGTTCGGCGTGGAGCTGTCCGTGCCCAGGACGAGTCTCTGCAAGTGAGTGCATTGTACAGCTCTCTGTGACAGCCCTCTTGCAACTGTTGCTACTACAATACGCAACATCGGCCCGTACGCGGCCGCCGGCTTCAGCGCGGCGTACAGCGACGCGGGGCTGTTCGGCGTGGTGCTGTCCGTGCCCAAGGACGAGTCTCTGCAAGTGAGTGCATTGTACAGCTCTCTGTGACAGCCCTCTTGCAACTGTTGCTACTACAATACGCAACATCGGCCCGTACGCGGCCGCCGGCTTCAGCGCGGCGTACAGCGACGCGGGGCTGTTCGGCGTGGTGCTGTCCGTGCCCAAGGACGAGTCTCTGCAAGTGAGTGCATTGTACAGCTCTCTGTGACAGCCCTCTTGCAACTGTTGCTACTACAATACGCAACATCGGCCCGTACGCGGCCGCCGGCTTCAGCGCGGCGTACAGCGACGCGGGGCTGTTCGGCGTGGTGCTGTCCGTGCCCAAGGACGAGTCTCTGCAAGTGAGTGCATTGTACACCTCTCTGTGACAGCCCTCTTGCAACTGTTGCTACTACAATACGCAACATCGGCCCGTACGCGGCCGCCGGCTTCAGCGCGGCGTACAGCGACGCGGGGCTGTTCGGCGTGGTGCTGTCCGTGCCCAAGGACGAGTCTCTGCAAGTGAGTGCATTGTACAGCTCTCTGTGACAGCCCTCTTGCAACTGTTGCTACTACAATACGCAACATCGGCCCGTACGCGGCCGCCGGCTTCAGCGCGGCGTACAGCGACGCGGGGCTGTTCGGCGTGGTGCTGTCCGTGCCCAAGGACGAGTCTCTGCAAGTGAGTGCATTGTACACCTCTCTGTGACAGCCCTCTTGCAACTGTTGCTACTACAATACGCAACATCGGCCCGTACGCGGCCGCCGGCTTCAGCGCGGCGTACAGCGACGCGGGGCTGTTCGGCGTGGTGCTGTCCGTGCCCAAGGACGAGTCTCTGCAAGTGAGTGCATTGTACACCTCTCTGTGACAGCCCTCTTGCAACTGTTGCTACTACAATACGCAACATCGGCCCGTACGCGGCCGCCGGCTTCAGCGCGGCGTACAGCGACGCGGGGCTGTTCGGCGTGGTGCTGTCCGTGCCCAAGGACGAGTCTCTGCAAGTGAGTGCATTGTACACCTCTCTGTGACAGCCCTCTTGCAACTGTTGCTACTACAATACGCAACATCGGCCCGTACGCGGCCGCCGGCTTCAGCGCGGCGTACAGCGACGCGGGGCTGTTCGGCGTGGTGCTGTCCGTGCCCAAGGACGAGTCTCTGCAAGTGAGTGCATTGTACAGCTCTCTGTGACAGCCCTCTTGCAACTGTTGCTACTACAATACGCAACATCGGCCCGTACGCGGCCGCCGGCTTCAGCGCGGCGTACAGCGACGCGGGGCTGTTCGGCGTGGTGCTGTCCGTGCCCAAGGACGAGTCTCTGCAAGTGAGTGCATTGTACAGCTCTCTGTGACAGCCCTCTTGCAACTGTTGCTACTACAATACGCAACATCGGCCCGTACGCGGCCGCCGGCTTCAGCGCGGCGTACAGCGACGCGGGGCTGTTCGGCGTGGTGCTGTCCGTGCCCAGGACGAGTCTCTGCAAGTGAGTGCATTGTACAGCTCTCTGTGACAGCCCTCTTGCAACTGTTGCTACTACAATACGCAACATCGGCCCGTACGCGGCCGCCGGCTTCAGCGCGGCGTACAGCGACGCGGGGCTGTTCGGCGTGGTGCTGTCCGTGCCCAAGGACGAGTCTCTGCAAGTGAGTGCATTGTACAGCTCTCTGTGACAGCCCTCTAGCAACTGTTGCTACTACAATACGCAACATCGGCCCGTACGCGGCCGCCGGCTTCAGCGCGGCGTACAGCGACGCGGGGCTGTTCGGCGTGGTGCTGTCCGTGCCCAAGGACGAGTCTCTGCAAGTGAGTGCATTGTACAGCTCTCTGTGACAGCCCTCTTGCAACTGTTGCTACTACAATACGCAACATCGGCCCGTACGCGGCCGCCGGCTTCAGCGCGGCGTACAGCGACGCGGGGCTGTTCGGCGTGGTGCTGTCCGTGCCCAAGGACGAGTCTCTGCAAGTGAGTGCATTGTACAGCTCTCTGTGACAGCCCTCTTGCAACTGTTGCTACTACAATACGCAACATCGGCCCGTACGCGGCCGCCGGCTTCAGCGCGGCGTACAGCGACGCGGGGCTGTTCGGCGTGGTGCTGTCCGTGCCCAAGGACGAGTCTCTGCAAGTGAGTGCATTGTACAGCTCTCTGTGACAGCCCTCTAGCAACTGTTGCTACTACAATACGCAACATCGGCCCGTACGCGGCCGCCGGCTTCAGCGCGGCGTACAGCGACGCGGGGCTGTTCGGCGTGGTGCTGTCCGTGCCCAAGGACGAGTCTCTGCAAGTGAGTGCATTGTACAGCTCTCTGTGACAGCCCTCTTGCAACTGTTGCTACTACAATACGCAACATCGGCCCGTACGCGGCCGCCGGCTTCAGCGCGGCGTACAGCGACGCGGGGCTGTTCGGCGTGGTGCTGTCCGTGCCCAAGGACGAGTCTCTGCAAGTGAGTGCATTGTACAGCTCTCTGTGACAGCCCTCTAGCAACTGTTGCTACTACAATACGCAACATCGGCCCGTACGCGGCCGCCGGCTTCAGCGCGGCGTACAGCGACGCGGGGCTGTTCGGCGTGGTGCTGTCCGTGCCCAAGGACGAGTCTCTGCAAGTGAGTGCATTGTACAGCTCTCTGTGACAGCCCTCTTGCAACTGTTGCTACTACAATACGCAACATCGGCCCGTACGCGGCCGCCGGCTTCAGCGCGGCGTACAGCGACGCGGGGCTGTTCGGCGTGGTGCTGTCCGTGCCCAAGGACGAGTCTCTGCAAGTGAGTGCATTGTACAGCTCTCTGTGACAGCCCTCTTGCAACTGTTGCTACTACAATACGCAACATCGGCCCGTACGCGGCCGCCGGCTTCAGCGCGGCGTACAGCGACGCGGGGCTGTTCGGCGTGGTGCTGTCCGTGCCCAAGGACGAGTCTCTGCAAGTGAGTGCATTGTACAGCTCTCTGTAACAGCCCACTGCAAGTGGGGTACCGATAACACGCCGCTGGGACGCGCGGTAGGCAACATCGGCCCGTACACGGCCGCTGGTATCATAGCAGCATTTAAATGTTAAATTTTTTATTTTGTCTTGTTACTATTTCATATAAGTAATTAATTTAAATAAATAGTTAAAATAATAAAGGATCTTAATTGTGAAAAATCCCCAGGAATTGATAAAATTCGAGTGTCGGATATAAAGCATATTACTTATAAAATAAGCCCTGTATTAGCTTTGTTCATTAATCTTTGTGTGGAGCAAGGTGTTTATCCGTTGAATCAGGTAGCCTTGATAAGGCCTATTTTCAAGCAAGGGTCACATTTGGATTACACTAACTACAGACCGATAGCGATATTATCTGTCATTAATAAAATTGTAGAAAAATATATCATAGGTCAAATTAGTAACTTTCTAGAAAAAACAAATGTAATAACAGATGCCCAACATGGCTTTAGACAGGGCCGGAGTACGGCGACGGCACTTGCGCAGTTCACGGACGACGTCAACGGCAGTCTGAATGAGAAGAAGCAGGTGGTGGTGGTCTACATTGACTTCAAAAAAGCTTTTGACACTTTAGGCCACCACCAACTGTTACAAGCTGTTGAGGAGTGCGGTGTAAGAGGTCCATTAAATAAATGGCTCCGAGCCTATTTAACACAGAGATCCCTTCAGACTGCCGTCGGCGGCAAATGTGGTGAGCGCGCGGACATTACCTGTGGCGTCCCGACCGGCTCTGTCTTTGGCCCTGTTGGGTATATTATGCACGTCAATAGTATGTATAATGTTGTGAAGCATTGCCGCATGTATATGTACGCGGATGACACGTGCTTGTTATATGCTCACAGGGACTTAAATGTAATTGAAAAGTACATACAAGAAGATTTAAATAATATTATTAAATGGGCTCACGATAATGGAATTATTATCAATATGAAAAAAACCAAATGTATGCATATAATTTCACCATATAGTAAGGTAAATATCAGTATTCCAAGCATTAAGGGCCATGACTATGATTGTTTACATCTAAATCAACAGATGCAGCCGCGGTCGCAGTGTACATGCAAGGAGGTTGAGGTGGTGGAAAATTACAAGTATTTAGGTTTAACAATTGATAGCGACTTCTCTTGGAGAACTCAAGTAGATAATGTCTGTAATAAGCTAAGATCAGTACTTGTAAAGTTCCATCACCTCAAGTATCAAACCAACAGGGCCACCCTATACACGCTATATTATGGGCTTGTTGACTCAATTTTGTCATATGGACTAAGTAGTTATGGAAGAACGTTTGAAACTTATTTAAATAAAATAAAGTCATTACAGATAAGATTCATGAAAACTTTAGTGGATAAAAATGTTAAAATTAGCTGTAAACCGAATTATGACTCATTGTTTGTAAAATGTCAAATGCTTCCAGTCCAGGACAAAGTTTCAATGGCAATAGCAGTGGAGGGGCTCGGTAGTAATGATTACAAAAAACCTGTTACGCACCCGCGGTTGCATAGGAAGATTAGCAAGAAAATGTTGTTGTTACCCAAAGTAACTAATTACTTTGGAGAACGGACAAGAGAATATATCATACCTAAGATATTTAATAGCCTACCAATTGAGCTGAAAGAAATTGTTAAGAAAAGACCTTTTGTAAGAAAGTTAAGAGATTTATATTTAAACGAAATTAAGGAAAAACTACAGTTGTAACGAAGTTGAAGTATTATGTAACAATAGTAAAGTTAAATAACGATACCTATTTTCATTTCATTAGATGTTTATGTCTAGTTTGTTATAAATAATACTTGTGTTAACCTAATAAGAAAAAAGGGGAGAAAATTGTCTCTGCCATTAAGCTATTATTTAGCTTGGCGGAATTGTAATTGTGTTTTATAGTGTTTTTTTGGCGAATAAACGTATTATTTATTATTTTTTTTTAATTAATGTTAAATTAATTGCCAAATGTTTCTGCTTTTACCGACCGATGTTTATAACCTTCCTAAAATCTTCTAGGCCACAAAAGCGGTCGCCGGTTTGCTGAGAAGCGGCAAACTGGACGGTGCCGCGATCAAGGCGGGCCGCGCGCAGCTCAAGCTGCAGGTCCTGAGCGAGGCGGAGTACGGAACAAACCTCGCGGAGTCCCTCGCCGCGCAGGGACTCTACTCCGGCAACGTGAAGGCGCCCGCCGACCTGGCCAGGGACATCGACGCCGTGTCTGACGCACAAGTTTGCTCGGTAAGTGCTGTTTCTGACACATATGTTTGCTAGGTATCTGACGCAAATGGTTGCTGGGTAAATTCTGTTTCTGACGCATATGTTTGCTTGGTAAGATCTGTTTTTAACGCACAAGTTTGCTGTCACTTTCTAAGATTGTTGCCAGTTAAGTAACAATATTGTAGGCTAAACTACCTGTAGGTATCCATCAAATATTGTGCATCAAAGGATCAAAGGGCTCATGACACCATCACCGTCTATGATTATTTAGGTGGTCAGAAACCTAACAGTAGCAGGTTGTATAACTGACAAGTAAGAATGTTCTTTTGTTTCAGGCTATGGCTGCTGCTGTGAAATCCGGTCTCTCAATGGGTGCCGCTGGAAACCTCTCAAGCACACCTTATGTAGATGAACTCTAAATCAATTTCTAGATCAAGCTAGTGGTTATGTAATGTATGTATTTGATGGAAATTATCAGTTATACCGGTCTGTAATTTATTGATTTATGCACCGAAATAAATCATTTTGTTAACTTATTAGGCTATTTTGTTTACCACCTTACTGATGAAATCCCTCGTGAGTTAACTCATCTCATCTCATTCATCATTATCATCGCTGTGTACTTGCCACTAAGAACACAATTTGTAAAAACTTCATGAAACATGAACATAGTTAAATTACCCTCATCACTTCACTCTACAATAGGTATCTATATTATTATAATGGCTTTTGTTCTGTATGAATTTGTTCAGATCAGTAAACTCAGGAGGTTGACTGGACAGCCTGTGTACCTAGGTGGCACAATACCTACTACACTCATCCGGAATTTTGGTCTAGGGAAAACTATACTACAATCCATTATAGCAAGCAGATTACCTATATATACCTAATCTATTAATAAGGCATATTATTTTCACTCATCTGGTAGTTTGGTCCTAGGGAAAACTACAATTATAATTAGATGTGAAAAATACAAATTTTGCCGAATCCCGATTATTCGACGGTGTGGCAACAATGTTAAATAGAATAATAAGGAAATCAAGTACTTTGATCAAGTATAGGAATGCTTAAGAAGGGAGGAACTGGGAACTTAAGTTTAGGCATGTAGGGAAGGTAAATGAACAGGCAGTAGCAATGCAACAACCTTATTAGTATTACAATAAAACGACGCTATTTACTCTTACAACTACTTTATTGCACTTCCGCTTCTGTAAGCAACATATTAGGTATTCCTTTGGATATTGGAAACTGTCTTCCTGACTCCGGGCATGTGAGGTACCCCTCCTCCACCTCAACTTCAAGCAAAACTCTGTGCGCTTTCTTTAGAAAGTCTTCGTTTTCTTCATATTTTGGTTCTAATGTCTTCGGCAGGCCCTCACTGTGTCCAATACTGTTAGCAGCTGCCCAGACCACTTCCCAGTCTAGTTTTGGTATGATTCGTGTGATAAACTCTGGGTTGAAGTCTACTTGTGTTATTTTTACGTCGGTAGCGTTGATGGCGAGTGGGTAACCGGTCAAAACACCCTTCAAGCATTTAGATGTGAGCATGTTATGGGTTATGAGCTTCATATTTTTAGGTTATGTTTGAGTCGAGTTGCGCTGTGCGCACGAATGGTTTGGTTTTTCTTTACTTGACGGCAATTTTGCAGCGTTGAAACCGCCAATATTTAACTTACAAGTAAAAGCGTTAAGAGAAAAAACTTCTGACAAAATATTGTCTTTATTTAGATATTTTGCCAATTGCCAATATTTTTTTTTTTCAATTTTGTTGTTGTTGTTTTAAAAATTCATCCATCAGGATAGGCAATGGTACTAGCCATACAGCCTAGTCTTTTATTAGTTTTTCAATTTTGACTTTGACGTTTCGGCTCGGCTCAGCTTTAGCCTTCTTCTGATTGGCTGCCTATCCTCCAATAAATGCAACGCGTTTTAAAAGCTAACTTCACGTTGGATTTGATCATTCCTTCCATAGACAATTCTACTAATCCTATTAGATTTCTACCAAAATATAAACATTCTAAAATGGTAACCCTATCAGCAAATAGGTTATTTTTCTGTCAATACAATAATTTATTACGTGTCTTGTTGCAATCAAAATTTACAGTTATTTTATCGACTGGACAGATGTCTGTAAATTGTGCTAATACGGAAATTTATAATAAATACAATGTCCAATATGCGAGATCAAATACGTGAAAGAAGTGTTGACGTATCTAGGCCATCCACTTCACAGTCCGCGCAGACGCCTTTTCGCTCGAAAAGTACTCACAACAACAAGGTAACAAAAGACAAAAAGGATATAGATCGTAAGCTTACATCTCCATCTAAAAAATCTACAAGGCAAACACCGTCACCCCGGCAGAAGCAACAAGAAGTAGTGAGCCAGACTTTCACGAACTTATCAATGAATGACCTCACAAAGCAGTGCCAAAACATGAGTATAAATAGTGAAAGCGAGGACGTCCACCAAGGAGACAGTCCCGGAGTGTCTCATGGGAAAAACGCTCGGAAGAAAGAACGGTTAAAAAATTTAAAATTGCAGATGCCCTCAGGTAGCAACCTACCCCCACAACAGCAAGTTCATTCTGCAATTGAACCACCCACATTTTTGTCGCAAACTTCATATCCGTCTGTACAGGACTTTTTCATGAACCAAATAGGTCCATTGTATGCCAGTACAAGTTCAAGGTATCTTGAAAATCTAAATCATCATCCACTTCTGTTCAATCACAATATGCAAGCTCAAGAAATTCTGCAGAGGCAACAGTTTGTAAATAATAATGCCTTGTTGCATTTAATCCAGAGACCTAACTCTGCAAATATTCCAAACACCTCACATATACGGACAGAACCTACTACTCCAAGATATTTTCAAAATGCAATGCAACATCCTTTATTGTGCAAGTCATTCTCTGTCGACAACCATGCAAATATGCAACAAAACAAGCATGCAAATATTTTAGGAAATTCTGTAGGTAATAATGAAGGAACACAACCTGCAAATCAAAGCAATGCTAAGAAATCTCCAAGGAGGAAAAGAAATAATAAAAAAGATCAAACGGAAGATAAAAAATTTGATTGGTATATTTCTATAGAACAGGTTGAAGAAGGGTTAAAAAATAATCAACTGATTGAGGGTGTATTGCGAATTAATCCTAAGCAATTCCAACACTCTTATGTTTCAAGCATCGACAGAAGTGAGCAAGATATTTTGATTGATGGAATAAAAAATAGAAACAGAGCGTTAGAAGGTGATGTGGTTGTTGTGCAGTTGTTTAGTGACAGTGAAGATGAAGAAGAAAATTCAGATGATAAAAACAAGCAGCCACAAAAAAAGGGTAAAGTTGTCTACATTAAAGAGAAAGTACATACAAGGACATGTATTGGAACACTCAAGTTGATGCCAGATAAAAATAGACAGAAAGCTCTTTTTGTTCCACGTGACCACAGGGTTCCTCGCCTCAATATACCCTTTACAAGCTGGCCTGATAATTTTTATCAGGAAGCAAAAAACTATGAAAACACTCTGTTTTTAGCCAAGATATTAGAGTGGACGGATACCAGATTCGCCTTGGGTAAAATTGTTTGTAATATTGGACAGTCTGGAGATATGATTTCTGAAACAAAGGCTATATTAGCACAAACAGACTTGGACATCACACCATTTGGTTCACAATTTAGAGATTTCTATCCTCGACTTGATTATGTTATACCAGAGGAAGAATTTAAGTTGAGAGAAGATTGTCGAAAACTTTGTTTGTTTAGCATTGACCCTTTCAACTGTAGGGACATAGATGATGCAATGTCCTGCAGAGAACTTGAAAATGGTAACTACGAAATAGGGGTTCACATATCTGATGTCTCACACTTTTTGGCTGAAAACACACCTTTGGATGAGAAAGTTGCAGAGAAAGCTACCACAATTTACATGGTTGAGAGAGCATACCACATGCTTCCAGATGAACTTTGTATGTTGTGCTCACTGTTCCCTGGTGTTGACAAGTTAGCATTTTCTGTTTTTTGGGAAATAACACCAGATGCAAAAGTGTTAAGTCACAGATTTGCTAAAACAATCATTCATTCCTGTTGTCAATTAGCTTATGATCATGCCCAATCTGTCCTAGACAATAAAGAGGATGCAGAAGCATCTTTCCCTGAAACTTACAATGGATATGGATTTAAAGATATAGCTAAGACTATTAAAATATTAGGAAAAATTGCAGCTAAATTCAGGAAGAACAGGTTCGAGGGTGGAGCTTTACGTATTGATCAACCTAAGGTGTCTTTCCATTTGCACCCTTCTAATGGCTTACCAGAATCTTTTTGGATATATGAGAGCAAGGAAAGTCACCAACTTATAGAAGAGTTCATGTTACTGGCCAATATGACAGTAGCAGAAAGAATTTATGAAGACCATCCTAAGTTGGCATTTTTGCGATGCCATCCGCCACCTAGTGGTTTCATGCTAAAACAACTAGCAAAATCATTACAGCCTATGGGTATTGAATTAGACATATCATCAGCTGGTGATCTACACCGTTCATTACTGCCATACGTAAGTGCAGATTGCGCAGATAAAGGAAAAGCTATGGTTCTAAACATGCTGTGTGCAAAACCTATGACAAGAGCCAGATATTTTTGTGCTGGTGGCAATGAGGAGGATTTCAGTCACTATGCATTGAATGTTCCTCTCTATACGCATTTCACAAGTCC
Source organism: Phthorimaea operculella (assembly GCA_024500475.1). NCBI lineage: Eukaryota > Metazoa > Arthropoda > Insecta > Lepidoptera > Gelechiidae > Phthorimaea > Phthorimaea operculella. The sequence continues at coordinate 2,461,219 of JANFCV010000009.1, forward strand.
TATTCGGCGGTACGCAGATATAATGGTGCATAGGTAAGTTAATAATCACAATTAAAAAATAGCATGTAATATACTTAGTAAGTATATTACATGCTATTTTCTTACATCAATCTAGGTAAGTATTACTCACCTAGATTGATGTAAGTAATTTTATAAAAGAAATATTATTTGTTCTTTTTCAGATTACTGGGGGCTAGCTTGAAATTCAGGGAAATGCCCAAATGGGAAGTTGATCAAGTACGCATGGTGGCTGCGCAATGCAATAAACAGAAGTACAATGCTAAAAAAGCAGGTGAACTGTCGACAGAGCTATATACACTCAAGTACATAGAGATGCATTCTCCGCTTGTAACAGAGGCTGTTGTAGTAGAAGTCAGAGAAAAGTACATAGACGTCATAATAGTTGCTATGGGGTTGAACAGGAGGATTTTCTTCAATAATGTGAGTATTGAATTTGTACCAACAATATTAAAAATAAAGCATTACATTAGGAGTAGGTACTTCTTCTTTTCGAGTAGGTCCCGGAAAATATACTATAACTGAGCCTTTGAATCTTATTGAATAAAAATGTAAAAAATGTGACGAATGTTTTACGGATTTTTCACTTGCCCATGCCTTGCTTGGCCCGTAGTGGCAGGCGAGACGTAAAGGCGTCACTGCGCCTGATGAAGAACCAGTAACTGGTCTGAAATGGTGGCGAAATCCGTAAATTTAATATAATAATTAACTAGTACGCGCTAAAGCTGAATTATTATTACTACCCGCTAAAGATACCTTGAGCCACCTTATTTAGGCTGGATTTAGACGTGTTGGTACGCGGGTTCTATGCCAGGTGCGCGAAGTGGGTAGGTAGATTTGTTGGCGATAGTACCTTTTATGAAGGGAATTCTTATTTATTAATATAACATTATTATCTTGGTACGTATATTGTGACATCATAAATTCTAAATGTTATGTTACATTATTATAACTATAAATTGATTGTTCTAGGATTTTCCTGGTGATTACTTGTGTATCAAAAACGAATCAAGTGGAAGAATGTCGAAAATGCAGTTAACATGGAAAGAAGAAAATGGCAAACCACAAGTCACACAAGTTATAGAAGTGTTTTCTATACTCCAAGTTGAAATGCACAAGGGAGACGAAATGGTTAAAGTTGAAACCAAACTTGTAAGACCCCAATAGTTAATAGGTTTTGCTTGACTTGGAGCACACTCTTGCTCCATAAAATGTTGACCATTACTGACTGTATTGATTATAAATATAATGATACTTGACACTCGAACATTGTTACAACTGTAAGATACCTTATAAGAAACACTTGACATAAAATAAAATTGTAATAAGTTGATACCTAGAAAAATTGAAAATATGACTGTAAATCTGCACAAAAAGATTTTAGAATTGTAATTTATCAAGCTGAATCATAATTGGGTCGAAAAAATAAAATAAATTCTTTGACCAGTATGTAATGTAATGCTTGCCTTATTTTATTATTTAATCAAATGAAAGTATTTTGATAAGTGTGCTAGTAGTGACCCATGATTGATTAACGTATTTAATTAATTAATTTAAAATATTTACAGCTTGACAGCACGTCTTATTTTTTAGATATTTTTTCACGCATGAATTTTACATTTTTGGAATAAGTTTGTGGTGTATATTGAGTTTCATTCAATAGTGTGAATATATTGTTTTTTATTTTAATGTTATGATTATGTTACATGGCTACAATCTAACTTCGTGACTAGTTCAAGTAGCCGTTAAATTTAGTTTTAGGTAAAACGCTCAATCAGCATAAAATATCGCTAAATGGCGAGAAATAAATAATAGAAGGGCATTCAAATAGTTTTATTTTTCGTTGCCTTAAAATCGATACAAGATAAATACGATAAACCCATTTTATATCAGTGGTACCTACCTACATCGGCACAGACCGTGAAAGTAAAGTTAAAATAATAAATAATAGTCCGTCGGCCTATTCAGGAAATACCTACATCACATGACATCAAGATGCATGGCAGCAGCAAGGAATATACTACTCTACCTGGCGGGCAGTAGGTATGAAAAGTTGTGCTAAGCAAGAATCAGAAAAATCAGAATCCGGTATAGGCCGGAAGTTGGAAAAACCGTAACTACCGGTACCAATTTTGGGGGAACGTCAAATGATGACATGAGTGTTGTAATGGTATCACATCGCGTGCCCCAAGCGTGCCCCCATAATTGGTACCGGAAGTCATGGATTTTGCAACTTCCATTTCGGGTTGTTATTCTTGCTTAGCATTTTAAATATTTTAAAATCATGCTTAACACACTTATCCTTACAGAAATCGTGGTTTAAAGGAAAGTACTACTTTTCCTAACACTCAGTGGGTAAAGTAAATTCATGAGGTGGACCATTCACTCCAAGCTTGGACAAATCAACCTCTGATTTGTCCGAGACTCCAAGTCTTGGTCCATGATCGAGACAGCATTTATTCAGTTACCTCTAGCTGTTGTTTTCTGGGAAATCATCTTTGGAATCACTCATCCATGCACTCATGGAATCATCACATGGCCTGTGCACATGCACATGGCTGTATGCTTAAAAACATTAGCAAACATATTAAAAAAACAAAAATGTCAGGTGAATTGTGCTTTTCTTGCACGAAAAATCACATAATCGGTATGCCTAAAAGAGAAATACTAAAAAACTCACAGAAAAAACGGGGAACCACAATGCACGACATACTCAATGTACAGCAGGTTAAGGCACGGCAGCGTATTGTACAGCAGATCATTGTACAACGTGATGGATGGATGGTCTTGAAATACGGGCCCGGACCAATAATGTACAGGGGTGGAAATGGAATCAAAACAAATGACGTCACAGCGGATGTAGTGATGTGACAGTGTTGACTTTGATCGAGTTATCGATTTATTATTGGAACATGACATGCAAGGCAACCCACGGAGGGGGACGGGGCAAAGCCCCACAAGGGTTTGGGGCGCAGCCCCGCAGTAAAAACATACTTAACACAAATCCGACACAGTAGGTTAGGTTAGGTTAGAACAGTGACCCCCTGGAGCGAACGAAGTGAGCGACCAAGCTTACTAAAGAATATATTAAATATAAAAACAATATCGATTAAGTTAGAAATGCATAAAATATTATCGATCCAGTCACATCACTATTCTACCACAACACGTGATGTCTCCAACCATCATGTCGTGCAATCCACCCCTGTGCACTTTCGGTACGGGGTGATGGATGGCGACATTGTTTTGATTCCATCCACCATGTCGTGCTCCATCACGTTGTACATTCCTCTGACGGCCAATATTATGATGTACAATACTATGTTGTACATTGTAGGGACTCGAAAAAACTTGAAAAAGCCCTTGAAATATTCAAGAAATATTGTATCTTCTTTCTCTTTCTAACATGAAAAAAAATGTTTTACACAACCAAAAAAAATAAATTCCCTGTTTGTGACATTTGTTTTGTGATTGTGTTAAGTTTTAATTAATTAAATTTAGTAAACTTACAGCTTTTTCTGTGATGATAAGTTGTCGCGATGAAAAAATAAACACTGCCCTATAATTCCTTAAGTTTTAAACGTTTTCTTTTCTGTAATTTTAAAAAATACAACCAAAATGAACTCTTACAAAGAGAAGCTTGAAAATTTGGTTTTCGGGGACAAATTGAACAGCATTACATCAATATTGGATTGTTTACAGGGAATATTGCAATTTAATATTCATAATACAGATGGTATATCGTCGGACTTAATAAGTCCTGAGTTCTTACACGAAATCGAAAGTTTTATGTCCAGTGAAGATGCCTGCTTATACTTCGGGAAGTCATTGAGAGAATTAAAATGTGTTCTAAAAACTGAAGATTTGAAAGAACATGAAGTATATTTCCAATATAAAGGTCCAAAGAAGTTGGTTGTAACATCCATTAGTCTTCCTTATTCACCGTTACAAGATAGGGAATATAGTACAATTGAAGACTTAGTGGATACATTCAAATGTCACTTGGAGTCTCTAGCTGGTTACTTTCATGAGCTAGAAAATATTGATAACTGTTGTACAGTAATGGAACCTGTTAATCCAACATTTAAAGAAGATTTCCGAAGAATTGTTCTAGGTACATTTCACATTTTTAATACAGGTCCATTTACTTACAAAACAAGCTGGGCATTTTTGAAACTACTCAGGTACCAGCAGTGAACTGCATTTGGCTGATGTTATATTGAACTACTTATGAATTAATGCATTAAAGAGGTACTTACTTCCTGGTCCAATAAAGACTGGTATTTATAAATGTTGGCTGCAGGTCATGCTTTCTCACTTGCACTAAGGCTTATACACCAGATGTTCATGCCTCCCACTTATGGAACTGGCACCATTTTTTATTGAACCAGGTAGTATCTTACCTAACCTATGTTGTGTTTGTATAATTTCAGATGACAGGACATGGTTACATGTTGAAGTGACTCCAGATGGGCTGGCAACAAACATCCACCTCATCGGACAATCTGAGCACTGGCAAAATAAGCTGCAGGAGGGATTGTTGAATTGGGACCATGATATGGACATTGTTAGAAATATCATGAACATATTTGGTTTGTATCATTCCCTCTAATCCTTGAACAAATCTCTAATTCCATAGCGATATTCAAACTGATCCTTTTAGCTTCTCCTTCCTGTCTTTAATTAGTTTAACATTAACTCAAATAAAAAAGAAAAACTTAGGTGTTCATAAATTGTTATGCACCTACTTTAATAATACAATTTTCTATTCAAACAGCATGAGGTAGGTACTTATTTTTCAAAAACCATATATTAGGAACAATTTAACATATGAAGTCATCTCATCACATCATTTCTCCCCTTTTCCAGATATATCAGAGTTCCCTAGAAGATCAAGCAAGTCAAGAATGGATCCAGTTCTCCAAGATTCACCAGCACCAGCAGAGAAGCCAGTTTGCAGCATTTGCCTCTGTGATGAACTGCCAGAAATCCCAGGAGTTCCACTACCATTGTGCCAGAATCCCACATGTGGCATATACTTTCACAGGACATGCTTGTTTCAAGTAGGTATTATGAAAGCATTTTATAATTTATACACAGTGTTAAGGAAATTGCAAAACCTCTGGTTTGTTTTCTAGCGTCAATGAAAGTGAACTTTTATTCTACATCTTTAGGAAAACTTTTTGCATATTTGCACTAGTGGGTAAAAAATGTCTTTTACAATGTCCATAAATCGTAAAACAAAAAATGTGCAGTTTCATAAGCTGAGATAAAAACCAGGAGAGGTTTTCGCTAATTTCCTCACCATGTAGTTACTATCGCCAGCAAATCCAGCTATCTACTTAAGGGAGCAACTTATACGTACTGGGTTTTCTTAGTATTTGTATGAACAAACAACTAGTATAAGTTGGTTCTTTAAGGTCCGTATTCTTATACGTGACTCAGATCACGTTAGAGTGCAGATCACGTGAATCTATTTTTACATCCTTTTCATTACTTAAGCAGTCCTCTTATTCCAGAACGCAATATAAGATCCACTCTGCTGAATATAATCTCAAGTTCAAATTTTGCCGCCATATTACTGATTTATTTTTATAATCTGTGCAATTAGGAGGATTTGGTAGCGATAGTATAGTTTCCTTACCTATAATGGAATCAATCAAATGTTTATCATAATAGGATTACCATGCAACTGTCATCAGAATTTGGGACTGGCAGTCAAATCAACAAAAAAATAAACATTTAGTTACAGATCCTGAACCTACATTAATCATCATCTTCCTGCCCTTATCCCAATTACTTGGAGTCGGCGCAACATGTTACGTTGAACACAAAATCGTGTTGCAATAGGATTTGGCTGAATTTTACGACCGGCCGCCTACCAGACGTCAACCCTCCATGGGAATGCTTTTGTGGTGGATTAACCGCCACCATACGGTTGGCCCTGGCTGTTTGGGTCGGGTTTATCCCTCGGTCGCCTCTTACGACCCCCACAGGAAGAGAGGGGGTGGTGCTATTCTACTCTGCCGGCACCACTCGGCACACGGGCTGTATCTACATTAATCTGCATGAAAAAAGTGTCTAGCTAGTAGGTAGGTAGGTATATTACTATAGATAATTTCTAAAATTATCTCTACAAAGGTCATTAGAGGGCGACGACAGTCCGTTATTTACATATTTATCTTGTTTTGATACTTTTTTGTTCGTGTGTCCCTATGAATTTTTTCAAAGTGGTAACCAATTTATGAACTAAACTACTTTCCCTAGAAAACACAATTAAGGCCCTCCGTAAAAAGTTACCAACTCTGTTTCTGAAATATAATGTATGAGGTCTATTTTTTTAAAAATTGGTAGGTATAACTTGCGCTGATAAAGAATGAATTCCGAATTGGCAACATTATTGTTGTCAATCCTGATAATATGTCATACCTATAATAATATGATAGAGAGGCAAACCATGTTACTTAGTAGTTATTTTCTTTATTTTCAGTGGCTAGTGGCATGCTCCGGCGGCCGACCACCTGCTTTCGGCGTCGCAACAGGGAACTGCCCGACGTGTCTTCAACCTATAGCTTGTAATGAAAAGGATAGCTAACCTTAATACTTATTTAGGTTCATTTAAATGTACAACTTAACCACAAAGTAAGTATTGGCTAGCTAGCGCAATTCTCTATTTTGTGACTTAACTCGCTATTTGTCGTACTAGGCGTAAATGACCGTTTTTATGGCCGCCGTTTCTGCCTACCCCGCATGAGATATAGATATAGCTACGTGTGATATTCATGTCATCATCTGCCTGCCCTTATCATGTATGAAAGCATAATATATCGCGTTTTCAGTGTTCCCAAACCTACCGATTTTTCGGTAGATCTACCGAATTGGGATTTAATCTACCGATCTACCGAATTGAGACAAATATCTACCGATTTTTCAGATTTTGGGGTGTTTGCTTAGAAATGTACGCCGTACCCTTCTATTTTCGTAAATTTTATCCAAATTTGGACGATCCTTGCGTAAAGTTCACTTTTCTTCAAGCGATTCAGATGAAGCGAGTGAACAACATGCGATTTCCCGGGAACAAACAGCGCGACGTAACGCACGCACTTTAATGGCCATCACCGTCGCGCACGTTACCAGTGCAATTTCGGTTCGTTTTATTGATTGTATTTCTTCGCGAAATGCAAAAAAGGACTTCATTTTGCTCATTTTCAAAATCTACCAAATTCTACCGATTTTTCGACTGAGAATCTACCGAAATTATTATTTTTGGTTTGGGAACACTGCGCGTTTTATTCGCCTAAGTGTAGGTAGGTACTATCAGCGGCACATTAACCTACTATTTTTTAGGGATCAATTCACATTTGTTATTCTTAGTAAATGAATGAAAAAATCTAGAATAAGTCTATCTCTCATCTCTTGAATGAGTAGATCCGTGTGCTGCTAATAATACAAGTTGTAAAAATTAAGATTTTACTATAGCTGTAAATCAATTTGTAAAAACTACTTAGCCTCGATTCTGAGAAAAACCATAACAACTATAGTTCGACAACTTCGTGCGCGACCTTCTTGCGGGGTACAGACGGTCGGGGGGGCGAGGAAGCACGTCATTTTAATATGACGTGCGGCGCGAAATGACGTGCGGCGCGGATGCGCGCGTCTCCCTTCCCCGCTACACCTCCCGCTACCCGCTGACATCTCCCTCCCCAACGTCGTCTGTCACCCCTAGGGAAGGTCGCGCACAAACTTGTCGGACTATAATGGTTCTGGTTTTTAGTTAATAAATTAGTAAAAGAAGAGCATCAGGAAATCTTTTTTTGTTTTTCCTGTTAGGTTTGCAGTTTTATTTAATAGGTATTTTTTTGTAACTAGAAGTTATACCTACTTCATGATTCAAACAAAACAATAATAAAATGCGAATTTTTTAAGCTTACATTATAATTTTGAAAAAGAAAGTGACAAAAATTACTAAGAATTAGCTTCGGTCGTGGTTCTGCAGAATCGAGGGCGACTTGACCTGTTTATTAAGCCAAGTAGGTAAGTAAGTGTTATAAATGATTAATGATTAGGATGATAAATAAACAGCTTCTTTGTAACTTCTGTTCATATTTCATATTATTTATCAAGAAGTGCCCAGAGCAACAATTCCAACCTGCTAATGGTAAGTAAGTGTTTATCGAAATACTTTTATGTTTGCCTCCCATTTGTGTGGTTCCAATTATAGTCTTCTGAATGACTCAAACTTTTGTCAGACATGGTGCGTAAGGCCGTTTTTACAGCTGTTTACGCTCTGCCTACCCCGCAAGGGATATAGGCGTTATACATGTATGTATAGTATACACGTATACATTGTATACATATGTATGCATTATCTTATCCTACTAACAAAGTGCTTCACCCACGCTATACTCGTTACGTTACTACCTGATTCACAGAAGAAAGGGAATACAAAACAGGGTGGCGGTTCCATAAGTGCGAGGGAGAAAGCATGATCTCCGGCCGCCATTTTTATATTCCATTTCTTCTGTGAATCGGGTAGTACACGCCATATAGGTTTTACATTGTTATAATTACAAACATGCCCGGCTCGATTCCATCAGAGTTCCTTTTCTATCCCTTCCGACCGATCATACCTACACTTTCTTCTCTACACGCGATGAATAGCAGCGTCGCCCTGTCTCGTTCCGTGGTGCGGACTACCTTCTGTATTGCTTCTGTTTGAGCTGGCTGCAAGTCTGCAATGTATAGCGCAATACAGCAAGCGCCGTGTGCGCTAAACCTAACTAGAGGGAGCAGAATACAGAGCGAACTAGGCTTTATCTTATCAGCTAGCATAATGCTGGTGCAACACCTAAACGAGCATGCCTAATAAGAGTAGGCACGCCTGTACGAGTCACTTTCTTTGTTGCACACTCACCGAAAAGAGGTCTCACTCGCGGCTCGGCAAGCGTAGTGTTGGACGCCCTCCGACCGCGGATGACTTAGAGCGGCTGGTAGCGACTGGATATCGTGCCTTGTGGCGTCCCCTTGGGAAGGCCTTTGTCCAGCAGTGGACTGCTATTGGCTGATATGATGTGAATCACTGTCGTATGGGGAAAAAGTCGCCCATGCACAATGCTTGTTTTGAGCTTCTGTGCTGGTATCTTCACTTTTCGTGCTTCGGAAAGCTCGCGGTTTGACGCCTGTTTCTTTTGATTTGAGTAGGTAGTGCTATTGCTCATTGGTAGGTATATAAGAATAATCAATTCTATAGGCGTGGCGAAGTAGGTCAGAAATGGGTTAGTCATGCAATATTAAATAATACCTAACCTAACAAGTAGGTATAAATACCTACATACGTACCTATAAGGCAAATCAGCACAGTTTTAATATTTCTGTTCATTTGGCCCTTAGTGTTCTAGGTAAGAAACCATTCCATATAAAATAAAACCCATTTATGCCTTTACTTTGTAATGTTATTAAAAATTACGTAGACATAATATTTTATGGTTACATATAGAATTATTCAGTATAAACAATGTTGAGAAATAATCTTCGCACCAGCTGTTTAAGTTTTTGTGATTGCTGATAAAACATTTTCCTTAAAACAATCAGCTTGTTGCGTGGCAATTGCTGAAAATGTGTATGTAGCTCTATTCCTCATTAAACAAAAACCAAAAGCGGATTACTCAGTACGAGTTCATTTAAAATTAAGGTCATTCACATGACAAAATAGATGAGACCAGCTTTGTTTAAAGAAAATAACAAAAACTGAGTAATTGTTCGATAAATTGGACTATTTATGAAGTATTTATAAGACGTTGAAAGCAGATATCACTTAAATTGTCATGCAAAGGTATTTTGGTTGACTATCTTAAGGATAGATTCATCACAAAGGAACAGTGTCAAACGTACGCGGTGCGAGGCTAGTGCTGGAGCCTGGAGCTTCACCACTCTGTGGACCTGCTTCACGGCCAATGTTCTGAAAAGAAAAAGAATTTTTACATTAAAAGTAATACTATACTGCAAAACACCCAGGTTGGAAGCTAAAAGAAAATCAAAATATTTAATTGCTAAGAAATGATATCTTACCTTCACATGAATCTGATTTTTGAGCATGGCAGCACGCAAAATTAGCATGGATGTCCGTCTTTGATATTCCTTTCCCATAGCTAGGCTTCTTTCAAAAGTGGTGCTTCTTTGATCCACATCCTTAGCATACAATATTTTGTTGTGTGAGTCAATGCGGGCCTGGATCTGGCCATCCAAAATTAGCTGCATCAGCTCATCTTCAAGAGCATTAACAGTGCGGTTAAATGCAGCAGCCATCAATCTCATATCGGCAGATAGGTATGGGCTGAAGTACTGAATCAGTGCTCGGTTGCGTATTTGCATGTACAATGAATTTAAATGAGGAGCTAAATACATATCTAATAAGAGATTGTCCTTTATCTCATCCAGTAACCTTAGGCAGGAAGCGTACTTCGATTCATAAAATTTAAAAATTATGTCACGTAACTGCGGCTCTAGTTCTAAGAATAATTTAAAAGAACTGCTAACTATGACTTGCTTCTGAAGCTCTGAGCGGTCAAAGGTGGCTAATGCGCACAATCCTCCGTACACTGCAACATTATTACTGCTAAGTAGTTCTGGGTACTCGCAGTGATCAATGCTGGCTGCAAGGAAGTTCTTTGCAGCTGATTTATACTTTTTTGTTGCAAGCTCAGCGAGTCCAGCAGCACATTTTAAGCGAGTGAGCACAGACTGGTTTGAGTCTTTTCCTGGTATTTCATTGAAATCTGGTGTCCCTTCTGCCTTTGACACATAGTTGAGGACATGGGCCCAATTTTGCAAATACACAGACACTTTCACAACATTGAGACACATCATGATAATGTGTTTGCCACTCGTGCAGTAGTCCCTGGCTCTGGAATAACACTTCAGGGCACTGGTCAGGTCGCCACAATCCAGATAATGATCTCCTAAGTCATCATGACCCCTCCTGATGCTTTCTTTTATTGAATTTGTTTTATAGTTTTTCAAATCTGTATCCAGTTTCTCAAGCTTTATGGCAGCTTTCTTTGTTTTTGATTCTACCCACATGGTGTCCAGTACGGGGATGTCTTGTGACCCAACAGCAGCCACATCGGGTAGGCCTGAACTGGCTAGTGCTTCTGCTAGCTTTTTGTGAAGTGTTTGATAAAGACTTACATTGTAAGTTGTCATGACATAGGATATTGCCATTTTCAATGCCTCCAGTCTGAGTGAAGGGCAATGATCTGCTACAAACATCAATCTGTACAACTTGGCGAAACCAGTGTATGACGCGGCGTAGGTCTCCAGATCCAGGGTAGGATTCTCGACGACGTAACATTCCGCTTCGTTATTCTCATTGTCCTCAAGTGGAACATCCACCTGCATAGGTTCCGCGGTGTTCTGCAAAAAACGCCAAATAGAATATGAACATAAATGTTGATAATATTGCACTGTTGTAGAAACCAATGATATAACATAATAAAATATACAAATAACTTACCATTTCGAACATTTTGTAAGATATTGTTGATTTATAAAAGAAAATACGCGTATTCTACTGTCAACGCAGGAAACCAACCTAAAACACAATGAATCTCGTATCAAATAAGAGTTTATTATTAATCACGGACCGGTTCACTTTTAGAGATTGAGTTCTGGTGATGAGATTGTAACAATAAATATAAATACTGTTACACAAGCACCAATAAATTAGCAAAATACCTTTATCACTACGATTCTTCTTGGCAGCGGCATTTTTCTTTTGACATGGAGGAATATTCAGTGTTGCCATTTTAAAATACCGGATTTTGATATAAATTATTGGCAAAGGAATACACTATTGTGGAGCCTGTTTACACTCGGCAACTTGTGATGCGTAAATGTTGCGTTTGAGTTTGATGCATGCAAGTATTTGTTTGTCGTGTGAAGAGCATCACCCCACTTCCTTTTGCGGGTGTCACAACAAGCGATTGGAGCGATTCAAGGAGCAGTGAGTTGTTTTTATGGTCACTGCACTGATGGTCCCTTGACCCTCAAAGCTTGACCCAGAGCCTTGCTTGACCTTCAAATATTTTGTGACCTTTGTCACTCCACTCAGTGTAGGTATCTACCTACCTACTTAATCAGTTGGTGCCTTGTTGGTTTGGTGCTCACCAACGTGCTCACTTCTCAAGTAGAAAATTCCTTGAGCTCGAGTGTCATCTTCCTATCCTAAAGTATAGGTAGGTACTTAGTAGGTAGGTACGCTTATTAGTATCTACTTACTTACAATATTCACGTACCTACTTACATTTCAGCTTCTAGGTAAATAACTGTATGCTCGTAAATCTCGTAATGTAGAGGTATTATCAACAGCAGCTCGGGGTCTTGTTGGTACTAAAATAATTTTAAGATCTTTTATTATGTACCTACACAAGAAGAGCAATAAAGATATTGAGTATTGAGTATTAGGTACCTACTCATCATAATTTTATTTTATTTTTATACCTACTTTATTGCGCCTTGTACAAAAAAGGCAGGCCTAACGCCACGCTGCATACTCTACCGGCCAACCAGAGTGTAATTAAGTAGATAATTCAGATATCTACCTAAACTGATTGTAGGTACTTACTTTGATCCAGGCCAGGCGAAAATCAGCAAGTTTTGGCACAATGAAGACTGCTCTCTTGTTGGTCATCGCATATCTCATACACTGCGAAGGTGCTGCAGTGGTCGAAGCAAGGAAACCGGTTCTGAACAATCGCCCGATAATTGGCGTGCTGGCTCAGGAGTATGACAATGCCCTATATCCCAAGTATATCCCTGAGAAATATACGAGCTACATCGCAGCGTCGTATGTGAAGGCCATAGAGTCCACTGGTGCTAGAGTTGTGCCTATAAAGTGAGTCTTTTTCTATTTCGTATGAACTGAGTCGAAGGACGATCCGAAGAACCCTGTTGTCTTTTTAGTTAGATAGACTAAGCTCCCATTGACAAAGTCTTACCTCATAAGTCTACCGATTGGATGTAGCCTATAATATGTTCTATCTGCCAGGATTTCGGATGGCCACCCATACAATGTTATGTTATGACTTCCAAAACATGATCCATTGTTATAGCTTAAGTAGGTACTTTCAATCGGTAGACTTATGAGGTAAGACCTTGTCAATGGGAGCTTAGTCTAAGAGTTTTTCAATCACCTGCTATACTACTTTATCAACTTTGTCTAAAGAGTATTAGACAGCAACTGGAATCGACGGATTAACGTGCCCTCCGAAGCACGGGGCCATTTTCTTTTTGGACAATCAAGCGGATCCGCCTGCAACGTATCTAACGTCCTAACCAGACTGGGAACAAATTCACAAGTGAGTCTTTGTGATTTATCCACCGGGAATCGGATCCAGAATCTTTGCGCCTTAGAATATCCACAGGATATCAAAAATCAACTGCAATTATAGTTCACCCCAATTCAGTTTCATGTTCCGAATTCATTTCGAAGAGGTATAAAACCGATAGAAGAAACTATCTACCTATATTTGCCTCGTTAACACGCGCCCTTTTCCTTTTTCAGAATTGGCCAAAACCGATCATACTATGAAGACATTATGAGTAAAATTAATGGGTAAGAAACTGAAAACTATTATACTTAGGGAAGCTTGCAAAATTTTCAGTGACCTGTGATAACCTTTAACCATTGAGAGAATAAACTTTTTATCTTTTCTAAAACAGTTTTAAATAGGTAGGTACCAGTGGCGAAGGGTGATATTTTAACGAAGGTAGGCTGGAGCGAAGAAAATACTAAAAGAAAGTAGATGTATGTGAGAGTATGGACTTGTAAAGTACTGAATGGGAAGCCGATGGGAATCGGCATGTATGGACCCTTCGCCACTGGTAGGTACCCCTGGTAGGTACCAACTTACCATCGGGCGTTTTTCAGTGCATTATTCCCTGGTGGAGACGTCCAGTTCAACGCGTCAAACGGTTACGCTGACGCCGGCGAACATATCTTCAATATTGCCATGGAAATGGCTGACACTGGAGATTACTTCCCGGTGTACGGCATATGTCTCGGCTTCGAACTGCTTTGGGCCATAGCAGCTGGGCGCGGAAAACAAGATGTCCTGTCCAATTGTGCCTCGTCTAAGAGCGTACCCTTGCACTTCACTAAAGGTACATCGACATTTGTTTCTTGTTAGTTTCATTTCAACAATATCGCCATGGCAGACGCTGGAGATTACTTCCCGGTGTACGGCATATGTCTCGGCTTCGAACTGCTTTGGGCCATAGCAGCTGGGCGCGAGAAACAAGATGTCCTGTGACCTGTCTAACTGTGCCTCGACTAAGAGCGTACCCTTGGACTTGACTAAAGGTACATCGACATTTGTTTCTTCTTAGTTTCTTTTCAACAATATCATCGCCATGGTAGATGCTAGAGACTACTTCGGCACCTAGTCAAACATTGAAATGTGTAGAGGCAGTTTTCTCTCTACTCTGTACTTTTTCGTTACAGATTTTAAAAGCAGCAAGGTGTTTAATGGTACTCCTCAAGACATGGTAGAGTTGCTAGCCACTGAGAACGTCACAGTGAACTCGCATCATTTTTGTGTCGAGGACCGGGTAAGCACATTTTATTTGTATGTGTTTGAAAAACGGTATTTTTTTTAGCAGTGAAATGCAGTTTATTAGCAGAAACATGCATAGCTAGGTCAGGAACAATAACTCCCTTATAAAGACACAGAATAAGCTCCTTTAGGTACATATACGTAAATATAATACTTACTTACTACTCTTATTAATAAGCTAAATAAAATTATAACAAGTCAGTTAAAAATAGAGACAAGTTTGAGAGATCCCTCTTTTTACGTGTTTGAGATCTGGAATGAACTAATATGTATTCTTGTAACACCTCTTAATTTCCTGTTTCTGCTTCTAGAATGTGGAGAATCTGATAACAGACTGGCACGTGACTTCTCACAGTAGAGACGAAAATGGAAAGGAGTTTATTGCCACTGTAGAGCATAGAAGGTAATCTTGCAGCGTCGCCGTAGATAGCGTAGCGCTACTTGCTACGACGTAGCAATGAGTACTACGCGTAGTTTTTGGATGCTGCGAATTTTCGGATTTAATCTGGTCTTGAATTGACCGATTTCTTGGTGCTTTTCTTCAAGTCGTTTTCATTTGTCAACTAACGTAAATTTTTTAAAATTCCAGGTATCCAATCTTTGGTACCCAGTTTCATCCAGAGAAGCCTCTGTTCGAATGGACCAATCATCTAGACATTGCACATTCGACCGAAGCGAGGAAAGCCAGCAGATATTTCCTGGATTTCTTCGTCAACGAATGCAGAAAGAATTTCAATTCGTTCAATGACCCTGCGGAAGAAAATAAATATTTAATTTATAACTACGCTCCGACATATACAGGGAAGTTCGGGGACTGGTTTGAACAATCTTATTTATTTGATCCAAAATAAACAGTATGTACGTATACTGTGAGTGTGATGGGCACCTTTGTGCCGGGAATGTCACGGGGTAGGATATTCGACCGACCCTCTTTAGTTTTAAGTATGATTTTTTTTTATTTCTATTGTCTTTTTATAACTACCTACTATAACCTATAACACATATTTGAGAAGATTGATTCCGTATTAAACAGAGATACATAAAATAAGTTTGAATTTTTTATTTAAATTTATGAAAAAGTAGGTTAATACAGAACGTAACGAAAAGTTTGATATAAGCCAACTACCTAAGAATTATCTAAACTGTCGGATCAAATGCGTACGTAGGTACTTAGTTATTCCAAGAGTTAGGTACATAAAATTAGGTAATCTTTGCGGGGATTACATACACGTAACGTTCGTTATTGCGTCGACCAAACGACGGTTGCGTTTGTCAAACCGTTTGACATAAACCGTATTTGTATGGATGATTAATTGTAAACAAACAACACCTTGTACTCGTTTCATAATTTTAATTTTAACCGGTTTCACTTAAATATGCACCATCAGGGGTACTTAAGTAGGTGCACATCAAGTAACGAACTACATATTATTAAATTAAGAATAAATTAAAAACAGTTGGGAAATCACTTATCGAGTGCAATAATGTAATGTTAACTGTTGACAGAGAACATTATTACAATGTTATCTGAATTCAATTCAGAAAAATTTAAAACTGTTGGGAAATCACTTATCGAGTGCAACAGATAACATTGCAATAATGCAGTGTTATAAAACAATAATGCAATGTTATCTGTAGACAGATTTCCCAACTGATTAATTTACCCCTGATGATGCTTATTTAAGCGAAATCGGTTAGGTCATAAAAAATAATTGAGGAACGAATATAGAGTGTTTTTTGGTTTACAATTAATCATCTAAACGATGGACTTCCACCAAGCGCCGACAATCGCAAGTATAAATTACATATTTGTAAGGGATTAGGGTGGAAATTCTATTTGAATTTTTCGACCCATTTCACGTTTCATGACTAGGTTGGAAGGGACCCATTTCGCGTTCGCGAATGTCAAAAGCCAATATTCGCATTCGCATTCGCGAATGTTCAAAAAGTGACATTCGTTACATCACTAGTAGGTATTTCCCGTATGTTTCCCACCATTATTTGCATTCGCATTCGCGAATGTTCAAAAAGTGACATTCGTTACATCACTAGTAGATATTTCCCACGTGTTTCCCAGCATTATTCGCATTCGCATTCGCGAATGTTCAAAAAGTGACATTCGTTACATCACTAGTAGATATTTCCCACGTGTTTCCCAGCATTATTCGCATTCGCATTCGCGAATGTTCAAAAAGTGACATTCGTTACATCACTAGTAGATATTTCCCAGCATTATTCGCATTCGCATTCGCGAATGTTCAAAAAGTGACATTCGTTACATCACTAGTAGGTATTTCCCACATGTTTCCCACCATGTTTTATTTCCGGGTTTGATGCGCTGAGTTCTCGGCTGAGTTGGATGCACAAACCAGTTACAAACCTCTGTGGTTGGATGGCTGGATTCAGCTGAATTTCAGCTCCACGCATGCGTAGTTCATCGATCAGTTTTGCTCTCTTGTCAAAATAGTAAACAAACCCTAGAAAATAACCACAAAATGTTATTATTGTTATTATTATCAATTCTGTTCGTAGTAGTTTTAGCCGTGGTTGTTAAAAGCTTATGCCAAACCTGGAGTATATTATCAAGTTCGTCTAAACACATGGGTCGTCGAAAAACAATCTTTAGTCTAAGCAATTGCATCGGTAAGTTTTTTGATACCCAATCAGTGTGTAAATAGCGATACTGCTAGACCATTTTTTCAAAATATATTTATCTACTAATATTTAGCTTTATGTAGCTGTAGGTAAATAAACTTACCAAGGAAATACTTATTGGGAGTCCTGCCATCTATTGGTTAGTTAGTAAACGAATGCTTAGCAGATGTTCTCGAAGGGCGGAGAAGGAGGTGGTTTAGGAATTCTAGTCGAACTGAGTGAACTGAGTCGACCTCCTAATACAACTAAGGTTTTGTGAATCGAACAAAGATGGCAGCTGTAACTAAAGATCTTTGTAAAGAATATTCAGAAATATTTCAGGCGGCGAACGGCGGTTGGATTAGGTAAAGAATACATTTATCTACGTTTTTGAGTGTATATAAAATATTATATACCTACGCGTTTGTGTAAAATAAAATAGTATTGTAGGTAAACAATTTAGATAAATATTAAATGGAATAGGTAATCCATCAAGATAAAAAATACGTATTGATAATAAAATTTTGGTAAGAGACAGAGAGAACACTTACCTACTCAAATCTTGCATTTGGTTTGCTCGTTTATGCAAATGCCTATTCATTTATCAATCAGTGATGTACAGGGTGTTATTTTTAATGTGTGCCTTAGCATAAGGGTACGCGAGTATCGATAAAGGACGCCGTGTTTTTTTTTTTATCCGGGTCTTTTTTATGTTTTACCGTTTGATTCAATTGTATAATCTCAGCCACGATTTATTCAAACTCAAAGTTGATTGGACGAAAGTACTTTTGTTTATTGGCTGGCACTCTCTTAACGAAAAAAGTGACGAAATATTATTTAAAAAGAAAAACATAATGAAATGTTTTCAAATTATTGGCTAAGTCCAAAATACTTTTTTTGCTAAGGTTTTTTTTTCAGTATTTTGACGTAATCTTTTATTGTCTACCATGAAGCTATGGCACGCATTTAAATAACACCCTGTAGAATAATCAATGCATTTGCTAAGTGGATATGACTAAGTGCACGCCACAGGACATCGTAATGATGATATGATAACATAACATCCAGTTTACAAATGAGCTGATTTACACCACTCATTCACACGCACTGTTAGTAGGTAATGTTGTTGACAAAACATAACCCTCGTTCATAAGCAGTCGGGTAAAAATACATCTTTTGTTTGGCACTCCTTTAGAGTGAAGTTCGTTACTCTCCGGAGATGAGATATTTTTAGATAAGAAAGTGCTCCATGACATCAACACAGCATGTGAAGTCTAAATTAGTACAAAATGTGTTAATTTTGTTCGTGAACGATGCAGTCAGTGCAGTTTTAATGTGGTTAGTTGTGTAATTCAGTCAATGTGTTATTTTAAGATTAGTTAGGCGCTTTACCGGATGAATTCCGTTTCGACGTCATTTTTGCGCTGCGCAACGCATGCGTTGGGACAATATGTATTTCGACCTTATTCTCACACAAATATGTTATGTCAAATTATTTGACAAATGCTTCCGTCGACGCAGCGTTGTGCGATATTTTTGCGCTAACGGATACGTCGGTCAAACTGTTTCACATAAACCGTATTTGTATGAAAATAGGGTGGAAAATAGTATTTTTCAAACTCAATGGATAGCGCTGTGCAAAAATAACGCACAAACGGACGTTATGTGTGTAAAGCGCCTTAGAAGTATAGATACAGAGAGCATTAGGCTTTTTAAATTTGCCGCTATCACGATGAGATAGACTCTACATCTATATTCGCAATTAATCGGAACAAATCTTAGATAATGATCTTAAAAGCATTTTATCGATAGCATCGACAAACAAGATAATAAGGGGATACTTTGTAGGTGGTTGAGTGGTTCTTTGGACAGTATGTTTGGCATTGTCGCGATGAAGGCAGTCTTGCTGTTGACTGTGGCGTGCTTGGTCTGCGAAGGTGCGGTGGTGACGAGGACTTCAGAGCCTGGGGAAGCTTCAGCAGCCGTCAACAACCGCCCCATCATCGGAGTCCTCGCTCAGGAGCAGTCTCAGTACCTACACACGAAGTTCCCGGAGGAAAACTACACGAGTTACATCGCAGCGTCGTACGTCAAAGATGTGGAGGCGTCTGGCGCGCGAGTCGTGCCTATTATGTGAGTAAACATACTTACATACATAATCTTGTGTTTGTGTTCTGCTAAATATTTACCTACGTAATCGCGCTAAGTAACTGGATTTAATGAAACAACACGTTTTTTACAGGATCGGTAAAGATCGTTCGTACTATGAAGATCTCCTGAGTAAACTTAATGGGTAAGCATTTTTCACATTAGACAATGGGTTTAAAATGAAAATTAGGTGATATGATAATTATGAATGGTAAAAGTTATAAAAGTCATTGACTATTATTTGAGTTAGGTAGAATTTAAAGTAATAAAAATATTGTACGAGATTTGTTTAACCTTTATTGAGAATTAATGTACATAATCACATACCTACGGGTTGTAAGGGACTGGTACTGAAAACTTTGCAGACATGATCAATTAAACAACTTTTTCTATGGAGGTTCTTTGGTAAACTAAAATCAGACTTTCTATGGATATTCAGCTAGGCTTCATCGCATAGTTCATGGTCTTTCTGATCGTGCCTGCAAAGCTTTCGGTACACTGTCCCTTTCACCTCTTTTTTTTTTAACCATAGAGTGCTCTTGTCGTTTGGTGCCGGCTTAGAATAGCATCATCCCATATATTTCCCACGTGTGTCGTAAGAAGAGACTAAGGTATTTGAGAGTTGATGTGTATTGCAATTTTAGTCAGAATACTTCACACTTTGGTCAGACGTGGTGTAATGGCCGTTTTTTGCAGCCGTTTAAGCACGCTCTGTCTACCCCGCAAGGGATATAGGCCTGATATAAGTATGTATGTATTTAGGGTGCTCTTCCCTGGCGGTGCGACCTACTTCAACCAGTCGAACGGCTACGCTGATGCCGGCCAGCATATCTACGAGATCGCCAAGCAGCTGAACGATGCAGGCGACTACTTCCCGGTCTTCGGGACCTGCCTTGGCTTCGAGCTGCTCATCATCTTGGCATCGGGCCGCGGGAGAGAAGAGAATAGAATCAGATGCTATTCGTACGAAAATTTGCCGTTGAATTTTACAAATGGTAAGTTCTGAATTATAATCATAAATTGAAAATGTTAAAATTGAAAAATTCACTATCTACCTCATAACTTAAACATAAATGCGAGACCGTGGGGTACCGTCCCACCGCTCTGCCAACTGAGCTACAGGCGCCTAGCGAACCCTGGTGAATTTGTCAACCTCTTGATGCTCGTCTCGAAGCGACGATTAAATTAAATTAGTAAAGGGCAAAATACACTCCCTGCGTATGCGTGACTACACTATGCCATTACTGCACACTGCTTGCGAGTCCTACGCAACGCATACGCAAGCTGTGTGCCGTATCTCATACAATGACATACATTACAACCGGTACGCGCGTATTGACGTACCTACATACATACAAGCTGCATACGCAGGCAGTGTGCTATACGAGCTGCATTAACGCAGGCAGTTTAGTGCCCTAGGCGGTATTATAGCTTTAACACGTCTTGAGTTCAATAAATCGTTTAAGGTCAGTATGTTAAAGATTGATAAACCCTATGCGGTTATCCACTGTCAAAGGATTGCTTTTAGATAACGTTATCAATCAATCAATTATCAACAATGGAATAATTGATTGATAATGGTGTACCTATTTTGAGTAATTTAAATCTGATGATGATATGTAAGGATTTACCTGATTTCTCATCATGATTTCTAATTTTATAGTCATTTAATGTGATGTAATGATAAAAAGTACCTAAAATAGTGTGTAATAGATAGGTACCTAGGTAAAATAGATAACTAATACTTGTATATGTCATTTATTTTATAAGAATTCTAATCTTGACTAGATATTGCAAATACTAATTAATTTATCTGATAAGAATGATTTTGAGAAGTTATAGCCTACAGTCGTCTGCCTTCTCTGCATGGGGCCCTTTGGGCTTTTGGTCGAATTGACGCCTTTTTCGAACATAGAAAAAAAGACCTTATTTGGCCTTAAGGTGGATCGTTTTCCATACAAAAGTTGAATGGAGTTACGTCTTTAAATGAGACAAAAATATGTTTAAAAAACTTGATAGAAAGTCCCGTGCTTCTATAACATTTTCGCAAAATAAAACAAATAATTTTTTGACCATCAGATTTCTCTGTAAAAACCGTGTCGCCACTTTATGAACATAGATGGAGCTACTGCTGCAATAAACACGTTTAATTTTTTTGTGGAGAAAATACTTAATATTATTTTACCATAAGCAGTTTTGCGACAAATTTACGTGTGCCTTCATCATTTCACATAAAGTTTTTTAGATAAAATTGTTGTTTAGCTCATGTTTAACTCGGTTGAAGTTCAGATTTTCGTTTGTATGACGTAACGATCCGCCTTAAACCAAAAGAGACAACTTAAGACAAGAGAGTACCCAAAGTGTGACCCAAAGGTAAGAATAAGAAAAGAAGCGGGCCATCAATGAAGTTACTAGTAATAAAATAATGGATTTATCAACTTAGCGCTACCCACGGCAGATCTACCCACTGACCAAACAATTAGTAATACCTCGTCATCCTAACTTTCTAGAATACCACGGCAACTTTGGAAATCTTTCACTGTGGTCGTTAAACAAGCAGATGTATTAAACGCCTGCGGTAATATTAAACTTTTAATTTTAGTTAATATCCACCATTTTGAATAGGTACCTATAGGAAATTTTAATATAGGTAACCAATTGTAATATAACTTGCGCTGCTGAGATAAATCTAACGACAGCTCGTATAATTATTCAGATCCGCCCAGTCGTTTGATCTGTAGCCCGTGAAAAATAATTTCTTGTCCACATACTACATACATTTATGTAGTTCAGCCATACCACCGGGAAAGCAGCGTAATGGGCACTCGTTCACAACATGGGACAGGGTCTGGTCAGGTGCTCCACAGTCGCAATTGCTGAAAGCTGGCTTAAAAATCTCGATTTAGACATTTGATCCAAGCAGGGATTGCCATACGCTATGATGATGACTACATACATTGGGACCAGGGTAGGAAGATGATGATACTACATACATACCTACTCTCGAAAAACATGACCCTCATGGTATTTAGACAAATAGATGGACACTTCCTTCATTCCTTACAATCGCCACCACGTACACATCGAAAAACATAAAACAATTCTGAAAACTAAGTAATCACGACCCTGTCGCTTGCAGCAATCTTTTTCAGTCCACATCTAACTTAAAAAACAAATTAAAACAGATTTGCAAGGTGAATTCGATTTGCAGTATTTTGATAATTGATTTGGCGCAAGTTCCGTGGGCGCAAGACATTCGAATTTTGTTGCACAATGCATGCGTTTACTGGACTTCCAAAAAGCAAAGTAAAGCGAAACTAATAATGAGTGCAACTAGCTGGTAGATTAGTAGTAAAAGCTAAAGAGCAACTAAAAGCTTTGTTTTTTTTTTTTCAGACTTCCAATCGAGCAAGATGTTCAAAGATGTGCCTCAAAATATACTGGAGGTGCTAGCCAACGAGGAGGTCACCGTCAACGCACACCAGTTCTGCATAGTGGATAAAGTAAGTCTCACTAAAATGTGTGACATATCTGACCTACCTTAACTGCCAAAATAGTCCACTGCTGCCTATGGGTATTGCCACACACGCCACGCAGTGCAAGATGTTTCATTCACAGGGAACTCTGTTGCCCACTCCTTGGATGAATATTCCTTAGTCGGTTTTTATGGCATGGCATGGTAATTTTAACACCTTGAATACCATACCTTACCCATATACAGGGAGTAACAGAAAGGG
Source organism: Phthorimaea operculella (assembly GCA_024500475.1). Lineage (NCBI taxonomy): Eukaryota > Metazoa > Arthropoda > Insecta > Lepidoptera > Gelechiidae > Phthorimaea > Phthorimaea operculella. The sequence continues at coordinate 2,484,368 of JANFCV010000009.1, forward strand.
TATAACAAGCCGAAAGGAGGTCAAGATACTCACGAAACTGAACAACTTTCCCCATGGAACATGGGTCGAAATATGAAAAATAAAATTGGACCTCCCATACAAAATCGCCGATCAGCTAATTGATTTACTATGGGAGGTCCAAATTTTTTTTGATATTTCCATAGGGAAAGGTGTTCAGTTTCAAGAGTACCTTGACCTCCTTTCGGCTTGTTATACCCTTTCCGCTACTCCGGCGGTATGCCCAGAACTATTTTTATATCTGAATTTTGTAGATGAGTAAACTTGTGTTACTTTTTTTGCTAATTTCCAAATGCACCAACCAATTTTGGGTCGTTTTCGACCCAGTGGGCATATATAGGTTAGAAAGTTCTCAGGCTTCCCTATCTGTCAAAGTTAAAATAAAATAGCATTGTATACCTTATCTATCTACCTTAGCAAGTTTCTGAATACACCCTACCACCTTCCATTCTCTCTAATTCAGCTAGGTCCTGGCTAACTAAGTAACTTTTATGAAATTTGTGTTTTTTCTAGAACCTAGATGCATATAATCTCACAGAAGACTGGCTGGTAACATCACACAGCAATGATGAGCATGGAGTGGAGTTCATCTCTAGCATTGAACACAAAAGGTAAAATTCGAATACTTGATTATTTGCTTTTCGTTTTTTTATCAACTTCAAGATGTCTTATATAAAATTAAGTCTTTTAATATGGTTCATAGTTATTTGCAATTTAATATTTAAAGCTGATAAACCATTTTCTGTCAAAAAAATGGATAGCAAAATCGGGAGATCGAGCCTTATGGCGTTCCCTGGGGGAGGCCTACGTCCAGCAGTGGACTGCAATAGATTGAACCTTTTTCTAGCCAACTTATGTACTATGTTCACTGTTGGGCACCAGCGTTTCAGAAACTCTTCTTGTTCTAGAAGGACGAGTCGACGAACCCACTCAAATGACATTAAACTACAGGAACTGGGGAATCTAAAACTTATTTTCCCACGCAAAATTGATTGATTTAAAACAAGTACAATCAAATGAACTCAGAAGTCGTTATTCTATTCAGATCAAATGAATTGAATGGCCTTATTCTATTCCCACTCAGTTTTATGAGAAATTTAATGTTCCTGCCATTACAGAGCAATAAAATACGAACTTTGAAAATGCTGGGCACTTATCGGTGAAAATGTTAAGAGATGAGCCGTAGGTAGACGTACGTACCTAATATATGAATGAGGAAAAAAACTGGGAGGTAAAGGGCGCCACTCTCGAAGTCTCGACTTTCATTTGATTTCATTAGGCGAGATTCGAGAATATATCAATGTCAAGGTTCAGTTACTTCTTTCTTATGATAATCGCTGGCATACTGGCATATCATTATTTTAACTATTTAGAAGACCACAAATACCAAGAAAATAAGTTGATCCCTTAAGTGGTAGGTTGATGTGCGGGATATAGTAGTATAGATCCAATCGCATAAGATTTGAATTTTCCTTCCTATTAATTAACATTTCACTTTCCATTCAGTTTCATACATGAGTGCTTCGTTTTGTATATTTAAAGTTCCTAGGTAATGAATGAATTTACAATATTAGAATATTGTTGGTATTCCGCAGCTTGTTATTATTTAGTTAAGCTTCGGTGTTTGTAAATACTAATTTCAACTGTATTTCAAAAGTTTCATAACAATTACAAATTTTACGAGGAATGTCCTATACCTACGCAAACTTAACCTTGAGTAGGTAGTTATACATTAGTACCTATGAATAATGGGTTTTCCGGTAAAGATTAGAAAAATTAACTTTTCTTGTAGGTAATTCGTTCAGACTTACGCTTAGGCCAACAAAATCATTTTTAATTTGTTTTTTTGCAAAATTTAGAGTCAATAAGTATTAAAATTATTGTTTAAAACAGGATTATTACCGTGATAATATTGTTGTTGATCCCGATATAAAATATTATCACGGTAATAATCCTGTTTTAAACAATAATTTTAGTGTTGTGAACAACCGTGAAAACCTAAAAACTTATATCAATAGATAATAGGTACGCACATAGCTTTGCACAGGAAAGATAAAAGTGATTTATGTCGATTTACGCATCGATATGTAGCTGTCTCCAGGGTGTCATTGGGTCGTTCGTCGACTTGGTGACCCAAAAGATAAAAGAAAAAATGTCTCCAAAGGCCCAGCTAATACGATTTCCACATATTCCCGGGGTGTCAAATGAAAACTCTTTTAGCTTAGTTACCAAATGTTACCTATCTTTAAGATATTGACGGTGATACGTAATAAAGTATCTGATTTGAATTAAAATTAACTGATTATTTTTTCACAGATATCCATTCTATGGAGTACAGTTTCACCCCGAGAAGAGCGCCTTTGAATGGAAGCTGAGTAAGAAATACCCTTCTTCCAGAAACGCAATAATTTCTAATAGATACTTCATGGATTTCTTCGTGAATGAATGCAGAAAGAATTGGCATTCCTTCGCAAGTGCTAGCGAAGAGAATCAGTACTTGATCTATAACTACGACCCAATATTTACTGGAGTTCTTGGTAGCGCCTACCATCAGTGCTACATGTTTGAACCCAGGGGAAAAAATGCTAATGGAAATTGAAAATAAGGATTTTTAGATAATGCTCTAAATGAAATGAACTGATTGTAAGTTCTCTGGAAGTTATTTATTTGTTTATGAATAATGAAGTAGTTAAATAAATAGGAAATATTTTTTACGTTCATGTTGCCAGTACGATTTAGTGACAAGTCGTTAGATATAGCACGATTAAATGACAATGATTTCTTGTGTAAATAAATGACTTAATTCCACTTCAATGTAAACTTTTGTTGTTTATTATGAAGCTACCCTACATACTCTTTCCACACTAATTTCTCGAATAATTACGAAAAAAAAGTTTATATTTTACAGCACGACCGTTTGATTAGGCCATAATTTGAATGCTGTCAGAATCATGTTAATGCAATGAAAAAGGTCCATTTTTCTAGTATGGGTTTGACAGCTATCAAAAATGACCAATTCGAACGTCCGTAGTGTACTGTAGGTATACGTAACACTTGAAATTCTATATAAATGTTAAATGTAGCTATACAAACGAATTCATCACCTTTAGGATGTACCCTACTGTTCTACTGAGATATATCTCGTAACAGATAGGCATAAATTGATATTATGATGGATGATGCCGTTAGTAACAACGAATAGGTCATTTATGATATCAACGTTTACATAACAGTTTTGGCAAGTTTAGTCAAGCCTGGCGATTCGGTAATGGCGACTTATCGACGATCGCCCCGGGCCGGACTGGATTACATTGTTGTAAATACATATGGGTGACTACATAAGGCATTGTGTACGCTAATATGCCTATTTTGTAGCTCACAGGATGATCACAAAATATATTTTCCAGTTATTTGAAAACTTGCAAAATTTTCGAACGCTGGCTGGATTTGAACCAGAGTCTTTCGCCACCATCTGTACCATCTAGGCTACAGCGGCTCATTCATTCGCAGGCTATAGGAATCAGCCGTGGTAGCCCAGATGGTAGAGGCGTTGCCAGCAAGATGGCGAAAGTCTCTGGTTCAAATCTAGCCTGCGGTGGAAAATGCAAGTTTTCCCAGAATTGTACAGGGAGTAACAAAAAGGGTATTACAAGCCGAAAGGAGATGAAGCTACTTATCGAACTTTTAGTCCTCCCATACAAAATCGCTGACTGATTTTACTATTCCAGCAGGTATTTTTTTTTTCATATTTCGAGCCATGTTCCCTGAGGAAAGTTGTTCAGTATCATGAGTACCTTCACCTATTGGCTTGTAAATTTGTAATAAATACCCTTTCTGTTACTCCCGGTATACCTGACACGGGAAGTGTTTTAAAATTTTTGTATAATCTTTTCCAACTTCTAGTTTATTGAAGTTTCAGGTACCTTAAGGATGAAAGATTACGAGGAAATTACAAAACACGTGGACCGTTAAGTTGGATAGTTAAGATTCTCATTTGCGGGGGTAGTATCTACGTCTTCGTATGCGTCTACATTAATGCCTTATTTTTGTTAAGGTATATGTTTTTTCTTTATAAAATACCGTGCATTTGCCGTGTTAGAATAGCATCACCTCATATCTTTTCGAACTTTTGTCAAACGTTGTGTAAATGGTCGTTTAGCTCAGCCTACTCTGCAAGGGATATAGGCGTGATATATGTATGTATAACTATGTAGTAATTTTGCCTAACTCCGAAAAAGCTTAGCTCAACCAACAGGTCGAACTGTACCTACTTACAAGTTTCCCTAAAGAACTGAGGTTCAAATATTAAAAAGCCCTTCATAGAAAATTGCTCGGTCACCTTTTCCTCCATGATTTCTTATACATCAACTTTTGGCCCTTGAAGAAAGTTGTTCAATTTGACCTTATGAGCTTAACGTTTTCGAGAAAGTAACGTTCGGTACCATCCTGTATAGAAGACTTGTTTGAAAATAAGTAGATTTTCTTTTTAATGTTTGTAATTCGCCGTTGTAACCTTAGGTTGTAGCAGATTTTATCACCCTATAGTTCATCAAAATTTCAGCTCATACTCCCCCCTAGTGAAAGCCACAAATAGCCGTGGGGCTGTATTTGATGGCTCGCCACAGGGCGGCCGGGGCCCCTCAAACAGCCCGCGCCCCGGGGCGTCCCAGACAAACCAACTAAAATAAAGCAAACTGTAATTTCTAGAACGCTTACCTAATCTAGTCACTAATTGCAGAACACTGTACCTAAGAAGATGAAGGTAGAATGATGAACCTTTAAAACTTTATTTACTCTCTCGACTTATTGACTCGTGCTGTGTGCTGCCGGTCTAGAATAGGTGGATGTCGTAAAAACCGATTATGTGATATTATATCCCACCCAAAACATAAATGTGAAAGGCTGCCAAGTTCGATAATATTGGAATGCTTCGCCTATAAAAGAAGTGAGATCTGAATAAGTACCAAGTTCCATACACAGACCTCAGTTAAAAATAGTTACAGGAATGCACACTTGATTTTTCGCAGCTTGGAAATAAGAATCTACTTTCCAAACTGCGGAAAATCAAGTGTGCATTCCTGTTACTATTTTTAACTGAGGTCTGTGTATGGAACTTGGTACTTATTCAGATCTCACTTCTTTTATAGGCGAAGCATTCCAATATTATCGAACTTGGCAGCCTTTCACATTTATGTTTTGGGTGGGATTTCATTTATTTTTGTAAGGTTTATTTTCTTTTTTTCTTATGATTAAGTTAGGTAAGGAAATATCTCATTTATACTTTACTTTGACTAAATACAAACCTTCGTTACGAATTTTAGGTCGGTACGACGATTGGAAGATATAGATAATTTTTTTGTTTTAGTTCCTTAGGGGTATGAATTTACACCTTCATTATTATTAAAACCGACTCACACTTGGCCATTTTCAGATTTTTTCCTTAACCTTGACCTAAAGACCTACCTCTATGCCAAATTTCAAGTCAATACGACCATTGGAAGTGGTCTAGGTTTTTGATGAGTGAGTGAGTGAGTCAGTCAGTCAGTCAGTGAGTGTATAGTAAAAATAGCGATTTTTTGACGTCAATATCTCAAGACCTACAATAGGTACATTAATGAAATTTTGTATTTTAGATAAGTAAGTAGATCTCGACAGATACTAGAAATTTCATATGCGTAGATAAAATAGATTTTGAGTTATAGGTGGGTCGAACTTGGCCCGAAATGGTTCGTGTAATATAACCCACGGCCGGTGTGTCGCTTTTTTTGCTCGAACTTGGCGGACACACTGCCGTGTGTCTAGATTATTCATCATACAAAAGAGAGTTTACAGAAGATTCACTCATACTGTCGACAATCACAAAGTATAAGAATATCAAAATCATAAATTCTGATACAAAAACGTCATATGATTCTGAGACAATTTTAAGCCAAGAAATATGACGTTCACGGCAATCAACTTCTGAGTTACCTTGACTTCCTCTAAGATTCCAGTTATTTCCAGTTACAGTCAGTAAGCGGCAAAATCGTCGCCAGTACTTCTTAGTGAGCCATCTGTAAAGGCACCCTGCGCACCGTTTCCCCTTTTCATAAACCCTGTCTGTACCATACATTTTATTCACAAACACTCTGCGTTGGCTTTATAGGCTTGGCTATTGTGAAACCGGCTTTTCCTGGAACCTTCATACTGATTAGCCAATGCCCAACTGTGATGCTTATTGCGTTGACAAATCCGGAGCAATCCTTAGAGTATAATATAAGCAAGCTATAGAATGCGCCTTACCGGGTACGAACCCAAGGCACGGGTACAAATACAACCTCTCTGTCCATAGCAAAAAGACAGTGGCAATACTAGTATATACACCTGTGTATCTCCTACATTTGACGAGGGTATCAATTTACAACTTTTGTTTTTTGTGAGCAGTAGGAGAGACCCGCGCACTCTATAGCTTGCCTGTGTATACTCTAAGGAGCAATCCAATCAGTTTCCGTATTCGCTGCAGCCGGTGATGCAGGCAACCGACAGGATTAATCGTGTGATGGATCTTGATCCCGTACACGTGTAAAATCTCGGCAAGGGTTTTCATTATTATGATAGGAAATTGGAAGCCATTTTTGTCGCACGTGTGACGTCGCTTTCATATAAAATTTTCTGCCTGCCCCGCGGCCAAAGAAGTAGTAGAAGATAAAAAATTTGGACCTCCCATAGTAGGTAAATCAATTAGCTGATCGGCGATTTTGTATAGGAGGTCCAATTTTTTTTTTCATATTTCGACCCATGTTTCATGGGGGAAAGTTGTTCAGTTTCATGAGTACCTTGACCTCCTTTCGGCTTGTTATACCTTTTCTGTTAATCCCTGTATACCTTTTAAATGTTTCTGCATATAGGCGCATTATGGAAGAAATACCCTAATCTAGCCATGCTTACAAATAGGTAAGTATACGGGGTGTAAGGGACGGTGTAACGAAAACTTTGCAGGCATGCTCAGAGCATGAAACTGAACTACTTTCCCCATGGAACATACGGTGGTAAAAGAAAAAATAATACTTCCCATACAAAATCAGTCTGCTGATCTTGAATTTTGTATGTTAGGTCGGAATTTTTTTCTCGTTTACCAACATTGACTCCTAAGAAAAACTTGTTCAGATTCAATGGTCTGATCATGCCTGTAAAGTTTTCGGTACACCGTCTCTTACACTCTGTATGTATGTACCTATATACCTACATACAAACCAGCAACATTGTTTCCTAGTATTGTTCAGGTGTACATTTAACCTGTCAATAAAATATCATTCAATAGGTAATTTTCAGGTAATATTTGTATACCGGAAATTTAAGCGACGCTAGGTTTCATGAACATTTGATGGGAAAAGTTGAGATAGGTACTTAACCCCTACTGCCGTTCAATGTTTCGGTTATTGACTTTAGTCGCTGATTCAATTATGTACAACATAATATTACACTATGAATAGAAGGTTTAATACGCCAACTATTATATCAGCCAAAATATTTACTATATTTAGTAATCGGTTTATGTATGACGTAGACATCTTAAATTACATTTCGTAATTCTCATAATTTATTTGTTGATCTATCTCCGCATTTAGACTATCTATATGAAATAGAAATCAACAACAACAAAACGAATATCAAATTTTTAAATATTTCCTGGGTTAGGTAGGTGTACAATTTTTGGATAAATCTAATTTTTAGGTAAATCAAGAACTTTGCATGTTCAGAAAAACACTACAAAAATCATTTTAAAACTGTTAGGGTTATTGCTGATTTAAAACCAATAAATTCTCTACTTTGTGTTGTCATATCAGACTACAGTCTCTACTACTTTCATACACCTAACCTAACCTAACCTACCCTTTTCTGAACCATTGAATTTCGCTTTGATCTCATGACCAAAATATTTTGAAACATGCAAACAAAATAGTTGGTACCATACCAACATACAAGGTGGTATGAAACAATCGACTTCCCGAAAACGCTAAGCTTTACAGCTCAAACTGAACAAATGACTCTAAAAACGTAGATCAATACATTAAAAAATACCCATTACCTTCCATACACAAATCCTTTGTAAGCTAATTTATTTGAAGATTGGGATCCAAATTTTTCAAGTATGGTTCTTAGAAAGACCGGTTCATTTTGACCTGTTGCGCTTAGCGTTTTCGGAAAATTCTGTACGGTACCTTCCAGTATAAATGAAAAGGTCATCAACCCATGCTAAAATAACTTTGATAATATCTAATAATTGCGCTCAAGGGAGTAAAGTTATCGTCAGCAATTTACAGGCGATTAGCTTTCATCCGCACTTTACAGGAATTTAGAAATGGAGGAACCGTTTAGTTAAGGCCCTCTTCAAATCTGAGCGGTGTCCGCGCGTTATGTGGGTAGCGGCACATAAAAGACACTTTACAGAAGGACAGCTGGTCCCTTTTTCTTTCTTAATTTTTGAAGTGAGGTACCTATACATAAATAACATACTTAAATTATATCAAACTATAAAAATAAATGCACTTGCGAGTCGTCATTTTGCCATTTGCCCGCACCGAGCGCTGTTGACACTTACTTCGCTTTTAGCCTGTTTGGTTCAGCGCGTAACCGACGGCGAATAGGTAGATGTCTGTGTGAATGTAGTGACATTTCCTTGTAGCCGAGTCTTTCCCCGCCAATATTTACTTTTTGGTAGCGGTATCCTGGTACAAAATATCATGCAATTTTAATTACGCTTCCGACAAACCGCTCGGATAGAGCTTAGGTTTGAATAGGTTCTTAGACGGATTTGGAAGTGTAATGTCCAACTGCCAAAAGTTGAAGGGACTGTTAATTGACCTATTGGGAACGATGAAATGTTTTGATGAGTTTGCATGTTCAATAAAACGGAAATCGTTTTAGACTATAATTAGAAACGGAAGATTTATATCTTTAATACAGCTCAGGTACCTACCCAAAGAAAAATGCTGCTGATAAATAAGTAGGATGAAAAGAAAAGTTTACTTAAGTACTTAAAAAAATGAAAGTATTGATGTATGCGTGTACCTGATATGTTCAGAGACCATGTTTTCTTACACATTACTTTTCCATGGGTGTCGCGAAATCGCTTTGTTTCACTTACAAGGTCCATTTCCGTCCCACAGCTTGCAGGGATGAATACGTTTATACGGATATCCTGTATCTGCCTACCTAAAATGGTCATTGAACCAATGCTGAGTGTAGCTATTTCAGTGTTGCCAAGTTTGTTTGGTAATGTTTGGAGAGTAAGCAGCATAAGCAAGTTAGTTTGGACTACTCCTTAGGCAGTCCTGTCTTGATTACTGCTGGCCGGGGTCTATGCCTTATAAAGCCTAAAAAACAACGAAGACATATAGGTAAAATTGTTAGGATAGAAAATATGAAACCCTAACTTTTAGTTTAGTTTCCTTGCAGACCTGTAGTTTCCTTCCAAACCTGACCTACCTTACTTCGAGAAACTCGTTAAACTTCGAAAGGTGAGATGACCCCACAACTTTAAAAGTGTCTGCGGTTTTACACTTAAAACCTGTTCAGGTGGGTTAAGTTTAGCATAGCGTGGGAATTTTCCTGTAGTAACTTCATTAAGATTGTCATCGGAGGTGCGTAGTTTCGGAAATTCTCTCTAGAAAATTCAGAGCGTCATAGAAGGCGCATAGTTTGGGCTGTTTGTGTAGAAACTTTATTGAGAACGTCATCGAATGCGCATGGTTTTGCCTATTCACCGTGACTCATGTTGCTTAGATCACGCAACTGTGTACAACTAAAACGTCATTTGGTTGATTAACATGAGATTAACATATTTATTGTTCTACTAAATAGTCAATCAGAATAATCGTCTCGTTCGTGGGTAGCGCCATAATGACTTTCCATCTGTAGTGACGTAGATTGTGATATTACCTACCTACTTGATATGTTTAGATTAAAATTATAACATTTGGAACACAAAGAAGTATCTACAGGGACTTTAATATAGGGTGTAATAGGCACCCCCCAAAACACTGGTAGGGTGCATGCAGACCATGAAACTTAACAACAACTTTCCCCTAGAAATATCATCCCACTCCATGAAACCTCCATACGAAATCATTCTTGTTCTCCGGTCAGCTGTCTGCATTTTCATTTTCTTATAGAAAATTGATCACTTTAATCGCATGTTAGCACCCAATCAGACTATCCCAGCTGTCAAGCTATTACATAAATCGTACACTCTATAGTTAATAGCAGCAGAGTTTAAATCAAAGAGTCAAAAAAGGTATGCAGTGCCGTTGACTAAGTATAATTTCATAACATGAACATAAATTTATTTCTTGTGACATGAGCGTAGTTCAGGAGATGTAACTCCAAAGCTATTAATATACACGTAGGTATTTGACGAAAGAATTTGAATTTCGCCCGAATTAATTGATTGCTTTTTACCGATGACTTGTAATGACACGGGATGTGGGGTAGCAACGACCCTTTAGTCACGCGTGGGCTGGCATGATGTGACTTTGCAAATATTAATGAACTTTTTAAACTAGATATTTGGCCAGGTAATCACCAAGATCTACGGCAAGTTATCTAATAACCTGATTCAATTTCTGTACAAAAAAGGACAAGGTATTTATATATACAAAAGGTCGTTGAACTTTCCCAGCTGACGTAAGGGATATATTCAGTTTATCCTACTGTTTATCCTGTTTAGTCACTTGATAAAGTCATGTCACGTTACAGCATAATGTTATGTTCTCCGTCATAATCCCTATGTGTTCGTAACATATGTAAGCTCGTTCGTTTAAACCCTGTTTAAACCCTACAAAATAACAATTTTACTAATATTTTGCTCGTGTATACCTACTTAATGACGTTTATAAAGAATTCTGATCCTGCAAAGCTGATCTGATAATCTTCCTGAATTAAAACTGGAATTATGTATGATACTTTGTAATAAAGACGATCGATACTTCATTATTAAAATGAAAAGCGCTATTTTTGGATAGGTTCATAATGAACAACGAACTTAAGATAACTACGAATAAAATATGTATTAATGATAGTAACAATGAGGTTGAATGGACTTCGTTTCTTGAATTAAATAAGTAAATAGTTTTCCGCCTTTTTATACAAACTGTTTGTCCCCAAATAATCCATGTAGATAGAGCTAAAATAAATAAAACATAATATAAAAATAAATAGAGCTGAGTATATATTTCTTAATTAAGGTACCTATATCAAAGACTTGCCACTATTGTTATCTTTTTTAAATAATTAAAAATACCCAAGGGAAAATGTTTGTATTAAAACTTGGCTCTAAGGATTGCTTTTAACTTTTAAATTAACGAAGATCGAAAAACACACACTTTCGACAAGTGAAAGATGCGCATCGTTCATTTGGACGCACAATTTCAGATTGTATGAATAAATATGACATCGCATAGTTTGAATATTTTCCGAGAGAGCTGTCAGGAAGTGAAATAAAACTGATTATTTATTGCAGGAAAAGGTCCCATTCGCTTGGGAATATCTGACCGAAGACTTGAAACGGAAAGTTACGGTTTCCTTTTATAAACGAAATATAAAATGAATAGGTATAGCATGACTGAACATTTGGGTGACGGAAAATATGAGAAAACGAGTAGACAATCTACTATAAGAATAACTAAAGAAACTTGTTTAGAAAAGCAAGTTATTTTTACTCAAGAAACTTGTTTAGAAAAGGAAGTTATTGTTAGATTAAGCACACGGGGACCGTCCCGCTAGGGGGCAACATTTTCTTCTAAAAGAAATCCTGAACAAAAAGTCGAAGTTATAGAGATCACGTACCTACTCGTAAATGTTCTCACTTAAAATCTGCTTAAATGAAAATATGCTAACCGATATGAATATTTGCAGTCGATTTTTTACACCTAATATGTAGCACCGTGAGTACCTTGAAAATCCCAATTAATTAAGTAAAATCTATCCTTGTTTGTTTAGGTATGTGAAAAGCTAATTTTATATTAGTTCTGTAATCAAATGAGTCACATAATTATAAAACTGTCTGCCCATTTCAGCGGCGGGTCCTAATTGCTCGTGTCGAGCCGAGCAGTAAAATGAGGCAAGTGTAGGGATAGAAGATCTATCAAATCAAACTATCGATAAACCTACATCGAGTTCAATCAATATCGATATATGGACCTAGGACTCTGATACTTTGATTTCATATCGATTTTTTAAACATAAATTAAAATTTATGGGGATAAATACATGGACGGTGAACCGAAAATTTTGCAGGCATGATCAGACAATGAAACTGAACAACGTTTTACTATGGAGCCAATGTTGGTAAACAAGAAAAATTTCCGACCTCCCATACAAAATTCACGATCAGCTGACTGACTTTGTATGGGAAGTCAAAAAATTTCTTCGTTTACCAGCATACACTTCCCATCAGAAAAATCGAAACACCTCGGTTTTTCTTGTTTTTGGCCGAATTAAACACCAAAAAGTATTGTTTGCATTAAAAAAATTATATGACTGTGTAGCTGGCAGTTTTGTCTTTTCAGTGTGTATAAAAAAATTCAAAATTCAAAATTGGAACCCCACCTGTTTGTTCTGTAAATGAGATGACTGACTGAGACACTTTTGCAGTTTGCGCCTTTTAACGATTCATAACATTTTCAACATTAAAATTTTGAGCTTGTCTTATCTTATCTTAAAACTTTTGTTTTTTTAATTGTTTACTGTGACTTTGGATCGCCTGAAAAAAGTTAGATTTTATCTGAATCATGGGTATTTTGTCCGTAGAAGCCGCCCAAGTGGTGACATTGCCAAATTTTGGACTTGGTCATCGTTTTGTGGCTGAATGTTTGCATTTAAGCCTCACCTCTGTTCATAAAGCTTACAAACGCTATCAGAAAAATGGTCTGTTTACGCGACGTTCAGAATCTGTCGGAAATCGGGTCAGTTCTGACCGACATGATCGAATTAATGTTATGAGCTCTTTGCTAAATCGATACTTTAGCGCTTTTCAGCTGCGGCAAAAGCTATCAAAAGGTGTCTGAAAGTGGCTCTACAATCAGAAGAAGATTACAGGAACGTAGAATGGTACCGCAAAAGCCATAAAACGAGTCCAAATCAACTGCAGACAATTAAATAGCGCGCATTAACTTTGCAAGTGAGCACCTAAATTGATCGTATACCCAGTGGATCAAATTCCTCTTTTCTGCTGAGTGTAGAATTACGCTGAATGGTGACCACGGAAGCACTATGGTTTACAGAAGGGATTAAAAATGCTTTACACAATGCTGCATTGATAAAAAGGTCAGTTATGGTGACAGTTCGTGAACGGTTTGGGAAGGAATCAGCGCCGACGGCATGACAGATTTTGTCTTCGTGTCTGCAGTTGATTTGGGCCCGTTTCCTGGCTAATGCGGTGCCAGTCTACGTTCTTTTAACCTTCTTTTGATTGTAGGGCCACTTTCAGACACCTTTTGTACATTTGATAGCTTTTGCCGCAGTTGAAAAGTGCTAAGGCTTCGATTTTGCAAAGAACTCATAACATTAATTCGATCATGTCGGTCAGAACTGACCCAATTTCCGACAGATTCTGAACGTCGCGTAAACAGACTAGTCTTCTGATAGCGTTTGTAAGCTTTATGAATAGAGGTGAGGCTTAAATGCAAACATTCAGCCACAAAACGATGACCAAGACCAAAATTTGGCAATGTCACCACTTGGGCGGCTTCTACGGGCAAAATACCCATGATTCAGATAAAATCTAACTTTTTTCAGGCGATCCAAAGTCACAGTAAACAATTAAAAAAACAAAAGTTTTAAGATAAGATAAGACAAGCTCAAAATTTTAATGTTGAAAATGTTATGAATCGTTAAAAGGCGCAAACTGCAAACGTGTCTCAGTCAGTCATCTCATTTACAGAACAAACAGGTGGGGTTCCAATTTTGAATTTTGAATTTTTTTATACACACTGAAAAGACAAAACTGCCAGCTACACAGTCATATAATTTTTTTAATGCAAACAATACTTTTTGGTGTTTAATTCGGCCAAAAACAAGAAAAACCGAGGTGTTTCGATTTTTCTGATGGGAAGTGTATATTCCACGGGGAAAGTTGTTCAGTTTCATGGTCTGAGCACGCCTATACAAAGTTTTCGTTAAACCGTCCCTTACACCCCGTATAGTTTTATGATAAATTACAATTCTGCGGCAGCCCACTTTTCATAGCTTTTGAACTAAACTCCACCAGATTTGCCAACATGAAAATTTTACCGTTGGGTATATATATGGGTCTGACAGGTCTTCTTTTTTCGAGTTAGACACCGAGGCGTCCAACAACCCAATGACACTGGTATCAGAGTTTTTCAACGGCCTCCTACTAATAGCAGGCCTCTGAGCCTTTACATTCGATATTTGTCTTCATAAGATTAGATGGAATAGTTTTAGTTTTTTCTATATACCGATACTAAAATATAGGAACGATATTTATCGAGTTTCGGTTTATCATTGCATCCCTAGGTAAGTGCGATGACCTGCGGCCTTGACTTTCCCGGAACCTTCCCTGTTTTGTTTATTAGGGTCTCAGTCAGACCATCTGTCCGTAGGTTTAGTAATCTAATTACGAATATGTAGATGTTCGTGTTCCAAAATGAGGTGTTCCTATATTGAACTCTTTCTGAAGACAAATTTTTCTATTCACTATGAGTTTTTACATTTTCGAATTTTATTTGAATCATTCCATCATTGGTCTCGACTACAGAATAAACATGTAAAAGTAAATAATTCAGTTCATTGCAGAGCATATAGAACTGGCACTATATCGGAGAGATTATTATAAAATAAAACATGTTAATAAGATAAGCGTTAAACCATTCAGAGGCCTATGTAACAGGAGGGTCAAAAATGATTGCTCCAGGGTTTTCTGCTCGTTGATCACCTAATCCATATCACGTGCCTATAATGTAAGAATATAACACTATGCCTATAAACGCCTAGCACCCGACGTGATTAGATGGATTTTCATTAATTTTGTTTACGTATGTTGCGGTTGTTTACGTTAGGCATATTTTAGTACTTTATCCTATCCTAAATCTAGGGCCAATGTTAAGAAATGAAGCAACCCGTGGAAATATTACCCAATCTTAAATCTACTTTAACTTTTCTTTGATGTTATGAAATTGTAATTAATTTCATTAGATACCTAGATAGGTATTTGAGGTGCTAAAGAACAATAAAAGAGGATTCATATGAGACATTATAACGGGTTTTAACTCACGGTAGGGGTATATCGAGCACCCAATATTTCGGCGATGTTGCAATCGCCATGATCACGGGTAAACTGGAGCGGCTGCGGGTGACGGCTAAGGGCAAACATATCTGTCTACCCTCATTCTTCTGCGTTTTTTCGGAACACTTTGGTCACTATCGGAATTCACTCGAAAGTCATCTCGACAACACACACTAACGGTATCGCATGATTTTATTGCAGGTTTAGACACAAACTTATTTTTACACAAGTTTACCACTGGATTCCATGTACTTGACAATTTGAAGCCATCTTCTCTATTGAAATTTTTGTACTTGGTGATTTCAATAGCCTCGCTTACCAGTCTTGGTATGTAGTGGCGTTCGGTCGAAAGTACTTTTGGATTATGTAATTCGATCCAGTGGTTTGGACCAGACTCAAGCAGGTGTTCCGCAATGGCAGACTTATGTGCTTCATTGTTTTTCACTGCCTTTATGTGCTCTTTGACACGGGTGGAGACGGTCCGCTTAGTTTGACCAATGTAGCAACTACCACAACTACAGTCTATTTTATACACCCCTGGACATTCTAATGGAAATCGATCCTTTGGTGACCGTAGAAACTGCGATATCTTCTTGAAAGGAGTGAACACAGTTTTTATCGAATACTTATCCAGTATCCGTCCGATCCTGTCTGTTACTCCCTTCACATACGGAAGAAATGCAGCACGACGCTCAACCTTGGGAATTGGTGTCCTAGTCTTGTGTTTCTGAGGTTGAATTTTGTTAGGGTAGCCATTGCTCAGTAGTACGTGTTGAACATGTTGCAGTTCCTCATGAAGGTGTTCGTTATCGCAAAGGTCATAGGCGCGATTTGTTAAGGAGGTAACCACTGAGTTAAGCTGTCGCGGATGGTGATGCGATGTTGCGTGTAGGTATCGGTCAGTATGTGTCGGTTTCCTGTAGACCGTGTGACTGAGAGTGCCGTCGCTTCTGACCGTCAACTTCACATCCAGGAATGCCAGAGACCTATCCTTCTCTATTTCTGCCGTGAAACGTATGTTGCTGTGGATCGAGTTAAGATGCAGTAGACATTGCTGCACTGACTGGTCGTCTCCCTCCAGTACACAGAACACGTCGTCAACATATCTTTTCCACAACTTGATTGGCAATGGTGCAGTGTTAATGGCCAGAAACTCGAAGTGCTCCATCCATAGGTTGGCAACTACTGGGGCTACTGGGCTGCCCATTGCTACACCATCTATTTGTAGAAAAAACTGACCTTGGTAGACGAAATAGCTAGAAGTCAAGCAATGTTCTAGAAGTTTGGCATATACCTTCGGGATGTTGTTATCATCTAACACTTGCTTTACCACTTTCAGGCATTCGACCACCGGCACGTTGGTAAATAGAGATTCCACATCAAAGCTTACCATAAGGTCCTGTGCACCTAGCTTCGTCTCTCTTAGTAGGCCGACAAAATGGCGCGAGTCTTTAACGAAAGATGAGGTCTTCCCGGTTAAAGGCTGCAATACACTAGCCACATGTTTTGCCAGGTAGTAGGTAGGCGAGTCAATCTGACTAACTATCGGCCGTAGTGGGATATTTGCCTTGTGTACTTTAGGCAAGCCATAAATCTTAGGTGGTTGTGGCGTCCGTGGTCTCAGGAGATAGTCACAAACCTCTTTAGGAATAGATTCTGAGCATTCCTTGACTAAATCAATGGTCTTTCGAGTCACTCGAGCTGTAGGGTTGTAGTCCACTGGTTTATAAGTTTTTTCATCACTGAGCAGAGCCTTCAGTTTTCCGTCATACTCACTGGTATTTAATACCACCGTTGCGTTTCCTTTATCGGCTTTCAGGACGTATATGCTGTCATCATTACGGAGATCTTTAATTGCAGCAATTTCTTGTTGTGATTTCTTCCGTATGTGAAGGGAGTAACAGACAGGATCGGACGGATACTGGATAAGTATTCGATAAAAACTGTGTTCACTCCTTTCAAGAAGATATCGCAGTTTCTACGGTCACCAAAGGATCGATTTCCATTAGAATGTCCAGGGGTGTATAAAATAGACTGTAGTTGTGGTAGTTGCTACATTGGTCAAACTAAGCGGACCATCTCCACCCGTGTCAAAGAGCACATAAAGGCAGTGAAAAACAATGAAGCACATAAGTCTGCCATTGCGGAACACCTGCTTGAGTCTGGTCCAAACCACTGGATCGAATTACATAATCCAAAAGTACTTTCGACCGAACGCCACTACATACCAAGACTGGTAAGCGAGGCTATTGAAATCACCAAGTACAAAAATTTCAATAGAGAAGATGGCTTCAAATTGTCAAGTACATGGAATCCAGTGGTAAACTTGTGTAAAAATAAGTTTGTGTCTAAACCTGCAATAAAATCATGCGATACCGTTAGTGTGTGTTGTCGAGATGACTTTCGAGTGAGTTCCGATAGTGACCAAAGTGTTCCGAAAAAACGCAGAAGAATGAGGGTAGACAGATATGTTTGCCCTTAGCCGTCACCCGCAGCCGCTCCAGTTTACCCGTGATCATGGCGATTGCAACATCGCCGAAATATTGGGTGCTCGATATACCCCTAGCGTGAGTTAAAACCCGTTATAATGTCTTATAGTTTTAGTGATAATAACCACGGAACCTTAAAATCAAAGGATTCATATGAACTCATTAAAATTTTAGGCGACAGTCTGACAATCCGTCAATAGAGTGATATACGACTGAAATATTAAATACTAGCTGCCCGTCAGCGGTTTCACCCGCTGCAACCTTTTATTCCGTGGGAAAAAAGCATTAATCTCCAAGAGATGTCGCTGTTAGTTTTCGGCGAAAACGTTTAAAACGCGAATCGGCTCAGTCACGCCACCTATTCCAAAAATATTGGAATATGCGTGATACCGTAGGAATGAGACATTTTCCCGAGGTAAAAAGTAGCCTATGTGTTATTCCAGATACTCTTCTATATTTGTGCAAAATTTCATGTCAATCTAATCAGCCGTTTTAGCGTGATGTCGTAACAAACACACACACAAACATCCGCCTTTATAATATTAGTAGGATCTCAAAAATTTGGCGACAACGACCATACCCATTAAAGTTCTACCTACCGCGCGAGAGAAAGATCTGATAAGTATATGTGTAAGATGAAATAAAGAGCATTTTTTACGTATGCATCACCCCGTATAACGGAAGAAGATTTCCCAAGGAACGTAGGTCAATATATACCTAAAAACTTAGGTACCTAATAATATACTTTTAAAATAATTTTCCATATTCTCATACAAATTTACTCGATCGCCTCATTTTGATTGTTAGTATACATGTTTCTAATTATTTTTCATGTTTTGACTATATAGTCTGCAATTCGCTGCAGTCGAGGTCATAAACCATAATATATATTAGGTACTCTAGCTCTAGCCTTTATAACGAACTAGCTAAAACCCGCGGCTTCGCCCGCGTAGTCATAAGAAATAACATAGATACCTAAGTATATTGCACTTTATGATTTGTTGCACTTAAACACAAATATCTCGCCCCTTTCCTTTCTCTTTTAGAGATAGGTAAACAGAAAAAACGCCTAAACACGTTATGTATAATCTAAAAGACAGCTGATGTGGCGCAGTGGGACCTCTCCCTCCCGCTCTCCCACCTGCTCTCCCTCTCTCTGACCCTCTTGCTCTCCCTCTCATTCTTCCTCCCGCTCTCCTTTCCGCTATCCCACCTGCTCTCCCTCTCTCTGACCCTCTTGCTCTCCCTCTCATTCTCCCTCCCGCTCTCCCTTCCGCTATCCCACCTGCTCTGCCTCTCTCTGACCCTCTTGCTCTCCCTCTCATTCTCCCTCCCGCTCTCCCTCTCGCTCTCCCTTCCACTCTCCCTCTCGCTGACCCTCTCGATCTCCCTCTCGCTCTCCTCTCATTCTGCCTCCCGCTCTCCCTCTTGCTCTCCCACCTGCTCTCCCTCTCACTCTCCGTCCCGCTCTCCCTCTCGCTCTCCAACCTGCTCTCCCTCTCGCTCTCCCTCTCATTCTCCCTCCCGCTCTCCCTCTCGCTCTCCCTCTCACTCTCCTTCCCGCTCTCACTCTCGCTCTCCCATCTGCTCTCCCTCTCGCTCTCCCTCTCCTTCTCCCTCCCGCTCTCCCTCTCACTGTCCCTCTTGCTCTCCCTCTCGCTCTCCCTCACGCTCTCCCTGTTGCTCTCCCTCTCCCTCTCTCTGTCTCTCTCCCTCTCTCTCAAGGAATACACATGCCAAACCGTGATAACGACAATGCGTAACTTTAAAATAAAATCTTTGAATTAGTAAAATCCTACATTAATGGATATCTACGTTGCTTAAGGAATACACATGCCAAATTTCACGCTTCTAGCTCCAAGGGTTTGGTTATTACGATCACGCGTAATTTTCATCCCCTATGTCTACCCATCGGGGGATAAATTTTGAATACTTCTTAATCAAAATAATATCAACTGTTTAATAAAAATAAGGGTGCCAGATTTCAAAACTGTAGCTTTAAAGGAGCGGCCTGCGCGTAAATATAATATTTTCATCCCCTTTCTTACCCCTTCAGGGGGTTAAAATTGGAAAATGCTAAAACACGTCATTAATTATTTTTAAAGTTCTTCCTAAATACGAAATTTGAAGCAGTTATATCAAAGGAATAAAAAGTTTCATACAAATTTCATCCCCCGTTTTACCCCCTTAGGGGTTGAATTTCAAAAAATCCTAGTTAGTGGATACTTACGTTGTTTAAGGAATACACATGCCAAATTTCACGCTTCTAGCTTCAATGCGTAATTTTCATCCTCTATGTCAACCCATCGCGGGATGAATTTTGTTTTGAATACTTCTTAATCAAAATAATATCAACGGTTTATTAAAAATAAGGGTGCCAAATTTCAAAACTGTAGCTTCAAAGGAGCGGCCTGCGCGTAAATATAATACTTTCATCCCCTTTCTTACCCCCTCAGGGGTTTAAAATTGGAAAATGCTAAAACACGTCATTCAATACTTTTAAAGTTCTTCCTAAAAACGAAATTTGCAAGCAAATATATCAAGGGAATTAAAAAAATCAAACAAACTTTCACCCCCTGTTTTACCCTCATAGGGGTTGAATTTCAAAAAATCCTTTTTAGTGGATGCTTACGTTGCTTAAGGAATACACATGCCAAATTTCACGCTTTTAGCTCCAAGGGTTTGGTTTTTACGACTATGCGTAATTTTCATCCCCTATGTCAACCCATCGGGGGATGAATTTTGAATACTTCTTAATCAAAATAACATGAACTGTTTATTAAAAATAAGGGTGCCAAATTTCAAAACTGTAGCTTCAAAGGGGCGGCCTGCGCGTAAATATAATACTTTCACCCCCTTTCTTACCCCCTCAGGGGTTTAAAATTGGAAAATGCTGAAACACGTTATTAATTATTTTTGAAGTTCTTCCTAAATACGAAATTTGAAGCAGTTATATCGAAGGAATAAAAAGTTTCATACAAACTTTCATCCCCCGTTTTACCCCCTTAGGGGCTGAATTTCAAAAAATCCTTCCTTAGCGGATGCCTACATTATAGTGGCCATCTGCTTGCCAAATTACAGCCGGATCGGTCCAGTAGTTTAGGCTGTGCGTTGATGACAGTCAGTCTTCTTGAGTTTTATATATTATAACGAATTAATTTCAATACTCATCTTATCTGCTAGCACTGTTGCTATACTAGTATTCATTTTTTATGTGTTTTTTATAAATAAATACCAGGTGAGGCCAGGGTAATTTTATTGCTCCACGTTTTATGACTGACTGCAGCGAGTCACAGACTATGTAGTATTTCCTCTGTGGAAGTTGTGACAATAACTATGTCAAACAAAAATGACGTCGGCGGCAGCCGGCACAGCAGCATAAGTTCAAAAGTTCTACGTGATCTGGGTTGCGTGTACTACTTCTTCAACTATTGAACTGATGTTATAGATTTTATGCCAGAAGCAGTCGCTAAACCCAGGCGTTGTAAGTAAAAGGTCATGCTTCAATGAAAGGATTTAAAAAGGAAATACCTTTTAATATTAAAAGGCGTTGCCCTGAGGTTAATAGTGCTTAGCCATTCAGCAAGGTGCTGACAAAGAAACCTTTTAAAAGTGAATATTATACGTCTACTTCTTCTCAGTACATCATCATTATAATACATTCAACCCTTTACAATATTCAAGCTTTTGAGAATTTATTTTTTCTAGGTATTGGATAAAAGAAGGTATTTGGCATTTTATCGGAATTTCACCTACTGACATTCTGTTCGGAGATGGTTTAATAATTTAATTTAAAAGTCCTACATGAATACAAAACATAAACTACTTAAAAGCAAAATTTCAAAATAATTTTTACGGACAGTTTTTCATTAATGAAGTTGGATAATCAATCAGCACATTTAAAAAGTCAACCAATACTACAATGAATCTTCTTAAAGAAGTGTATTGGGAACCTATTT
Source organism: Phthorimaea operculella (assembly GCA_024500475.1). NCBI lineage: Eukaryota > Metazoa > Arthropoda > Insecta > Lepidoptera > Gelechiidae > Phthorimaea > Phthorimaea operculella. The sequence continues at coordinate 2,506,120 of JANFCV010000009.1, forward strand.
AAATTACTAATAAATAATAGGAAGTGCTAGTGTTACTACCACACTACCCACAACTATTCATTTTCTCTCGTGCCTACTTTTGCTACGGCGTAGCAAATGTCTACGATTAAACTTAATCATTACAAACAAGTGAACGAATGACATGATACAAAAGCTAATTTTAAATCTATGGGATCTTAATTATTTTAAAAGCTTTCTTAAATAGTTTTCGTGCGTTTACTCTAACCATCCCGTCGAAACCATTTATTTTGAAGACACTTTACGGGTAATTTTTCGAAATACAGAATGTAAAAAAATTACTGCTAACATTGAGCCAGCATAGCAACTAAACAACTTTTCCAAAGGAGCATTGGTCGAAATACAAAAAAAAGAAATTAAGACCTCCCATACAAATGCACCATATAACATAATGATTTGTGTGGGAGGCCCATTTTTTTTATATATCGTCCTATGTTCTTTGGCGAAAGTTGTTCAATTTCATGGGCTAGTTCACCCCTTGAAATATTTGCAGTTTTTTGTACACCTTGTATGTTTATGTAAACATGTTGCAAAGGATTGATTAAATTGGTTCCAGATACGGTTCAAACGCGGTTCAACGACCTGGCTTGACATTGCTTTGATATAACCCCTTTGTTTTATTTCGTATGCAGAGATTGTTCCATTGATGGTTTACACATATTGTCATTTGAATATAAAAGCTTGACAAAGAAGCTCCATACAGTCATTTTACTCGTACTTAATAGCTTAGAGTGGTTATACAGGATGTAAAAAAATCAACTGCAAATATTTTGAGGGGTGAATCAGCCCATGAAACTGAACAACTTTCTCCAAGGAACATTATGACGAAATATGAAAAAAATTTTTGGACCTCCATACTATACAAATTATATCCAGACCATACAAATTGACTCGGCCGGCTTGTACATTTTGTATGGGAGGTCCAAATTTTTTTTTCATATTTCGACCTATGTTCCTTGGGGAAAGTTGTTCAGTTTCACGGGCTGGTTCACCCCTTAAAATATTTGCAGTTGATTTTTTTACACCTTATATTTGAGTACTTATCCAATTGTTATAATCAAAACGAAATCTTTATAAGAAAATCCAACTTGGTCTGAAAGATTTAACTACGTTATGTACTTAATAGATTAGACTCTATACAACTTTATTTATTAGTAGAAATAATATACATAATATAAAATGAAGTCGCTTTTTGCGTTTCTTTGTCTGTCGTCTGTCTGTCGTGGAATTCGCTAACTCCTTCTAAACCACCCAACGGATTTTGATGCGAATATTTGTTATAGATTGAGTGATTCAATGAAGGATAGGGAGGTTTATATGCATAACAAAAACCGGTACAAATCCTTTTTTGCGCGAGAAAATGGCAGCGAGTGAAGTCGCTAATGGGCCTCTAGTTTTGAACTAGAATTATTTTGAGTTGACAGGTGTAATTTTAACACAATAGTACCTAACCTAATAATTAATTTTATTTTATACGACAAAACAATCTCATTATTTTATTTTATACGACGAAATAACAGCGTACAAAATGTATCTTTAAGAATGTATCTTCAGATGTAATCTCCAAGAATATCTAACGAATACCAACTGCTTGACAAATCGTTGCCCTCCTTGTACAAAGAAGAGGGCGCGGGAGATATATCCAATGACATAACAAATTGACTACAAGGTAACAAAGAAAAATGTACTATCAATACAGACCGACCACAATCAAACTGCAAGACAAACTGCAAGGTGACCAGCAGCATGGAAGGTACCGGCAGCGATTTTATAGTAGCATATTCTATTATGACATACGTTTCAGGTGGAACTTGGCAGCCTTTCACACCGGCCTCCCGGCGCCGACTTCAAGCAATTGGTATAAGGGCAGGAAGATGATGATTTTATTATATAGGTTTACGCGTTTTGTGTACACTGACTGTGTACGATAGACGTAGGTGACGAGCGGCGGGCGTTTGTGATCTGATGGCTTTGGATTGTGAAGATGGCTGTCGTAAACAGCCGAAACACAGACCCCCTACCAAATAACAAGTAAATCGCGTAAACCTACATTTTGAATTTGTAATTTGAAAAAAAAACATCAAGGTTGTTACTTGTTCGTTTAATAATAAAATATCTTTTATCTTGCTATCAAACATCTTTTTCAGTCATTTTCTTAAATGCGTTATGTACTTATTTGACACCCGTAGTTACAGCTATGTACAAGATATTCACCATAATTAGAAAGTTTCTTCATCCTACGGATTTGACGTGACGATTAGAAGATGGCATATTTTTTCGAAAAGGTACGATTTCTTTAACATAACGTAAGGGAAAGGTAGCTTTTCCATAAGCACACCGGCAGCACATCAACTGCAAGGCAAAGGGATCTATTTTTACTGGTTTTTCTGAAATTTACTAAGTAAAACCCATTTAAGTTGATCCTAAAATTAACGGAATGATGCTGCTTTCTTAATTTGCTTTTAGATAACTTTTCTCAATATTTGTGTACTTTATACAGAATGGAGTCCTGAAGATAGGCGCAAGGGCTGCATAGGCAGTCTAAAGACAAACGAAGTAACGTGTACTAGTAAGTAAAGTCCATTCGATAAGATAGTGCCGCGATGACTACGTCATTCCCTTAGATAACGTCAAATTTGGTATGGAATGACCTTGTCACCACGGCACTATCTTTCTAAGCGAATGGACAACTCTTGGACAACTGCTTCTAATACAAACTTTGTTTGACTTATTTTGTCCGTCTGCACGGCCTAAGTCAAAAAACATTACCTATTGTAACGATATTTATTTTTGCGAGACCCGGTCGTTGACCTTATAAATCACTGTACAACGCTTTATGATAAGCGGAAGGAAGTTGATAGTATTTGCATAATATAAACAATGATTTGTAATGTTTGTGGAAGCGCCAGAGCTAAATAGGAATAATCCCTTTTGTAATCTAAGAATAATTAACTGAGGCTTTGTATTGTAGGATTAATTTATTTTAATATTTACTAACGATGCCAACTTAGAATAGCAATTAGCATCATCCCATTTTTTTCCTGTGTTTGTTTGTTGTATGAGGAGACCAAGGGGCTCGAGGATTTTTTAAGTAATACAATTTTAGGCAATAATATTATACGTTTATTTATTTATAATCAGGCTCTCATAACAGGGTAGCAGTTTTCGTTTGCGATAAATAGATGCCAATGGATTCATTTTTCATAAAACAACATTTATTACCAGAAAAAGCCAAACAGTGCTCGGTTCAATAGTTACTTTATTAAGACCTAAGTTTGTTTTTACAACGGTTTTAAGAAACCACAATTTGTAGTCCAAACTTAAGCTGCTGGCCTGCGAACTAGTTAAGTGTGCCGCAAGGGATTTGGTCTGAGTTTGGCAAAAAGTTTAGTTTGCTCCAGAATTCTGAATCCGTAAACGAAAGGTCTCTGACCTTATGAGATCATAACTTTAGAGGTCTTATGTGTGGTCCTCTTGCACTTCTTGTTTCTTATTTATCCATCCTATAGATACCTACTTTATTTATTTGTACTGTAGTGTATCTAAAATTTTCTAGTGCACTATGACAATGACATTATTTTCGTATTTTCGTTGTATTGGTTCAAAAACTTGCGATGAAATAGCAGAATAGAATAGTTCTAGTACGAAAAATTAGAAATTTGTATGCGTCTGTCAGACGCACGTTAGCGTTGCGCTAAAATAGCTCACTTACGGACGTTAGGTGTGGGCCTTGCCTCAGTCTATTTTCCGACATTTGGCTTTAGTCAGAAATTAATGGAGCATCGACTAGGATTAACAGTAGGTTCATATATTATTACTAGACTAAGAACATAAGCAACAGCTGTGGAATCATCCCACACTAGTTATTTTTAGCAATAGGTAGGTAGTATGTAAAACTGTAAGGCAATAAATACACAGTAACGTCCGATTGTGCGTCGTTTGTTCCTATTAGTCCCGGCATGCTGTAGTTCCGCTATCATCGCTATGCTCATTTCGATTCGGTTTATGTAAAACGGTTTGACAAACTCATCCGTCGACGCAGCGCTGTGCGATGTCGTTTGACATAAACCGTACCTATTCGTATGAAGGTAAGGTCGAAAAAATGACGCACAAACGGACGTTGCGTGTGTTTCTCGCATAAGAGATGCTTACAGTACTTACTTAACGATGTCGGCATCACATCGATTTTGCTGTACTTCTTATTCTAGAGGAACAACTCGTCCAACGACCTGATGAACCCTGGCGTCAGAGTTTTTCAACCACCTACTGCAAGCTGTACTTATCAAAGATTACAGCTTTGTTTGTATCTAGGTAGCGAAATAAAGGTGAACGAAGTTATTATTTCTGTAGATTACAAAATTTTGCAGGCAATGAATGAGCCACAGTAGCCAGCGAAAGCCACAGGATAAATGCCAGAAAGACAGGGCGGTACGCCGCGGCGCGCCCTCCATACTATGAATGATGCTGTCACGTTGACGGCGCACTACGTCTATATTTTGACCTTTCTTGTGTAGACACGATATACGCATTGTTAAAAACGTGTAAATTTCTATGTCACAGATATACTTTAAGGCAAGTAAAATGCAAGAAGATAAAAAAATTCAAAAGCCTTTTTAACTGTGACTAAAAATAATGTTCCATCAGTCAGTCAGGACTACTACGAATACTAAGATATGGTAAGTAATCTGTACACTATCTGGAATTATTTTACTCTTGGGAGATTACGAAATGGAATCTATATATCTTACTACTCTCCACCTACTCATCTGATGGAACGAGAATAGCTCAACATGAGCACTCGGGGGATTCTCGTGACGTAAAGTTTGCTGAATACGAACCTGATAGTAAGTCCCTAAGGTAAGAGTTAGTGTAAGCTGATTGATTGTTGCCATTTATTTGGTGACAGGTTTCGTACGAATTTTCTTCAAATCGAACGCTAAAAATTACATACATAATATCACCATATCCCTAGCGAGGTAAGCTGAGCGTGAACGGTCATTTACACCACGTCTGTCAAAAGTTTGAGTGCCATTTAGAAGACTGTGTATCACCATAGTGGCAGTTTGTAAGCCAGTCGCCTGAAATTGCAATACATATCAACTTCAAAATCCCTTAGTCGCTTCGAAAGATATGCAGTGATGCTATTCTAAGCCGGCACCACACGGCAAAACGCTAAAAAATAATTTTTTTTATACATCCACGTTGTTTAGAAAATTATTAAATTAATAAAGTATTTTCGTGTAAAAGACATCAACGCGAGCATCACGGGCAAAGTTTTGGGTACTTGATTAATAAAATACAAGCGCTGTGTGCTTAAAACTATTGTACAAAAATAATACAGACTAAATACAACATTTTTAAAATATTGTAAGTTAGAGTAGTTAATTAATCAGAAAAATATTACCTCTACCTAAATGGGACAATTAGCTATTTAAAGAGTCTGAAGACGAACTTACCAAAGATGGACTATTTTAATCAACTTTCTCTCTGACGACGCGTCCAGACACGTTCTTCTAAATTCTAATTTTAGTTAGACTCGTGTAAGAAACTCGAGTAGTGTTGAATGCGCACTAATGTCCTCGAACAATGCCGGCGGCTCTGAACCCAGCGCGTCCCACAAACGGTGTTGATGGCTCGTGCGACACAACGTACTTATTCTAGACACTGACTATTGATACGAAATATTTAAAAACAAAAATAAGTTTAAAAAAATATTTTCGATAAAATCTATCATCTTGTATTATTGATTTTTTAAAATTAGTCTGTAGGCGAAATATTAAAAAATCGTCTCTTTCTCGGATTCTGTGCCACCCACCTATAAATGGCTAAGACTGGTATCGATAGATTCCTTGTGCTCTACGGAACTCGGATATGCCTGTCTTAGTTGAAGAAAATGTGAAAGATCTAAAAGTGGTCCGCAATAAGTTGGCAGAGTTTCGTCTCTGAATGGGCAAAAAAAAAAGACGAACTTACCAAAGATAGCTTAAATTTAAATCAATTTCCTCTCTGACGCATACTATCCAGACACGTTCTTCAAAATTCAAAATTTAGTTTGACTCGTGTAAGAAACTCGAGCAGTGTTGAATGCGCACTATTGCGCACTAATGTACTCGAACAATGCCGGCGGCTCTGAACCCAGCGCGTCCCACAAACGGTGTTGATGGCTCGTGCGACACAACGTACTTATTCTAGACACTGACTACTACATTCTAGATACTAAGAAACTCGAGTAGTGTTGAACGCGCACTAATGTACTCGAACAATGCCGGCGGCTCTGAACCCAGCGCGTCCCACAAACGGTGTTGATGGCTCGTGCGACAAAACGTACCTATTCAAGACACTGACTATTGATACTACATATTCAAAAAAAACCTGAGTGCGGTAATTACAAAAACTGCCATCTTGTATTTATGATTTTTTAATATAGCTAGTGGTGGTACTTGCGGTGCTGAGGCAAATCTAACAACATCTTATATGTCAAGTTGCGCCCAACCGTTTGGGCTGCAGTCCGTGAAAACAAGTTAAAACAAGAGTTAAAGAAATAGTTAAATTTATAAAAAATATTTTTCAGCTCTTTATTATCCTGTTTTTTAGGGTTTCGTAGTCTACTAGAAACCCTTATAGTTTCGTCATGTCTGTCTGTCTGTCTGTCTGTCTGTCTGTATGCCGCGCCCTCATATCTTCGTCAGTTTTCGAGCTATTAACATGAAATTTGGTGAGAAGATAGATCGTGTTGACCCAAATATAGAAATGTTAGGAAAAAAATATTTTAAATGTTTTTTGGACCCCCTCCCATACAAGTGAAAGGGGGGCAAACATTTTTTTTTCTTCTGTAATATTGAGTAGGGTATCGTTGAATAGGTCTTTTAAAACTAATATGAGGTTTCTTTGAAACAAAGTCACTTAAATGTTTCTGTCACGAGATATTTGCTTTTAAAAAGGGCGTTTTTGACCCATAATTTGTTCCAGCTGTAACTTCTAAAGTATAAACGCTAAAAATTTGAAACAATTATGGAATATAGCTTACTATCTGAAGTTACAATGAAAACTATAACGGATATTGTACCCTGAAAGGTTTTAGAAAAAATCGAGTTTTTCTCTTTGCGGTTGGTCATCATACTGCTGCTAACAAACCAGCAACAAAATTAAGTTTGTAATGCTGAAAAACCTGATATTTAAACGTTGACTACGAAACCCTATTTGTGGGCGTGTCTGACACGCTCTTGGCCGGTTTTTTTTTTAAATTTTGATTAAATTCAAAGCCAGATAAATTAATCGCAAAGTTAGAAATTAACCTGCGTATAATCCAGAATACGCCCTCTAGTATCGAATATTAAAACGGCTACACGCGCCTAAGTGCAGCCAGCATCCTGATGCGTTGTCGTCATCGCTCACCTGACATCGCCCATTGTTCATCCAGACAGTAAACAACCTGAACCCTGGCGCGTGTAATGCCTGGCTCATTTAAGCTGGTAATATGAACATTTTTATAAAGATACCTTGTTTCTTTTTAACAGAAAACGCGAAGGGTTCCGTATCATTACATACAAAAATGTAAAGGAGCCCCCTCATATATTATGAACCATTTTAGAGAAAATCATGGGGTTTCATTTTATTTTGTTCTAATTTTATTTATTGTTGGAATAATGGCAATAAAAATGCAATGCAATATTTGTGGTTTTCAAGCCTCGATATCACGATTTAGGAGTTCCTACAGCCTGGTGACAAACATTTCAGTTCAATCGTTTCAGACATACAGCAAATAATTAGGTCCCGTTTTGACCTTTTACGGACCCCTAAAAAAGATACCTAGCCTCTTGTTAAAATTGATATTCTTGTTTCTTTTTCAGTGTTATTTCTAGACTGTCTTGTCTCGAATAGCTGCTAAGATGACTAATTATTGAAATCTATAATAGCCGTTAATGAATCTATAGACTCAATAAAAGCTGTTATCTATACATATAATCTATACATATAATAAAACAGTAAAAGCCGTGTGTCTGTACATTGAATAAAATTACGAAAAACTAATTGGGGGTGATGTAAAAATAGCATTAGAACACATTTCAGTAATTTTCAAATTTTTTGTCTGTTTGTCCGTTTGTCTGTTTGTCTGTTTGTTACCGCTAATCTCCGAAACTACTGAACGGATTTGAATGAAACTTTTTGTATTGTGTAGCTATTAAACCTGGTAAACATCTTGGCCACTTTTTACTGCGGGAAAATTGTTCTTTCCTACGGGAAAAAGGATAAAAGCGTAAAATCTACACATTTTTAAGATAAGTTAACTGCTAATATCTGAAAATACTGTTAGGATTTGATTGAACCTTTTTTATTGTGTAGCTACTAAACCTGGTCAACATCTCAGCCACTTTTTACTGCGGGAAAATTGCTGTTTCCTGCGGGAAATACGATTAAACGTAAAATGTACCCTTCAACCGGGTGGACTTGAATGAAACTTTTGTCGTGTAAATCCTGTTCAACATTTAGGACTTTTTTCTGCTGAAAAATCGTTGATTTTCACGGGAAATACGATAAAACGTAGAATCTTTAAATTCTTTTCAAACATTTAATCTTCAACCAGGTGGATGTAAATTTTTTTTGTGGTGTATAGTTATTAACTTATTAAGACAGTTTAAAGTATAAACTACTTTCTACTGCCGGAAAATCGCTCATTTGCATACTGAAATGAAAGGGCTGGGTACCTCAAGCTCAGAAATTATGATTTTTGCCTAAAATATAACATCTTTGTAGGCTTCAACTCTCTATCTCGGTTTATGAGATATTGCCTCCTTGTGACAGACAGATGGACGGACAGACGGCGAAGTTTTTTTTACTTTGACTTTTGACCCTATGAACCTTGGAGCCAAGAGATTTTCAACCGCCTACTACAATTAGCAAGCCTTCTGACATGGTTGTGCAACGACTGCCGTAATCATAATCATAGGACAGCAACCGGAACCGACGGCTTAATATTCCCTCCAAATCACGGAACCATATCTTACTTTTCGGACAATCAGGTGGTTTAGCTTGCAATGTCCTAACCAGACTTGAAACAAATTCACACAGTGATAAATATCAACTTTGTGAGTGGCCTACTGGGAATAGAACGCTGAACTTTCGCACGTCAGAAAAGTCCCACTACCACTGCGCCACATCGGCTGTCATAGGGTAATAAAATAAGCAGTCGACGTCGACAAACCTAGACAGAAAGTTCATCCATCCATAACAGCCACAACATGTCACTGCTGGACTTGGGCCTTGCCTTATCGTGGGTATTGTCATACTTACCACGCTTTTCAGGCGGATTGGTAGGTAAGCGCAGTGTAAGATTCACAGGGAACGCTACTGCTCATTTCTTGGATGATTAAGTAGGTCAGTAAGTTAAATAAGTAGCCTTTTACGACACCCACGTTTAGAATTGGGGTGATGCAATTCTAAGCCGGCATCACCCGGCCAGACACGGACACGAACAGAATGTGATGGCGCAGAAAAATTAGGAGAGCCGACCCCACCCCACCTACAGTGAAGAGATGCAATGCAGTCAATTTGTTACCGGTTGTGTGTATAGTTGGGCCCACACGTCAGGTAAATTAGTGCGCTATTTTAGCGAAGCGCAAACGCATGCGTTTGTCAGATGCAAATTTCTCATACAATAAACGGAGGGTAAAGTTACGCGACGCAAGTTTTTTCTTCTTTTCGTGTGGGACACCGAGTCGTTCAACGACCCGATGAACCCTGGTGTCAGAGTTATTCAACCGCCTACTGCAAGTAGCAGGCCTCTGACATGGTTGTGTAACATGCATTTATCAAATGCAAACAAATTTTTAAATTCCCCATTCTTAAAACCGACGACATTAGACGTTAGCCGAACGCTCAAAAAAACAATTAGCAACGGACATTACGTGTGGGCCCAACGTCTAAGTTTGATTGTTCATGCATCACTCAGAAACTAAGCGATGTATTTTGATGTTCGTTATGGGGGCAGATAAAGGTCCTGATCAGTGATAGTGACCACTTTTATCAACACTGAAGGGCCTGGCTACCTACCTACCTGACGTCGCACACCAGGAGCGCAGGTAAATTATAATACACATGAAAATAGCTCTATTAGAAAAGTTGTTAACATGGTGTTGCTTCTGTTGGCACATACCTAGGTACCTCTAGGCATCCCTTGGCGAGACGAAGTTCGCGGGCACCAGCTAGTACTGAATATAAGGGGAAATACGACGCTCTTTTCATGTTTAACAAAATTTTAAATTATGATTTTTTTAACACCAAAATTATACAAAAGTAATTGTTTCGTTTCCATCCAAAATATTGAATTGTGAAATGAAATATGACGTATGAACGTCATGTTTCAATAATGTCATACAAAATATTGTTTTCATCCCATCTATTCGAAAAGAACGAGTTTGTTCGCCTTTAAGTGCACCCAAAGGTGCAGTTTTCTATTAAGAAACCATAAGTGCGCCGCAAAGTTCTTTTATTCGCACTTATTGAGTTCTTTATTTAAAAAGTGCGAATAAAAGAACTTTGCGACGCACTTATGGTTTCTTTGAATTTAGAACATCTTGATGTTCAGTCAGCGCCAAAGAAATGGAACGCAAATATTGTTCGAATAAAGGCTGTATGGGATGACGGCCCATAGGCGCGCCGCCCCCAAAGAATTAAAAAAAAGAAGATACGTGTGAATTAGTCCGCAACTTCGTAAATTTTTACCAAAAATTACACGATTGTTAGAATTTTATTTATTTTTTTTGAAAAATGAGTTCAAGTGACAGTGAAAGTATAACATTAACTTCTGAAAGTATTAGAAATGAAGCAAAAATGTGATGGATAATCTATTACCTGCAGAATCCCGGGAAAATATATGGAGCCTACGGAAAATTTATTGAATTTGTACTGTACTGTAACTATTAAATTTCTCTATTTAGTTGTTACGATTTGTTTTATTATATAACATTGCTATAAATATGAGGCGCCTTTTATTTTCTCATAGAGGGTGATGAAAAGTAGAGTGAATCACTCGGGCGCAAAATATATTTTAGCTCGGGCGAAGTACTTTGAATCCCTCGCTGCGTTCAGGATTCTACTAAAGAATCCCTCGCTACGCTCGGGATTCTACTCTAGAATCCCTCACTTCGCTCTGGATTCAAAAAAGCGCCCTCGCCGTAAAAATATTATTTTGCGTCCTTGTGATACAATCTACTATTTCGGTCGTCTTAAAAAGTAGCTCATTTGACCTGTCAGTCAAGCAGCGAAGATTTCCAACATGAGTTGAAAACCAAATTTATTTTATGTCTCCAAAGGTATCACAACCTAGTTAGTAAAAATAATAGAAATAATTAATTCAAAAATAGTTTTTATACATATTTTAGTTGGTAAGTTACTACAGTAGAAGCACTGCAAGATTAGTTTGATTAGTTAGGTTTTAAGTTTAGGTACGTATTTATTACAACTACCTAGTTACTTACTTAAAGCTCTCTTCTCGAAAACCTAACCGATACTTCACTAAAATAGCACCGTTACATTCTCTTTTCGCAATACAGTTTTTATTTTCATATTTTTATTTGATTTTCTACCTCTATGACTTTTCAGTTCATTACTGTTTCTTGAGCTGATGATGCCAAAATGTTTTCGAAACTTAATTTTTATTTATAGTTGTCGTGAGTGAGTGGGAGACAAATCAGAGAATAAAGTCAATGATCGTATTACTAAGTTAAAATGTTGTCCGATAAACTATTTTTGTGCACAGTTGAGTGACCCTAAGACTATTTGGTTATAAATAGCTTCTAAGTTTACAAAGAACGACATTTGCACAAAACTAAATGCTTTTACAGTTAAAATTCTGTATTTGATGGGCGAGTACAATTGAATGTAAAATTAGTTTTATAAATTTTTTACCTGTTAATGTTTGGGGTGACTGGCTGACAACCTGTCAAAATAGTGATTCATAGTTTTCTGAAATGACTCCTAAATATTTGTCAGATCAGATCAGAAGTGACGATGAAGTGGCTCTTTACGGACGTTGACACTTTGACTACACCACCGCAAGTAGACCGTAAGAAAAAAGTGTGCAGATGATGAGTGTATATCTGTAACTTGATTATCACAAACTAAAAATAATTTAGAAAGTACAACTAGAATTAAATACAGAAATGACTTTCCGCCCACATCTATGCCTGCATTTTATGATTGTTTAAAAATAGCGAAGTAGTTTTAAAATTTATCCTGTAAAAGGAGCACCGGTCAGACTATAAACTTTTTTAATGCAAAGTTGTGGGAACAAATTGTTACGAGAAGCTAGAATAAGCGGTGTAGCACTACTAGGTAGGTATGACTAAGGATGGAGATGAAAGTTCTGTCACTTTTAAATATGTCAATTCTCGATTTCTAGTCAATTTAGTCGCCATTGTTTTAATCGTGGCCTCATTTTGACAGATAAAGCGCATTTTGCGTGAAATTTTTAGTCGCGATCATCTCTTATCCCTTTCTAACCCTATTTGACGGAAAGTGACAGTTCTGATTTCATCCCAAATTGCCAACATTGTCTCATGCAGTGATTTCACTTACACCGAATAGTGTCGCATTTCCCTTGGAAAATGACAATGATGAAATGCGGTTGTTTTTCTTTCGCCACAGATATTTTCCCTAAGAGGTAATTTTATAAGAACTCTCCCTCAGCTGCTTTAGTCAAGTAAATAGATTCGTTTTTTCTTCAGTACATTTCTGAGTAATACGATGATTGAGTGGCGTTATCTTGTTTACATTTTCTATTTATAGAATCTATTAACCGCATGATTACCCTACTGTTCTAATTTTAGAAGTGCTTTCAAACGAAAAAATTGAAGAAAAATTCAATATCTACCGGACTCGATGAAAAGAGGCAATTATAAAAAGTTGATCAGTTTATTAATTACACTATGTTCAGTACCAAGAATCAAGATATCATTATCTGTACTGTATGTTTACGTAAATAATATTATCCGGTCGTGTGTGATGACAGTTGTCAACTTCCTTAACAGATGCCCCACAAAATAATACTGGATTTTCTGCCAGAGTTGTAATGTCACACTTCTTGGTCATATGCATATTATAAAATATGACTGAACTTCATGCAGGTGAGTTGTGATGTGATATCTACTGATACCTACTGCTGAAGGTAGCTTTATCAGTGCCAAATGCAACCAGCACAGCGACGATGATATATGAAAACCCCTATCTACAATGAAAAACCTATGAAGATAGGAGGTTTTCATATATTATCGTCGACAGTGGTTTCACTTGGTCTTCATCGGAGTAGAAGGTGTCGAAGACCTAGGTAGATCACACCTACTAACTTAATTAATGTACGTACCGGTCCCGGATTATTCCTATACAGGGTTTATACCATTTTTCAACGATTCGAGCATCTAAATGTACCAAGGACATCAGGATTACATAAGTTTAAAGCGGCGTCCTCTACAGTGGTACCTTCTATTCAATTCGTGTCATTTATTTCCAGATAATTCACGCGTCTAAAATTACCAGGGCTACCAGGGTTACATAAGCCAGCGGCGTTACCTTCTGCTTTACCTTCGCTATTTATAGCCAGCACTCGTTCGGAGGGCCTCTTCCATTGACGCCAGCTATCGACCTGCCCGGGCTGGCACTGCAGCACCAGCTCTGACCCAGTTCTCACGTTCAATGAACACATGGGGATGAGGGAACCCTGAGGAAACGGCGGTGCAACTTAGAAACGGAACGTTTTTGGTTTTACGTAAGTATTTTATATTTTTAAAGTTATCAGACAGCTGATGTAATTGCTAAAGGTATTATTCGAATTTCCGAAGTAGTAGGCCACCAGAAAATATAAAAGTATTTTTATCAACACGTTGACACATTTACCGAATTGTTATTTTGGTAATTTCCCGTATTTTATTTTCGTCTTAGGCTTTAACCGCGTGGGTGTCATTATAACTTTACGATCTATAAATGTGTTTTAATGTCGTCTACCGATTAGATTGGAATGCCTGTAACATTATTTTTTCATCTTCCTCTCACTGTATCTATAAGGTGTAAAAAATCAACTGCAAATGATTTAAGGTGGAACACCCATAAAACTGAACAACTTTCCCAAGGAAACATTAGGTCGAAATATGAAAAAAATTGGACCTGCTGCCATACAAATTGACTCGGTCGGCTGGTTCATTTTGTATGAGAGTTCCAATTTTTTGACCTATGTTCCTTTGGGAAAGTTGTTCAGTTTAATGGGCTGGTTCACCCATTAAAATATTTGTAGTTGATTTTTTTACACATTGTATAGGACGCTGATTCGTAGAATGACCCGAATTTAGTCGAAAACGTCTGTCGTCACAGTTTTTGGATTGCCTTTAGATCTCCTCAAGATTTCCCGAAAACGAACGATATATAGCTTTGGCACAAGGACAGTCGTGTGCTACGGCTGCAGCGGGCCGGGGTCATCAGCCGCGCGACCCAGTTTCCCAGTGACGTCACCGCTACGCCCCCATGACGTCACGACCGGGCCTCCGCAAGCCCATTCAAAACTAGATCACAACCCCGACCCGCTCCCCCCCCGTCCCGGCCCCATGCACCTCTTCTGCAGATGTGGCCAAGAACAACATTCGAGAAACTGTTGGTAACCTTTAAGGCTAGCTTATACAACATATCCACATCTCTTGTACAGATAAGCGCTAGGTATTCTAACTCCTATGGGGTCTAATGTAGGCATTATTGGGCATTGTATTACAAACAATTTGAATTTTGAAACAGTTTTGCTTGAATAGACTACAAGGATTTTCCACCCAAGATGTAAAATTTTAAACAAATAGAAAATTCTACAACTGATTTTTAAGGGCTTGGAGTAGTAAAAATAGTGATAAATGATCATGATCAGATGATCACTAAATGGCATTAGAGGAAGGATAAAAAATGACAGTATGTTGATACAATTAAAATAGTGCATAGCCTCGTTAATAATATTGTAAAGTTTCATATGTTACTTTCGCATCGCACGATTTTTTGGATACTTGTTCAAACTTGAAAAGTTTATTTGAAGTATCATCTGCAAAAAGCCTTGTAAAAACATCTGTCTGAAAACTTATCTGATGCTGGGTTCAACGAAATTACTTAAATTAATTATTAAAATCACTGGCAGGAGCCAGTGGTGATGAAATCCAAAGACTGAGAAAGGCTATGATTGAGCGTACGAGCCTGACGTTAAGTAACGTCTCCCAGTGGGGCGAAGACAATCTCGTCAGCTTCAATGCTTCAAAAACGCAGGCGTGTCTTTTCTCCGCAAAAAGGAGTCCTTTCACCTTTTCTCCTACTTTTCGGGGTACATCTGTTCCAGTGACCAACACTCTTCAACTCCTTGGCATGGAGTTGTCCTCTGACCTCAACTTCGGCACCACCATCGAGTCCAAGGCTCAAATTGCAGCTAGAAAGTTGGGCGTTCTGAATAAAGTCAAGCGGTACTTCACGCCTGAACAGCTTCTAACTCTTTATAAAGCTCAAGTCCGATCTTGCATGGAGTACTGCTGTCACCTTTGGGATGGCTCGGCTAAATACCAACTTGCTGCACTGGATTCGGTGGAACGCAGAGCCAAGAGATTAATAGGCGATAAAAAACTGGTGGCGACCAAGCTTCACAGCCTGGCTCACCGCCGCAAGGTTGCTTGCCTATCGGTCTTCTACAGATTGTACTTCGGAGAGTGTGCGCGTGAGCTGCATGAGCTCATACCACCGTCTCCTTTCTTCCATCGGACATCCAGACGCACGGCCGGCTACCATCCGTTCTTAGTTGATATACCCACATTACGCACTAAGCGCTTCAAATCATCTTTCATTATGCGCACGGCTAAAGAATGGAATTCCCTGCCTGCGTCTGTATTTCCGAGTGCATATAACCTGAATCTCTTTAAGTCTAGAGTGAATAGGCATCTTCTGGGCAAGCTCGCTCCACCGTAGATCCCATCTCTGCTCTAGGTTAAGATTGGGGTCAAGAGTAAGCCCATCATAGATTAAAAAAAAAAATAAATTAATTAGAATTTGATATTGTTCAAAATTGTTATTTCAAGTTTTTATTGGATAACAGTTACTTAAATCTATTTGTTGAAAATTAATAGAACCTCTAGTTTCTGTGTATTAGCTAGATAAAATTAGAATAAAATGGACAAGTCTACAAAAACTTTTCGATGAAATGAAGGTGCCTTGACCTTTGAATTAACGCTAGGTGAGTACTAAAAACTTAGACTAGACTTAACTAAACTTTGACTTATTTGGAATAAAAAGCATGCTTAAACTACTTAATTGACTGTATGTAACCTCGAATCAGTTTTAAATTTAGTATCAATGCCAGGAAACATGAAAATTTCTATTTAGAGATCCATCCTTGACACGGTTTGCGCGGGTCATGCCCTTTAGAGGGGGTGCAGACCTCCGCTCCAACTCCGAAGGTCCCTCTCGATAAAAAATCACCATGGCGCTGTGGGGGTTTAAAGGACAACCTTGTAATTACTACTTACATATCCAGGGCAATATAAAAACGCTGACATTTTCATAAAAATAAAAGATGATTCATAGCTTGTTTGTCCTCTGGAATTTACGCTTCAGTTACTTTCTCAGTCAAAGGAAGGCAATATGCTACGATACTTTTTGTTCGTTAGAGCAAGCATTCGAATCATAAAGAAAGGTGAAAGGTTGAAATGTATTCATATTTTGCTTCCATTTTAGTTCTGTCCTTACTAATTGTACAAAGCATATTTTATCTCACAGAAAGATACCTATTATATGAAACACAGTATGGTGTATCGTTTATACGACGTGTCAGACCAACGACAACTTTTGAACATGCTACACAAACTTATTGCCCATGTTCGGACGAAAAATAATAAGATGAAGTTTCCGTACAAAATGATTTCAGCAGCACAAAAAATTGTATAAAATACTTACTTATCTAAAATTTTATAGAACTATTATTTGGAAATACTGTTCAGTTTCACGCCTAGAAAATGTGCAAACATGTTGCATAGTAGGTAATCAACCAGACAAATCTTCCGGATATTTCTATCGTAAACTTCATCGGTTGTTTTCCTTTGTACAAACTGTCCATGGCCGTCTACGAGAAGGATAAAACCCCAAAGATTTATGGCAACAGCACTGTCACCGAAACCCAGATTTCCGTCGCGTTCTCACCTTGCAAATGGAAAAAAGAAGAAGACAAATAGACAGCTCGGTTCGTTAATCCTCGCCAAGAATTGCCGCGCACGTAAGTAGGTCATGTTCGAGCACAATCCTAATAGGTTAGGAGGCGGTGACATGATGACATCTGAAATTATTTTGTGAAGAAAATGAACAGTTGGAAACTGGGCTCAATAAGGACAAGCTATTCTTGGTCAAGATATGGCAGCCAAAAGTGGTTGCGTTCAGGAGCAGTGATTTGTAGAAGTTGTAAAAGTTTTTTATAAGCTATAATAAGTGCTTGACAATGTTTTTTTTTATATATAAGTAGACGCGTAGAAATGTTACTAGGCTGGGATCACGTTGGTAAAAATTTGCTAAAATGCAAGAAAGTTGCAAAATCACTTTTGATCTACCTAATTTCTTGCAACTTTAGCGGCTCACTGCTCCTAAATAAAACTTCTATCAGCTGCCATTCCTTGACAAAAGTAATCCATATAAAGCCCAAATTATGAATATACTGTTCATTTTCTTCACAAACCATTTTCGAACTATTTATATGCCGCAATTATGTCGCCGCCTCCTAAGCTATAAGGGGTGATGTCAAAAAACACCATATTGTATAAGGTTGCGAGACGACACGACCTAGTCCTAGTTCAGTGTGTAACGCGTAAGTGTAGATTAAACTTTACTGCGTCTTCAAGGATCTGAGTCGTTTATTACTGTGGACCTTCTAACTGCTCTTATCGTAGCATTAGTCGAGCAAGGCAACAAGACTTAAGTGTCGAAATAAATCTACGTATCTATTGATTAGTCTTAGTCACGGTTTTGTGAATGATGTCAAAGATTTTCCGTAATATTTAGTTTATCTCATACAATTGACGTTAGGATTTTTCAAATATGACGTCAATATTTTACGTGCAAGTTGTCATATCTCATAGAGTCATAGGAGTTAGGACCGAGCACGGCGACTGAAAAAACGTGTATAATTTTTTTATCGTGACATTTAAAACAACAATCGGATCATCCGAAGCTCGGACCATATACAACTGACCTTTAAAAGAGTTGAAAGTCCGCGTATTGCTAGATTTACTGAATACAGCGTGACCTTTTCGGCACTATAGAGTATTGTAAATTAACACACTATTGTAAATAGATAAAATAATCGAGCTGGCAAGGTTCACTGAACGAACTAATTCATGTACGATATTGAATTATATATCTTTGTATTGAATGTATGAATGCATTGTCACAACCCAATTAGATTTAAATCAGATTCCAGTTATTGTAGGCAGGTTAACTGTCTTGAGTTTCAAAGTCATTCGGGGTATGAACTCAAAGTGATATATTTTGATGACGTTACGTAAAGGAAATTTCGATGCATTTATGTTTTAGAAATTATGACTCAATTATGTTTTGTTAATTCTGATTAAATGTATTTTTTCAAGGAATATAATTTATTTTTTAATTTTTACGTAATGATGTACTGTATATTTAATGGTGAACAATAAAGAGTTTTATAATAATTGACTTTTTCATTATTAAACCTACCTACATAATCAATAACTTTCTTATTCTGTCAAAAGCCAATAGGTACTTCACCAAAAGCGATAAAATTTCAAATTGAATACTTTTTGCTGACGTTTTTTTCCTAAGAAGCCTTATGTACACCAGTTTCTTACTTTTTTTTCCTAAAAGTACTTTTCATAAACTCCTTACTGCGTCGCAAGGGAGTTATTCTCAGTACATCACGTGGTGAGCACTGTGGTTTTTACGTAGACGATTTTATAAGTGCCGTTTTGCTTCTATTTCTGTCCAGACCCTACAAGTACCTACCTACTTCTTTTAGATAACCATTTCTAATTATAAACATGAAGAAAGTTGGGGCTATTTGGAAATGTTTATTTTAAAAGGCTCAGGAAATTCCGTTTATTTTAAAAAGGCTCTGCTAATTCCAAAAATAATCTGATTTTGCAACTTTAAGTACTAAAGTGAACCCATGTATACTTACTTACTATAAAAATATGATGAAATGCATGGCAGATGAAGATTATGCCGAACAAATGCGGAGAAAGGGTGAGTATAGTTAACTAAAATGTAGCGCCGTTGCGTTACGAAAGAATGTTCATATAAACACATGACATCAGCCTATAGCAGTCCCATATCAGAGGATACAGGCCACCCCCAGGGTATGCAACAAGGCGAACACGAACTCCCATTTTCGCCATCCAATCGCAACCAGACGCTCTCTTTATGTCGTCGGTCCATCAGACCGGAGGGCATCCAGCGCTACGGTTTCCAAGACGCACATCATGCATCCCTTGCGGTGTAAAGAGCGATAATAGCCGTAAAAATACGGTCACTGTCACCATTGCTTATGTGAGAGCCCTTTCAGAAAATCATGTACTTATCACTGTAGTGACAGGTTGCCAGCGACAGCCGATGTGGCGCAGTGGTTAGTATGCCTGCCTGCCACGCAAAGGTTCCGGGTTCAATTCCCGGTGGGGTCAGTCACAAAGTTGATATTTATCACTTTGTGAATTTGTTCCCAGTCTGGTTAGGACAATGCAGGCTGAACCACCTGATTGTCCGCAAGTAAGATGGTTCCGTGCTTCGGATGGGCACGTTAAGCCGTCGGTCCCGGTTGCTGTCAATGATGGCTGTAACGGATCTGACCTTGATCCGTCATAATTATTTACAAATATAAGCAATAAAATATCAAATCGTTGACTTGTTTGTACTAAATCACGCATAGAGCTATTTTAATTACTTTCCCGACTTCAACCGCCATCTACTGATGGGTTTAGAACTATTTTAGTTGAAGAAAAAAAAACTGTCTAGTATCAAGTAGTTGTCTGACTTAGATGATTCTGGATGGTTCCAGAGGTGGCAGCACTTTCTTAGATAAAGAAAGATTGCCAGCTCTAATGGGAATTCCCTAAATGAGTTATAGTTAATTAATTTGTGTCCTTATTCATTCCTTATAGAAGGTTACTAATGTAAATGGCTAGGTTATTTACTAAGTACCTAAAATGTTTATTTGGATGAATACAGTGTTTACAAGGACCTTTATAAAAATAAGGGCTCGTGTGTTCTCCCTAATTGCAGGCGATCAAAATTTGTACATAACATAGTTGCTATCATTATATTAATATGGGAAATTCACATAACATCTTTTAACTATTTAAATAACCGGTCGCAGAGTATTAATATTGTTGTATACTCAACTGAACATATTCCGTCTTATCGAGTAATCATATAGCTTAAATAACATCTATTTAATCTTGTTTAAATATCAAGTATTGGCGAAAAGGAGTTTGTTTTTATGTGGTGGAAGTCAGTATTACATATTTTTTTTGAATAATGTTTGACCGAATTGAATGCAGAAGAGTAAAGTCTCGAAATAATAAAGATATGAGTATGGGTGATAAGTTTTGAGAGAGGGCAACCCAAAATTTGACATTTCGGGAAGAATAAAATTGATCGATGACGTTCGATTCGGGAATTTTCTGGGGGTTATTAGAAAAAAAGGGGGACTATATATACCAGGAGTTGGAGAGAGGGGTCAGTGAGTTTTAGACGGGAGGGACTTCGAGTAAAAGAAGAAAGTGGAAAGTTGGTCAGGGACTTGGAGCTTAGAGAGAATTCAAAGAAATGTACATCGCGAGTGGAGGAGTTTGTTTTGGTGGTTCGCGGAAAGGTTTTGAGGTCAGGTTGTGCCAGGCCTGGCTCGGTTTATTAGTGCTGTTGGTTCAGTTTGTGGCTTTGTTCCGTGTCAATAATGTGTGAGAAGCGTAAGGGTTTTAGATGGAGCAAGCGAGGATTCCCTGTCTGTCCGGGTTGATGTCATCAGTATCCTGCTGCTGAAATATCCAGGTAATATTTGGGCAGTTCTACCTAGTGTGGCTCACATTTGTTTATCAACTAAAAGTTGTTAAATTCTGTGATAGCTACTGACATATTCTGTCAATTGTCTCTGAGCCTAAGGGGAACTGTTCAAATAGAATTATTTTCATATAATGTAGGTTGACAACAGAATTCTGTTTTCAGTCGTTACTTCTTTACAATTTATTCACATTTTGTCATGCAAATTAAATAGTGTCTGTCCTGTTTGGCTTTATAATCATAACAATCATTAGCTATGCAATTTAACATAAATAAATTTTATTTAAAGTGCAGACAACATGTGGATATTATTACTAGATTGCATTAAGCCGGAATTACATTATGTAGGTGTTCCATTCCAACCAAGTTCTAATATTTTACTATGATTTGTCCCGCTAGCTTATATATGAGATAGTTTGGCTTGGATTCATTATTATTGGATTTGGTTGTATCTTGCTGAATTTTAAGTTGTGTTATTAATCATTTTTAAAATGAGATGAACCAGTAAGTGAAGCGGTTACTGCGGACACTTTACTTATAGAAATATAAGTAAGCGGGTAACGTTGAAGTACACATTACTTATTCTGTATTTATTTGTCAGCTTGAAACTATTGCTTTTAACCCCTAAATCGTTAGTGGACATTTAAGCTCCTTTTTACTTTCTTTATCATTTTATTGAGTTCATTTTCTTACTCGCTATTGACATCTGTCACAATTTAAACAATTTTCTAGCTAAAGATTGATGAAAATAGTATTCCGTATGAAATAAAAGTTTGTGATAGCAATTTGGATTCTTTCTTATAAAGATTTAGTAGTTGTTCATAATAAATGTGTAATCTAGGTATATTTTTATTAGTGTCTTTTACTAAAATAAATGTTTTAGTGTCCGGCTATGATCAATAATATGTTATCTCAGTTCGCTTCAGGTTTTAAAGTTATTTTAACTTATTGGTTACAGAGATACTTGATATTGAAACTATTGGTTAAGTAAAAATGAAGGCTTCATTCGATAATATTAACAATTTAATTAGGCTTCAGGTAAAACGTTTTATACCTAATCTCAATTTTATATTTGCAGGTTGTTTCAACTTAATGAAAGTCACTAGACATATACAGGGTGTTTTTTAAAAAAGGGTTTTGGGTTTTGACTTATACAGGGTGTTTTTGACAAATGTTTAGGTTTTGAGGTATACAGGGTGGTTTTGACAAATATTTAGGGTTTTTGATTTTTACAAGGTGTTTTGACAAATATCTCAGTTATTACATGTATAAGAGTTTATTATATGTATACTACTATATTATATGACAAATATTTTATACATTGGTTATGACTTATTTATATATGGTGTGTATTTGTATAATGTGGTATTATTGTTGTATGAAGATGTGTGATGTGCGCTGTGTGACGTGTGAAATAAAATGTAATGTAGTTTGAGATAATAGAGAATGAAAGGTATGCAAAGTTAATTTGGATTATGCATGATTTTATGTAAGTGGACTTATGTGTATGTTAGCTTATGGTTGCATGAATATTGGGATGGATTGTTATAGGTTTACCTTTTCTCATCCATTTATCCTTGTAATTAATCCTATCCTTTGATGGAGGATATTCCTTCCATGTCATAATTGCTTTATAATATTATCATCCTTTATTTACCTATCACTTGGTAAAAGGTGACTATGGAGTATCAAACTGAAAGTTTTCTCAGTAGTGGATAATACTTACATCTATCTGGTGTTGATTTTAAACAGCATCATCCTACATTATCTATAACTGTTGTGGAAGGCGATTGATACTAACTTATAAACCCTTGGGGTTTATAGGAGTACATTTTTATGACTTCTTACCATACTTTTATGGATTTCATTATTACTGCATATGTAATTCCAACTTTAATGGAATATTTTAGATCTATGCATTTATGGATTTAATTCCACACTAAAGTCTAAAGGGATATTCCCTAAGATCGATGTTTATGTTCAGCAGTGAATATAAAATAAAATTGATCTTACCTACTTAAAGTAGGTAGGTATTTTATCTACCACTTGATATCAAGGTACAAATATGTACCTACTTTATGGCCTGTTGGCTAATTTATATACACATTATGATATGGTTGGCATATTATCTGTCTTCCTACCCTGAACCTTGTCCTGGACAAGTCTGAATATTAAATTATTCATAAAATACCAGAGTATTGATTTACTTCACGGAGCTTGATGTCATACTCAGTTGGCAGAGACCTACTGAATGACAATACTATGACTGAATGACAATACTATGACTGTTGCCAGTTGATGGTCATGTATTAACCTGTATCAAACATCTATCTTCATCATATACTTACTACCTCTAGCATTCGGTATGACTGTAACACTGTTCGGCTGTAGAAATTTACTACCTTACAGGAGGTCCACGTAGAAAACAATTCCTGTCTCTCATCTAAATCTTGGGTCTGGCAGTTTCTGCATTCCCTATATACTTACAGGTTTGTTTTAGCTACGTGTTATTTGGGTCTTGCTATATGCATTCCCATACCTCTATCGAGATCTCTGTATGAGGCATTAGTAAATGGAGGCTGACTGATGGTGCAGTTAATATACGATGCTTTACCAGCATAGCTGGTGTTTGGTTAGGGAAACCAAATGATATTGGTTGAGTCATGTTACTCAACTTGGCAACTCATTACTGTTGTCTACACATCTACATATACTAGACATTTAATGTCTTGGTTGGCTGAGTGTGATATCGGCTTAATTATATCTTTTAAATTTTATTCTAAAAATCGGACTTGTTCGATTCCCTTGCACACGAATGTGCGTCATCAGCACCTGTGGTTTGGTGCAATTTCAACATTGGAATGCAAATTCCACTATCCTATTCCAGGGTCCTGAGTTCGGGATATAATACTGACAGGTTCTTCTCGGACAATCTAATTTAACTTATGTTGAATTGGGTTGATTGAGAAAACTAAATAAGTCGGTTTTCTATCCTGAAAGCAGTGGGAACATAGTTTTAATCCCATTGGCAGGGCATGGACGCTGCGCGTGGGTGGGAGCACAGCGTTATCCTATTTCCCATCGTGTGCATCCTATTAAACTCTAGAACCTTTGGAAATCCACGTACCTCTAAAAGAATATTATGGGTTACATATTACTACTTACACAACATAATGGGTCCAGAAGACGATCACGCTATACTTACTTAATCACGTGCCAATATTCATATAATATGATATATTATATGAATTACATATATATATACATTATGTATATATTTATATCAGAGAGGGGAGGTTTGTTACATGGCGGTCGTTAAACAACCATGTCAGAGGCCTGCTACTTGCAGTAGGCGGTTGAAAAACTCTGACACCAGGGTCCATCGGGTCGTTGAACGACTCGGTGTCCCACACGAAAAAGAAGAACAGGTTGCCAGCTTGTCGCCTAGAATTGCAGTAGGTAAACATGAAGCCCTTGAGTCCCTTAGTCGCCTCTTACGAATCCCGTGGGAAAGAAATGGGGTGATGCTATTCTAAGCCGGCATTACACGGCACGAAAGTACAATTGTAGAAATGCCTTAAAGTTAAAAATATTGAACGTAGTATAAGATCACGGCTTGCAGATCCCTGAATGTAAGTATTAAAGCTTTTGTGGTTTTTTACGATACCCACCGACAGCATCTAACTTGGTGATAAAATGTTTATTTTAAACACTTGCGTTATTGAGAAACAAAAAATTTCAAATGATGCTTGATCATTTTTATCTGCTGAAAATGGATGAGATTTTAAGTTTTTTATTGAAAAGTTTTATAGTCTGATTTTTATTCAGATAGACTAAACTGACAGCTGAGATCGGCCTTTTGTTTTTAAAATGTTGCAAGCATCAGGCTTGTGGTTTGACTCATTCATTAAATTCATTGAACTGTTGTCCCATGATTCTTCGATGAATTTGTTTTTGTAAATAAATGTGCTCAATAAATACTTTCGTATTTATTACGTACCTACATACTTTACGTTACGTAAAAGAGTATACGTTACGCGTATACTTTACGTTTATACGCAAAGTTTTCGTTTAGTTTATAGAATTCAAAAATGAATAATATTGAAATTTAAAATGTAGGTACTGTTCAATAAATTCACATTAATAATATCAGACTGTTACTAGTTATGTACGCATTAGCTTTCATATAAAAATTTCGTCAGACAGGAAATAAATGTGAAGTTAGTTTGTTATATGTTTGTCTTATAGGCCAATTTAATATTGAAAATTGAAATCAACTAAATTTATTTTCATAAAAATTCAATCACAATCTTTGAATCACATAACTTGATCATTTGGGTACAACACTCTTTTATTATTATTTTAAAATACAAAAACGTGGCAACCCACCAAACGTCAGTTTAGTTTATCTGAATAAAAATCAGACTATAGGATACATTGAAATTATTTGATTTTTGCAGTGACATAACCAAATCTTAGCAAATGTCAGTGTGGGCCAGCCAATGGAAAACTACAATACTAAAAAAGATTGTATTTTAAAGTTTTTTTCTGAATTTTATATGCCACTGGAATTACAATAATACTGGGCTAAAAATTACATTATAATGTATTTTGTATATTTTTACTGAATGAAGTTTCTTTAGATTTTTTAAAGACACATGGAAATTAATAATTTTGCAGTGACGCAACCAAATGATAGCAAATACCTGCGTGGGCCTCGGCCACTGGCTAGCAATGTGCGCAGTTCAATGCCAAGGCGCTCTTTCTCACAGCAAAACAAAAGAAATGTGAGAGTCCACGTGAGCGCCCTCGCGTCTCAATAAAACGTGAAAGAAGTACGCAGTGGCTCTCAAAGTTTTGGAGAATGCAGTTTACGTAAACATCATTGAAAGCTTTTAAGCGAATGTATATGGTGAATAGGCACAAACTTTAATGAAATGCTTAATACTTTGTCAAATAATAATGATGACGTTATTTACGTGATATGCCTATTGATTACTGACGTGATTCATTTGGACAACTAACCTGAAATACTTAACTTTACTACAAATTCCAGCGGTCGTTTTTAAAAATAATATTTTTGTAAGTGCAGCAAACAAAAATACACAGAAATCTCCCGAGAAAAAAAATTATGTGCGAGTAATCATTCATATTCAACCAATATGTATTTGAAAAAGTGTTTAGTTAAGACATTTTGTCTTGCCATAGGACACTGCTTCAATGAATGACCTTGTTTAAAATATTTTAATTCAACTATATCGTAATAGCATAATTTCACAGGATATGTTTTTTATTTTTTTATTAGCATTGAGCTGCGGTAGCCCAGTAGGTAGAGGCTTCGCTAGTACTGATAGCAAAAGTCGCAGGTGCCTGCTCTAGAAATTTTGGCAAGGCTTCTAAAAAAATTGTCGGTATACCTAATAAGGCAAATATATTTTTACTGGTATCCAAAATTGTACAGGTGTGGTGCCGGCAGAGTAGAATAGCACCACCCCCTCTCTTCCCGTAAGAGGCGACCGAGGGACAAAACCAACCCAAACAGCCAGGGCCAACCGTATGGTGACGATTAATGCACCACAAAAGAGTTCCCAAGGAGGGTTGACGTCCGGTAGGCGGCCGGTCGTAAAATTAAGCCAAATCTTTTGCAGCACGATTTTGTGTTTAACAGAACGTGTTGCGCCGATAAGTAGTTGGGATAAGGGCAGGAAGATGATGATCCAAAATTGTCTTGAAAATTGTACAGGTAAAGATGGTTGGTAAAGTTTGAGCACCGCTGGGTGTCACGGGCCAGCGCCGTCCGTAGACGCTCGTGGTGGGCAACGAGCGGGCAGACGCGGAAGAAACCGCTCTCTTATATTGTGGATATTATCTTGCGTCGCAGATACCCCTCAGGGCTGTGCTGCGGCCGAAGTAGGAAAACCAGTAAACAAATATTTTGTTATATATGTTATGTCGCAGCACGATGGCAGAATTAGCCCCCCGGCATATGACAAAATCGTAGACTTGGGCCTGGGCAAGCTGATTCAGGATTTTGGGAAAAATCCTAATTCTAGGGAAATCTAAAATCTTAGGGAAAAACCTAAAATTCATTTTGGTCATAATCATAGATTTGTTTAGTATTATGGCTTTATTACGTTTAGCGGGAACATGGGGTCTGTTACGAGTTTCAGGCACCCTGATGACATCGAACGCCCTGAAGGGCAGGGATAGCGTCAGACACCCTGAAGAGCAGAATGTAGCGCTGGTTGCCCTGGAAGGCAGGGGGACGACCAGAAAGTCCAACGTCCGCTACCTTTCATCCTCCAGAGTGTCCGACGCTACCCACGCCCTCTAGGGCGTCCGACGCTATCTCTCACCTTACAGGGCATCCAACGCTACCTCCTGCCTTGAGTGTATGACGCTACCGCTCATGTAGA
Source organism: Phthorimaea operculella (assembly GCA_024500475.1). NCBI lineage: Eukaryota > Metazoa > Arthropoda > Insecta > Lepidoptera > Gelechiidae > Phthorimaea > Phthorimaea operculella. The sequence continues at coordinate 2,533,623 of JANFCV010000009.1, forward strand.
TATCAATCAGCGCACACCACATATAAATTGCCAATTACCGCAAGTTCGTGCGGCATGTGTAAAGACAACATTTAGTCCATGTCGCTAAACAAATTTTCGTTTCCAATTTCTTTCCGATAGACAATCATTTCTTTAAAAACGATTTTCGAAAAAGTTCAAATAATATCACGGACAAAGTACAAACAACTGATTTTTCTATTGATCCGCGACATAGTCTCGGAAGTTTTTTGAATGCACGGTACCGCCACGCTAGCCACGCCCACGTTTATTCAGATTCAAAACAATATCAGCCGTACTCAATACGGTCGTACTCAATGGATAGACATCAATGGAAAACCTCGTTAAATGACACCCGGGAACTTCCGTATAGTTTTATGTAATATCGTGTCTTGTAGGAGGAAATTGTCACAACAAAACAGTTGTACTTATTATTAAAAATTTATATTTCAATTATCACAATAAAAGAGTTTTTAAACTGATTTAGGTTGTGTTTATTATTGAATGTCTACTGTCCATCAGTGGACTGTTGTGACTTGTGGCTTTTGAGATAAGGTAAAGTTTTATTGGATTGCCGTATGATGCCGGTTTAGGAGGTGATGTTGTCACCTTATTTCTTTCCTGTAAGTGTCATAAGACGTGACTAAGAGACTCGGTTGAACGTGTATTACAATTTCGTCCGATCTAGTCTAGGCCGTGTGATGCCGGCTTAGAATAGCATCACCCCATTTCTTTCCTGTGGGTGTCGTAAGAAGCGACTAAAGGACTCGAGGGTATCATGTGTATTGCAATTTTAGGCGACAGGCTGACAACCTGTCACTATAGCGATACACGACAATAGCTAAAACGGCCCTCAAATATGTGTCAGACGTGGCGACAACGACCGCACTTTTACGGTCGTTGACGCTCTGCCTACCCCGCAAGGGATAAAGGCGTGATGTATGTATGTATGTATGTAGTCTAGGCCTACAAATTTCCCAAACAAACTGACAGTCTAGCTTGCATAGACACCGAGATAATAGAGTTTAAAGTTTGACAGCTGTCACCTAAAATGTAGATCTCGTTAACACCTATAACATTTGCTAAGAAAGTAATAGTGTAGCATACATATACTTAAGATTAAGATGACTCGCACTTAACCATTTTCCATTATTATATTTAATTCTTGCTAGTCTAGCTAGAAGCCAAACTTTGACATAGTGAATTATTTTCGTGACTGTACTGTGTCCATTTAGAACTATGTTTTAATGGGAATGTGTCTCGTTGGAACTAAATCGGCATACATACACGATTTTTCTGAAATGGCCCTTAAATACTTGTCAAACAAAATGATAGCGCCCGTATTTTAAGGCTTACTCCGCAAGAGATAAAGGCGTGATATGTGTATGCAATGCATTCATGAACCTATGTTTGTTTAATTGGAATTTTACATTTCTTACTTAGAGATCAGTAATATAATAATAGAGTAATAATATACGGGGTGTAAGGGACGGTGCACTGGAAACTTTGCAGGCGTGATCAGACCATGAAACTACAACACAACTTTTACTATGGAGCCAATGGTGGGAAACAAGAAAAATTTACCGACCTCCCATACAAAGCCAGTCAGCTGATTGCGAATTTTGTATGGGAGGTCGGAAAATTTTTCTCGTTTCCCACCATTGGCTCCATAGTAAAAGTTGTTCAGTTTCATGGTCTGATCACGCCTGCAAAGTTTTCGGTACACCGTCCCTTACACCCTGTATAATATAATAATTAAGTGAAGTAAATAATACAAGAGTTTTGTTGTTTTATGGAGGAATTAATGAACATACAAATGAATGTAGCTAAAGTGTACTTACACTTTAATTTTAGTTTCTATTCAACCGTACTTTTCCATGGTAAAATGCAAATTGTGTCTAATAGTGTCTATTGACTCTGTAAATGCCCGTTAACCTCTTTTAAATCTTTTTAATATTCTACAAAGCCAATTAGTAACTGCCAAAGCTGATTAGAGTAGGTATTTACCCGACTGCCTTAGAAGGAGGTTTATGTTTTTCGACAGTATGTACCTATGTATGCATGTACCTCTATGTGGACAAAAAAATTCTTTCTCATGGGCTACAGCCCAAACGGATGGTCGGATTTTGACATATTAGGTGTCGTTAGATTCGTCTTAGCAGCGCGAGGGACACTGGCTATATTAAAAATTATAGATTCAAGATGGCGAATATTTACAGCAAAATACTACTTCAAAACTACCGCAGTCGGGTTTTTGTTTTTTAACACATCTACTTGTTACACAGAGCTGAAACAATGATTAATGATATTTTGAGCACGAGCAATCAAGGACTATCTTCATTTGAATGCAGATTAGGTAGTTTGGTTTGACACAGATATCAGAACGCGAGCACAAATTAGGGAGACGACGCGCGGGGCGCCTATACAGATGGCTCACTCAGTACTAGCGACGATTTTGGAAACTTACTATGCTTACTTTAACTGGAATCTCAGAGGAACTCAAACTAAGAAAATGGGTGTCACGAACGTCACATTTTTTGGATGAAAATTGGCTTTTTATCATATGACCTTCTGTTCTGCTGTTTTGACAATCTTATACTTTGAGACTTTTGACAGTACTTAGCAATCTTGGTCATGTAAGAAGTGACAATCGCGATCCCTTAGAGCGCATATAAGCAAGCTTTAGAGTGCGCCTAGAAAGTTAGAACGGTTTGGCGTAGTCTGCACACAACCTCTCTGTCTATCAGTAGGAAAACGTCGTACTATTAAACCTCTATTAATTCCATACATTTGACGTCTGTATCTAGGGAGCAACTGCTTAAACTTTGACAGTACGGCAAGGGGCCTTACGCGCACTCTATAGCTTGCTTATTTATACACTAAGGAAAATCTTAATTAGGGTCGAGTGAACCTTCTGTAATCTATCCACTTTATGGTGCACGTGGTTAGAAATCAAGTGACGTCAACAAAATATGGGCTGACTTATCTAATGTAGCTATTGCGCCTACGACAGGGCTACGCCGTAGCCGCCCCCGTAGCAAATACTACGCCGCATTGCTTCTTCGAAAAAACCCGCTGCTTTTGTTATCGACACTCTATTTTGTTTTTGTTGAAGATAAACAACGTTATTAGAAAAATTATCTCTTTTTCCTAGTAAAGACCGAATTGTTTTTTCCTTGTTGTTATTACAAACGAATAGTTTCCTACATTTAATAAACATTTTTGCAAACGTTTTTCTTACCATCGCAACTTTTTCGATCCCTTTATTATTCATTCAGTGATAAGCTTTTTTGAAATGCACTTCTTATTAGAAAATTCAATGAAATGCGACCTAACAGCGACTACGAAATGTGTATTTTTTAATCGAAATAAAGTAGTTATTATCATAGTACTGTAATTTCAAAGATTTCAAAGAAAAATAAATTTTAAAAGGACTTCAAAGGCATGAGTAAATTTAAATTTGTTGTGGTATAAGCATAATGAGCTATTTTTGCTGTGATTGCTTCCATAGAAAAAGACATATTAACGAACTTACATTATTTACAGCAAAACGGGGTGTAAGGGACGGTGTACCGAAAACTTTGCAGGCGTGATCAGTGATGGTGGGAAACGAGAAAAGAATTCCGACCTCTCATACAAAGTCAGTCAGCTGATCGCGAATTTTGCATGGGACAATGGGAAGCCGGAAAATTTTTCTCGTTTCCCACCATTGGCTCCATAGTAAAAGTTGTTCAGTTGCATGGTCTGATCACGCCTGAAAATTTATGGTACACCGTCCCTTACACCCTGTATATGATCTGATCTTAAGCACCTAATTTAGCAAAAAAACTGGTCTTAGATTTTTTTTGGTTTAGAATCCATTATATTTCACACTTTAATTTTTTAACTTTTTTTATTTTGCAAAGTTATTTACATGTCACAATGCTAATTTAGAAACGATTTTCTTAAAAAAGTTAATTTTAACAGTTACATCGGAACCATTCCTGTAGTCGGCAAGTTTCGTGCGTCACAGGTGAAGCCCCGCGTAGGGTGACCACGCGTTTGGAAATCTTAGGACAAGATTCTACCTTTAGTAAACACAAGTTCATCATCTTCCTGTCCTTATCCCTATTACTTGGGGTCGGCCCAACATGTTTTGTATGAACACAAAATCATATTGCAAAATAATTAGGCTTAATTTTTAAAACCAGCCGCCTGTCTGACGTCAACCCTCTTTGGGAATGCTATCGTAGGTGGGATTACCGCCACCATACGGTTGTTGATAGTTGGCAGATATAGTAGCCAATGACCATAGTCGCCAGATATAGTAATTAGCACTTAAAGGTAGAGGGGCAAACTATTCTTATTTACTAAATGAAAAATCAATTTAAGTTGGTACTTTTAATGCTCACAGGTACACAAGGTGTCTCATGTCAATCGCGAAATTCGACTAAACGCAATATGACATTTTGAGAAAATATCTTGGCGGAATAGTCAGACAATCTGATTTTCTATAATGGATTCAAAGATGTTTTTGTCACAAATAATCAAGTAAATATAATCAAATGGATCAAATTGGTACATGGGCACTTCTACAGCTACGGTGAAATTTTCTCAACTCCGTGAACAAATTTTTTTATCGCATTTTCTGGTGTAAACAAGAATGAAAAATTGCCAAAAAATGTGTTTGATGAAATGGTGCTAATTTGCCACCAATTGCTTCACTAAAACTAGATTTAGAATTTGTATGGTCACGGAGTTGAGAAAATTGGTCACGGAGTTGAGAATTTTCGAAATTATTTAAATTTTCAGATTAATATTAAGGTAAAATAATATTGAAAGTAAAGAAAAAGACCCAAAAAATCAAGTCGAGTTACAAACAGCATATTTGCAAACATTTAGTTGATTGTGTTTGCTGTTTTGTTAATTTGATGTAGCTAATGTAAAATCGTGAAAATAACTATTAGAAAACGGCAAATGTATATTCCTGAGCATTATTATACTATATAAACTATTATTTGAATATAAAGTGCTAAAAAATCATTAATTTCGTTTTAAAATCTCAACTCCGTGTGCAATTTTCTCAACTCCGGATACAAAATGTACACGGAGTTGAGGTTACGGAGTTGAGAAAATGTTGTACTATCAGGAAAATCTCATTTTCTTTTTAACTTGCGACAAACTTATTAAGACTTCTGTACTTATATTCAGGCGAACTATATTTAGGCAAAGAATAAACTCATATACATAAATAGTTTGGAAAATATTGACGATCCGGAGTTGAGAAAACACCCTGCACCAAAAATCGGCACCATAATCAACCTATTGAAAATCGTAAAAATCTGTAAAATTACGCAATTTTACGTAATTAGTCCTCATGGGAACAATGCCTAGTTTACGTGAATATATTGACAACATGCAAATTGTAAATATTTCATGAAATATTCAAAGTAATATGAGAAACATTGAAAAAAGCTACCGCGTGGGACAAATTTTTGAATATTTGAAAGGATATCCAAATATACATTTAATGAAATTTTCATGAGCTACACCTCTTCACTATATTTCTCTCCATACGTGAACAGTAAAACATTAAAAAAAACTGTGCGACTTATTATTTTACAAAACAAAATGCTTATAATTTCGGCAACGGGACAGGGGTAAACTAACGAAATTTCACCAATTTCTAGACTTCATAAATTATTTTTGTAAAAACGAATATAACTACGGAAAAAATTGTATGTTCTCCAATAAGTATATACATAAAGGAGTATGTGTATTTTTTTTGGAATTTTTATCTAGTCTTGAAAGGCGGTTTATGAGGCCAGACAAAAAAAACACTGTTTCTGTAGAAATGCCCACATGTATTATTTACTTGTACCGTTATCGTATTGTTTTGCCAATTTAATGATTTGACGTACAGTTCTTATTTACTTGGTAATTATTGGAGTTTATTTCATATATTATCAATAAGGCAGTCATTCGTTTATTGATAGTTTGGAGGTTTAATTTGTTTCTTCTTTGAGTGGGTTTGGGTCACCAAATCATGATCTGATGAACCTTGGTGTTAGCTTTTTTGGATAAAAGTTGAGGTTTCGGCTTTCCGTATATACTTGTAACTTGTTTTAATTTAAAATAACCACTCAATTTTATAGTGTAACCACATCCCATTTCCCGATATGAATATTGCGTTGCTAGTGTACCTGCCGCAGCAGATGCTTCCCACGCATCACATTTTAATGACTATCTAGTCGATATAACGTGACTTCGACATGTGCACCTACAAAATACAGCCTATTTTAATTGCAAATGTACTAATAGTAGTAGTTCGTGCATCTGCTTTGTCACTATGTATAATTTGATAAATTTGAAAGAACTTAGAGTTACTTTGCTTGACTTATGCCATTTTTATTTTAAGTTAGTAGTTTTAAAAATCTCGGCCCATATTATGTTCTTATAAAGTATGCTTACGGTTAAAACCAATTGAATACCAATCTTATGGTATTCTTATTAGTCTGTCGATACATGATTATTATACCATTTACGACAGTAATCTTCATAACAATACTATAATAATAGTTTTATGAGAATACCACACAAACTATTTTCGGGTATCAAAATGTCTCAAAGACTACTTGATGCATGGTCTACCTACACACACAATATTTAGATCTGCGTGACTGCGGAGTCACGGGGAGCTAACTTCGCTAGTAATTACCTCTCTTTGTACTACACTTGGCATTTGAGCAAATCAACCAATCAGCCACGTGACCGTAGATTGATTTAGTGTCGATCCGTGGAATATTTGTTATAGTTTAAAGTTTTCAAGTACAGCGAGTTAATTGCGGGAATTCAGCAAGGCTATACTTAAAATTAAAAATTAAAAGAAATATTTACAAAGGCATTCTGGATCATAAATCCATCCAGTGGGTTTATGATATTCAGCGCGACTTGGATTTTCTCTACATCTTGATGTCAAAAATATTTGTAAAGTACATACGATTTGACACGTTTCGCGTGCGTCTGAAGTTATCTCTTTACGGTGCACCCCTCTTTCTTGTTACTGATTATCTAATTTGTACATACCATCCATAAGAGTGTCCATCGGCTGGCAGTATTTAGGTACTTGTCATATTTCAACATAGGATAAAATATTAGGCATTGAAAGATTCTTTCTAAACATATGCCTAAAATATTGTCCATTACAGCTAGTTGTCATAACAAAACATACATCCGCGTGATTACAGTTTGTCACCGACACAGACGAATATCCTATAACTCATATCAAAGAGGTAGTATCCCGTATCGGTTTAAAGAAAATAGCTTTAGTTTGATGCTTACCTATCCTGCCAATACGATTTTGTTCATTACATTGTGTAATCCCTGCCATGTTTTCAGAACCGCATTTTCTTAAAAATAGGAATCTGTTTCAAGAGTTTTACCTACCTACGTACTTCATAGTTGCCATGACGGTGTGATCTTGAGCCATACTGCCACGTAATAAGTACGTTGTGCCGTTATGAAATTCGTTAATTAGCGTAACAAATACGTTTGATTTCTTCAAGCGGGTCACCACGTGAGCGCTCATTTTTTGCACGTGATTCCTTAGATTACTATCTGGAATACGCCAGTCTGCTCTCAATAGTGTCTGGAGAATTCTCAGTCATATTTTCCCTAAACATCGAAGGTCTGACCAATCTTGTTTGGTGAAAACAAAAAATTGTAGAGTCAAAAATTATGTTCTAAATAGGTAGTTTTAGTCTTTTTATGCACAGTGGCGGTGTGGTCGATGATGATTAGGTATACGATGATAATGCACCTCTTATACTTTTTCGAGGAATATCTTGCTAATCAAATTGAATTAAATCGTGCAAGGCTGAAAGATATGTTCGTTTTGCATACAAATGTGATGTGACCTACTTAGCGTTAGTTAACACCAATCGACCTATTCATTCATCATTCACAGGGTGGGGGAGGGGTCCAAGGCACGGCATGACGTCACGCTTCGGTTTAAAAATCAGCCCCCCGCACGACGCAGCTGCAGTCCCCTCGTGACCTAGTGACCCAAAATGGGCTGACGTAGGCAGTACAGTACCGCCCACATGGCATGATAGCAACGTCGAGGAACTACACCGGAGGTGAGAGAGAACCTTTTTGGTAAACTGAAGTTGCGTTTTCAATGGAAGTTCTACGCTAAGGGGGTGTGTTTTGTTGGTGTAGGATACAAACGTGTGAGTTAGCGCGGCTGTGTGCCGAGGCGGATGTCCCTGGGTCTCTCCGGTAACCTTCTTGATGGATATGAACCATCAGGCGTAGACATTAAGGTCTGTTGTTATGTTTCATAAATCAAAACGAATTAGACATGTCATGTTGCTGCGGCTGTTCCGTTGTCGAGGTCTGTTATTAATAGAAGTATACGAGCTTGGGTCAGCCTGAATGTAAGCTATTTTCGGAACGAATAATGAAGGACTTTAAAATTGATGGCGTCGTTTATGTAAACAATGCGGTGGCGTATAATATATTGTCCATGGAAATGTTAATTGCTGTAGGATTTAGAATATTAATGAATGAAAAAATAAATTAGTTACTTGCGAGGTTACTTGTATTAGAGTTTAATCCTCGGTGGTCAAACTTCCATTCGAAAATAGCAACACTCTATGATGATGGATGAAAAATCTTTTTTGGATTTACAGATGACTTTTACAACTATATAAAAATGTGGGTTGTATTATTATTTCGGTACCTGGCAAAGGAGCCCAATGTACTTTAGTATTCCCTTCGGTATCTGTAGGAAGAAACTTGGTTATTATAATCCCACCCAAAACATAAATGTGAAAGGCTGCCAAGTTCGATAATATTGGAATGCTTCGCCTATAAAAGAAGTGAGATCTAAATAAGTACCAAGTTCCATACACAGACCTCAGTTAAAAATAGTTACAGGAATGCACACTTGATTTTCCGCAGTTTGGAAAGTAGATTCTTATTTCCAAACTGCGAAAAATCAAGTGTGCATTCCTTTAACTATTTTTAACTGAGGTCTGTGTATGGAACTGGTACTTATTTAGATCTCACTTCTATAGGCGAAGCATTCCAATATTATCGAACTTGGCAGCCTTTCACATGTTTTTTGTGGATTTCATTTATTTTTGTAAGGTTTATTTTCTTTTTTTCTTATGATTAAGTTAGGTAAGGAAATATCTCATTTATACTTTACTTTGACTAAATACAAACCTTCGTAACGAATTTTACGTCGGTACGACGATTGGAAGATATAGATGAATTTTTCGTTTTTGTTCCTTAGGGGTATGAATTTACACCTTCATTATTTTTAAAACCGACTCACACTTGGCCATTTTCAGATTTTTTCCTTTACCTTGACCTAAAGACCTACCTCCATGCCAAATTTCAAGTCAATACGACCATTGGAAGTGGTCTAGGTTTTTGATGAGTGAGTGAGTGAGTCAGTCAGTCAGTCAGTCAGTGAGTGTATAGTAAAAATAGCGATTTTCTGACGTCAATATCTCAAGACCTACAATAGGTACATTAATGAAATTTTGTATTTTAGATAAGTAAGTAGATCTCGACAGATACTAGAAATTTCATATGCGTAGATAAAATAGATTTTGAGTTATAGGTGGGTCGAACTTGGCCCGAAATGGTTCGTGTAATATAACCCACGGCCGGTGTGTCGCTTTTTTTGCTCGAACTTGGCGGACACACTGCCGTGTGTCTAGATATCTGGAGCAGACTGGAATCAGCCGCTCGCTTTAGGTTGTTTATTGATACAAAAATACATGTTTACAATATCTCAGACATCCTGTAGTGAGGTAGGTTCCATGGACACAGAAAAATTCCAAACGAAATCTATACCAATAACAGATATCAATAGGTATATAGTATAAAATGAAGTGCTTTTATTGGCTTCCCTGTCAGTTTGGCTGGACATGGCAACGACTTCCTACTAAACCATGGATTATGATACGGTTTTTTAATAGACAGAGTTATACATGAGGAATGTTCGTATGAATAATAGGTACATGCCGGGAAAACGTCTTATTCTTAGTCTTAGATTAGCAGCTAGTACAACCGCTTGATGGGCCGAGAAAACGCTTATGAGTGGTTCAGTTGGGAATCAAACCCGGAAGTGCTCCCTACTAGGAACTAAAGCACAGGCTCGGATTTGCCAATCAATCTATTTATATTTGCCACACTACACCATTAGCCGAAATAGAGACTACGTCATCAGTTAACCACTATCGAGTAGCTGTAGTATATTCTTTGTCAAGATGGCCGAGAGAAAAAGTTTTCAAAACATCCTACGCGACCAAATCTATTAACAGAGGATTACCTAATACATTAATGGTCGTAGTACGGCCACGTTCTTAAAATAGATTACTCATTTCCAACCTCGATGAAATTGATAGAAACTTGGTTAAGTACTGGTAGCACTAACTTTATGTTATTTTTAACAGGTTTGACTTCTTTCTTTCGCGTGGGTTAACAAGTGGATAAAAGTTTGCGGTTTGCCGGTCATAAATAAATATGACGGGCTAGATGCAGATGTGACTAATGTAATGTGCAGCCTACTGCATGTTTGAACTTTCTTCTACTATTAGACCCGATGAACCCTGTATGGGTAGCATGCGCACTGTAGAGCAAGGAATAAGTATACTACTCTACCTCTGTAGAGAGACTTGTCAAATCGTATGGAATTTATCAAAACAAGTGAAGACTTTTGACATAAGGGTGTAGAGAAAATCTATGTCGCTGGGCGCATTGGTAGCTATTTATACAGGTGTTAGAGTTTTCATCCGCCTTCTACAAAGCTTCTACTATACTTGTAGGCCTTTGACGTTGTTTAACAACTACCTACTAGGCGCCTCCTTACCTAGGTTACCTACTAGACGATGGTTGCCATGAACGTCATATTTCTTGGATTGAAATCGTGTCACAATCATATTACGTTCTTGTATCATTTTTAGAGATGTATTTCGTCCTCGTATTGCATTTAGCAACCCTGACTATGTAACAAGTGACAATCGCGAAAAATCTAAATATCGGTCGAGTGATCAATCTGTAAACTCTCTATTTTGTGCCGTAACTATGCGTGCAAACCTGAAACTTCCTTGAACCTATCAATATGACAACTATGAAGATTGGGGTAACCCAATGCGCATACATTATGATAAATTATCGAGTGGAGCACGCACGAGGAACGCTTCTCATACGATTCTACGTTTGTTTCCATTACCCTTAAAATTTAAACCACAATCGGTAAAAACTAATTTTGCTGGAACGTGATTCCGCTGTATCATAACGGTAAAATCAGTACCCTACTGATGGTGGTCTAAAGGAAAAATCTACATTCTTGACCTTTTTCGCATCAATCTGGATTAATATTCGAAGAAAAATTTTGACAGCCCGTACAAAATCTTCTATCAGTCACGATTTCTAGTATGGGACGTCCAATTTTTGTTCTTCGAATATTAAAATGCAATATTCCAGACTGGTAGCTGAACCACTTAAACAGGGACACCCTGTATACGATTGACTCTACCCAATACGCTTTCATAGATTAAGCTTTCAGTAAAATGTATTAGTAGTTTAGTGACAAAAGTAAATAATGGTCTTTCTTTTCGTTTGGGACACCGAGCCATCCAACGACCCAATGAACCTTGGTTATCACAGCAAATCATCGCATAAGCCTATAGCGTTCCACTGCTCAACATAGGCTAGGGTACGCTATGAGACACGATCACCGTTATGTCAAAAAGCCGCCCTCTGTAGATCGATACGCTTTCCAAGGTGTGTCCTCTACTTTAGAACCCGCTTACTCAAATAAAGGTTAAAAAGGATTCAAATTACTGCAGAATTTTGATTTTTAGTCAACTGCAATGAACTTTAGCCTCAGGGTCTACGACCTTATTAACTTATAAAGAACAGACATGATCTCTAAACTTATTTATATGATAACGAACTTTAGTTGTTTACAAACTTTGTACCTGGATGTTCAGCAGTATTTCTGTTTAAAAGTGAGAAAGTGAGTGACCCCTAGATCAGCTTAAACAGATGAAATTATTTCCTCTCGAAGTAAATGGATGGATAAAGTTTTTTAGCATTATATCGGGAAAATTCGTTCCAGTAACCATTGTAGCTCTACTTGGCAGTTTGTGGGGATTTTACATTTTATTTTAACAATTTTGCACACTACTGCCAATCCACTGTGGCGAGAAAGCATCATAGACATTCTAAGTGGTACTTTTACAATCAATCTGCGGTAGTTTCAGCCAAAAAAAACACTACTTGTAAAAATAAATGTCTTCAATTTTATCCAACCACTCATTCAAAATTGAAGCGAGTAAACTTTTCGCAGATTAGACACAAGCTGGCTCCGTAAAATTAAAAAATCTAGTTTACTCTTTTTGCAAAATAATTATTTTAATGAAATCTAATGTTGTATCATGGAAACAAATTATTATAGCCTCGATGAGGCCAAAGACCTTATCAGGGACTTCCTGTCATATGCCTTCACATTTCTTTGACAATCCAGTGAAGTGGCAATTTCACGATAATGCTTATGTAAAACGTCATTCGATACGATCGTGCGAGTATTTTTCTAGGAACAACACTCGATCAACGCGAAATGGAATCGTGAGGGAAATAAAAAATAAAATAAATAAAGGTTGATGAACTTTCGTCTTAGTTCCTCGTTTGTTTAAGGAATCATTGTCCGAGGTATTAAGTTCCTAATAATAAACGATTATTTACTCGGAGCTTTACGCGATATTTATGTTGTACTAACCTACTCTACGTACAAGCGTTCAAATAGTCTTTTGACTTGTACGAAAACTATGATGAAAAACGAAGTCTCCGTAACATTGAGTCATTATTTTTTCCGCGTCATGTTGTGATAACTGGACGTAGTTCAATGTTTTTAAGAAAAAGTTTGATATCCAAACGAAAATGAATTCCTCAAGCTCTATGTTTTAGTTTTTATTTTCAGACCAAACAACAAAATGCGGTGCGCAGCTGTGTTATAATATTATTAAAACTTGACCAAAACTCGTGGGTGCTTAGGGTTAGGACATTTGGTCATCTATTTTTAAATGGTTCCAGTTTTGTATGCCCTATAAATAGTTCAGTCGTATGGCGCAGCGGTGGCCTCAAGAGTTGCCAGTTTTGGAGGCTGTGATCGATATTGCATCTATAGGGAGGTCGTTGACTGCGCTCTTTCTCTGTCTGACCTGCAGTATCTGACAGCGTGCTGGTTGTCTGTCTCACTGCCCCGCTTTCTATATTCTACCCGTTGCGTCCGTGAGGCGCGATGTAGTCTCCATCTCTCGTTGCCCAGACTTGTTGCCCCATATACCGAATATGCAACTGCAATGTTACCGCATTAGGGTTGGTCAACTATAGCTTACGATTGAATACCTACCAACATAGATCTATCCACGCAGATTTGAAGTAAAATCATGTGGGCGTCGTTTTGAAAGTAGTTGATTGTAAACGACATTTTATTTTGCAGATCAAAATAGTTTGCCATTTTAAACAGTTCACGTTCCATACACGTGAATATATTTCTTTCCAATATCCTAGCCCTGGCATTAAAATTTTCTAGAAAAATGTAGAGCGCAAGATCTCCTGGACGATGAAGATACCTACGGAATCTTTAAGCGGTATTTGCTGGAAATAGGTACGTTTCGGGCTGTGTCACCTGAAAAATTAAGCTAGCCCGCGCTAAAGCCCGTGGGTATCGGATATGAATGACGTCAGACAGCTGCAGGTTTTATTGTGTTCGAAAAAGCTTCATAAAAATATGCCGTAAACCTGTTTATTATTTAAAAAACGTAGGTGAAACACGACACGTAGTTTTACAGTTTACAGGAGAGCATCACGTGCGTAAAAGTCGCGTAGGCGTCGCGCATGTGGCCTCTGCGTTTGACCGCTTCCACATTTCATTAAACATTTTACAAGTAATTAAACACTGATATGGTATGCCACTATTTTCATTTAAAGTAGGGCTGGAAAACTTACCCACTTTCAGAATTATTCGCAATGATCTGTTACGGTACATAAGTAACTATACTAGGTAAGTATGTATGTACTTGCTTGAGATTCAATAACCAATTGAGTATTTATCTTCACCACTATCCAGCCTATTAGTATACTGTACCGTACCGATGTATTTCAATGTAGATACTAGGTAAGTATTTATTTATCAAATATTGTATGTCATTGGAATTTAAGTACAATATCTTTGACGCAGCGATTTGACGGGATTTTCGTATTGTTTCTTTTGGATTGAACGTTTATTAATTTTCTTGCTATAATATATGGTTGGTTGTAATAGTTGGTAGGTATATTTCTTACACATTTACACTACACCTATGAATAAATGCATTATTTTCTAACGAAGGCATGCTGTTTTTTTCTGACTAATTCGACCTTTCTTAACTCGAAACTGCGTAACAAATATAAACCGTTGCGTTTTTGTAAAAACTATTGTAATTTATAATTACTAGAAGAAACAATCTACGAGAAGTGGAGAAAGTATTCCTTGTCTGATTCTGTACAACATCAGCATAAAGACTAAAATATGCGCCCAAGAACGAATACCGGAAAATTGTTGTTGAAGTTTAGCGAGGAAATAATAAAGACCCTTAACTTTCTATAAATTGTTCAGCAAATACTTAAGCCCTTTAAAACCCTTTGTCGAGATAAAACTGATTAGATACTTCGCATGGTTTATTAGTTTTTAAATTATCTATATGCGCATCCTTTTGAGCTTCATAAGTACCTTATAGGTAACTAGATATTGATTAAGTAGGTGCAGTTTTTCATCTGAACTAGACATGGGCAGATGTTTGTTGTTTTATTTTTATTTATAAATAATATTCTTTTTGGATCTTCCCCAATACGCTAATTTAGGCGAAAACTGACTGAAATAAAAGATCTTTCAAGCTTGATGATGATCATCCATCATAGATTATCTATCATAGACAGCATGGTCTGATACAGGACCTACTAATCTAGGTATTATACCTAGTTATTTGAAATCTACGTTTTGACAGTTCATACTGAGGTATACTGAGGATAATATCATTCCGCATGTCTGAGCTCTGCGAATTTTTTTTGTTGTCCTTGAATACCTTGATCCATCTGACCCTGATCTACATGATGAGTTTGATGACCTTTTTATAATTTCTTAGTAATTATTGGATGGACGCAAAAGATCTATCATTGCAAATATCGTAGGAAGTAGTAAGTTTTTATCGCTTGTGGTAAATGCGTTTTGTAATGATGGTTTTTACTGAGCTCCAAGATTGCTAATTTTGAAAAGTATCTAGATATTTAATAAGAGGATAATGATGAATGAATATAATTAGTAGGTAATAAAAATATTACTTGTGTAATAGTAGTAATATTAGTATTAGGTTAAGTAATTTTAAGGGTGGAATGATTTGTTTGTTTGTGTTTAGGTGGGGTACTTAAATCTTAAATTTAATGATAAGAAATTTTGTTGTTTTCATATTTTTTTATTATTTTTACGAAATACCTTATTAGGGTACAATAAAAATTACTTATTCTATCGATCCAATATTTAGACTATCTACTTTATACAGTATACAATAATATCAACCTACGTAGTTTAATAATACTGAACAATTTTATAGACCATTATTACAGTATATCAAATTCGACTTTGCAAGTTAAAGAATTACAGGGTTGTTTAAGCCCATTGTACCTATTCAGGTTATGTTGCACTGTGGAACTAGCACGGCATAGTTACATAATTATTGAATCAATACATGTATCTTATCTCTAGTTTAGGTACATATCAGTAGACCTACTTAGTCATTCGAAACCGTGGAAAGGCACTATACTTGAATTACAGGAAACGTTACAATACAATTAGGTACATTTTACCCTTAATTTGACAAACTCCAATTAATTTTGTAGAATGCAAGACAACTTACACTACGTTTCAAAGTGATTAAGTTAAGGTGACAATAATACTGCAAAATGTTAGAGACTAAATTAATAAAATTGGTGTTCTATTAAAGTGCAACTTGATTTTAAACAATGATATCCAGTAGAATTTAAGTCAATAAGTCTAATGCTAGCTACCGGATCCGTACAGCTACCTCAATCGGTTTACAGTCTTATATATTGTCCCTTAAATAGAACTAACAAGTCACAGCTCAACTTTAGGCGCGAGCGCGAGCCGCGTCGCGAGGACCGCGGTCAGCCGCCGCGCGCCGCCCCGCTCTTGGTCCTTCTTGAAGACAATGTTATTTTGGCTATTCACCATTCTCCAGTTTTCTATTGATATGATGAGATCTCGTCTCTCTAGCGCATTACACTACACGTTAAACATAACCAGTCTTTTTCATCGCCCTCGTCCGGTTCGAAGGTTCACATTAGCGGATAGGCAGGCCGTCTCTTTACCGATTGAGGCCGGTGGTGGCGTAGCAGACTGCGTGTCGTGGCACTCTCTGTGTGGGAAGACCGGAGAGACCGCGAACGTATGTGTAAGTGACCGGGGGCCGCAGGATGCGTTTTGGCTGCTGCTGTTTTTTAGGTTGTCGCTGACGATCCGTCGGCGAGCAGGATTGGGAGCGCGATGTTAAGCTGAGACTTTGGAATACTCGTCGTAGGGAGACCGTAGACCGGTGTCGGCGGTGCTGTTCAGAGTTGTCGCTGCCGGAGTCGCTGGCCGAGCAGGAGGAGTGGTCGTCGGCGCGACCAGAGTCGCTGCTGCTGGAGCTGCCGACCGAGTCGGCGTCGGTGCCGCGGCGCGACAGCCGGCGGCCGAGCGCCTTCAGGATGCGCGCCCCGCGGGGCACGGGAGTCGTTTCCGTCATGTCTTCCACTGGCGGGCACACCACGATCCTGGGTGCGACGGACTCGCGTCGCGAGCTCGTCTTTGGACCGCGCTGTTGGTCCAACTCGTTCACCGGCAGATCGCCGCCGAACTTCTCACTCGCCGAAAAGTCGACTCCTAGTATATTTTTCATAAGTTCGTCAGTATCACCACTTTTGCACTTAAGAACACTGGTAAACTCCTTCCGTCAATATTTATTTGCAATAAATACTGATGTTGTTGTTGTTTGAAACTTTTCCGTTTATCGCGTAAGGTTTAGATATTCGAGTGTAGGGGTTGCTCTACGAAGTTGTGTAGCAAACTGATGGCGGGTGGGTCGGGGAAGGCCTTATATAGGTTTAGCGGAGCATGCGCAGTGTGTCGGGCGGTACCGGAGTCTGGACATGCAGCGCGCCACGTAGGTACATGCACGTTCCGAGCCAGCCCGCAGCCTCCTCGTGCACAAGCCTTGAAAAGGCCTTCGTTCTTTCACATTGTGTACATTTATAGCCTATTTTCCTACGCACTTAGCGTCTTCTTGTTTAAAGTTGTGTCTTAATTGATACTCGCAAAGCATTGTGCTTGCTGCAAGCATGCAATATTATGGTCAAATGATATTGTATTAATTGATAAAAATAATAAGAACCACGTGTTTATCTCCTAACGGGTAGGCAGAGCGTCAACGGCTGTAAAACGGTAGTTTTAGCGACGTCTGACAAAATATCCGAATCATTATAAAAACTTCTGTCATTTAGTTAAAATAATATGACAGGTCACGACAGACGTTTATAATATATATGATAAGGTTTGTCAAATAGAAACCTCCTTGTAGTTTTAGTGGCCAATGGTATTTTTATAGAGTTTAGTCTGTCTAGTCTCCTACGTCAAGTCAATGTCTCATCTGTCATTTTGTGGTAATCAATAATTAGATAAACTGTTGGTGCATTATGTTGGTTTTACGAAGTAATTGCAGAATATGCAAGGTAAGTACAGAATGCTAAAGACGCATGGTGTGACTGGAGACGGACGGAGTGTCGTGCAGTTACACTGTACCTGAAGAGCCCTGCCAGGGCGAAACACTCATACCCTGGATGGACGTAGCTGGAGGACAAAGCCCGCCCATGTAGCTCTTCGAGTCCTGACGCGAGGTAGTATTACACCCAAATAGCACATAGGTAAATTAGGTAATATTGTAATCCCGATGTGCTTGTAATCTGGATGTACACGCCCACTTAGCTCGTAATATTGTAATCCTGACGTAATAATCTTAGCCGGCCAATAATGACCAGCTACTCGGTTCTGATGCCGTGGGCCTCGCGTGTTATCAACCCCTACCTACCTAAGTATTTCATATCGTTCTAGACTTAAAGTCACACAAATACACAAAAAGTTGCACTGAATGTGTTACTTTTAACTACTTAGAGTATCTAAAATATGTTTACCTTCCTAACGAAACTTAAAAGGACAGGTAGGTAGAATTTTTGGAAAAATTTAAACTTTTTCCACCACAGGCCGGACTAGAACCTGCGACTTTCACCATCTGCACTGATGCCTCTATCATATCTGGTCTACCGCAGCTCAATCTTATCCTGCGAAATTAAAAATGTGAATCTTAGTCACTACCGTGTGTGGTGTATAAGGTGTACCTTACGGGGGAAGTGTTTTAAAATTTTGTATTCAATTAAGTTTTTCTTTTGTATAATAAAAATAGGTATAGAAATTACATAGATTATTAGATACATTACTGCAGGTAGATCTATTGTATTGTAAGTAGGTAGGTATATAAGTAGACTTTTCTATTTATATAAGTGATCTATCTTTTATCAGTTTAACTTCTTTTTACTTACTTACCTACCTACCTTTAGATATTTGTTATTAGATATATCGGGTGTTACCGGCAAACGGGCATTTATTCAATTGGTGATTGTAGGCATCTATATGAATAACTTTTACTATGGGGCCATCTGTGAAAACACGGAAAAACTATATCAGATGTTGCATAAAGAATTTTAATACTAGGTATACTCAAGCAAAATGTATGGAACAGCTGATTTTTCAATGTGATTTCACAGATAGCCATTGTTAAAGTTATTCACACCTAACTATACATGTCAAGTCTTTTGCAGTTGCATTTAAATTCACTAAATCGTTCGTTCTTAAGGTAAACGTGTCGAGCCGAGCCAGACATCAAAGGGCGAAATAATTGAACAAGCAATCACGAGTCAGTTTACCCTAAATGAATAACTTCATTCCACGTGAGCACGTGATATCACTTTCTATCGTCTTCCCAACTCTTTATGTGATAATGAAACGCCTTTCGATTTAATTGGAGCAAATGGACATTGTGCTCTATTTGCTATTATCAAATTTGTAGGCGTAAGGTAAATGGACTATACATTAAATCACATTGAGTCCTTTGATGCTAATGAACTATGAGTTCTGTGTACTAATGTGTTCAAATCCTGTGTACTAAAGTGCTTAAATTGTTTCTTGGAGTATTTCATATTGTGTGTTAATATAAACGTTGTTCTAAGAGGGTTATTTATAGTCTGCTAAAGCACTAAATAAGTACCTAAGTAGCTAAGTACTAAGACTACCTAGAGAGGTAGGCGCGCCGACGTCTCCATAGATATAGATAGATATCTAATAATGTATTCTGTACAAACAAGTTTTGATAAGGTGTTGTATCTATTATTAGGAAGTGAATACAATACCTTAGGCAAGAAACACACGTAACGTTTATTTTTGCGTTATTTTTGCGCAGCATGTGTTAGGTTTATAGGTAGGTACGATTTTTCACCTAATTTCGATACAAAAACGGTTTATGTCAAACGGTATGTCTGACCCATCCGCTAGCGTAAAAATTGCGCACAACGCGCTGGATGCATCTGTGAAACCGTTTGTCATAGGTACTTGTATAATACTAAGGTCGCGTAACGCATGCGTTACAATTGTTTTAACGCATGGATTACGCAGTGCAAAAACAACGCAAATGTTGTGTGTTTTTCGCCTAAAACTGAGCTCGCCAATCCGCCTGACAAGCGTGTTGAGTAGGTTTGGCAAATACCCTTTGAAAGGAAGAGAGAGGGCCATGTTTAGCAGCGAACTTTTGCGGCTATTGAAATAGATGGTACTGAATTAAAAAAAAACGTAATAAAATAAGATTAACTTTTATTAATGCGATGGTACACCGATCTTAGTAAACAAGCTAAGTGATCGTCAATCAAAATTTTGGTTAGGTACAAACTTTGCTAAATTGAGAATAAAAGTAGCAAACAGCTGAGACAGCCGAATATCAGAATTGATGGTTACAAAATATTTTTGTAACCATACAAAATATTTTTGTAACCATCAATATAAAAAAATAAAAAAAATGCGCCTGTCAAACCGATTGACATAAACAGTATTTGTATGAAAATAAGGCGGAAATTCACATTTTCTTAACGCATGCAATAGCGATTTAGCGATGGCGTTGCTATCGCTGCGATGCGCAAAAATAGCGCACGTAACGTGCTTGTGTTTCTGGCTTTACATTTGCCACTTTATTTGCAAGCAAGTACTTATTTCGCTACGTCGTCTGCTTGCTTTTTCATTTTGTGTGAACGTTTCATTTAATTCGAGTGGGTCGCCAAGTCGTCCAACGACCTAATGAACCCTGGTATAAGAGTTTTCACCTGCTACAAGACCAGGCCTCTGACATTGTTGTGTAACGTTAGAAAGTTAAATAACTACCATTTTGTACAGAAAAAATCAGCATCACGTGAATCTAAGCGTGAAAAACAATAGTTACTTAAGGAGTTAAACTTCACAGTTCTTCTAGTAACATCGACTTAATTATAGAAGTTTCAAAGAAAACTGTTAACAGTATCCGCCTACCTGCATCAAAACAACAAACAGTAAAAAACAACGATATCGGATCAATTAATAGTCCCTTGTTAAACTCCCGTTCATTAGTGAAGGGAAAAAGTTCACGTGATTCCGCTTTGGCGGGTGACACATTTGACATCTTTCACTGCGATGTTTTAACGCAGCGCATAGGATATGTTAGGAATAGGTAAATTTCCATCTTATACACAAACGAATACCACAGATTAGGGAAACGGTGTAAATACGGTGTCTGTCAAATGATTTCACAGACGCATCCGTCGACGATAAAGCATTACCTACGCGTAACGTTGAGTAACAAATGCCGTCTGATTTGTCATTTCTTTTGTGTTTTGTATTGATAGTGAGGTGCGGCGCGGGGAGTCGGGGGACAGTAAATGAAAAGACGTGTGTACTACAGCGATGACTATGTATTACTGCCAACTTATATCTAATTACAATGCATTTTGTAGAGTAACCTAGGTAGTAGTACTACATATACCTCACCATGGGGGCAGGGAATAAAAAAAATAAGAATATTATTCTTCTTTTTTTTTAACTTAATCTAGTTACAAGATTCTTAATTCGGTACAAAACGTTTTGTCCTATTCTTATGTATAGTTAATTGCTTATTATTCTTCTCAATAATAACGTTGGGCCCATCTTCTTTAATCACTTTGTACGGTCCGTTGTACACACTTTTCAGTTTACCACTTGTTTCACTTTTCACTAGTAGTAAGTCATCCGGTTTATACTTCACTGGATTCACTGATTGGTCGTACACATTTTTCCGCTCACACTTTGTTTTCAACAAATTATCGTGCGCATCCTTATAAGCTACTTGTAACCTATATCTAAGTTCCTTACTATAATCTTCTATGTTATACATTGGTTCTATACTATTTGTTAGTCTACTAGGGATGTCACATTTCTTGCCAAAGACTAGTTCATATGGCGTGTATTTAGTTGCGGTATGGACAGCAGTGTTATAAGAAAAACACCAGAAGGGAAGCCAATGGCTCCACGTATCTGAGTGTTTGTCACATTGGATACGTAAGTACGCTATCAAGTGTTTATGAGAATTTTCTAGAGATCCGATGGACTGATGGTGATAAGCTGTAGAGTTCAATTTTTCTATTTGAAGTAGTTTACACACATTTTCCATTAACGAAGACATAAATTCTGTACCTTTATCGGTTGCGATAACCTTTGGAATACCAAATCTGAGAATGAAATTGTTTACAAAAGATTTTGCAACAGTTAATGTTTCTTTATTTTGTAATGGATATGCCTCAACAAATTTACTTAGTTCACATTGAATTGTAAGTATATAAACATTTCCATTCTCATCTCTATCTAGCGGTCCTACTAAATCCAAATATATTTTTTCTAATGCTGTTTCAGCAGTCGTAGTTATCACCATCGGTTCTTTTGTATTTCTAGAAAATTTCATTTTTTGACAGTGTTCACATTTTCTAACAAAGTCACTAACATCTTGTTCCATTTTAGGCCAATAATACTTTTGTTTTATATTGTTTATCATCCTACGCATACCAGCATGTCCACTGGTTGGTAGTAAATGATAGTCATTTAATATAAACTTTTTGTCATTTTCGTCATTTATTCTTTCTATTCCCCTTAAAATACATATCCTTGGACCGGTCCAATCCTTCCTACTTTGCACTTCATTTATTAGTTCCTTAATAAATAGCGCATTTTCTTTGTTTTTAATTATATATATTTCATTGACGTCAATTCTTTTACAAAAATCTCTTAATTTTAACACAAATTCGACTCGCGAGTATTGTGATTTAAAATTGAGATTTACATAAATAGTTTTTATATCATCTTTATATGCAAAGCAATCTTTTTCTACATCTATCTTATTTCGAGCTCTCAATTTGTCTATTTTATTTCCTTCTAACAAAGTCATTTCCACAGCATTCACTGGTTTCCTTAATATCTCTACGATTCGTGGTTGATCAGGCCTCTTATCAGTAGCTATATTAGGGATACCTTTCTTCTTTTCTTCTTCTTGCATCCTTCTCTGCGCCCTAGTCATAACTGTAATTATACTTTTATTTATATCTTTTAGTTCGTCAGACGTAATTGTTATCCTTGACAGTGCATCTGCAACGACATTGTCTTTCCCTTTCACGTACACAATTTTAAAATCGTATTCTTCCAGTAATAGTCTAAATTTGATGAGTCTGCTAGATGGGTCTTTCATTCCAAAAAGGTATAATAAAGGTTTATGATCTGTCATGATAGTAAACTTTCTGCCAAATAAGTATGGCCGGAAATATTTAATTCCCCAAACAATGGCAACTAATTCTTTTTGTATTGTTGGGTAGTTCTTTTCTGCTGTGTTTAATGGTCTACTTGCGTAGGCTACTGGTCTTAAATCTTTATTACAAAGTACTGCAGATACCGCTATCGATGACGCATCAGTTTGCAAAATGAATTCGTTGTCATTGTCAAAGTTTGGGTATTGCAAAATAGGCGGACTCGCTAATAACTTTTTCAAAGTTTCAAACGATGTTTGACATTCTGTTGTCCACTCAAATTGAACATTCTTTTTATTTAATCTTGTTAATGGTATTATGATTTCTGCAAAATTATTAATAAATTTTCGGTAATAGTTACAAAAAGCAACAAAACGTCGAGCATCGTCTGCATTTTTTGGTGTCGGGTATTTTTTTATAACTTCTATTTTCTTAGGATCGGGTAATATTCCTTCTGCCGATACTGTATGACCTAGATATAATAGTTCCTGCTTTAAAAAATTGACATTTACTGGGATTTAATTTCAAGTTGACTTTCCGTAACCTTTCCATTATGTCAATTAAATTTTTGTTATGTTGGTCTATATTTCTGCCGAATACGATTAAGTCGTCCAAATAGATAAAGCACTTGTCATATGTCAACCCTGACATGGCTACTGTCATGACTCGCGAAAAAGCTCCTGGACTTGTTTTCAAACCCATCGGCATGCGTTTCATCTGATATTGTCCCGTGTTTGTAGTGAAAGCTGTTATCTTACGACTATCTTTATTTAACGGTACCTGATAATAAGACTGGCTTAGATCCAAATGTGAAAAATAAATCGCCCCGGACAATGAATCTAGAATTTCGTTGACATTAGGCAAGGGAAAACGATCGTCTTCTATTTGGTCATTCAATTTCCTATAATCAACAACTAATCGCCACTCTTTTTTATTCAGATTTGATTTTTTAGGTACTAATAAGATGGGACTTGACCACTCACTTTGAGACGGCTCAATAATGTCATCTTTCAACATTTGTTTTATTTGTCTATCTACCTCTGACTTGAGACTATTCGGAATACGATATGGCTTGACATAAACCGTGCTTGAGTTTGGTTTCATTTGAATAGTATGTTCTAGTACATTTGTTGTTGTAAGTCTATCGCCTGGTACCTGGAATACATCACTATACTTACTACATATAGATTGTATTGTTTCGCGTTCGCTGTGACTAAGGTGATCTAATTTCAATAGCGATAGCAAAGTGTTAGCGCGCTGCGAAGTTGTTTTTGTTTGTTCGAAACAAAACACTTCATAGTCGGACAAAGGTTCCAATTCGGGTATAAACAATGGCAACATAATTTCCTGATCGCAAACATTTAGTATTTTTATCGGAATTACTCTTTCGTTTGGTCTTACTATGACGCTACCTAATAAAACATTTTCCTGTAAAACTTTTGGCAAAATAATGCAATCTTGGGTTATGTTCGTATGTAACTGTATAAAATGTATAGATTCACATTTCGGTGGAATATGAATATAATTTTGACTTGCCTTTAAAGAGCTTAATATGGGTATAACTGAGACTGAATTGCTATTTTTAAGTGTCAAAGTATATATTTCTAGATCGATATTCGATTTATACTCATCCAAAAAGTCTAATCCGAGTATACCATCCGACTCGCATGGCAACTTTTCAAATACAAAAAATTTGTGCATAAAAATGTTACCATCTGAGGTTTGTAATGAAAGATAAACATAACCATCAGAATAAATTCTGCCACCAATTCCATTAACTACAATTTTTTCTTCATACATAGGTACTTGTGATGGAACCGCCGATCTATTTATAGCCGATATGGACGCGCCAGTATCAAGTAACCAAGAACATCGCAAGTTATTTTCACACACTTTTAAATAAACATATTTTAATCTTTCATTGCAGGTAAATATTGTATGTTCTTTAAGCCCGAAAAAACTGATTATTATCGTTTACTTCCTCATCATTATTTTTTTTTTTTTTTTTTTTTCACTTTATTTGGGTTAATTAACAGTAACATAACAAACATTACTAAACTAATTATAAGCTTATAATAGGTAGTTATGTAACCAACTCCATTAACCACAGATTACAAACTTATTATTATCGCCTTGACCATAGAAAATATTTTTTCGATAGCCCCTACCACGAGTCACTCGGCCGTAAGTCGAATACGAGTTTGCATTTCTATTACCCCGACTATAAAAACCTCTCGCTCTATTTTGATAATTTCCTCTCCATGATAATGCATTTCCGCGTTGAGAAAATGCATTTTCACGAGGAGAATAATATCCACCGCGCTGCTGGCCTCTATGCGAAAATCCACCTCGTCCTCGACTTGCGTTCGAGTTCCTATAGTTTGGGTTTTTATACGACTTACCCCTCATATTAAGTACAGTTCCTGATGTTGTGGGCAGGTTGGCGGCCTCATCATCCTCTGCTGCACGTACGGCGTCCTTCAGCTCGGAGTAGTTTCTCGCCGAAATAATCGTACTCAGACGCCTGTTCCGGAGCCCGTCGGCAAACTTTTTTATAGCTAACTGTTCGTTTAACGGCCTCAAAATTTCGTAAGCTTTTTCGTTGCAATTTGCTTGCGAAATTGTGAGGTTGACAAATAGGTCCTCAATTTTTGACGCAAATTGGTTAATTGTCATATCATTTTGAGACACAGAATTTAACTGAGTTAATAATGAGGTTGCTGACTTTTTAGTTAGTAAGTGTTTTCTCATATCCTTAATTAAATCAGTGCAGTTTGCATACTCGCTCTTTAATTTAAGTTTAGCTGCTTTCGACAACCTAGTTTTCAAAACAAAAGAGGCTAGTAATTTCTTACAACTTGGCTCTTTTAGGCAGCTGTCATACATATCCACACAGTCTATAATTTTTTCTATCGTATCCTCACTACTGTCCATAACCGGAACTAAGTTTGAAGCTGTCTTTAGGTCAAACTTGTCCATTTTTTCGCTTTTAAAAATCCCCTGGTAATAACTATCGATCTTACTAAAATCTTCCTTAACCTTAACTATTAATGTATCTAATATTACTTCTTCTAATTCTAAACTACTTTGATGTAAACTTAGACTCTTTATTTTTTCATTAAACAACTCATAAAGGTTTTTAGCATAGTCAAAATTCTCTTGAACGTAATTTTTCCTTTTATTTCTCTTTTCTGGCCCTAATTTTCTGAGAGTTTCTCTGATTTTATTCAACTCTCCTTGTATGTCAATTAGTTCTTTTTCCATTAATTTAAAATAGTACTCTGAATTTAAAATGACAGACCATATTATAATAATCAATTAATAGAAAAGAGTAAATAAAATAAAGAGTCTAGTTTAGATTTACGAAGAAAAGAAAGTTAAAAATATAAGAAAATAATCATCGCTGTTTGCCTACGTGTACCTCCAAGGTCTCTTCTTTCTTCATATTCCTTTGTTTTCAAACTTCTTCATTCTCTTCATTTTCCTTCTTCCAAAAACGCTTGGACAACCGCGTACGTAAACGCTGCAAGGCGTGTTCCTCAATCTTCTTATCCATCCACTTGTTATGGGACTTCTTGTAGTACCTGAAAGCTACGATAAGAGCCACCACTCCTATCAGCGCGAACAAGGTTATTAGAAGCACGTGGTTCACGTGGTCCGTGTACGATGCGTATTCATTGGTTGCACTTGAGGCTGCATTCCCTACACCGTTTTGTGCAATTATCACCTCCTTCTTCTCTTCCTTAGACTGCGGCTTTCCCATATTTAGTGATGAAAAACGAAGATTCACAAACTTTCACAATTGCGTTACACGCGTTCAGTTCACAACGACGTACACAATTCATTGTGCAATAAGGTGCATAGTACAGTTGCACTAAGAAAAATCCGCCCGCTCAGCAACTTGTCGCTACTCATAGACGGCTCTGCGTGTGCAGGGTCGCCATGAGGTGCGGCGCGGGGAGTCGGGGGACAGTAAATGAAAAGACGTGTGTACTACAGCGATGACTATGTATTACTGCCAACTTATATCTAATTACAATGCATTTTGTAGAGTAACCTAGGTAGTAGTACTACATATACCTCAATAGTAATGTGTAATAAAAGGGAAAACATCATTTCGATAGTTTATTGCTCAGTGTTATTTTTACATGACGGGAACACACCGGCACCGTATTTGTTGGCAATGAGTGGAAAGTCGTCGTTACCTAACGTATGCGTTGCGCTGCGATTTTTACGCGTCAAATGTGATTCCCGTCTTTCATTTTGTAATCTGTTGTTTCCAGAAACGAATGAAATTCTATTGAAGGGATTTAAAGTTCTTAATTAATAATGGAATATTTTTCATGCTTACGTTTCATTGTAAGAACGGCCTTGTATCTTTTTGTAAATAAGCATAAATAAGTAATTAAGAGCTTGTTGAGCTTGTCTGACTAAGAAAATCTCATTAAATATACTTTTAATGAACACGCCAAGACTTTTGTTGGATTACATTGAATCGTTGATTTTCCATATAAAAATATATTTACTTTACAGTTTGAAAACTACATTATTCCTGTCTGAGAAGGTACATAAATAAGGTTGCAACATTACTTATTTTGTTTCCTAACTACATACTCAAAAGCAAAATCATCAATTATGGACCTCAGATAGAGATCAATTTGCAAATAAAACTATGTTGAACAAAATGTACTGGGTAAAATTTTGCTAGTGACAGATAGAAAACCTTTGCCAAGGAACACAGGTTGAAATATGGCCTTTTTGGCTATTTTTAGGGTTCCGTACCTCAAAAGGTAAAAAACGGAACCCTTATAGGATCGTAAGTAGGACGTACTTCCGTTTCCGTCCGTCTGTCCGTCTGTCTATCTGTCCGTCTGTCCGTTCGTCTGTCATTCTGTCAAGACCCTTTATCTCAGGAACGCGTAAAGATGTCGAGTTAAAATTAAAACCGTATACTCAAGTCCATGAACGCCAGTAGTTGTGAAAAAATCAAGCAGCTAACTTCAAGTTAAAAAAAACGGGCAAGAGCGTGTTAGACACGCTTACAAATAGGGTTTCGTAGTCAACGTTTAAATATCAGGTCTTTCAGCGTTACAAAGTTAATTTTGTTGCTGGTTTGTTTGAAGCTGTATGGTTACCAAACTTTGATTTTTCCTTCATCTTGAGTGTTACAGTATTCGTTATAGTTTTCAGGGTAACTTCATATTAAGAACTATATTCCATATTTTTTTCAAATTTTTAGCATGCATACTTTAGAAGTTACAGCTGGAACAAATTATAGCTCAAAAACGCCCCCTTTACAAGCAAATATCTCGAGACAGAAACATTAGAGACTTTGTGTCAAAGAAACCTCCCCTTAGTTTTAAAAGACCTACCTATTCAACGATACCCTATTCAATATTACAGGAGAAAAAATTTTTTTTGCCCCCCTTTCAAATGTATGGGAAGGGGGTCTAAAATTTTTTTCTTAACATTTCTTAGTTTGGGTCAACACAATCTATCTTTATACCAATTTTGATGTTGATAGCTCCAAAACTGACGAAGTTATAAGGGCGCGGCATACAGACAGACAGACAGACTTACCGAAATGATAAGGGTTTCTAGTAGACCCTAAAAAGATATAGCCGTTAATGCAGTAAAAAAAGATTTGCAGTACGAATTGAGGAAATACTTTAAAAATGTTCATAATATTATGGTTTATATGTGGGCCGAAAAAAAAAATTTTAAGAAATTTGGCTAGTAGTCCAAGTGGAGTATCAAAAGAAATATAGGTTTACCAAACAGAATAACCTACAAATCTTAGAATGGAACCCTCGGTGGGCGAGGCCAACTTGCACTTGGCCGGTTTTTTACTGTCGCAAACCGCTGCCCAAAATTAGAGTTGTCAGCATACCATCACAAACAAATTTCAGTTCCGTATCAAAGTGTTTCATTCATTACACCTACATGAACTTGTTGCGTCATGGGAATTCAGATACAGCCTCTAACAGTCCTATCGAATATCATGCTATGATTAGAATCAGGCTATTCACAGAAGCTAGTCAAAAGCACAACAACATCTGCACCGAGACTGACAAACGGTGACGTCATATTATGCGCTACACTGAAGCTATACTGTTATGCCTTGTTTGCGGCTCAAACCCTTATCACCTAGAATTGCCTTAGTACAGTGAAACACAGGCTAGGTTTGACAGTTTGAACTCTTTTTGTTTTTTACATGTCAACACAAATTAGGGAAACGGCGTGCGCAGATGGCTATCAGTTTTAGGTAACTGGAATCTCAAATCAAGGTAACTAAGAAGATGGTTGCCACGAACGTCATATTTCTTGAATTAAAATTGGCTCAGAATCATATGATGTTCTTGTATAAAATTTTGATGTTTTGACATTCTTCTACCTTGAGATTTTTGACAGTAGCAACCCTGGCAACAGTAGCAAATGTTACATACATTTGACAGTCGCTTAAATCCTTAATAAAGTTGAGTGAACCTTCTGTGTGGTTATATTAAAACTCAATATCATCCTAAATAATTGTTTGCCACTTCACACTGGCGGATCGAGTGTCTGGTCGGACGTGAGGTAGGAATGACAAATTATTGAAACTTTACAAAGGACCAAATCCTAGATAGACCCAATTAAAAACGGTCAAAATAAAAATGAAATGATAAATAAGCTTTTCAATAAAAAGCAAAAACAAGAGCCTACCTTTAATAAACTATACCTACTTACTACTTATATTATATAAACTCTACAGTTGTCTAGACTGTGTATATGTATAAAGGGATTTCCCGCAACAGAATGGAAATAGAGGAAATTCCTATGAAAATTGCCGTTTAAAATCATCTAAATAAATCCTACTAATATTACCTCTATAAAGGCACAAATATAGAAGAGTATCTAGAATAAACTAAGGGATCACGCATATTCCAATATTTTTGCAAAGGTGGCGTGACCGAGCCGATTCGCGTTTTAAACGTTTTCGCTGAAAACTAACAGCGACATCTCTTGGCGAGTAACGCTTTTTTCCCGCGGAATAATAGGTTGCAGCGGGTGAAACCGCTGAAGGGCAGCTAGTACCTTCATAATAACTCTATCTGTACCCGACTGTACATTGAGTTACAGGGTTAGACACGGCTTATTAATAGTTTCAGACAATGTATGACGTCAGTAAATGCATTAGGAGTTTCAGCTCAGTTGCCAAAGGCTTTTCTCTATGTAGAACAATGGGAAGATTTTAATCTGTTCGTTTAGTTACGAGTAGGTGGCGCTCATGCGGATGTTTCTTTTTTATGATGTGTTGTTTTGTAATAATCCTCCCTAATACAAAGCTCTCCGAATAGTGAAAGGGTGTATTCAGACCATGAAATAGATGTACAAAATTTATTACTTCTAATAGTAAGAACTATGTAGCAATCACCATTTTTTTAAGTCTTCTGAAATATTTTCTAATGGGAAGTTGTTCAGTTTCATACTCTGAATGCACACCCTATCAGTATTTGAGATAGTGGGACGGTACCCCACTTTCCCGGGTTTAGTCCCGGTTGACGCTAATGAATTTTCCAACTTTTCTTATTTTCATTTACCTAATACTTATGAGAATAATATAGCACTGAGAGGCCGAGTGCATTAAAGATCCCAATACATTATCTTCATCAAATCAATTAATCCGACTATAAACATGTGACATGACAACAAACTTCCGTGACAGTACAATAGTTAAATAAAAAATGGCCAAGTGTGTGTTGGAATCGCACTCGTACCTAGGGTTCCGCTATGAACCTAGTAAGTTACACAAAATAATATCAAATTAAAATAGGTGGGTACATTGCATATATTAACGGGAAAAATAAAAAAAAATAAGTATTTACAAGTAAAAGTTAAAAATGAGGAAAAATAATAGAAGCAAATGGCTTAGTAGCATGCTAATTTTCACTTTGGCCTAAAGTACCTATGCTTCGGGGTGTAAAGGGCCCTACCAATACCTTCGGGGCCCAAGCCAATCTTACCTGTCCGTGGTGCACCCTGCTGGCCAACGGACGAGGCAATGTCGACCCGTCAACCCACACTGGATCAGCGTGGCGGGTGACGATCCAATCCCCCTTTATTTAGGGAAGGCCTATGTTCAGCATTGGACGTCCTATAGCTGATATGATGATGACCTATGCTTCGCAATAACGTTAAATAATAGGAACATAAGTATTTCGATACTATCAAACTAATATAACATCAATCAACAATAACCCATGTACATTTCCTACCTTAAAACGTGCTTAGTTTTCCAGAAGGTAAGTACTATTTATTTACCATAGAGATATTTAGCGCAATAAAGACAGACACAAACAACACACAAATAACGCATAAGTAGGGTTCCGTCTATATCTGTTAGGGACGGAACCCTAAAAGACCACCTAAGGGGTTCTATTGTATTTAAAGGTCAGGGCTACTGCTCAAGATGTTTTGTTAACTGATTCAACTAGATAAAAAAAACTGATACCTAATTACATAGGCGCAAGCTCCAGTAGGTAAGACGTAAGATGACATCTGTCAGACAAGTGATCGTCAGCTGTCATCGATGCGTGTCTCGCACGTATGTAGCTTTGGCTCTTCCGTTTCATTTATTTCATATGGAAGCGGTTTCCATTGTTTTGAAATTAATTCGTTACAAAGGCCATGGTAGTATCTATTTAGTACACAATATTTTATGACCCCGACTGCAACAAGTCGCTGACTATAGTAAACTATTTCCTCTTATAAAGATTTACATAAGATTATTCTAAAGGAAACAACTTCAGGAATTAAAACAAAACAACGTATCATAACTTAACTAACAATTTTATTACTCCAGGGAATCTGTGTTGCATTGTAAAAAAAAACTAACTTAATTTTAACCAAGCGTACCCTTCAAGGGGTGAAGTAGCCGTACCATACCTACGTATTATTTATTCATGAGTTTGAAATCTATTGCCTTCTCCCTGGAATAATGTGTGCGACGACTGCAGGAGGTAAGCTGCCGGGCTGCGGTTGCGGCAGAGCCAGCGCCGTTGCCGCCAGGGCCATCAAGACGAACAGGGCAAACTGGGAACAAGCATTGTCAAAATCATGTTAATGCTATGACATAAGGCACAAATTGGGGAAACGGCGCGCGTGGCGCCAATACAGATGGCTCACTCAGTACTGGCGACGATTTTGACGCTTACTGACGAAAACTGGAAAAACCGGAATCTCAAGGGAAGTCAAGGCAACTAAGAAGGTGGTTGACACGAACGTCATATTTATTGGATTTAGAATTGGCTCAGTTTCATATGACGCTTTTTGTCAAATTTTGCTGTTTTTATATTTTTTACTTCTAAAGTTTTGACAGTTGCAACCCTGGCTATCACTGGCTTTGTAACAAATGCCAATCGCAAAAATCCGAAATACGGCCGAGTGAACTTTTTGTCAACTCTCTATTTGGTGCATAAGGTCTATTTTCTTTGCTGACATGTTCCTAGCATGAGTTTGACAGCTGTCAAATATGGCCTATTCGAATGATCGCTGTAGTGTAGATACACTATGGGCTCAAAAATTTTATGGGTGTATTCAGATGTATACGCGTGCTGTGCGCGGGTTGAGCGCGTATTATCTATATGGTTCTAGGTATCTACGCGCTCAAAAAGAGTTCTGGCGTAAAGTGGCTTGTATGTCTGCCCTAACAAAATTCTGTTCTAACTTCCAAGTGAGCTTTCGCTCCCCAGCAAATAGTCAGATGTAGGTTTGATGACCCCCGGGCCAAAACTGTATTTACAGTCACACAAAGAAAAACTATCCATTCAATTTGTTTTGAAATTAAGTGAAATGAATTCCACCTTCGTACAAACAGATCGCAGAATTTTAGATACCTAGTACCAATGTGACAATTTGAGTCGAAAATTAGGTATTTAATGTCACAACTTTTTATACCGGGACCGGGAGTAACGGAAAGGGTATAACAAGCCGAAAGGAGGTCAATGTACTCATGAAACTGAACAACTTTCCCCATAAAACATGGATCGAAATATGAAAAAAAAATTTGGACCTCCCATAGTAAATCAATCAAAGCAACTCGGTGTCCCACACGAAAAGAAGAAGAAGATAGTAAATCAATTAGCTGACCGGCTATTTTGTATGGGAGGTCCAAATATTTTTTCATATTTCGGCCCATGTTCCATGGGGAAACTTGTACAGTTTCATGAGTACCTTGACCCCCTTTACGTTACTCCCGGTATAATACAAAATAGGCAAATTGTTTTATGTTAAAATATAAACACTGAACGAAGAACTAACATTCACATCTACTTACCAATTTAGCGAACATTTTGAGTGTTTTGTTGAATTGAAGCAAGCAGTAATTCTAATAAAAACTAGCTCCATCTAGACTATTTATACCACAAGGTAAATGTCACACGTTTGCAGCAAAATCTGGTTTCAACGATCTGTATTATTTTTATAATAATTATAAAATCAGGCCTTCCATCATCTCTAGAACTTAGAAGCAGCAGGAAACAATTCATACATAAATAATCGTGTTTCTATTAGTGCCATATATATTTTTGCGCAACGCACAATGCTGCGCAGTTTTAGCGTCGACGGATGCGTCTGTCAAAACCGTTTGACAGGGTCCGTCAACACAGCGTTTGGCCTGGCCTGTGTCGTCGTATTAATGGGGAAATTCGCATATTTCTGACGCTGCAAAGTTGGCAAATGCATTCAGAAAGATTTAAATAGGTATACGTACCTATCTAGGTAGTTGTTTTATATAAACCTCGACATACCTACATTTTATCTGAACAAAAAATAATGATGAAAATACTATTATGAATATCAAAGTGCAACCTGTTGATATAATTATAATGCGTAAAACTAATTAGGCTAATTCTATACCCAGGATTTTTCTGAGTGATAGTAAATTATTATCTCCTACATATTAGGGAAAGATTTATACCAGGAGTAACGGAAAGGGTATAACAAGCCGAAAGGAGGTCAAGGACTTCATGAAACTGAACAACTTTCCCCATGGAATATGGATCGAAATAAGAAAAAAAAATTTGGACCTACCATAGTAAATCAATTAGCTCATCGGCGATTTTGTATCGGAGGTACAATTTTTTATTTTCATATTTCGACCCATGTTCCATAGGGAAAGTTGTTCAGTTTCATGAGTACCTTGACCTCCTTTCGGCTTGTTATACCCTTTCTGTTACTCTCTGTATAAGACATGATTTAAGATTGTTCTAAAGGAAACAAGCTCAGGAATTAAAACAAAACAACGTAACATAACTAACAATTTAATTTTGTTACCTACTCCAGGGAAACAGTGTTACGTAGTACTAGTTCTAATCAACAAATTTCAGAGTAGATATGTATTTTTTTATTGGTTTTATAATCTTTTGCGGGTAGTTAAGGCAAAATTTTAGGTGAGAACATCCGTCTCTTCCCATCGCCTTATCCGTCTGCAATTATTGTTGCGATGGCTGCAGGAGGTATGCTGCCGGGCTGCGGCTGCGGCAGAGCCAGCGCCGTTGCCGCCAGGGCCATCAGGACGAACAGGGCAAACTGGGAACAAGCATTTAGTTAAACTACGGGCTCAAAAAAAATAAGGGTGGTTGAGCGCGTATTAGCTATATATCTAGTTATAGTATAGGCTTGGAGGAACGCTGGACGATGGAACGGGACGGAAGATGCGTTGCTCGAAAAGTTATAGGTATCTACGCGCTCAAAACGAGTTCTGAGGTGTACATCTGCACTCACCCTAAAACAAAATACTGTCTTACTTCCGAGTGAGCTGTTACTCCCCATCAAATAGTCGGGTGTAGGTTTGATGACCCCGAGGACAAAACTGTATCTACAGTCACACCACACACAAAATAAAAACTATCCATTCAATCTGTTATGAAGTTATGTGGATTGAATTCCACTATCGTACAAACAGATCTGTTGCAGAATTTCAGATAGTACCAATTTTTAATACATTGCAAAAATAGGAAAATTGTTTTATGTCAAAATGTAATACTCAAAGATCACATTCAAATCTACCTACTAACCAACTTAGCGAACATCTTAAGCTGGCTTGTTGAATTGAAGCAACGATGCACCATACAGGAATTCTGATATAAACTAGCTTCATCTAGACTATTTATACCACAAGGTAAATGTCATACGTTCACAGTAAAATCTAGTTTCATAAATAAGTATGTAAGTATTATTTTTATAATTATTATAAAATCAGAGACGTAAATACGGTTGTCATAGCTCGACCCAGCATAGACAAAAGTCTCAAAATAATCGTAGAAAGAAACAAAAAATCCGATGACGTTACATGTTTTCTATGATACAAATTACTTGTCAAACTCTATTTGACATTTCGACAGGGCTTGGGACGGAACTGGAACGGAAGGCCTGCGGAATGGATTTCCATATAAAACATGCTGGCGGAGAACGGTCGTAAATAACTGTTTTAGACCCCCAGGCCTTTCATCGTATTTGTCTGTACCGTATATACATCTGTTTAAATACCTAACTATGATCTCAACAATAACATACAGTTAATTTATTATGATTAAATGAGACACTTAATACAGATAAAATAAGTCCATTATAAATATGATATATTTGAGTCATCGACACGAGAGCAGAAGAAAAAGAAGAATATGATAACGGAGTTATATGATAATTAAACATCAATTCAGTACTTAACTTTACTAAGCATAACAAACTTGTAAGTATCTAAATGTGGTGCCTACCTACACTTATATTTTATTATTCATTAAGTTAATTTTCCTCCCTTCATTAATGGATCCTTCTAGAATCCAGAGTTTATACTGGTTAAGATTTGTAACTGCAGTAAAAACTTACTTTTATTATTTCCTTAATACCAACTATCTACTGTCGACTCTAACAGCGGTAGTTAATTGAAACCCACATCATTTGCGGCAGAAGTTATGATGTAGGAAGATCGTTGAATGATGAATTTTATGACTTTATTAAACCTATCTATTCTGTTAGTTCTTAGGTAAATCATAGCTTTTTAACTGCATTAATTGGATTTTGAGTAGGCGCCAGTGAAAGATAAAAGATGGTTTTAATATAAAGAAACCAACCAAGGTTTGCAAAAAAGAAAAATAAATTTTATTTAAGTAGGTAAGTACCTAGATACTCGTACCTGTGTTTGTTTGTTTCTGGCATATCACGTTTTCGTATGTAGGAAAAATTTCAGCGATTGACACTTAATTCCATCTTACATATCGCTCACGTGTAACTTGCGTAATAATCCCGTGAATCGAGGATCATGTAAGAAATGAACAATTAAACATGTTCTCCTGACTTTGATGTCGGTCGTAATAGGTCGTACCTAAAGAAATAGGAACTGTTTGTAGCTTGATGTTAGCTAACTGAAAACACGCGACGATTTCAGATTTGTGACGTAGTTAGTTCACGTCTGGATTTTTTATTTGTTCTTATTATGCAAACGTAGCTTTATATTGAAAGTGGTAAAAAAGATTTTATAACAATTAATGAATTTACCCATTATTATGAGGTTGTGCTGTCCCACTGCGGGGCAAAGGCTTCTTTCCGCTTTTACCACGCCTCTCGGCCTAGTGCCAGGTTTCGGGTCTAATGAATGAATATATAAAAAATAAAAGGATATGCGGATGTTTAGCATAGTGACAAAAAATATGTTGATGCCCTTTTTTGCACCGTCAATTGTCATCTGCTGATCATACTAGATCATACTCGGTAAAGATCAAGGTTGACATTTGATATAAAAGCTTCATGTAACTAGTAATCAACATGATTCAGTAGCCCACTGTATTCACAACCACAAGCAACATGTTCCCCAAAATCGTAAGTACTTATAATTACATTAAAAGTATTTTATACACCTATCTACCTATCTAATGAATGAATATATAAAAAATAAAAGGATATGCGGATGTTTAGCATAGTGACAAAAAATGTGTTGATGCCCTTTTTTGCACCGTCAATTGTCATCTGCTGATCATACTAGATCATACTCGGTAAAGATCAAGGTTGACATTTGATATAAAAGCTTCATGTAACTAGCAATCAACATGATTCAGTAGCCCACTGTGTCCACAGGCAACATGTTCTCCAAAATCGTAAGTATACCTATCTAACTATACCTAATATCAGTAATTTATAAGGCAGGTTTATTCATGAAAACATTTGCACCTGATTTTTTAACCAATTCCTTGGTTGCCATTCGAACTTTCAGCACAGAAAATTAAAAGTACTAGCTTTCAGTTCACCTGTTTTCAGTGGTACACTGTACTAAAACCAGAAGTCTACACTTTTATACCTAGTACCAATGTGACTGGCATACCTGTCGTTGACGGTGTATCGAAAACTTGGCAAGTATGACCAGACCATGAACAAATTTCACAAAACACCAAAAAAAAAAGAAGTTTCCATAGAAAAAGTCAGCTGATCGGGAATATCGTACTCGTATAGGGGGTCAATTTTTTTGCTTGATTGATTTGGGATAAGTGCAGGAAGATAACACTTTACATCCCGTACTAGTGAATTAATTAAACCGTTAATTTTCCCCCAGTTTGCCCTTTTCGCTCTCCTGGCGGTGGCCCTGGCGGCGCCGAGTCCTAAGGCGGCACCCGAGCCGTCCCCGCAGCTGCTGGCCTACAGCGCCGGCTTCGACTACGCCTACCCCGCGGTCGGCGCGCCCCTCGTCTCCCCCTACGCCGCCCCTGTAGTCTCCCCCTATGCCGCCTACTCCGCTTATCCTGGCGCATACTTCGTCCGTCGTTGAAGCTAAATATTGTTTTCTTATCACTACGATGACCTGAATAATGTGTACAAGGTTTTATGATTGTTTGTAACATAACAGTGACACAACTTTTTAGTTTTATTTTGTAGCCAGCAATAAAAACAAAATCTTTTTTATAATCGTTTAGTTACTTTCCTTTAATTTTCCTTTGCCTGTTTAAGACTACTGAATGTAGGTACTTTTAATATGGCAATGCATACTTACTTATACTCAGATACTTATTGTAGGAAAGTTTGTAGGTGTAATTATAATTTTGTTCTAAGTACTGTACTTAGGAGCTCAGTCGCACGTCTGTAATAGATATCCTGGATATATTTAAGTAAGACATTATTAATAATGAAAGCAGCTGTGTTGCAGTTTATATTTTTCTTCAACTAGATTTAAACCTTTTTAGATCTATTCTCAAAAGCAGATGTTATTATTAAGCTGATTTGTCGTATTCTCTAAACTAGCGATACATCCCGGCTTTTACTGCGTGACCATCCAAAAGAACGCACACTTTATCGATGACCCTGTCACTCTAGTTATCCGTATGTTTTTTTTTAGTTGTCTAGTTGTCCGACACAGTTTTATTCTAAGGGAACATTCAAACTGCCTTCTTTCGTTTTAAATGATGACGTTCCTGAATGGACTCATTTCCAACGAAAGTATGGAAGGAGATGTACTGCCTTACCTGAAAAGTGGAATTTAAGACGAACAGTTGCCTACATATTCTATTCTTCTTTCCTTCTTTGGGACTTTTTTTTATCTCTTTAGCTTAAAAACTGAACTAAATTACACAAACAGAACTGTAGTTTCTGAACAAGTGCATTATTAAACTGCACTCAGATATCGGTCTGGAATCAGTTCGCCGACTTGCTCGTTTCGCAAACCGGCGCGATTCGCCAACTCGCTTTCTGCCGACTGGCGTGCTAGGCCTACTTGCGCCATTCGCCGACTGCGCGGTTAGCAAACTGTCATGATGTACAGTGAACATAATAATAGTTTATGGATCTGTATTATTGTACAAAAGAAAATTTAATACGAGAACGTAATATGGCATGATATGAAATTTTGAATACTAGGGATAAACTTATCAAGAGAACAACTGAACAACCTTTTAAATGACTTGTTACATATAAAAAAAATTAAAGCGTAAGCTCCACAGAGAAGACTTGCGTCGTAACGCGTGGGACGCCATTTGTCAGACAAGTGACCGTCAACCGTCTTCGATGCGACGCGCGTTTCAAATATGTAGCTTTGTCTCTACGGGGCAAGCTCCACAGAATAAACGCGTAATGCGACGCGCAACATGACATCTGCCAGACAAGCGATCATCGGAGACGTCATCGTTATACATGCATATGCATAGCCATAGATTTATAATCTCATTTGTGATATTTATTAGCGCTTAAATGTTGCTTATAAAACTGAGCAACTTTTAAACTAAAAAACATTTAAAACTGAACCACCTTTTTTACGGATACAAACCAAAAAGATTTACCTCACATGCTAATTCCCTAATGCCAAAATATGCAAAATGTTAAAAAAATGTGTAATTGACTGTACACTGTAGCTATAGTTTACCAATAGCTCAGTCGGCGAATGGCGCAAGTAGGCCTAGCACGCCAGTCGGCAGAAAGCGAGTTGGCGAATCGCGCCGGTTTGCAAAACGAGCAAGTTGGCTTACCGCGCGTACTCCTAGATATCACATATCTAAAGGAAAATAGGATACAGACAATCATAGTGGAAGGCTTTGTTTTATGTTCATTCAACACATTTGATACCTAAAATTTTAGAATAAAATTGAATGTTTTTAATTTGTTTTATGTTATTGATGGTAAAATTATGCAACTTAGTGATATCATACCTGATGTTTCTAAAAAAACGATGACATTAAGTGGTATAAATAGTCTAGCTGGATGAGTATCGTGTTGCAATTTTGACACAACTGATTGTGTAACGTGCATCGCTGCTGCAATCTGACAGCTCATTCAATATGTTCGCTAAGTTGGTAAGTAGATACAATCATCTTTTATTTAGTGCCATGCCTTGTTTTCAGATGCTTTTGGACTACGCATGCCAATAGTCACCGATTGTTGCCAGTAGGTATTTTGACCCGGTTTGACGCAAGTCAAAACTGTTGACGAATGTTGATAAATAGAACCCGAAATAAAACTGTGATAGAACGTTTGAAAAATATGACATCAATGATTTTCTCCGCTAGCTGTCATAATATATCTAAACATACATTCTAACCTCCCGCACCTTCGGCGACTTAGCTTACGCAGGTGGGATCCCATGTCTTTTTCCGCAATCATCCCAATCCAGAGGAAAGAGCAGAGTTACTTTTTTATTCTAACAACTAAGTATATGTTTTTTCCACAGTTTTGCCTATTTGTCTTCATGGCGACGGTGGCGATGACGTTGGCCGCTCCTCAGCCACAGCCCTTGCCCGCCGTGCCTCCGCCAGAGGTCGTTGCGTTGTTCCTGAACGGTTCAAGCTAACGTAGCCGGTTGAATCCCCGCAAAAATGTTGAAGCCTGTTTATAAAAACAACTTAGGTACGATGTATATTATTTAAAGTAATAAAATTGTTGAATTTTTATCTAACCGTGTGTTTTACTCCGTGTTCCGCTTGTTGGGAAATTATGGATAGGTAAATAAGGTAAGGTAAAAAAGGTAAATAAGCTTTTGCATACAGGGTGTAAGGCATACTGTGGTGCAATCAGAGCATGAAACTGAACAAATTCCCATAGGGAAAAAACCGGCCAAGAGCGTGTCAGACACGCCCACAAATAGGGTTTCGTAGTCAACGTTTAAATATCAGGTTTTTCAGCATTACAAACTTAATTTTGTTGCTGGTTTGTTAGCAGCAGTATGATGACCAACCGCAAATAGAAAAACTAAATTTTTCCTGAAACCTTTAAGGGTACGATATCCGTTATAGTTTTCATTGTAACTTCAGATTGTAAGCTATATTCCATATTTATTTCAAATTTTTAGCGTTTATACTTTAGAAGTTACAGCTGGAACAAATTATGGGTCAAAAACGCCCTTTTTAAAAGCAAATATCTCGTGACAGAAACATTTTAGAGAATTTGTTTCAAAGAAACCTCACCTTAATTTTAAAAGACCTATTCAACGATACCCTTCTCAATATTACAAAAGAAAAAAAAAATATTTGCCCCCCTTTCACTTGTATGGGAGGGGGTCCAAAAACCATTTTAAATATTTTTTTCTTAACATTTCTATATTTGGGTCAACACGATCTATCTTCTTACTAAATTTCATGTCGATAGCTCTAAAACTGACGAAGATATGAGGGCGCGGCATACAGACAGACAGACAGACAGACAGACAGACAGACAGACAGACAGACAGACAGACAGACAGACATGACGAAACTATAAGGGTTTCTAGTAGACTACGAAACCCTAAAAAATCAGGAGATAGCAACCGGTCCGGTTAAAATTTTCATAAAGTAAGTGTAGGTAGAGAATATTTGTTCATATCTGCAAGTAGGATCCTATCCTTAAAGTGTTTGTTTTTCAAGTATCTACCATGTAGCGTAGTTGCAAAACCACAACACAACAGTCCACTGCTTGATACGCTCGCTCACTAAGTTTAGCAAGCAGATTGCCAAAGCAGTTTGCAGTGCAAGATGTTTCATTTCATTCATTCCTTCCTGAATTTCTTCGTAGTACAATAATGACAATAGGTACCTACCTACAATACTTACCCACTTATTGGGATGATGCTATTCTATGCCGGCTTCATTCGGCAGACTTTTCTTTAAAAAAAAGGTTAATTTAATTTTAAGGGAAAAATTTATTCACTATAAAACATTTTAATTATGATTTTGTCGTAGTCGAATTTTCATTTTATATATACTTATACTATTTTATATAATTGACATTTTAAAAGTATTCTTTGTGAATTTACTAGGAAATAAAAGTTTTGAATCTTGAATCTTTTGACGGTTATTTCAAGGAAAAAAAAGCTAGATAATAAAATAACCAAGGAAACAAGCAAGATAATAAAATAAAACCAATATTTCCCAAAAACCGTACCTAAGTGTCAACTTTGTCAACAGTTATATTACTAAAGCTGCGTCCGTAGTAGGGTCCATCCAATCAACAAATTTGTAATTTTTACAAAGATTTAAAGTAATGTAAGGTGAATGAGGTGCTTTATAAAAAAATAAAGTTAGAGTGGTCTACATTGCGGGATAGGCTGGATGGACGCGGCAATGGATACGCTCGCTCTCTTGTCGATGGGTGGCTTGGCGAAGAAAACGTGGTCTCGGCAAATTGTCCTAGATAGGTATTATTTGCTATATTTAAATAGTAACTAACTGTAATTCTAATGTAAAAGAGTTGAATAAATACCACAGTTACTTGAGAGTTTGAGTTTTATTACAGTAGAGTACTGAAGACTGTATCTTGTTCCCGCAATAAGTCCGGCATTAAGGGCTGCGGCTGTGGCAGAGCCATCGCCGTTGCCGCCAGGGCCATCAGGACGAACAGGACAAACTGGGGAACAAGTATTTACTTATAAGAATAGTTTTAAAAAATGGATTGGAAATGCCATTTTTAAAATACAGGGTGTTAATTTAAATGCGTGCCATAGCTTCAGGGTAGGTTTAGTATCGATAAAGGATGCCGTAAAAAATATTTAAAAAATCCCAGAGAAAAAGAATTTCTAGAAGAAGAAGAACGCATTTAAATTAACACCCTGTTTACAATAAATTACTCTGTGAGTTTGTTTCCTAATAATTATTCCCACTATGTCTATTTAAGCGTAAAATATTTGATGCCATAGGTAGGTAATATGCTTAATTAAAACTAAACTATTTCCTCCTACTAGAGAGAGATTATGGTTGTTCTAAAGGAAACAAGCTCTCGAATAAAAACAACTTATGCGTTAACAATTTTGTTTCTTCAGGGTAGATGTGCATTACGCCTAATTAACAAATTTGAAAATTTATAACAAGATTTAAAGCTTCATATAACGGACAGATAATGTATTTTTTTATTGATTTCAAATTATACTGGTTACCTATAGTTGGGAGGGAACATTCTCACATCGCCTTAACCTAAACCTAGAGCTAAAAAGAAGGACTGGTCAAATAGTCTGCCCGGCAAGGGCTGCGGCTGCGGCAGAGCCAGCGCCGTTACCGCCAGGGCCATCAGGACGAACAGGGCAAACTGGGAACAAGCATGTACTTAGTTACACTTTACGCTGAAAAAGCCATAATGCGGATCCAGAAGTGTACGCGTGCTGTGTGAGTCCATGGCAAAGAAACACAAATATTGACTTCATTTTATACTAGGTATAATACTAACAGCTCACCCAGCGGTGGCACCCGCTGTAGCTCCTAATCATTTCCCCGTGGTAATAGTACGTTTTCCCGAATCACTTTTTTTACTATAACTGCAACTATACTGAAATAAAAGATGGTGGTATCAATTACTTACCAATTTAGCGAACATTTTGAACTGGTTTATTGAATTGAAGCAGCGATGCACCTTACACAGTACCTAATTCTAATAAAAACTAGTCTCGACTAGACTATTTATACCACACGGTAAATGTCATAGATTTAGCGCAAAATCTGGTTTCATTTTTCTGATTCATTTTTATAATTATAAAA
Organism: Phthorimaea operculella; assembly: GCA_024500475.1. Classification (NCBI taxonomy): domain Eukaryota; kingdom Metazoa; phylum Arthropoda; class Insecta; order Lepidoptera; family Gelechiidae; genus Phthorimaea; species Phthorimaea operculella. Next base: position 2,577,062 of record JANFCV010000009.1, read on the forward strand.
CCAGGCCAATCATGATAGTCTGTATTGTATATTAGTATAATCTCAACATGCGGATGAAATAAGGCACGGGCACTTACAAAGTGCATATTTTTTGTATAAACAAGTCATCTAAATAGTCGGGTTTCTAAATAGCTAATTATGCAAAGAGCAAAATAAGTGACGCCAATGATAATTATATGTTACTATCGTAACAGTGAGGCTGTGTTGAGTCGTTAGTTTAGAAAATGTGACAAATCAACTTAATTCTGTGTTTATTTTCTTAAATGAATTATGGTCTCGCCGCAAATGCATTTGGAAAGATTTAAATAGGTGCAGATTGTTTTGTTTAGACTGCGATATAGCTGTATTTTTATTTCAACAAAAACATAAAAGAATATTTTGATACATGCATAGTAAAGCATAGAACTTTTTCACGATCTATTTATACCCAGGATCCCTGTAGGAAGGAACGGTTCCGCAAAAAAAACCTATTATCAATCATATGTTAATTTATTACAGCCACATAAATAAAAGAGTTGCAGAAATACTAAACTAAGAGTCATACTCGTAAATGTGGAAAGGTGCCCACACAATAAGAACTTTAAAGTTCTCTTACCTTCATCAATGGATTCTTCTAGATCATGATTTTATAGAGGTTAAGATTTTTAACTGCAGTAAAAACTTACTTTTACGACTTGCAGAATACCAAATACCTACCTACGAATCTAATAGAGGTAGACTATTGAAACCCACATAATAAAGTAGGTGGGATGAACTTTATGTGACGACAGGATAGGAAATGACGGCGACACATACCTATTAGAAACACGGGTGTTTTGACTTCTGTTATCAGATTTCTCGCTTCTTTTCAGATCTCTTTTGTTATTTACCAGATCGATTAAAGATATATTACATATCGGAACTATTAAACTGTACGTTAATCACCGGTGAATGTTGAAAAATTACTTATTTCCAAGAAACCTACCAACTAAATAGGGGAAAACGGACCTACATCCTGCAGACTAAAAATTTCGCCGGTGGCGTGGATTAACTTTGTAAAGTCTATACCGGGAGTAACGTAAAGGGTATAACAAGCCAAAGGGAGGTCAAGGTACTCTTGAAACTGAACAACTTTCCTTATGGAACATGGGCCGAAATATAAAAAAAAAATTGGCCCTCCCATAGTACATCAATTAACTGATCGGCGATTTTGTATGGGAGGTCCAAATTTTTTTTTCATAATTCGACCCATGTTCCATGGGGAAAGTTGTTCAGTTTCATGAGTACCTTGACCTCCTTCCGGCTTGTTATACCCTTTCTCTCCCTGTATATTCTTCTTCTTCTTTTCGTGTGGGACACCGAGTCGTTCAACGACCCGATGAACCCTGGTGTCCCTGTATATTAAGGCACAAGGAGTCAATTTATGCGACGTATTATTTACCTGTAGGTTTCATAGCGATGACTATTTGGTACGTTATACGATATTCTCGTACTAACTTGCGATATTCATTGAATAAACAGTAAGTTTTATGAAACGACCGATCCACTGTACTCACGAGGTAGTGTGTGTGTAGGTACTGTGGTGTGATCTATGTTTCTGGCAGATCACGTTTTTTTGTATATTACGGTAAAATATCGTGGTTGGAGTGCCCAGGGGGTAAGTGGCTATCTCATAAGGTACCACGATAGGCTAGGTTTGGATCGTTAACCAAGACTTAAACAAGTCGTATGACCCAGGTCTGCCAGAGCCAATCCTGCCGAAACATAAAAATAATCGATATTTTTCAGAGTCATTTTTTCGTAAAAAATATGTCATAAGGTACCACAATGAAAGTGCTGGCATCAGTTAACCATTGAAAAATTATGTAAAAAAAGCTTGGTCTGCCACTGCGCACCCTGCCGGAAGTGCTTGCCAGACCTCTCCAAAGATGCCCTTCCGACACCCCTAAACTATCTCATCGGGTACCACGACGCGACCACCACGGTTCTCTATCCATTTGCATAAAAATAATTGGCATAATATATTTTGGCACACTGTAATTTAAACTAATAATACTTACGCATAATTCATGTACGCATAACAGTTTAGGCATAATTTCTTTACGCACAAAAAATATTGCCATAATAGTACATAGGCCTAAAATACAAAACCATAAAGTGTCATATCCATAATCAAAATAGGCATAAAAATCTGATGCATTAGAAGAACCCCTCAATTGTATAAAAATAACCTAACCTAACCTAACCTAACCTAAACTGACCTAATTTAACCTAATATATCTTAAAAAACTTACATTTCCTGCCATTTGAACTTAATAAAAAATATATTATATTAGTCCAAAAAAGTTATTACAAAAGCATTTATGCCAAAATATTGTTAGTATAAAATACAATAGTCTAAAATATGATTATGTCAAGATAAATATTATGGCAAGAAACTAGTATGTCAAAGCAATGGTAGGCGAAAAAAATATATGCGAAACATGTTATGCTAAAACATATTAGTGGAAAAAAAATTATGCCTACGAAAGGGATACCGACCACCACAACATAATAGCCAAGATCACTCTGACAATAGATCACAAGGTCTGCCAGGCCTAAACTTGCCGCATCCTAGTGTTTCAGACATTTGAAGTTGTAGGTCCAGTGTATGAAAAATGACCTATATCTTTTTCCCCCCGTGTTTGATTTTGATGGTGCCTTAATACGAAATGCTCTCCATAATGAGGAGCTTCGAGTCATATAGGACAGTTAGGTGGAGGGTTTCAGTATTGAACGCAATCCTGTCAAAAAGTTTGAAATGGAGGTTTGGTCTATGAAAAATGACCTATATCTTTTTTCCCCCGTGTTTGATTTTGATGGTGCCTAAATACGAAATGCTCTCCATAATGAGGAGCTTCGAGTCATATAGGTCAGTGAGGAGGAGGGTCTCTGTATTGTACACAATCCTGTCAAAAAGTGTGAAATTGTAGGTAAAGTGTATGAAAACTGGCCTATATCTTTTCCCCCACTGGTTTGATTTTGATGGTGCCTTGGTATGAAATGCTCGTAATGATTAGGAGATTCGATTTGTATAGGTCAATTGGATAGAAGGTCTCTGTTTTGTGCACAATCCTCCTAAATATGAAAATATTCGATAACTTCTGCAGATTTTATCAGTTAAAATTGTCATATCATAAGGTACCCGAGTAAAAGTGCCGGCATCAGCTTACCATTGATAAATTATGTTAAAAAAACTTGGTCTGCCACTGCGCACTCTGCCGGAAGTCCTTAGATGAGATAGGTTGGGGGTGTTGGAAGGGTATATTTGGAGGGGTCTCCCAAGGACTTCTGGCAGAGTGCGCAATGGCAGACCAAGTTTTCTTAACATAATTTATCAATGGTAAGCTGATGCCGGCACTTTTATTCGGGTACCTTATGATATGAAAATATTAACGGCAAAAATCTGCAGAACATATCGAATATTTTCATGTTTAGCAGGATTGAGATTTTTTCCGTTAACATTGTCATTTCATAAGGTACCCGAATGACAGTGCCAGCATCAGCTTACCATTGATAAATTGAGTTAAGAAAACTTGGTCTGCCATTGCGCACTCTGCCAGAAGTCCTTGGGAGACCCTCCAAATATACCCTTCCGACACCTAACCTATCTCATCTAAGGACTTCCGGCAGAGTGCGCAGTGGCAGACCAAGTTTTTTTAACATAATTTATCAATGGTAAGCTGATGCCGGCACTTTTACTCGGGTACCTTATGATATGACAATTTTAACTGATAAAATCTGCAGAAGTTATCGAATATTTTCATATTTAGGAGGATTGTGCACAAAACAGAGACCTTCTATCCAATTGACCTATACAAATCGAATCTCCTAATCATTACGAGCATTTCATACCAAGGCACCATCAAAATCAAACCAGTGGGGGAAAAGATATAGGCCAGTTTTCATACACTTTACCTACAATTTCACACTTTTTGACAGGATTGTGTACAATACAGAGACCCTCCTCCTCACTGACCTATATGACTCGAAGCTCCTCATTATGGAGAGCATTTCGTATTTAGGCACCATCAAAATCAAACACGGGGGGAAAAAGATATAGGTCATTTTTCATACACTGGACCTACAACTTCAAATGTCTGAAACACTAGGATGCGGCAAGTTTAGGCCTGGCAGACCTTGTGATCTATTGTCAGAGTGATCTTGGCTATTATGTTGTGGTGGTCGCGTCGTGGTACCCGATGAGATAGTTTAGGGGTGTCGGAAGGGCATCTTTGGAGAGGTCTGGCAAGCATTTCCGGCAGGGTGCGCAGTGGCAGACCAAGCTTTTTTTACATAATTTTTCAATGGTTAACTGATGCCAGCACTTTCATTGTGGTACCTTATGACATATTTTTTACGAAAAAATGACTCTGAAAAATATCGATTATTTTTATGTTTCGGCAGGATTGGCTCTGGCAGACCTGGGTCATACGACTTGTTTAAGTCTTGGTTAACGATCCAAACCTAGCCTATCGTGGTACCTTATGAGATAGCCACTTACCCCCTGGGCTCTCCAACTATCGGGATTGACACTTTATTCAATCTTACGTATCACTTCTAATGTTTCTCACGTGCAATTGTACAATAATTACGTGAGTCGAGGATCATTATAATAAAATAGGGTTACATTTAATTTAGTACAAATCTCTTGAGGATGTGATCTAGTCACAAAACTGAACAACTTTTGATAGAAACTTTTCTTCGAAACATAAAATAAATTTTGGACCTCCCATACAAAAATGTTGAAAATGTGTGTCACTTAGTATGGGAGGTCCAAATCTTTTTTTCATATTTCGAAGAAAAGTTTCTAGAGATCACGCCCTTAAAAGATTTATACTTAATTAAATGTAACCTTATACTGGGTTATTTTTTAGTCAGTGCGCAAACTTTGCAGGGTGTTTCTACTCGTGATTCTGAACAACTTTTATTATGGGACCACCTGCGAATTCGCAAAAAAAAATTTGGATGTTCCATAGAAAAATTCATACCTACTCGGCAAAAATGTATGGAACAACCAAAAATTTTTTTTAGATTTCGCGGGTGGCCTCATAGTAAAAGTTGTTCAGAATAACGAGTAGAAACATCCTGCAAAGTTTGCGCACTGACTAAAAAATAACCCTGTATACACCCTCCTCATAAACCACTCTACTATCTTTTACAACACACCGCATCAAACAAAATCCGATGCGTGGATTAGGAGAAGTTAGCAAATTCCACGACAGACAGAAAAACACAATAAGCGACTTTATTTTATAATATGATTGATGATTTGATTAATGCTTGCAACTGAATTTAATTGTTTTGGACTTACCGACGTAAAATATATAAAAGTGATAAAAAAGATTTTATAACAATGAATTTAATAAAATTCAAATCTTTCACCAAAGCACGTCCATATTAGGATATACGGATGTGATGTTTATTGAGGCGAAAGAGACACGTAACGTCCGTTTGTGCGATATTTGTCTGCTGCGTAACGCAAGCGTTAGGACAATACTAATGTCGCTCTTATTCTCGTACAAATACGGTTTATGTCAAACGGTTTGATTTTTTTTTTTTATAAACAATGGGTAAGCATTTGTCCGCAATCTCACCTGATGTTAAGTGACGATGCAGACGATGATGGAACATGCTCGCCCAGATAATGCCTATTCACTCTCGCCTTGAAAAGGCCCAGGTTATAACGTTCCGGAAACAGATCCGCAGGCAGGGAGTTCCACTCCTTAGCAGTTCGTATTAAAAATGTAGAATCTAAGCGAAGCGCTTTGTGCGAATTTGCGGGATGTCTACGATATAAGGGTGGAATCCCAACCGGCGTCTCGTGCACCGGAGATGGAATGGTGACGGAGGTATAAGGTCATGGAGAGACTGTGCACACTCCCCGAAATGTATCCTGTAGAATACCGACAAGCAAGCTACTTTGCGACGGTGTTCGAGACTCTGCAACTTTGCGTCAATAAGTGCCTTATCAGCGATGAGTCTCTTGGCGCGCTTCTCAATCTAGTCCAGGGCTGCCAGCAGGTATTTGGCAGACCCGTCCCATAGGTGACAGCAATACTCCATGCAGGAACGGACTTGAGCTTGGTATAGTTTTAAAAGCTGTACTGGTGTGAAATATCGCCTGACCTTTGAGAGAATTCCGAGTCTTTTTGCTGCAGTCGTGGCCAAAGACTCAATATATTGTCCAAAGTTCAGGTCAGATGAAGGTTCATGCCAAGAAGCTCAAGATGGTCGGAAATCGGTACGGATACACCTCGGAAAGTCGGAGTCAGGTCGAAGGGACTCCGTTTAGTGGAGAATAGACATGCCTGTGTTTTAGATGCATTAAACTTTATAGCGATTTGCGCTATTCTATTAATTTTTCTTCAAATCTGTAAATAATTTCTTTCCTTGACATATTTATAATGTACACTATTGACAAATCTATCCCATAGAGCCGCGTAGTTTTCTACTAAAAAGTTATTGTACTATAGTCCACTACCTCTTTCCAATTTTTGACCTCCTGGTACTTGATTCTAAATTTATCTCGCGCTGGCACTCTTTCACTCCTCCTGGAAACGAGACCTCCGAGCCCTCCGAAGCCACAGGACTGCCCTCGTCGCCGGGACAAACCACTACATCATCAGGGCGACAAACCTCCACCATCATCACTGGCAACTTGCAAGAAAACTGGCCACTGACAAACCTCAAGGTCTTTGAAATTCGAAATCAGAAAGAAGACTAGAACATTCTCGAACGCCAGGCAAGCATATATAAGGCGTGTCAAGCTGCCAAAAGATCAGTCTTTACTAGTCTTTACTCTACTTCCAATTTACTAAGAAATAATAAAAGAAGTAAAAAGTCCAAAGTGAAGCAACAAAGAAAAGTGAAGTAATTTCTGAAGCCTCAAGAACTCTGAAGCTTCAAGTCCAGAAGCCAAGAAGATTTGCCGTCCGTAAGCATCCACGACGAGCTGCCAAGTCGCCGTGAAGCCTGAAGAACCCAAGTTCCTGCCGGAGGGTCATTCTACGCTGCGTGGGTCCGCGCGTCTTGTGGTTTCTCTCATACCAGGAGGTTATTTGTAGGTTATTTGTATACGTGACTAATAAAAGTAGTATTCCTTTACTAACTATCTTTTCCTGCCGCGGCCCCTCACTACGCGCGAGGGCACCAGGCTTGTTAGGGCGCCTACACACAGGACACTCTACCTACACCTACTCACTCACGCCCTCCGGGGTCACAGGCACTCGTGCTAGCGAAATCACTCTACCATACCTAGCTACTAAGTTACACCTGCGGTTACCTCGGTTCCCTGAGTGCCGGTGCCTCTAAGAACCTGGGTAACACGACAACTTGACAAGATTTGCGTCACCCCATTCAGATATTGCTTCAAGATTCAAGTTTAGGCGACTCACTAGGGCCTCTCGACAAGACTGAGTAGATTCATTGCTGGCCTTTGCACTGGACAGGTACCTATCAACTATCGTGCTGTCATCTGCATACCCAAAGGTGTTGGGCGTAAGCATATCGTTGATGTGCAGCAGAAATAGGGTTGCAGAAAGTACAGACCCTTGAGGGACGCCGGCATCAATAGCCTGTTCATCTGAAGAGCGTCCTTCCAGGACCACTCGTATTGACCGTCCACTCAAGAAATCTGCGATCCAGTTGCAAAGTCCAGCAGGTAGCCCGTAGGCGGGAAGCTTGTTAATAAGACTTGCGTGCCAGACCCTGTCAAATGCCTTTGAGACATCCAGAGATACGGCAAGGGCTTCGCCGTGCCTCTCGATAGCCTCGCTCGATAGTTTGATGAACACATCCGTCGACTCAGCGTAACAAATTAGGGGAACCTATACAGATGCCTCACTGGATGGATTTTGACGCATACTGCCTTTAACTGGAAATAGCTGCAATATGGGGAAGTCAAGGTAACTAACTAAAAAGGTGGTTGGCACGAACGTCTTGAATAAAAATTTGCTTAGAATCATAGGTATGTCGTTATTGTATCAGATTTTGCTGTGTTGATGATACTCTTAACTTTGAAATTTTGACAATAGCAACCCTAACTATGTAACAAGTGAAAATCGCTAAAATCCTGAATAGGGTCGAGAGAACCCTCTATAAACTCTCTACGCAATTGCATTGTGCAATGTTGCCAGCGTTGTGCAATGCGCATCACTAGCAGATGCATCTGAGAAACTGTTCGACATAAACCGTGTAGGCACTTATGTATAAAAAATCGTGTAAAATCGCATTTTCCTAACGCATACAATAGTGCTCCACATAAATAACGCAAAAACGGACGTTACGTGTGATTCTCGCGTAAAGTATAAAAAATAATGTTGAATCCCTTTTTTTGCACTGTCAATTGTCATCTGCTGATCATACTAGATCATATACTCGGTAAAGATCAAGGTTGACATTAGATATAAAAGCTTCATGTAACTAGCAATCAACATGATTCAGTAGCCCACTGTGACCATAAGCAACATGTTCTCCAAAATCGTAAGTACTTTTAATTTGTGCACAACAATGTATTTCATTCTTCTACCTGATATCCTGTTTTTCAATGTGGTACGTAATGTCCGTATTTTGACTAAGACAGGTTTATTCATGAAAACGTTTGCACCTGATTTTTCAGCGAATCTTTACTGGATGTTAAGCCTACACATAAGCGGCTAACTCCACAATCCAATAAATCATTTTATCTACACTCAGTTCATAATATTAGTTTTACAGAATCGAAAGTACGAACGTAATGAACTGCATTACGAATATACAGCTTTTAAAAAAAACTTTCATACTACTGGCAGCTACATAAAGTAACTCGATTTCTAGTATTTGAAAAAAAAATAAACGAATTGACCCGCGTACCAAATTGTAATCTGTTCCAATTTGACACTGGCCATCAGTAAGTCGAATGAAAAAAAAAAACAAGTGTCACCTGCGCCCGCGGCGGGACGATACTGGAAATCATGAGGACTTATTTATTATTAAATCTTTGCTTCAAATCATTTTTCGAATTAAAATTCACCGATAAATGCTATTTAATTTTAAAAGTTGTTCAGTTTTTATGAGCCTCCATTTTAACGTTTAGTTAAAAAGTTACTTATGTACAAAAGTCGTTCAGTTGGTGGTTCAGTAGATAGGCTTGCAATCGCCATAGTGCAGTGCGGAGGTTTGAATTATTGTTCATAGTTTTTCTTGTAGAGTGTAGATAAAATAGTGAATGCAACTGCAAATAATTAGGCTTTAGAATGCTCGTGTCAAACTATTATCACACTCGGCTGCGCCTCGTGTGATAAACAGACACTGTCATCCTAAAGCCTCTCATTATTAGGCAGTTGCATAAACTACTATTAGTAACAACACATAACGGCTGAAATAATGTGAGGCATACGGGGTGACGCTGTATGGAAAACTTTGCAGGCATGATCAGACCATGAAAATATGAAAATAAACGTCGAATTTTTGTCTCGTCTACCAACAAAGCCTTCATAGAAAAAGTTATTCAGTTTCATGTTTTGATAATGCCTCTAAAGTTTTCAGTAGGTCCATACTTACATCCATAATAAACGTTACCTACTTTTTCCAGTTCGCTCTGTTCGCTCTCCTGGCGGTGGCCCTGGCGGCGCCAAGTCCCAAGGCGGCGCCCGAGCCGTCCCCGCAGCTGCTGGCCTACAGCGCCGGCTTCGACTACGCCTACCCCGCGGTCGGCGCGCCCCTCGTCTCCCCCTACGCCGCCCCTGTAGTCTCCCCCTACGCCGCCTACTCCGCATACCCTGGCGCATACTTCGTCCGTCGTTGAAGCTAAATATTGAATTCCGATGACCTGAATAATGTGTAGGTATAAGGCTTTATGATTGTTTGTAACAGTGACACAAATTTTTTGTTTTTTCTAACCAGCAATAAAAATATAAACCAATTTTTTATCTTTTGGTTACTTTTCTTTAATTTTCCTTTATGTAAAGGACATTATAGGTATACGGGAGGTAAAAAAAAATACTGCAAATATATTAAGGGGTGAACCGGCTCATGAAACTGAACCACTTTCCCCAAGGAACATAGGTCGAAATATGTAAAAAAATGGACTTGCCATACAAAATGTACCACCTGATTAAGTCAATTATGGGAGGTCCAAATTTTATCTTTATATTTCGACCTAGTATGTTCCTTAATTTTTTACACCTTAGGTTATTTTAGCATCAATGAAGGCAGCTGTGTCGTAGTTTATATTTTTCTTCAACTGGATTTATATGTTTTTTAGATCTATTTTCTAAAAAACATGTTATTATTAAGATGTTTGTCGTACATTCTAAACTAGCGACACGTTCCGGTTTTCACACGTGACCACCCGAAACACGCGCATTTTTAAATCGATGATTTGTTCATATACCTAAGTGACCCCTCTATTGAAGAAAACTGTCCGTAGATATGGTGTGGCCACAGTTTTATTCCAACTGTCGTAAGGACACTTCCTTACCTGAAGAGCTGAATGGATAGCGAAAAAGTCGCTAAATATTTTTTGGAAGTATAGGTAGGTATGCTTTTAGTTTTTCTTACATCGGGGCTCTTTTTATCTCTTTAGCTTAAAAATTGAATTGAGCTATATCAATTGAACTGTAGTTCACAAATAAGTGCATAATTTATCTGTATAGATATTTGATATCAAATGAACGAACATGTATTCATGACAATGACAGTCATGACGTATCCTAGATTATCATGGTGGGAGGCTAGGTTTAATAGTTCTACATTATTATTGCCTAAATTTTTTTGATAAAAATTAATAGCTTTTAAGTTGTTTTATTTGATTATGCAACCAAGTGATATCTCATACAGTATATTTCTAAAAAAATAGATGACATTCAGTGGTATAAATAGTCCAGCTGGACGAGTTTAGTGTTATTGCAATTTTGACACAACTGAACGTGTAACGTGCATCGCTGCTACTAATCATCAATTCATTCAATATGTTCGCTAAGTTGGTAAGCAAATACAAAAATCTTTTAGCGTGTACAGGCTTCTTATAGTCCGACAAGTTCGCGTGCGACCTTCTCTAGGGGCGACAGACGTTGAGGGGGGCGAGGTATCCAAGATGTCAGCGGGTAGCGGGAGGTGTAACGGGAAAGGGACACGCGTGGATCCGTGCCGCACGTCAGAATAACGTGCTCTTGCCCCCTACCCCACGCCATACACATCCACAATCTGTACCCCGAAGGAAGGTTGTGCACGAATTTGTCAAAGATTCAAAGATTTATCCACGTTAGTTGTCTCATATAGGTGAGACCCAATGCGGCTTTCTCAGAACAAAGTACAGGCAACTTTATAGTCCATCGGCTCATTCAGTGAATATCTATGTCACATGACATTACATTACGAAACTCATGGCAACATTTAGCGCCTTATTAGTAAAGCATATAAACAACAGTTTGACTGTCGTAAAATGGCCGGAAGTACCTGGTAGACGGTGTTAAAAATGTAAAAAGTTAGCACCGTCTGCCTAATACTTCCGGCCACTGTACAGTCAGGGTGATGTTTATATTCGTTACTAATAAAATGCTGCCATGACTTTTGTAATGAATCATGTTGTAGGTACATTCGACGTACCTACCCCACAAAATTGGCACCGGTGTTCACGGATTTTCCAACTTACGACCAATTCTGAGTTGCGATTATTCTGATTCTTAGCACAACTTTTCCAGCCTGCTGCCATGCTTCTCATCTTGATGTCATTTGACGTTGGTATTTTCTGGATGGGCCGACGGACCATTTTAGGCTTATTTTATGTTCCACAGGTTTGTCTGTTTGTCCTAATGGCGATGGTGGCCATGACGTTGGCTGTACCTCAGCCACAGCCCTTGCCAGGAGTTCCTAAGGCGGTTGAAGCAGTGTTCATAGGCTAGGCGGAGGTTGAAAATGTTAAAACGGTTAAAACCTGTTTATTAAAACTATGATGTAGCTTCTTTTAAGTAATAAAATTGTTGACTTTTTACCTCATTGTGTTTTATTTACTCTGATTTCCAGTTTATGGAGGAACTATAAAATGGGACAATAAGTTTGGTACCCACATAAGCTAAGAACTACACACATGCCTTCAATACAATATGACAGCTTGTGACTATGAATCATGAATATCATGATGTACAATTTGTTGGTTACAATTTTTCTATGCGATTTAATACAACTTGTTTCGGCTTTTCATACACACATAACGTCCGTTTGAAAAATACGATTTTCCACCTTATTTTCTTACAAATACGGTTTATGTGAAACGGGTTGGCAGATGAATCCGTTAGTACAAAAATAGCGCACAACGCTGCGTTGACGGAAGCATTTGTCAAACAATTTGACATACACCATATTTCTATGAAAATATGGTCGAAATTCGTATTGACCCAACCATGTCCCAACGCATGCAAATTCAGCGCAAAAACAACGTACAAATGGACGTTGCGTGTTTTTCTCGCCTTCGTGTATAAAACCAAACCGGTGAAATAAGTATAAATAAATAGTAAAACTTTCAGACGTTATCTATACACACACAACGTCATCAAAAGGACGTTACCTACACAAATTAGGAAAACGGCGCGCGGGCGCCTTTACCAGATGGCTCACTCAGTACTAGCGTCGATTTTGACGCTTACTGACGAAAACTGGAAAAAACCGGAATTAGGAAGGTGGTTGACACGAATGTCATATTTATTGGATTTAAAATTGGCTGAGAATCATACGACGTTCTTTGTCAGATTTTGCTGTTTTGACGTTTTTATACTTTGAGGTTTTTGACAGTAGTAACCCTGGCTATGTAACAAGTGCCGATCGCGAAAATCCGAAATAGGGCCGAGTGAACTTTCTGTATACTCTCTATTTTGTGTTACCTACATGCGTGTTTCGCCATATTATGCATGTTAGAACCACTTGATTAGACGACTAGCGATCGCTCAGTACTAACACTAAATTAAATAGCGTTAGCTTCAGTTGCAGCGCATGAATTTTGGAAACGATATTTTGACAGGAGAGATAGGTATTTGATTTTTAGCAGATCTCATGTAGGAAAATTATAAGAGCAGGCTTTTGCTTTTCTGTTTATTGCTGTTAAAACTATAATTGTGCCATTCATTGCATCATCAAATCCAGTAACTGTTAAATCAGGTCATCGTTGTGTACAGGTGAAGGTTTTTAACGGACGAAGTATGCGCCAGGGTATGCGGAGTAGGCGGCGTAGGGGGAGACTACAGGGGCGGCGTAGGGGGAGACGAGGGGCGCGCCGACCGCGGGGTAGGCGTAGTCGAAGCCGGCGCTGTAGGCCAGCAGCTGCGGGGACGGCTCGGGCGCCGCCTTGGGACTCGGCGCCGCCAGGGCCACCGCCAGGAGAGCGAACAGGGCGAACTAAAGGGGAAAAACAAGATAATTAATTTGTGTCCTAAAAGGTAGTGATGGTATAGTCCGCCCGCTATCATAGTGTAAGTAATACTTAGATATTAAGCGATCAGTGTAAGGGCCCTTTTCCTGTCATGCGTATTTTCGCACGCGCGCGGATCTGGTCCGCATGCGGATGATAGCACGCTCCTGGTCACACGCAGGACAGGGATTTCGTTTGCGTCAATCCGCGTTCCGCGCGCGTGCTAGCCGCATGATAGGAAAAACATGTATCAAAAGATAAAATGCGTGCGGCCCGCATGCGGACCAGATCCGCGCGCGTGCGAAAATACGCATGACAGGAAAAGGGCCCTAACTTGGCTTCCCGCTTAGGCTGATCATGACTCATGACATAAGTTACTATGATTGCAGATGGACTTTACATTCAAACCAAACCACCCTATACGTTCACTTGTAATATAAGAACGATTCAAATTCCGAACTGTTTAACCCAGACTAAGCTTGACTGGTCTGGCCAGCGAGTCTTTGGACGTCAAATAATTCAAATATTTCAAATGGCAACATGTTAACACAGAAAAACTACAATCAAACAATTTTGATACTTACTATTTTTTTGTTTTCTGCTCTTTAGTTTGTGTTTACCTTGCCTACCGGTATGTATGTATGATGTATCTACCGGGAGTAACAGAAAGGGTATAACAAGCCGAAAGGAGGTCAAGGTACTCATGAAACTGAACAACTTTCCCCATGGAACATGAGACGAAATATGAAAAAAAATTTGGACCTCTCAGAGTAAATCAATCAGCTGATCTGCGATTTTGTATGGGAGGTCCAAATATTTTTTTCATATATCGACCCGTGTTTCATGGGGAAAATTGTTCAGTTTCATGAGTACCTTGACCTCCTTTTGGCTCGTTATATCCTTTTTTACTCCCGTAGATACATCATACATACATACTAGCAAGGTAAACACAAACTAAAGAGCAGAAAACAAAAAATAGTAAGTATCAAAATTGTTTTATTGTAGTTTTTCAGTGTTAACATGTGAAAGATTTTTAAAATTGGCGCCATTTCCGTGTCCAAAGACTCGCTGGCCAGACTCTACGACATGAATTTTACAATACTACCAAAAATAAGGTTTTAGTCAATGATATTATATGTAATGTCTTTGGTTTTAGTAGTTTTATAGGGCATTAGTTTGTGTAGTGCATTTCAAATCAATCTTTCTCGTAGAGCAAAGTTAAAAAAATAATTTTATTTTACCACTGGTCAATTAATAAATATTGTTGATGAAAACATCTAATTTTCATTATGTAGGCCTATAGGTAGGTATGGGGTTTAACGGACGGTGTACTTGAAACATTGCAGACATGCATTTTTTTTATGCGCCTTTATTTCCACACAAACTTAGTCAGCGTAGTGGGAATTTTGTATTGGAGGTCGATTTTCTTTTTCTCGTTTGCCAACATAGCTTGCACAGAAAAAGTTGTTGCGTTTCAAGATCTGAACATGCTTGCAAAGTTTTCGATACACCACCCCTTACTTACACCCGATATATCTAATAAGTATAACGTTTAGAAAATAATACTAGGTATAGAAGCGAGGCGCTAGTAGTTAGTATTCTTTGGTATAGGCAACAATATTAAGGCGAGGATCCACGCAGAAAAATACGATTTCAAGATTAGGGTTCAGGGGGGGTGAGTTGCGGGTAGCGGGCGGCGCGGGAGGTCAGCGGGAGGCTGGTTTCACCGCGAAGACTGTTCGAATTTTTGAATAAAATTTGGTTTGTTGAATTAAAGTTAGTAAATCAGCTAAAACCCTATAGTAATAGCGCTCGGGAATTAAATGAGGAATGTTGTACCATAAAAAACTTAAGGAAAATAGTAGTAAATGTTACATAAAAATTGAAACAAAAACATTTTTTTTGCTGTTTTTGCGATTTTTTAATACAAAAAATATCAATCATGCCCAAAAAATATTTACTAACAGCTCTAGAGCATTTCTTTAGGTACGCCGTACATTTGTTTGAGGTCACAGTAACCACAGTGAAGGGCTTAAAAATTGAATCGAACGCAACGCTTTTCTGCGTTTTCCCTCGAATCCTGGCCTTAAGAACGGTATCCTAAATTCTAAAGGGTACTTACGATTTTGGAGAACATGTTTGATGCTGGACACAGTGAGCTACTGAATCATGTCGTTAGCCAGTTACACTAAGCTTTTATATTGAAATTTAGCCTTGATCTTTACAGAATATGATCCAGTATGTTCATCTGATGACAAAGCAGCAAGGGCGTAACTAGAGTTCGATGCTCCTTTTTGTTTAGACGCTTCTCGCTACTTACATCCGCACTCCAAAAAAGGAGATCTACTTAGCTCATGGTTTCTTCAAGGACACGATTTGCAGAGCACACTCTTTAATGTGCTATTGTACACGTTTAATATTGTACAACATCCAGTTTGGTGTTACGTGCCAAGTATGCGAAAACTTAATAAAAATAAATGACACATAACTTTATTCGTCTCGACTGCTAACGTTTTTAGTGAATAAACAAAGGAGACCTAATTGTTCATGTAGAGCTCGTCCCGAGATCGTTTTGTATTCATAATTTACGTGTATCCCTGTGAGACGCTTTGTTTTTCCGTTGTTGGGCAGCTCAAGGACATAAAAGACCTATAAAGGTGACGGGACAAAAAAATAAAAACAGTTTTTGCAAATCAGAGCATCGACAGGGTTGAGCGAGGGACTCAGTATCCTTGAGTGAACTGGAGTTGTGCGATAGAAATAAAATGATTGCTAAATTGGTGAGTATAATTTATTTGATTAGTCTCATTCATGCCAGGGCTTTCAGAGAATCATGTTTACTTGTTGTGATACCGTTTTCATAATAAATGGTGAGGCTGCTATGCAAAAGTATAATAACAGATTGCCAAAACAGATTATATGTAAACTTCTAAACAGATCAAAATAAGGTGTTACTGAGTAAATGGATAAGAAACAAAATAATAAAAAATAAGGAATTGAATTTTTAACATCCATCTCTTGAACTTCATCACAACCTTGTTTGATTAAAAGCAGAAATGTCCAGTACGCAAATATGTCAATGTTATCTAATTCGCAGCTGTGTGTTATGTATGTGTTTCCTTTCCTTTTCCTTTCGTACTAATCCTACGCAAGGGCTTAAATGACTGAAACCACAGGGAAGTATAATAAACGACGATCATGTCAGTGATCCGTGCAACAAAACCTCCGTATGACGTCACAGTTACAATATGTGACGTAAGAGATGCTCGGATGTGTGGTCTCCGTTAGGATGATAGGTGCCTCAATGCACTTTCTATTTCTGTAGAATATCTCAGAGCAAAATAAGGAGTGATGTAAAGGCGACGGAAAATGCCACAAGAGCAAAAATACTGTATGAACATGATGGTGGTTGATGATTTTACTAGTATTTTCAATTTAAAATAAAAAAGAGAGACATAAATTTTGTTAGGCAACTTAATTCCCATCTCATTGAGTAGTAAAAGTATTGTGGTTTCGCTTTGTTGGCTAATAGGGTACATTCTAAATACTATACTATGCGCTGCCGTAAACAGTATGTTCAGGGTGTAAGGGACAGCTCTCCAAATACCTAATATTGTGCATTCATTCATACTACGAAAAAAAAAACTAATTCCCATAACAAAATATTTCAGAAGCGATAATTTTTTTTGTACTTTTACTTAGTAAATGCAGTCAGCTGATTGTGATTTTACTAATTAGTATACAATGTAATTTTTTTTAAGTCCTGAAATCTTATCGGAATTTGTTATTTTTTATTATCTGACTAGCTGCCTGTCAGCGGTTTCACCCGCTGCAACCTATTATTCCGCGGGAAGAAAGCATTATTCGCCAAGAGATGTCGCTGTTAGTTTTCGCCGAAAACGTTTAAAACGCGAATCGGCTCAGTCACGCCACCTATTTCAAAAATATTGGAAAATGCGTGATCCCGTGGGAATGAGACATTTTTCCGTGGTAAAAAGTATCCTATGTGTTATTCCAGATGCCCTTTTATATTTCTGCAAAGTTTCATGTCAATCTAATCAGCCGTTTTTGCGTGATGTCGTAACAAACACACACACAAACATCCGCCTTTATAATATAGGATTAGTAGGATTGTACTCTATAAGTACCTACTTATTTAGAGAGCTATACTGGGAGTAACAGAAAGGGTTTAACAAGCCTAAAGGAGGTCAAGGTACTCATAAAACTGAACATTGGAATATGGGTCGAAATGTTAAAAAAAATTTGGACTTCCCATACAAAATCGCCGTTCAGCTGATTGACTTACGATTTTTTTTAGAAGGAGATTTTTTTTTCATATTTCGACCCATGTTCCATGAGAAAAGTTGTTCAGTTACATGAGTACCTTGACCTCCTTTCAGCTTGTTATACCCTTTCTGTTACTCCCGGTATAGTATACACCCGGTATAGTATACACCCGGTATACATCCCTACACACCTTATACACGCGGTACACAATACATCTTTTATACCCCGTACACGTATCCCTTATACCCGGTAGTATTGTGTTGACGCATATCTTGTTCGACGTGTTCGACGTTTCTCCGGAAATTAACCAGACTGTGGCGGACGAACAGAAGCACTAAGAGGAAAAGTTTTATTTAGCTTCATCTTCGTTTCCTGCAAGTATTGGTTCCTAGGATTTTGAGAAGACTTCTTCAACCTACTTATAATTTTGTTATAGGTCTAAATTGTCCGTGTGCATAAGAACAATTCTATTGCACCCACACAATTTAATGTCGAATAATCTAACATTTTTTCCAATATTTCTCTTTGAATTTGAACCTACCACGGTATTGGGATCACGGGTTTAGTTAGCTATAAATATATTTTACTTAGTGTATTTTAATTTAATGGGGCTCTCCGTCTAAGGAATCAAACTGTGGTTCTTTTTAGTTACTGTAATAGTCCAGTTTGTACATAAATGGGTATGTAAATTGTCGGTGATAGCAGGCAGATACCAGTTTTTATTTAACGGACTAAAAAAGTCTATCATTTCTTTTTAAAGGTGCTGTTTCTGGCTCTCGTAGCCATTGCCCTGGCCAAGCCGCAGTGGTACTCCGGCTCTAGCTACGGGGGCTACAGCGGCTACGGCTACCCGGGCTACTACGGCTACTCCGGCTACTCCAACCCGGTCGGCTACGGCGGCTGGGGCTACGGCGGCTCCCCCTACAGTAGCTACGGATATGGATACTATTAGGAAAAACGCTGGGTGTAGTAGTGGGTCAACTTGTACTGGAAATGGAGCAGATAACTTGGCGTCCAGCATAACTTGAATTATATGCCTGCGCATGGAGCTCATGTTATGTTGGTTGCTAACACATTTTGCTCTACAACAATGTAATCTGAGCCACTACATACCTATATGATTTGAAAGTTATATATAAGATCTCTAATTGTAACTGGTTATGTATGTAATGTGATATAGAGTATAGTAATTATGTATACCTTATAGCTATGCGCCCTTCCTTACCTACCGTACTTGCATGATACAATGTAAGTTACTGTGTAGGCATTAAGGCAGTAATATGTATCACAAATGTTTTTTTTTTATTTCCAGTGTGATCTACATATATCAATAACGAGGAAATTATTGTTATAATTAAAATAACAGTTAAGAATAAAATAAATATTATTAAGTATCGAATTGCATGTTTTATTTTATGTGTTTGTTTTTATAATAAACGAAACGAGCATGAAAAGAGCGTTCATAGGTACATAATTTAGAAGGGAATTTTATTAGAGACCGATAGCGGAAACTCAGAACAGGCTTATGATAAGGAACAGCTTTCCCCAAGTAACATAGGTCGGAATATCATAAAAGATATTGGACCTCCCATACAAAATTATCGATCACTATGCTCCCATAGTAACTCAAATCTAAGTCAAGTCTAAGTTTCTTTTTTATATTTCGACCGTTTTTTCTCCTAAGTAGTATAAGTGCCCCCAACGTAAGCAGTTGTTCTCTAGATACCTACGTCAAATGTACGGCATGCGGTTAAAATAATTCGGCAACGTTATCTCCGTAAGATCCTCGCCTCTATAATTTCCCGACCTACGAAAATATGTTACACAGGAAAAGTTATTCAATTTCATTGGCTGAACCTTTTAAATATTTTGAGATAGATATTTTTACATTTATCGTTGCTAGGTAAAACCTTAATACGGAAACCGATAGGCCAAGTTATGCAGATATAATAATGGAATAATAATTGCTGACTGTTATTTAATAATGCAAAATAGAACACGCCTCGTGTAACACGTTACAATGTAACAAAGGTATGTGGAAATTAATACATTTAAGCTCGACTTTATTCCGAAAATAGCACCGACTTCAAAGTGGAGAAGTACTTAACTATATTATGTATCTTGTAATTCACTGAAGCGAATCTCATGGAATTCTGGAACTTGTCCTATTATCCAGTTACTTTGACGGCTGATGTGGGCAGTGGTATTGCGACTGGCAAAAAGGTTCTGGGCTCGATTCTCGGGAGGTCCCTCACAGAGTTGATGTTTATTACTTTGCGAATTTGTTCCCAGTCTGGTTAGGAAGATGATTCCGTGCTTCGGAGGGTACATTAAGCCGTTGGTCTCGGTATCTGTCTATGATTACTTAGGCTGCGATCGTGAAAATAGGTTTCTCAGGTTGTTGGACGACTTGGTGTCCCACACGACACATGGTCATTAACATCGGCCATAATTGTAGCCGTTAGACGCCAACATACCCAAATAGACAGGAAGGTTCCCAATGACTGACTTTCCCGAAAACTTTAAGCCCAACCACAACAATATACCTCAAGCAAGGACCAAACATCACATAAAAAACTTTTCATACAAAATGTCATCTCACAGAGATATTTACTATAGGACGTAATTTTTTTTGTAAGTGACCCTACTTTCCTTGAGGAAAATTGTACAGTATAGCTAGTTGAGCTGCATTTTCAGAAAAGCTAGACTTTCAGAATTTCCCAGTATTCATTTGGATAGGTAGGTTTGTGGAGATTGACTAGGGTTCATCTGTCTTTTTTAAATATATTTTTAATAGTCTTTAAATAAAAAATAAAATACTCCCAAAACTTTGTTTAATTTTACAATATTTTAATACGTTCGTCGGTTTGGTTGCCAAATGACTGGCCATGCACCTAGTTGAGGTTACTTGGGATGAGACTGATTTGATTGATCTGGTACCAACTTATCTATTTTCGACACAAAAAAACTATAGAAAAAACACTTTATAGGTACTTACTCTATAATTGGCGCACATTATGTTGTATGATGGGTACCGCGATAAAACGCGGATATGTCTCGGATACTACTTACTAGTGATACAATGAATAATATTAGCTAGAAGATCAAGGACAGTTTTTATCTAAGTACGCGACAACGACGGGCGTGGTGCCCTGATTGTAAGTATATAAGACCTGATCAACAGCAAATTGACATCACTTGTGTTCTAAGTGCAATCTACACCTCCACAATGTTCTTCAGAGCTGTAAGTACTTGTTTGTTATAGGTACCTAGGTATACATAGTGTTTATTGATTTTCTGATAGATACGAAAATGGTTGGTATTTTCATCAGGTAGATAAGTCTCCGAAACATTTTCTCTGCGTTCCTATACCTACTTACAGTACGCGCATGAGTTCATGACCATGTTGAGGAATGCGGTAGTGCTGTGACTAATTCATGTTGATGTCGATATCGAGAATTGTTGCCGAACAGTTCAGTTCAGACTAGGTACTCATAGTTATTAGTTAATGGGTTGTTTTTCCTACAATATTGAGTAGGTAGGGTATCATTGAATAGGTCTTTAAAAACTAAGTGCAGGTTTCTTTAAAACAAAGTAACTAAAATGTATGTCTCGAGACATTTGCTTATTAAAGGGGCCTTTTTAGCCATAGTTTGTTCGAACTGTAACTTCACTGCTTATGAATAATATTAAAGAAGTATTTATGGTTTCTACACAAAACACAACACAACGACAAATCGACAACTTTGTGACACACTTTTTTCCCATCACTCGACTGCGGGCGAATGCGGGCATAGTCTAATATAACATGGTCTTTCCTTCCCAGAGAAACACAAGTCAACGTCACTTAGTATTGCCACTTTATTTCAATAAAATACGTTATGGGGTAAATTCAATCTCAGAACAATGGGTTAAAATATTTCTTAATAATTTTATAATTTAGATTTACGTGTGTATTAACTTTAACTTTACAGCAACACTTAAATTTTATTTATTAGTTAACAGTATCTTCTATGATTTACAAAAAACATCATAAGATTG
Source organism: Phthorimaea operculella (assembly GCA_024500475.1). Taxonomy (NCBI): domain Eukaryota; kingdom Metazoa; phylum Arthropoda; class Insecta; order Lepidoptera; family Gelechiidae; genus Phthorimaea; species Phthorimaea operculella. The sequence continues at coordinate 2,598,792 of JANFCV010000009.1, forward strand.
GGTAATTCTGGTAACCCACAAGCATGATGACGTAGTCTTGTGTTGGTCACGTGGTTCACGAGTCTCGGAAAGAAATACCAGGCGGAGTATCTTATTATACCATGAATGCGGGTAGTTGGGTAACCGCGGGGCGCGCCGCCTCCGCGCGCCTCCTCATTCCCCGATGGCCAAGAACTCATGCGCGTACTGTACTTAGAGAAGAACTGTTTACCACTGAAAAAAAAAATCGCTGAAACTTCGTAGGTACCTGGTACAACAATCAGGTTCATAAGGTATGGATAAAATTAAAATAATGTAAGCAATTCAAAATGCACCCTTTGTAGTATGATACTCCTATGTCTTACAACTTTTAAAGGTAATTTTAAAAAACAAACTACGGAGAAAATATTTTCTGATTTCTCGTCTGCAAGCAAAAAATTTAACTATACTCTCTCTCTCTTTGAGTGGGACACTGAGTCTTCTAACGACCTGATGAACGACCAACACCAAAGCTTAACTTACCTATACCAATGATCTCACAAACTAGACTCAGACTACCATTTTGTATGTTCCCAGAATAAATGTTTTATTTTCTACCCCACATATGACCTCCAATAGTCCTCGTTAACCTACAGTGGTCACTTGGGTTCAATGTTTTTGTTTACGTATCCTTCCCATAGTTAGACTAGACGATATTTTTGCTCTGTTCCTAATAGCTATTTAGTTACTACGGGCTTAGACATTCGCTTTGTATATCGCCAACAAATTACTGCATATTCATTTTGATTTTACTCAAATACTTGTTACGATGTAAAGCATCATTCTGTTAATGGCAAATCCAGCTACCCATTTAAGGGACCAACTTAAACTGGTTTTTCATACAAATACTAAGAAAAGCTAGTATAAGTTGGTCCCTTAAACGGGTAGGTATGGATTTGCTGGCGAGTATGGAAATGATATAAATCAATATCAGATTCACCTTCGTATTGACTTTGCTCTTGAAATTGTTCATTCATGTAAACTTATGGTAACTGAAAGTAACATGACATTTAAAACAATATCGTATGATTCAGGCAAAGACTTATGTGCTTTTCCTATTTTTCTTACCTACGGGCCAATTTTTTTCGAGGAATATGAATTTAAGGCGCATTACACACGCAGCGTCCGTTGGTGCGTTATTTATGCGCAGCGCTATCCGTTGCTTTTGAAAAATACAATTTCCATCTTGTTTTTATGCAAATAAGTTTTATGTGGAACGGTTATCAGACGCATCCGTTAGCGCAAAAATAGCGCACGACGCTGCGTTGACGGAGGCATTTGTCAAACAATTTGACATGTTTGTGTGAAAATAGAGTCGAATTTCATGTTGTCCCAACGCATGCGTTACGCAGCGCAAAAATAGCGCGAAAACGGACATTGCGTGTGTTTCTCACCTAAATAGGACCTTGGTTCGTAGCTTTCTCATATCATAATATATAACTTATCTTCTCAACTCAAATATTATGTCAAATCAATACGGTAACTCTTATATCAGAGAGACGGCATAAAACTTTTACTCAAACTTAATTTTTCCGAGCTACAATGTAAAGTTCTCGCTGTTGTGACGTAGCTCTCTTGATGCTATAATAAGGTGAAGCGCGTCATAGAAAGCGTTAACACCTCAGTGACGATTGTCGCCAAGGCTTGTTGTCACTGACATTTAGCCGTGGGGTACACGGTGACCCTGTGTCCATAATGTAGGTACTAAAATTGTCCCCTCAGTTCATGCGTAAAAGGTTCCCCAGCCGTGTCCTAGGCAGTGGAAATGCGCAGTCACCCCAGGTTGTAATTTTGTTGCTTTTGCTGCTCAGTCGACGATGACGATAGTCTAATTGGCGATACCTATGGAATGGAACCTTGTCGGTCAAATCAATTATTGTGAAGGGCTTGAGTAAAGCAAATTACTCCAAGATTGTAGATTTGTGTATTCTGACAAAAACACTCTTATTATTACATAGGTCATAGGATCTGAGAACAAGTTAGCTGAATTGTTTGGCTTAATACAAAAGAGAGCTATTTTTAGGAATCCATGATCAAAAAAGTCACTACAAAGGGTTTTTACTGAATTTAATTTTTCATATTGTTTTTAAACTTTACGCTGTAGGGCAGCCAAATGCGCCTGACGCGTTGTTTATAATGAAAACAAAATAACGTTTCAGATGTTTTCTGTGAAGTCACGCATAGGCGCTTTATAAAAACAAACATGTTTACTTGCTTATGCGCGACAAACTTCCAAACGTGTTCGGCTAACGTGAGCCTTGGAGGAAAGCTGGGGTAGGGAGACGCTATACGAAGCACTTCCCCTCTGTCACGGCCTTTGCCCACGCGGGCTTATCTTATTACAAAAACCAGTTGCTGTCAGATTATTTCCTAGAACGAGTCCAGTCGCGCATGTCAAATGAGCTCCGATAAAAAGCCGAATTGTAGAGCTAATAATGCCTAAAAAAATATGTAAAAATACAAATTTACAACAGAACAATATCAATTTTCATCTGAAAGTATTCCTCTAGTACAATATCACTAAATAATATATAAAATTAGCGATTGAAAATTGTACGTACCTAAGTGTTGCCAGTAAGTCGTATAAAAGACTGATTTGGTTTTTTTTTTAGGTGGATCTACAATAAAATTATTGTATTTGGTTCCTATTTTTATTATTTTGTGTCGAACAATGGTGTTAATCATAGTATCGTTAATTTACAAATAAAGATTATAATATTCCACCATATAATGGGTAATAATTAACGATCTCAGTTTATTGATGCCTTTATTAACAGTAAATAGCTTGCTAAGTAAGATTAGAATGTTAGTTTGGGATTGTTCTACTTATTCAATGATGTTCATTTCCAGTCGATGTTCAATGAAAAAACGATAATTTTAACTTGAAGTATTGAGCCACACTGAACCCAAGCTAGTGCAGTGACTCAACTAATACAAAACGTCGATACTTTTTCTATCGCCATAGTTAAAAAACTATACTATGTAAAGACGGTCTGTACTGAAAACTTTGCAGGCATGATCAGTTTATGAAATTGAACAACTTTTACTATGGATTTTGGGAAACCCTGATTTTGTTCGAGTTTCATTGAAAATTAATGTCAGTCTCAGCCGATCGAGTGACATCGGATGTCAGCCGACGTGGCGCAGTGGCTAGTCTGACTGCCTGTTGTTCAATTCCTTTCGCTCACAAAGTTGATATTTATCACTTTGTGTAGGTATATGTTCCTAGACTGGTCAGGACACAGGACACAGGCTGAACCACCTGATTGTCTGAGAAGCAAGATGGTTCCGTGCTTTAGAGCCACGTTCAGCCGTCAGTCCCGGTTGCTGTCTATGGTCACTTAGACGGCTGTCGTTACACAACCATTTCAAAGGCCTGCTTCATGCAGTAGGTGGTTGAAAAGCTCTAGCACCAGGGTTCATCAGGTCGTTGGACGACTTGGTGTCCTTTAAATTGTTTAAACTTAAGTGCGACATTGTAACTTTAATTATATATATAAAAAGGATTTCGCACTTACCTACTTCTTATTACATCGCGGTTTCGCGACCGTTTCGGTCCAGTCGGTGGCCTTTGTCAGCCGGAGTGCTCAGATAAAACACGAATATTTGAAAATTTACTTTATAAATATTTGTGTCTGGTGGAAATCGAACCCACGAGCCTCGGCGTAGAAGACAGGGGTACTAACCACAACGTCATCGGGATAGTCGAAGTTATTATGTATGACTTGTTGTGCAGATGGTTTTTTAGTAAATTCCCTTACATAATATCCTATGATACTTAATTATCAGTAAATAGTAGGTAGGTATTGCATTGATTGTACCTACATAATTGAATTATCTGGTCTTTGGGGAAAGAAATTAATATTTTGGTTAATTTAGGGTAACTTATGCAATATTTAAAATGATGTTATTGCGCCAATATTTCTATTTACTACAAAATCCTATTCTTGAGAACTAAGTTGCTTTGGAAAATGCAATAATATGACACAATATTGAGTAGACTGATGTAATTAATCGAAAGGTTAAGTGTCGATATTGTCGATTCCAACACTAGCTTGATTTGACAGCTTTACCTCTCCCCCCGCAAAAAATGGCAGAAATATTTGTATAGAGTAAAGTAGCTATACCCACTCCCTTCCGGGCCGGAACGGGACGGAAGATCGAGTTGCTCGAAGAACGTGAGCTTTGGTTCTCTATTCACAAAACGTGATCTGTGAATGATGATGAACCATTTTTCCAGCAGCTGTAGGTAGCTGACCTGTAATAAGAGTCCTAATGTTTTCTTTTGTCGGCTGTTACCCTATATCTATTCCGTCGGTGTCGTAAGAAGCGGCTAAGGGATTTGAGAGTTAATGTGAATTTTTTTGTCAGACGTGGTGTAAATGGCCGTTTTTTCAGCCGCTTACTCTCTGATTGATTATAAGCGTGATATCTATATGCATGTTTTCTTTTGATTCCAGTTCCTTTTCTTCGCCCTGGTGGCCATGGCCTTCGCCAACCCCAAGCCTGAGCCCCAACCTCAGATCGCCTACTCCGCTGGTTTTCCCTACCCCGGCTACACCTCCTACTACGGTGGCTACGCTGCTCCTTACGCCGCGTACCCTTACGCATACTCCGGATACTACCTTCGCTGAACACCTTGATCTACGACGCATTACTAGAAGATACCGCACGCCAAATGTTATCGATAATATAGTTTTTACTGCATACGTTTTTTGTTTCATTCGTAATCCGATCTTGTTACTGCCCACTTGTCAATGCGAAGGTGCTCTTGTATCAATTTTGTCCCCATGCGGAAATGACTCAGATCTAGTACTATGGTTCTAATACTGCCTACTGCTATTATCTGGTATTGGCGAAGGTTTGTTTATACAGCACGTAATTGTTGGTATTTTGTAATTGGAGCATTATTCTTATTATTTATTAAATTTATCATAACCTGTTAGTTAGTTCTTTGTTGCAAATATAGCTAAATGATAGGTATCTATACTTAGATTCCTGCTTGGTAACTATCCAACATGTACTTATAAATCTAACTCTATATACATAATATTATTAATAGTTCGATATGCAAATACTATAATTTATTAGTTTATCCTACTCTATGTGCGAATGGGTACCCGTATTAGCAGGCTTTCATGGAAATATAGATATCATTGTCAGTTGCAGACTCTCTGCCTGTTGCGAAGCCGGTACCTATTAGGATAGTTTTGTGTTAAATGCTGATTAAATAGACAGACAATATACCTAGGTAGATATTAATGTAAAAATGTCTTCTATACTATAGTCTGCGATTCGCTGCAGTCGAGTTCGTAAAAAGTGATGTAATAAATACTACTCTGGCCTTTATAAATAATTAATTTTTCAAAAATATCTAATCTGTTAGCACTGTTGCTGTGCTATTATTAATTAATTCATTATATAGCCAGGTGACGCCATTATATTTTTTATAATTAGAAGATAATATATGATATTAATCTTTAGAGCCGTTTGATCGGTATCTCGGAAATGGCTCCAACGATTTTCACCATATCAATTGTTTTATACGAGTGGTTTTTAAGTAACAACGAAATCAATTGATGCGTTAAAAAACGAAAATCCAAGTGATTTTGTCCACCAGCTGGTGAAATAATAAATGTATACTTTAAACGACCTATTGGAAGTTCTTTAAACACACGTTAAAAATAACGATACATCCTTGTGTCGCCGAGCAACAAAGTTGTCTGTGTTCATACGGTCTTAGCCACATTCCTTGAGACAAATTCCTAGTTAGGTACTCCTGACATTTTTATAAAAAGACATCTACCCACGCAATCGTCTCTATAAATAGCTAACTAAAGTTTTGTTTATGTCAATGTAACTTACTTCTAATCAAAGAAAAGGTTATTTGTATTTTCGAAGACAGTTGTTTGATAACCACATCACAGAGAATAGTAAAGTTGATGAGAGATAATACATAATATAAATATACCTACCCTTAAAGTAGAGAAGGCGCTTTACATTAATAACGTCCGTTTGTGCGAATTTCCGCCTTAATCCCATATTTATAAATACGACGACGATGGATGGTGTGTTGAAGGATGCGTCTGTCAAACTGGTTGTTCTGGGCGTCAAATCTGCGACCGTAATGTCAAACCAATAAAGCAGTTCTGGCTTCGGTTACATTTTTGCCCGTATTGGGAAAAGTCCATTACGGCTTTTGTTAGCACATTCATACTCGTTATGCTTAGAGGCAGCAATGAAAGGCTATATTGCTTTCGATAGAAAGCAATTTAGCCTCTCATTGCCGCTCATACACGCGTTTAAAAACCGTTGACAACCTAATGTCAGTGGTTAGCAATATGGTTAGCAATCCCGTCCTATTCTGGCTTATTTACAAAATTTCTTGGCCAACATTATTTACACTCTCCCTTTCAGTTTGTATGGCAACAGTAGAAACATAAAACATCTTATTCGAAACACTCTTTCGTTACGAATAAGGTTTCGAACTTTTCAAATATCATTCATTCTTTTCTTAGTTCCAGTCATTCAATTGGGCTTTCAAAATCTATGTTCAAAATCAAAACAAACAATAGTAAGATACACCAATGGTCCGAAAAATTATAAAAATACAAGTTATTGGCATCAGCCAATAAGTTTTTTTAGTAGGATATTAAGCAGCAGCCTTTGCTGATGCAAAAAAGCTATCCTCAAGCTTTGGGATTGCTAAGGTTTTGTAAATGAGGATTAAAATCACAGTGCAAATACTTTTGTATAAGGTAAAAATGTTGTTTACACTATATTCAGTCTCCATCTTCACATCTGCTAGGCTTGTGCATTCATTGTAGTCCTCAGTACTGCCTGTTTTGTACCGTAATGCCTATAATTTACATGCTGGAAATATCTACTTTGGCTATTGACTATTGATAGTAGGCAGATGCAAGTTCTACCTACTATTTGGTTGTATATCCTCACGCATTCTCGTATTATTTATTTCAGACAAAGTCTAAAATGCTATCGAAAGCAGAATTATATGCAGCAGACGAAAATCATTGTCATGGATTTTACGAAATAAAACGATGAACCTTATTGGTATGTTGATACATTTTCAAACTATACTAGAGAACATAGCCGTATGTTTGTTAAAAATAATACAGTTAGTATATTAAGATTGAAGCTATTGCCTACAAGGCTTCTAAAATGACAGGATACTGCTTCTGTTACAGCAATAAAACTGGTAACATGTGTATTACAGTTCTGGAGTGCAGGTGACGGTTTTCGTAAATTGAGTAACTACCTATGTTTCAGAAATGAATACTCGAGGATGAAACACAGCACAGTGCCATTGCGCTCCAAACTCAGCAATGATAACTAGATGCCTATTACTTTTGGTACTACTACTGCTACTACTAGGTACCGTTACTACAGACAAAATAGGCCTTAGTTTACATAATGGTTATTCTAAGTAAATAAATACTAATCGTACATAGAAAACCACCCAAGTTCAACACAAACAGGTACTAATTTGAGAAGATCCATGCAGATTTCAGTCTGAGATATAAAAGAATACTATCTTACTTTGAACATGTTGCTCGTTGTAAAACTGAAAGCTTAGAGAAGCTGAGCTGATGATCACTTGTAAGGTAAAAGGCAAACGATCACGCCGTTGGTCTCCAAAACGCTGGTCAGATCAACTAAAATATCTTATGGCCTATCAACACAGCCTTAAAACATGCCGAAGATAGACTAACATGCAGGAATTCTAAAAAATCTGGAAGAAAAGAGTTTATGCAAACACGACCTTCAGTAATGAAGAAACGACTTAAAAATGAGAAGATCAGGTTAAAATTTGATTAATGGTCATACATACACACATACTAACAGATGCTAACAGTATAAGGTAACCAAATTTTACTTAATCTACCTATCACGAGATAAATACAAATAAAATAGAATATTTATACAGACAGATATTTGTTTAATTTTAACCACCAAAACATAAATGTGAAAATCGGGAGCCAAGTTCAAGGTTTAAGTATAAAAAGTTTTGATTATGTAAGTAGGTGCAAAGCCCTGAAATTTAATTATTTATAAAGTCGCTTACATGGTATAGTCAAATGGAACAGATAACTATAAATCTAGATCATCTCAAAGTTAAACATGGCAAGTTTTCACGTCATGCTTTGTAAGTAAACAATTTATCATATTTATTTTATTCGCAGTTTGCAAGTTATTGTACAAATCTTCTCTCAATATTTGAAGACCTTGTGAAAATTAGCCAAGCCAAACCTAGACTTTCGTTAAGACTCTACCATGTTAAACGAATCTATAAATAAATAAATTTCGGGACTGTCGATAGAACTTGGCACCCACTCACATATCAACAGTCTCTTTCTTAAACCTTGAATTTTACTACCAATACATAATATATTATTAGATATATTATGTTTTTTCATAATCGTTTGATCTTTGTTAATGAAAAGTACTTGTTTATAATTATGGTAGGTCGCAACGGATGAACTAAATTTGTTCTATCTAGCTTAAAAATATTGTGAATTATGAAGGGGTGAAAAATGCGGTGCGACCCGTCAGTGCTTTGCTTTGCTTGAACTTGGCTGGGCACGCTATCGCGTGTCAAGATTTCTAGATCATTTTCGAGCACCACTAAGGTGAAAGCGATGAAGGTAAAACAACCTGGATCTTAGACATATAGGTACAATAGATGAGCGTTGAGCACCAAAGCACTGATGGCGAAAGATCCAGGTTGTCTTACCTTAATTTGGGATGAAAGTATCTTTAACACCTTGAGCAACTTTTAGAAATTCATTAATTTAGGATATTTTCATTCTTTACTGTATTATTATTCTACAAGGTTATTATTATGTATCTACACTTCCATATCTGATGATGATGGCTGCAATGATGGTGAAACAACCTGAACCTTTTGCTATCGGTTCTACTTCGGTTCTGAATTCTAACTTAGAGGACTAAACAAGTAAAAACTTTTCAACTATTGCTGACAATTTATTTGTATAAACAAATTAAACTTTGTCACCACTTTTCCTTAACTAGGTATTAACCTTTTCGGTCTAGAAGTCTTCTTGGTATTCTTGTACTTATTATAGGGTAAATAGGCAGCAGGCATAACTATTCTAAATAAAATCACAATAAAAACTAAAACCTATCCTAACGGTGGTGGAGAAGTGAGTGGTAGCTTCCCTCGGAAGCGACGGAACACGACTCCCTGCGGCCAAAACACCGGCGAAGTGAAGACGCTCAGTGTAGTCTGTCGGGACTCGCACGCACCACGAACACGTTGAAACCCAACCAATGGCACGACTCCAGCGGCTCCACGTATACTCCGAGTCTCGGCGTAACCTTGAAGACACCTGCCTTTTGCCTCGCGAAGATGTATTCCAACACATCTTGCTTAGTAGTAGTGTCGTGCAGGCCGGAGGCATAAAGCGATGTCCTCGTCGTGAAGGCGCGCAGCGGGAGATTAGCCTCTACCGGTGAAGTCGCGAATGTCGTCGCCTTCGAGTAATTTTAACAGTATCAGCCTTTTCGGGTGCGTTGCCTGCCTCTCTTGCAGGGCCTTTGTTTGCATAGATCTTTCAGTTTTTGCTATGGTGCGTTTGCAGTCGGTCATTTCTTTATATGTCTAATATTAGCGAAGCAACGATCATAAATTAAAAGGTCGTTTATCTCAGCAAATATGAATCTAATATAAGCAACAATGATATAAACAACAATGATAAACAAAGAGTACAGATTTATTTTATTATATACCTACTCGAAGAGTATGACTATTATTATGTGGGTAAAGAGGGCCCTCTCGCAAGCTTTCCTGCCAACCTGTTTTAAAGCGCCATCTTCAAATTGAAACTGTAAACTAGCCTAAGACACTATTATGGGCGGAAAAAGAGAACAAATTAGTAAGTAAAATTTATATGCAATAGCCGAATTTACAAGGGCGATTACAAGTGACAGCTGACCACAGATTATCAAATCGCTTAGGGTTACAACGTTCCATTATATCCAACAGTAAATTCTCTCACTCATATTAAAAAGTAACATTTTCAAAAAATTGTACCAGTTCCCGAGACGGGTTACTTGCCCATCTCTAAAGTGGCCCCTCCCAACCCTCACCTGCAAAGAGTCATACCACCTCCTAACAGATCTCCCCGGCGATGCTTTGGTTTCCGCCCCGGTCTCTCAACAGACTCTGCAATAAACTATTCAGCCTAAAACACACAGTTAACTACTACGTTAGTAGGGAAACAAGTGTGTACGCATGTTTCCTCGATCTTAGTCGCGCGTTTGGCCTAGTGAGTCAGTTCGGGTTGTGCAGCAGTTCAAATTCCTAGGACACTTTCTGACGCACGACTTGAAGGATGACTGTGACATTGAACTGGAAAGGCCGTTGCAGTAAGCCCGCGCGTAGGACCTCCAAGTGCAGCATAGATATAAAATACTTAATTTTAAAGCATAATGTCAGTGTTTTTACACCTGTCAGCTGTAGGTCAATTTTAAACGCAGTTCGATGAGCACCATAATGGCGTTTGTGCACTACCAGAAATTTTACCGTCCGGCATTCCGATTTTTTACGGTCCGGTGTTTCACGGAAAACCTAATGAATTAGCTTATGTAAATGCCGGACACTAAAATTACATATAGTGTACAAGCTAGTATTACGATTATTGGCGTGCCATTCCGGACCGTTAAAAATTGGATTGCCGGACGGTAAAATTCCTAGAAGTGCACAAACGCCCTAAAAGTGCAGTACAATGACGCGTTCCGCATCTTTCCTTATGCGATACTGCAGCGCGTGGGGTATGTTGGCGGAAGCGGGAGCGCCCGACTTTTTTGCAGTCATCTGAACGCGTATCTCTTCCTTTTGGGAGGGGTTACGTGTTTCGAACAACGTCATCCTTCAAGCAGTGTGTCAGGACATTTCCATTCCCGTTTTTAAACACTGGTTCAACGAGCACCAGAACCCAAATAAAATGTGGGTATTAAGTAAAAGACTGAGTAAATAGGTATCTTTTACTACTTACAGAACCCTAGTTTTATAATAATTATCATAACTAATATTTTTATGTATTTTGGGTCTTTTGCTCGTTAAATAAACAATTTGTTATAATAAATATCAATACATAGTACAAAGTAAAGTCCCTTCCCGTGTCTGTATGTATGTTTCCTTATATCTTTAAAATCCCTCAACGGATTTTGATGTGGTTTTTTTAGTATATAGAGTAAGTTAAGGGGCAGTTTTTTAAATATTCTTTACCTCAAATTTTAACCCCCAAAGGGGTAAAAAAGGGGTTAATAGTTTGTATGGAAAATCATTATTTTTCAATGCAATCTGTTTCAAAATTTGTAATTAGATCAAAGAGCTAAAATAATTAAACACGTGTTTCAGGGATTTTCGATTTTTAACTCCTAAAGGGGTAAAAAAGGGGTTACAATTTTGTATGGGAAATCTTTATTTTAATATGCGATCTGTTTCAAAATTATCGATTAGATCAAAAAGCTAAAAAAAAGAAATACGTGTTTCAGGGATTTTCGATTTTTAACCCCTAAGGGTGAAAATCCACCAGAGCTGTGCGAGGTAGCTAAGCGGTGTGCGAGGAAAAAATCCACCAATAGAATCACTTCATTTTCCTAGCCTCGCTCAGCTCAGCTCTGGTGGAATAGGGTTGAGCGAAGCGAGGCCATTCTACATACAAAACAAGCGAGACATGCGTGCGAAGGATGTGTTGCGACGAGCTAGTAAGTATTAAATAGCAAGGTTTTTGAGTCGGAAAATATAAGCGTAGCTACATACCTAATACTTATACCACAGAAGTGTTTTTATGTATTCTTTGACGTGTCGTGTCGTAACGCGCGAGTTTAGACGCCGGCCGTCGTCGATGCGACGCCTTGCGACCCGCATCTAACGTATGTGGCTTTGTCAATTTTGTTTCATACATTTTATAGAAAACGGTTTCAAGCGTCGCGATGTCGTACATCTATCGTCTACGGCTGACGTCTTGCGTTAACTCTATATATTTGAAATGTAGGTCTTGTCAAGACCTACAATTTCGTCTAAGAAACTGGTAGTCTATCATATGAATCAATGAGATAAATGAGGTTTCAATTTGACACCTGTCTTCTGAAATCAAGACCTACAAATTCCTGTAAGAAAGAAATAGTCTAGCGTGGATAGTCTTGTAAATTTAAAAGTTTTTAGTTTAATACTTGTCAAATATTTTGTAATTGACATTCTGATTGATGACATTCCAAAATTTGAATAATTTCATGAATTTTTATTTTTTTCATTTTACATTAATTCTTTTTATTGAATTGTTCAACATTATTGATGTGAGCATCGGTTAAAGTATTTTAAAATAAATGTTTAGAGATTCCTAAATACTAAATACTAGTAAAGACGAGTGTAATGTGTTGTACAGTTTGTCATGGTACAACTGAGATAATTTTGTCCCAGTTGTACCCTCAACGGTACTGTCCAAGTGTGCAACTGGTCCAGCGGGGTGATCGAGTAGTCTGCTCGACGATCGTCGAAGAGACGCCAACTAGGCATAAGCCTATCGGGAAAAGACTCATCATGGGGTAGGGGGTCGTGATAAGCGTGGGAACACTCCACCACGGCCCGAAAGCACAGAATATATAATAGTACTAGGGTACCGAAAGGTCAAATTAAGGCCCGAGTGCGGCCGAAAGAAAGGTCCTGCGGGGCAAAATATGGCATGAACATTAATAATGCTCATAGGTTAGTTTACAGTTTCAATAAGCAGATGGCGCTTCAAAACAGGTCGGCAGGAAAGCTTGCGATGGGGCTCTCTTTACCCTTGTAAATATTAATTTACTCTTTGAGGTAAATACCAAAACCAACTGACTTATGTCAACAAGGTCAATTCTGCCAAATATCACGACATATCAAAGAGGTCATTTACATGCGGATCAAAGCAAATTCATGACAGACTGTTTGCATTCTATCTCAGTCTTGCTTGGATAAAGTAGCATACATTTGTCTTGCTCTTATCTGGTTAGTTTGGTTATTTTATAAAACATAGACTACAAACTCTATGGTATTTTTAATAGTGTTGGGAAAAAATAAATATTTTCTGCTTTCTGATTTCTAGAGATGGGTAGTGGGTTAAAACCCGTTACATCTACTTGGGCTAAAACCGGACCGAAACCGAAATCACCCAGTTTCAACCCATTATAACTTATTTTCGCAAGTGAAAAAGTAAGTAAAGAAAAAGCTATATTGTTTAGTGTATATTTCGCAGGACCATCGTGAAATTTGGTCAGTTGCGAAATCCCTAGGCCCTTCGCGAAGAGCCGGATAAGTGCGAAATGCATCGATTTATTCGCACATTTCCCATAAAAGCTAGGAAAACTGCGAATTTGTTAACTGCATAGACATAAATCCAGGAAAACTGCATATAAGGCGACACGCTCGTAGCCGCCGACGCACCTGCTACGACTTTTCGGTGGTTTAAGTCCCTCTACGCCGCTGTAGCTCAAGCACATTCCCAAAAAGGGTGACGTCAATTCCAAAGAGGGTTGACGTCAACACTCCCAAAGAAGGTTGACGTTAGGCATTCCCAAAGAGGGTTGACGTCTGGCATTCCCAAAGAGGGTTGACGTCATTTCCAAAGAGGGCACCGTTCCCATACGGTACCCTCGTGGTCAATTAGTGCTTCTAACATGGTGCTGGATTGGTTGTGTAGTACTTTGTAGGCCATTGCAGGCTGAACCACCTGACCAGCATATGCAACCTTTGCTGGAGACTAGAGAGGGGCTCGACTGCGACGAAGCCTTCTACTACTGCGACAAACGAGAGCTTACGAAGCGTCGCGAATGCTGCTGTGCGCGAGCTACAGCGGCGTAGAGGGACTTAAACCACCGAAAAGTCGTAGCAGGTGCGTCGGCGGCTACGAGCGTGTCGCCTTATACGCTTTTTTCTTAGATTTACGTCTATGCAGTTAATGAATTCGCAGTTTTTCTAGTATTTATGGGAAATGTGCGAATAAATCGATGCATTTGGCACTTATCCGGCACTTCGCAAAGGGCCTAGAGATTTCGCGATGCTCCTGCGACATATATATAGTTTCGTGTTGAAAATCACTTAACTTAGAAAATCCATACTTCCATACTAATATTATAAATGCGAAAGTGTGTTTGTTTGTTTGTTTATCCTTCCTTCACGTCACAACACAGCGACATCATAGAGTTTTTTGAGGTGTTCAGTTAGGTGAGAGGCTGGAAAGTGACATAGACTACTTTTTATCCCGGAAAAACATATTTTTCCCATCGGAAAACAGATTTTTGTTTAGCATGAGAATACATTCATAGTACATACATAGATGAATATATAACACTATACTATAATAATAAAGTTTCTTGAGTATGAGTATTGTGGTATCGATGTGTCGTTTAGAATACGCAACTAATTGATCCCTATGAGTACGCGGGCGAAGCCGCGGGTAACAGCTAGTAATAAAATAATACCAAAAACACTGATTGTTTATGTTTGAGAACGAACGAAATCACTAGGTATATGCTAGGTATCAGCTGTTAAAAATGAACATGAATCCAGATGAATCAGAAAGTGTGGTGATGATTTTACAGTTTTACTTCGCAATTATTGTAATATTCTAAGAAATACGTTTTACCTGTGATTCGTGTGTTATATATTTTGACGGATTGTACATAGCTAAATTGATTGTATTTTAGCGTTGTTTGTAGTAAACCTTTATAAAAACTTGGTGTACCTAGCGTTAATTTTTGCGAACAAAATATCTTTATCTTTAGAGGTAAAAGATATTTACGATGCAATAGTTTTTGTTTTGTGATGAATTTTGCCCAACACTTCGCTATATTGCTTTCCGAAAGTACCCAGTTCCCAACACTTCGCTATCTTGCTTTCTGACATAAAATGCAAATGGAAAGCTATTTTATTTGACAGTAAAAATGTGTCAAAAATTATATCCTTACTCGGATATTTCATTCACATTTGAATGAATGATATCCATTTTTTGACTTATGATTTCGAACACCCACACATATGCAAAAACGATTTTAGTATACATTGAAAGTTACGAAGCATCTTATTTTTAGCTCAGTACTAAATAGTCAATGTATTCCTACGTTAGCGCGGTTTTTCGTCGATAGCTAGAAACTTCCATATTGACATTACTGACATTACAAAGTGCATCGCAGATTCGAGGCCCTGGTCAAACTAGTAACACAATTGTCATTAGATGTGTCATTTTAAAAAGAAAGGGGATTCAAGTGTGTCAAAAATCTTGGATAACTTTTGTAATAGATTTCTGTCACCATAATCACAAAAATACATAATATCTGCAGAATGATATAGGTAAAAAGGTAACTCCAATAGGTACAAAAGATAGACTGAAAGTTCAGAATATAAATAAAATCCTTGTTAGGCGGAACGGTAATTTATTGCGACACACAAATCATCAATAATTGGAACACAATCATCACTGCCAATATTAGTGGTTTGATCTCAGACTCTTCAGGGTTTTCAGTAGAACTTGTTGTAGGCGACAGGCGCGGCGTAAGGGTAGACCAGGGGGGCTCCGTAGGTCAGCGGGGGGTACGCGGGGTAGCCGACCGGCGCGGGGGCGGGGTAGAATGGTGCCTTGTAGATGGGGGTCAGACCTGGGGCCAGGATCGCACCAGGTGCGGGCTCCGGCTCAGGGGCTGGGGCGGCAAACGCCACCGCCAGGAACATGAAGAAAGTAATCTGGAAGCAAAACGTTTAGTTTAAGTAATGTTGGGCAGAGTTCAAAAATAGACTATGCCGGCTTAGAATAGTGTAACCCCTTCTTCTTTTCCGTGGAAGTCGTAAAAAGCGACTAAGGGATTTGAGAGTTCATTTAGGCGACGAGCTGACCACTTGTCACTTACGTGAAACTTTTGTGGTCAGACGTGGTGTTAACCGTTTTTACAGCCGCTTACTTCCTACTTCCAACCCCGCAAGGGATATATATGCGTGATAAAATATGTAGAGTCATTCGGGGTAAAAGTGCGCAGCGGGTAAAACTGCGCACCGTCGATATTACGGAATAGGGCGCAGGGACAGGGACGCTGATTTGCTGGGAACATGTGTACCTGAACCGCCATTTTAGGTCCAGACACTCTTTGCAGTGCGGGTCGATTTCCTACCTTAATCAAATTAGAGTCAAAAATACCAAAACGCGGTTAAATTCGGACTTTATTCAGTGCAAGGAAAAGTTTGTGGGAGTGTGGATTATGATCACGAAGAGCTTGCTTCTACTTTTTTATTTTTTATACATATTGAAGTTCTTTTTCAGTAACAACATTTCAACCGTGCCTCTAAAGTGTCAAAGTTACAATGAATTGTTTTGAGTACTCATTGAATGGGGTAAAACTGCGGGGGTAATAGTGCGCATATAACGTATGTGGCTAGATGTGCGCAGTTTTACCCCACTATATTGATATTTAAAAACGCATTTCTGTACAGAAATACCTATATTATATTAGATCTTTCTTTTTTATTGCTTTAGACTATAAAATGCCTTGTAATGATAAAATATAAACATCCGATAAGACCTTAATTATTGTGAAACACTTGTGCGTAATTTTACCCAACACATCGCGTAGTTTTACCCGCATCACGGGGAAGAAGTGCGCACTCTGACTTAGTCACTGTTTTTTTAAATATATGAAAAACCACAGATTATATCGCAAGTTGTTTGTTTGTATTTGAGAGTCCATTAACCAAGATATAAGACAGCACATACAATGTGTTTTAAATCGTAGTAGTTTGTTAGTTATGGAGTGAAATATCCAAAAGTGCGCAATTTTACCCCGAATGACTGTATATAAGTACGGCTCGTTGGTATGAATTTGATCTACACAGCCGTTACAAAAAACTGATGTAGTTTACCTACCTATTCATCTTATTAAAAAGGTTTATTTGACCCATCTGTAAGCCATGCCAACCTTATGAACTTTAAGACCAAAGAGAGGTGAATTTTAAGAAATAATAATATAATAGCTTTCCTAGAAGGTAAGTAAATCTTTCCAAAATACTTGTAAATACGTTACGTGGAAAAGTTGCTGACGAACAAACAAATTGCTTAATGCTACTTTTCTCGGTAAATAATTTATTTGCGACTTAAATAATTCTGAGAGCAAATTTCATTATACCTTCAAGGCAAACATTCCATCAGAGAAATAAAACTCAAAACAAATCTGCTCATCAGTTACTACTTGTAGGTATCTATTTCTGTGATTCTCTGAAAGCCAATGAAAACATTTCTGACAAACGTAAAAAAAAGCAAATATCCTAATACCTTCCGTGTGGTGCCGGCTTAGTTTAAATAATGGCATCACCCCATATCTTTCCCGTGCGTTTCGTAAGAAGCAACTAAGGGATTTGAGTGAACTGCCAGCAGGTTGATGTAATAGCCACATTCATAGCTATGAAGGTTCAATAACCTTAGGTTTAGAACAATTGATCATAACCTTGCGTTAAACGAGATAAGTTTGACACTCGATAACGCTTTTCGATTTCAGAAATTGTTGAAGTACGCTTAAGAATAACATTTAAGGGAGGCTTCTGTACGCATCTTATACTAATAGGTTTACTAACCAGCTAAGATTAGTTCAAACTCAAAGTTGTTTGGATGAAAGTACCTACTTGTACCTATTGGCACTTTTTAACAACAAAATTGTCAAAAATGTTTTTAAATAATATATGAAAATTTTACGTAAGCGTTACAAATTACTTTTTACGTACACGCCCTGAAAATATTTGCATATAATTTGAAATGACCTTATTCAATTTTAATGATGATTAGATGCAAAAATACAAAGAAAATTGTATAATTTTTATAACTTAGTTTGTTCCTGTATTTAAAAACCTAAAGACCTTATACTATATTAAGTAAGTAAAGTACAAAAATAAGTATTTAAAAATGTGTATAATATTTATAACTTACCAGTTTATACATGTTGCTGGGTGAGGTCCTTCACAAAGGGAATGATGCCCTGGGAAGGACTCCCCCAGTTTTTATACTCCAGCGACTAGGTGTGCAATTGCATTGACCTTTTCATTAGGACGGCTTTATGCAGCATCAAAACAGGGTTACATTTACATCTTCATTAAAGTATTTATTCATTATGAGCGAAAAGCAAAATTTTAAGATATTCAGACTTTTAAACCCTATTTCGTTAGTTCCTTTAGTCCCTCAAATTCAAATATCACACCTTTTTGTACCTATATTCAAAATCTCCGTCAATAATGGGTTAATGACCATTTATTTACTTTTCAGTGGGCGATACAGTTTCCGTAAGTTCATTCTTAATAGTGAATCACGAACACAATAAACTTTGTAACGTGTAAGAAAAACCTTTTTTTGTTTTTTCGCTTGTGGAATAGGTACGTCTTTTAACTGAACGAACATAAAAGTTACTTACATTCTGGCATTTAAAAATTTAGATTAATCTTGTAATTTGTCGATTTAATAAGCCAAACAGTCAAATAGATACCTCCTTCGCGAGATAACAAATAACATTTACTGGGGGGTACACATAGATCATGTAATAGGAAAATTAAGGGCGTTGCTGGCGAAATTCTGCCTTGTGAAACGTAGGATTCCTTTTAATATCAGATTACTACTATACAATACATTAGCAGATAGCATTATTAGTTATGGTCTGAGTAGTTATGGACGTACGTTTAAAACGTACCTGGATAGAATATACCAGATGCAGTTGCGTCTGCTGAAGAAAACTGTTCCTTACAAAATAAAAGAAAAATATCGCGGTGAAGATTATAAGTTGTTTAAGTATTGTAATGTACTACCTATTCAAGAGAAAGTTAATCTTTTATTACTGCAGGAAAACTATTTTAAATACCATGGAAATGTAATAAGTCACTCTAAAGTTACCAGGCAAGTGACTAATCGCCAATTGCAAACTACGCGTGCTAGAAATTATTATGGTAAACGAACTTGTAATTATGTAGTACCAAGATTAATTAATCAATATATATCTTTACCACTTAAATCAAAACTAACAACTAAAAATGTTAAATATCAAATTAAAAAGTTATTTTATACAACTAACCTAAAATAGACGAATGTTGAAAATGGGAACAACCTTTAAAATTATTAATTCTAATG
Organism: Phthorimaea operculella; assembly: GCA_024500475.1. NCBI lineage: Eukaryota > Metazoa > Arthropoda > Insecta > Lepidoptera > Gelechiidae > Phthorimaea > Phthorimaea operculella. Next base: position 2,617,976 of record JANFCV010000009.1, read on the forward strand.
TCGATGTGTTGTTATCATAGCGGAAGGGAGTACCCACATTTTTATTTTTATTTATATTTATAAACAAATTACCTTTAATAATCTAGATTTAAGTATGAATGTCGTCTTGAAATGTATATTAATTAAGTTAAATATTTATGTTTTATATTAAGATTATTGGAGTGTGCAGCGCTCGGACAAACCAGTTCTGGTTTATGAGTGCCAAGCAACGAAATTGTAAACTTTTTTTATATTCAATAAATAAATACAAATAAAAATACAAAATACATCATCAATCATATTTACATTTGTATTCGCGAAAAACTTTCTTTCATATTTAAAGTTGAATAATCTAATCTAACGAAAATGAAATCTAAACCTTGAAAACGTAGGTATGATAAACGCATCTACAGACTCTACATCAATCGCAGTCACGGAATCACTGATGTAAATGCGATGTCTGTCACGTTCTTACGTAAAATCTTTGATGTCATATTCCAAATATTCCAAAATACAAGATTCTTTAATACAGATTGTTACAAAGAGTTCATAGTGTTCAAATTTTTTGGTGGTGATTCTTCTCTTAAAAATTATATAAATGTAGGAATAAAATCCCCGTGGTAGACGACGAGTGAAAGAGTAAGATAGAGACGTATGAAAGAGAGAGGATTCTGTCAAGTTGGATGCACGTAGGAAGTCGTGTAAAGTTTTGTGAAATTAATAAATACTGATTTTTAGAAGATTTTATGAGATTCAATTCGCTCTATATACCTATATGCTCCAGATTGCTCCAGCTGATTGACCGTGTTCTATTTGATGCGCACACGCACGCATAGTGCGGTCCACGGTCAGGCTGTCCTTGAAGGTGCATGGGAGCTATCTCCACACTGGCTGGCTGGTTCCTAGACCAGGGACGTAATTAGGCCCGGGGGTGGAATGGATGTTAAGGTACCAATCTTAAGATTTCACAAAACATGAATGAATTACTAAAGAAAACATTAAGTATCATGCTACACCTACCCCGCAAGGAATGTCATGTGTGTATTCGTTCGTGTGTACCTAAAGAAGTGGCCGAGAAGTGTGGAAAGAGGAGCCGTTTTTACGTATTTGTTGGAGCCAGACAGTTCTTATGATTAGACAAACGTGTAGTTTACCTACTTTTCCATTTATACTTAAGTAACTATATTTTCAATAATGTCGTGTGTTTATTTTATCATAAATATGTTGTGTGTACCGGTAGGGTTATACCCAAAATAAAACTGTGAAAGTTGTACAAGTGTTTTTATCAACAAAAAATGTTGTATGAAAATTAACTAAAATGTGAAAAGGCGATGTGTGATGGATGTGTTAATCTCTTCTCTTCTCTTTTCGTGTGGGACACCGAGTCGTTCAACGACCCGATGAACCCTGGTGTCAGAGCTTTTCAACCGCCTACTGCAAGTAGCAGGCCTCTGACATGGTTGTGTAACGACCGCCATCAGAAACAGCAACCGGGACCGACGGCTTAACGTGCCCATCCGAAGCACGGAACCATCTTACTTGCGGACAATCAGGTGGTTCAGCCTGCAATGTCCTAACCAGACTGGGAACACCCCACCGGGAATCGAACCCGGAACCTTTGCGTGGCAGGCAGGCATACTAACCACTGCGCCACATCGGCTGTCATCGGATGTGTTAATAATAAGCCTGGACTAATTTTGTTCACTAATTACAACATAAAATCAAAACAGGACCAGCTGGACGACTTTTCGTTTCTAGGACCTGAATCCGGATCTGTCACCGAACTAGTTTAGCAGACTTGTAGCCTCCCAGACTTTGTAATTTATAGAGTAGATAATTCAAACTCATTTTGAAAAGTTTGTGTTAATCAGCCGTTGTACCTATGTATATTTGAAGTTCTATGTCAGCTGTACAAAAATGACGTCTTGATTGATCTTAAATGCATTTGAAATCGAACAAGAAAAAATAAATTGTACTTACGTCAAATTTATACAATAGCGTCTGAGTCAAAGCCTGAATTTGTAATATAAAACAATGTCTGGTGCAGATACTTACCTACTTTAAAAATAATTATCAAAGTACTTATCACTTTTATTCTATGTTTCTGTAATACTTAATTTTCAACTCTATATTGATCTTAATTTATTATTATTAAGTGTTGCCTACTTAGTTTTATTGCCTTTGCAATGGCCGTCTTAAAAAATAAGTCGAAAGAGCTGTTTATTTTATGTTTAAACGGATATGTCTACTTTGACGATACCGTCTTTTGTACCTACTACTTAATTTCTGAGCAGAACACACATTGTAGACAATCACTATAACAACGATTATTAAAATGATTTTCAAAAGACAAGGTATTAAATTAGATATATAGAATTAGATTATCATAAATTGAAAATGAGAAAATGATGAATAATATTGCGCTGTGAGTGCATTAAAAATTCCAATACATTAGAATTAGATTAATAGTAAATTATAGCCCGATATTCAAATAAATAAAACACGTCTGTCTGGGTCTGAGTGGCCATATTTTTATTATTTATTTATTTTTATTTTGATTTAATTTTATTTGGTAGATATGAGGAGGGGTATGCCGCCGCTAAGGAAAGAAACATGCATTACTTTTGAGCGATATTTTACCGCAGCGATCTAATAGGTCAGGTAAAAATGCGGTTTATCTAAAATTGTATGACAGACACATACACTATCACATACCTACATACCCTACGCTGAGACGACGGATACGTCTGTCAAACCGTTTGACATAACCTGACGTATGAAAACACGGTCGAAATGCACATTAATCCTAACGCACGCGTTACGCAGCGTAAAAATAACTCACAATTGTGTTTCCCGCCTAAATATGATTGGGTATGCGGCTGGTAGAGTTGGCAGTTAGTTCTCCACAGAGATTTTCCCAATCGGAAAAGAAACATTAGATCTTTTTGAGATATTGAATGTCTTCTTTTCAGGACACACGTAGTCTTTTTAGGTTTAATCAAGTTAAGAGAATAGAAAGTCTCATAATTGAAATAATAGAAATTTTCTTTAAAAAAAAACAGATTTAATAAGCATGTTTTGTTTTATTACAAATAATAATACATTAATTTTAGCCTCGAGTTTAGATTTATCCTAATAAATAACATTAAGTACATCTTTGGGTAGCCACAGAAACACGTACATACCGCGGATGAAGAATCAATCACATAAACACAGCGTTTCCAACAAAAGCACGCCGACCACATTACCGCGGTGTGTCAGTATAGACAGACGTATGTTAGAACGGGAGAGAATGACATTCTGCCGCCATAATATACAGTTTGGTTCTTCATCCACGGACGTTATAAAAAATACGTTTCCCTATCATTTATAATACGGGTATCCATATGAGTAGGGGTATGCCGCTGCTAAGGATGTGTATGCAGCTGGTAGAGCTGTTAGCGCCGCCGCCGGGGCGACCACCGACGCGACCGCGGGGGCCACTTGGTAGTTCTGCTGCACCTGTAAACAATTATGTATTTTTTATTTTTACGTAGCCTGTATAGCCACTGCTGGGCAAAGGCCTCCCCTCTTTCACGCCACTCATCCCGGTCTTGGGCTTCCGATTGCCAGTTCTGGAGAAAGGCTTCTATATCTTCGCGCCATCTTCTCCGAGGCCGCCCGCGACGACGACGACCATCTTGTGGTATCCATTTAGTGGCTAGAATAGCCCACCTGTCGGGATGCATTCGACAGACGTGTCCTGCCCAGTCCCACTTCAGCCGTGCGGACTTTTTGCCGACGTCTATGACAATTATGTAGGTTAGCAAAATGTTGTCGTGTGGGGCTGGCTTAGAATAAAATCAAACCATATCTTTCCCGTGGGTGTCGTAAGAAGCAACTAAAGGATTTGAAAGTGACAACCTGTCACTATGGTGATACACAATCTTCTGAAATACTCTTAAACTTCTGTCAAACGTGTGTAAATGGCCGTTGTATAGCCGTTTACGCTCTGCATACCCTGCGGCTTAGAGTAGCTGAGTACGGGAAGTTTCCGAAGGATGATCATAAAGATGAAACTTTGTCTTCATAGTTTATGTTTACCTGGTATGCAGAGGAGTAGGCACTGTAGGCATACGGCACTGCTGAGACAGCTGGGACTGCTGGTACCGCTTGAACTGCTGCTGGCGCGGCGACTAGAGCAGCTGAGTACGGGAAATTTCCGAAGTATGACAAAAATTGTGGATCTGGGTCAGCTGCTGCTATAGCTAGTAGAGCTAGAGTGACTGAGACCTGGAAAAATATATAATCATCTAAGTAAGTAGGTAATGTCTACCTACTTCATTTTGATTTTGCTTATTAAAATGCTACTCCGCGATATCGGAAATTTGAGCATAAGGTAAGATTCAACTCCTGAGGATATAACGAAGTAAAAAGTATCTAGGCAGATATAAACAAGTGTATTTACGGGTCAAATAAATAACTCAAATCGATCAAAATATGAAATAGAAACTGATTAGAAATGAGCCGTATTAAGATATTATAGGCTTTCGTTTACAAACGTGTCGTATATACTGTTTCTAACAATTTGACGTCCTAATTATTATTTGTTATCATTTCAATAATTTTATATTATCTCATGAATAGGATGATTTGAAAATAAAATTTAATTACCTAGTTGACGATACCATAATTTATGAGTTCCGCATGCGTGCATTTGTCTAACCAGTTTTAGAAAAATCTCAGGTAATTTGTAAGCATACGACCTTGCTTGCAAAAACACGTTTTTTTAAGTGAAATTTTTTGATTGCCGTTTAATGCCGGCTGGCTTCGAATAGTATTACCCCAATTCTACCCGTGGGTATCGCAAAGAGCGACTGAGGAATAATCATCTCGGGAACGTTCGATGTGGAGAGACCCATGTCCAGCAGCGGATTATTGTGGCTGATATGGCTTTTTAGTATTTCGATTGTAACCCTATCAGCGTTATAGGGTCGAAACTCACCTGTTTCAAATAAAGACAATCTATTTTCGTAATTTTATTAAATGTGTCTAATTAGGCGGAGAATATTTGATTTATCTTTCTCGTAAGTTGAAAATCCGTGACTGAACTTTACACAGGAGTGTTTGACAGTGTTCATTGGGTCAGGATTCCGGAATCAGAAATATTAAAGATTTGTACCACGCGCATAATTGATGGATGATGCTCGATGCAGTTGTTACATCTGCTACATATCGCTGGCAAATAAATTAAGCAAGAAGTTATTGCTAGATTCGTCATGTTTCGAAGAAGCTTACAGATGTTTTCATACCAGTTGTAAAATTTGTTTATTAAGTGGATAGACTTGAGGAATGTTCCGTCGTGTCAAAATTATTTGACAGGGTTTCGGAGCGATGCTTTCCGCATTTGAAATTCCGCAGTATTCACAATTTCACAACACTAAAGAAGCACTTGCACAAGTTTCAATAAATATCGTTTTAAAACTTACCAATAGTGATTGAGACATTTTAAAAATTATTTGAATTTTTACTTGTTTATTTGGTAAACTCTTGAAAGATACTGACAAACACGATGGACGAGCACTTTATATATTTAGAGCAGTTTGGCTGAAGCGAAGAAAAAATTGTATGTGGTAATTTTAAATTATTCATACTTCAATAGTATTGTCAAGGTCTTATTAAATGGTTTTTAGTGAGACAAAAGAATGTATAATCAGAGTAAAGATGGACAGTTGCCCCCAAATGTCTAGCCCATTGACCTTCAAATGAGATGTCTCATAAAGAAGACAATGCCAGACACTGACACTATTCTTAAATCTATTACTCGTAGAAGCCAAGAGTGTTGATATAATAAAGAAAACAAACAAATAGTTGGAGTCTAAGATGTTTATTCACTGTACATCATTAGCCTATGCGGTAAACTTTTCATTCACTGAGATAAACAAGGATAGTTACCACGGTGAAGAAAAATCGATGTAATAGGTGCGAACCATAAACTTAGTAACGATGATCATTCATTCACTTCTTCTTCCAGAGGGGAGCGTAACCGTAAGAGCCGACGTTCGCGACAGGGGCAGCGACAGCAGCTGGAGCGGCGTACGCGTTGTAGGCGGGGGCAGCAGCGTAGCTGGTGGCAACGGGAGTAGCAGCGTAGCTGGTGGCCACGGGGGCAGCGACGTGGGCGACGTGGGCAGTAGTCACCTGGGCGACAGGGGCAGCGGCGTAGGTGCTCACCACAGGGGCGACACGGGCAACCTGAGCGACCTGAGCGACAGGCTGGACGTGAGCGACCTGGGCGACCTGAGCGACAGGCTGGACGTGAGCGACTTGAGCGACGGGGGCGACACGGGCAACGGGGGCGACCTGAGCAACCTGAGCAACAGGCTGGACGTGAGCGACCTGGGCGACAGGGGCGACCTGGGCGTATTGGTACTGGACGGCAGGGGCGGAGTAGGCGGAGTAGGCGACGGGAGAGTACGAGTAGGACTGGTACGCCGCGGGAGCGGAGTAGGTCAGGGGAGCGGAGTAGGCCACTGAGGCGAACTGGGGCTTAGCGGCGACGAGGCCGACCAGGGCGAGGGCGAGTACCTGGAAATAAGAAGTATATGTGTAAGATAAACTATATGTAGGCTATGCACACAAATCTAGTATACCTACGCATCAGCTGTGAACTTTTGGCCTTATCGGTACTGCAAAGTCAAAAATATGAAACGGAACAGTCTGACGAGAGACACGAGACGCCAAAATAAAAGAATAAATAGACATGTAAATAATTAGACCATCGGCCACGCATTCCGGATTAAATGAGTCTCAATTAGTTATACTTATGAAAAGGAAACCCATATTCATAAATAAATTAAAAATTTTGGAAAACCCATTTCAAGAGTCACAATTCTTAGTATTATCACTAAGTTTAGGTATGGAACAATAGCTGTAAATGTATGTTTTCTCACGGCTGCTATGCATAAAAATATTCAGTTTTAGTGGCTTAAAAAGAGCACAAGGCTACTTAATATTTATCAGTTTATAGATGCCAAAAAAGTTTTAAAATTAGGTTGTTTTTTAAAGCACTCCACTTACCAGTTTGAACATTTTGATTGGATATTTCAGACGGTTGAGGACTGAATGATAATCATCTCATCATCTTGCCCCATTTTATACGAAAATCGAAAACCGGACTTTTCCCAAAACAGACTTAGATCCATAATAAAGGCCATGCCGTGAGAAATATGCGTGTTTTTGGATGCATGTAGTTTGAACGGTAGATACGATACACATAAAATTTATGTATAATGATTTTTCATTCTAATATCTAGATTCTACTTGTACGAAAACACGAGTGAAGAAAGATTGCGCGATAGATTTTTTCAAAAGCTCTTTTTTTGCACTTTTTCGCGTGTGTTTAGCAATCTTAATAATACTACACATTCTTATTGTGAATACGATACATCTTGTACTCGACCAGATTGTTGTCGTTCAGCTTTTTATTCTTGTTCATGTGCTGATGTATTGGCAAAATAGCGCAAATTCATCGAAACATGGCCATTCCGCTCTGTTTTCAAACACGCACATCGCCGTAAGTGAAAAAGGGATGTTTACAACTTCCAGGCAAGCTCTTAATTTTATATTGAAAGGGTATTTAGGAAACAATATATATTATGGTTAAGCTTAAACTAAAAAAAAATACGATTACTCAAATTATTGAAATTTCCTAACAAGAATTAGATTTAATAAGCATGTTTTGTTTTTTTACAAACTAGCGGCCTCTCTACCCGTTTTCCCGTGGGAATCGGATCTGTGCCAGCAAGAACGCTTTATCATGCTAAACAACTTTTACTTTGAAGCCATTACCGTATATCTTATAACTTAGATGGGATGCTGGTGGTCTACATCATTACTCCAGACCCTCGATGAGCATGTGCCAGCAAAAGCGGTCCGTCATGTTTAACAACTTTTACTTTGAAGCCATTACTGTATCTCTTATAGTTTTGATGGAATGCTGGTCATCTACATCAGGTACTCCAGACACTCGATGACCATGTACCAGCAGAAGCGGCCCGTCATGGTGAACAACTTTTGCTATGAAGCCATTTTCATATCTCATCGATCCTCGACTGCTGACTATAAGTAGTCCATGTCAATTTTCGATATGCTAGCAATATCAGTGCTAAAATTCTTGAAGATATTAGGTAATATCAGCTTAATTTCCCGCTTTTCCCGCTTCTAACCGTTTTCTCTTGGGAATAAGATATTTTGTTGTAGTATAAAGTAGCCTATGTTACTAAGGAATGTTGATGCCGTGTGATGCCGGCCTAGAATAGCATCACCCCAATTCTACCCGTGGGTGTCGTAAAAAGCGACTAAGGGATACTTATCCAGGGATTGGGCAGCAGCGTTCCCTGTCAATGCAACATCATGCACTGCGCTCGCCAATCCGCTTGCCAAGCGTGGTGAGTATGGCAATAGCCCCCAATACGGGGGAGGCCCATGTCCAGCAGTGGACTGTTGTGGCTGTAAAGGGTAAGGTAAGGTTGTAGCTTTCTCATTAGAAAGCTGAATTCGGTTTAGTATTTTCGAAATTTATTGATTACACACAAAGATACAAAAAAACAAATCTTTCCTCTTTATTATATTAGTGTAGATTAGTGAAGATAGTACATTAATTTTAGCTTCGAGTTTAGATTTATCCTAATAATATCCCGCCAAGCCTACAGCAACTGTTGTATTCTATTAGAAGTAGGCAACTTACTAAGTAATCATGACATCAATCGGAGCCAACGCGGTTTATCGTGCACTCCGAAGCAAGGAATCATCTTTATTTCGCAATTTCTGAAGGCTTAACACAAAGTGATAGGAATTCATTGAATTGTAAAGAAGATACAGATACTCCACGATTTGAAAACCTGAATTCTACATGCTCAGACTAAAAACTTCAGTATTTATATAAAACACCTTCAATTAATATTAATTTTTATTCAGTATTTTTGTTCAGTATTTTCGTAATTTCATCTAACAGATTGTTCGCTTCGCCTGGATTGAACGGTGCCTAAGATTCAAATCCTGAAAAGATATAGCGAAGAATAATGAAGAAACTACCTACTTATCATCTGCCTAGCCTTATCCCAATTTATTTGGGGCCGGCGCAACATGTCTTTTTCTTCCATTCGTCTCTATCAGCCGTGAAATCTTCGTTTACACCTTTTTGATTCATATCATCTTTTACACAATCCATCCAAACTTTTTTAGGCCTTCCTCTCCTTCTGCGTCCATCCACATTCATATTCATTACCTTTTTCGTCACATGATTTTCATCCCTCCTCATAACATGCCCATACCACGATAAACGGCTAGCTCTCATCTTTTCTGTCACAAGTGCAACTTTTATACTTCCTCTGATATAGTCATTCCTTATTTTATCCATTCTTGTCACACCACACACCTATCTCAGCATTCTCATCTCAGATACAAGTAATCATCCGTCACCTTTGTAGGCCTACATTCAGACCCATAAATGACGACAGGTCTGACCACCGTCTTGTAAATCTTGCTACCTACTTATGTAGGTAGATATTACCTAGTTATCTACAGGTAAAATAAAGAACAAAACTGATCTTGGATATAGTAAGAAGTGAGCCGTTTAAGATATTATTTGGCTTTCGGCTCATTTTCCAAAGTGTCAAATATGTTGTTCCTAAGTATTAATTGTTATTATTCTGTTTAGTTTCGTATCAAAAACGGTTTCGTATCTTTTTGAGCGGACGGTGCTGGCAACACTTTTCAGTGTCACGTCCTCTGTCATCTTTACGCTAGCGTTGTTGAAGCGAATTTTAGTTTTAAGTGGTGTAAAATTAAGGTGTTTTGGCGGTTTTCTCGTGTGCTATTTGCCACAAGCCATGGCTTCCCTGTGCGGTGGGGAAGTGAACCAAGTGAATTTTGGTTTCGGCTTTTTGATTGAGGCCAACGTGGTCGCCGGTAACATAACCTCACTTTGAGTCGTCGCTCGTCGTCGTCGTGGCTGCCGATACCTACGTATTTTAATTATAAATGATTGGAGGCCAACGGGGCCGATTTCTCATTCGGAGAGAAATCTTTTAGTTATTTTGTGTTAAAAAACATTATGTGATGTCGAACTGTGAACTGTAGTGCAAATTGGAGGAAAGGAGTTCTAGAACGAGCGGATGTTCCAGCGCTGTGAGTTTAGGTTATTCCTATTCCTGCGCTCCTAAAATATCCTGAATACCTGATTCCTGTCATACTTAAACTCACAAAGAAACGGCATCATCGTTTGCTCGGTAAGCAATTCGTTGCTGGGCCCTGTTTAAGTAGATTTTGGAAACAAGAATTTCTCGGCCGGAAACTTTCCGGAACAAAATTCTCTCATTAAATTTATTTTATTTAGCTATAGTAAAGAGCACTACGAATCGTAGTCAAATGTTGTTCCGAGGCTGATCAACCATTTAGTTTTAGATTTTAAGATAACTTTAATTTGCTTCCACTGCGCTAAGATCAGCTTCGGAATCAATCATTTTTTGGTAGCAGAGCGTGGTTGCTTTATTGCAACATAGTTAGCCGTAATTTAGTATTAAGCGTGTTTTTATATTACCCACATATTTTATTAATTTTGGAAAATATTGTTTCGGTTTTTTTGTGACTGTATTGTTTGCCTAGTGAACGGTACCTTATCGGTAAGGTCTAGGCCAGTCAACTAACATTTATTTTGTGGTATTTGTTTATTGGTTTTTCGTTTTATTAAGTCGAGTGTGTAAAAGTTGGTACCATGGCTCCTCGATCGCCAGGTATAAGGCTGCTATAAAGACAGAATTAAGGTGGTTTACTACCACAGCGGCAATGATCGGCCGCGAGGACCGGGAGGACGCGCTCTTGAAAAGTGCACTACAGGCAGATGAACGGGTTCGGGTTGTGTCGGAACACCTCACAGAGTGCCTCATGCTCCTTGAGGAAGCTCCTAACCCTGAAGATAAGGAGCTGGTTGAGGGCGATGTAAGCCAGTGCTTGGAGCTGGCACAGGACATTGCGCAGGCAGCTGCGGACATATCTAGGCGACGTGACGGAAAGGAAAAGCCATTCCGTGGTAAAGTGGGACAAGGATTACAGGTGCCTCTTCCGCCTGTTACGGTTCCAGTCTTTGCAGGCGATTACGCCGACTGGCCGGCGTTTGAGGACCTGTATAGCAGTGTGGTCCACACACGGACGGACATAACGCCGGCGTACAAGATGGCTCAGCTGATGTCCAGGCTACATGGAGAGCCTCATGAATTGCTGACGCATTTGGCTGTCTCGGATAGCAATTATGAGGTGGCGTGGAAGATCCTTACCGACCGGTATCGAAACAAGCGCCTGATTGTAGACAGGCTGTTAGACCAGTGGCTGTCAATACCAATCATAACGCGAGGTACGGACCTCCGCGAGAAAATCTTCCACCCAGTCAGTGTCGCGGTCAGCGCACTAGAGCGACAGGGTTTGCCAGTGGCGGGCTACGGTTATATCTTGGTCCACACAGTGCTTCGCCGCCTGCCGAGCGAAATGGTCGCTCGATTCGAGCAGCTACATGGGGCAAGTCCTCGGACCACCTCCCGACCTACGAGGATCTGAAGTCGTTCCTCGAGGCCGAAAGCAGGCGAGTGGACGTCCAGGCTGGTGAAGCCCTCGCAAGGAGACCTCTGCCCCTCGCCACCCGGAACGGCCGGGTGCACCGGCGCGAGGAGGCAACAGTGGGCAACCCAGGCGGTACAACACCGCATTGGAATCAGGGTGTGCCTACTGCAGGGAGACAGGCCACGGGGTGGCAGCGTGTCAGGAGTTTGCTGCGCAGCGGGTTCAGAGGAGACGGGGGGTGGCACAGCAGAGGCGTTGGTGTTTTCGGTGCCTGGGGCCGCATCAGGTGCGAGAGTGCCCTTCAAGCACCAACTGTAGGTACTGCCAGGGTGCACACCATCCGCTGCTCTGCATGAATCGCTCCGGAGGCGCCGGGGCAGCGCTGGATCGGATCAGCGAAGGAGCCTGCCCACCAAGGGAGGGAGCAACGCTCCCCACCCTCCAAGGAGGAGCCCACCTCCGCATCGGTCACAGGGACAGGCAGGGGGACGTCAACAGACGGAGCCCACTTACCCAAGGACGTGGGGACAATCCCCACCACGGCAGCAGGTGCCGGATTGGGGAAGAGCGGCACAGGAACGTGGCCAAGGACACCCATCCCAGGTACGGGATTCAACGGGCGGGTGTCAGGGAGCACTAGGCAGCCACCAGGGTACATGCAGTATTCTGCGGGCTTGAGCCACCTGGTTGGGTCTCAAGACCCACGCATGCCCCCGCCTATGCCTGAGTACCCGCGGCTACAGGCGCAACCTCGGTACGGACGTTTGCCGTCGGGGTACTATAGAACTCCAGCCATGGCCTTTATGGGCAGACCTCCCTACCAGCAGGAGTGGGACCCATACACAGGTTTGGGTAGTGAGGATACCCCGCGGGACGCGGCCTCACCGCGTTTAGATTCCCGCTAGGTAATCGCCGCCTACTCATCAGCTTCGGCTCCCCGTCCAATCACGGTACTTTTGCCAACGGCTAAGATTTGGGTATGGGGATACGGTGGCCGGACCATTCAAGTAAGAGCCCTACTGGATACAGGGGCTCAGGGATGTATTGTATCGAGTAAGCTGGTGAGTAGGCTAGGCCTAAATGTACGGCCAAGTGAGGATGAAGCTGTAGGCATCGGGGCCTAAATGTGCCTGACATTCGGGGTCAGACGAACTTTGAGTTCGCATTAGGTAGCACATGTACAGGGTCAGCTATCAAGTCTCAGCCGTGGTGCTGGATGAAGTGGTTGGGAAACTCCTCAGGTTAGGTTACCACCAACGGTACGAGGGTTAACCACAGGGTTGGAGTTAGCTGATCCTGATTTTGATACTCCTGGTACGGTGGACGTACTTCTCGGGTCAGACGTCCTCGGGAGATTATGGTGCGGTAGGAAGAAGGTACTCCAGGAAACTGGTTTGGTGGCCGTAGATACCACAGGGGTATGTTGTTTTCGGCCCAGTTTGGAGACCTCAGGACCTACCAGAAGGGGATCCGGTCCTCTATGGTAGTGTGCTGTCAGAGGTGCTGCAGAGGTTTTGGGAGTCTGAAGAGCCGCCCACGGCGGACAGACGGAAGCCAGAGGATGACGAGTGCGAGTTGTTCTATCAATACAACACTGCGAGATGCCCGTCAGGCAGATTCGTGACCAGGCTACCTTTTCTCCCAAACCGCCCTGCTTTAGGTAGTTCGCGACAGCTCGCGGAACGGAGACTACTCGGAATGGAGCGGAAGATGAGGCGAGACCCAGCACTTCGGCAGAAGTATATAGAATTCATGCGGGAATATATTCAATTGGGCCACATGTCGGTGTCCAGCCTGGATTGGAGGTGTGTCGAGCATTATTACATTCCACACCTGGCTGTCTTGAAGTCACCTGAGGCGAAAATACGGGTGGTGTTTGACGGTTCTGCTCCTACCTCGAATGGTGTGTCTGTGAACCAATGTTTGCACGCGGGTCCTAAATTGAACCGGGACATTGTGGACATTCTCACAGACTTTCGGTTACACCAGGTAGCGTTCGTCGCAGACGTCAAAATGATGTTTCGCCAAACCATGATACATCCGGATGACCGTCGGTATCAGCTGATTTTGTGGCGTGAGAGCCCAGATGAGCCGATGGTCACATACGAACTTAACACGGTGACGTATGGACTTAAGCCAAGTCCGTATTTGGCAGTACGTACGCTGCGAGAGTTGGCCGCACAGGAAAGGGTAAGATATCCTCGAGCCGCAGCAGTACTGGATCGCGACGTCTACGTGGACGATATCTGCACGGGTGCTGATAGCGTGGAGCAGGCGCTAATTCTACGAGACGAGCTGATCGCGATCATGGGTTCAGGAGGTTACGAGTTGCGGAAATGGTTGTCCAGTTGCCCAGAGCTCCTGGCTGGTTTGCCAGGCGAGTTCCATCAGGACCCGCACCTCTTTGAGAACCCGGACAATCCAAATACGTTGGGCATCCTCGGGGTGCAATATAGGCCAACGCATGACGTATTCACGTACAAGATCGAGCCCGACCTTTGGAGAAAACTTGGACTAAGCGGTCGGTACTGTCGACAATCGCTAGAACGTTCGATCCTAGCGGATGGATCGCCCCGGTTACGTTCATGGCGAAGTGCTTTTACAAAGGTTGTGGCTAGCCAACTTAGGATGGGACGACCAACTCTCCGGAGAGTTGTTGAAGGATTGGCTCAAGTTTGTGACCACCTTACCAGGGATTGTGCACATCGCGATACCCCGCAAGTTAGTCCCATCGGTGGGATGTAAGGCTACCCTACATGGGTTTTGTGACGCCTCGGAGCGAGGGTACGCGGCAGCTGTATACCTTCGGACAGCAAGTTCAACGGGAACTGTGCACGTGCGTCTGGTTATGGCCAAAAGTAAGGTGGCACCAGTCAGAACTAGATGGACCATCCCCAAATTGGAATTGGCAGGGCAGCTCTTCTAGCGCGCTTGCTAAATCATGTAACCTGCAATCTGCGTGGTACCATCAACTTGGATGAAACGGTGTACGCGTGGACTGACAGTCGGATAGTTCTATGCTGGTTGCAGACGTCGGTACATACACTTGAGGTTTTCGTGGCAAATCGGGTGTCACAGATTACGGGGTCGGAAACTCCGTTAGTGTGGAGGCACGTACCGGGAGAATGGAACCCAGCGGACTGCGCTTCGCGCGGGTGCAGGGCACCTGATTTGGTGAGTCACCCACTGTGGTGGGGACCTCAATGGCTGACTGAGTCGCCGCAGGAATGGCCATTCAACGAGTGCAGGGCGCCGCTTGGGCCACCTGATCGAGGTTTGCGAGTGAACGTGGGGCAACTCGTACCGAAGCCTAACCCAGCTTTCTTGCTGGAACGGTATAGCTCCTCGACAAACTTCTTGGGGTGACAGGTTGGATCAAGCGGTTCGTGAACAACTGCAGGAAGCCTCAAGCAGAACGGAACTTTACACCTGTCCTCTCGCCTGCGGAGCGGAATGCGGCTCTATGCTCATTGGTTAGAGTCGTCCAGGCGGAACATTTTGAAGAGGAGGTCAGGCTGCTCAGGGATGGACGTGGAAAGCTGAAGGGAGGAATTGTGCGCCTCAACCCATTCCTGGATGAGCAAGGTATGCTCAGGGTTGGAGGCAGACTTCGAACGCTAGCCTGCCCTTTTCGGCTCGGCATCCACTGTTACTTCCAAAAGGGGACCCTTAGTTGAGCTCTTAGTCAGGGATCGTCATGAGAAAAACTCGCACGCGGGCTGTAATGCGCTATTGGCCATCCTACAGCGCGAGTTCTGGATCTTATCGGGACGACGAACGGTACGTAGCGTTGTGTTTAGGTGCTTGCCTTGTTACCGCTTGAAGGCAGCCACAATGCAGCCACAGATGGGAGATCTCCCACCGGACCGGGTGACGGAGGCCTGGACGTTTGCAGGTGTGGGAACGGATTTTGCAGGCCCTTTCATGGTAAAGGCATCACGCCTACGGAACGCAAAGTCTATCAAGGCGTACTTGTGCGTGTTCGTGTGCCTAGCCACCAAGGCCGTCCACTTGGAGCTCGTGGCCGACCTATCTACGGAGGCCTTTTTGGCAGCGCTGGAGAGATTTACGTCGCGACGAGGGCGACCAGCGCTGATCAGGTCGGATTGTGGTACCAACTTTAAGGGTGCTGATCGGTGTATGAAGGAAATTGTAACGTTCTTACGGGAGAACGAAGAAGCCATCAGCACGGGCCTCTCCCGTCAGGGCATTGCCTGGGTGTTCGATCCACCAGCGTGCCCTCACTGGGGTGGTATTTTGAAGCGGTTGTAAAGTCCGCTAAGACGCATTTGTTGCGCGTTGTAGGGTTAACAATTTTGACTTTTGAGGAGCTGGCGACCGTGTTTTGTAAAATTGAGGCTGTACTCAATTCGCGTCCTTTGTGTCCGCTCAGCTCAGACCCAAATGATTTAGAGGTCCTGACGCCAGGGCATTTCTTAATTGGCCGCCCACTTAACGCCTTGCCGGAATATCCCTATACGGAGGTGAATAGCAATCGTTTGTCGCGTTATCAGTTGCTGCAGCAAATGACTCAAAACTTTTGGAAGCGTTGGTCGCTTGAGTACTTGCACATTCTGCACCAACGCCTTAAGTGGACGGACAGGACTGAGCCCCCCTGCATTGGGGATCTCGTTCTGGTTAAGGATGCCAACCTACCGCCACTGCGTTGGCGCCGGGGGCGCATTCTCAACCTGTTTCCGGGTAGTGATGGCACTCCTCGAGTTGCAGAAGTTCAGGTGGGGGATTCAGTCCTTAAGCGAGCAGTAGCTACATTATCACGCCTGCCATGCATAGAGCGGACCGATGTGTCGGTCCGGGGCGGGTGAATGTTTAGTTTCGTATCAAAAACGGTTTCGTATCTTTTTGAGCGGACGGTGCTGGCAACACTTTTCAGTGTCACGTCCTCTGTCATCTTTACGCTAGCGTTGTTGAAGCGAATTTTAGTTTTAAGTGGTGTAAAATTAAGGTGTTTTGGCGGTTTTCTCGTGTGCTATTTGCCACAAGCCATGGCTTCCTGTGCGGTGGGGAAGTGAACCAAGTGAATTTTGGTTTCGGCTTTTGATTGAGGCCAACGTGGTCGCCGGTAACATAACCTCACTTTGAGTCGTCGCTCGTCGTCGTCGTGGCTGCCGATACCTACGTATTTTAATTATAAATGATTGAGGTTAACGGGGCCGATTTCTCATTCGGAGAGAAATCTTTAGTTATTTTGTGTTAAAAACATTATGTGATGTCGAACTGTGAACTGTAGTGCAAATTGGAGGAAAGGAGTTCTAGAACGAGCGGATGTTCCAGCGCTGTGAGTTTAGGTTATTCCCTATTCCTGCGCTCCTAAAATATCCTGAATACCTGATTCCTGTCATACTTAAACTCACAAAGAAACGGCATCATCGTTTGCTCGGTAAGCAATTCGTTGCTGGGCCCTGTTTAAGTAGATTTTGGAAACAAGAATTTCTCGGCCGGAAACTTTCCGGAACAAAATTCTCTCATTAAATTTATTTTATTTAGCTATAGTAAAGAGCACTACGAATCGTAGTCAAATGTTGTTCCGAGGCTGATCAACCATTTAGTTTTAGATTTTAAGATAACTTTAATTTGCTTCCACTGCGCTAAGATCAGCTTCGGAATCAATCATATTCCAATAACGATTATTTTATATTATCTCATGAATACGATAATTTGCAAATATGTAAATGGGTACCTAGTTGACGATACCTTAATTATGTTATAAGTCCTGCCTGGTGCATTTGTCTCACCAGTTTTAGACAAATCACAGGTAATAAATAAATCGTATTTCTTGTCATTAACTATAAACGAGTTATGCAATGAAATATTCCGATTTACGTGTGATGCCGGGAAAGAATAGCATCACCACAATTCTACCCGTGGATATCGCAAAGAACGACTTAGGGATAAGCATTCAGGAAACGGGCAGTAGCGTCCCTTCTAGGTAATTGCAAACATCTTGAACTGCTGTCTCCAAACCGCCTGCCAAGCATGGTGTGGTGAGTATGGCAATACCCTCCGATATAGGGAGGCCCATGTTCAGCAGTTGACTGTTGTGGCTGATATGGTTTTATAGTATTTCGATTGTAACTCTATCAGCGTTGTAGTCGAAACTCACCTGCTTCAAATTCAGTCCAGCTATTTTCGTAATTTCATTAAACGTGTCTAATTAGGCGGAGAATATTTGATTTATCTTTCACTTATGTAGGAAATCCGTGACTGAATGTTAGACAGCAGTGCTCGTTGACAGTGTTCATTGAAATAGGATTCCAGAAGATTTGTACCACAAGCGTAATTCTCAGATGTACCTATGCTGCATATCAGGTATTGCGCATTACATACTTGCTTTATATCACTAGCAAATAGATCAAGCAGCAAGTCGTTGCTAGATTCGACATGTTTCATAGAAGCTGTAGCTTACAGGTTTTTACATATAAAATTGGTTCTTTAAGAGGACAGACTTGAGGAATGTTCCTTCGCGTCAAATTCATTTGATGCGGTTTGAAGCGATGCTTTCTGATTTCGGAATTCCGCAGTATTCACAACACTAATGGAGCACTTGCTCAAGTTTCAACAAATTTAATATCGTTTTATTACTTACCAATAGTGATTGAGACATTTTGAAAAATATTGTCTATTTTGACTTGTTTATATAGTAAACTTAATATAATTGATATGTACTGTCAAACTTTGTCTGGCTGGCCCATTGACCTTCAAATGAGATGTACTTATCATAAAGAAGACAATGCTAGACACTGACACTATTCTTAAATCTAATACCTACTTTGAGTGTTAATAATAAAGGAAACAAATAAATAGTTGGAGAATAAGATGTTTATTCACTGTACATCATTAGCCTATGCAAGTCTCAACTTTAACAAGATATTAACAAATCAGATGATGTAAACTTTTCATTCACTGCGATAACATTGAACAAGGATAGTTACCACGGTAAAGAAAAATTGATGTAACAGGTGCGAATTATAAACTTAATAACGGTGATCATTCATTCACTTCTTCTTCCAGAGGGGAGCGTAACCGTAAGAGCCGGCGTACGCGACGGGGGCAGCGTACGCGTTGTAGACGGGAGCGGCAGAGTAGGTGGTGGCAACGGGAGCAGCAGCGTAGCTGGTGGCAACGGGGGCGGCGACGTGGGCGACGTGGGCAGTAGCCACCTGGGCGACGGGGGCAGCGGCGTAGGTGCTAACCACAGGGGCGACACGGGCGACCTGAGCAACCTGGGCTACCTGAGCAACAGGCTGGACGTGAGCGACCTGGGCGACGGGGGCGACCTGGGCGTATTGGTACTGGACGGCAGGGGCGGAGTAGGCGGAGTAGGCGACGGGAGAGTAAGAGTAGGACTGGTACGCCGCCACGGGAGCGGAGTAGGTCAGGGGAGCGGAGTACGCCACTGAGGCGAACTGGGGCTTAGCGGCGACGAGGCCGACCAGGGCGAGGGCGAGTACCTGAAAATAAGATGAATATATTTAAGATAAACTATAGGAAGGCTAAATGGGTAATGCGAAGTCAAAAATATAAGACGGAACAGTCTAGTGAGAGACACGAGACGCCAAAATAAAAGAATAAAGTAGACATGTAAATAATTAGATCATCGGTCACGCATCCGGGATCAAATGAGTCTCAATTAGTTGTAAGAAAAGAAAATCCATATTCATAAATAAATTAAAAATTGTGGAAAACCCATTTCGAGAGTCACAATACTTAGTATCGTCACAGAGCGTCACTGACTTTAGGTATTAGTATGGAACAATAGCTGTAAATGTTTGTTTTCTCACGGCTGCTATGCATAAAAATATTCAGTTTTAGTGGCTTGAAAAGAGTACAAGGCTACTTTATCTTTATCAGTTTATCGTTTGAACAAAAAGTTTAGAAATTAGGTTATTTTTTAAAGCACTCCACTTACCAGTTTGAACATTTTGATAGGATATTTCAGACGGTTGAGGACTGAATGATGATCATCTCATCATCTTGCCCCATTTTATACGAAAACCGAAAACCGGACTCTTTCCCAAAACGGACTTGATCTGATATATTAATAATATCCGCCCATAATATACACATTAGATTGATTTTGCTATATCAAGCGTGTCGAGCGAAAAATGTGGAGACAAACTGACTCGTGTCACATAAATTCAAGGCTGTGTTGGTAAAACTAGTCTGGTTAACTAGAAAGTTTAACGATTTTTTTATAGTGGAAGCTGGGTGCCTTTTAAATTAGTAATTAATCTTCTTTGATATATTTAATGCAGCACAACAAAAATCATGATTGTAGCGGGCCTACTTTACTCTATGCACGTTATTATCATTAGAATAAAATAAAAGTTATGATGATGTGCCTGTGCTTACTTTGAATACTAGTAGGTTAATACCACAAATACCGTATAAAATTAGAGCAAGTATCTAATAAAGTAAGTTTAATAGTTTAAGTTCAAATTAAACTGTGATTTTATTTGTATTACTTATCGATACGGTTGCGGATATACCGCAATAGGTTTTTCTCGTACATACCTACCATAAGTAGATGTCATAAATCTATTACAACCTACCTACGTCACTGTACTTCATGTCACATTACTTCATGTTATTGTAAAAGTAGGGGCGCGGTTCAAAGTAGTGTGATGATGAGGTGTTACAAAAAAAAACAAGAAGTAAAGAACTAAAAGCTTTATTGTAGCATAATACTTTGAGCGGAATTCCAACTAAATCTTCAGTCACATAAAATTAGGTCATAGTCTTTGGTGGTTTCAGATGTAGTAAGAGTAAGGTGCCGCGTAACCGTAGGCCGAGTATGCATAGGGTGAGTAGGCACTGTATGCTGAGTAGGCTACGGGCGCTGTGTAGGCTGCAGCAACAGGCGCTGTGTATGCAGCAAACGGAGCTGTGTAGACCAAAGGCTTGGCGGCGGCGAAGGCCAGGATGGCGGCGAAGATCAGCTGTGAAAAGGAAGATATATTAATAAAACACCCTTTAATAAAACTATTTTTTTTTACGTGAGACATCGATACATATTACCCTATGAACACTGGTATGATACTAAACAAGAATAAGGTAAACCTCTGGCTTAGTTGTTGTTGTAGGGAAAGATAGTGTAAATCAAACTGTAAATTTAACCAAAATCAAACTTATTGTCCGATAAGAGACTTTAGCCAACACAAGTTTGCATAAACTACACCTTTTCCTATGACAACATAAAAAGGGTATTAAAAGTTTCGCAGAAACTGTATCCCAGCCTTCCAGCTTATTGTTTTCTAAAAATAAAGAGCCTTTTCAGGAATACATCATAGCGAAAAGTATTCACCCCCACTTTTACATTATATTATTATGTTTAGAAAGCTCTTCCATAAGCAAACGTGATTATCGTTTAATACACTTTGAGTATAGAGCAGTTTTAGTATTCACGAAAAAAGCTTTTTTTAAGAAAGTATAATATTTTCATGAACATCACATGTAAATTAGGTACGAAATTCAAACTATCATTCAAGGCTTTGTAATGCTCGCTCGACATTCCTTATGCTTTGTAATAAGGTATGTCACACTGCGCATTCCGATGCAAAAAAGAAATATCTTTATTACCCCTACCAATTTAAAATTCTTATGTCCTTATTGACCACTCGTAAACGTACTCTAATAATATTCAAAAAATTCTAAAAATGTCTAAAAATACGAGAAAAGGGTTCCCTAGCAACGGGAAAATTCTCATACAGACTGTAGACCCAATATCATTATCACGACCGGGCAAAGGTAGCAAAATAAATATTTATAGGGACCTCATTTGGGTTTCTAAGGGTAGTCAACGAAGGAGAAACGATTACGTAAGGCCCCATTATAAGAGGCTTAGAAACCGGATTTGGTGACATTATAGCAAAAGTAATTAATCTAATTAGGTGACTTGATGAGACGAACTTTATGTAAATATCAACAAGTTGCTTTTTACAACGGAAAAAAATCAATGCCGAATCCAACATATCTAAAGAAAAAGAGACAACTGCTCTGTATAGGATTTTGTGCTTGAATCTGCGAAGTAGGTATTAACACGACTTTAATTGCACTACTTGTTGATCGAAAAGCTCATGTTACGAACAAACGTAAGTAGGTAATACAATATCAGAGAACTTTTCGATTGTTTGATTGAATGCCTACCTATTATATAAGAAGACTAAAATTAAATTCAGTACGTATAAAAAAATATTGCATATATTTTAAGGGGTGAATCAGTCTATGAAACTGAACAACTGTCTCCAAGGAACATAATTCGAAATATGAAAATAAAAACTTGGCCCTCCCATACAAACTGACCTGACCGGCTACACCTTTTTTATGGGAAGCCCAAAATTTCGTTTTTCGATCTTTATTCCTTAGGTAAAGTTGTTCAGTATAATGGACTGGTTCACCCCTTTAAATATTTTGATTTTTTGTACAAAAAAATGTACTTACAAACTTGAACATGTTGGATTGTTTGTTAAAGCTGTGGTTGAACACTGACTGTTGGCATGTAGTGTAGGTATTTTATAAGGACTCGATGGTGACCCCATTGTGTTGGCACCGGCGCATGCGCACCTTGGGACGCTACGTGACGCTTCGGGACGCGCACGCGACTTGAATATGCCTAGTGGCAGACAGGGTGTCCCAATCGAACTTGACCAGCAGAAATACCATTCACATGTTTGGTGCAAGAGAATTTGGAGTAAGTACTTTTTTTTTTATAACTAATCATGGACGAATTGAATTGAAAGGAATGGAATTCCCTGACGGCAGATCTGTTTTTGGAACACTATAACTATATAGAGAGCCTTTTCAATAGGAAAGCATGTTCCTACACCGTCTGCATCAACACTTACCAATAGTCGAAATAGACAAATGCGGGCCTATCAGTAAAAAAAAGCACTATCAAGGACTCTTGGCATTTTCGTATACCGACAGACAGAATTCACCATATCGCAAGCCGTTTATTCAACAAAATTCAATTACCTACTTACTGAGGATTGAATTACTTATTTCTGAGTTTAGTATAGATACTATAGCTGGACGATTTAACAAACATACATTATTGAAAGAAAAGAGCATGCTACCTAATGTTAATCGTCTTCTCAAATTCGCTTCCTGCATCATCCATATTCCATTTTGGGTTATGTCACTTTTTCATCCGTACATCAAGGTCTAGACTTATCCGAAAACGGATTTTTGGTAAAGATCACTAGCCTAATACAATTTCCAATGAACAAATGCCAGAAGAAACTTTTAAATGCCAGAAGATGCTGATACACCCACGATATTTAAATTAATAGCCGCATTAAAAATAACTAGAGCATTTAAAAAAACACTCTACGTTTTTTAGCATTTATTTTCAAGGTGAAATAAAAAGATGTTGAGTTTATGAAACAGGAGGCAGTTGAATACAGATACAGGTTTCGATCTCGTGTTCTGGTTCGTTACACTGGTGTAGGACAGGTTTATTGAAATAATAATTTTATAAAATAATCGCTATTTGATACCAACTGCAAAGGCATCTATAAAATTTTCTCAATATGTCCGGATGCCTTCTTTGGTGGGACTTCTGGAGCATACCATAAAAATCTGAATAAAATATATTGAAATCCAACCATGTCGTTTGATTTTTCGCATAATTTGCCGGTATTTTGACGGATTCTGATTTGACGAAAGGGGTTTACCACAACACACGCCGCCACATCAAATTGCGATAATAAATGCAATATCCCTCGACTGGTGTATTTGTTTGGCAGGTCAACATTTTTTTCATGATTCGACTTCTTAGGGAAAGTTGCTCAGTTTCCTGAACTGGTTCACCACTTGAAATATTTATTTGCAGTATTTTTTTCGTATCCCGTATCTATTTTCGTCAAACTACAAAAATAAACAAACTACTATTCAAAAGGAAAACAAAATTGAAACATCCTTTGCATCGTCCTGGCACTAGTTAATCGCCGCCAAATAAAGCGAGGATCTAATGTCGCCTAGTGTAGAACATTCTATGTACGCGATAGTACTTACTACCCGACTGCCTCAGAAGGAGGGTTATGTTTTTCGAGAGTATGTATTTATGTGGATATGGATGTATGTGGACAAGAAATAAATTTTACGGGCTGCAGCCGGCTGGGCGAATCTTATTATTATTATTAATCGTTTATTGTACACAAAAACATTACAAGAGATACAAATACAAAGAATACCGACACAGGACAGTTTTTTCTACTAAGAACTTTTTTCCAGCTGACCAACAAAGAGTGAGACTTTATAAGACAAGCGGATTTGCAGGCGTGCACAAGATAAATAAATAGGTAAACATACATAAAATAAATCTTGACATATGAGTTGTCGTAGATTCGTCTCAGCAGCGAGAGTGATACTGACAAATTTTAAACGCAAAGCACAACTTTGAAATTAGCGCAGTCGGTTTTTCTATTTTAATACATTTGCTTGTCTTATATCTCGTTCAACAGTCGGTCAACTGCCACCCAGGGTCGATCAAGGTTGGCGTAAGAACCTCCTTGAACTTGACTATCACTGATCCATATCCAGTTTTACTACACCAGTAGTGCGGGTCGTTGCCAGTTGTTGAACTTTTGTAGTAAAAAAACTGGTATTGATTTGGTGGCATTTTAATTTACTATGAGAAAGTATATGATGGATTTTACAGATTTCTAAAATCATGCAAAGATGTTCGTCAGTTAGCAAAGAAGAGTATTTTATATCTTCATAAGATTTCTTCATTAATTCACGATTAAAATGGATCTCTACTGATAATTATATGTTTTTCTATTTCCTGTAGTGCCTGTTTCGAAACAGCATAGTAAAATTAAAAAAGGTCAAAACTAGACCATTAGTCGATAGTCGTATTTTATAGTGCTAATTTATTATGCAGACAAATTATTAATTCGGTATTGTACCTTACAATCTTGCTCTACATCTAGCTTAATTACTTATAATTTTATTTTCTACCTTGAAAAACATTAGAATTAGCGCATTTTTAATAGGTTTGAGTAAAAAAGTTATGACACGTTGTTGTGCATTTAAGATTGTAAAGCTTCAAAGACAAGGTTGTATTTTAAAAAGTTCATCGAATGTAAGTACTTATTTAGGTACTTGGAAATGAAATCATCGTATCATAGTTAATTGGAGACTAGTTGATGTACCGAGCTCGCTCAGTTTTAGTTACTTCAAAGAAGATCGTCTTTTTAGTTTTAAAACAACTTACACAAAAATGTGCAGAAACATTTTTTAGAAAATGATACCTATTATTATGATCGATTTATAACCCCGATAAAAGAAATATCGAGAAAATCGTTAGAGCCGTTTCCCCCATTCCCTAAGAAGAAATACTAATCCTTGCCTATGTTTTTCCATAATTAGACGATTGCGATGTAAGTCACGATAAAAATTTAGTCAAAACAGCTATGTAATAAGTACCTAAGTATTTTTTTTTAACGTGAGCACCTACTCTAAATTTTCCTAACTTGCTATTCCGGCAGTGAATTATGTCCAATATGATGAATTCACAGATTACGTAACCCGGTTGACACCCGGACTATAAAGAAATCAGAAACTAGTTTAGGCTCTTGAAAACTAGATAGTTTCGTAGGTAAAATAAAATAATTTGTAGAACTGGATTATATCAACACCTGTTGCAACTACCTTTTCACAGGCCACTTGCTGTTTTTTTATTATGCATCTAAGTTTATTAAGCAATAATTAGGTATAATAAGTGGATCTTCATAGTATTTTTATTGCATCGAATACTACTAAACAGAATTTTGAATCACATGTCAAACTATTAATAAAATCCAGTTTAGAAATTATGCATGATGGCGATTTGTTTTTTCTAGAAAACGAGAAAATTTACGATAGGTAAAAATACGATATACTCATTAAAATAGTAAGGAATAGTATTTTCACGATGATGTTCAATGTCAGTTATTGTCAAATTTGTTTTGCAGCAGGTGTGGTGAATATTCAAAAGGTTCTCGTAATATAATCAACTAGCGGCCCGCCCAGCGGTTTCACTCGCTGCTACTTACCTGTTTTCGCGTAGAAATGGGATCTTTGCCCGTAGTAAAAAGTCCATTAATCCATTCTAGCAGAAGTTACTCATCATGACCATGTGCCAGCAGAGGCGGCCTGTCATCGCGAATAACTTTAACTTTGAAGCCATTACCGTATCTCTTATAGTTTTGATGGGATGCTGGTGGTCTACATCAGGCACTCCAGACCCTCGTGACCATGTGCCAGTAGAAGCGGCCCGTCATGCTGAATAACTTTAACTTTGAAGCCATTACCGAATCTTTTATAGTTTAGATGAGATGCTGGTTGTCTACATCAGGTACTCCAGACCCTCGTGACCATGTGCCAGCAGAAGCAGCCTATCGTGCTGAATAACTTTTACTTTGAAACCATTACCCTATCTCTTATAGTTTAGATGGGATGCTTATGGTCTACATCAGGTACTCCAGATCCTCGATGACCATGTGCCAGCAGAAGCGGCCCGTCATGGTGAACAACTTTTTCTATGAAGCCATGACCGTATCTCTTATAGTTTTGATGGGATGCTGGTGGTCTTCATCAGGTACTCCAGATCCTCGAGGGCTGACCATGTCCGTCTTGTATATGATAGTAATATCAGTGCCAAAATTCGCGAGGATCGGTAAAGCGGTTTGGCTAATTTGGGTAATATCTGCTTTATTTCCCCGTTTTCCTGCTGCTAACCATTTTCCCGTAGGAATGAGGAATTTTCCGTGGTAAAAAGTAGCCTATGTTACTCAGGGATGTTGTAGCTTTCTTATAGTGAAAGAATTTTGGAAATCGGTCCAGTAGTTTCGGAGTTTATCGATTACATACAAACAAACAAACAAAGTTTTCCTCTTTATTATATTAGTGTAGATGAAACATAATGCAGTAGGTATACAATCTATAACCATCACGTAGGTATGAAGTTCGTAAATGTTTGACACAATTCGAAATGAATGGCGCATTATCAGCTAATCACCGTCAATTTCCGATACAGGGTTTAGCTTTATGCTGAAAGCGCCCCGGAGCGGGAGCTTTTCAGCAAACTTGCATAACAACGAAATGATTCAACTCTCCCTCAAATTGTTTAGTCCCCTTGCCCAACATAGGCTAGCATTAAAGGCAGGCAGAGCTATTTCAAGCCTATTGTCATCCCATATGTAACTGGTCGTAACATGATTATTCACAAACCTATTGTCTTGCTGTTGTATAGCTTATTTTGGAGTAGGTACATTTCCTTATAAATCCGTAGGTACTGTTAATATAACATCTATTGTTTGCAATGCTTTGGCAATTGAAACTTTTGGATTCCTGGCTAAGTTATTCGTATTCAAGGCAGCATCAAGAGTGTTCTGGAAGACGCAATAGATATTATCATTTCAATAGAGTCGAATAACTAGGTACCCAAATAGATGGTCATACGGTTGTCGTCATTGGGAATACCAGGCATACAATAATAGTAAATTATTTGGTAGTTAAAGTATTATAGCTCTTTGTGTCTACTGCGTACGACAAATATGTACCTATACTAAAGTAGTTAATATGGATTCTGCATTCTGAATGTGATGTTGCAGACTCTTTTCTGCAGCTTCATGCTACTGATCGTTTAGACACTGACTGGACTGACTAATAAGAAGACAAGCGATTTCCTAATTTTTGACCTTATTAATTAATGAAAAAGTAGGTATTCGTTCTGTGGAACTATTAATAAATTATTCTCCCCTATCATAGACCGTGTCTATTTGCATCCTGACACATTGTTATGAACTGAATGAATATGACAGGGCATTATAAAACAGAAATAGACTTAAAATTGTAAACAATTTATTTAGGAGCATTGTTTAACAGTCGGCATTGAATCGGTCTAGAATAATTTGCTGATTATTTTTTTAGGAACGCTACGGGGGCGGTATAGGCTGCTGCTACAGGTGCAGTGTATGCAACCGGGCCGGTGTGTGAGGCTGTGTATGCCGTGGCAGAGTATGCTGGGTAGGTGTAGGCTGCGGCGACAGGGGCTGCGTAGGCTGCAGCAACAGGGGCTGTGTAGGCTGCGGCTACAGGGGCGGTGTAGGCTGCGGCGACAGGGGCTGTATAGGCTGCAGCAACAGGGGCTGTGTAGGCTGCAGCAACAGCTGGGTACGCCACGGAATGGATACCG
The DNA here is from genome assembly GCA_024500475.1 of Phthorimaea operculella. Taxonomy (NCBI): domain Eukaryota; kingdom Metazoa; phylum Arthropoda; class Insecta; order Lepidoptera; family Gelechiidae; genus Phthorimaea; species Phthorimaea operculella. Next base: position 2,645,754 of record JANFCV010000009.1, read on the forward strand.
GGCTTAGCGGCCACGACAGCGCAGAGGGCGGCGATGAACATCTGTAGAAAAAATTACACCATAAAGACCAAATTATAAAAATTGAACTGAATATTGCGAATTTAGATTTACATTCATAGTAGCTACTGCATGCGCACTACTACATTTCCCAAGAGTCCATTATTTAAATTTAGATCAGTTTCGGACGTATATAGGCTAAAACTATTTTTAGATTGTACAATCCCTTACGGGATGGTAGGACCAGATTTAGGACTTGGATATTATTTCGATTATAACAATTTAGGCAAATGGAATTATTTCTTTAGTAAAGTCAATTTACCAGCTTGAACATTTTGTTGGTTTTGTTATTGGTACTCCACAGGACAATCCGTGAATGATGCTGTTAGATTCGATGCTATCAGTTTAAATAGCCACGACAAGGCATTTGGCTTTGAAGGAAAACGTTTCACGAAGAAACGAGCGATGCGTACTTACACGAAGAGTTGCTACCAACAGAGATAATCATCAGTCAACATATATGCGAGAGAGAGCCAGTAAAAAAATAAGTGAGAAATCTTTTCACATTAAAACGATTTTGAAGGGATTCAAGTTATATAGTGTGCTTATTATTGTGATGAGTAGGTAATAGTAGCCAATACACGAGAAACTATTCTAGAAAACTTTTGTTATAGTCGAGAAGACCACTTGAGTTTACTACCAAGTGGGAAAGGGAGCGCCAAACGGCATCGGTAATCTTCTCAATTTTAGACATATTATTTAAATTTTCTAATTTATTTCAAAACCACCGAACCACCATTTAAAACATTTTTTAAGCTTACCATGTAGAAATTTAAAATTGCATTTTGTTTGCAATTTTCTTTGAATTACTAACTTGATTTTAGTAAAATATTTTGTTCATGTGCAAGTGACATGAATTTCGAATAATATTTCTTTGTACACTTCTAAAGATTATTTTGTTTGTAATTAACGCTGCATAAATTACTTCACAAGAAATAATTGCTCATACAGTTCTTGGCTGGTCTCTGAATATTCTTTTGATATATTTATGAGATGCCAACCTTGAACCACAGATTTGAACTCTGAGTAAAATAATCCATAATAAGTAATTTCGCATTATGTGGAATTCGAATTTGTATGCAAATATCTTTGGATATGTTTATTTTATACACACCTAGTATCTATGAAATCATAGTAAATTGATTAGATTAATAAATTTTTGTCATGAGAAAAGTTTAATGGGTTTATTCACCTCATGAAACATATTATTCAGCTGAAACCCATATACATAAAGTAAGGGATATTCAACCGCTTCATTATATTAACAAGGGTCAAAAAATATAATATTCCTCTCCTGTCTTAAATATTAGACTGCTAATCGGCTATTTTATTTTTTATATTTCACCCAATGCTTCTTTGGAAAAGTTATCTATTTATTATCATGAGGACAGACCATGGTTTGAAGAGTTTGATCCTTTGATCAGATTGAACGTCAAGATTCAGATCGCCTGGCTCACTACTGCGCAGTACCATCCACTCTACATGCGTGCGCGCACAATGTATTGCATCAGAGGTCAGCTCGCGCGTGCTTCGGGTACGCAGAAGCAGTTGCAGCATGATAGAGGTCAACGTGCCTCTTCTACTGGACACAGGATCTTGGGATAGACACGCGTATAAAAAATCTTTTTAGTACCGTACAAACTAACCCGACGACCGGCCAATATATTTTGTATAGGAAGTCGTTTTTTTTTATTCCGACCTATGTTTCTTGGGAAAAGTTGTTCAGTCCATTCCCTAGGAACATAGGTCAAAATATGAAAAAGTAACCTATCACTTCACCTGTTTTACCTCTTGGCTTTGCTTGGCTGTAAATGCAGCCTTGCTTCCAAATTAGATACAATTTTGTTTTTCGGCTGGTATATTATGGTAGACACGTATTTTGGTATTGACTGAAAACTTATCAAACTAAGGAAATTCGTTCGTTCGCTTCGGTTCATTTGATATTTCGTTGAATGTCATGCAATGTAGTTCACAATGCTTGTGTATTGATTGCTATTTACCGATTTTATTTGAGTTCGCACTGGGTTTAATTTGGAATAAAAGTCTTTTAAATTGTTTCCATTATTAATTACATTAAATTCTATGTAATTTTGGCCTACTAAAATGTTCCCATCATTATCTAATCAAAATCCAATCAAAATCATGGGTGAACTACGACCGACATTTTTCAGCGTCATATAGCAGCGTGTCGTCTTAAAGTCTAAACAAGTAATTTGCAAACAAGTACCTAGTTCACAATGCTCTGACCAAAATCTCAAAAAGTTACTTTGCAAATCTACTTTAACGAGAAAACGGATGACAATCCTTCTCGTGCAGTCTAGAGCAGAGACCTTGTACTGAAATATGAATTTTAAATTTGTTACTTAAACACGCTTGCAATTGTATGTAGGTATATAGGTACCTACGAGTATCTGTAGCAACCGAATAAATGAGCTACCTCGATTTGTATAACGTGTTCTATTTCTATAATAAGGAAATAAGCTATTTGCCATCATTTTATAAGATAATCTAAACTGATCTTGCTTTGTAATGTCAATTAAAAGCAATTTCATTTTATTTATTACATATAGTAGGTACATTCGTGTAGTTCACACAGATATAGTTTATAATATAAGTAAAGCATTGATGGGATAATTGATGTTCCTTGTCATATTATTGAAAACATATTTTACTAGATTTTCGATGAACGTTCAAAATGGTTATGTTAACATTACCAAACATCCTTCATAAAGGCAAGATAAATATTAAGATAGGCTTAAAAACCAAGCGACGCGACAACGACGCGCGTCGTTGTCGCCGTCAAATTTTGACGGCGTCGTTGTCGCTGCGGTCTTGTAGAAAAACCCGACCGCATCCCATACAAACTCTAAGCTTCTCAGCGCGCTGTCAACGTGACGGCGTCGTGGCGCGCCGCAACGACGCCGTCGCTCGGTTTTTCTGGTTCCCCATACAAACCCATACAAACCAGTCATTTGACAGCGGCAACGACGCGCGTCGTTGTCGCTGTCGCTTGGTTTTTAAGCCCACCTTTAGAGAAAAGTGATAGATAAAGATATGAAAAGTTTTCTCAAAGCAAGTACCTATTTAAGATATATTCGTATGTATTTTTACAAACAATATTAAAACATCCAAACATAGGTTTACCATTTATAGGTAAATTACATACATGTCCTTATGGGGTGGGTAGAGCGTTACCTGCTGTAAAAAACGGACATTTACACCACGGTTGTTGATAAGAGTTTGAGAGTCATTTAGAAGACTGCGTATCACCATAGTGACAGGTTGTCAACCTGTCGCCTAAAATTGCAATACTCATGAACCCTCAAATCCCTTAGTCGCTTCTTCACACCCGCGGGAAAGATATAGGATGATGCTATTCTAAGCCGGCATCACACGGCAAGTAGGTAAATTACTTGTGAATAATATCACTTCACATCACAGCAGCGGCATACTATATTCGTTAGTCGGAAGGTCGGATGTGATACGGATGAAAGCAAAGCTGTCAATTTTCTGCTCCGTACTGGTTGTTAGGTTTGACGGCTTCTCAATTTTCTTTGACGCTGAATGTTCTGTAGACGACGTCTCCTGTGAAAAGTACTTTCGTGAAATTGATATGTAGGAATATAACGTCAATGATTTGCGGATTATGTTTGTTGTGTGCCTATTTAAAAAAACGAATACCTACTCAGTGCTGCTGAATTTTCTATTTCTTCAGCATCTTGTTTTTAGACATTTGTTTACGCTTCGTTTAATCAATTTCATCGTGCATGACAATTTAAGGTAAATAATACTAGCGAGACCACTTACACGGACATTACTATTTTTAATGAATCAGCATAATGCTTGCTTCTTTTGTATAACTTATTTGGAAAAGACATTGATCACATCTATAACTGTAAAACAAAATCAATGTGGCAGGTTTTTTTTTATAAACCTCAAATCAAAGGATCATATGGTCCAATTACACGTATAACATACTTAAATCACGCTTCCGTCCCAAAGGAGAAGGTAGAGGCTACCCCCTTCCACTTGATACGATCCTTGCACAGGTAATATCTACTTCTTTCGCTTCCTCTAAATTCATCAATCTTTTTATGCACTTTTATCGGCTTTATATTTTTTTTGATCCACATTTTTCTTTTAAAACGGCCTCCATTTAATCCAGTAGTCTAATTAGGTGTGATATAATAATTTATGCGTCATTTTAATATTATCTATGCATCTATGTAGATTTTCAAAATTAGTTTGCAAACATAAATATTTATAATATTGGATTTTAAATAAAAGTGTAGGTTACCTACCTAACCTAGCTAGGTAAACGTAAAGTTTTACTTAATAATTATTTATTTATTATTTACTTCAAAAATACATTTTACAGCATGACAGCCGAAGCCTGCACTATAAAACTAACTAGTTACACATAAACTACTAAGATAATAACATAAACATTTAACGAGGTAATGTAAGAAAAGTTACAATATACTTTCGGCATAAAGAAGACACACTCTATCAATTTTTGCAATGGAGTCCGCAAACAAGTCTGTTTCTGGGGACATATCCAAGAGCGAGTTGAGTAAAGTAAGCGCAAGCATCAACGGAGCGTGGTAATGCTGATTTGTGCGCATTGATGGTACGGCCAAGAGACGGTGACTGCGGCCACGCAGGTAATTATTAGGCACAAACAAGCGGCACACACGCGTCACCAGTGCTGGACACACCAGGTCACCCCGTAGTAGTCGACATGCGGTAGTAAGCAAGACATACGTGCGTCTAGTTTGTAGAGAGTTTAGCCCCAGAACACCGAGAAGAAAAAGGGATGGATATAAGAATGGATAAAGGCCATACATTTTCTTATAAAGGAATCTCAGAAACGCTTTTTGTATTTTTTCAAGCAATAAACAATATTTTTCTTCATGCGGACTCCATACGATAGCTGCCGTCTCTAACTTACTGCGCACTAGGGCCGTATATAGCAAAGTAATTACTTTAGGATCTTTGAAGTCCCGACAGTTTCGCAGCACGAAACCGAGTCTACTGTAGCTTTCGACAGCAAGCGATCGTATGTGGTCGTTAAAAGTGAGTTTACTATCAAATAGAACACCTAAGTCTTTCATTCGATCAACGCGGGATATTATTTCGGAATCTAGAGTATATGAAAAATGTAAAGGTCTTTGAGAACGAGTAAAAGTTAGTACGTTACATTTACTAGAATTGAAATATAATTTGTTTTGAATGCTCCACAGGTAAACTTTATCGATATCATTCTGCAAAAGTTCAGTGTCTTCCTCTGAAGTGACCTTGCGAATTAATTTGAGGTCGTCAGCATACAAAAGACAATCAGAATGCTGTACTGTATCCTCTAGGTCGTTTATCATCAGGATAAATAATAAAGGACCCAAGATCGAGCCTTGACTAACCCCAGACCTGGTATGGTATGTCTGAGACACGAAAGAACCATACTTAACAAATTGCTGACGATCTCTTAGGTAATCTGCAAAAAATGACAATAAAGCGGGACTAAATCCGATGTCGCACAATTTGTTAAGCAGGATATCATTATCAACGCGGTCGAAGGCTTTCTTAAAGTCGAAATAAATTACGTCTACCTGTGAACCCTTATCTAAGTGACCAGAGAGAGTATCAGTAAGCGTGAGCAGATTAGTGTTAACAGAACGCCCATGTCTGAACCCGTGCTGTGTATCTGAAAGAAAGGGTGCTACTTGTTTTGTAATTTTAAGATGAATAATGGTTTCAAAAAGCTTAGGAAGAGCAGACAGAATCGCTATTGGCCTGTAATTTTCTACACATGAATTATCTTTCGTTTTAGGTATTGGGCTGACTCTAGACGTTTTCCAAATGGCAGGGTATTGACAAGTTTTCAGAGCAAGATTAAACAAGTGTTTAATAGGAACTATTAACTGTTTTTTACAGGCTTTAAGAATGTATGCAGGTACACAATCGGGACCAACAGCACTTCGAGGTTTTAATTTATCTATGGCTAAGTTTACATCAGAATCGGTTATTGAATCAATGTGGATAAAGTTTGAAGATAAGTTAGTACAATCTTTTATTACTTGACTTGAGTCCAAAGTCGGAGAATTTGGAAGAAAAACACTTGAAAAGAAATCAGCAAAAGCATTAGCCAATTCAGTTCCTTCTAAGCAGTTACCTTTGTACGTGATGCGAGGTTCAAAACCACCAGAACATTTTAAACTATTAACGTGTTGCCAAAACGCACGAGGATTCTCACGGACTTTTAAAATTACGTTATCCACATACGAGTCATACGCTAAAGCTAATTTTTCTTTAAGAACGGATCTGAGACTGCTAAATAATTGATATATAGACTTATCGTTACTGCGCTTCCATAAACGGTGAAGATTGGCTTTCCGATTAAGATCTTTAATAATATCTGCTGTATACCAGACTGGGTAACGCTTGAGTCGCTTCTTTGGCCTAACTTTTTTCGGAATACATATATCAAAGATGTCGTATAAAATAATATAAAATTCTTTAACAGCATCGTCGGGGTTAAGACTGTTGAGAACGGAGTCCCATGTAACTGCACAAATTAGTTGATACAGAAGATAAAAATCAGCTTTTGCAAAATTCCAGTCCCTGCTATTGTCTATATTACTAGGGGGCAACACAGGTCTGTTTTGAAAAATGGAATCTTTGACTATTGGAATTTCTATATCGAGTGGGGGGTGGTAAGAATCGGCATGCGGAACCAGCCCGTCACCCAAAGCTTTGCGCACCCTAACATGCTCAACTCGCTCTGGTAACATAACTACATCTAGCCTACCTTCAAAAGCATTGAATATGTTGTTGTGATCAACTATACCACACACATTTAAGAAATAACAAAAATAGCCGCGAACGTCATCAGACGCACTATTTAAATTAAAATCACCTAAAATAATAACAGTTCCATTTAAGGTGGGTAATTTGGACTCCACTTTCACAAACCAGTTCATATAAGTACTGTCCAGAGTTTTTGGGGGAAAGTATGCTACACAAATATGAAAATTAGTATTATAAACGGTAAAGGATGCCCACAAATCTTCTCCTTGATCGGTTTCTAAGTCCGAGCGCCGACGTAGCGAGAGTGGCGATCGTGCCGCCAGCATCACGCCGCCGCCAGCACGGCCACGATCTCGTCGTAGAACGCTCCAGTCCCCAGGGGAAACCTCAGCGTCGGAGACAGACTGGTCCAGGTTCGATTCAGTTACAGCAACAATATTATTTTCAAGTAGAAGAAGACTCTGCCTCCAATAAGGTAATTTAGTTTTCAGACCTCTGACGTTCTGATAAGATATGTCTATTGTTTGCCTTGGTCTTTTTTCTGTGTCTAAATTACTGTAACTATTTACGTTTGGGCTGGTAATCGGAATTACGTCCTCGAAAAAACTGCCAAGGTTTGATTCTTGCGTTTATAGGCCAAACATCAGCAGACAAACATTTATCATAGCATTCATCTGGGATTGAGATTTTGAACGATTTGTAATTACCCCGCGATTTCAGCTCATCAACAGTAATATTCGGGTGTGATGGAAACAATTTCTTAAGGTATGCAGCAACTTCTTCGAGTCCTGATGCCATGTTCCACAAGTGAATAAGCTTTCGGTTCTCTGCAGCTTTTAGTGGTGTTATATCTGGACCCGCGGTGCCCTGTAATGAGGTTTGTCCTCTCTTTTTCTTTTTAGGTAGAACTATATTCCAGGGACCGTGATTCTCATGCTCACCAGACAGATCATCACAAGAATCTCCATCACTATTCTGCAATTCGACCACGGGATCGGGCAGGCTTGATGAGTTCTCAGAAGCTTTACTGGTACCTGTAGTAGGAGGATCTTCAGTTGTATCTATAATTATCTGCGGCGGAGGCGAGGGCTTACTGGTCTGACGTTTGCGCCGCGGGTTAGCGATTGTTTTGCTGTTATCATTACCATTATCATCTAACAAAATATCAGAATGACAGGTACACTGGCAAACAGGGGGCTTTTTTGAAGCATGCTCGATACTTTGAATACGTTCACCCATCTCAACTAGCTTAGTTGAATTGTAGTCAAGTTTGTCGTGACACAAGTCAATACTGGGCGTTAATTTATCAAATTTTGTTTGCAGTGATAATATCTGTTCCCTAAGAAACTTAATTTCTGCCAACAGATCGTCATGTTGCCCTCTATCAGCTTGTTTTGTGGGAACCGCAAGATTGAGCTGCTCACTTTGTCTACTTTGAGGTGTATTCCTTTTAATAGCCGGAAATTTCGGAGTTAGTTGGTAACATTCACGGCACTTATAGTTCTCTTTGTTTTGAGGAGTCATCAAAGTAAAACGTTTAAATTCAATACTTTCGCATTCAAGGCAGTAATTTTTCTTGCAATTATGACAAATTAAAAATTGCGTGCGTTTAGGTTTACAACATTTGCAGCATTTCACAGAAGCCATTTTATTAAGTTTCAAGCTATGAAGTTAGTAGTGGTTATCATCAGTTATTTGGTGAACAGGAGAACAGGGGATTTTTCGAGCGCTGCGCGGTCGAGGGAGCAATAGCGGGTGGCGGCAGCGGGCGTTGACCCCAAGCGCATTCAAATTTCGCCTCAGCTGACCGGCCGTTAATCAAAAATCTTAGGATGCTACTCGTGATTTCTCGTAAACGGGTAACCACAGTTGAATTCGAAAGCCACCACCGTAATGTACTCTTCACACAAAGTTTAAAAACATGCAAAGCAACTTTTAAACAAAACTGTTATTTGTTACGAAAATTTTCAACCGTTAGTTAAGATTTTAAAATGTTTTTCACTATTACTCACGAACGGTTTAGAATTATAGAATTCTAAGACCACCACCGTGAAGTACACACCGCAGGCAATCCAAATATGCACAACACAAGCACAAAACACAACTTTTAATATTAATTTGAATTTAAAATCCGAGGAGCGTAGTGAATACGCATCCGCGCGGTAAGACGCCCACCGGGCCAAAAAAAGTATTGGTAACGATCAAAATTCGGAGGTACTAGGGCGTCATGGGTTGCAAGATGTTCAGCGCAGGTAGTGTTCACGGAATAGCGTGGGACACGGTTCAGGCGGGTAGTTTTAAATAAAAGTGTGTGTAAAGTTAAAATAATCATTTATTGGTAACGATCAACATTCGGAGGAACTAGGGCGTCATGGTTTATAGGATCTTCAGCGCAGGTAGTAGGCTGCGTAGGGTGAGGCGTACGTGTACGCGGAGTAAACGTAGTATAAGTAAGTAAAAGTGTAAGTTGCAATAATAATTTATTGGTAACGATCAACATTCGGAGGTACTAGGGCGTCATGGTTTCATAGGATCTTCAGCGCAGGTAGTAGGCAGCGTGAGGTGAGGCGTACTTGTACGCGGAGTAAGCGTGGTTCTAAATGATAGTTTATGTAAAGTTGCAATAATAATTTATTGGTAACGTTCAACATTCGGAGGTACTAGGGCGTCATGGTTCATAGGATCTTCAGCGCAGGTAGTAGGCAGCGTAGGGCGAGGCGTAGGTGTACGCGGAGTAAGCGTAGGGCGAGTAGGCGGAGTAGGCGACGGGCGCTGTGTACGCGGCGGCCACGGGCGCGGTGTACGCCGCAGTGTATGCCACAGGAGCGAACACGCCCGGCTTGGGCTCCGGCGCGGGAGACGCGGCGGCGAGGGCCATCAGGCAGGCGACGAATACCTGTAATACAGACAAGGAATATTCATTTCACAGACATTCAAAAAGTTTTCTAAGTAGGAATCCTCTGGTAATAGTGTAATAGGTCGAAACGTAAGCTTTTCTAATATTTAGGTACTTGGTTTCGGAGGCCAAGATCCTTTTTAGCCCGCTGAGTCAGCGGAGTTAGTAAAGTTAGTTAGGTGCTTGGTAACAAAAACCGTAATACAGGCCAAACATAAGACAACTTTGATATTATGATACGAAGTTATTTGAAGGAGTGGTGACCCAATAATAATAGCCACCGTAGCTGCCAGACAGAGAATGGTGATCCAAGTGCGTGGAACTTACGATTTTGAACATGTTGTTTGGTAGTTGGTTCACTGGGCTGCTGCTGAGCTGAATGATACTGGATGGAAGTCAGTACGCATCTTTATACTAAAAGAACGAAGGCCGGTGCGTGCAACTTGAGGATACGCAGGCCACCGCACCACATGAATTGTGATTAGGTGGCTTGCTACTTGCATGCCGAATATTTTCATTCGTCCTATTAGAAGGGTTTGTGGAGTTCATATTGATTCGGCAGATATTGGGTATTTGAGAAGATTGCAGATTTTGACGAAGCATTCCAATAGAACTTTTACTTCTCATCATCTTCCTGTCCTTATCCCAATTACTAGGGGTCGGCGCAATACGTTTTGTTTGAAATCATGCTGCAAAAGGATTTAGGTATGTTTTATGACCGGCCGCCTTCCTGACGTCAACACTCTTTGGGCATGCTATAGTAGGTGGTATCACCGCCACCATGCGGTTGACCATAGTCGGCAGATGTTCAGCCGAGGTCAAAAACTTTACGTCGCCTTTTACGAAACACCCTGAGTGGAATAGGGGTGGTAGTATTCTTAGCCGCTCGCTACCACACGGCAACTTCTACTTCTATCGAATATTATTGTAAGTGAAGTGTATGCGTCGTATATTACAAGTTATTATCCAGAAAATTATAAACATTACTCACACCTTGTCAAGAACCAACGCACAGCAGTCCTTTATCTTTAAAATTTTTGAGTATGAGGTCCGAAAATTATATCCTTCTCGACCATTGCAGACCTCCATAAAAATAAACGACACTCTTTATGAGTTTTACGAGCAGTGAACCACTTCGCAATGCATTTGTTTTCTGTGATACTTAAGTACCATAATATAAAGTTGTCCAAATTTTTGGCATGCAAAATAAAGGTGTTCTTAAAGACTGAGCTAGACGCGACGTGATGCGCCGTCAAAATGACTGATTTGTATGGAGATGCCAGAAAGACCGGTCTTCATTTTGACTTTAAGACAAAATTGACTTTGATGAAGTAAGCAAGAAAAATATTGACATGAATTTCCGTTAAAATGTATTTGCACTTGAACTCCACATAAAATGTCAATTGTTTACAATAAGACAGATGCTGATAACTAATGAATATCTACACTTTGCGATGCATCACTCCACTCTACAATTTTTGACAGAAATTACTGTTGAAACCCTGCCTTCTCGTCCTATAGTCTTATCAATAATAATTTTATCAATAAGAATAACGCGTGCGTAAATACATTCACGTTTTCTCACGGTAGGATTCTTTTGTTGGTGCGGAACTCTCTCTCTCTCTCTTTTCGTGTGGGACACCGAGTCGTTCAACGACCCGATGAATCCTGGTGTCAGAGTTTTTCAACCGCCTACTACAAGTAGCAGGCCTCTGACATGGTTGTATAACGACCGCCATCATAGACAGCAACCGGGACCGACGGGAACTAAAGTAAGCTTTTGTTTACATACAGCCAATTAATACAATTTTTTTATAAAACACTTTCCGTGTACATTTTTTTTAATCACTTCCCGTGTTAGGTAAACGGCCAATTAAAGTTGAGGATACTTGAGTCAAACTTATCCAGTGACTCTTGAGAATCAGTTAGCTAAATCACGGTTCGGATTTCATCAGGGATGCCTCACGTGACTGCAACGTGCTGTCGCCAGACTTGTGTTTCGTGTTCTTACTCACGTGACGTGATTACATTTCAGATTAATAGGAGCGAAAATCGAAAATTGCAACAATTGGGTTCAGTGCCATGAACCTAGTCCTCAATCATGAATGAGTGCTATGATGTAATTTGGTCCTGTTTTTGTTTATTTTTTTTTATTTGGGAGATTAACAGTTTTATACAACAGTTAGGAAAGAATAATAAATGATATCGGACTAATAACAAACCTACCTGTCATACCTATAATATGAATATTCTGTGGGGCAACCTGTGGCAACCCATGTGGTGAATTCATTATTTTGGCGTCTCTTCTGATAATTATATTACAAGAAAATTCAAAATGAAATGCGATTTTTACATGGTTGGCAGGCTAAACTCCCTTTCAATTAGGTTTAAATACGTTTTGAAACTCCTGTAACTTCAAGTTTTTTCCATTCTTTGATTTGAATTTTTGAATCGGGAATTTCCTCTACTCATAGCTAAAGTTTACGCTCTACTCGCAAGGGATACAGGCGTGATATATGTATTTATGTATGTATAGCTAAAGTTCAGATATAGCCTATTAGGTATCTAATCTAATAATAACCAGAACGTGTTTCCCTAATTATGATACAATTCACTGAGCTTATACAACAGGGACCTCCCTGAGCGTGTCATCTTCGGTCACACTTACGATGCCGTCTCCGAATTAATACACTTTCAAAGATTAATATATTCACATGAGGTATAATGGTAAATAGACTACTCTACCCTTAGAACGCGTTTACACGTGCGACTTTATAACGCGCGACACAGGATCTCGCCCCGCACTGTACCTACTGTCAAGCGTAGGCTTCCTTCGTCAAATGCATTTATAAGACGGTTCAATAGTCGTTTTGCTACTGATTGACAGAAAAGTTGTGTTTGAAATAGTGCCACCCGTTCATACCAAGTAAGGTGCATTCTATAGCTTGCTTATACATTTATACTGATACTTTAAGGCTTCACCTTTTACCTAAACCTGTCCTTTTCCTAGGAAATGTAGTGAGGCGCAAAGTTTGGCATCCTTGTGCGTTGCTTATTATGCATAGGCAACCAAAAGTTCTTTTTACTTTCTTTTATCCCACAAATAGTTGTCCGAATGTCAGTTTCGCTGTACGTATTCCTGTCAAATAAAAATGAATAAAATAAAATAAAATGTGTAGTTTTTATTAAATGCATGACAGTATTTGCCGACCAGGCACGAGCTGCTTGCTAGGTTAATGTATAAATAGTTAGGAGTTGGGTACGTTGTTATTATTGGTTAGTTAATTTCTTCTTATATTCTTTGAAATAACCTTGTAGGTAACTATTCGTTTAATAAAATATAATAAAACCCAGATTACTGTAGGTGGATTTGCTGGTGATAGTACTAGAGTTGCAAGCAAACCACGAAAATCTGGCAGATAGCACAAGCATCGTCTAATGCGAAGGTCGGTTAATTTGTTAGGCTCAAAAACAAAAGGTAGTACTGCAAAATTATGCAAATAGCACTTTTCGACCTTTGTTTGGATTACCCTACAATAACAATCTCACACAACCTAGTTAGCTGCCTAGTTGGTGTGACTTTTTACTTGGTCTGTAGATTTACCTTTGAATTACCGTATTTAGCCTATCTTTAGAATTGTCGTGGTCTGAGTCCCAAATGATCCTACTCATTGTCCATTTAAAATCATAGTGTTATGATCAGCGTAAGCGGGAGGCCAAGTTAAGCTGGTATCTTAATCTCTAAGTATTGCGACCAGCGTAACTTGACCTCATGACACTATGATTGCGAATTGATTTACAAAGGTTTCCAACACTAAAAGGATTAATTCTGTCAGGTGTCATTGCCATGTAAAATACAATAAATCCTACTAATATTATAAAGGCGGATGTTTGTGTGTGTGTTTGTTACGACATCACGCTAAAACGGGTGGTTAGATTGACATGAAATTTTGCACAAATATAGAAGAGTATCTAGAATAACACATAGGCTACTTTTTACCACGGGAAAATGTCTTATTCCTACGGGATCACGCATATTCTAATATTTTTGCGAAGGTGGCGTGACCGAGCCGATTCGCGTTTTAAACGTTTTCGCTGAAAACTAACAGCGACATCTCTTGGCGAGTAATGCTTTCTTCCCGCGGAATAATAGGTTGCAGCGGGTGAAACCGCTGACGGGCAGCTAATATCTCCATAAAAGTTCACAATTGAACCTTCTAGATCTGGATCTTTCAATTAATGACCTTTTTGTATCAAATGCTTGATCTTTTGGTTATAATTCATTGGCGTATTGCTAACAATGCCCGCACAATGTTAGAATATCAATTGTCGATTGACTCCAAACTTAGCATAATTCCCTTCTAGATGGATCTTCATTGAGCCCAATTGGTTCAATAATAGCATAAATAGCACAATTACCGAATACTAAGTATTATAATTGTGTAAAATGGCTTTATTAATTCACTTTATTCATCCGGTCTATGACGCTTTATAGTGTTACAATGAAAGTTTTCTCCAGTATAATGGCCTTAAATGAACTGGCGTCATTATTTAATATTGTTAGCTAATACAATGCCAGTAATCAGAAGTTTTGAATTCATCGACCTGTTCAATGGGACATTAGAGACGTCCCAGTGTACCCTTAATAAAGTGCCCTATTCATGTCAAGTCAATCACCTATCACAAATAAATAGTCACTAGGTGACTTTATCTTGAATTGGGTTATTTATTTTAGGTACTGTCCCATTATTGTAGTTATTAACATCGTCTAACCTGAAGTAGAACATTTTGAGGACCAAATAAATCATAAATTGTTACAGTCGATACCGATAGTATACCTTTTTAAGGGTTTTGTAGTCTACTAGAAACCCTTATAGTTTCGTCATGTCTGTCTGTCTGTCTGTCTGTCTGTCTGTCTGTCTGTATGCCGCGCCCTTATATCTTCGTCAGTTTTAGAGCTATCGACATGAAATTTGGTGAGAAGATAGATCGTGTTGACCCAAACAAAGAAATGTTAAGAAAAAAATATTTTAAATGTTTTTTGGACCCCCTCCCATACAAGTGAAAGGGGGGCAAAAATTTTTTTTTTCTTCTGCAATATTGAGTAGGGTATCGTTGAATAGGTCTTTTAAAACTAAGGTGAGGTTTCTTTGAAACAAAGTCATTTAAATGTTTCTGTCACGAGATATTTGCTTTTAAAAAGGGCGTTTTTGACCCATAATTTGTTCCAGCTGTAACTCCTAAAGTATAAACGCCAAAAATTTGAAATAAATATCGAATATAGCTTACAATCTGAAGTTACAATGAAAACTATAACGAATATTGTACTTTTAAAGGTTTCAGAAAAAATTTAGTTTTTCTATTTGCGGTTGGTCATCATACTGCTGCTAACAAACCAGCAACAAATTAAGTTTGTAATGCTGAAAAACCTGATATTTAAACGTTGACTACGAAACCCTATTTGTGGGCGTGTCTGACACGCTCTTGGCCGGTTTTTTTTAATATGCTGTAATTAACGCAGCCCTGTGGGCATGTAGTAAAAGAAGTAGGTGTACCTAACATTTTATACTCATTGCTACGAGTAATGTGGTTGCTGGGGCGGGTAAAACAAAAATCTGTAAAAAATAGTTCAGTTCATTTATTTATTACTAGCTGCCCGTCAGCGGTTTCACCCGCTGCAACCTATTATTCCGCGGGAAGAAAGCATTACTCGCCAAGAGATGTCGCTGTTAGTTTTCGGCGAAAACGTTTAAAACGCGAATCGGCTCGGTCACGCCACCTTTGCAAAAATATTGGAATATGCGTGATCCCGTAGGAATAAAACATTTTCCCGTGGTAAAAAGTAGCCTATGTGTTATTCTAGATACTCTTCTATATTTGTGCAAAATTTCATGTCAATCTAACCAGCCGTTTTAGCGTGATGTCGTAACAAACACACACACAAACATCCGCCTTTATAATATTAAATAGTAGGATTTCGTTTTTCATAAGGCCCAAATCTAGGATCAACGGCGGAGATAGTAGGCAGCGTACGAAGATGCATATGCGTATGGAGAGTAGGCAAGCGGGGCGGTGTAAGCGGCTGCCACTGGGAGCGATGTACGCTCCTGTATACGCTACTGGATATTGCTATAAGTAATGTGGTTGCTTGGGCGGGTTAAACAAAAAACTGGTGAAATCGTTCAGTACATTCATTTATTTATTATTTTGTTCATCATGAGGTTTTTCTAGAATCAACGACGGAGATAGTAGGCGGCGTACGGAGACGCATATGCGTATGGAGAGTATGCAAGCGGCGCGGTGTAGGCGGCTGCTAGGGGAGCTGTATACGCAGCGCTGTACGCCGGGTATGCAGTGTACGCTGCAGCTACCGGGGCAGTGTACGCCGCTGTGTACGCTACTGGAGCCAGCACGCCCGGCTTGGGGGAGGCGGCGGCGACGGCCAGGAAGCAGGCTACGATCAACTAAAGAAAAACAAAGAAAAATGAAAATTAGTACTTCTGATTTGACTTATGTCACTGTTGTGTATTGTTCTATATGTTATGTTCTTTGTATTTTATTGTGTACAAGAAATGGTTAAATAATTTGAAGAACACTGTCTATAAGGCGGGTTGGTATTGTAATATTTATCTATCCAAAATGTGTGAGGTATTTTATACATGAAATAAAAAAGTATACAGCGAATGACACCACGAGTCAGACATAAGATGTCGTCGAGGCAAACGATGAGATCAAAGAACCTTGCAAATAACTGTTAAAGAATGAGTACATGTCATACTACTACACTATTACGAATCATTGAATAAAAAAGACAAGACGTTCAAGGAGCTCAGATCTAGAAGCTTTTAGTAATTTTCAACAATAAATCAGAAAAATCGTTTATGAATCCGATTGCCAATAAACATGTAAGATTTCGAGTACAAAATAGGCACAATATTTTCTTCTAGAAAAGATTGGTGACAGAGATCAAAGTCCCTAAATATTGTCGAAGAAAATTGTGCCCCAGATTTCACTAAGACCCGGAAATAATCACAAACCCAATCAATCACCAGCTACAGCCATGCTAGATCGCGAGCGATAAAATCATTCAGAATATAGGTTTTCTTTAAGAACATTGGTATGCACTTAACTAAACTTACAGTATGTAGGCCATAAGAACCCAAGGGGCAACGACTTTTAAAATTTCTAGAATTGACAGCTTTATTTTGATTAGATATTATCGAGAATACAAAGACTTTCTTGTTATATGGCATGGTTTTGGAATGGTGAAATAAATACCATAATGAACCAAAATTTTCAAACACAGTACTTTGCCTTTGAAATAGTTTAGCACCATAATGAGTTGGTTGTTTGCTTTGGTTATCTTGACTGAAAAACCAGTTACACCAGAGTTGAACACTTTGAACCCCCCCGCTCTCCCCTATCCAAGCCTATTTAATCCAACGAGTTCTTTTTTATAACTCACCAGCTTGAACATTTTGGTGTTTGTTGGTTGATTTGTTCTGCGAGTGAGAGCACAGGAGTGTTTGATGTCAGTGCAATGTGTGGGTGCGTTTTATACGTTAAGTTGTATCGAACAGTATGAAGAAACAACCTTGCGGTGCCTGCATGGCATCCTAATGCGCTGTTGTGAGATGTATGGCTGTGATTGTGGTAGTAATTAACAAGTGACAGTATTCCTTGGAGATGTCAAGAATTAGGTATCTAGATTTCATCAGACGAAAATACCATACCTACTTTGCCGAGTGATGCTGGTTTAGAATTGCATGACCGCAATTGTACCCGTGGGGGGATAATCATCCAGGGAATGGGCAGCAGCGTTCCCTGTAAATGCAACATCTTGTACTGCGCTCGTCAATCCGCCCACCAAGCGTGGTCCTCCAATAGTTGGGAGGCCCATGTCCAGCAGTTGACTGTCGTGGCTGTTATGGTATGTATGGTATGGTAACTACGATACCGGCCGCATCGGACGGTATTTGCCGGATTCCGGTTGTCAGACTAAATGAATTTTTCCGAATCCCATACAAAAACCGGAGATTATGGCACACGTCGTTTCATCAAAATTGCGGCTGTTAATGGTTGTCATTTGTATTTGACATGAACTGTCGTTAGGTGTGTGTACGACGTAGGCTATCAATAAAATGTAAGGAATACCAGACTCAGTTGATCCCTCATTGTTGCTGATATACAGGACATCGTTTTTTATTTATGTCATACATAAATATCGCCGATATAAGAATTTTGTAACTTTCCCACACTTTAATTTATCTTTAATGTGTGTAGGATGTGGATAGTGGATACGTATGTAAAACACTAACTGATAGTTCCTACAATTACAATTCTTTTCGCATACAAATCATACCAACTGAGATTTGAAAAAATGCGTTAATTATTCAGTAGCTCTATTGATAAACTCCTACATACGCCGAGTTGTAAAGAGCGACTTAAAAAAAACTCGATCACAACACAATAATTATGATTAGCGGATGTGACGCACACGGAACTAATACAAGAACGTCTTTAATTAGCAGTTTATTTGAAAACAAATCAAGAAGAATTTTGCTAATCATGGCAAATCAACCATAAAATGATTATTTATGTAAGAATGTATACCTATCCGTATATCCGCGACGAAATCTCACTTCCTAAGGTCTGCTGGAAGAAATTTCTATTGAAATAAGCAGTGCCTATTGTACTAATATTTTTATGTCATATATGTTTGTAATAATTTGTGTACAATAAATTGTTAAATAATAAATAAAAATTGCTAAATAATGAGACAAACGTGTAATAACGTATGTTTAGGCGAGAAACTCACGGTAACGCCCGTTTGTGCATCGTTTGTTCTACTTTCCACCTTAAGTATACTTCTACGAATATGGTTGGGATCAATAGACAAATGAAACCTTTTTCGCGCAGCGCCGCCGTTTGACAGACGGATCCGTCGATGCTGCGCTGTGCCATGCCGTTTGACATAAACCAGTTTCTTATGAAGGTAGGGTGAAAAATCGAATGATTGACGCACAAACGGACATTGCATATCTTTCTCGTTTTTACTATGCCTCAAACCAAAAATTATGCGACATATTTCAGTACAAATGTGATGTCACTATTGATTATAATTTTTTATATTTTGTTGACGTAACTGTAACTCCCAAAAACCTATTTAAGGAAAGAAACTTCAAATACGTTATTTATACCTAGATATTAATATATAAATTCTGTCTTTACCAGTAGACGATATTGACACTTTCGTTCGCAACATGAATGATATTATTTTCTTTTAACGAAAATAACGTTCTCGAATTACTATAACTGACCTATTACAGTACAAGTACCTGACTCCTGACCTAGACTGTTGTTTTGTTACATAGCGTTATAATATTATCTATCATATTTCAATTATGTCATACGATAAGATCTTGGATCAAAGACACCTTGGGGATTGTGAGTAACTATGGCAATGTCCTTTGTATCTGACTTACTAGGAGGAATAAATGAAGTCAAAATTATACGATTATTCGTGTTTATAGTAAGTATTATTCGGCTAAAAGAGTTATGATAGTGAAAAGTGGAATCACATTTTGATATTATTATGATTCCGCTTATTGTTAAGTATCATAAATGAACAGTTTATTCAGTGTAGGTAAGTTAGAAAAAATAACGTACTGCAATGTACCAAACTTAAGATTAAATAAATAAATAGTGAATATGTTCTTTGCCTGTTTTTAATCACAGGCCTAAAGTGAAAAGCTCAACACTCTAGGGTTGTTGATTCGGCCCTGCAATACTTGACCCCAGGGCCTTTGTTTTAGGATGTTGACATCAAATATTGTGTTGCCAAGTTCATCGACAATCTGCACAAACATTTTACACATTTATAATTATTTTGTGCTGTTGATAGAAGACAAGATTAATTTACTTTATTAAGAAGGACTTAGGATTTATTTTATAAAGTAGATTTTACTTATTTCATTTATTTATTCTACTTAATGCATAAAATGTGAAACAAATGCACATACTTTCCGTTGCTCGAATTGTCGTTTGTTTTTGTATGGGTGGTATTTTTAACTTTGGTAGCTTTGGTTTCTTTAATACCTAACATATTGTCCTTTACTAATAAGCTATGGACTGTAATTGTCTGATAATAAACTATTTTTTTAATGATTTAATGTGACTTGCAATAAATAAACTGAATAAACTAGTCCTTAGGAAAAGTTATTTAGTTTGACCTCTTGAGATTAGCGTTTTCAGGAAAGTGGGTACTTCGGTACTACCCTGTATAGGTACACCTATCGGTGTGCGTGCATTCTAGGAAAAAACATTTAAAGTGTTCTTTACACACCACAGCATGCACTAATTTATAAATTGATGAAATCTCATTGATTAACACTGGCGATAATTCGACGTATCGTAAAGTCAGATCAAGAAATTATAGAGACAGAACACTCCACAGTAGTGTAATCTAAATTTTAGAAACACTAGACTTTTAGAGATACTCTGTCAATAGCATATCATAAAAAACAGCTATTTATATTTAAATGACAAAAAACAATTTACTGCTATACCGTATAATTTACATGGAATACCTAATTTAAAATTACATGTAAAGTATTTTAATGTCTAAAGAATCTTTTATCGCAATTTGGCAAGATCATCATTAGTAATATTTGCGACGCGTCTCGTCAAAAACCGTATCCTGCATATCCGGAAAATCGTGCAGTGCGTGTGATAAACTTAGTTCTTCTTTTCATTGATTATTTGGATATTCAGTTTGCACTTCGTTCATTTGCGTCGTTCTATCTTCTTTATTCTTTGGTCTAAGGTTATAAATTGGTTCCAGAATGTATGAAAAGCTTTAAATTGTGGAGTTGAACAAACTCCTAACTAGGTGAAAGAACGCGATGCTGTTAAAGGCTGTAAGTAAAATTTCGTATCTAACTTCTCTCTCTAACTTTTACTTATTTGTGTTAAGTATTTTTCTCATAGTCATGTAGGTTTTGCCACCGTTATATTTTTCTTTTATTAAATTCCAGTTTTAGTGGAAAAATTAACTTTTCTCTTTAATATTATCGCTAACTTACAGGAGTAGCTACAGTATATTTCTGATAGTCTCGGTAAAATAAACTGCTGGTTTGTTTACCATTCTTACGTGGAATATATTTATGTGAATTTCCCTACAGCATTTATTTTAGCAGTGTTTGAAAAAATTAGGAATGTTTTGTGGCATGTAGATAGTGTTTTAAGCTCAGCCTACTTGTGTGCTCTTTTTATATAGCCTCTTCATTATCCCGCTGTGCACTTATAAAATAAATATTTTCAGGGTCTGGTATGGTTCCTCCTGCTGTCCATAATCATGGCATGTGTCGAGGGTCAAATAAGAAGAAAGACTATATACAGGCACAGATACAGACCTGTGAACAGAGTGAAGCAAATCCGGATACGACGTCCTGTGATTGGCAAGATTGGTCACCGCGGCGTCCTACTCGGCACTAAGGACACTACCATCACTCATCGCACGTAAAGAAAAAACTTGGGCCGAAGAAAGTAGTATATACATCCTGCCTTTGTATTTTTATTATTTCTTCATAGTTCTTAATAAAGTTAAAACAATACTTTCACCTCCGCTAGACACTTTTTGAGACCCTTTTATTTTATTTTCGATTTTGTGTTGGATTCTGTTTGCTTACCTCAACCAAACAGGTTCAGCCGTGAAATACCGACTTATTTTTATGTGACATTAAAGAATTTCCTGTCAAAGATTCCAAAAACGTTACAGTACCTACCAAAACTAATCTATGACTTCGCGAAATTCGACCGTCATACAGGTAGGTACTCTACCTATAATAAAATTAGTTTTCATGATGTAGGTATGTAGTTAAATTAACCGATTGACAGTTAATTAATTCATTGATAAGATAACGCAATCAAAATTTTCTTACAATTATTCAACCGTAGTACCTATTTACAGCTAATTGCTGTAATCACATTTCCTTGGTTTATAAAAAGAGTTTATAAATAACCCAGTCTATTTTAAGCATTCGTCTCGAAGTCTGAAATTAGGGAGGTTAAGGAAAATGTAATTAAGGCTCGGGTGTCAGTCCAGTGCCGGTGACGGTTATTTGAAAATCGAGTATTACGTAGCACCTTTGCGTGGGTACTACAAATGAATTGAATCAAACAATAATGAAGACTTTTGCTTATGATGATATAATTTACGTGATACCTGTTAAAGTTCAAAAATATTGACAAATAAATATATTCTTTTTCTTTTTCGTGTGGGACACCGAGTCGTTCAACGACCCGATGAACCCTGGTGTCAGAGTTTTTCAACCGCCTAC
Organism: Phthorimaea operculella; assembly: GCA_024500475.1. Classification (NCBI taxonomy): domain Eukaryota; kingdom Metazoa; phylum Arthropoda; class Insecta; order Lepidoptera; family Gelechiidae; genus Phthorimaea; species Phthorimaea operculella. The sequence goes on from JANFCV010000009.1 coordinate 2,667,852, forward strand.
TACAATTAGCAGGCCTATGACATGGCTGTGTAACGACCGCCATCATAGACAGCAACCGGGACCGACGGCTTAACGTGCCCATCCGAAGCACGGAACCATCTTACTTGCGGACAATCAGGTGGTTCAGCCTGCAATGTCCTAACCAGACTGGGAACAAATTCACAAAGTGATAATATCAACTTTGTGAGTGACCCCACCGGGAATTGAACCCGGAACCTTTGCGTGGCAGGCAGGCATGCTAACCACTGCGCCACATCGGTTGTCGACGAATAAATATATGAAACAAAAATATGATGAAAACGTGAATGGACACATTAAGGTACGTTTATATCAAATTATCATCATCTTCCTGCCCTTATCCCAATTACTTGGGGTCGGCGCAACACGTTTTGTTGAACACAAAATCGTGTTGCAAAGAATTTGGCTTAATTTTACGACCGGCCGCCTACCAGACGTCAACCCTCCTTGGTAATGCTTTTGTGGTAGATTAACCGCCACCATACGGTTGGCCCTGGCTGTTTCGGTCGGGTTTATCCCTCGGTCGCCTCTTACGACCCCCACGGGAAGAGAGGGGGTGGTGCTATTCTACTCTGCCGGCACCACACGGCTTTTACGTTTACGTTTATATCAAATGTGATGACTACCTAAACGAGAAATTTTTAATGTCATGTTCATACAATTCAAAACTCGACAGGACGACTCACTGCAGTCGGGGTCGTCAAATTAGTGTAATAAGTTACCCTCACACGGAATGTTCACTCGATCCTATTCAGGTTTTTTGAGATTGTCATCTTGTTGCACAGCCAAGATTGCTACTGTAAAAATTCTCAAAGTTCTTGAATGACAAAACAGCAAAATCTGATACATGAACGTCAAAAGATTCTGAGCAAATTTTAATCCAAGAAATTTGACGTGCGTGCTAGCTAACCATCTTCTTGGTACTTTGATTTCAACTGAGATTCTCGTCAGTAAGCGTCAAAATCGTCGCTAGTACTGAGTGAGCAATCTGTATAGGCGCCCCGGGCGCCGTTTCCCTAATTTGTGTAATAATTGAATTAATTATTTAGTAATAGCAAAGCAAGTGCTAATAGATGTCCCTGTTTTGAAAATAATTATTTATAACGGCCAGGGTAGTATTTCTTACATCATGTTTTATGACCACGACTGCAGAGAGTCGTCTTAAAAAGTTTCGATTAGTAAGAATTTTCGTATTAGTATGCTAGGCTAGCCATAACAAATTCGTCTACCTACCTGATTTTAAGTGGGTATAGACAGGATAATAATAAAACCGCTAAAAGCTTATTTATCAATAGAATTATTCCAGTTTAGTATCAATCTCAACAGACATGTCACTTTTATAGCAGCAAAATAGAATATTTATTAAGGATCTAGCTTAATCGTCCTTGAGATGAGATAATTGATATGAGAATAAAAATGAAGATGATTAGAGCACGTCTAAACTATTTAGTTCCTTGATGAAAAAATAAAATAGAGGTAGGTATTATATCATCGGATGTCATGCTAGGGTTACCCAGGTGTTTGTCTAGGTGATTCGTGCATAAATGTATTGGGAATAATGGTAGGCTTATAAACCAAGCGTCGCGGCAACGACGCGCTTCAAAAACCCGACCGCATCCCATACAAACCCTGAGCTTCCCAGCGCGCTGTCATCGTGACGGCGACGCGGCGGCGTCGTTGACGCTGACGCCCGGTCTTTCTGGTATCCCCATACAAACTATTTGACAGCGACAACGACGCCGCCGCAATGCCGCGACGCTTGGAAAATAAGGGTACCATAACACTACCTATCCCGAAAGGCAACTTTATTTTATATGCAGTTGTAAGTCATCATCATATCGTAGGAGACATCACATCTGAAAATTGCTACTTACAATATACACAAATATATCCCGTGAGGGGTCAATGGCTGTAAAAACGGCCGTTTACACCACGTCTTAAATAAGTTTGAGAGTCATTCAGAAGACTATGTATCACCATAGTGACATGTTGTCATCCTGTCACCTAAAATTGCTATGCACATTAACTCTCTAAACTCGTTAGTTGTTAAGATAGCAGAACCACACCGGCACCACACGGCAAATTGTTACTTGACGCGAGAAAAACTACTCACATCACGAAATTAAAGTCCAAATTTTTACACTTTGGAGTTTTCATATCCTTGATCTTACAATTTTTAAGGCGTGGACACTATGCAAGGCTGCGCGTGATCGCAATACATAATCAGGCGAGGAGGATATTCGTCTAGTTATCCGGTCGTCCGTCATTGCACATCTAGAAACTACTGCTCGTGTTGATATATAAAGAGTCCCGGTACAGAGATCTTCAGTGTACATCGAGTATTGTGTCTCATCGCAACAAACAAACAAACCAACAGGCAACATGTTCAAATACGTGAGTACAATTTGTTTATTTTGAAATTATCTGGTTAAGATAAGGTAGGGATGGTATTTCATCTATTACCTACAGGGTGTACAATGCAATGTAGCGAAAACTTAGCAGGAATATCGGAACATGAAACTGAATAAATTTCCCAATGAAGCATCCATTTGTTGTTGGAAAATTCATTGTTAGAAAACGAGGAAATGAATTCTCTTCCATAAAATACCTAATTACTCGATGTTAGCACTAAGGTTTTTTCTGTTTCCCTACATTTTTTAAAGGTGGAGATTTGTTATTAGTATAATATCATGTATTTTTTTGAGCTAACTATTGTTTATAACAGGCAATCCTACAAATAAAATAAAATGCTCCAGAGGGAAAATTGTTCAGTTTCGTTGTCAAATAAGGCCTGCGAAGTTTTCAAGTGACTTATCTATAGGCACTGGTATATACACGATAATCTACCTTTAACAAAGTTGAATGGGTGTTGTTAATTTAATAAATAATTATAATTTTTGTCTCATAAACGTTGATGAATCCTATTAAGAATTTTATCACCTTTTGGCCCGTAGGTATCAAAATTAAATCGTTAATTTTCTAGTCATTCTGCTTAGAGAAGAATTAATTTAAGAAATTATCGTGATCGAAATCTCATAATTAATCAGATTTTTAATGATACTCGAAATAATTAATTTATTAGACGAAGCAGGTCAATAAATTAATGTTTTTTTTTTTCTACAGACAGATATTTTCTCGAGAACTTTATAGGATTTTATTTATTGAATTTGTAGATGTAGTTCAGAGTTTGATTGTTAATTTTATATGAATTATGAACTGTTGAACCAATTTCACACATCTTTAAAACATTGATATCTGGCCCTTCCTTCCAGTGGGTTTTAGCCACTTATGGCTACGTAAAAATTCTCTCTACTGCTCATTTCATTGCCCCTGTCTACAATAAACATTATACAGGATGTAAAAAAATCAACTGCAAATATTTTAAGGGGTGAATCAGCCCATGAAACTGAACAACTTTCGCCAAGGAACATAGGTCGAAATATGAAAAACATTTTGGACCTCCCATACAAATTGACTCGGCCGGCTGGTACATTTTGTATGAGAGGCCCAAATTTTTTTTCCATATTTCGACCTATGTTCCTTGGGGAAAGTTGTTCAGTTTCATGGGCTGGTTCACCCCTTAAAATATTTGCAGTTAATTTTTTACACCTTATATTTTTTTCTTCTAGGTGGTACTCCTCGCCGCTTTCCTGGCCTTCGCCGCCGCCAAGCCCCTGGTCTACGAGTACCCTGTAGCAGCAGCGTACACGGCGCCAGTAGCTGCAGCCTACACCGCGCCCGTGGCCTACACCTACAGCGGCTACTCCCCATACTACGCGGCGTACTCGTACGCGTCCCCCTACGCATACTACCTCAAGTGAAACACTCCTTCGAACTCATGACTACCTGGTACTCCCGACGATAATGCCAAATATATTTACTGTGAATAAAGTTTTAAGAACTTACAATTTGTATTACTCACTTGAAACCCCCAGTTTACAAATATACTACACCGCGCCCGTAGCCTACAACTACAGCGGCTACTCCCCATACTACGCGGCATACTCCTATGCGTCCCCCTACGCATACTACCTCAAGTGAAACACTCCTTCGAACTCATGACGACCTGGTACCTGGTACCTCCCGACGATAATGCCATTAATGCCAAATATATTTACTGTGAATAAAGTTTTAAGAACTTACAATTTGTATTACTCACTTGAAACCCCCAGTTTACAAATATACTACACCGCGCCCGTGGCCTACACCTACAGCGGATACTCTCCATACTAAGCTGCATACTCGTACGCGTCCCCCTACGCTTACTACCTCAAGTGAAAAACTCCTTCGAACTTATGACGACCTGGTACTCCCGACGATAATGCCAAATATATTTACTGTGAATAAAGTTTTAAGAACTTACAATTTGTATTACTCACTTGAAACCCCCAGTTTACAAATATACTACACCACGCCCGTGGCCTACACCTACAGCGGCTACTCCCCGTACTACGCGGCCTACTCGTACGCGTCCCCCTACGCATACTATATCAAGTGAAAAACTCCTTCGAACTTATCGACCCTTTAGGGAACAAATGTCGTAAAAGCCAAATCGCAACTTTTGGGAAATCGCAAAAAACTAAAAATGGAAAACGATAATGTTGTGTATTTTTTACATTTCTAAAGCTATATTAGTACTGTTTACATATGTTTTTGGCCGCAAAAATCCCTTTCAAAGTGTATAAGAATAAATATGCTAACTTCAACAGTTCAAGAGATAGGGTGGCTTTTACTACATTTTGTTTTAGAAAAATTGGTGGTTACGACATTTTTTTTAAGTATGGAGACAATCAAAATTGTTGTAATTACTTTTTGTTAAACACGATGACCCACTTTTTTGTAGTAAAATACAGAAATCTGGAAAAAATGTAGATTTTGTAGGTAAAATTATACTTATTTGGTACTTACGCTAATACTTTACTCAATCTTGCATAGTTTTTTCAAATTCAGATACATTGTCAAGCCTTTACCCTTGCAGAGTAATTAGAGCATTAAAGAATGTAAAATCTGAAGTTTTCAGCACTTCTGACTTACTTTTCGGCATATTTACTGGTGGTACACTTTCCACAATCAATAGTAAACAATTGTTGGGCTATCGCATAAAATATAATAATCGCGTACCTAAAGGATATGAAACTATAAAGTTCCTTAGTCACTTCACATATAAGATCGATCGAAAGGCGAAAAGATGAGCTGGTTTAAGTCAACATAGAAAGTTTATAAAGTTTATAAGTTTCGTACGATGTACGATGTGCCTATGACGTTGGTAGGTTTATTTTTCGAATGAGCTTAAAGAGTTGAAGTTGTGTCATCAAAATAAATAATATTATACTATAAAAGGTTACATTACATCTAATTAAGTACATGTCTCTTAAGAGTGTGTTCTACTCACAAAACTGAACAACTATTGTCAGAAACTTTTCTTCGAAATATAAATGTAATCCTATATTAAAAATAATTACAATCACATCTGAGAAATTCAATTGTTCTTTGATAACTGACAAGGGGTTAGGGAGTCAGATATAGATTTTATAAACGGTATTCAATTTTGCAAAGCATCAAAATGAGAGCTAGATAATAAAGTATGCTGTATGCAACTTTTTACTGGGAAAACTTCAAGTTGATCGTGTGCATCTCGTCAGCAAGCCTAGTTAGCATACCAGCCTTTGATATACTAGCATTTAGTGAGAAATTTGTGCCATCTACCAGTAAAATGTCAAAATTAGTGCAAAAACATGAAAGACTTGTGATCGTGCTTTATTTTATATATGGCAAAAAAGCAACATCAGAACTGTTTTAGCCTTGACATCTACAGAAGGATAGCAGGACCTGTAGTGTCTTGTGACTCTCTGTATTTTTTACTATGTATGTTTTAGTGTACAATTAATAAATAATCTCTTGTCTGGATAATTGAGATTAAATAATAGTCCACTAACTTGATAAAACTAAAAGAGATACTTATTGACATATGTGAAGAAAAACTTCCTTATTTTGAAATGTCCCTGAAATATTCACGGCGACAACGATCATATTTTACAGCCGTTCAAGCTCTGCCTACCCCATAAGAGATAAAGGCGTGATAAATGCAATGTATGTTTGTACAGAAAAGAAAGAGCTACTACAATATTTCATGTATTACGTTGGGACAGATACATTTAGATAATATTTTCATTAAGTGTGTCATACGAAAATTACCAAACACTATCAAAATTAAAGAAAAAGGATAATAAATTGAACGATAATAATTTGAATCAGATGAAAATCTACTGGGCTGTAATAATTTCGAATTAAAAGAACTCCGAATATTGAACAAAAGAGAAAACAAAATCAGTCGATGATTGACAATACGAAAAATTATTGAGAAAGACGTGAATAATTGAAGAAAGTGAATATTATGTTGTACCAAATTATTAAAAATATTACCAAATTAATAAAAATATTGAATAAGACTGTCAATCCACCAAAACACTTCAAAAATAAACTTTTATCATTATCTAACAACCAACTTTAAAAACTAGAATTTAATTATGTTACTTAGTGATATCGTTCTTAATAAATTAATATTTTGATTAAATAATTACTTTTTATACTACAATAATTCACCAATTTTATCCGCAACTTGGTATTTTACTACATGAAAAAAGAATATTATTTCATTCAATATGTATTTTACATCAATAAACGTCAAGCTCTATTGTCCCAAAAACAGTAAATTCTGTCGTAAACACCAGTGAGGTAACAAAAATTATGTAGTAAAAGCCAATTGTTGGAGTAATCTATTTAAGACTTCTTGTTCATTACCACAAATTTACCTGAAATGACTGCAAGCTTCGCATCATGCTTAATGTTGTAAAAGAAAAAGTATCAAATAATTTGTCTTTTACGACAAATTGAACGTTTTCACTTTCTTGGTCTTTTTGAGAAAATATGTCGTATAAGCCACCTTTTTACATACATGTTATTTACGACACTTTTTTAGTGTCCAAGGCGTCCAAACAAGGTACTTACGACAATTTTTTTTTTAAATTACAGTTTTTCTTGTCTAAAAATCTGTGTCGTAAAAGCCATTTTTTTCAAGATATCAAAATTTTAAATATACAGATCGATAGAGCTCGTCAAATTACATAAGATAGCATTAAAAACCCATTTTGGCCAAAATGGCTTTTACGACATTTGTTCCCTAAAGGGTCGTTATGACGACCTGGTACTTCCGACGATAATTTACTGTGAATAAAGTTATAAGAACTTACAATTTGTATTACTCACACGTAGTCTACTCTTATAATGCCTACTCCCCATACTACGCGGCGTACTCGTACGCGTCCCCCTACGCATACTACCTCAAGTGAAAAACTCCTTCGAACTCATGACGACCTGGTACTCCCGACGTTAATGCCAAATATATTTACTGTGAATAAAGTTTTAAGAACTTAAAATTTGTATTACTCACTTGGAACCCCCAGTTTACAAATATACTACACTACGCCCGTGGCCTTCACCTACAGCGGCTACTCCCCATACTACGCGGCGTACCTACTCGTACGCGTCCCCCTACGCTTACTACCTCAAGTAAAAAACTCATTCGAACTCATGACGACCTGGTACAATGCCAAATATATTTTTCATCCCCTATATTCAAAAAACTACGCTTTGGTCGCACTAAAGTGGGATTAAAATAGGTTATTTAATCCCAAGGGATTAAAATTCATTTGAATTTGGAATACAAATATTTTCAGCCAATCAATCGAAAATTTACTACAGATGGGTTTTTATCGGCAAACTACCTGCCATCTGCTATTTTATTGAGTATTTTACACCTAGTATTTTTCTCATAAAAGACCTAATTCCTAGCAAATTTTGAAATTAAAAAGTAATGTGTCAAATTAATTTTTCTTTTGGCGCGATAACTGGCCAGCAATGGGCAACAACAATATAACCTCACAATTTATATTGCAATAATATGAAATGAAATGAGTGATAATGTTTTTCTAAATATTGGATGTTTCTAACAAAATTTATAAGATGTTTTGTAAAATAATGGATAATAGCAAGAAATATTTAAAGAACTTCGTAGATTAAGTAAGTATTTGTTGTTTTTCTCATAGAGGGGGATGAAAAGTAGTATGTATCACTCGGGTATAAAGTTATTTATTCTCGGGTGACTTACATTGAATCCCTCGCTTCACTCACGATTCTACTTTAAAATTCCTCGCTACGCTCGGGATTTTACACTAGAATCCCTCGTTGCGCTCATGATTCAAAATAAATCACTTTATTCCCTTGTTATAAAAATGACTATACTGTGAATAAACTTTTACGAACTAACAATTTGTATTACTTACTTGAAACCCCCAATTTACAAATGTACTAAACCGCGCCCGTGGCCTACATATACAGCGCCCTACTCGTATGCATCCCCTTAGGCATACTACCTCAAGTGAAACACTCCTTCGAACTTATGACGACCTGGTACTCCCGACGATAATGCCAAATATATTTACTGTGAATAAAGTTTTACGAACTTACAATTTGCATTACTCACTTGAAACCCCCAGTTTACAAATACAAAATAACGCGCCCGTGGCCTAAACCTACAGCGGATACTCCCCATACTACGCGGCGTAGTGAAAAACTTCTTCGAACTTATGACGACCTGGTACTCCCGACGATAATGCCAAATATATTTACTGTGAAAAAAGTTTTAAAAACTTACAATTTGTATTACTTTTATTACTTTTCTAATTGAAAACCCCAGTTTACAAATATACTAAGCTGCTGCTGTGATCCTAATATTAATTAGTGGCCTACTCTTACAGCTTATTCCCCGTACTACGCTGATCACCTCGTGTGAAGAGCTTCTTCCTTCGAACTTATGACGACCTGATACGGGAGTTGGGACAACGATTATGTCGTATTTTTCAGGTGACTCCATCAAAATTACATACATATATACAGGATGTAAAAAAATCAACTGCAAATATTTTAAGGGGTAAACCAGCCCGTGAAACTGAACAACTTTCCCCAAGGAACATAGGTCGCAAAGTGAAAAAAATTTTTGGACCTCCCATACAAAATGTACCAGCCGTCTGAGGCAGTTTGTATGGCAGGTCCAAAATTTTTTCAGATTTCGACCTATGTTCCTTGGGGAAAGTAGTTCAGTTTCACGGGCTGGTTCACCCCTTAAAATATTTGCAGTTGATTTTTTTACACCTTATATTAACTACCTAAAAGTTCAAATGATTTTTATTTAAGTAAATATAGTTTTTAGAAAAAGCATTAGAACTTTTAGGTATTTCTCGAATTTACCTGTAGATACCAACGGTTTAAGTGCTATTTATTAGCTTTTATGCTAAAAACACGTGTTTGCTATTATTTATTTAGGCTTTCATTTATTTTACTCAAAAGCTATGCTATTTTACTAAAATTAAAGGCTCAAATGGTTAATGAAATCTACGTCCTGACTTTTGTGTAAGGTCATTTACAATTATTTCATAACAATGACCTTTTATTATGCCATCACGTTTCCATCTTTACTTAATACGACACACTTGTAAGGAGTCCTTAAAATATCGTTATTATGCCATTATTAAGTAAATGTAAGTAGTAATAATAGAGGGTCAAATGAATGGAGCAAAGCCTTGCTGACTTATTTAGGTATTAATTTTATCATTGTTTGCTAATACAATATACTTGCAATACAATAAACATACGTCACATTTGGGGAGAAATTTTCCAAGACAGTTGAAATAGGCAGTGCGATATATCGTGAAATAAATGGAATTTTCACGTGATCTGTCAATAGGAGTGTATCTACTCACGTCTCCTGACAAGACAACACGGTATTAAAACTACTTTTAAGGCGACGTACCGTAAAATTTCAGCACACGTGTAAGCGCATCTACGCTGCTGTAGAAGTGATAGTAGATATTTAAAATTGAGTTTCAAGAACAGTCTAGCTGCAATTTTCTATTTTTATCGAGACGAAAAGTAATTCTGCAAAACAATTTCGGTAGACATGGTAACAGCAAAAAACAGGATGGATCTGCCCTGTCTACGTTGATATTCGCAAACCAGGGTTCATCTGTAGGCTTTCAGGATTCAATTTCCTGGTGTTGTTCGTTGTATGTGATTTGTTGCGTACGATTTGATTGAATCAGAGCGATGGTTCAATGACTTTTACGGAGTTTATTTCTGGTTCAAGCTGAGGTTATTGCTTTATTTATAAATACTCACTGAACTGACAAAAGAACTCTGTTTATGAATAATCACATGGCCTATTTCTCGCACTGCAAACTGGAACCACAATGGTAACTATAATAATATGAGTATATGTAGTACGTACATTATTAATTTCCTTATTATGCTTTTTGGACTTATTAGTGTACAAGCGCACATTTAAAGCCACAGTCTAGGCACTTCTTAGGCTCACAGCCTCGCTTTTGATCATAAATACTAACTTCCTGATCACGGCCACCGGTTTTAGCAAGATTATCCTTTGTGTTATTTCTGATTGTTTCTCTATATAAACCATCATCGGGATCGGGGACCGTTTGTATCTGAAATCGTCGAGATGTGGAAGCTGGTGGCATTTTGTGTAGTTTTGCGGTGCATGCCTGGTGAGGCGGGGGCTGTACTGACGTCACCATTTTTCGGCCCTCTTCCGTATTCATCGGCGTTTGTAGCACCAGCTGTCGCGACAATCACCAAGCAGGCCAGCAGTGTCGTGCATCCCTCGCCATACTTTGCCTACTCGTCGCCGTATTTCGGACATTTCATCAAGAAGCGATCTGCCCCGCTGTTTGCCGCTCCATATCTCGCTCCGGCCGTCACCTACACGTCTCCACTGCTATATAACTCATACGTCGCGCCTGCCGTACTGCCTGCTCCTATCGTATCTCACGCGCCGCTCGTCTACACCCATCTCATCAAAAAACGGTCCGCTCCATTGTTCACAACACCTTACCTCGGCGCGCCAAGAATTCCCTACGTCCCTCTACTACATTCTCCGTACGCTGCACATTTACTACCAGCTGGCCAAGTCTACACCCCCGGTCTGTACAGACACCCACATGTCATCAAGAAGCGTACCCTGGACTTGATAGGTGGCGTGTTGCGCTGGTTCCTCTCGTCTAACAGAGGCGGAGGCGGCGGTGGTGGTAACAACAACCGGTGGTAAATTTTAAAATGAAAGTTCTTTGTACGCCTGTTCTGTGATCGATGAAATAAACTTTTAAAAACAACGGTCTATTTATTATTTTGGTTTGTGTATTAAAACCAATTTCATGTTACACTCCCTGAAATTCGACTACGAATTATCGACCATTCTGGGAAAAGTTCGTTCCGATTCTTATGTTTTGCCTCAAACACGTAAACAACTGAACTATTTTGTCAAAAACAAAACAACCAACTATACACACCTACCTACACCAAAAGAGAATAGCATTTTTTTGACATTTTATGTTTACATAGTTCAGAATAAGTACGAAGGAACTTAGGTGCTATGCCACTTCAGGAATAGAACACCGTTCGGTTTAGTAGAGCACGGCACTGAAATGAATTGCTAAATCGAATACTAAGACCCTGTACACACAGATAACTTTATTGCATAAATATGGTGCAATGAGGAATATAATTAATAAGTATATTGTTTATATTAGAGCGGAACAGCTTAGCAACGTACAATTATCATGTGATTTGCATTTTAACTGTTCTTAAGGCTAACTCAAGGTCAAAAGGAACTGCAAGTTTATTTGCGTGTTATATAAATCGTAAATTGATATAAACACAATAAAAAAAAGTGGATGCTGTTAAACAAAATTGACAAAATACACCTCCACCACAAATTAGGGAAACGGCACGCGGGGCGCCTTTACTGATGGCGCACTCAGTACCTATTAGTGACGATATTGACGCTTCTTGACTTAACCTGGAAATAACTGGAATCTCAGAATAGCTCAAGGTAACTAAGAAGATAGTTGCCACGATCAAAATATTTCTGATTTTGCTGTTTTGATATTCTTATACCTACTTTGAGATTTTTGACAGCAGCAACCCTGGCTATGAAACGAGTAACAATTGCGGAAATTTTAAATAGGGTCGAGTGAAGCTTCTGTAAACTCTCTCTTTTGTGTCTCTACTCCATCTACCTCATACAATCACGAATATATATGACATTATACTTATTTGAATAAAATATGTCATAAATCTTTAACTCGCAAAACCTATTCGGTCTCACTTTCGTAAAATAGTGGTCAATCAGGATTTTTATGTCAAAGTTGTCATATGCATATTTAAACTTTTATATTCTGTGATTGAACTTCACGGTACTTCTGCGACTATACTAATTTAGTTTGAAACTATATATTAATTTGAGCTGAAAATATATTGAAATAGCTTTCTGATCATTATTAACATACTCACTTAATTCCTTACACAATAAATTTAATGATTGGTCGATATAGAAATCAATCGAAAACGTGATGGCCTCAATAAACAAGGTCCTAAAGAATAGGCAACCGAAATAGTCCTGTTTAGACCCCAATAATGTTATATTACATAGGAAAACGCACAATTAAGTAATAGCCAGAGTTTAACAAAAGACAAATTTGTCAAGAAAGGATTAAACGGTGGTGGTTTCTCAGCTTTTGTCGATGTCTAACAAAGGTACTCGTGCTAAGTCGTAATTTACAGTTTTGGAGGCAAAACATGTAATACACGAAGTAGCTTACCTACTAAAGATGCGTATCCACCTATAACTACAAATTTCAGGAACAATCCATTAGCATGCAAGCTAATGGATTGTTCCTGAAATTTGTTGCTGTACTATAATTAATAATAGATAACACTACACATAATTAAGACATACTTACTATTACTTACCTAACATAGACAACATTATCATTTATCTCATGAAAACGCGAACTAAACATACTTACCTGTACAGCCACAACAGTCCACTGCTGGACATGGGCCTCCCCCGTATTGGGGGGTATTGCCATACTCACCACGCTTGGCAGGCGGATTGGCGAGCTCAGTGCAAGATGTTTAATTCACAGGGAACGCTGCTGCCCATACCCTGGATAATTTATCCCTTAGTCGCTTTTTACGACACCCACGGGTAGAATTGGGGTGATACTATTCTAGGCCGGCATCACACGGCACAAACTTAAATAAAAAAACACAAAAGTGGCTTTTATTTACTAACATCAAAATTTTCCGCTAAAATTGTCACAAGCCACACCTTTAATTCTTACAAATCGAAACACTGTGACTGAATTCCCGCATATGAGTTCTGATCCTTACTTGAGTTATTTTGGTGGAACGGACCCTCAAAGTTGGAATATTCGTCCCGGGTCTGGAATCTCTTGCGTCAGTATGGCTTTTGTTCAGCCATCTTGTTAACACTCTTGTTTAGAAAATCACCGAAGGACACGCAGAATATGCATGAAATGGCCATAAATTACTTTTGAGTTTTATAATAGACCAGAATTTCAACGCGTAAGTGAATAAAGCGAAAAAAAGGACATTTTCTCAAACATGCTAGGAAATATGACAATTTCTTTCAAAAAAACAATCCAGAAAGTTTGACATTGTCTGTGATTTTGTAATTTATGAACGATTTCTTTTTTACACAACTGCAATGGATTCCAATACAAATTTTCTGGCGCGATATCGAAATCGTAGATATCGATATAGAAACTACAAAATAAAAAAAGAATAACTCCAAATCCACATCTTGACTTAGTAATCAGTAAAACAACTTTTTATATCAAATCACTATAAAATAATTAAAACCTATATTATTTCCTAGCATTTTTTTGAGAAAAGCACTATGTAAGCCTCGGGGAAAATGACTTTGCTAGACTCGTATACCTAATTAAAGTCAAACTCTACTCGTCAATCAAAGTCTTATTTTCCGTCCTCGTCAACAACCTACTATTCCTGCCCAGATTTATCGCGCCACATTCAGTAACTAATGCTTTAAATCTTTTGAATTAATAGTAATTGCAATAACAAATACTTATTACGTGCCAGCACTACGAATTCAGTAAATTAATGTTATCTTTACCTATTATGAATCTACAAACTACTGCGTAGCTCCCAGAAATTTTATCAACGAAAAATCCAACAAACAACTGACTTAATTTATGTGAAAATTCACCGTTTACCGGGTACCATATAAAGTATGTGCAAGTTTCCACCGACACGTTGGCTACGCACTAATACTTGCCACGTGGACTCTTCAACGCGCTTGTTTTGTTCTCCGCCACAAAAGCTTTCCACATGTAAGCATATTTTCTCCATTTTCTATTCTTGATAAACTTTATTTGTGTTAACAAAAGATGCATTGTGAATGCCGGCGCCTTAAAGATGCCTCGTGCCGTGTGTTTTTTTTATTCCTTGTAAAGTGGACCTACACGTGTAAATACTGCTGAAAGGCTGAAAGCACTTAGAACTAGGGATCATCTCTACAGAATATCAAGGTCGCCAACGAATATCTAAAAGCTTTTCATGACGTAGGCAGTCTTCTATTCTGTGACGTCCCCTCTTTTGTAAATTAGATTAACGTCACAATAATGAATACGTATTGTGTGGGAACCGTATGCAGAACGTTTGTAAAATGAAACAATCTATATTCTTCCGTGTGTGTTTTAAATGTCAGAGGCAGACTGCATTGATAAGGAAATAATGTAGGAATTGTGTGACATTGAAGCGGGAGACATGATTTGTTCATTGCTTGCTCCAAGCAATCCACTACTTGATTGACAGTCAAGTCCAATTAGCTACTTTTTAAAACGTATAAATTAATTATTATGACGGCATATTATATCAATGTTTCGGATGGAGATCACTAATTTTTATATGTTTTATTCAGTTGAATTATCTTATTTAACTATCTAAAAATAATCAAGAACATTAGATGAATTCAGTATCTAATATATTTGGACAATAGTGTAAAGCAAACAATTTTTGTACTATTATTATATTAATGCCCCAGTCAAATACCGAATTGTCTTTTAGACAAAACACACCACCTGCACAAAATCAATCACGTAATTTTGAATTACCTATATTATGACATCAAAGATTTAGGCTACTTTTGTCCTGGTTGTCACTTTGCATACAAATAATGAAGCCTTCAGAAAAATACGGGCTTTTATCACTCGTTAAGTGTAATGCAATCAGATTCGGAATCGGCAAATGTCAATGAATTCAAATTGGTCACAATAGGAGTTAAGAGTGACAGGTTTAAACTTATTAAACTAAACTTGTGGATAACTGAATAGAATTTATTCATATCACTATGCCCAAAACGGAGATAGTATAGATAGATAGGCATAAACCTTCATAAATTCTTCACTTTCTTCAAATATGAGCTACTGAGGAAGACCATTTTTTTCCTACTATCGCAGAAGGACGGGTATAGTTTTCCAGAGTATGTATGTATAGTAGACAAGAAATTGGTTTTCATGTGCTACAGCAGCTGGGTGGATCTTGACATGTAAGGTGACGTTAGATTCCTCTCAGCAGCACGCTTCCATTCCTATATAAAAATTCATAAATTCAAGATGGCAAATTTTTATTGAAATATACAACTTTGAAAATCACCGCAGTCGCCATTTGTTTTTTAATACATCTACTCGTTTATAATAGACTATAGAGTTCTTAATCTTTCAGTGAGCGGGCGGAAGGTTGAAGGAAGGGGTGTCGGGTGGTAGGCAGAAGGCTCGGTCCGGGGAGTGTCCTGCCCGCGCCCCGCTGGTGACAATCAGAGTGTCAACTGCACTCATGACGACAGCACTGCCCAAGAAGGCAAGAACATTCCTTATATAACAGAGATGTTTAGGATCTAGCCATCCCCTCTGGATAAACAGAGAGAAAAAGATTCGGGTGCACTCGGGTTTTAAAATATCTAAATAAGACGAAAAGACATGCCTATTTATTCAAATAAATGTTCCTAATCTTTCAATGAGCGGGCGGAAGGGTGAAGGAAGGGGTGGTAGGTAGAGGGCTCGGTCCGGGAGTGTCCTGCCCGCGCCCCGCTGGTGACAATCAGACAGAGTGTCAACTGCACTCTTGACGACAGCACTGCCCAAGAACATTCCTTATATAACAGAGATGTTTAGGATCTAGACGATACAAGGTTCTTGATTAGGGGTGGCGAGCGGAAAGTATTTTCTGACAGTGATTGAAGGATAAGATATAATAGAGTTCCTAGACTTTCAGTGAGCGGGCGAAAGGGTGAAAGAAGGGGTGCCGGGTGGTAGGTAGAGGGCTCGGTCCAGGGAGTGTCCTGCCCGCGCCCCGCTGGTGACAATCAGAGTGTCAACTGCACTCATGACGACAGCACTGCCCAAGAACATTCCTTATATAACACAGATGTTTAGGATCTAGCCATCCCCTCTGGATAAACAGAGAGAAAAAGATTCGGGTGCTCTCGGGTTTTAAAATATCTAAGTAAGACGAAAAGACATTCCTATTAATTCAAATAAATGTTCCTAATCTTTCACTGAGCGGGCGGAAGGGTGAAGAAAGGGGTACCGGGTGGCAGGTAGAGGGCTCGGTCCAGGGAGTGTCCTGCCCGCGCCCCGCTGGTGACAATCAGAGTGTCAACTGCACTCATGACGACAGCACTGCCCAAGAACATTCCTTATATAACAAAGATGTTTAGGATCTAGACAATACAAGGTACTTGTTTAGGGGTGGCGATGGAAAGTATTTTTTGACAGTGATTGAAGGATAAGAAAATAGGTAACTTTTCGAATGATCGACTTATTCTGACGAAATTGATTGATTGTCCTATTTATAGTTTCAACAGGTAAAACATTTGAAAAATTGTGAGCTGGGCATATATACAGAGTGGCCCAAGGAGTGGCATCAAGGCATAATGTAACTCCTTTAACGTTATACCAAGGGGTATCCGAATTCGGAATAAGTTTATTCTGCAATTTTTTTGTAGTTTCCGAGTTATGCGACTTTTAAAATTGTGTTGGAAAAATTTGACTGGTGGATATTTTTACTATCCGTTTTTAAATCCGCATGAGATGTACATACAAATTAAAAAAATTTATATCTCGTAAACTACAAAAAATTGCGGAACATACCTATAGGTATAGGGGTGATTCGGATACCGCGGCCAAGAATTACGTCACTCCATGGCCGCCCTATGACTGTGATTTCTCATAACTATGTTTAATATACGGTTTGATTTTTGAGCATAGTCCTTTGCTCAGTACCACCCGTTATTATTATAAAGAAGGTGTAACACGTCTGTGTAAATGACGTAAGTAGAGTAGGTAAGTATCTAGATGGATCAATTCCTACCCTTCATCCCAATGCATCGTGTTTATGTCATGTTTTGATTGGGGGAGGGGCTTACACGTAAGAGCTTACGCAATACGCTTATCAAATCCTCCTTTGTCTATACAAAACAGTGTACCCACATTGTATTGTTTTTCCGTCTTCATTGTTTCTGAAAGCACATTTGGTTCAGACAAAAGCTCCTAAGCCACTTAAATAGATTGCCTAATGGACGTGAAACCTCATGACTCCAAGTTCCTAAACCATGTTTCCTGCCATGTGGTGGGCTATTGTTGAAAGTCAAACCACAATTGAGATTTTCGCGATAAATATTCAGCTTACCTACGTAAGAGTAACTTAGTAACATACCTACTTACAATTGCTGATAGAGATATTCAGGGATAATTATTATATTGTGTAAGGACCTATTCGAAAACGTGGATTCCGCAAACTACGACAGCAGAAAAAAAAACAAAGTTGGAGCAACCTGGGGTACATTCTGCGGAAGCCTGTTGCTTGTATATAAATTTGACAGCAAGGATTCAAAATGATGTTTCTATGATGTCATAATAATCTATGTAATAATCTATACGTACGAGGGTAAAATTCCACCTGGTACAGAATTTCTGACTATAAATACCTACCACCTAGCTCTCCCTAAAATTTCTGTGATGGCATTAAATACGCCATAAAAATACAAGAATAGATAATAGCCACAACAAATATCAGGAATCGCAAAAAGGACCTTTGCTACTGTAAAACGTACGATGTACATCGGTAGACTGTATTAGATATGATTTTCTAAGCTCAATTTGCTTCGCCCCCTCTACATTAGTGTGCCTAAAGATAGCTCGGAACAATATGATTAGTAAATGTTACCGGGGTGCTCCTAGCTTTCACCATGTAAATTGATTTTATAGTTCTATGGAACGGAGGATCCCTAGAGTGCTGTCTTGATGGAGTTAAATGTCACCTTTACGTCGCGTCGCATCCTCTACTTACGCGGTTCTCACGCACACCGGATGATTTTACGGAGATTTTCTGGATCCGGTTTGTGAGGAAAAAGGTGTTTACGAAGTCCCATAAAAAATCGGATATGATGGCATACCTCATCGTATTAAATTTCGGCATAATATCGTCACGAACCATAATATCGTCTGGCGTGTGTGTTTGTGTGTGCATTTCACTTTTCCTAAAATAGATAGGTAGATGATTGAGTACTGCCTAAATCTAAACTTCTCACAGTTCGATTATGATGAGTACTTACTAACATAATATCAACTTTGGAAAATATTTGACATATTTATGTATACACTACAATATACCTATATTTTTCCGAGATGTAGGCAAGATCTGCAAAATACCTATTTCAAACAAGATTATGAAAGCTATCCTTTGAAATAGTTTGCCACCTGGTAGCTTGATAGTTCTAGATCTTTTGATTAAATTTTATCTGTGAGTGACCCTTTGAATTCCGTGTCGTAGCGCCTAAGAATGTATGTGTTTCGTAAAAGGCGACGTAGAGTTTTCGACCTCGGCTGAATATCTGTCAACTATGGTTAACTGCATGGTGATACACCCTACAAAAGCATTCCAAAAGAGGGTTGACGTCAGGCAGGCGGCCGGTGATAAAACTTTCCTTTTGCTACATGAATTTGTGCTATAGCAAAGCATGTAGCGCCGACCCCAACTGATTTGGTATAAGGGCAGGCAGATGATGATGACACTTCGAATTCCATGCTCTGGGGTAAAACGCGTACGGATTAATAACTACACAAGTCAGTGAGCGATCACAGCCGATTGCTTTCGTAGGATTCTGCTCACGAATACTTCAATGTCAGGCTCGTCTCAGCGCTGTCTTGATATTGCAACACAACCTCCTGCAACCGTATAAAACCCTGGTAGCTATCCTCACCAAGCATGAGTCCTGTGCTTGATACAGAACAATCCAAATCACAATGATGAAACTTGTAAGTTGAGACAAAATTCAATTTAAAATCGAATTGTTTTCCATTTGTAATTAGTGTCTCAAATTCAATTAAAATAAACTCTTTCTCAAGTGAATTGGATACCTCGTCTATTTACTTCGCGACGATTAAGTTGCCACATTTAACAAAAGTTATTGTACATTTTCATTCCCTTTTCTTCATTAAATATAGGGAGAAAAAAAAATTGTAACCGATAGCTAAAACTGAGAACTGGCTGGTGATGATAAGGAACAACTTTCCCTAAGGAACATATAATTGCCGATCAGCTGATTTGAGCTACTATGGGAGGCCCAAATTTTTTTTACCTGACCCAACCTATGTTCCTTTGGAAAAGTTGTCCTTGTTACCAGCTTTCTAAGTTTTTGCTATCGCTGACTACTAAAATTTCACCACATATTTGTTTGGTAAAGTAATGACAATACCTACTTTTCAGCTGGTCATCCTGTCCGCGCTGGTGGCTCTTGCCGCAGCCAAGCCCGCCGTGGTTGCTGCTCCCCTGGTAGCGGCTGCCCCCGCCGCCTACGTGGCGCCCTCCCCGGTCGTCACCGCCACCAGCTCGCAGTACTACCACCGCATCAACAACGGCCTGGCCGCTTACGTCGCCGCCCCGGCTGCCTACGTCGCCCCCGCAGCCGCCCCGGTCGTAGCTTCGCCTTATGTGGCCGCTGCCGCCCCCTACGTTGCTGCCCCTTACGTTGCCGCACCAGCTTTCATCTAAAATACCACGACCTTTGATGATGATAGATAACCGAATTGTGATATTATGATTAAAATATTTTTTGACAACTGAAACCCTGTTTCAATCAGTTTTTTACCAAAATTGAGGAAAGTTCGAGTTCGAGTACACGCCTAAATCCCAAGTCTATTCTTCCTATTTCCTAACTTACTGCATTCCTATTCTTATTTATCTCTTTTTACTAAGTATACCTTGGTATAACTACAAAAAAAAACTGTGCGCCTTACCTACTATTGCTTTGACTAGGTAACCGTTTTCCTGTTTTACAAAATCCTAAAAATAGGATTCTAATTAGATAAAATCTCTTCAGTTAATGAAAATATTTCAACCCATAAATTCGAATCCTTAAGACAGGTAGCTTCATACCTTTGTATAAGCTAATACAGGTGCTAGTATTATATCAATCGTCAAAAGAGCCTGTTGAAATTTTTACATCAATTATTTGCAGCCACTTCATAATAGTAAAACTAAACTAGGCGTTGGTTATTTTTACGTACAGCCGTGATATACAAAGCCATATCTAAAAACTAGACGACTTTGCAGTATGCAAAATTTAGTTCAAATGATTCAGAATAACCTAACCAATCCTCCAATCCTTCCTTTAAATGCCTTTATCGATCGACCGGAGACATGTAGATTATACCTCTTAATAGGTAATGTTTGTTATTGCTATGCTACTTGCTCGTAGGCATAAGTCCATCCGCTATTATAGTATCATGACCAGCCTAAGCTAAGTTACACTGGTCGCTGTACTTAGATACTACGCGACCAGCGTAACTTGTCCTCCCACTTAGGCTAGTACCTAATGACACTATGATAACGGATGGACCTTACTATGTGATGCGAAGAAAAATGGAAGTTATTGATAAATAAATACCTACATTCTTGAAATACAAAACATTCTTATTGGAAAGCGAATTCTTTTCCACAAAATATTCCGTGTCTGGAACAAATAGGTAAAAGCTTTTACACGTGTAACTTTACTAGGATACCTACATAAAATAACAAATTTTCCTTATTCAAACTACTTATTTCCACATTTTATTAAATCCGTCCAGGTTTTAATAAATAATAAATACCTATTACTATTACCCACCAAAATATGAGCTCTACTAAAGAATGAAATACGATTAGTTAGTATAAATTAAACATGTATTTACCTACCTATTTGTTTTTGCCGTAATTCTAGTTACAACAACTGATATAATTAATTTGGAATACAGATTACATTTTAGAATTAAAAAAAAAAAGCGGCCAAGAGCGTGTCATACACGCCCACAAATAGGGTTTCGTAGTCACCGTTTAAATATCAGGTTTTTCAGCATTACAAAGTTAATTTTGTTGTTGGTTTGTTAGCAGCAGTATGATGACCAACCGCAAATAGAAAAACTAATTTTTTTCTGAAACCTTTAAGGGCACAATATCCGTTATAGTTTTCATTGTAACTTCAGATTGTAAGCTATATTCCATATTTATTTAAAATTTTTAACGTTTATGGTTTAGAAGTTACAGCTGGAACAAATTATGGGTCAAAAACGCCCTTTTTAAAAGCAAATATCTCGTGACAGAAACATTTAAGTGACTTTGTTTCAAGGAAACCTCACCTTAGTTTTAAAAGACCTATTCAACGATACCCTACTCAATATTACAGAAGAAAAAAAAATTTTTGCCTCCCTTTCACTTGTATGGGAGGGGGTCCAAAAAACATTTTAAATATTTTTTTCTTAACATTTCTATATTTGGGTCAACACGATCTATCTTCTCACCAAATTTCATGTCGATAGCTCTAAAACTGACGAAGATATGAGGGCGCGGCATACAGACAGACAGACAGACAGACAGACAGACAGACAGACATGACAAAACTATAAGGGTTTCTAGTAGACTACGAAACCCTAAAAAATATGACGTATGATTAACTATGTGTGTAGACACAATACGACCGAAATTCGGCGCCTGAATTCCGTTCCGTCAGTTTTCGGCGTTTTCGGTTGGAAAAGTCACTTTAAGCGCCGAAATTACATACAAATCACGCCGAATTACTTCGGACTGACATTCGGCTGAACTGTGTCATCCGTAATGTAAATAACATTGCTGGCGTAATTGCGCCGAGTTCCGTCGCGTAATTTCGGTCGTAGTGTGTCGAAACACAATAGCTTTATATACTGTGCTAGGTAGAGTCCAGGTACTAGGAAATGATGATCTAAAAAATTTGCACGAGAAGAATTTAGTCCCGTAGCAATTCTTTTAACATTTAGGTATGTCCTGATGACAATAAAATAGTCTCGCCCTCATTGGCACCCCTGTTGACTAAATTACGTACATTCCTGCTCGTCAGTGGAATTTCAGAACCATTTCCCTAACCCCATTGCCGAGCTGGCCTACATTCGCAAATCTCATCAGTAGGGTAACAAACGTGTAACAAACAAACCATTAAAATAAATGGATGTATTTCGAGCACGATCCTAATTTGTATTTTCACGCTTTTTACACTGCTGCTTTAAGCAGATATGTAATTTTATTTTTACCCGACTAGAGAAAAGCAAAAAGGTGGGTTGATTTTTAATGACTCCATTCATACACATGTTAGGCACCCCGCGCGCCGTTTCCCTAATTTGTGCACAGCACATATCACACGTTTATATACCGTGCTTGTGTTGGGTGAAATTACAGTAGTGACCAATATCGAAACTTACGAACGGGCTGGTGATAAGGAACTATTTTCCTCAAGGAACAGGTCTAAATATAATAAAAGACATTTTTTTTATCTGCCATACGAACTGGTTGGTAGGAAGGTATACATCGTGTACGCGGGGCCCCAATTTTTCACCCTAGGTATGTTCCTTGGAAAAAGTTGTTTCTTATCACCAGCCCGTCCTGTGCTTACGGTACCGGTTACTAGTGGTTCTCTATCCATTAGCATAAAAATAATTGGCATAATATATTTTGGCACACTGTAATTTAAACTAATAATACTTACGCATAATTCATGTACGCATAACAGTTTAGGCATAATTTCTTTACGCACAAAAAATATTGCCATAATAGTACATAGGCCTAAAATACAAAACCATTAATTGTCATATCCATAATCAAAATAGGCATAAAAATCTGATGCATTAGAAGAACCCCTAAATTGTATAAAAATAACCTAACCTAACCTAAACTGACCTAATTTAACCTAATATATCTTAAAAAATACTAAACTGACTTACATTTCCTGCCATTTGACCTTAATAAAAAATATATTATATTAGTCCAAAAAAATTATAACAAAAGCAATTATGCCAAAATATTGTTAGTATAAAATACAATAGTCTAAAGTATGATTATGCCAAGATAAATATTATGGCAAGAAACCATTATGTCAAAGCAATGGTAGGCGAAAAAAAATTATGCGAAACATATTATGCTAAAACATATTAGTGGAAAAAAAAATATGCCTACGAAAGGGATACCGTTACTAGTAGCACCCTATTATGTACGTCTCTTATTTGCTCTACCTTTTCAACTCAATATGCTAATTCTGATAACTTTGAAACCTATACCTAAAACTACCAATTATTTTGTAAGAGACGTGTCAATTACAACTTCTATGCAATAAACTGGAGTCGTCTCAAATTATATTCGTCACTAGATTTATAGGTCGCGACCTAAAACTTGATTGAGATAGCTGCGATGCTGTGCATATTAAACGTCAAAAGGTGAGATGTTCTAGATAATATTACGTCTTTCAAGAGCCAAATTTAGATCTCAAATTCTAGGTCGAAAGGGGAGAATCCATGACGAACGCATAGCAATTTTGAGAAATGGGTTGAGCACTGGATAAGTGGTTGTAATAATGAAACTTGGATGAAATTGGATGCAAGATAAAATTAATATAATATGAGATAACATCTAAGTAGATTTTGTTTTGACGCGTTGTTATGTCACGTTCATTTATGCAAAATATTGTTTTTAAAAGTAGGTACCTACCTCATTTCAATGATATTATTGGGATAATAATGATTCTGAACAAAATTGAAATTGCTTCATGTGGATACATGGACGTAGCTAGCATATAAAATAGATATGACATGGTTTTAGCAGAGCTATGATTAACATATTCTATCGACATTTGGTTATTTAGAACGTCAGTATGGAGTATTGCCGAATGGACGCCCTCAATGGGCACTTTCGAACTAGTGAGTGAATTACTATTCTTTGGCCGTCATTTCAATACGATTTTTGTAGCCATCAAGGTCCTATGTCCTTACTTATTGTACCATTAGGTATTCCACGACAACCTCCACGTTGCCACACGACGATGCAAAATTTGTTACACCTATATAAAAGCGAGGGCACCATATACTAACGCGCGCATTGTATTTTAAACTTCATGTGATTGGCAGCACCATGACGCCTAAGGTGTTTATTATTTTGAATCTTAAATTAACTGAAAGGAAATATTAAAGATTTATGTATCTACCTGATTAACACAGTGTTTACAATTTCAGATACTTCTGGTGCTAGCAGCGTGCTCGCTGGCACATGGTTCTGGAGTTGGACACCTCCACTCAGTAGCTCCTATTGGAGTTGCTCCCGTAGCAGCCTTCGCGCCACCGCCAGTAGTCGCCGCACAAAGCTCACAGTACTTCCAAAGGACCTTCAACCGCCTGGTTGCTGCCCCTGTAGTGCACCAACCAGTGTTCTCGGTTCAACCAGTAGCTCCAGTGGCCCCTGTAGCTCCGGTGGCCCCTGTAGCCCCGGTGGCTCCCGTAGCCCCACCACCACAAGTGTTTGTAGAACCAGTGACTAGAGCAGTGCCAGCTCCAGTGAACCCACCACAAAATGTGCCCCAGGATCCTAACGTAGCAGTGGCCATAGCAACAGCGCACGCTGCAGCGCCAACGGCCACTTTTTTGTTACCATCGTATCCTTTCGCGCCGCCACCTGGATTTGGATTTGTGCAACAAGTGTTCGTGCCAGAACAAAGAAACGAAACCGTAACTCAACCTCCCACCACAGCAGAGAGAGAGCCTGAACCAACTACACCATTTCCGCAGCAGCCACAACAACCACAGCAGCCTCAACCTTCAAACATATTCCCGCAGCAGCCACAGCGGCCCCAACCTCCAAGCACATTCCCGCAGCGGCCACAACAGCCCCAGCCTCCAAACACATTCCCACAGCAGCCGCAACAGCCCCAACCTCCAAACACATTTCCGCAGCGGCCACAGCAGCCCCAGCCTCCAACCGCATTCCCACAGCAGCCGCAACAGCCTCAACCTTCAAACACGGATAACAGTTTTGCTCAGTTCCCAACACAAAGTCCAAACTTCCAAGTACAACAGACTTATGGACCGCCATTAAACGTGCAGCCTCTTCCAAAGCCTCAAAAGTTGAGAACATCTGTCGAAGTAGTGCCCGTTCCTTTGAGATACATCGCTCCTCCTCCAATTTCTCAACATCACCACCACCATCACCATCATCATGGACATGCTGTCAAATATGTACATAGCTTTATACCAGCAAAGCTAATAGTCCGGCCTGTACATGTGCATACGGTCAAAGTGCCAGCCAGACTGGTGGTTCATAAAGTGCCAGTGAAAAAAGCATACCGCAGCCAACAAAATGTTTTAAGGTCTAGAATAGACAATGGGAGGGATGTAGAACCAACCACGTTTAAACCTATTAGGCCTATCACCAAACCACCAAAAATATAATTATATGCCAAAGGTAAATAGAGCACTAGTTATAATTATAGCACATTGTAAATACCTATCTAGTCCATATTTGAAAATGTTAATACAATATTTTAATACGATCTTGTTTTTCTACTACCTAAGTCTGAAACTAGGGCCTATTTTCTTTTGAACGTGTTTTCCTTTACAATAAACATGAAATAACTGTTTTCCGCGGCCTATATAGAGCTTGAGAAAAACAGTTTATTGACGGTTTACTTACGCTTTATGATTGCTATTTTTCCATTTCCAAATCGAATAAGATGGCCTACTCTACTTCAGCGGAAATTTTTTCTTTTATATAAGGTAATACAAAATGGTTCAAGCTTCATAGTGCGTCATAATAAAGTATATTATTGATGAAACGTTTGCTTTTCATCGAAGAAACAACATATAAACCTACCCGACTGCCTAGGCGAGTTATATTTTTCGAGACTAGTGAATGTAAAGAAGAAATTCGTTTTCACGAGCTACAGCCTATATACGCTATTACGCGATACTAACACAAGGAATGTCGCCCATTACTCTATGCAAGAACCTACTTGCTGAATTCACTTTTTAAACGACCCCATAAACTCAGATGTCAGAGCTTTTCCACCATCTGCTAATTCCTCTGCAAAGGTTGCGTAAGTAGTTACCCTTTGCTCAATGAAAAATAAGGTGATATTAGTAGTAGTAACATATTAAGCTTTTTTGTAAATACCTGTCGCAATTATTTTCATTTAAATTTTTTTCATTGATAAGACTTAGTTTTATTAGAACAATTGATTATAGTCCATACAATTAAGGAACGTTTAGAGCATTTATTCAATTTTATCATAGGTACGTGCTGAAAAAAGAACTATACCTAACAATAGCAACAGAACAAGTTAATACTACACAGTTATAAGCACATAATATTCCCTACTTGCATGACAAATTCTGCTAGCGTATTCTATTGAAAAATCATACCATGCCTTATGTAGGTAAACATAATCATTCAAATAGGACTTTAGCGATCCACTAATTTACCCTAGCCTTAAGAATTCTATGACCTCCTCGAAGATTTTTACAGTTAGGTAGGTTAATCTTAGAGAATAAATGGTTTACAAGGTTAATACAAGAAAAAATACTAATTTTAACTAATTAATATTGCGTAGGTACCTAACTCTTAACTATAATATTTAACTTTAGTGCATGTGAATTTTTTCGTAGATTCATACCTGTAGTACATAGGAACGCTACTACTATAACAGCCTCAACATGCATCCCTAAATCGCCTTTTACGACACCCACAGATAGAAACGGGTAATGATATCCTATCTATGCCGGCACTAAAACATAGGGGCAATTTGTAAATTATTAACCTTGGGTACTTCTACGAGCAGGCAGAATTAATATTTTTGCCAAAATCCGTAGTTTTTGTTCGAGCATCGTTCTAGGATTTGGATTAGGCAAAATCGTACCTAGATCTTGGTCAGCCATGTGATGGTCCAAAGCAGATCCAGGATTTGTTTAGTAATAACTAAGGCTTTTAGGCGTTCGGGAGAACGAGAAGCGGCAAGGGGATGAATGTTTTTCCCGTGTGCGCCTGTTCTTGTAGTAAGTCGAAGATACAGTGCAAAATTAATAGACGCATCTGTATAGACGCATCTGTAGAAAAAACTGAAATACTCTGCAATTCAAGGTATTACAATTCAGGATCCCAAATCCTAGGATTTCGGCCAAAATCCTAAATCTGCCATTGTATACTGCGACATACAGGGTGGACCATGGAGTGACATGAGATATTAAATTCCTCACATTTTGGGGTATTCGAAAATGCCCCATGTATGTTCCACGATTATTTTTAGTTTCTCAGTTATTCAACTTTTAAAGTTAAAAGAATCTAATTTCTTTTTATTGACGTCACTCCATGGTCCACCCTGTATATTTAAACAAGTCTTTTTGTATGCGAATATGGAGAAACTATGAATCTACGGGAGCTATCCAAGACATTATAAACTATCTTTTATCTAGAGTCAAACGTCTTCTTCCTATTTGTCATTGTATAGATACACGATTATGTTTTATGTACTTGTTTGACACCTTACGACTTTGAACAAGATATACTCGTAATTTGAAATTGGAATTTTCTGTGTCCTAGGGATGTGTGACATGACGATTTTAAAATGGCATTAGTTTTCTGAATTCAGGTGGGTTTTCCGTTAAAAGAATTTTATTTAGCTGCTGGAAAAACTACCTCATTTCAAATATACTGGGTTATTTTTTACTCAGTGCGCAAATTTTACAGGGTGATTATGATCAATTTTTACTATGGAGCCACCTGCGAATACGTAAAAAAAAATTTGGATGTTCCATAGAAAAATTCATACCTACTCGGCAAAAATGTATGGAACAACCAAAATTGTTTTTTAGATTTCACAGGTGGCCCCATAGTAAAAGTTGTTCAGAATCACGAGTAGAAACATCCTGCAAAGTTTGCGCACTGACTAAAAAATAGCCCTGTATATTCGAGCCTTTGAGTAACGATAGCTTTTTCATAAATGTTGAGAGGCAGGCTCATGAGCTTCGTTCTCCTTACATGAGAACTGAACGAAAGCAAATAAATTGTCTACTTATTTATGCAGACGATTTTATTTTATTTTTAAACAAGATAGGTCTGCTACCTCACCTGTTGGTAGGTTGGAGTATGCTTTAGTTAGAACAGAACATACTTCGGCGTTCTTTTACTACCAATTCAGCGTAAAATCTGACTTTACAAAGCTAAGTAAGTATATCCATAATTTTTTAATGAGATGCTATATTTTATTGCGTGATGAAGCCTACACCCACTAGAAGTTTGGTAATAAACTTCCTGGATTAAAAAAACTATCCGGGTTTCCCACACTTCCCATTTTACTTCTGTTTTACGGCTTTAAAGTTTCTTATATCATGAATGAAGTTAATTATGAGCCATTGTGGGCAGCAACGCTTTGGAGAAAGTGATACGGAAAGTAATTTAGGGATTAATAATCCAACCTTTGAATCTCAACCTTTTTAGGATTATTTAACTTTTTAATCTTCTTCTTCGTGTCAATGATTCGAACTATATAACGTCCTGCCAGTACTTGGCGACGGCAATGGCATTATTAGTCGCCAAGTTCAGATCTTCTTTACTGCAGGAGACCGGTAACAGAGGGCAAGCCAGTAAATGTGCCATAGTTTGAGACTGGGCTCCACAGTTGCAGTGCGTCTGCGTACTGTCGGCGAAGCCCCATTTCACCATATTTTCTCTGCACCGGCCAACCTGAGTACGCAATCGGTTGAGTGATTTCCAAGTTTGCCACGGTAATTTATGTCCCCGCGGCAGAGTCTCGGACGGTAAAATAAACCCGGATGGAGTTGGGCAACGAGTTTTCCACAACTTCTCCCTGGCCTCTTGCGGAACACTGTCTGTAGAAGCTGTACACCTCAAAACTTTTTAATGACTTGGTAGATAAAATAATCTGAGGAGATATTTCCACACATCTATATTTTTAAGTTTTCTAGCTGTTTTAACCCTCGCGATTTCAGCGATAAGATAAGTACGATATAAGTTTTCAGTAAAGCAGTGCTAGAAATTCGCTTTGGCTTGGAGGAGATGCAATAATCATCAATCCGATCGTTTGAAGTTCACCGTTAAGCTAACAGGTTCTAAACATGTGCTATTGTCCATAGGTATATTGTTATCAGTCAATGTGCACTGTTGCAACGTGCCCCCGTTGCGTGCCTTGCCTTCAACAGTCGGGGCGACTCGGTGGCGAACAATGACGAAATGACCAAGGTGAATCTGCCAACAACTGTATAAAAAGTAACGTCTCCAAATGGTGGACATCACTCGCATCATCCGATCCACGGAAAAACAACCACACTTAGCAAAATGTACAAAATTGTAAGTTTGGTTAATAACTCGAGAAGTCGTGTTTCGGAAAAAATAAGCTTGTTTTCTAAAATAGTGTTAAATTGTTTACAGGTGATCCTTTTCGCTACCCTCTCCTTGGCTGCGGCTGAGCCAAGCGTAGGGGTGGCAGCACCTCTCGTGGCCGCTCCAGCTCCAGTGGTCGCTCCCGCGCCGTTTGTTACTGCCACCAGCTCGCAGTACGTCGCCAGGAACTACAACAGTCTAGTTGCTGCGCCGGTAGTAGCTGCCCCAGCACCTTATGTAGCCGCTGCACCAGCCCCGTACGTTGCTGCCGCCCCGGCGCCAGTTGTCGCTGCCGCCCCTGCACCATACGTCGCTGCGGCCCCCGCTCCCTACGTAGCCGCCGCCCCCGCACCCTACGTAGCTGCCGCCCCGGCTCCATATGTCGCTGCAGCGCCTAGAGTCGTCGCCCCAGCTGCTCCCGTGGTGCCAGCTTTTGCTCGCTACTCCGCTCCATACTTCGCGGCGCCGGCTCCTTACGCCTACGCTCCAACTGCCCCTTACTTCTTTAAGAAGTAAATGAAGACTGAATTTACTAGACCATTTTAACCAATGAACAAATATATTTTATATCTTTTACGTTGGTGTTGATTAATGTAGGATTACAAATTTCCCCAAACGTTCAATACTACTCCTCTATTCCTAAAATTAATCGTATAAATTGAAGAATGGGTACAAACAAATTAATTATTACGTATCGAGCCCACGTCGTGTTTACTGTATTTTGGTTTAATCGTGTGGTGTAGGCAAGTTTCAAGGAACACCCTTGGGCCCTCGCAAAGTAAGCAGGTTTGGGAACAAAACAATCCTTGTGCTCATTACGTATCGAAGCCTTACATCCTCCCGAACAATCGGGAACGGCCTATTTGCGTACAACAAAGCTGTGGCTACCGAAAAATATGTTTTTCGTAATCACTTAAGTCCAAAGTTACTAGCCAAAAACATTATTTTTACTGCCTACTTGATTTCACTCGGCAACAAAAAGTCTATCATACCAGTGTAGGTATCAGCTGCATGACTTCTACAATTTAAAAATTTTGTTAGGCATCGACATCAAATGTCTCAGCTAGTCCTAGCTTTTTGATAGGACAAATTTATTTAGGTTCGTGTAAAAACATAAGTCGACAAGGTTGCAGAGTATAACGTGCATGCCATACGAAACGCTACATAGAATACTAATGTAAAGAACGAGCCTATGGCGGACTTGAATTGCTAAGGTAGATGTCCTCATAGCTGGTCACGATGACGTATTGTATGGCCCAGTTGATCTACTTTGCTTGTCCAGTACACGTTGACGACAACCTTGAATGTTAATGCTCGCGAAAACCTGTACAAAAGTACAAAAGCAAATTCCCATCAATCTCAGAAAGTTGTATGACTTTGACTTGACTTGACGAGTTACCTCTGATACAAATCAATCAGTTCCGAGACATGTATTTGTGCTTAGGATTTAAGGGCTTTGGGAATAAAAAGTGATGTGACTTCTGGTGACTTCTTGCTCTAGATTTCACCTCCAATCAACTTGACAGCTGTTATTATTTTTTTGGTATTAAAATTTAGGCGCAAGCTCCACAGATGAGACGTTAGACGTGAGACATGTGACATTGTGACGCTTGAAACCGTTTCCATATAAAATGTATGATACAGAAGAGAAGATAGCTACACATACGTGAGATGCGCGTCGCTTTTATGGCGGCATGCGACCACGTGTCTGACAGATGTTATCTTACGTCTCACGTCTCCTCTGTGGAGCTTGCGCCTAACGTTTCAGCTTAGGCAACTAGTCGGCTATGGGTAAATCAAACAAAATTTGTTTCCGGCAATAAATACCGGAAGTAACAAAAAGGCTATAACAAGCCGAAAAGAGTTCAAGGTACTCATGAAACTGATCAACTTGGGTCGAAATATGGAAAAATATTTAGAACTCCCTCCCATACAAAATCGCCGATCAGCTGATTGATTTACCTTCTATGGGATAATCAGAAGGCACTGCAGGATAAGGTGGTGACTCGTACTCAGAAAGGTCCATAATGGACGCTATTTTTCTATCCAGGAAGCAGTAACACACAGAATTTGTTCAGAAATCATGGTTTTGATAATCAATGAGATGATCGATATTGATGATCTATGACAGCTTGAATCGATGCGCGTTATACAAAATAGAGGTACTTATTTACAGAACATATTTACATTTCTACCATTACTAATTAATTGAACTAATACTCATCATTAACATCTTGAAATAATGCAAAACAATGCAATAATTTCTTGAAATAAGGAAACATATAATTAAGTTCCTAATTTATTTTAAATATGATTTTTTTCAGTGGTAATTCTTTCAAAATCTAAAGTTTACATATATAAATTAAGGATAGATCCAAACTCTTTGATACCAATAATCAAGCAAGGGGCATAGTGCTATGTTCTTATTGCATTCATAAATCTCTTTTCAATTCATAAAACCTAGGATAAAAAACCACTTATTGCCAATTTATACAGAAAGTCATAAAAAAATATTTTTTTTTGTCAATTTTACGTTCCTAAAAACGCGCAAGGACGGAACGCTGTTACTCATTCCCTGGGTTCATTTCTAGGTCGACTTTTACACAAGGCAGCAAAACTCGTCACGGATTTACAGTAAATATACACGTGCCACTTTACGTACCTACCCGTACATGCGTTGGCGAAATGCCAAATGCCTATATAACTTACACCAAAACTCACAATACTGAATAGATATTATAGGTTTGAATGAATACCCTTGAATGCGGTTATTACTATCAAATAATCAGAGGAAGAAATACCTGCTTCAATTTTTCAGCCCTAAGATATTTTTAGCTGTTTATATTTAGAGCGATTAAAGTAAGTATAAAATAACAATACCGTAAATTCACATCACGTGCAAGATTGCGGATCACACTTTTTCAGAATATAATACGCGCAACACAATTTCTGAATATAAAACACGTGAACTTACAAGAGTTCTCATTAACATTCTTTTCAAACGCGTAGTGCTTTTATCCTACGCATTTTCCTGGATTTAGGTCACCCTATGCCCACGAGCGACCTGGAAAACAGGCTACTCGGGGCTTATGAGATATTCTTCAACATGGCTTACCATGATATAACTGTTCGTGCTTGGCACCAATTCTTATCCTTGGCCGATTTACTAGAAAGGTTTCCAAACGTATTTTTGAAAAAGTCAATGTCACCGTTCTAAGGACCATTTCCTTACATCAAATCATACAAAGTGTTTTGGTCAATGCAGTTGCTAAAAGCGTCCATATTCAAATCACTGTGACCTACCGCATTACCAATCGCATACAAAACGATTCCCTACAAACCTCCTTAATTATATAACAGACCTAACAATGGTCAATCGGGTGACAGATTCGGTAATCGATGGTGTTCGTGCGCCACCTAATTGCGCATGCGCATGTCCTGCCGAAGGAAAGTGAAACTGCTACCGACCAACATAGCAGTGTGCTGCAACACTTTGAACTATATAACCACTTGTGACACATCCATCAACACACTTCCACACTGATAGCCGGCTAATCAAGTCGTATCAACAATGTCACTTCTAAGACTAGTAAGTAGGCTCTTCTTTCTTACCTGTCTCATCTAGTTCAAGTGTATCGGATAATTAATATGTTGCTTTTGTTCACAGGTCATTTCCACCTTCGCCCTCATAGCTAGCAGTAGTGCTAGTGGGGTAGGTCTAGTCAAGTCATTCCCTGTGGTGCGCTATGCACCGTTCTACAACTTCCCAACTGGAATAAGATCAATACACGCTGTAGCTCCTGCGGCTGCTGTAGGATTCCGTGCGGTAGCACCTGCACCGCTGCTACCAGCGCCAGCCCCGGTGTTCGCCGCGCCACCACCAGCTCCAGTTCTACCTGCACCTCCGCCAGTTTTCGCACCAGCACCAGTATTTGCTGCTCCACGACCACCAGTATTTGCGCCCGCTCCTCCACCAGTGTTCGCTCCTGCACCAGCGCCCGTATTCCCAGCGCCTGCTCCTGTTTACCCTGCCCCAGCACCAGTGTTCCCCGCACCACCACCGGCCCCTGTTTTCCCTGTACCTTCCTTCCCACTGCTGCCTAGGTTCGCCCCCACTGTACCCGCTTTACCAACATTTGCACGAGCAGCTCTCCCAGCCCCAGTACCCTTCGCACCAGTAGTGAGACCTGCAGTAGCGCTACCACCACAACCTCTATTCGCTCCTGCCCCAGCGCCAGTCGTGGCAAGACCTTACGCTCCACAATATTATCCTAGATATTTCCCCGCAGCCCCACTTGTGAAACAGTTTTGGAAATGATTCTAGTCTTGTGATATATAGTATGTAAGATTGTTGTATTATTATTAAGTTTTAGCATTTAGGTAGGACTGTTGATACTTTTTGTACATACGTTTTATACATGAATAAAACATTATTGAAAATTATAACGTTAAATTTAATACCATGACCAAACACTCTTGACTTTATTAGTTTAAGTGGTCAACACTTAAATGTCTTTACAACGTAAATTGATTAGATCAATCGCGTTAATATGCTAATTTTATTACCGTACCTACATGGGTATTGAAAAGGTTTCACTGAATTAATCTGTACGGCGTTTGAATACTCTCGTAACACAAACATAGCGAGTAATTTCGATCCTGTAGGCTCATACAGACGGACTGTATCTAAACTGCAATCCATTTTTGAACAGCGGTTGAAAATTCAGACATCAGGGTTCATCGAGTCGTTGGACGACTCGGTGTCCCACACGGAAAGAAAAGAATCCATTTTTGTTATAATATAACATTATCATTATCATTATATATAATAAAACTAAGTTGATTAAATGTACGTGCCGATAAAACTTAAAAAGGATTCCCTGTGCGATCAAGGGACTTATATTGTGCAATAGCCCGTTATCTCACATCGAACAAGAAAGTTCCCGTTTTAACTAAAAGAGCGTATTTTTAAAGATATACCTACCTAAGGGCTTTTACAATCCCTCAAGCAGTGGCGCTATCTGTTGTCGAGTAGTCGAACTCCACTCCAGATCGTGATCTTTGATTCAATCTGTTTAAAAATTTTGGATTTTAAATGCAATGTATTTAAAACTTTTTTATTAGACCAAACAGATAAATACCGCGAGTGGAACCGCGGGCGGAAAGCTAGTTCATTTATAATGCATATCTATCTACCCTGATATGCCAGTTAACCTACCACTATACCTACCAACTTTGTTAAACGCTATTGCAAAATAATAAAATATCGATCTGCATGAAAATAATTAATACATGTGCGGAAAATCTTTGACGTCATATAGAATCATACAACGACTAAATTATACGGAGGCCATGACGTGATGGAATTTGACAGATGAACACATATCTGTGGCCACTCGCAATATTACCTAATTAAATAAACTTAACAACAAATACAAATATGACAACATGATAGAAAAATCTTTGATGTCATATTCCTGTCCTGTCAGATGTGTTTTATATTAATTATGTATAAAAAACTTTACAGACTAATAACTGCCTGTTTATTGTAATTTTAAGACATAAAAACAATTATCTATAATGAAATCGTCTATTAGTTTTCGAACGTCTATTCAGTTTCAACCAGCAGTTGAATTGCAGTTCGTATGTGTTGTCCAGCCACCTTCATACATAGGAAAAGACAGAAAGTTACCAAAAGTTCATCTTGTCTAGTTCACTGAATTAAAAAGGGTTGGGTTCGATGTCCGGGTAGGGTTAGGACACCCGAGCTGTCTGACGAGACCCTTTTCATTGTGGATTATTCAAATTATACCAGACATGTCATTCTTTAGTTTAATTGAGTTTGTAGAGTAGGCAGCTCT
Source organism: Phthorimaea operculella (assembly GCA_024500475.1). Classification (NCBI taxonomy): domain Eukaryota; kingdom Metazoa; phylum Arthropoda; class Insecta; order Lepidoptera; family Gelechiidae; genus Phthorimaea; species Phthorimaea operculella. The sequence continues at coordinate 2,703,404 of JANFCV010000009.1, forward strand.
TTGTAGATTGAATCATAGAATGTATTATTTTCAACAGTTGACTGTCTTCCAAATATTATTTTCTTATCTTGAAATCTACATCGTCCCACTATTTATATTCAAAACATATCTACACTAATTAAAAACTATTTAAAAATATAAGTGATCGTAAATAATTGATTGAAAAGTACGAAGAAAGAGGTACTCAGAAAACTTAATATTCCTAGAAATTTGAATCTTATCAGTACTAGCGACGCCTCTGCCAACTCTCTCTTTTTTTCGTGTAGGACACCGAGTCATCCAACGACCAGGTGAACCCTGGCGTCAGACTCTACATTTCCGGACCCCGTTTGTGGAGGCGTCGCCTTTATATATGGCGAAAGTCGTAGGTTCAAATCCTGCATGCGGTAGAAAGTAGTTCAGAAAGTTTTCCAAAAACTTCATAAGTTTTCTCAAAAGCACGGGAAGTATTATAAAAATTTGGTTTTCAATATTGATATGTACTGACACCGAGTCGTTGAAACCCTGGCGTATCTCTATAAGGTATCTCCAGTGAAAACTTTATTAAATATAAAATAACAAGGCAAACTTTACTACGAAATAATTAAATTTATTAATAAACCTTACGTTACCTAATTGTTTTTCAAATTGTGATGATTAGATAGGATTGAAATTCTTGGAACGTCGCTCTATAATTATATTCGCTGGCTGTTGGGAAAATGATAGGTTTGGGGCAAGCGTTTCGGAGAAAAACATCTAAAAAGTAAAAAGAATAAAAATTTATTTAAGAATATTGTCTAAATACATTAGGTAGTCTTAGAGACCAGTCTTTTGAATGAGGAAGGTCGATTAGGATATTTTCTTAAATCTATCGCACGAACGCCGGGCCAACACCGAAGGGGGTGCGGAGGAAACCACCAGGGTATGGGTAAGGGGCAGCATACGCAGCAGGGGCGAAGGGAGCCGGGGCGGCAACCGCTGGAGCTGGCAGAGCGTAGGGGGCGGCTGCTACCGGAGCCGGGCCTGCGAAGTAAGGAGCGGGTGCCCCGAAGTAATTAGCAGCAGCGTATCGCGCAAATGGCGCAAAGGGTGCTGGTGCCGGCACTGGACCAACTGGGGCTGCCAAGGGCGCCGCTACCGGGCCAACAGGTGCCACGAAAGGTGCTGCCAGCGCTCTGTTGTAGAAGCTGACTTGCGCCGCGTGGGGTGGGAGGTTCTGTGGGACTGCGTGGGCGTACCCCACGTGCGTTGGTACCGTCAACGGGGCTGCTACTGCTACTTCGTGAGCCTCGGTGCTGATGGCCAAAGCCATGGCGATCAATGCGATCTGTAAAACATAAAACCAATTGATTACCAACATGATTACAAGATGAGATAATTAAATAATATCAGTCAACGAATGCGACACTTACAGATTTGAAAGAGAACATCTTGCTTGATTTGGCAGTGGACCTTCCTTGTTGAAAAGAAGACGAGTAATGTGCTTCTAAGAAAAATGCGTTGCCTTTTATAGTTTGTTTATTGTGATTCAGATAACGTTCTTGGGGGTTACATTTGACGCATTATTGCACCGGCCACTTGGGATTCGCGGAGGCGTGTGTGGAGAAATGGAGCACATTGCGAAACTTTTTTCGTTACGAAATTCGACATGTGCATACCCGCCTGCATACTGCATTCGCAAACGTCTAGTTTTTGGATCACCTTGGTCTGTGCCTTGGTTGAGAAATGAAATAGTAGTCTAAAAATGTTGAAGTTATACCTACTTATCTAGGTGTTTGAGCAAGTCCCCTGTATACTATTTAATTGATCTAGTTTTTATTTGACATATAATTTTACTGACACGTAGGCTTGCGTTGTTGAATCCAAATTTCTGCTGTCATTTAAATATTAATTTGTTCTATGTTTTATAGGATCCAATATAGAGTCAACCACATACCATAGAATACCACAAACATTAGCAGCTTTGTGTGAAATCTTCGCACAAATCACTAAATAATTGAATACCCAAATTGAAAACACTTCCCGTGTTCGTAAATTTTTGGAAAACGTGCAAAAACTACCGCCGCAGATTAGATTTGAACCAGTGACCTTCGCCATCTGTACTGGCGACGTCTCTACCATCAAAGCTACAGCGGCTCACTCCAAAATCGCGAATTTTTCAAGAGTATCTTGGCCACTAACGCGAGGTAGAGCTCCATCTACAGGAATAGGTAGTTTTTGCCAAGTATTCATATAACGTCATAATACACAGACATAATAGACACTGAAACTTCATATTTTTCAATTTTATTTATCTAGCCTAACCTGAACTTTTTGATTTATATAACCTTAGGTACCTTATTCTTTATTCAATTCCTCTTCCTAGAAATAAAAGGGCAAGCAAAATCAATTATACAGCACAAATTCATATTTCCCAATGGTGAAACAAGTAAACAGTTAACATTGAGAAAGGTCAAAAAGAAGTCAAAAACAAATGTAAAATTATAATTATATTTCAATAAATATAATTGAATTTGGTTGTCTGGCCCGATTCCAGTAAATTGCTCGATTTCGTCTGAAGCCCGGACGAACAAATAATGACCCAAATCACCCAAATGTGAGATTTGGTTAGAAATGGAAAACGTTTTGGCATTTTCATTCAGAACTTACTTATCAACAACATCGCAACAAAGCAATTTTCACTGTCGTCCGTTACATAACGTGCAGTGAAATTGATGTGCACAGAGTCGAAATTAGAATGCAGCCATCGTCCACTCGCGTCTGGGTCAAAAAATCGGCGGGTCGCGTCCCGTACGACGCTCGTCAAGTTGCCAACACATTGCCCAATAGAATAAACAGTTGGTATAAAACGTGACGATGCCCTGGAGACGACACACTCTACCTGATTTGTCAACACATATCGTGAGCAGTCACATTAACCCAAGCACAATGATCGCCAAATTCGTTGTGAGTTGAAAAAGCATTGTTATAATTCAATTGTGATCTGACGTGAAGTGAAGTGATAAATTTGTGGAACAAATTTTAAAGAGTGGTGTTCAGGAAAGTGTCCTTTAAAAAGTATTGTTTTGTTTCCAGGTTGTCCTCGCGATGGCAGTAGCCGCCAAAGCTGGAGTGCTGCCATTCGCGGCTGCCCCTGCTGCCCTGGTAGCGCCTGCCCCTGTGGCTGCTGCGTACGCCGTAGCCCCGTACGCAAGCTCGTACTCAGCACACACAGTGAACCACGCCGTCGCCGAGCCTGTCATAGCCCAAGCCCCAGTTGTCGCCCCAGCGAGATTCGTTGCTCCTGCCGCTCCTGCACCCCTGGTCGCTGCTGCCCCAGCGCCCCTGGTAGCCGCCCCAGCAGCACCAGTAGTCGCCGCACGATACTTCTCTTCCCCCTACTACTTTTAAACGAATTTGGTGTTCATTCTAGTGACTTGCTCAAATTACTGTAAAATATCTATTGTGTATAGTATTTTTTGTAATGTGTTATATTAATACATAAAAAGCTTCAAAAAATAATTTCTGAACTATCATTTTTATCGTAAAACGTTTCTACCTTTTTATATTAGCGAAGGTGAAGATACAAAGCCCAAGGTTCTTGACTTTTCGACCACAGACTGAAATGCTATATTTAGGAATATTTCGATGATAATTAGGTCATACAAAGGGCAGAGAACATCTTTATAATACAATACCGTTGTCGTAGGTACACGCCTACATCAATGTGTGCCAAAATTAAGTCTTCTTAAGCCCCTTTACGACGTAAGTACAACTTCTGAGACTCTTATAAAATTACAACACAAAGGATAATCCATGTTGTTGAATTCGTTATAAGACTAAGTATAATAATGGGATTTAAGAACAACGACACGCGATCGCTAGAGTCAGGCAAAACATATTAAAAATTTACTTATTAATGAGAACCAGGACATTAGGATCAAAAGTTTCAACCTTTAGTAGTTTGTTTTATAATTTATTATAACTAAATATCAATAGCCAGTAAGTATCTCGTTAAAAGTGAACCTAAAGGCGATGCTAAATAAACTTTTATTTTCAAGAAAGCGACCACAAAACTCATACTAATTTTCACTATCCGGCCGCCGTTGGAATAGGTCATATTTAACAGCTGTGAAATCCATACTAGAAGAAATGTCAACAAATAAAAATAGACTTTATGTCACAGCTTAAACATGATTTCGAAAGCTGTCAAAAATTGCCAATTTAAACGGCCGTACTGTAATAAAAAATCCAGACAATTAGGTTTGAATCTTTTTTAAAGGTAGGTAGGTTTTGTAGGTAGGTAATTGCTACCTCAGAAATAAGGTAGCCTATGTTGTACCGAATTTTCTTTTACTGTATTCTTTTTGTTTTTGTTTTTGTACCAACAAATAAAGCATACAAATAGTAAATACTGTATTGTACTCGTAGGTAATATTTTGTAGCTATGACATACCTTGGTACCTTTCTATGCACTTATTTTACTTTGAATATATAATAAATAGGTAGGGATAGATAGGTAGATACAATATCATTTTTTTATATGATACGAGCAAAGTATTTAGATAAAAAATTCTAAGGTTTTTGAACTCGACTTTTCTAATTTTTCACTTAGTTTCATAAGTACATTTAAGTGTGTAATATGGCAGATTTTCAATAAGCACAGTTATGGGCTTAAAATAAATACATTGACTTTGCCACTTCAAACTAACTAGATTCGTTCAGTGACCTTACAATTTACTATAAAAAATATGTTTTTTAAGCTAATATAAAATTTATAGGTATTTTAGTTTAGTATATCGAAGTTGCAAGGTATTCGAATTACCTAACTAGCAGCCACCCACCGGTTTCACCTGCTGCAAATCATTTTCCCTTATGAATAAGACGTCATTCCGGCAACTTTTATACGTATCTTGAATTACTCTATCTATTTAAAAAAGCGCATTAAAATCGCTCGTTTATAGGAGGAGTGAGCATTATCCATGACAGAGGAACACAAAAAGCGACTCTATTTTATACTATCTATACATATAATAAAGTTGTAGAGGGTGGAAAGTCTGTACATAGAAGATTTTCCAAAAAAAAGTGTTTGGTGATACTTAAAATTGATAACAGAACACGTTTCAGCAATTTTTAGATTTTTTTTCTGTTTGTCTGTTTATCTGTTTATCTGTTTCTCTGTTTATCTGTTTGTATGAGGAAGCATTACGCAAAAACTACTGAAGCGATTTTGATGCAAATTATACCAAAATGTCGGGAAAGTTACTGACCAGGTTATAGGCTAAAAAAAATCAACCCCTAAAAGGGGGGGTTGCCACTGTACTTGAAATAAGTTTGCACGTAAATCGATATCGCGTTGCGTGCGGTAGAGGAATAAGTATTAGATGTAAAAAAACTACTTAATTTATTTTAAGGGGTGAACCAGTCCATGAAACTGAACAACTTTCCCCAAGGAACATAGGTCGAATAATGAAAAAATAATTGACCTTCCCTACAAAAACACGGTCGGCTATGGGCTGGAGTATTTTGTATGGGAGGTACAATTATCCTTTCCTACAGTATGTAAAAAAATAACTGCAAATATTTTAACGAGTAAACCAGTCCATAAAACTGAACAACTTTTCCTAAGAAACATAAGTAGGTCAAAACTTGAAAAAAAAAATTTGGCCCTGGGCCGGCCAGAACATTTTGTATAGAAGGTCCAAATTTTTTTTCATATTTCTACCTATGTTCCCTGGGGAAAGTTGTTCAGTTTCATGGGCTGGTTCACTCCTTAAAATATTTGCAGTTATTTTTTTTACTCCTTATATTTTGAACTAGGTATGTTCCTTGGGGAAAGTTGTTTTCATCCTATCTATTCGAAAAGAACGCGCCGCAAAGGTCTTTTATTCGCACTTTTTAAATTAAGAACTTAACAAGTTCGAAAAAAACTACTTTGAATTTAGAACATCTTGCTTGATGTTCAGTCAGCGCCAAAGAAATGGAATGCAAATATTGTTCGAATAAAGGTTGTATGGGACGACGGCCCATAGTCGCGCCGCCCCGACAGAACTAAAAAAAAGATACCTACGCGCGAATTACAGTCCGTAATTTTCAGCAAAAAATACACGATTGATAGAATTTTATTTATCTTTTTAAAAATTAGTTCAAGTAACAGTGAAAGTATGATATTGCAATAAAATATGAGGCGCCTTTTATATTCTCATAGAGGGTGATGGAAAGTGGAGTGAATTACTCGGGTGCAAAATATACAGGGTGTAAGGGACAGCCCTCCGAATACTGAAGGGGTGCATTCAGACCATGAAACTGAACAACTTCCCATAGAAATAAATTTCAGGAAATGTAAAAACATTTTTGACTTCCCATAGTAAATGCAATCAGTTGATCGTGATTTTGTATGGGAAGCTAGCCGAAAACATTTTTTCTTTTCCTGAAATTTATTTCTATGGCAAGTTGTTCAATTTCATGGTCTGAATGCACCCTATCAGTATTCGGAGACCTGTCCCTTACACCCTGTACTTTGGCTCGGGCGACGTACTTTGAATCCTTCGCTGCGTTCAGAATTCTACTCTAGAATGCCTTACTTCGCTCTGGATTAAATCTGTATCAGGTCGGTGTCAAGTACCCCTGCAATAGTTTTCAAAAGAACATTTCGATAGCGTGTCTTAGAAACCTGCAGCGACATCTATAGTAGGAACTAAGTGCAGAAACAGCTACAAAAAAAACTGTACAACTGTGATGGGCTGCTTCTGCAGGCCTATCACTTTTTGCAGGTACCTTAACGGGACTGGTAGCATACCGGTCCTAAGGGAATTTTAAAAAGTATAGTACCTACACAACTTTTTAATAAGAAAACAAAAACAGAAGTGATTATTTCACTAATTAGAAGAAATAGAAAGAAACAAGCATCCATCGACATGGGTTAAGCTGGGTTTGCTCCTTCACATAAAATTTTAAAGAAACACTGGCGTTGCGTTGGTACCTACTGTAGCCAACTACCTACATATATCAAGGTGTGACTCTTGCGCTCAGAGTTTGAAACAGGAGGGATCATCGGCGGTAGTCTGGGGTTTTTCCAGGTTATTTCATCATCATCGTCATCACCATCATCATTTGCCTGCTCCAATCGTACCAATCACGCATAAAATACTAAATATGAGACAAACATCGAAATTGAGAACGTACCATTATGTGTAAAAATGGCATAAAAATCATGTTAGTTGTATGGGAGCCGCAATGGTAACAGAAATACAACATCTGTAATTTAAATTTAAAAGTTTAACTGTCTTACTATCACGGTTTATGAGATACTAGCTGCCCGTCAGCGGATTCACCCGCTGCAACCTATTATTCCGCGGGAAAAAAACATTACTCACCAAGAGATGTCGCTGTTAGTTTTCGGCGAAAACGTTTAAAACGCGAATCGGCTCAGTCACGCCACCTTTGCAAAATATTGGAATATGCGTGATCCCGTAGGAATAAGACATTTTCCGTGGTAAAAGTAGCTTATGTGTTATTCTAGATACTTTTCTACATTTGTGCAAAATTTCATGTCAATCTAATCAGCCGTTTTAGCGTGATGTCGTAACAAACATACACACAAACATCCGCCTTTTTAGTAGGATAAACATGGTTATAGACAGACAGTGATGCGAAGTCTCAGTAATAGGGTACACTTTTGGTGCGGAACCCTAAAAATAATGGGCGGGTAATCAAATAAGTAAACAATTAATATCAATATCGCACCACCTATTTTTGAAAATGTTGTCAGTTAGTGTGTATGACCAGGCTCAAAAAAAAAGAAGACCTAACTGACTCGAGAACCTCAGAAAGAACGTTATGGCACCAAAAAAATAGGAGAGCCAGCACCACACAAAGTGGGAAGGTGGCAAGGAAGAAGAGTTCAAACTGTCTGTGTGGTATAATTGTGCATGAATCACTCAAAATTAAGCAATGTTTTTAGATGTTTGGTATGGTGGAAGATAAACGTGCTGATCATATTTGATTATTAGTGAGAACTATTATCAGCACTGGAGGTACTGTCTGTACCTACGTGACGTAACACCAGGAAGTCGGCAAAATTTTAAAGGGCGCCACACACCGGGCCTGTCTGTATGCGTGACGTGCACGTCATCACGCGCATAGAGATGACGTGGTATCGTCTGGGATTGTATGAGGCACCGCATACCGCACTACTCGCGTGATTACGTGCACGCATACGCAGGCAGGCCTCTCATACAATTCCATACGATACAACGTCATCTCTACGCGCGTGATGACGTGCACGTCACGCATACGCGCCTGGTGTGTGGCGCCCTTATGAGATACGAAAATGTCTGTATTGAAAAAGTTGTTTAGCATGATGTGCAGCTTCTGTTGGCTCAAAAACTTCTTTGGCGAAACGAAGTTCGCGGGCACCAGCTAGTTTATTAATAATAACCTGTAGGTATTATGAATGTAATGTAGGCATGTAAAACCTGCTTTCACTGGCATTACAAAAAATATCACATTGATTTGAGGAAGGTCGATTAGATTATCGTTGATAGTTACGATCAGTATTCGTTGCTCAAGCAAATTCATGTTGTATCAAAATTATAACATTTACCCAAAACTAACTTAAAATTTTCTTAGCAGGAAGTCCAAATCAATCTATATGCAAAACCCTACGTCTACGTGTAAAACACTAGCCTATTAAGGGTTTGTATCTTTAACCTACATCTGATAATAAGCAGTGTATGACATGAAATTAATGAGTGTTGCCAGCAGCCAGCTGACTGCATGTGATACTTACAAAGTGTCATTGACAACGCCCTGGCCCGCTTTGCTATAGGCCTAGGTTGTATCTGGGCAATTTTCAACCATAGACAAATAAATTTGAGTCATAGCTCTATAGATTAAGATGTGTAGAATAGTTGAGTTGTCTTGATACATGGCTCGTATTATTGGCAGTATGGTGTTACGTTATGGAAAGTTGAATCGCAATAATCTGGATTGTTAAATATGACAACTTACCTACTTATATCATTCTCAGGCATGTTAAAATTTTCGCTATACATAGCCACTTTATAATTTTGCTAAGACGCATGCAAACCTAGTACCTATGAAAAACCAAATTAATATGAAAGATATCAAAGTAGTAATGAAAAGAATAATTTAGTATGCGCTACGTTTGAATTCATTCATGTAAATCTCAATAATAATGTATATTGGCGTTTTTGTTACATTTCTCACAGTGGAGAGGTAAAATTTTATTAAAATGAAGAAGGACTTAACAATTGAGTTATAAAATATTTCCTGAAGTTTTTTTATCAAGTGAAGTGTAGGAATTCATAAATAACACTTCTTAGAATAAATACGACTTTCATAAAAAAGTGATTTGACCTGGAAGTTCAATTCCACATCAGGCATTTCTCCGTCAAGCGTTCAATCTTAAATCAAATGTTCCTTCTGTATAAAATGTAGAACGTGGGCTGCAAGCTCCTACTCAGTTTTTATTCGATAAAAATATTTCAAATACCTACCTGCCAATCTACTCCTATTGAAATTCTTTTTGAATCGTTGTTAAATTCCTTAAATGTTTAAAATTGACTCAAAGCAATGCACTTTTTTTGCTGTATTAATCAAAGAAATAGTACGATACTCTAACTTTATTATATTAGTGTTTATAACTAGTCTAGGTATATTTATCATATCACCCTTTCCTAGACTGAATTATTTTTCTGTAGAGTGGGACTCAGAGTCTACGAACGACGAGACTGAAATCATTCAACATATAAGTTGAAATTTTCGGCAAGTATCAAAACCGTTTCCGATTATGTTTTGCTCGTAAGTAGGTAATAGTGTGTATGAGTTGAATTAAAAATACGTGTAACAGTTCTGTTAACCAAGTGTTCAGTAAGGACCGTTAGTATCCAAGTCGATACAGATAGCAAATATGGTACATTTTTAGCTAAATATTGATGTACCAATGGATCTTCAGTATGAATCCTTTTACGAACGATTCGAGCTACAACATCGGTCTGTTTGAAAAATATGACATCAAAGATCTTTCATCCAAATTGTCATATTTACATTTAATTTTAAGCAAAGCATTAACACTATGTATTTTAATGAATTTTTGAAAAGACAAACGTAAATTAAATCACTACAAAAACTTATATATTATCATGGTTCAATGCAAAAAAATATAAACCACGATTAAATAATTTTATAGTTTGAATGCTTATTGTCTTTGATTTAGAATTTCAAAAGTATTTCAAAGTTTGACGAAAAGTGCATTGATGCATGATCGACTTTTATTTTACTGAAAATTTTCAAGGTTGGCTCAAATTACTCGTTTGATGGGGTCGTTGCTCTTATAAACTAGGTTTGAGTTTGAACAACCTCGTAAAAGGTACACACAATGTGTCATCTACAAACCTAATCAATTCTGAAGGGATTATTTCAAAGAAGTATTTTAATTAACACCAGCTGCACCGACTGATCCAATTTCCAACTTTGAGTTTCGCCGATTTTTCAATCATCAAACGTTTTAAATAAACTACGTACATTAATCTGCTTCAATTTTAGTTTAGTATGAAGAGCAGTTAACGAAGCTCTTGATATTTGAGATTCAATCAAAGTCAACAAAAGGTTTTTGGCCGAAGAAATTGAATTATATTTTGCTCTAGTTTTGATGTTGAAGCCCTTTTTGCAGTTAGTACTTAATTTGCCGGAGGCTGGTAGTGTGACCTAGGCCCCGGCGTAGGTAGGGTTAGACGGATTAGACCATGTGTGTGCCAGTATATAAGCCCTACCATTCAGGCCCTTAGCACATTCGCTCCCTTATCTTCCTTCATCATCACCTACAAACACCCACCCTCCAAAATGTTCAAACTGGTAAGAGAGCTTTCTTATTAATTTACGTAAACACTTTCAAATAGAAAATAGGAAAGGATATTCTCGTATTATTTTATTTGGCGAATTTCTAAAACTGTGAAATTTTTATACGAATTCTCTTGTGAAAAGTTCAGCCATGGAGTATTCAATTGCATACATACGTAAATTTTATGCCCAAAACCACAAATTAGGAAAATAACGCGCCCAAACTACCATGGAGTATTCAATTGCATACATACGTAAATTTTATGCCCAAAACCACAAATTAGGAAAATAACGCGCCCAAACTACCCCACAAAAGACTCCGTAAGTGATTTTGGAACATAAGCTAAAACCACAAATTAAGGAGACGATGCTAAAACCTACTTTCATGTCACTTAAATATCTTAAAGCCATTTTTATTAAAAGATCTACAGCTTAGTAAGATATTTAAACCATATACACAGTTCTGTCGATTCTGTACAGATTAAATCGAACAAATAATAATTACCACTTTGACTCCGATATCTACATAAAACGCTAAGATTTATTTTAGACATCGATCTGCATAACAAGACACGATATACTTAATCGTGCTGAGGTAATTTAAATTACATTAAAAGCTTATTTTGCCAATTCGCTAGGACAACTATTTAACGCAAACCAAGTGACTTGAATCAATTTAATTCAAAACACCTTATTATCTTTTGAAAGTAATATAAATCTGCTTGAGATATAATAGACTGTCAAATAATTTAACCTATAACATTGAGATAAGCTCTTTTATTATTACGACGAATATTATTTGATGACACTAATGTAGTGAGTGACCAAACATATCCAGTAGTGTGTGATGATGATGACAGTTGTTAAATCAGTGTATCAGTGTTATCCATACATAAGGGGTGCTAGGACGCCTCACAAAAGAGGGGATGGGATATACCCACTTAGTGGAAATCGTAACTGCGTTGCGGAAAAAATCAGTACCTGTCTCATAAATTTTGCAATTTTGTTTTTCAGTTGTGTAAGTTATCAACTCGAAAAACGGACATATTATGTATTGATTGTATCATTTTAAAAGACGAGACTTAACTTTCCGCAGTGTATACTGTGTGGTGTTCCTATATGTGCGTGTGCGTGTGTGTGTTTATTTTTTACTTTTCTAATTAGAAAAGAAACAAAGTAACTTTTTACATGGCATAAAATTTATTTACAACATATTTTCTTTTTATAAATTTTATTTTTATCAAAAGTTATTTTTACAAACTTAGATTTTGGTGAGTAATAAAGTTAATTCAGAGTTTTTCTAGTCCAGTTTTTTTTACTATTTGACCGCTTGACATTCTCCGAGAGCCAACGACCCGGCGAGGTCGAATCGTTTCCATCCGGCATTCGATAAGTTGCGCTTTTTTTATTCGATTCATTTTTAATTGATTTTGTAGACCAGACATATATATCTCAGGTTATGGTGCAATTTGTTCAATGAAGAGGGCTAGAAAAACTAGTTGAGGCCTAGTCTGCGCAAGCGATCTGGATGTTTTTGTGCAACTTGATACATGCGTTGAAGTATGATAAGTGCCGTGGGATGCCGGCCTAGAATAGCATCATCCCATATTTTTCCCGTGGGTATCGTAAGAAGCAACTAAGGGCATTGAGAGTTGATGTGATACAAAGTCTTCTGAATGAATCTCAAACTTTTGTCAGACGTGTATGTGTATAAGTAAAACCTGCAGATATTTATGGCAATAAATTGGTTCATTTTATTTTTTTGTCTTCACTCTCGCTATTTCCATACTATTTCGTTTTACAAGTATTTATAAATCTCTGACTCCCACTGATCTATTTAATACCGACCTATTTATTTGAGCTCAAGGGTCCTAGAATAAACTTTCCGAAATTACTGGGCCTTAACAAAAGCCCAAGTTGTACTTAAGTGGCTGTTGTGCCACATTCACTGAGGTCCGAAATAATCTCGAAATAATAGACTCGATTCCTCGTTACTGACTAAAATGGTTGTTAACCTACTGTGTGAATAAATGTAATACAAGTGGCTTATCGTAGTGGGCAAAACTCATAAGAGTTGGCGCAATGTACTCGGAAGACAAATCCTTCTCAGATTTGTAATTATAGTCCATCTGGACTATACTTAAGGTTCTATCTATGTAGTGGGCAAAACTCATAAGAGTTGGCGCAAGGTACAAGGTACTCGGGAGGCAGATGCTTTTCAGATTTGCAATCATAGTCTATCTGGACTATACATACAATTACGTACCTATCTATAACTAACTGAAATGCTGTCCTTTTCCGTTATACAAAATATGTAACAATAGGATAGTATTTTAGCCATGCCACTTAAAAAATAGGCATTGACTGCAGATTTTAGTGTGTATCTAGCCATCATCTTTTTAATTCTAAACGTAGCTTGATTTTCACATCTACTGCGTAATGTTCATAAAATCACCGTCAATTTTGTATTCTATAATCTTCTAATCTTGTCTTGGCGAATCGCGCCGGTTTGCAAAACGAGCAAGTTGGCTTACCGCGCGTACTCCGTCTAAACATATTTTACTGAAAGTGACAGAGCCATGTTTAGTAACCGAATATGTCAGTGCAATTTTTTATAGTTGCCGATATTAGACGGTAATGTAGAATCAAGCCCAATGGTCAAACAACTGGTCTCATTCGAATTTATGTCAAGTAGATCTATAGGTAGGCCGTGTCTGAATAGGAACAACTATCTACTCAGCACTGGGGTTGTGTTACGTCTAGATATTTCTAAAGTGAATGCTACTTTGTCAAACTAGAGCAGGTACAATGCACCAAGCTATACCGTAGGTCTAGTAGGTATATCAGATTTCGACAGCTTGTTTCTGGGTTTGCAATTTAGGTATACCTCCTAACATACAGGTGATAATTCAAATGGGTGCTATGGTTTAAGGGTAGGTTAGTCGTTTTTTCAGCCGTTTACGCTATGCCTACCCCGCCAGGGATATAGGCGTGTTACAGCTGTGGCTAGGTATTGTTTATCTATACAGAAACCTGTTAGAAAGGGAACTGAATCAAATCAAATGCTCTACGCTGTGTGCAACTGTGCAGCCAATGGTATTTACCATAATACCCTAATATGTCCTTAAAGGACAAACGTTGACAGGTAGCATAATTCGCTCTAGAAATACTCTATCAATTTGAAGTACCGTCGGCTGGACATTAGATATTTTAATAATCTGCGGGTGCGCGTGCCCCCGCCAAGACGAGTAAAACATAGCGCGAGGGCACCTTTTCTCGAAGTGTTTCGTTTTTTTGAACTCTCATAACTTTTGCTTTCGATATACCAGATTAATCAAATTCTCAGGATATCTTGTCGATAGTAATTTTATTTAACATGCAAAGTTTCTCATAACTTTAATACTTTTGATTTCATGGATATCTAAAAAAAGCTGATTTCGTTACTCACTGATGATCATCAAAATGTTTGGGTACTTTCTGAAGTGCTTCAAAGCTGAAATTTGGTGTGTGTGTAGACTAGGTTTAGTACCTATACAAACAATGAAAAAGTTCAAAACCTATTACTTCTGCCCGCCAACCCCCAAAATGGGGGGTATACTTAAGTATTTATGAGTTTTTTTTAGCTAGAGATTCTTAGAGGTCCGATTCTTAATTTTTTTTTTTTTATCCCTGGACAAAACATACAGCACCATCTAGCCCCAAACTAAGCAAAGCTTGTACTATGGGAACTAGACAACTGATATAATACTTATATACTTTTTTTTTTTTTAATAAATACACAGTATACATAGAAAACACCCAGACTAAACACAAATATTTGAAAATTGACTTTACAAACATTTGTGTCCGGTGGGAATCGAACCCACGACCCTCGGCGTAGAAGGCTAGTATCATACATACATAAGGAAGGGGTACTATCCACTACGCCATCGGGACAGTCAAAAATTAGATAGGTCGGTTTTAATTTTAACCTGCTATTCAAAGTCGGTCAAAATGATTAACGTCTTTTATCTTTAAACTAACATTGTTCTAAGGAGTTATAATCTCTTTTAAAGTATCTTTTACTTCTACCTACCTCAAGTTAGTTACGTTTGTGTCAAATTTTCTAGGTCGTTAAAATGTAAACGATACCTTTCATCTACCTACGGCAACAGTGAACTAAGTGCAAAACTTTGGTAGACCCTTTTGGGTTAGTTTGCGTAAGAAAATGAGGTGAAACGAATGTCAAAGTGAATACTGATACAAGAAATTAGGAAAACGGTTCGCGGGGCGCCTTTACAGATAGCTCACTCAGTACTAGCGACGATTTATTACTGGAAATAACAAGAATTTCGAAAGAACTCAAGGTATCTAAGAAGTTGCCTGCCACAAACGTCATTTTTCTTGGATTAAAATTACCTCAGAATCATATGATGTTCTTGTATCAGATTTGCTTGTTTGGTTTTCTTATACCTTGAGATTTTTGATTGTAGCAACCCTGACTATGTAGATAACAAGTGACAATCTCGAAAATCCTAAATAGGGTCGAGTGTACTGTAACTGTAAGTGTGGCAGCAGCTAAAAATACTGCCACCACTATTCATTCAGGGTGCTTCGTAAAAAGCGACGTAGTGTTTTTGACCTCGGCTGAATATCTGTCGAATATGGTCAACCGCATGGTGGTGGTGATACCACCTACATTAGCATACCGAAAGAGGACTTACTTCAGGCATGTCTTCGGTCATATAAAACATAGCCAAATCCTTTTGCTACATGATTTTGTGCCCTAACAAAACATATTGCGCTGGCCCCAACTGGTTTGGGATAAAGGCAGACAGATGATGACATTCGTATGATATTCTTTTTCCAGATTGCCTTCGCCGCCCTCCTGGCAGCCGCCTCCGCCGCCCCGGGCATCTACGGCCACTACGCGTCTCCGTACGCGGCGCCCCTTGCCTCTCCCTGGGGACACGGGTACGTTGGCGCCCCCCTAGTCGGCGCCCCCGTGGTCAAGACCGCCGTGCCTGTCGCCACCTCTTACGCTAACACTGTCAGGGTAAGTAGTATACACTTAGTTTAGTGAAAGCGAAGTATACTGGTTGTAAGGGAGTTGTCTCCGTATATACTGATATAGTGCATCAATAGAGACCATGAATTTGGCAAAATTGTTCATTCCATATGAAAACATTCTTTAACTTCCCGTGGTACATGCAGTCACCTGATCGTGATTTAGTATAGGGGGCACATTTTTGTCGTTCCCTGATATTATTATGTTCATAGTGGAAAGTATTTCACATTTTTGGTCGTGCACTCTTTCTTTCTTTATTCTGAGACCTGTCCCTTAGGTACACCTCGTGTTAAAGATTCTTAGATTACTCCTTTACATTGCCTCAACTTATGCCCTTCAAAGATTAGTACTTTATATGAATGAATAATATGCTTGTTCATGGTAATATGACGTCAAACACCAATATGTAATACCTAGAGTATTGAATACGCGCCACGCGATTACAGATGTTGATTTACTGAACACGGGTATAAATTATTTAACCACAATGAACACGTGTGGTGATAGAAAGTGATATATTTAATTGCATAAGCATTTTAGAGGTTATACAGCGAAATGAAACGTTCTGTCGCTTCGTGTATATATTAAAATGTTTTCTACGCAAAATTTTGACAGCCATTGGTGAATCAGCCCTCTTTACATTGACCCGGCCGGACAACACATTTAGTATTGGCGGTCAATTTATTTTTTCATGTTAAGAACTACATTTTTTTGCGAAAATCATACACCCCTTAAAATGCATACATGTTAATTTCAAAACGAAATTCAATTTCAATATATTTATTTCTTTGTAGGCATTTACTACATGGGGTTGCACAATTAGTAGGTAACGTCGAAAGTCGAAGATTCTATATAGGTAGATATTCTATTCAAGCAAGTCACATTCTAGCACTTTGTAAATTAAAAGTAGAAATTACAATATGTCAAATTGGTACTCGTATGTCAAGTTCATAAATCAAGTGCATGTATAAATTGTCTATTTCTTGCATTAAGTTAAGTTGAAGAATTTGTTACTAATATAACTTGAACCTACTGCAAAAAATTAAAATACGTGTAATTTAATCAAGGAAAAATTATCTTTAAGTTCCACGAGCCTTTTTTTGCACGTATACTTTAGTTTCCGCTACTGTCAAAAAACTAGTTTAATTTATGCAAAACTTTGATACGCACAATCTGATGAATTGATGGAAAAAAAGCGTCGATAAAATTTATTGATTACGTAAAGTTCAAGGTCAAACAAGTGATGTAGGTACCTATTTTACGTAAAATAATCCTAATTCAGAAATAATATGACTTATTTATACTAATTATTGACTGTGGAGGCACAAGTTACTCAAATACTATCAACGTACTACACAAAAATACGCTAATATAATGACAAAGCTGACTTTGGGCAAGAACTCGATTGTTTAGTCACCGCTTTTTATAATGTAAATACAATATACCTAACATCTCAAGCGATCATTGAAATGCAGCTAGGTAGGTTAGGTATTACAAATGAAATGTCAAAATATCTAAGAATATGACTTTCAAAGATTTGCTATCAAAGTTGACAGACTCAATAAACACGCAAATGAAAAGGTGTATTTATATTCCATAGAAACAAATTGACACGTTAAAACGTACAATACAATCAACAAAATTATTAATTATACCTAGATCTTACTGCAAGTATAACGACATGCATGACTCTAATTTGGAACTTGACAATGAACTTAGCAAGGCCGTTTGAGCAGTTTATTTAGACGGCAATCAATCAATCTGACAAGATAAACTGTAAATTACTGCTATTGCATATATTATTATCAGTTAAATTCTATTCTACATCAATCATAGTACCTAATATGTCATTTAGAGATGGGGCATATGATCTTATAGGATAAGAATATACTGAACAGAAAGATTACAAAAATTCAAAGACATGTACAAATAGGCGGCTTATATTGTAACACCTCATAATTACGAGTAAGTATTTTGTATGAAAGCTCCAAAATTTATTTTAATATTTTGACCCATGTTTCTTAGGTAAAAATATTCAGTTTCATGGGCTTGCAAAATATTTGCATTGTTTTTTTTATTTTATTATACTATGGGATATTAATATATGTTACCTGATTACTTCACATTCTCTCTCTCTCTACTTCACATTGACAAAGTATGGACTACTGATTCAAGTCATAATAAAGAACTCTTTCATTACATAGGCGAGGAACACACGCAACGTCGGTTTGTGCGTCGTTCATTCGATTCTCCACCCTACCTGCATATGAATAAGGTTTGTGTCAAACAGAATCGCACAACGCTGCGTTGTCTGTCAAATCGTTTGACATAAACCGTATTCGTATAAAAATAAGGTGGAAAATCGAACAAACGACGCACAAACCGACGTTGCGTGTGTTCCTCGCCATATTTACTTAGGCCCTAATGTTTCAGTACTTCTCTTACTTGTACGATAAACTTAAACAATAACGGAGAATACTACAACCCCTCTCATTCATTACTCAGCTTTACGGATGACCTATTCAGACAATTAACAGCTTATGAGTATTTCTCCGGAACATGCAAATTCACGTGATTTCTCTGGCGAATTTGAATTTTGAGTTAATTGAAATAATACCAATGGATATTGAAAATATACCTCAAAAGATAAAAAATGATACCTTTGGCCCTCGTTTCTCACTTATAGTTCCAGAGAAAAACAAGTTTAAAAAAATCTCGCCAGAGAAATCAATCAAATAGGACAGAGAAATCAAACTCGTAACTTTAATTTCGTTATTTGTATCATTTACTAATGTCAGTCATTATTTATCGTGGCTGTTGTCTGCTCGCAGGCTTGCCACAGACCTAGCCACCGGGCAGGCTAGCGTGGCTGTTGTCCGCTCGCAGCCTCGCCACAGACCTAGCCACTGGGCAGGCTAGCGTGGCTGTTGCCTGCTTGAAGCGCTGCGAGTAGAAGCGGCTACAGACCTAGCCACCTAGCAGGCTAGCGTGGCTGTTGTCTGCTCGCAGCGCTGTGAGTAGAAGCGGCAACAGACCTAGTCACCGGGCAGGCTAGCATTGGCTGTTGTCTGCTCGCAGCGCTGCGAGTAGAAGCGGCCACAGACCTAGCCACCTAGCAGGCTAGCGTGGCTGTTGTCTGCTCGCAGCGCTGTGAGCAGAAGCGGCAACAGACCTAGCCACCGAGCAGGCTAGCGTGGCTGTTGTCTGCTCGCAGCGCTGCGAGTAGAAGCGGCCACAGACCTAGCTACCTAGCAGGCTAGCGTGGCTGTTGTCTGTTCGCAGCGCTATGAGCAGAAGCGGCCACAGACCTAGCCAACGGGCAAGCTAGCGTGGCTGTTGTCTGTTTGCAGGCTCGCCACAGACCTAGCCACCGGGCAGGCTAGCGTTGCTGTTGTCTTCTAGCAGTGCTGTGAGCAGAAGCGGCCACAGACCTAGCCACCGAGCAAGCTAGCATGGCTGTTGTCTGCTCGCAGGCTCGGCAAAGACCTAGCCCCCAGGCAGGCTAGCGTGGCTGTTGTCTGCTCGCAGCGCTGCGAGCAAAAGTGGCCACAGACCTAGCCGCTGGGCAGGCTAGCGTGGCTGTTGTCTGCTCGCAGCGCTGCGAGCAAAGTGGCCACAGACCTAGCCGCTGGGCAGGCTAGCGTGGCTGTTATCTGCTCGCAGCGCTGCGAGCAAAAGCAGCCACAGACCTAGCCACCGGGCAAGCTAGCGTGGCTGTTTTCTGCTCGCAGGCTAGCCACAGACCTAGCCACCAGGCAGACTAGCGTGGCTGTTGTCTGCTTGCAGCGCTGCGATTAGAAGCGGCTACAGACCTAGCCACCTAGCAGGCTAGCGTGGCTATTGTCTGCTCGCAGCGCTGTGAGCAGAAGCGGCCACAGACCTAGCCACCGGGCAGGCTAGCGTGGCTGTTGTCTGCTCGCAGCGCTGTGAGCAGAAGCGGCAACAGACCTAGCCACCGGACAGGCTAGCATGGCTGTTGTCTGCTCGTAGGCTCGACACAGACATAGCCGCAGGCTAGCGTGGCTGTTGTCTGCTCGCAGCGCTGCGAGTAGAAGCGGCCACAGACCTAGCCACCGGGCAAGCTAGCGTGGCTGTTGTCTGTTCGCAGGCTCGCCACAGACCTAGCCACTGGGCAGGCTAGCGTTGCTGTTGTCTGCTAGCAGCGCTGTGAGCAGAAGCGGCCACAGACCTAGCTACCGGGTAAGCTAGCGTGGCTATTGTCTGTTCGCAGGCTCGCCACAGACCTAGCCACCGGGCAGACTAGCGTTGCTGTTGTCTGCTAGCAGCGCTGTGAGCAAAAGCGGCAACAGACCTAGCCACTGAGCAGGCTAGCGTGGCTGTTGTCCGCTCGCAGCGCTGTGAGCAGAAGCGGCAACAGACCTAGCCACCGTGCAGGCTAGCGTGGCTGCTGTCTGCTCGCAGCGCTGCGTGTAGAAGAGGCCACAGATATAGCAGGCTAGCGTGGCTGTTGTCTGCTCGCAGCGCTGTGAGCAGAAGCGGCCAGAGACTAAGCCGACGGGCAGGCTAGCGTGGCTGTTGTATGCTCGCAGGCTCGACACAGATCACAATTGTACAACTACACCACATGTGGTAATTTTGTTGAATAAATTGAATTGAATTGACCTAGCCACTGGGCAGGATAGCGTGGCTGTTGTCTGCTCGCAGGCTCTTCACAGACCAGATTGATTTTTCGGACATTTTTTTTTTATTTCTCTGGCATTTTCGCCAGAGAAATCAATGCCAGAGAAAGCAAAAAGTAGTGATTATTTAGAATAACCCTTAAACCGTAATAGCGAATATAATTGTAATTACACAACCAGCTCACTACCCAAAAAGCTACGTTTCTTTAAGAAAATCACAACATTATGACTGATCAATTAATTATTAACTTTACCAGAGAAATCAATGTATAGGTGTACCAAAGCCAGAAAAACACTTGATTACCTCGATGAATCCAAAATGTAACAGCGAGTCACGAGTGCACACACCTCCGCTGCTGCGGCGTTACTGACTCTTTTGAGCGGCCGGGATGCCGACAGCGTACCTAGAAAGACTAGTGATGTGTGCGATGTTTTTTACGCGCCAGAGAATCCCAGGGTTTTACGCGGACAGAGACATTTTATTCTGTAACTCGGTAAATTGTTATAAGTATGAATAAATATTAATTGTAGTTAAACTAGAACATATAAAAGGTCTGTGAACATCGTCACAAATTCGTATCATAAATAGTTATCGAAATATAAACCCATGAATGTAGCAAGTCAGCTTTCGGACACGCCAGAGAGCGTCAATTTGGGGGGCATATATATTTTTTATAAAAAAAGCGTAATATCCCTATAATTTTTTGTTGCTTCTCCAATTGCAGTAATAGCCGTACTAACCATATAAAAAATACTGTTCCTCTATAATAGCAAGATATGCAAATTTTAGGCCAAGACAGTGATTTCTCTGGTGCTGAAGAAAGACCCTCATTTCATCTGCAGATCGCCTCCCCTGCTGTGGTTGCCGCCCCTGCCTACGCCCACGCCCCGGTCGCCTATGCGTCCCCCTACGGCCATCCCTGGTAGACCCTTAACATACTAATCCTGCCCTAGTAAGGCACATCTACACTCGAGAGACGTAAGACGAGACGAGACGTTTCCATATAAAACGTATGAAACAGAAGCCCAGCTGGTGTCACGTCTTATGTCTCACGTGTGTAGATAGCGCCTAAGATTCGGTCTAGCATCCAGCCAACTACATCTGGCGAGCCGAAAAGAGCAACAGTCACTGTACCTTTATTTATTTATTTTATAGTATTTTAAGTAATCCGAATTGTAGCATTGGAGCAAAAATCTAGCTCGCTCGAGCTGGAATGTTGTGTGTTTGGTTTTGAATAAATTGCAAATAAATTTTATGTATTTGTTGTTTTTAATTTTTCGTTTATTTCTACCTCCGAAAAGAGACAAAAATGAACAAAGCCTAGGTATTAATTTTAAGAAAACTTGCAAAAACGTTGTTCCGCAGGCAGTTTATAAAATTACCAAACACGGAGAGATTTTTAAAATTTGGTACTACCAATTCAATAACCTTTTAAATAAACAGTTGTCTTTATGTGAATCACGCTAGTGGTCTTCTTCTTTTCGTCTGGGACATTGAGTCGTCCAACGTCCCGATAAACCCTGGTATAACAATTTTCACCCACCTACTACAAGTAGCTGGCCTCTGACATGGTTGTATGATGACCGCCGTCCATAGGTAATCGGGACCAAGAGCTTCACGTGACCGTCGAAGCATCTTAGTTTTCAGACAATCAGGTGGTTCCATCTGCGATGTCCTGCCTAAACTAAGAACAAATTTACAAAATGATAAATATCTTTGTGAGTGCCCCACAGAGAATCAAACGGGGAACCTTCCAGGAACCAGGCAGTCTACCGGCAGTACACGACATCGGTAGTCAAGCTAGCGGTAGATGTGTGTGACCTTTTATTGCACGTTGCAATCGGAACCTAAGAATGTGAAATTAATTAACTCGTTCGCGATGCCGGATGTCGTTCCTACGACGTAGGAGAGAAGCTTCATAAGAACATGTGGCGTGTGGCGGATGTAATGCAGCCGCGTGACAAATTCTCACCTACCTGGCCCTGAGTCTGCTAATTATTGTTGGTGTCATTTTAAGACCCTCCTCTTCGCGTAGGTATTTTATTTCTTGGGCGACATTTTTTCCGAGAGTGTGGAAACAAGCAGTAGACTCAGTATGTTACAAAAAACGGGCAAGAGCGTGTCAGACACGCTCATAAATAGGGTTTTGTAGTCAACGTTTAAATATCAGGTCTTTCAGCTTTACAAATTTAATTTTGTTGCTGGTTTGTTGGCAGCTGTATGGTTACCAACCGCAAATAGAAAAACTTTAATATTTCCTCAATCTTAAGTGGTACAGTATTCGTTATAGTTTTCATGGTAACTTCATATAAAGAACTATATTCCATATTTTTTTCAAATTTTTTGCAAGCGAACTTTAGAAGTTACAGCTGGAACAAATTACGGCTCAAAAACGACCCTTTTAAAAGCAAATATCTCGAGACAGAAACATTTTAGAGAGTTTTTTTCAAAGAAACCTCCCCTTAAAAGACCTATTCAACGATACCACACTCAATATCATACAAGAAAAAAAAAAATTGCCCCCCCTTTTACATGTATAGGAAGGGGGTCCAAAAAACATTTAATATAATTTTTTCTCAACATTTCTAAGTTTGGGTCAACACGATCTATCTTCATACCAAATTTCATGTCGATTGCTCCAAAACTGACGAAGTTATGAGGGCGCGGCATACAGACAGACAGACAGACAGACAGACTTGACGAAACTATAAGGGTTTCTAATAGGCTACGAAACCCTAAAAAGCGAGAGAAAAACGCACCCAATAAAATCGCTTTGCGAGAGCCTAATGCCACAAAATTTGCGCTAGCCAATACTTACTTTGTGCTAATGTCACTGCAATTTTCTATACTAAACTAATACTGTTAGCAGAATCCACCACAAAGTAAGTATTGTGATACCACCGACATGCCATCGACACACAACTGAAACGATTTTTATTTAGCAGACCTCGGCTACTGTCAACATGTATGATGGAAAGTAAAGAAGCTACAGTCAGATTCAGAAAAGAAGTTATGAATTTTAAACAATAATAACGCCCTCTACATGGAATTATCAATGGCAGAGAATCTTTGCTTAAGTGTATCACCTAGACAAAAACATTCATACCTAGGTATAATGTAGTGAAATCATACCGTATCTAAACTAGCTAATCAAATCACATCTACACAGTGCTATTCGCCTTTAAGCAGCATGTTTTGTCAGGGAACTACGCAAACTCATGGTTTTAGAAAGCGTTTTATCATGAAACAGAACAAGTGTAAATTATTGATCAAAAACCTAGGTTTATGATGAAATTATGTTTTATTATTGACATATGCTGGTTTTTTATCAAAAATCTGTGACATAATCTTCTTCTAAATTCTTAATAATTTTAGCACACAGTGAAAACTGAGTGACACAAAAGAGTTTACTGCGTCATGTCCCATGGTTTTTCGTGTGTAAGGGTGGGCTTAAAAACCAAGCGACAGCGACAACGACGCGCGTCGTTGTCGCTGTCAAATGACTGGTTTGTATGGGTTTGTATGGGGAACCAGATAAACCGAGCGTCGGCGTCGTTGCGGCGCGCCACGACGCCGTCACGTTGACAGCGCGCTGAGAGGCTAACCAGGCCAGTGTTGCCGGATAAACAGAATTACTGCTATTTAGACATATTTAACAGCAAGGTAAATGTAGTTAAAAATATAGAACAAGCTTTATGTAAATTCTGAACTATTGTTGCCGTACTACCGATGGTTTTACTATCAATAGTTTTCATTTATTCAGGCCTATACAATCGGTAGGCCTAATAATAGTATTGATAATTCAAAATAAAGCAATACTGTTGACGAGGTATAATACTATCGATAGTATCGATAGTTCAGGATATCGATACTATCGATTGTCTATCGTTTTACAATCGATAGTCCACTATCGAGTGGCAACA
This sequence comes from Phthorimaea operculella, assembly GCA_024500475.1. Lineage (NCBI taxonomy): Eukaryota > Metazoa > Arthropoda > Insecta > Lepidoptera > Gelechiidae > Phthorimaea > Phthorimaea operculella. Next base: position 2,727,836 of record JANFCV010000009.1, read on the forward strand.
ATATTCTAAACACATGCTTTTTATGTTACAGTTTATCAAATTTTCACAAATTACACGCTGAATTCCGACAAGCTCTGCCTACCCCGCAAGAGATAAAGGCGTGATATATGTATGTATGTATTCCGACAACATTGATGCCTGAGCAGAATTTGCAAAAGAAAATGTAATGTATATTTGTAAACCTCATTTTGCGTTTTGCGGCGCTAAAAGTTCTGTTGTATTTGTTGTTATACATTATAAGGAAAAACTGAACTAAACCCATGAACTATTCTACACGAATAGTTATATTATGAATTATATTATATTACTTGTCACTTGGTTATGCGTCTGTCAAGACTCCTTTTTTCGGGATCGCGTTAAGATATCAACTTGAAATAAAACCATTCCATAGTCACCAACAGGGATGATGTTCTCTCCGGCTGATTTCGGCCATGCCGACCACTTTTAATTCTGATCAGCAGCTTCCTAAATACTGCAGCTGCCACACTGATTCTGCTATTCATCTCATCATCAAGGTCACATTAAATATCGAAACATCTCAACTTGTGTCATCATATCTTCACCAAACTTAATTTTCAGTATCTCACGACCTTGTATTTCCATTGAAATTACTTTTGTGAATGATCTGATCACTAAGACGGCGGTCGTTACACAATAATGTCAGAGGCCTGCTCCTTATAGTAGGCGGTTGGAAAACTCTGACTCTAGGTTTCATCGAATTGTTGAACGACTTGGTGTACTACTCGAATAAGAAGAAGAAGAATACTATCTTTTTGACACTGATCTTCAGATCGAATTTGCAGCATGCTTGGGGAGAAACGGTCTTCAGTTGTTGCAGGCCATCTGCGGATTTTGCAAGAAAGCATAGGTCATCGGTATACATGTCGCAGTGCGATGTCAAAAGCTGGCATATTATGGCAAAATTGTAGACTTCCTTCGGCCTTCGTCCCAAGCTGATCCAATGTTTGGCCAAAATCCTAGCATTTTCGGCGAAATCCTAGATTTGTTTAGTATTATGGCTTTTTTTTTCATTCCCGACGAGGAACAAGGAGTGGAAAAGTGAGTTATGCATCTCTCTCTAATTGCTAACTCCAGGGCGTCCGACTCTACCTCCCACCCTACAGGACGTCGAACGCTACTTTATGCCATACAAGGTAACTGACGCTATTTCCAACCCTCCAGAGACGTCATAGATGATAAGGGGTAGCGTCGGGCCTACTACTGTGTTACAAAGTATGTCTAAGTTCTACGCCTCTACTTACTCTTCTTCTTCATATATCTCCTTATCTGTCTAACACTCCTTTAAACTATCTGGAACTATAAAATGATGTGTTCTTTCTTATCTGCATAATTTATTATGTATTAGTCTATTAATAAGTATGTGTAGTAGTTTATCAGAGTTGAAGTATTTGAGTAATAGAATGTATGTATATTATGTTAATGTAATACATAAATAGTTGCACTACCCCGCATTTTCCCATACAACTTTAAAAGTTGAATAACTCGAAAACTAAAATTAATCGCGGAACATACATGGGGTATTTTCGAATACCCTAAGATGTGAGGAATCTAATTTCTTTTTATTGACGTCATTGCATGGACCACCCTTAATAAATTTAAATTTAATTTTATTATATAAAAACATAATTAAAAATACGTAAACTTATACTAACAATTATGAGGCCTAACTAGTTCCTGAACTAGGAATAGGAAATTCCTGTATCACAAGTAAAGAGATGGCCGACATAACTATTACACAAAAATGAAAAATACTATACTATATAAATGAACTAACAAAACATAATTCTTAATATCTAACTCTGGAGACGGTAGTGGCAGCTTCCCTCGGAAGCGGCGAAACACGACTCCCTGCGGTCAAAACTCCGGCGACGTGAAGACGCTCAGTGTAGCTGTCGAGACTCGCACCACGAACGAAACCCACCCAATGGCGCGACTCCAACGGCTCCACGTACACTCCGAGACTAGGCGAATTCTTGAAGGCACCTGCTTTATGCCTCGCGAAGATGTAATCCAGCACGTCTTGCTTAGTAGTAGTGTCGTGCAGGCGGGAGACATAAAGCGATGTCCTCGGCGTGAAGGCACGCAGCAGGAGATTGGCCTCCACCGGTGCGGTGCCGCACTTGTTCTTGCGGGGTTGCTTTCTGTGCTTCTTCTGAACCATAGTATACCTATCCGCATCTACTTGGTTACAGGGCTTGTTAAGGGTTGGCTCAACGAGTGGTAGTTTAGCCATACCCTTATTGTTTGTCGCTGACGCAGCGAGCGGCTTAGGAGGCCGGTTAGCATTGTTCCGGCGTCGATGTTTACCCTTATCAGCAGTGTCAATCTTGCCGGGCGCAGCGGCGCCGGGCGGGTCGAGCGGCGCGGCGGCGGCGGGCGCGCGCGCATGCTGGTCGGTTCGGTTGTTGGGCGAATTTGCTGATGAGGCGCTTGTAGCCGATGTATATGATTCATCGGCGGCACGCATACCTCGATTTTGGTTGTCAGCAGGACTGGAAGTCTCAGCTGATCTAGTTGCTGACTTTAGCAACAAATCCACTTCGGCACGCAAGTCAACAATAGTTTTTCCTGAGCGTTCGAATTTACGTTGAAATTCTTCCAGCTTAATTTCCAAGGTCTTGACGTCCCTTAGCAGCCGGGTAACATCCTGCTGGTCGAGCGCGTTGGGAAGTTTTTTATGAGTAGCCCTCAAGAATATTGGCACTTTTTGGTGATCCGTCCCCTTCAGGATATTCATAATATCTTGCAGGCTTTTCTTGCAATTTTTGTCCCCTGTTCGATGGGGCACACACTTCACGTTCAGCTTGAGCCACTTACACGGCAGCGCCTTCGCCTTGCATATGTCGTCCACCGAGAAATAGGTCGAACACAGCTGGATAATGGAGGCCTCGTTTGTGATGGTTAGTTTATCTTCAAGGAACGTAAGGACATCGTTGGCCAAGAAAGATGTATCCATCTTGGACCAAGTCGAACGCAGCCAGTGCTACGCTGACGAATTATTTCACTATTTTAAATTAAAATAATTAAGTCGGCAAATACGTGTGCATTGCTCGGCGCATAGCGAAACATTATGTTATGTTAGCGTTATGTTAGCGTTGGAAGCCCTGGAGGGTGTGGTCGACGTCGAACACTCTGGAGGATTAAAAGTGGCGGGCGTTGGTTTTTTTGGGCTTCCGACGATACCCCTTGTCGTCCGGGGCATTCCTGGAGGGTAAGAGGTGGCGGCATATACCCTGAGAGGCAGGACGGAGAGTGGGAGGTAACGTCGGATGCCCTGGCGGGCGTGGAAAGCGCCGGAAACACTAAAGACTTAAAGATCGCAGGCATTGGATTTCTTGGGCGTCCGACGCTACCCCCTGCCGTCCAGGGCGTCCTATCGCTACCTCTACCTCCCGTCCTCTAGAGCGTCCAGTGGTACATTCTGCTCTTACGGTGTCTGACGCCCCCCCCCCTACCCTCTAGGGCAATCGAGGCAATCCTGATATTCAGGTTGTCCGACGCTAGCCCATCTTTCAGGGCGCCCTACGCCTCAAGGTATCCAACTCTACCCTTAACAGCCCAGAGGGAGGTGCATATGGTTTACCTATTCACTTCTCGTTCCCCAGAAATGGAAAAAAAACGATACATATCGACTACGGAAATATGAATTAGCGTAAGGGACAAAATGCAAGTTTTCAGGAGAGCCAAAAAACGATTGCAATTTTTTAAAATTCTTTATATCTTTTTTGTTTCTTGTCCGATCCAAATGACTTCTATGGCAAAATTCCTTAGAATTTTGAGTTCTTTATGTTTAATCTATCATCATCTGGAATATTCCTGTAGTTTAGGAATTGGTATGTCCCTTACGTTAATTTTTCCTGCAAAAGCCTCCGAAAATTTTGAAAAAAATTAATGTTACATTTCATCATCGAACACGAGGTAAATTTGCAGTAAAGGACACCGCGTCTATAGGTTTTCATGATAAGTTTGCCACAAAATTTTATTATAACCAATTGTTTTCAAATGAAATACACTTAGAAAAGCGTATCTGACACGATGTAGTATAACAAACAACATAAACATCTTCTAATGTGGTTCAATTTCATAATCAATACTTTATTGTGAGAAACATAAGAATAAAAAGCGTTAGAAAACTTTTAAAACGATAAAAAATAACGTTTTAAGCTAAAAAAAAACAGGAACTTTTTATTTAATCTTTGACAGTAAAATACATCTTCAAAATTTAAAACTACGTTGAAATTTTTGTTAATCAAACAAAATTATAGTACCTAAGTTAATAAAAACAATGGACGCACAAAACATGAAGGCGTAATTTTTTATGAAAACGATTGGTGACTACTCTCGAGAACAGCTTATAGACGTGATCCAGAAGTAAAATCGACCTTATAGTTTCTGGGGAACGTTTCTTACTGAGAAACGTTTCGTCTCTTTTCGTGGAGTGGAGTAACCACGCCTCTGAGGTTTTGCCACTAGTTATTACCGAGTTGAACAGCCATTTCATGACACCAGCCTTAAGCAGCATAGGGCCCACTCTTCCCTGAAGCCTTTGTATTCTTAAGCTGTCTAAGAGTAAGGTGGTGGAAGAGAACAATGGAGTCTCTCTCGTCAGATAGAGGTCTGGGTGCATGCGACGCATGAGACTTTCATAGAAATCCTCGACTACAGCAAGAATCTCTCGACCTGAGGTGACGGTTTTACCATTTGAAGAATTTAGATGACTCATTTTCAGTACCTTGCTATGATCCCCGATTTGCTCGATCGTGTCATAATATAATGAGTTGAGTATACTATTTTAGCTTCTCATCACGCCAATTTATGTATTAATTTTTAAAGTATTCTAATAATTTATAATGTTTTTGTAATAAAAAAAACATTTTGACGAACAAAACGAAAAATTCTAAAAAACTATATCTTTGTGTTTTGCGCAATATAGAATTGTTATTAACATACTTTTTAGTTATAATCCTTAATATTTAAAAATATTGATATCACAATATGAACATGTTTTTAGTCACCCAAACATAGTGACACCGTATTCAACAATTTTGCAATGGTCATCGAACACTAATTCTGATATTAATCTAAATTTTAGCGGTTTTCCTGTAAGCGGTGTGAAGATTTGTGCGTTTTCTTCTGGCGGACAATATTTAATTTGTGTTCATTATAGAAACGGTCAGAAAATTTAAAATTTAGAATCAATGCAATAAAAATTAGAAAGCATGGTTTTTGTGTTACTAACCATTCATTTTGTTGTTTATGTTTATTTAATTGACATGACGCGTGTCTTTATAAATTTGCATTGAAAAAAATAAGTAAAATAAAGTACAAGTATAATATTTCAATAATTAAATAGCAAAACTTAAATTAAATAGCAAATCTTTGAGAAACTATGTCTTATGCTGCAATTTTACCTCATTTTTCGTCAAGAAATGTACGTTACATTAACATTTTTCAAAACATTTGATAATGTCATGTACGTTACTTTAACTTCTTTTCAAAAAAATTGTTACTTTGTCCCTTACATTAATTTCTATTTTCTTGGTCGATTTAAATATCATACAAAATAAGTGCTCACACAGATATTCTGAAGTATCATAAAAAAATTATGAGAGGAATTTGATTTGCGGGCAGTGTAAAATAATAGTGTAATGTTATTTTGGTTTCCTACCTCATTATTAAAGTTTGTTTGCCTGCGTAAGGGCCAATGTTTATTTTGGAAATTAATGTAAGATGCATTATCGGACATGAAAACTTGTATTTGTAATAGCGTAAGGAACATCAATTGGCCGATATGATGAAAAATTTAACGTATGGGACGTACACCATTTTTTATGTCCTTAACAGTACTTTTTGCTCCCGATTTTTAAACTTTTGCTCACTTTTTTTTTAAGGTAAGCGACATTTTTTTTCAAGATATCAAAAAGTTATATATACCATTCGATAGAGCTCGAAATCCTGAATCCAATGATATATATAACTCAAAATCGCCAAAATGTCCCTTACGCTAATTCATATTTCCGTAGTCGATATACTAAACAAATCTAGAATTTCGGCCAAAAACCTGGATCAGCCAGTAGCCAAATTCAAAGTTTAGCCATCTGTGCGGAAACGGATGCGGGCTCCTTTGGAGACGGTGTATGAGACCTCCTTAACTACATACATACATACATATATCACGCCTTTATCCCTTGCGGGGTAGGCAGAGCGTCAACGGCCGTAAAAGTACGGTCGTTATCGCCACGTCTGACACATATTTGAGGGCTGTTTTAGCTATTGTCGTGTATCGCTATAGTGACAGGTTGTCAGCCTGTCGCCTAAAATTGCAATACACATGATTCCCTCGAGTCCTTTAGTCGCTTCTTACGACACCCATAGGAAAGAAATGGGGTGATGCTATTCTAAGCCGGCATCACACGGCAAACTACTACCTCAAAGAATAAGGCAAACAGTGTGGGCGCTGGAATGCACCCTTGTTTCCCCTCACAGTTGATGGGGAAAAAAAAGATCGTTCATCGTCTACAGAGACACAGCACTGCTCATCATCATGCCTCATGTCATGTCTCAGGAGGCGCACAAACTTCTCCGTGCACTCTAGTTTTTCTAGCACCATCCAGTGAGCTTCACAAAGTACACTGTCGAACGCTTTATATACACCAACAAAGCAGAGTTACAACTAAAGACATTGCTCTCTGCTTTTTCCTGCATTTGATGAACACAAAAATCCAAAAAATATTTTCTTATCTGAAAGTCCTTCAAGCGGTTTAATAAGGCTCTTGCAAAAGCCTTTCGGGGAGCAATTATTACGGAATACCGCGGTATGACTTGCAGTCAGAAAGGTCACCTTTGTTTTTGAGAGGGCACTAATGCGAAAAACCTTAAAACCACCCGGAAATCGCTCTTACTCTCACATTCAAACAAAAAGTTTCCATAACAACGAGTTTAGCTCCACTCCGCCACATTTGAGTATATCGCCTGATGTAAGGTCAATGCTAATGTTTGATGGCAGTAACAACCTCATCACACGACAGGGGCTCATGCATTTGGTGGTTAAGGTGAGATGAGGTAACAATTGATGTGGTGCGGTGGTGCCGATTAGCTGTTCGTCTACGTTAAGCAGATCGATAAAATATGACCAAGAAACAAGAGTATAAACAACCCCAAAAGTTCAAGTTTAAGTATTTATATAGGAAAACCTGCTAATAAAAATAAAAAAAATTAGAGCAAACTATAGCAAAGACCCGGCAACACTGTAAATTAGTGACATTCAGATATTCTCTTGTCTTCACAGTTGGTCGTATCACGAAGTGATGTAACCAAAAAATTACAATTTTTAGTTTGATACACCATGACAATGGAATTCTAAAATTATATTTTTAGCTTAATCCACACCACAACACGCTTTGTCTGAACTTTTGTCCTAGGAGACGGTAGGTATTTTTTTATCACGAATAGTCTTTATCGTCATTTAAATAATATATGACGATTGACGGCGCGTGACTTAAGAGTAGCTAAGAAGAGCTAAGTTTATTTTCTATTCTATTTCTATTTCAGCCTATTGCAGTCCACTGCTGGACGTAGGCCTCCCCCAGGGAACGCCATAAGGCACGATCTCCCGTTTTTGCCATCCAGTCGCTACCAGCCGCCTTTTTTAAGTCATCGGTCCATCTGGCCGGAGGGCGGCCAACGCTACGTTTGCCGAGGCGTGGCCTCCACTCGAGAACCCGCTTACTCCACCGTTCATCGGTTCTACGACAAATGTGGCCAGCCCACTGCCACTTCAGCTTGCTACATTTCCAGACTATGTCCGTCACTTTGGTCTTTTTTCGGATGGCCTCATTCCGGACTTTATCCATTATAGAGATACCAAGCATAGACCTTTCCATAGCTCTCTGAGTGACATGTGGGCCAGTTTTACTGCCAAGTTCCACGTCCAACCCACCAAACGTCAATTGAGTCTATCTGTATAAAAATCCTACTATATTTAATTATTCTAATCGAATAATATCTAATAATACGACTTCATAGCTTGTATGGTCCCATTCGGCAGAAAGCATGAAATTTGGCATGTGTGTAGCTTATATAATATGTAAGCTTCAGGAAAAGAAGGGAAGCAAGTTGGACCCCCATACTTTCCTCCTTTACCCCATTTATATGTCCCAAATTTCAGTTATCTTTATTCTTCTCGGAAACTATTAAAGATAGTGTAATTATAGTGACTATTAAAGATAGGGGTGTATGGGGCCTTACCAACACCTTCGGGGCCCAAGCCAACCTTACCTGCCCCTGGTGCGCCCTGCTGTACAACGGACGAGGCAATGGCGACCCGCCAACCCGCACTGGATCAGCGTGGCGGGTGACGATCCAACCCCCCTAAATAAACATGGCAGTACAAGTCAAACCATGTTCTGCTGTAAAGTTTAAAGAAACTAGTTACGCCCTTTTTTGGTGCGACCAGTGGTATGCGGGTATGGATTGCAAAAAAACTGGAAGAAGACTAGAACCATAAAATAAGTAGATAAATTTTTCAATTCTGGTTACTGTCGCAAAATTATTCTTTGCTTCCAATGTAAAACGCTCCATCCGCATTAGAGTGGTAGGTAAATAAATGAATGGTTCTAGTTGGAAAATCCTGAACTACAAAATTAACGACGGAACTTTATATGGGCTATGAAGGAGACAAAAATATTAAAATATCTCACGGAAGCGCATAGAAGGTCAGAATTTTGGTTCATCATCATCACCCTCAGCCATCCACCCACTGCGGGGTATAGGCTTCCTCTCTACTAAGCCAGCCCTCATGGTCCCGTGCCAGCCTGTGCCAGTGAGGTCATATTATAAGCTTGATGATATCGTCGGACCATCGAGCAGGTGTTCTGCCCACTGACCTTTTCACTAATCTTGGCCACCGCTTCGTGGCTGCTTTTTTCCACCGATCGTCACTTCGTCTTACAAGTGTCCTGCCCATCTCCACCTTAACCTCGTCACTCGCTTACCTATATTTTTGACTTTGGTTTTACGTCGACTTTCAACGTTTGGTTTTGGACATGTTCATCCTGAGACCGACCTTCAGGGAGGCATCATGCAGATGCGATATTTTGCTGGAGACCCAGAAAACGTTCGGCGATAAGGATGAGATCATCTGAAAATCTCAGGTGCGACATGCGTATTCCGTTGAAGTTGTCTCCTTTCTCGCTCCAATCTAAAGTCTTCAAGATATCTTCTAGTACGTTGGTCAAAAGTTTACCCGTTTGACTCCCGGAGGACATCCACACATCACCTGTCAATACCGCAGCGATGAAGAGAGTGAAACACTGACAATACATTTTGATTGTTTGTCAGATGACGAACAGTCGAATGCCTTTTCATTAAGCTTTTCATAGTCAACGAAGGTGAAACACAAGGGCCGGTTGTACACTTTGCACTTCTCCGTTAGCTGCTTGACGGCGTGAATGTGATCCATGGTTGAGTATCCACTCCTGAAGCTAGCTTACGGGTTAGTACTCATCCAGGTTGGCAGTAAGTCGGTGACACAGGACAGGACAAGAGAATTTCGATTATCGGCTTATCACTCGAAAACGATACATCGTACAGAATGTTGTTATTCTAAAAAATTAAATCTATTAAACTTCTCTAACATTGAGTCTTGATAGCTTTTACTAAATCTTTGTTATATGGGTTGGAATTTCCAACCCATATAACATACCTGGAAAACGATTGGGAATGAGTAAGAACTGTCAAACTAAATATTTATAACATTTCTTAAGCTTTCATAAATATATCGTATACAGTATTGTTGTATTAGTTATACAGATCAAAAACTAGGACTTTCTATGTAATTTCTCCAAGGCGCCCAGCCTCTGAGAGGTGACGTGTTTTAATATGTTTGTCTACCTAATAGCCCAAACGAAGTTCCACCGAAAAATTTGTGATTCAGGATTTTCCAACTAGAAACCCTTATCAGCACTCGTATACCTTTTTTGTCATCAGTACCTTTCCGTGCGATTGACATAATTTTTGACAGGGTTTTAGAAGCCGAGTTACATCCTAAACGACGTATCTGACATCAACAATTCAAAGTAAATTGAGATGAATGTCAAATGTGTTAAGAGTGAATTTTGCTTGAGTGAGATCCATGTCCCAAGTAGCAAACAGTTGCCTTAAACAAAACTTGTTATAAAACCCTTATAGGAGCATTCTGTAAAAAAATCCCAGACAGAACCCTCTGGTTTCTAGTAATTCCGTGTAGGTAATATACAATGATATTGCAAATACGGTATTGTAAGTAACTAGAATGCATTTCAGATTTTTCAGATGACAGTTGTCAAGAATAAGATTCGTTTATGTCGGAAACTATAAATCTTAGACTACCAATTTCTTAGAAAAAATGGTAAGCCTTGGCGAGATCTATAAAACGACAGCTGTCAAACTATAAACACGTTTATCAACACTCGTTTAGTAATGTTGGTTTTTTATAATCGAATGCAGTTTCGTTATGAACTCCTTTATAAAAATGCAACCTTAAAAAAACTTATCACCACCAGCTACATAAATCAACTCAATTCCAAGTGTGCTTCAAAAAAATTAAATGATTATGCAACTTTTTTAATTCCAGTGCCAAAAGTAACCCAATAAAAAAAATACAAATGTCACCCGGGCGGGATGAGCCTTGAAATAATGAGGACATATTTATTATTAAATCTTTATTTCAATTAATCATTTTTCGAATAAAAATTTACCTAAAAATACCTTTTGATTTTAAAAGTTGTTTCGATTTCTGAACCTCCATTTAAATATTTAGTCGTTTAGTTAGTGGTTCAGTTGATAGGCTTGCAATCGCCATAGTGCAGTGCGGAGAGCTTAGAATTATTTCTCATAGTTTTTTTTTTGTAGAGTGTAGATAAAATAGTGTATGCAACTGCATATAATTAGGCTATAGTATGCTCGTGTCAAACTATTATCACAATCGGCTGCGCCTAGTGTGATAAACAGACACTCGCGTTCTAAAGCCTTCCGTTATAAGACAGTTGCATAAACTATTATTATGTCGGCAATTATTCATGCTCGAAAATAAGTTTGTTTTAGAAATTTGTAGGCCTTGCTTTGAGGCCTTTATTTTATGTGGTAGCTGTCAAATTAAAAACTCGTTTATCCCGGCAATTATTCAAGCTAGACTACCGGTTTGTTTGGGAAAGTTGTAGGTCTTGGTGAGACCTTCATTTTATGTGACAGCAGCCAATCTTAAAACTCGTTTATATCGGCAAATTTTCATACTAGACAATAAGTTTGCTTGGGAAAGTTGTAGGCTTTGATGAGATCTTCATTTCATGTGACAATTTCAAACTAAAAACTCGTTTATCTCGGCAATCATTCAAGCTAGATTACCAGATTGTTTGGGAAAGTTGTAGGCCTTGATGAGACCTTCATTTAATGTGACAGCTGTCAAACTTAAAACTCATTTATCTCGGCAAATTTACTTTCCTAATTTATTTCCTATCGTGTTTCTAAGAGTAGTAAGTTCTTTTTTATCACCGCAACACTGAGCGTGGAAATCAAACTGACAGGCAGCCGTAGGTGACGTCGCCAGAACAGACATTGCAGCGTCGCGTCTCTTCTCGTCTCGGTTTCGTGCGGCTTCAAGATGCATCGAGCGGCGTCGCGCGTTGCATCTTGATGTCGCTTTGAACTGACATTGCAGCGTCGCGTATCGTCTCACCTCGTCGCTTTCAGTAGAAACTGACTCTTAGGGCGCAAAAAGATGGTCTCAGTGAGCAGGGTTCGAAAATATACAATATTTATCAAACAGTAAAGCGAAAAGATAAATCGAGCGGATGTATTTATCTCTTATGAGTCAGTCATCCTTTACATTTATGTCCATACTAGCTGGTGCCCGCGAACTTCGTCTTGCCAAGGGATGCATAGAGGTACCTAGGTATGTGCCATACGAAGTGACACATCATGCTAACAACTTTTGTAATAGAGCCATTTTCATGTGTATATAGTTTAACTGTATTATAATTTACCTGCGCTCCGGGTGAACGACGTCAGGTAGGTAAGCAGTCAGGCCCTTCAGTGCTGATAAAAGTAGTCACTATCACTTCTCTATCATATATTTTGATCAGGACCTTTGTCTACCCCCATAACAAACATCAAAGTACATCGCTTACTTAGAGGGCCTACACGTAACGTCCGTGGCTGTTTTTTTTGAGCGCACGACTAACGTCTAACGTTGGTTTTAAGTATGGAAAATTTAGAAAATTGTTTGCATTTGATAAAAGCAGGGCAAAAAATTGCGTTAAAACAACGCAGCGCAGAAACTTGCGTCGCGTATCTTTATCCTCGGTTTTTTGTATGAGAAAATTACATCTGACAGACGCATGCGTTTGCGCTTCGCTAAAATAGTACACTAACGGACCTACGCGCAAAAACGTAACCGAAGAAGCCAGAACTGCTTTATTGGTTTGGCAATACGGTCGCAGATTTGGCGCCCTGACGTGTGGGCCCCACTATCGATACCCACAACCGCTATCAGATTTACTTACTGCTTTGCATTTCCTCACTTTAGGTGGGGTGGGGTCGGCTTTCCTAATTTTTCTGTGCCATCACTTTCTGTCCGTGTCCGTGTCTGGCCGTGTGATGCTGGCTTATGTAACTTACTGACTCTGAATATCCAAGGAATGAGCAGTAGCGTTCCCTGTGAGTGAATGCAACATCTTGCACTGCGCTTACCTACCAATCCGCCTGCCAAGCGGGGTAAGTACTTATGGCAATATCCCCGATAAGGGAAGGCCCACGTCCAGCAGTGACATGTTGTGGCTGTTAGGGATGGATGAACTTTCAGTCTAGGTTTGTCGATATCGATTGCTTATTTTATTACCCTATGACAGCCGATGTGGCGCAGTGATAGTGTGACTTTTCTGACGTGCGATTCGGAGGGAACGTTAAGCCGTTGGTTCCGGTTGCTGTCCTATGATTATGATTACTTATTGCAGCAGTCGTTAAGTACAAAACCATATCAGAAGGCTTGCTACTTGTAGTAGGCGGTTGAAAATCTTTTGGCTCCAAGGTTCATCGGGTCAAAAGTCAAAGTAAAAACAAACTTCGCTGTCTGTCCGTCCATCTCTCTGTCACAAGGAGGCAGTATCTCATAAACCGCGATAGTTAGAGAGTTGAAACTTACACAGATGCTATATTTCTGTTACAATTTAGTTTTAGGCAATAATCATAATTACTGATCTTGAGGTACCCAGACCTTTCATTTCAGCATGCAAATGAGCGATTTCCCTGCAGTAGAAAGTAGTTTATACTTTGACCTTGCTCAATAAGTTATTAAGTATACCTACACTACAATTAAAATAATTTAAAACATCTATGTTTTATCGTTTTTCCGTGAAAATGAACGATTTTTCAGCAAAAAAAGGCCTAGATGTTGAGCAGGATTTACACGACAAAAAGTTTCATTCAGGTCCACCCGGTTGAAGAGTACATTTTACGTTTAATCGTATTTCCCGTAGGAAACAACAATTTTCCCGCAGTGAAAAGTGGCTTAGATGTTGACCAGGTTTAGTAGCTACACAATAAAAAAGGGTCAATCAAATCCGTTCAGTAGTTTCAGAGATTAGCGTTTGACTTATCTTAAAAATGTATAGAGTTTGCGCTTTATCCTTTTTCCCGTAGAAAAAAGCAATTTTCCCGCAGTAAAAAGTGGCTAAGATGTTGACCAGGTTTAGTAGCTACACAATAAAAAAAGTTTCATGGAAATCCGTCCAGTAGTTTCGGAGATTAGCCGGAACAAACAGACAAACAGACAGACATTTTTTTTTAAGTTGAAATGTGTTCTGATCCAGTTTTAATGTCACCCCCATTAATTTTTTTGTAAATTTGTCTTTTGTACAGACACACGGGTTTTACTGTTTTATTATATGTATAGATTATGCAGTATATTATGCTCTACCAAATTAATCATATACCACGCAATACCAAAAACGAAATTAATTTGTACAAAAGAACAAATGTAACAAAAAATTATGAGTTTATTAGAATGAGTGTATCATAAGCAGGAAAAAAAGCAGCTGAAAAAATACGTTAATTTGTCGTGCACAAAGACAGAGGGTTCTACCATATGACTTACTAGAGGCATGTTTTAAAAGAGTTGTTTTAGTCAACTTTATCGTAATAATGTATTATTTTCAACGAAGTACCTATGAAAATACATATCCAAAAATAAATATCATAATATCAGGAGATAAATTAATAACACAAGCTATAGGGTGCGCCTTACTGGGTATGAACGGTTGACACTGGTACGAAAACAACTTTTGTTCATCAGTAGTAAAACGCCAGTGGCAACACTATTATGCATCTATATTTATCCTAAACTTAATGCAGGTATCAACAAAGAGGTTCGCAAAAAGTGCTAAAAGTCGATTTGGGATTCGTGTATCAAATGCTTAAATTTTGTGCCGTTTTATAAATAAAATTATAAAAGAAAACTTTTTGTTTTAGCTAAATCAATCTTTACTCTTATTAAAGACTAGTAAGAATTTACTAACATTCGTAATGCTACTTGGGATCTGCTGCGTGGCGCTGTCAGTTGATGCGGTCGGGTTTTTCTACAAGACCGCAGCGACAACGACGCCGTCAAAATTTGACGGCGACCACCCACGCGTGTCGTTGTCGCGTCGCTTGGTTTTTAAGCCCACCTTAATACGAGTATCTAAATTTAGTATTCTTTGGTAATATCTACCTAATTTGGCAATTTATAACCAGCACATGGCACCTACCTACCTAGAATATCCCATACCCTTCAATCACGCGTCGTTAAATTTATTTCAATCGCCACTAATAACAACACTTGGCCTGGACATAAATTCTGTTGGACTATATTGAATATTGAATCGCCTATAAGGGGGCAAGATTAATATGCAATTTTAGATAGGGAGGTAGTGACGTAAAATCCAAGTGATTTTGTAATGAAAACGAATAGATTAAGGTGGCGTATGGGCACTTCCGAAAAGAAGGCGAAACAACCAGGACCTTTCGCCATCGGTATTTCGGCACTCATCGCTTGAGCTTAAATGCTGACGTGAAAACGAATAATATTTTCGGAATCTAGGCCAAATTTGTACAATTTAAATTAATGTCCATAGCGATTAGTAACAGTAAACCGCTTAAGTTGGGAAGGTTTTATAAAAAATAAAATATGTGCCAGGCAATGGGTTTGTTATGCCATAAAACACGTAGATATGTGACGACTCATAACCATAACTTTGTTGCTTGGCTAATCTGGAGTGAAGTTGTAAATTCTCTTTCAACAAATTTTTTGCAACATCAGCGGCTCATTGCTCTTAATACCTGCTTCTGAAATACTATTCATATTTTATAGGTCAAAATATTCAATAAAATATTGCCAAATCCATTTGCAATATGATTTTGTGCTCTCACTAAACATGTTGCGCCGACCCCAACTGCTTTAGGAAAAAGACAGTCAGTTGATGATGAGGACAAATTATTCACGGAACTTCGAAATGTCGCCGCCGCTTAGGCTATTGTCGCTGAAAAGAGCGAGGTTCGTTCGTTTCATTTGTTTTTGTTTTAAAACCGGTCCAATGGGTGCTGTGGGTGAGATAAGTCGCCAGTGCTTTGAGCCGGACTACATTTAAGGCCGGCTCGGATTCCGCATGCCTCTTGAGGCGATGAAAAATATTGAGCTGTTGCGATACAGATATGTAGAGAGCTGTTTGTGAGATGCTACAGGGTAACAGTTGTAATTTATTATGACTCTACTTTTTTTCATAGCGGTCATCGGATGGTACCTATCCTGACTCGGACTCATACGGTTAGAAAAAATAAACGTAGTCATAATTTTCATTAAGAAATATTGTTTTTAATTATACCTATAAAACAACACAGTCCTGAAATAGAAAACAAGACCGGCATTTTTTATTCACCTTGTTTTATTACAGTCAAAAATTTGTTTTGCATGGAATTCTCAAATCTACTTATTACCTACCTACTTCTTCTCGGATTTGAAACTCACATGGAATGAAAATATTCACAACAGGATCAAGCTAACGCTGTTATGTTATGTTATGTTATGTTATTCGACCAACAAGCTACCTGGCAGTTTATGGGCATAAAAATGTTGTATCAGCTCTATATAAATCCGCCCGACCAACTGGTTGTCACAGAATGAAAGCGAATTCAAGGTTACGCGCGGGCGCCTCGTCGCCGTAACATTTAGTTCGCGCGCAAAAAATAATAAACTGCGTAATGACAGGACAGCGGACCAGTATAAAGACAAGGCGTCGTTGTACAGCGTCCCACGCCGAGAGCTACTAATGCTAACTAATGCTGAGGGACAGTAAAAACGGAACAATAAAATTTACATGTATGTACGTGGTGACAATTTACATGTGGTAAGTATGCCCTTAGAAAAAACACCATCACATTCAAAGCTCCTTACCATAGGGGTTCGTTTTGATGTGCTGGAAATAGGACATCTAGCTTCCCACTAGATGCTTACAAATACGAACAAAGAACTCCCTATTGGGTTCGTGCCTCTACGTGGAAGACGAAATATCATCTGCTCCACATCGGCCGTCAAAAGAATATGACGTGCAGGAAGATCATAAAATCATAATAATGCACATGCTTTTAGTTTCTAGATCGATACGACTTCATACTTAACTATCAATGAACTTTTGTGACTGTTGTAGTTGTAGTAGGTACATATTTATCACAGCGTGGCTGGTGTGTAGTATAGACCTCTCTCTACGGATATCAATATACTTCTTACCCGCCGTGCTCTTACTCACCGCGCCCAGTAACTCTACCTGGCTGACATTTTGGTTACTGGCCGGATTATTTTTAGATCTCTTTTGTCGGTGTGGCGAGTTGTAGATCGCAGGGAGTCAATGCAGAATTTCATTCTGGGATATCCAATTTGTTTGAAATAAGGCAACTTACAGAACAGCAGTAGTTTAAATAGGCCATATTTGACAGCTGTCAATATCGTGTCAATGCTATGACGAAAGGTCCATTTTCTTTGTTGACATGTGTTCTAGTATGGGTTTGACAGCCTGTCTACTTAAGGTAAATCCTTTATAACAATCGCACAACAAACAATCCGTAATTCCACGTCCAAACTAAGTATCTATTGGTAAGACCGTTTGTACCTACATCATCGTTGGACATAAACGCCTCTCATGGTACCCTATAGGGCACGATCATGGGCACAATTTCCCGATTTTGCCATCCAGACACTACAAGCCGCCTTTTTAAGTCATCGGGCCATCAAACTAGAGGGTGTCCAACGCCACGCTTGCCAAGATGTGGCCAAGAATCGAGACTACGGATTGTCTGACGACAGATGTATCCAGCCCACTGCTACTTAAATTTACTAGATATTTACCTACACTTTCAGACCAATTCCGCTACTTTGGTAATTTGGCGGATAATACCATTCAGGACTTTATTTTATACGATAGAGATACTGAGCTTAGACCTTTTCATAGCTCTTGAGTCTTCTCTTCTTTAAGTGGGACACCATGTCGTCCAACGACCCGATGACCCCTAGTATCAGAGTTTTTCAACCGCCTACTGCAAGTAGCAGGCCTCTGACATGGTTGTCTAACGACCGCCATCGGGACGGGATCAACGGCTTAAAGTGCCCTCCGAAGCACGAACCATCTAGCTTTTCGGACAATCAGGTCGCAGGCAGTCGTACTACCCACTGCGCCACATCGGCTGTCAAGCTTTTGAGTGAGATGTACCTAGCCAGTGGTCCAATTTCAGTCAACAATTTAAATAAGTAGTGAGTAGGTACTTATTTGATAACAAGTCAGTCCCACATCACATCTTGATGTCGTCACATGTTATTGTATGAGGCGCTAGGTAATGTAACAACGTCACATGCAACGAATGCAACGAACACGCCTTTATTTCATGACGACATCTTATGCACGTTTTCTCACCGCACACCCAACCGCTACAGGGAAGAAAATACTATTATATGACTCGGAGCTCGGAGTGGGATTGTAAGAAATGATTGAAAACGTGTCAAACTACGCAGGCTAACCGGGAAAAATGCTGAAACGTGTCCGGTCTGGCTGCCCGTGTTGTAGTCCGGTGTGGTTTGTTACCTCATATTGTTGAATATGGTAAAATAAAAGCCATTGAAGAGTATATTTAAGGCGCTATTTACTACGGAAGATGCTATTTAAGACGGATCGTCTTACATAACTTTAGTTGAATCGCGCGCGCAAGGACGATATTGCGTTTCATGTAAGCCACCATAGTGATAAACTGTGACAGCTCCAAATATGACATGAGAGACATACCTAGTATCCGGTTTTGTCCGGAATGAAGCAAATTCCTTTCATCTGACACATCCGGCAAAACACCGGAAAAAAATGCGCTAGACTAGATGTGAGAAACGTCTGATCCTTTGACATTATCTATTAATAGTAGCTGAACCATTTGAAAGAATATTTATTTCTAACACCAGTTAAGCGGACTATTTATTTACCTACTTACCTACGTTTAATACCTACAGTCACAAGAACAGGTAATAAAGACATGTAACTCAGCCTACGTATTTAAAGAAGTCGCTTTAATTTTAGCATAATTGAGGAAACTGGATTGACTACTAGGTATACGTAGATTTTTGCATCAGCTCCGATTTACTTTCATACCGCGTGAATCATGTTCTGGTTGAACTTGACTTTTCAACATAGTAGTTGCCGTAGTTACATCGGATCGTATAAATACATACACGGAACCGAAGAAAGCATCAGTTTATCTCCTTCGTTTGTCGATCACTGAACTAACACAGACCACAATGAAAATGCTGGTGGTGTTGTTCTCCGTGGTGGCGCTGGCCGCTGCCAAACCCTCGGGACTCCTGTCCTACACGGCACCGATCTTCGCCCAGTCGGCTGCGATCTCCAGCCAGTCTCGTGTGGACATCAAGTCCTCGCCTGCTGTAGTGGAAACGTCATACACCGCTCCAGTTGTTGCCGCCCCTGCTGCGTACGCTGCCCCCGTAGCTTACGCCGCACCCGCCGCCATTGCCGCTCCTGCTGCTGTGTCGCACCAGTCTCGCATCGACATCAAGTCCTCGCCCGCTGTTGTCAGCACCACATACACTGCTGCTGCCCCCGCAGCCTACGCCGCACCTGCTCCCGTTGCCTACGCTGCCCCTGCCCCGGTCGCCTACGCCGCACCTGCAGCTACATCCTACCAAACTCGCGTTGACGTCAAATCATCCCCTGCCGTAGTTGCCACCGCTGCCGTCGCCCCTGCTGCCCCCGTAGCTGTCGCCGCTCCCGTCGCGTACTCCGCCCCCGCTGCGATTGCTGCTCCCGCTGCTGCAGTGTCTCACCAATCCCGAGTTGACATCAAGTCTTCCCCCGCTGTTGTGAGCACCACCTACACTGCGGCCGCCCCCATCGTTAAGACCGCTGCCATTGCCACCCCTGTTGCGTACGCCGCTCCTGCTGCCTACGCTGCCCCTGCGTTCGCCGCACCTGCATTCTACAAGTCTGCAGCCTACGCCGCTCCAGCATTCGCCGCCCCTGCTTACTACAAGGAAGCCGCCATTGCCACCCCTGCTTACTACAAGGAAGCCGCCATTGCCACCCCTGCTTACTACAAGGAAGCCGCCATTGCCGCCCCTGCTTTCTACAAGGAAGCTACCTACGCCGCCCCTGCATACTACAAGGCAGAAACCTACGCCGCCCCTGCATTCGCCGCTCCTGCTTACTACAAGGAAGCTGCCATTGCCACCCCCGCGTTCGCGGCTCCTGCTGTGTACAAGAAGGCTGAAATCACCACCTCGTACGCGTCTCCTGCTCTTTACAAGACTGAATACTCTGGCTCTGCCGTGCCTTTGGATACCCCCGAAGTTCAGGCCGCGCGTGCTGCTCACTTCGAAGCCAAGGCTGCTGCTGAAGGTCACCTAATCAAGAAGGCTGAAATCACCACCTCGTACGAGTCTCCTGCTCTTTACAAGACTGAATACTCTGGCCCTGCCGTGCCTTTGGATACCCCCGAAGTTCAGGCCGCGCGTGCTGCTCACTTCGAAGCCAAGGCTGCTGCTGAAGGTCACCTAATCAAGAAGCGTTCGGCCGTGCTTACTGCACCGATCGTGTCTACTTACACCAGCCCCATCATCTCTTCCTACGCCCCCCTTTACTCCACCCCCCTGGCATACTCTGCCCCCATTGCGTACTCTACCCCCTTCTTCAGCAAAGGTGCTTTGAGCGTGCACCCCTGGTGAGCGTCACCATAGGAACGAGGAGTCAAACTCTTCGGTTCAGTATCGACAAGCAACAAAGATGACTGTAAATAAATAAAATATAAAGACCAAAATAACTTAATTTGTCGTTTTCATTGTCCTTAGCTACCTATATGCTTCTCTACCTGTACAAAATATCTTTACCAATCTGAAAGGGATTGTGTTGAATTATTTTTGATAAAATAAATATACCGCTTATAAACCATCCAAAAGCGAAAGTAGAGTCCAAGTCTGAGGTAATTACCTACACAGTATATAGACAAGTCTAAAACCCACACGTACCTTCCGTTGCTGCGCTATTTCAGCGCAGCGTTATCGCATGCGTCTGTCAGATGTATACAAATTTCGAATTCCCCAAAAAAATGGACATTAACTCAACGCAGAAACTTGCGGCGTTAACATCGGATTTAGTGTGGGGATTTCGAAACTTGTATACGTACACGTAAGAAAAGTAGACAAGATGGGGACTGCAGTCTCTGAAAATTGACACAAAGCAATGATGTAAAAAACGTCTATCTTGGACATCGTTTGACCCAGAAGCACAGGTAAAGGAGATCGGAAGACGTATCGGACTAGGTTGGGCTGCTTTTGGGAAGCTGGACGACGTCTTTAAATCAAAACTTCCACAATGCCTGAAGACCAAGGTGTTTAACCAATGTGTTCTGCCAAGGTTCTGCCTATTCTCACTTATGGTGCCGAAACATGGACGCTCACTAAGCAAAACATGCACAAAATCAAAGTCGCACAAAGAACTATGGAGCGTTCTATGCTAGGTATCTCCCTTGTTGACCGCGTACCAAACGTTGAGATTCGACGTAAAACAAAAGTCGAAGACGTAGGGAAGCGAATAACAAGGTTAAGGAGGAGGTGGGCAGGACACTTGGTGAGACGGAGTGACGATCGGTGGACAAAGGCGGTTACAGAGTGGTGGCCAAGAGGAGCGAAAAGGTCAGTGGGCAGACCATATACTCGATGGTCCCACGATATCTTCAAGCTTAAGCGAGGAACACACGCAACGTTAACGTCGGTTTGTGCGTCGTTCATTTGATTTTCCACCCTACCTGCATATGAATACGGTTTGTGTCAAACGGCATCGCACAACGCTGCGTTGTCTGTCAAATCGTTTGACATAAACCGTATTCGTATAAAAATAAGGTGGAAAATCGAACAAACGACGCACAAACCGACGTTGCGTGTGTTCCTCGCCTTACAGGACCGCACTGGACGAGGCGGGTGGCACAGGACCGTAAGGATTGGCGCTGTAGAGAAGAGGCCTATACCCTGCAGTGGGTGGATGTGGGCTGAGAATGATGATGATGATTGATGATGATGATGATGATGAATGATGTAAACCAAAAAAATACTTGGGTATTTTAAGTGAGTAGGTACGTAAACTTGACAGTTACTTGACAGGTTAATATACTCACGATTATGAATGAATATTTTTTACTGTGAGTTCATCTATGAAATATAGGTACTTATGGTTACTTTTAATTAAGTGCAAATATTTTAAAGTTCTACTCGCAAAACTGGACGACTTTTAATACATTTAACTTTTTATCGAAATATAAATAAAATCTTTGGATCACCCATACTAAGTAACTAACTTTTATATTATAACACGTTTGTATGAAAAACCATTGCTTTTTTTTATATTTCGGGGAAAAGTTTATAATAATAAAAAGTAGTTCAGTTTTGTTAGCAGAACACGTCCACTTACTTAATTAAAAGTACTTAACCTTAAATGTATATGAACCTCTGTATAACTAACTAAATGAACATGAATTAAAAATATAATTTTATTTTTATTTTATTTTATTTGGGGAGCTTACAGCCCAAAAAACATATTTAATTAAGTACCTACATAAACAAATGCCAATTACAAGCTTAGATACAAGCTAAGATAATAGCCTGCAATATATGAAGTATGATAAGTTGATAACAGATGTTTGACAAACTATTGTGCATTGTATTTGTCGACATTACATCAGTTTTAAAAAAATTCATCATTATTTAAGTAGGAAGGTTCTTTCGATTTAATATTTGTCTGTCACAATGAATGTGATCAAAGGGTGCACTTTCGAGTATCATATGTTAATCCATAGTAATTTTTGATCAAGTTAGTTTTTATTTCATTAAAATCGGTCCAGTTTTCCAGAGATACACTGATCTAAAAATACATCGTTATTTTAGTTATATAAATAAAAATATGTCAATCCTTCGATGCTCTGTTCTTTATGTATATATCAAAGTCACTATTTACATTGTATCAAATATCAATCAAAACTTAATGGCCTTTAGGTATCAACAAAGAGTTCGTAACACAAGCTATAAAAAGTATACTATCATCTCAAGACTTTTCGAATAATCTTCTTACTTTAGAATTAGGGAATATTTTGAACAGAGCTCAAAATATAAGTCAGGCGTGGCAATAGCAAATTAGCGACCTATTTTTACGGCTGTTTTTTTCGCCTACTTCATCGCAAAGAATAAGAAGTGTTATATGGAATTTCAATACTTTGAAAATGTATGAGAAGTAAAAAAGAGACTCGGCTGCGAATAATACCATTGTTTATTCGTCTCTATTGATATTTTATTATATGAGGAAAAGAAAGCTCAAATTGTTCATAAACGCCACGCCCCGTACAATAACCATATCACGGTAAATTAATGCATATTTACTTTGAAAAGATGTAGTGGTATGAATGGATCTTGTCTAAGTATCATATAAGTTCAAAATAGCTCCAAAGGACTAATACGAACTACGTAGATATTTTTGCATTATTTCATGGCGGAAAAACATAAGTAGATTATATCATTATTGATGTGATTTACTGGTAATCATCAAATTTTTCGTGACTTTTGTTGAGAGTTAAGCAGATAATATTGTAAATATCACTAATGTAATGATATGCGCACCTTGAGTATATCTTCCGCTACGCAAAAAAAAGTACTGGCTGTAATAATTGTATTAGACGATCGACTACTAAACTTTAAGATAGCTAGTTGTTTGAAGGTGATTGTGTGGCATTTTTTGTTTGATATGATTGGGTTTAGTATGACTATATAAACATCTGTGTGATATGGTTTGGGCATCAGTCGATCCGAGCTCATCGATCAGACCAGTCAACCAACACAGACCACAATGTTCAAGCTGGTGGTGTTGTTATCCGTCGTGGCGCTGGCAGCTGCCAAACCTGGGCTGGTGCCTGTGGCGTACAGCGCGGGGGTTCCTGCTGTGAGCTCCGTGTCTCAGTACAGCAGCAGCGTCGTGCACGGCAGCCCAGCCGTCTACGCTGCTCCTGCCGTCTACAGCGCCGGTCCCCTTGCCTACAGTGCTGCCCCCGTTGCCTACAGTGCCGCTCCCGTTGCCTACAGTGCTCCCGCCGTCTACGCCCCAGCCGTCGCGCTCTCTCAAGCCCCGCACTCTCCTGCCGTGGTCCTGGACGCCGCGCGTGGAGTTCCCCTCGACACTCCGGAGGTAGTCGCTGCCCGCGCCGCGCACTACACGGCTAAGGCTCTGTCTGGCCACCACCTGCGCAAGCGCTCAGTTGTTGCCGCTCCCGTGGCCTACAGCTCCGTCGTTTCACCTGTAGCCTACTCTTCCCCTGTGGCGTACTCCTCTCCCGTGGCGTACTCCTACGCCTCCCCCTACTCTTACTCTGCCTACTCTGCCCCGGTGGTCTCTTCCTACGCTGCGTCCCCCGTAGTGCATTCTCCCGTGGCCTACTCAGCTGTGGTCCCCAAAGCCTACAGCGTCCACCCCTGGTAATTATTTAACCAAACATAGATAAGATTAGTCTGATCAACGAAAACATGTAAATAATGCACTGCCAAAATAAATGAATTTATAAATTAAAATGTCTTTGTATTTATTACTTGGTACCCAGTGAACTAGTAGGTACCTTTTCTATTTATATACAGTAAAAAAATATATAATTTCATCTCTACATATGTAAAGAAAACTATTTATAGATATTTGCAACTACCAATTATCCGATAAATTATTATACATACGAAATCCCTTTGTCGCCTCTTACGACACCCGCGGAAAATAATGGGGCGATGCTATTCTAATCCAGCACCACAACTCATATCTGAATAAACAATATTAGTATATAAATATAGGAAATTTTACATTTCTTTACCATAGAAGTGCTTCACAATTTATTTTCTTTCATCATCAATCTCATACACCTTACACCACTCAGTCCACGCTTTCACACAACATATTGAAAACATTTAGCACCAATTTTCATAGCTAATAAAATTAATATACCTAATTGAATTAAAAGGCAGCATAAGAAAATAACATACGAGTAAATAAAAATAACATACATTATAGGTAGACATTTAATTTGCTCTATATTCTAGGACTACATTGCATTTATCTACTCACTAACAAATAAGTAAACATAATTTCTACAAATTGATCACAAGCCACAATTACGAAGTATTCACAGGGAGAGAGTAACTTAACTAGTAAACCTTTTCAACCTAAGTAGCCTCCAAAGTGTCCTCCATAGTAGGGAGCAGGTACCAGGGCTTTATGGGCGAAAGGAGCCGCGTAGTACGGAGCGACCAAAGGCTTCACCACAGGAACGACTGAAGTGATGACCGGAGACGTTCGAACGTCCACTCTCGATTGGTGGGAGACGGCTACCGGCGCCACGGCAAGAGGAGCGACGTGGGCAACTGGTGCTACCAGGTGCGGAGATCTCTTCAGGAGGTGGTGTGACAACAGCGGCTTCGCCACGAGTCCATGTCCGTACAGTCCATGCCCGTAAAGGCCGTGTCCGTAACCGTGAGCCAGCGGGTACGGGTATACCAGGGGAGCAGTATGCACGGCAGGCACTAACGGAAGTACTGCGTGGCTGTGGCAGAGAGCCAGGCAAGCAAAGACGACGGCCAGACGAAACATTTTAACTCAATTCGGAAACTTGTAACGATTGTGACTGAAGTCTGTGCACTCGTTGGTAAACTGACGACAGATCTCAAGCACCCCCTTCTTATACTATGAATTGTGAATCACAGTGACAGGAACATAACTAACAATAGATTCGATACGCTCGAACAATTCGATTGTGTTGATAAAAACTCGGAATTGAGCATTTTTTGCTTACGCCTGAAAATAAACAGCATACGCACTTGGCAAGTATCTGCATCGAGGGTTAAAAAATACGGAAATATCCTTGCTGCTGTAACATTCAGTGTGAGACAGGTAACCTTAACATTTACTACTCTAACTACATTCAGTATTGTCACATCATGGTACAGATTGAACGCAACTATAAAATCAGTTATCATGTGTCGTGTAATGAAATATGCCAATTTGATGTATTTTCCAGAAACCTAAACACAAGTGGGTCACAACCCGATGTCTACATAACGAGTGTTCCGTTATAATTACAAATGTAGAGTCTTATCTGAATTAAACCGCCGACCATCGAACTTCCCGCACCATCAATCTCTTACGTAACCCGTCATAATCGCGCAATATGAACGAATAAGTGACGTCTCGCGTGCATCTCACCTCAATCCGGCCAGTGCCCTCGCGGTGACGCAACCGCCTTGCCGGCCGAGAACTTGACCCGCGCGCCGCAAGCGCAGCCACGCCGACTACCGTTACATCACTATAAAACCGCGACTCATCTCACACGCTCTGCAATGTAAACAGTGCATTCCAAAATGAACACACTCATACTGTTGTCTATCTTTTTCGTCGTAGAACGAACGCACGGTCATCTAGTGCCGATAATTTACGCGGCGCCTAGCGCGGTGTCGCATCAGTCGCGAATTGATATCAAGCATTCCCCTGGGATTCAATCTCCATTGGTCTACACGCCATTGACAACGATATACGCGACGCACCCCAAGCCTCTGATAAGTGATGCAGTGTTTTCTCCAGTCCTTGCAACGGACACATTACTGACACCAATAGCTCTACAGTTTTTCCACAACTTCCCGTTGGCGAGAGCTTTAGAACACCCCATTTCGTTGGATAAAGTCCAGAAAAAGACGGGTGTCGACACTTTTGATACCGTAAAGCTGGAAGAAAAATTATTGTTGCCGGATCAACAAATTCACCATGATTCGAAAAGTGAAAGTAAGGATTGCGAAGATTCCAAAAAAAATGTTGTTGATACAAAAGCGCCTTTAGAAAATTCTCATAAAATGTTAAGTTAGTGACTAATTTTATTGATTGTCTTATATTTCCACCGATTCAAACTATTGTACCTGTTTATTTTGTAAGTAAGTTTTTTTGTATACCTACTTAGAAGTACTTTTTGATATACAGAAAATATTCAAAACTTTTAGTATAATTATTTTAAGTTATGTCATATTTATGAATCTCCGTTGTATGGGGAAAATCTTTGATGTCATATAAATACAGTTTACATTTTTTCCTATAATAGAATCGTATTCGTAATTGATCTCAATCACATGTCCTTCCCGTAATCTGTAAAGAGACGGCCTTCAATCCCAACCTCGAATTTTTAGTTCATGGTCGGCGGCGGTCGGTCGGGTCCTCCTTGAAACACAATCCTGTCAACGATCACAGCTGAGCACTGCCCGAGTAAACAATCCAACCGAAAAGTATTGGTTTATCCCATTTGTTGATCCCGAACAAATCTTGGACAAGGGCGAGCCCGAAATAGTGCGTAGTGTTTGCTTGAGGACGTGAAAAACTTAATCGAGTGTTTAGGCATTTATTTTTACGCAAATACCAACGTGACAAATAAAAAAAAATGTACAGTGGTCATAAGTTTTTATTCAACTGTAGGTACGGTATTTAACTAATACTTCGTAGGTGTTTTTTCGAGTCTTATTGCTACATTATAAATTAAATGACTTTTTACTTAAAGTAAGTAAGGATTGGGGCTGTGTAGGTGAGGGGTGCGGCGGCATAAGATGTGGTGATCAAAGGAGCAGAGTGCTTGACATCCACTCTGGATTGGTAAGAGGTGGCGGCGGGAGCGAGGTAAGTGCTGGCTAGCAGGGGGGCGGAGCGCTTCTTGATGAAGTGGGTGTAGGTGATAGGGGCAGGAGCCACGATAGGAGCAGCGGGCAGCACGGCGGGAGCGGTGTAGGTCGTATGCAGAATCGGCGCCGAGTAGGTGAGAGCGGGCGCGAAGTAGGGCGTCGTCAGCAGGGGAGCGGAACGTTTCTTGATGAGATGAGTGTAGGTGACCGGCGCGTGAGCCACGATGGGAGCAGCCGGCAACACAGCGGGCGCGGCGTATGTGGTGTGGTACAGCGGCGAGGTGTAGGTGATGGCGGGTGCCAAGTAAGGAGCAGCAAACAGAGGAGCAGACCGCTTCTTGATGAAATGTCCGAAGTACGGTGTGGAGTAGGTGAGGTAGGGGGAGGGGTGCACGACACTGCTGGCCGACTTGGTGATGGTAGTGGAGGCGGGCGACACCACCGTCGAGGTGTATGCCAGTGGAGCGTAGTACGGAGCGAGGATCGCTCCTGGCTCCGCGGCCACCGCCGCCAGAACAGCTGACAACACCACCAGTTTAAACATCGTGGTCTGTGTTGCGAACAGGGAACAACTGATGCTCCACGATCCTTTGCATTGCATTTATATAGAAAGTAGCTCGGATGATCTCGTTTGCAAACCGGTGCAAGGTAGTTGACCAGGAAGCTGATATTTACACACGTCAAGGGCGGCCGCTAGCAAGAACCTATAAGCATCCATCGTGACCGCCCCATAGCGTAGCGCGTCGACGATACAAAGACATTCTATTCTATACCCTTCGACTAAGTACCATGCATGATATGCATTTCAAATAAACTACACTGATTACGATAATATACCTGTTATGCCATAAGTTTTCTTTGTGACTCATATACGGCTAAGGCATGTAAAGTGCGTTATCTCGCAATATCTATACAATGTAAAAGGACACTTTATCATACCTTATACTATACAGGGTTACTGCACTGGTTATACTTTACAAACCCGGCTAAATGGGAAAACCCATTAAAACACAACTTTCCCATTATTTAGAAAATAGGACGACTGGTGTCCCCCGCAAAAGAAAAAGTAGAAAATAAGGCAAACATAAAATTTTCCAATAAATTCTTCAGGCTCTACATTTTGTATTCTTTTCATATTTTGAACTATGGTGTAACCTAACCTAACGTAGGGGAAAGTTGTTCAGTTTCATAGGTTGGTTCACCTCATGAAAGGACCGTGAAGTAACAATATTGTCCACAAAAAAACTGTTTCCAAGCCGAATCCTACCAAAATGCTCATAGATACAGAGCCACAATTTCACACGCATGTTCACAAATTCGGTGTGACGTGCGCCTGATTGTCGTCATTTATTGGGTCGTTCAACGTTTAGATAGTTGATGAATTATGCATAAGCATGAATTTAGAGTCATTTGTGACGTAGACGACGAATACAGCGTCATCACAGCATTGTAGTCATGCGAACTATTATGAACGAATATATCGGATTTAAGTGGTGTTTAGTTGATTTGCTGCGAGATGCCTGCTTAAGTGTCACCCCATTTCTACCCGTGGATGTCGTAAAAAGGCCACTAAAGAATTAATCCAGGAAATGGGCAGCAGCGTTCCCACATCAATACCATACCTACTATGTTCACCAATCCGTCTGCCAAGTTTGGTGAGTAATTATACCCCCCAAATTGGAGCAGTATACAGTTGTGGCTGTTGTTAGGTATATGTACCTATAGGTTGTGGTAATTCATTTTCGCCCTTCGATTTTTAAATATGACATTTAAAAAAGACATCAAAGTTGTCAATTCCAAAAGCTGCGCTGCGTCCGAATTTTCCGCACGTTAGCTCCAATATCTGTGTTCTCAGTTAAATCTGTGGATGTGTTATGAGCTATAGGATGGGTATGTAGAACTATTTAAAACAGGGAAAGTATTGTTAAATAAATTTTCAAGTTGAAGCACTTTGACTGCAAAAAAAATTCGTCTTCGACATTTTCTGTTCGCTGGGGGCTATAAGAATTGTGGCAAAGAGGACCATACAAATTATGTGTAAAAAGGATAAAAGAAATATAATTTATCCTCTTCGGCACCAATTTACTGCTGACATTTGCGATACATTACATCCATAATAAGCACTTTATTAAATCCCAATGGTCCAGTAAAGAGAAATAAAGAGCGGCGCAATCGACTTTTATTTTGCTCGACAAAAGTAGTCCCTTCACGGTCACCGATGCCTTCCGGGCGACGCCCATCTAGTTAATCTCAATCATGCAACTATCACGGGTATAAAAGTGGGTTGCATTGTTGCAAGTGCATCAGTGTTCCTGAGTACAGAACGCAGCACAGACCATTCCATACAAGATGATGAAACTGGTGGTGTTGTCCTGCTTGGTGGCTGCGGCGGCCGCGTCGGCGCTGCTTCCCTACGCGCCGCTGGCGTACTCCGCCGCGTACGCAGCGCCTTTTGCCTACGGTGCTTACTACGGCGCGCCGAACTACCGCGGCCCGCTGTCCCTGGCTCCCGGCCAGCCCGCCAACATCTTGGGCGCTGACGGCAGGCCCCTGGACACGCTGGACGTTAACCTGGACCGCTCCGCTCACTACACTGCGAAGGCTTTCGAAGGCGCCGGCATCCACCTGCTGAAGAAGCGTTCCGTGGCTCTGGCCGCCCCCATCGCGTACACCGCTCCCGTGGCTTACTCCACGCCTCTGGCTTACCGCGCGCCCCTGGCCTACAGCTACGCTGCGCCCTACGCACACGCCCCCTTCGCCTACGCCGCTCCCTTCGCCCACAGGCTGTACTAAGGAACCCTGATCCGATCACGCATTGTAAATAAAACATCATACAATTTGTATTGAAAACTATTTTTTATTTCTATAGTTCACACCTAACCATCGCAAGCTCCAAGTTCTCCCACGCTGCCTATTGGCGGCTGTCGTTAATATGCAGTGTGGAAGCGCTTACAACAGCTAGGCTAGATCAAAACTGACTAACCCACGGCAGTTACTCTCTCAAAATTGTTTCCGATGCACAATTTTTAAATTCAAATTTATTTATTAGATACCTGATAAGTCCCAAATCAATTGATCCCTTATTCATAACATAACATTATCACAAATATAAAACATACAGACAGTACTACGAATACGTACCTAATTGCAAACAAATCATGTTGCTTGATTTTAAGGGGTCTGTCTACATCATAAAAAATGATAGGTTGATGATGCTGACGATCATATTAATATGACAATTTAGGCGGGAGACACGCACCGAACGTCACTGTGGTTCGAGACGAGACAGCAACCAAACAAATGAAAATCCGTAACGTTTGCAATGTAAGCGAATGCGTTTGCCATAGTCCGTTTTTAATGAGATTTCGTTAACTCCTTCGTCAAATAATGCAGTACATGTCTTTAATTGTCTACAGGTGAAGTTGCCTCTCTTCACTTGTGTACTTTAAATTATCGATCGATAGAGTTTTAGATAAAAGACGGAAGTTATGTATATGTTACCGGCCAAACCCGATTTTAGGATAAACTAGTTTTTCCTAGGCCAAAGTAGTTTACCCTACATGCGGTTGGATAAACCGGTATAGACTAGGCTAAACCGGTCCGTCCGATGGCCGATAGGAGAAATTAGTTAATCCTAGGCTGAACTAGTTGAGCCTAACATTAATAAGTACACTTCAGGATAAACTGGTTTGGCTTAGTTAAAAATGGTTAAGGCTACAGTGACGTAGCTCTAGAGGGTAAAGGGTAAAGTTGGACATCCTGGAGACATCAGACACCCTAAAGACTCGAACACCCTAGAGGATGCGGGGTAGCGTCGGACACCCTAAATGCTCGGACGCTGCCTGCCGTGGGCTGGACTCCCACAGACACCTCTGTGATGTGACAGCTCGTGAGAGCTATCGCCGACAGCGACGTTGCAAGTGCTCGCATCAGGGCCTACATGGTGTCTGAGCCTTCAGGGTGTCCGACGCTACCCCGCAGGGCAATCGAGCCTCACTTTACGCTCTATCTAGAGCTATATCACTCTAGGGCGTCCCTCCAGGGCGTCGGAGCCTTCAGGATGTCCGATACTACACCCCACCATCTAGGGTGTTCGAGTCTCCAGGGTGTCCGATGTCTCCAGGATGTCTGACGTTACCCTTTACCCTCTAGAGCTACGCCACTGTAGCCTTAACCATTTTTAACTAAGCCAAACCAGTTTATCCTGAAATGTACTAATTAATTTTAGGCTCAACTAGTTCAGCCTAGGATTAATTAGTTTCTCCTATCGGCCATCGGACGGACCGGTTTAGCCTAGTCTATACCGGTTTATCCAACCGCATGTAGGATAAACTACTTTGGCCTAGGAAAAACTAGTTTATCCTAAAATCGGGTTCGGCCGGGAACATATACAAGTTCGTGAGGCACTAACAATTAAGCGTGGTGAAAATAATGTTGAAAAAGGTTGACAAGTTTTGCTATCTGGGGAACACTAGGTATAACGGCTAAATGTGACCTTTATGCTGTGATCAACAGCAGTATCAGTGCTGCAGCTTTCGGGAAGCTGCGTTCCAAGGTTTAAACTAGCCACAAAAGTCTCAATATGGCAGCGATATGAAGAAAGTTCATTGCAATTTTTAAGAGGTCAACTGTTTGTACCACGTGATCACGCACAAGTCACGGTCATGCTTCTGTTATATAACGAATCTGAAGTAAACATCACGTTGTATTTATTAGGGAACTTTTATGAATCGAACGTCGCGACCAAAGAACGTGCTACACTTGATTTTTTATAAACTATTCGGCAAGTTCAGCAGCCTTAAAATACATACCTATTTAAAGCTATTACTTCTCGCTGCTTAGTATTATTAGTAGGCACTGCTTGTAATAGAAGGTACCTAGCGCTTGTTTATTTGAAGATAATAGCTTGCGCGTATCAGCGTGTGAAGCTCGCGTTATACTGGTTGCGGAGTCATTTGCTCAATAACTAGTTTAAGCAGAACCAGCTCGTGCTACGCATGATGATTTAGAAAAACTAGAGTCGAGAAGACCATCCGCTGCATTTGCAGCGCGGCCGTATTGTCTTTCCTTACCCATTTGGTGGTAAACTTAAGTGAGAAAGGGAGCGCCATACGGCCGCGAATGCAAAGAGTGGTCTTCTTGACTAAAAGTAATGTGGAATTGCAATGTCAACCATATCAATAGAACTCGTGGTACAGGGATTATCAAAACACGAATATAACAAATTCATATGAATCAAATTCCAAACTGATAAATTTTCACCTAATAGTTATCTTATCGCATTTAACAGAAAAACATTAGGTTTAAGGATCAAGATTTGAGGTGTGTACCCTACAAGGTACATTGGAATTAATTCTTGGCCATCGCAACACAAATGTTACGTCAAATTAATAGGACCGAATATCTGTTCCGGAACGGTTCAAGACTACGTTATATTACCTATCGGCTATCTATCATACATTGGTTCATCTGTTCTGTACCCACCTCTGTTTAATATACAAGCCGCGTCACAAAAATTTAAATTGTGCAAGTCCATACGCCCTTACCTATACAATATTTTTTGCAAAATGGTAATTGTGTGCTACGACTGCTACGCCGTAGCAAAATATGCAAATTTTTATTTTTAAGCATTTTCTCAAGGTCATGTGGTTTGACTCTGTCGTTAGTATAACCATAGTACCTTGCTCACCAACCCTGTTGTTGGTACTAGTGATTAGATAGTGTCTCTGTGAGGTTACTATTATTAATAGATGTGCGCGTTGATGTCTTTTTTACTACAATAATTTATTATTACTATGTAGCTAAGTAGGTCCTGATCATTGAATGTCTGATTTACCTAGTCTTCTTCATCATAGATGTATAAAGGCTCCATAAGGTTTTTCTTAGGTGGGCCACTAAGCCGTCAAACGAACGATTGTACCCTAGTGCTAGAGGAACGATCAAAAACATGTGTCTTAGGTACGCACAAGTATGAAGTAAATGAAATAAAAATATTTAGTAATTAATTTTATTTACAAATGCACATGATTGGATCAGCTTTCCTTAGTACAGACGATGGGCGAAAGGCGTGGCGTAGGCAATGGGATGCGCGATGGGGGCAGCATAAGCCAGAGGCGCGCGGTAGGCCAGAGGCGCAGAGTAGCCCAAGAAGGGGGCTTTGTAGGCAATAGGCGCAGCGAAGGCCACGGAGCGCTTCTTCAAGTAGTGACCACCTTCCAAAGCCTTGGCGGTGAAGTGCGCGGAGCGGTCCAGGTTAACCTCAAGAGTGTCCAGAGGCCTGCCGTCAGCAGCCAAGATGTTGGCGGGCTGGCCGGGAGCAAGGGAAAGAGGGCCGCGGTAGTTGTACGGCGCGATCAGAGGAGCACTGTAGGCAATGGGAGCGATCAGGCCGACCGATCGCTTCTTCAGGTAATGCAGACCTCCTTCGAGAGCCTTGGCGGTGTAGTGAGCAGAGCGGTCCAGGTTTACATCGAGGGTGTCAAGAGGCCTGCCGTCAGCAGCGAGGATATTGGCGGGCTGGCCAGGAGCCAAGGACAGGGGTCCACGGTAGTTGTAAGGCGCGATCAGACGTGCGGAGTACGCAAAGGGGGCGTATCCGATTAGGCCCGATGCGGAAGCCGCAGCCACCAAACACGACAACACCACCAGTTTCATCATCTTGTATGGAATGGTCTGTGTTGCTATCTGTACCCAGGAACACTGATGCAATTGCAATACTTCAGTACGCTTATATACTTTGCATATTTTTTACACGATATCAGCTACGATACAGGAAGATATTTATTAGCCGTGAGAGGACAACTTTCGACAAGATAATGGAAATGTCAAACGCGTTTGGTTTTCAGACAGCTCTTTATCATAATGTGACAGATTGATGGCTCCACGTGACACGCACTTTCATATTTGTAATTTTGATACCTGCCCTTTTATTGCTCGACCAAGGACATTGCATCCCACCCATTTGGAATCTTGTTTATAATACCTAGCTGTTACTAATTTGTATTGTAATTTAATTAAGTTATTTCTTGTGGCGGAGGAATTACGAAGATAAGTAGGTATTTTTTGAAGCGAGCTGCAAAACTGACAAGCTACTGGATGTTGATTCGATCGATAACCAACTGGATATCGCGTAAGCTCTTTGCTTTTTTTTCTAAATTGAATATTCGTCTATGATGTAAGGAAGATTTGCATTCGCATTTACGAATATTGGCATATTTTTGAATGAATATTAAGCAAATATAATCATTTGAAAAAAAAGATGTGACTTGGACTTTCCATTTCGTACTTTATCGGAGACTCTTCTTATTTTTAGTAAGCTAAACAGAATATATCCAAAGAAAATGTTCTGTACTGTTAAGTTATAAATGTTGCACATTACAGAAGACCTCTTTAACTCTGTCTGTGCAGCGTACATAATTAATAAAAAAGTCAATTGTGTTACACTTGCGAATGTTAAAGAAGTGACATGCGTTACATCACTCGCATGTATGTAGTACCTAAATCTCATAGGGTTATAAAAAGAAAAGAAATTTGTCTTTTTAAAGTATCTCTCTTTATAAATTATAAGTAGTATGGACATTTTTTGAATAATCTAAATTTCGTTTACACTTCACCAAAGATGACCCAAGGCAGCACCGTGACCCCACGCTCCAGCATGGCCCCAGCCGAGGGGACCAGCAAGAGGGGCGGCCAGGGGGGCGACGCCGGCGTGGCCCCAGCCCAGAGCGGGGGCGCCCCAGTGAGCGGCGGGGATGTCAATGCGGGCGGAGTGAGACCACGCAGCAGCAGGCGCCCACACGGGAGCGGAGCGCTTCTTCAGCCAGTGAGCACCGTGGGCAGCGTGACCATCAACAGCCTTTGCGGTATAGTGAGCAGCGCGGTCCAGGTTTACGCTGATGGTGTCCAGAGGCCTGCCGTCGGCGGCTACGATGTTAGCAGGTTGGTGGGGGCCCAGAGACAGCGGGCCACGGTAGTTGTAAGCGTGCAGCGCGGGCGCGGCAGCCACAGCAGGGCCGTGAGCGACGGCGAGGTGCGCTCCACCCCAGGGAGCGGCAAGCGGCGCGGCCAGGTGACCAGCACCCCACGCGCCGGCGAGGTGGCCAGCGCCCCACGGCCCGGCCAGACCGCCCCAGCCGAGCCCGTGCACGCCGAGACCGAGAGGAGCGATGGCACTGGAGGCCGCGAGGGCCAGCACGGAGGACAACACCACCAGCTTAAACATTGTGGTCTGTGTTGTTTTCGGTTCCGAGAGAAACTGTTGATTTTCCCCTATCGACATTAGCTTTTATATCTTTGCATTTCGTAGGCGTATTCCAGATACCTTTGTGACGTCGAAATACCTATGCAATAGGGCGTTGCCTATGAATTAGTCGCGGAAAGAAAAGACGGGGTGCGCGGGCGCAGGGCGCTTGGTGGCGCGTGCGAATGGCCCGCGCACCAGTTTCGACTCTAAGCCTAACGGGATTGATGCTAAAACAGTTCTGCTGAAAATGCGCAATAGTGTGCTTTCGTGTTTACCTTGAACGACTGATAAAGGGCCGTTCACTTTGTGTTGATTATGTAGAATAGATGTTCAAATAATTGAAATTATTACATCATGATAAATGGTGACCCTCAGCGTGTTGCATTCATTGACCTATTTCCACACTGCAATGTTAATAACCATTATTGTACGTGAACTTGATCTCAATACTTCTTAATATGTGGGTAAAACACATTGATTTCAATTTAATAAAATTGGCTGCCCTCAGAAACTGTGCTCATACTTTTTGCCTGATAAGATAGGAAACTTCAAAGCTCTGTCTGTTTTATTGTTGTGTGAAGTCAACTTTACAGTTTTAACAATGCTGCTTTGCAAAATCACGTATAACTTTGACACGAATGATTATAAATGTGAACCTATTTACTATTATTACCGACAGTCACTGCTCTACATTCCACATAAAAATAATAACAGTATTTATTATTATTAATGCTAGATAAAACAACAATCCCTATCATTTGTAACATAACATAAAATAAAAGCCATGAAACAAAAAACGTAAGTGTAAATCTTCACTTGAAGTCCAGCACATCAAGGAGTATTTGAGTAGGTAGTTTTCTATCCTAGCCTGCAAATTAAGGAAGTATATCTTGGCCACTAACGCATTAAAGTCGCAGGTTCAAATCCTGACTCCGGTGGATGTTGCATGTTTTCTAAAAATTGTGTAACTAACACGGGAAGTGTTTTAAAATTTGGTATTCTTATAATCCGATAGTATCCCGCAACTGCATTTGCAAGTGTTTTCGACGTTTATTAGTTAAACCTTATATTGATATTAATTTATAGTGCAATATTTTATGCAAGTTCGTTTAGAATAATTACTACACTGCGATACGAGGGCCCGCTATTTCTTAGTTTACAACCAATTTTTTATTGTCGATAGATAATTTGTACTAGTTTTGTAAGTATTTATTAGGAACTTGCTGTAGCCCGCGACTTTGTACGCAAGGTATGACTCTTGAGTTAGTTAAGGTGATGTATGAGTGTTTTCAAGTAAAAAAATTCTTAACTTACCTAAAATTAACGCAGTCATTTTCAGTCGAATAGGTTTAGAACGGGATTGGAGATATCCAAGTTCAGTCATGTTTAAATTTGTCAATGTGTTCCGCGCCGTTTTCAAGTCAATTGAAAATAAAATACTTCATTTGCACACAAAAGGAAACACTTTACAAAGATTAAGTAAGACTAGAACTAATACGTAAGCGCACAATTAGGCTGTCTTATTTTCAATTTATTCGCCATTGTCTGCACCTTATTTTGACAGATAGCGCGCATTTGGTGTCAAATTAAGACATGGCATGACTTAGGTATCTCTCATCCCTAAACCTATTTGGTGAAAAATTACAGTGTTCATTTAAAGTATGTGACTTAAGAGAGTTTATCTCCCGAATTGAAGCCATGGTGTACTTACATTTTTATTTTGTTTATACTAAGTTCAAAGGCACCTAAAAGACTGTAGTTGTGAATGTAGTTGTGTGATTATGAAAGCAGTGCGGAAATATGTTGGATACATGCAAATTGTTTATGTAAATAGTTGTTAATATAGTTAAGGTAACTTGGTAGAAACAAGCAAGATCATAAGCTTGCAATTTGCGTGTCATGCTCACAGCGCACATGCTTCGTCTTTCCTTAAACTTGTACCACGAGGTCAACGACTCGTCTCTGTATACAGTGTGATACAGTCTACGCCCTGAGTGCAGTATTCACACGAAGAAAAGCGAAATAGCTTAAAGTATAACACAAATGACGGGCTTTTACGCACGGTATACCATGTTTTTGTTGCCGTGTGGTAGCGGCTAAGAATACTACCATCCCTAGTCCACTGAGGACACACTGAGGATGTTTCGTAAAAGGCGACGTATAGTTTTTGAGCTCGGCTGAATATCCGTCGACTATGGTAATGATGTATGGTAACTATCAACCGCATGGTGGTGGTGATACAACCTACAACAGCATTCCCAAAGAGGGTTGACATCAGGTAAGAAGCTGGTCATAAAACATTTGCTAAATCCGTTTGCTACATGATTTTGTGTTCTTACTCTTACAAAACATGTTACACTGACCCCATATGATTTGGGATAAGTAAGTAAGTAAAGTGAAGATGTTTTTGTAGTATTTCCGTATAAGTAGTATTAGTAATAATAGTAACTACGGGACATTAAAATCAAGTGATACATTAATCACTTTATCCTAATCGTTATATTGTTTTGTAGTTAAAGTCCACTCTACATTCTATTTTCCAAGTGGCGGAATTTCAAATTGTATGAGATACGATACAGTTTGTGTCCAATATCTTTGAAACAGATTGTATGAGATTTGGTGTCAAAAATCTGTGTGGTGTCAAAAAACAGATTGTATGAGATAGGTAGAGGTACCTATGATAAATTTGGTGTCAAAAATCTGTGTGGTGTCAAAAAACAGATTGTATGAGATATGATACGATAAACTTGTGTCAAATATCTTCGATGTCAAATTAATGCATACCTAGATTGCACGATCGTATAAACGGTGAGTTGTCATCACCGCATCTAAGTAGGCAGTATATTTTTATTATTTTTGGTTTACAAAACCTACATCTCCGACCGTACCATGACGATAAGCAATCACTCATGTTAACGCTTAACGATCAGTGCTGCCGTGTCAAAACATTAGACTGTAACTTCAAATTTCAAGTTTTGAGAACGGACACAAAAACTTTTTTTTTGGTTTTTGTATGGTTTTTATATGTTTTTTGAAGATATTGGAAATAAAATTGAATTATACAGATTTAACGTGTCAAGATCTTTATGGCCATTAAAAAAAATCTACTAAAATTATAAACCATACAGAGATACTTAAATAAAATTGTTTTGTCTTAACAACAGCTAGAAAAATCTTTGCTATTTGTTACGACAAAACACTGTATGTACATTGCAGTGTGTATATTTGTGGTAATGAAACACTGGATCTGTACACAAGTTGTACAATAAAAGATCTTTTTCTGATTGTTCACATAAAACAAAGGTCTCATCAAGGCCTACAACACTCCCAAACAAAATTATTGTCTAGCATGAATAATTGCCGAGA
Source organism: Phthorimaea operculella (assembly GCA_024500475.1). Lineage (NCBI taxonomy): Eukaryota > Metazoa > Arthropoda > Insecta > Lepidoptera > Gelechiidae > Phthorimaea > Phthorimaea operculella. Next base: position 2,766,745 of record JANFCV010000009.1, read on the forward strand.
TTAACGAGTTTTTAGTTTGACAGCTGTCATATAAAATAAAGGTCTTATCAATACCTACAACTTTCCCAAATAAACTGATTGTCAAGCTCAACGGTCTAGCTAGCTAAACACTTAGGAGAGAGGGAGATATCCTACGCGGCGCGTGCGCGAGTTTGTCAAATCAAAACACTGTAACGGCGAGTACAGTTGCAATTATAGACCTTGAATTTATAGACATAGAGTGTGAAATAAGTTTCGCGGCGCGCGCGTGGCTTTGTCAAATCAAAACACTGCAACGGCGAGTACAGTGTTACGCAATTATAAACTTTAAGTTTTTAGACATACAGTGTTTTGTCCATACCAATATCTTGATAACTATAGTATTTAACATAAAACAATGTTCTAGGGGAACATGTATGAGGGGAAGAGATAGCGAATTGGCTTTATAAAAACAAAACACTGTATTGGACTTTACAGTATGTTGTTTTGACACGGCAGCGTGTTGCTTATAATGAATTGCCTTCGTCACTCCAGTTTCAAACTTTGCCTTTCAGACGACAGGGCATAGAAAGACGAAGCTCATAAGTAACGTCCTTTGCTGCGGTATATTAGCGCACCGCTAACGCATGCGTCTATCAGACAGATGCATACAAATTTCAGATCCGCAGAAACTTGCGCTAAAAGGGCATTACACACCGGGCGCGTATGCGTGACGTGCACGTCATCACGCGCGTAGAGATGACGTTGTATCTCATGGGATTGTATGAGAGGCTGCACACCGAATACGCATGCGTACTCGTAACCACGGCGTAATCACGCGCGTAGCGCGGTATGTAGCTTCTCATACAATCCCATACGATATAACGTTATCTCTACGCGCGTAGTGATGCCGTAACTACATGTACGTCACGCATACGGGCCCGGTGTGTGGCGCCCTAAAGTAGCACAGTGCAGAAACTTGCGTTGTGTTATTTTATTCTGCTTTAGTATGGGGAATTCGAAATTTGTATGCATCCGACAGACGCGCTTAATTAGCGCAGTATCTGATGTCACGTGTGGGCCTCACCAAAGCCTCCATTTTTAACTTGCTACAAAAATGTTCCCTTGCTATTTCGGGACAGAATATTTCTGTTTTTACAGTTCACAGCTTTTGTTTTATTTCTGAACCGTTGTCCAGAAATACGTGAATAAAATAAACTTTTACCCTTTCACAGTCTTCACTTCGCTGCGTCTGCGTTGAGCAAGTTCCGAATAAAGTTAGTATAAAAAGCCCTTCAGTGCGTAAGCGGAAAGAAAACTTACATCTGCTGTGACCACTTTTGCTCTCCATAAAATAGCTGGGCATTTCTACAGAAACAGTGTTTATTTTGTCTGGCCTCATAAACCGCCTTTCAAGACTAGATAAAAATTCCAAAAAAAAATACACATACTCCTTTATGTATATACTTATTGGAGAACATTCAATTTTTTCCGTAGTTATATTCGTTTTTACAAAAATAATTTATGAAGTCTAGAAATTGGTGAAATTTTGTTAGTTTACCCCTGTCCCGTTGCCGAAATTATAAGAATTTTGTTTTGTAAAATAATAAGTCGCACAGTTTTCTTTAATGTTTTACTGTTCACGTATGGAGAGAAATATAGTGAAGAGGTGTAGCTCATGAAAATTTCATTAAATGTATATTTGGATATCCATTCAGATATTCAAAAATTTGTCCCACGCGGTAGCTTTTTTCAATGTTTCTCATATTACTTTGAATATTTCATGAAATATTTTCAATTTGCATATTGTCAATAGGTTCACGTAAACTAGGCATTGTTCCTATGAGGACTAATTAAGTAAAAATGCGTAATTTTACAGATTTTTACGATTTTGAATAGGTTGATTATGGTGCCGATTTTTGGTGCAGGGTGTTTTCTCAACTCCGGATCGTCAATATTTTCTAAACTATTTATGTTTATGAGTTTATTCTTTGCCTAAATATAGTTCGCCTGAATATAAGTACAGAAGTATTAATAAGTTTGTCTCAAGTTAAAAAGAAAACGAGATTTTCCTGATAGTACAACATTTTCTCAACTCCGTAACCTCAACTCCGTGTACATTTTGTATTCGGAGTTGAGAAAATTGCACACGGAGTTGAGACTTTGAAACTAAATTAAAGTTTTTTTAGCGCTTAATATTCAAATAATAGTTTATATAGTACAATAATGCACAGGAATATACATTTGCCGTTTTCTAATAGTTATTTTCAGGATTTTACATTAGCTACATCAAATTAATAAAACAGCAAAAACAATCAACTAAGTGTTTGCAAATGTGCTGTTTGTAACTCGACTTGATTTTTTGGTTTCTTTTCTTTACTTTCAATATTATTTTACCTCAATATTTCTCTGAAAATTTAAATAATTTCGAAAATTCTCAACTCCGTGACCAATTTTCTCAACTCCGTGACCATACAAATTCTAAATCTGATTCTAGTAAAGCAATTGATGGCAAATTAACACCATTTCATCAAACACATTTTTTGGCAATTTTTCATTCTTGTTTACACCAGAAAAGGTGATAAAAAAATTTGTTCACGGAGTTGAGAAAATTTCACCGTAGCTGTAGAAGTGCCCAGCTAAGTATTAAATTTTTGGTTTTAACCGCAAGCAAACTAAATGATAAGAGGTCATGCATGGTATCATCGACCTATCAAGCTAATAAGGGTATAGAGGTAGTTGCCTACATATTAATGGTTTCTATATTCCTATTAGACAGGTACTTTTTAAGGTCAAAATAAAGTCCGAGCGTGGCGGCGTCGTACTGCGTCGTCAACGTGACAGCGTCGTTCATAGTATGCGTTTTTTTTTTTTTTATTTATTTATTAAACTTTATTGCACAGAAAGTACAAAGGGCGGGCCTAATGCCACGCAGCATTCTCTACCGGCCAACCAAAAGGTAAACTGAGAGAGTCAAAGCGGGTGCACTGATATAAAAAAACATGAAATCAGGTTTAAAAAAAGTAACACAATACTTTAATAATAAATACGAAAAATAACAATATATATATACCTACATAAATATTAGACAAAATAGAACCTTACTTTGTTACATAAACTTGATATAAAATATACTATAATATATATTTTAATACAAATAAATAAATAAATATGATATACCTCTGACTAAAAACAAACAGAAAATAGTAAGACGTAATGCAATCAACGCCATCTACCAAAGAAACAAAGAAAGAGAGTGACAGAAAATTATGTTAGATGGCGGGGGTGATACGATTTACGTTTGACGTGTCTCGGCTCAGGAAAGGAAAAAAAAAAACTTGAGTGAAGTGAAGTGAGTGAAATATCATCAAAGCAAAACTGACATCTGGAAAAAGAAAAATAAGTGTGGAAAAAATTAGCTTCGACTGTGTTCACCATGCTCATTATTGAGAACTTTGAGAAGTTGAGTGTAGTGATCATACACCAGCATTTTGAAAGCACCCCGATCAGCAGCCTTCCTGATTTCAACAGGCAGAGAATCCCAAAGTCGGACTGACGCTACAGTGAAAGAATTGTTATAGAAAGCTGTTTTACAAACGCGTGATGCAAGTTCGAGGGTATTTGAGGAACGAGTCACTCGAGCGTAATCGTCGCAGAGATAACGGAAACGGGTCTTCAGGTAGTCTGGGGCGAATTTATCGTTCAGAACCGTGTATAAGGTCATCAGGACCCGAAGATTTCTCCGATAACGTATAGGAAGCCAGCCCAACTTTCTGCGAAAACTGGACACGTGGTCATATTTCCGGAGATTGAAGATGAAACGTATGCAGCGATTCATGAGCAGATCAAGTTTGTCAAGTAATTCCGAAGTCAGATCGAGATAACACACATCAGCATAATCGATTACAGGGAGACATAGTGCTTGTACTAACATACGCTTGGTGTCTGTTGGAAGGAAATTTTTAAAACGATATAGTAGCCGCAATGTGTTTATGACTCTGCGACTGACATTATCTACCTGATTCGTCCAACTGAGCGTGCTATCAAGAATCAGTCCTAAGTCCTTAACATGGTGACAGAGCTCGATTTTGCTAGAGTTATATGAAACTTCATCTATACCTGACACATCAATGTTGGCAAGCTGGCGGGTACTACCCAAAATGATGGCCTGGCACTTACCAGGATTAACAGAAATGCCAAACTTTACAGACCATTGATAAATACTAGCCAGATCAAGATTCACAAGATGCATTCAGAAGAGCAGTGGCTGTGCTGTGACCCTGACGAAAACCAGACTGGTAAGGATTAAGCAGATTATTGGAGAAAAGGAAAGCAGCAAGCTGCTTATGTGCAACAGCTTCAAGAATTTTGGATAAGAAAGGTAATATGGATATTGGTCTAAAGTGACTGGGAAGGGTAGGGACAGGAACTTTAGGGAGGGGACGGACGTAAGCCTTTTTCCATAGAGAAGGAAAGAAACCTGTGGAGAGAGACGCATTTATGACGTGTGTAATAGCAGGTAAAATGGCATCAATGATAGTGACTATCATAGTACGACTCAAATCGTCATAGCCAGTAGCTTTAGATTTGATGCTCATAATTGTCTTTCTTACCATCTCCACGGAAACCAGACTGAAAGTGAAGGAGGGGTGGGAAAGAGGAGTCATTGAGCTGATGTCAGCAATTGTAGAGGATTTGGTACTGGCATTGAAATCAGGCACAGTAACAAAATGCTGGTTCAGCTCATTCAAGGGAAAGTCAACAGTTGGAGAGTTTGAACGGGCCTTTCCAAACCCAAGCGAGTTAAGAAACTTCCAAACATCTGGAGGAGAGGAGTTGGTAATGTTATCCGAAAAATAGCGGCGCTTCGCTACTCTTACCATCTGATTGCATCTATTTCTGGCAGTTTTGAAAGCGGTCCAGTTCTCATCAGAGCGATCTCTCTTATACTTGCGAAAAGCGCGATCCCTTCTTCTCATGGCCATTCTGACGCCCCTCGTGATCCAGGGAGCAGGAGGACGTTTAACCCTAACAGCTTTAATAGGGGCATGCTTGTCATACAACTCAGTGATTTTCTTATTCACCAGACTGACCTTAACATCTACTTCAGGACTGTCAAAAACTGGTGACCAATCAATGGAAGATGCATCTTCTCTAAGTTTCTCCAAGTCCATTCTGGCAAAACTTCTCAGGTAAAGGACTACTGGTTTCAGTTTCGGAGTTTTAACCCTATATGACAAATAGAGAAGATCATGGTGAGAGAAAGCAGGAGCAAACTTCTGTCCATGGGAAATTACATGATCGAGAGAAGATGTCAGAATAAGATCTATGAAAGTATCAGGAGTGGCTGTGTTATGGTGAGTTGCAGATAGGGGAAGGTAGTTTAGATTTGTGGCAAAGAGAAGAGATCTGAGTTTGGAAGACCGTGCATTGTCCACCAGAAGATCAGTGTTAAGATCACCCATGATTATAATATGGGAATACTCAGGTACAAGAGTTAGCAGAACAGCCTCCAGATCGGTAAAGTAGTTGACCGTCGGTGGAGAGTAAACAACACCAAGAAGGGTCCGAACACTATTCACCACCACTTCAATGAAGCAGTATTCTGCAGCGTGGCTATATTTTGAAGGAGACTGTGCCAGCATTTTAAACGACAGATCACTGCGCAGGTAAATAGCCACTCCCCCACAACCCTTACCCTCGCGGTCGTTTCTTATCAATGTGAAGCCGGGCAAAGAGAAAGCAGCTGAGTCGAGGCAAGGCTTGAGGAAGCTTTCAGAAATTAAGACCCCATGTATGTAAGGAGAAGAAAATGACTCAACAAGATCAGTGTGGTGTTTAGGAACACTTTGGGCATTGATGTGGCATAAATTTAAATTATTTTTAAGATCTTTAAAAGTATTGTGTAATTGGTTACCGAGAGTGTCAAAGCTATCACAGGATTCGAAAGACGAATTACTATCCTCACTACTTTCCTGTGCAGAGAAAAATGAATCATTAATAGGTATATCATCCATATAAATATAATAATATATATAATAATAATTATAGATAAGTTAAAGTTGTATAAAATTCTAATTTAGTCCTTTTACTAGATTCAATCAATTTATCCCGCTGGCCAGCCGTTTACACATCAAGAAAACAATATTTCTAGAAATAAAAATAACAATACAAATCACAAGAAACGTATCTGCGATTCGTTTCACCGAAAAGGTAATGGACGTCATGATAAAAAAAAAAGTATGACATGAACAAACTTATAAAAGTGAGAAAAAATTATACGTGAAACGGAAAGTAGTACATTGACAAAATGACATTACAAATGAAATAACCTAAAAATGTAAACAATGTACAAGTACCAGGACCAGTGTAAAAAAAACATAAAATAGTTCCAACTACCGTGTACTTATTGGTGAAACACTGTTATGATGAGGTGCATGACTTCGCGACGCTGACAGTTACTTTGGAGCCCCACCTGTATTGTTGGGGTTTCGGGGCTGCTCTACCGGCGACGGGAACTTCTTGATAACCTCATCAAAGTCGCACAAAGAGTTAATAATGCGCTTCTCACCACTTGGCAACTTGACATTGATGTTACCCTCCATTGACCAAACCTGTTTTATGCCGAAGTGTTTCCGTGCCTTGATAAAAATATGCTGTCGTGAGTGCGTCAGAAATTCAGCTAACGACACCTTAGTGCCCCTGAGCTTGGTCTTTGATTTCCACACAGCTGACTTGGTTGATAGGTCAGAGAACCTAACAAGTATCGGCCGAGGCCCATCCTGTCGCAGTCCCCCAAGCCGGTGACATGTCTTGATAGAACTTGAAGACACATCCTTGAGCTCCAGCTGCTGGTTGACAATATTGAGCGCCATTTCTTGAGTATTTTCTTTGGTGCCCTCCTCTGCCACACCATTGAAAATTAGGTACTTTCTACGCTGACGCATCTCAATTGCATCAACAGACTTATGCAGAGCAGCAATTTGGTCCCGTAGCATATTCAGTGTGCCAAAAACCACATCTTTGAAGAAGGAGAAATCCGCTCTTATCTTGGCCATGGAGTCCTTGTCCTTTCCGGTGACTGCTTTGTTCAGGGTTTCTGTGAAAGCATCCATCCTCTCAAGCAGTGATTTCTCCAGGGGGTGTTGAGTTTCAAGAACAACTTGGATGTCCTTTTGTGCCATTGTTTACTAAGTGAAGTGTAGTGACAGTGGGTAGATATTTAGACTAGCTGGCCAGCAGGTAAGAATCCTTTGTTAATCTTCACATATAGAGTAGATAACAATTGTACTTTATTATCTGACTTTTATCAACTAAAAACTTGTGAACTTAAATGATTTTAAAGTGATAAACTAATTTTAAATAAATTTAATAAAGAGAGCTACTTGTTGCTAATTTGGCTTGCTACCCGCAAAAATCCGCTGCGTTTGTATGGGGATAGCAATGTGCCGTTCCCGTTTTAGTAATTTAGTGGGAATATTCCCCGAGTAAAATACCCAGTAAACTTCTAAATTTCCGGAAACTTTAGGAATATTCCCCGGACATTTTTTCAATTTTAATTTTTATTCTTATCTTGTTCATAGGTAAACTTGTTTATAATCACGAAACTGAACAAACTTTGTGTGTCTACCGTTATTCAAACTATATGCCATTGATAAACACGCAAAATTTTCAAATTCGTAATACATACCTTAATAATTCTGTTACTTAGCTGTTACCCGCGCTCTAGCCCGCGGGCTCATAGGGATTTATCAATTAGTTGCGTATTCTAAACGACTCATCACCAGCCCGTTCTTAGTTTTCGCTATCGGTCACTAGTATAATTTCACCCTACATTTATGTTGGATTTTTTCAATAGTCAGCTGAGTATTACCACCACGGTTACCAGAAGAAAAATTGTAAACCAACCGCAAAACTTTGGCGGCGTGGTTAGCTCTAGGTAAGCCATTCCGCTTCCACTCCAGATGACCTGAACAGCCAACGTTTCTGAGATGATGTGGGAGCTAAGGGGGTTCGAAGGTGCTGTCGAGGTAGATCTTGCAAGGTTTAAGGTATCATCCTGTTTTCCTCAGCGGCCTCTGAGCTACAAAAAATGCTACAAGCAATACAATCTTCTTCTTCTTCTTTCTTTCTTACAATCTTAGGCACAGAATAATAACTAGCAACTACTTAGGCAAGCCTCGTGGTTGGACTGAAGATGAACAATTCAAAGACTAAGGTCATTCATGACAAATCGCACTGAGCAAATTGTGGAAGTGGATGGGGAGAAAATAGCAAATGTCCAAGTCTAGTAGGTACTTAGGCCAAATAATCTTGTTTCAGGCGAGACAAAATAAAGAAATCGAAAGACGGTCTGAGAACGCCTGAAAAGCTATTGGGCTATAAAAGACCTCATAAAAGGTGACTTTTTCTTTGAAACGCAAGCTTATGAACATGTGCATTCTCCCCCCCCCATCCTTACCTACAGAGCTCATACGTGATCTGTATTGGATATTCAGAAGTCCAAGCATGGGGTTTGTAACGTAGAATGAAACGCAGCATACTTGGAGTCAAACTGAACGAACGATTCGGAACTCGGTGCTGCGTTCCCAAAAATAAAACATGGATGTAGCTCAAAAGGCTGATTGCATGAAGTGGGATTGAGCTGGCCAGGGCCACGTTACCTGAATGCCAAATGCTTTATGGGCTAAAATTACAACCTAATGGGTTAACCCAACAATATGCAGAGGCGACGTGGACAGCCTCGAAAAAGGTGAACCGATGAACTTAATGTATATCTACAAGACTGGCGGAACCTGGCACTAGATCGAAAGGCGTGGAAAAAGCGGAGCTAAGCCTTTGTCCTGCAGCAGGACAGCACAAGCTCATAATAATAACAATTATGGATTCTTTTTTATGAATTATGGATTCTTTTGGTTTAAGATTTTATTGTGATTATTTATTTTGTTTCTGAAATCCAATTCTAGCTTGTTTAAAGGTATAAGATTATTAAAAGTATAAGATTAGACACGCCTCTCTCTAAAACTCTGGAAAATCCTGCTAGAAACTATGAGTAACTTTAGATTTGGCAATGTTACTAGTAACATTGAGGGGAATATTCCCGGAAATATTGGGAATTTACTACCCCCATTAATATTATTCAAGTATTTGTATGTAAAGTTACTTAAAACTCTAAATTTAGTGATTTTATAAAGACACATTTTAAAATTTTGTAATATCAATGCATTTTTTCAAAGTTTCTATGTTACCGGGGAATATTACTCGTGCCCGGGAAAGTTACTGGGTATAATACCAATGTTACTGGGAACGGCACATTGCTATATGGGGATGACAGAAAGACCAGGCCGCATGCTGCGGCGCGCCCGCCATACTATGAACAACGCTGTCACGTTGACGGCGCACTATGACGCCGCCGCGCTTGGTCTTTAAAGACACCTTTTGTAAAACAGTTTTTGAGTAAAAGAAAAACTGCGCAAATATCAAAAAATATTTTTTTATTTATTTTATAAAATAGTACCTATCACAAAATAACTTTTCACATCACATTTTTCGTATTCAATTCGTAAATTACATAATAACTCAGTCGCACAAAAGAAGCTTATAATCTACTTAATGTAGTAGGCGGTGGGGGCATGGTAGGCTACTGGGACAACTGGCGCGGCGACCACGGGGGCGGCATGTACCAGTGGGGCGGTTTGCACCAGCTGGGTCCTCACCACCGGGACCGTCGGGGGGTGCACCACGCTGCTGGAGTACGACGAGTAGCTCGTCACTGCTGGGACCACGTGGGATTTATCGGAGATGAGACCAACTATAGTATCGTCATTCGAATCTGAATAGGCCATATTTGACAGCT